>CM037849.1:10521525-12921525 GCA_021234535.1 Stichopus chloronotus | reverse complement strand
TGATGAGCTGATGTACCGTCATGGGAACAGTTCCTTTACTCAAAACAGCATAAATTTGTATGATTCCATGTAAGGATTGGCTAATGTTATTTAGTGATTCATGAATATTTATGAGAAGGTGGGACTTGCACATTGTATATATATAATTCAGAAGGCAATGTTTTTGTGCATAACAAAAGTGCCTTTGAAGTGATTGATCATTCTTAGTGAGTGACCATCAGTAAAGTGGATTGCAATGATTATGTGTCTCATGAATATTCATAATTGCCTCTAGGGCTCCTTAAATGCTATATTTTCCAGTCGAACTAAACACGTCAACATTCGATTTGGTATGAGCTTGACCACTTAGAGTCACTTAATGTGATCACATCTGTTGTGGTGATACTGGTCGATGCTGATGTATGTTTTAATTACAACTCCTGATGTCTAGCATATTTATGAGATGGCAGGGTTGGGCTTTACTTTAAGTTCTGATTTTTACATCTGAGAAGGGTGCGTAAGCAATGACCTTCAGAAACTGTGAAATGCCTTCACTCTGATTTCGCTTCCTACATTGTCCCCTCCTCCTCCTAGGTTATGTCTATGCGGATGCTGTACCAGGGGCATGTCAGGCATTCCAGCAGAGATTGATTGAAATAGCCAACCTGGAAGGGGACACGATACGCTATGAGAGAATGAGGAAGGTCAAGAAGAAACCGAAACAGCCTTGAAGGGCATCCTCAACCTTCAGTCTCCTCATTGCAAATGTCACACTGTGCTTTGGAGGGAGGTCAAGTGAGGTCCTTTTGTTGACACTTGTGAGCAAAGTGACCTTTTTAGAGGCTCCACAGGAAGGAATCCAAAAATCTGAAATACTGTCTTAAGCATGAACTGGTGAAGCCAGATGGACCGCTGGCTCAGAGAGCCATGACGCCCTCACTCAGCACCTAAAGTGGCCGTAAGATGTGAAGTTCACTAAAATCGAAGCACTCCTGAGAGTATCCTGAAAATCTGTGTATCAAGCTGTGGGCAATAACAGGATCCTCTGTACCCAGTAAGACATCACAAGACATCGACTTAATATCCAAGTAGACTACAGTATCCAACAAAAGTGCATCTGTTACTAGGAGATCATTATGAATGACAGGAAATTGGGCAGACCAAAAAAACTGTGCCAAAAGGGATTGTTCGTGTTCTATTCGCTGCCTTCTTTACGGTGTGGAATGATCGGTCTTGATATTGACGGCAGCTTCTCTGTCACGAAGGTCAACAGATTATCCTACTGAAGAAGAGAAAGAAGAAGTGAAACCAAAGAAGTGAAAGAATGAAAATGATTGAAAGCAGCAATAATGATTTGCCGATCCTGTGAGCTGGACATTTTGTGTCAACTTTACACTTAGGCTTGTCACAATATGATGCATAGTGTTGCAAGTGTCTGCCACCACATTCACAATTTTGCAAATACCCTTCGAAGCCTCTGCCTGTGGTGATTGCACTTGGACAGTATGTGTCATTCATGCAAGAATGTTCCATGACAACAATCTCATGGCCGAACAGTTCACAGCGTATGGTCTGTTGTTAAACCTTTCAGTCTTGCACCAATGAACACCAGCAATAAGCTTCATCTCCCCCAAAACGCAATAGATTGCGGTTACGAAACATGCATCATTTGAATTTTCGTTTGAACAAATTATTCTCGAACAACAAATAGTTGTATTTCTGTCTGTGAGAAACTTATTTCCTGAAAAAGATGCTACTCTCATGTCTTGTTTTGAATAATCTGTCTTTCTGTGTCCATAAATATCAGTATTTAAATTATGATTTTTTTTTTTATTTCTGTAAAGCAAATACACCATTTCCCTCTATGTGGTGCAAATTACAATATGAAGATAAATGAAATCTTAACGTCTTTGTTGTAGGCCAAAAAAAAAAAAAGGGGGCAGAATCTCCTTTTTGTAAGAGAATGTAAATTTGCAATCCCCATGGTTATGTTACCTCAGTGGACAGAACATATATATTGCTTCATACATGTGGGACAATAGTTAGCATGTTTTGATGTGCCGTCAGGACAAGCACAATGTCAGATATTTTTTTATTTCAGTGACAGATGCAGGCCAGTTCTCAAGGATGGAGACCAGGGGCCAAAGCCCCCTAGGTGTTGTTGCTCCCCCTGGAATTTTTGTGCAAAAAACATATATTTATCTGATCTGCCAGTGACCTCAATGGATGTTTCAGTAGCTTGAAAGCCATGGAGATACTATATACTTCTTTTTTGAAATTCTCAGCTGCTTTCTCCACAATGCAGAATGAGACCCAAACATTGAGTTATTGTGTTTTATTCTAACGGAAATGAATGCAATGTCACGCCATTCAAAGTCGCTACGCGTGAGTAGTTGCCGAGGCTTCTCAAACTCAGAAAGTCAGTTTCCTTCTTTGCTTTGTGGCAATGGCCAATGTAAAGAGACGTTTTCAAAAGGTCATTGTCAGCCTAAGTTGCGTTCAGTCACGAAGAAGGATCTGTTGGGAGATCCTTTCGTACAGCTGTCACTCTGGTGTCAGTCAAATTGCCAGTTGTGTCTCGTGTCGTTTGTTGGCCGATGTTATGCTGACATTTCAACAGAGTTTTAAGCCAAAGTGATGAAAGAATGGCGTGATGTCCTCAGCTGTCTGAAATTAGTTCGGGTATGTACACACAATTCATAGAGCATTGCCAAAGACTGCGCTTTGAGGCCGATGCTTTGATTCGGTCGTTTTTGCACGACTCCCTGAGACTGAATGTGAAATTCAGAGAACTCCTTACGTGAAAAATCACCCTAGGTCCAAGTCTCCGGTCAGACAGAAAGTAAAAATGAGGTTACATGGGTGTGATGCGTCATGCTGGTCTTTCGATGCTGATCCTGTTTGCGTCGATGTGTACCTGGCTGAGTGTGTTACTTACGCATGCTTGTAGGTCTAGTACCTGCAACTGGCGTCATAAACAGGTTTTTCTGCAGTGGTGGAAAACCTGGATAAGTCATGAAGAAGATTTGGAAAATTGATTCATGGCCTGGAAATGTTTTATAACCAAGAAAAATTGCATGACGTCCCGGCTATTTTCACAAAATGGCATTGTCCCTTTCTCACTGGTAATATTCAAATGTACTCACGATTGTGATGTCAAATTTTGTCATTCTGCTCACCCAAACTACTTTGGCATTTGCTGCTGAATTTAAAAACTTTTTGTAAGAGGTCAGGAGGAAGGTCATGGAAATTCCTTATTCACTTATTCAATCATGGAACAGTGCTGCAAATTGATTCATTTGAAAGCATAGGAACACTGCATAAAATATGGTGGCCTGTGATGATAAACTTAAAAAAATTTTCACAAAATTTCATTGTCCCTCCCTTACTTGTAATATCAAATTGATCCTGATATCAAAATTTATTTATTATTCTCTTCACTTCATATTGCTTTGGCTTTTTGCTATTAAAATTGCAAAACTTTTTGAAAGAGGCCACCAGGAAAGGTCATGGAAATTCCTTATTTTGTCCTGGGAAAGACATGGAAAAAGCTTGAAAATTTATTTCATAAAGCAGGGTGGCCTATGATGAATAGATTTAAAGTGGGTAGGATCAAAGTCGATGGATTTAAAGTCGCTGGTGTGAGAGCATACCCTCAGATTCACCAGAGCGAAATTCATTCGAACACAAACTCGTCAGTCTTTGTCCCTGAAAGACTTATATTTAGTCGTTGTCACAAGATCAAAAGATTTGAAGTGGGTCAGATGACAACAAACCCACAGACCTACCCATAGGATTAAAAGATGTGAAATGGGTCAGGTAAAACCACACCTTCAGACCCACCAACATTCCCATCCTTATGCCAAGCTCTTGGTAATTGGTCTATAATTGTAGAGCAGAATGAAGGTATTCATATTTCACCGCCAGCATACACATGAATTTAATATTGTGTAACAGCAGTTGCCGAAAGGTGTTATTATCAGAAATTCCGTTCCAGGCAGAGTCGTTATTCAGAATTTTAATTTTTTGTACATACTGTACTTTCAATTTTCTTCTGTATATTGTTCAACTACACTAAACAAAAGTTGAAAAAAGTTTATCTGAAATAAAACGAATTCACACAAACTTTGAGGTGCGACATTTTGATTCTGGTTTGTCTCGTGAATCATGTGGTTTGATTTCCTTCAGTTGAGACAGAGGTGTCCTTCACGTAATCTCCAGTTTGGTTTCTTATGTGATGTTCTCATTGTATCCTCTTGATTTTGATCAGTCCTTGTCTTTGGTCCCGTCCTGTGGTCTAATTCCTGGGTTGGGCCTGCAATCTTGAAGCTGGGAATACGAATATAGACTGTACAGGACTGGACTGGACAGATTATTAGACAGGGAATCGCCAACATAGGAGTAGTCGTGTAGGATGACAGACAGACAGACAGAATATCTACAGACCAAACTGAAAGGCAGACAGGAATACAGATAAATAGACATACAGACAGATGGTGCAGCAGACGTGAAGACAGACACAGATCAAACAGGTAAACTGTCAGAAAACAGACAGACATATGAACCGAATGACAGAGACACAGATAGGTCGACACACAGACAAGTATGCAGACACTATACTATCACAAGACGGAGAAATGAACAGATAGATGCCTGTATAAGACTATATGGAATAGCTATTGCTCAAACCTAACGAAGATACAAACAACCCCATGGAAAGTTACTCTTTGAGCTGTCAGAAAACTCTGTCAATTCAAGGTAAGTAAACATCGAGACTTACTTGACTAGTAAAAACACTTCTTGAAAATCATCATCAAAATGAATGATTACTGAGTTCACTGCACCTGCTGTGTCTCTGACAAGAAAGTGCCGTCAAATTGCACTATTTATAAGTCGACAAATTGCCAGTTTGACACCTATAGAACTTCAACATCACGTTTTTCATAACTTGACCTTGGGTCTTCAGAGTACAGTTTAACATGACATTTGAAATTTCTCTTTACTGATGACGGTGTGTGGTAACAGTGTATACATTCCTTTTTAATCTCATACCAGCTAGCTGGTGTGACTATTGTAATGGTGCGGCATCACTTTATCTATCTGTCTGTCTATTTGTCTATCTATCTATCTGTCTATCTATCTGTCTGTCTATCTGTCTGTCTATCTGTCTGTCTGTCCGTCTGTCTATCTGTCTGTCTATCTATGTATCTATTTGTCCACAATTTGTTCTGAATGCTTTGATCCCGGTATCTATCTATCTGTCTGTCTATCTGTCTGTCTATCTGTCTGTCTATCTTTCTGTCTATCTGTCTGTCCATCTGTCTGTCTATCTGTCTGTCTATCTGTCTGTCTGTCTATCTGTCTGTCTGTCTATCTGTTCGTTCACAATTGTTCAAAATGCTTCTCCTCTGTCATGCTTTCATGCATTTGCATGAAACTTGGACACAATGTTCCATAGGTGCTGGACCATTTGTGGTGTTCAAAAATATTTGGTTCAAAGGTCCCATGTGGGCCCTGTGGCCCATTTTATCAAATTCTGCAAAACGCTTCTCCTCCTACAGATTCTCGTGTACAATGTTGATGGTTTGTTATAATGATACTCTGTCAGTGGTCTATCTTAGGGTATACATGAATTTGCAGTCCAGGGTTCTATGTGGGCCCTATGGCCCATTTTGTGAAATCCTGCAAAGGTCTCTCCTCCTACTTTAAAGGCGACCCTTTAAACGTCATACAACATCTAAAATATCCTTACTGTGCATGAATGATAATTGAGTAATGGGGGATTATGGGGCAATGGGTCAGATTGTGTCCTAACTGAAAGTCAATCCACCTGTAGTTTGAGGTATACATGTAGGTCTGGACATTAAAAGGGCTCTTTGAGTGATTCACTTTGCCCAAACCTGTCAACTTTTTGTATCAAGTGTCCTATTAGGGTTCTACTGACCAGGGAGTTGTTAGAGAACAACTCCCTATAATGACAGATCAATGGTCAAGCTAATAGGCCTATAGTACTGATGGGACACATGTAAGTGAACACTAATGAGCCAGTAGTTAATGATTTAAATTGGTTTCGGAAAATTTGCAACCATTTCTCCACATTAGTACTAATTCATATGCCCATAGCTATAACAAACCATGGAGAAAATTCATAAAAATAAGTTTCATAATTAATGGATGTCAAACTTGAATAGTGATGCAATTAGAAACATTGTAATTTGGTAGTGCCCATGAAATGTATTACAAATTGAATGTATCACAAATTTATTGACAAAAATCCTACTTCTGCACTGTTTGTGCTGTAGTGTATGATATTCTGCAAATTATGCAGTCCTTGTATGTGCAATATGTTGGTGATTCAATATAATGATACTTCTGGTGGTGCCTATGATTTGCATAATACTGATATGTAAATGGTACCCTCAGAGTGTTCAGGTGAGTCTCTGCACCATTGGTGCTCTAGTTTTATTCTGGTATTGTTATTGTTGATAAATTCAGAGAAACAATGTAATTTGATTCACACTATGAATGATGAAAAACAAAGGAGGATAAAGTGGAGCTGACAAAACCATTGTTTGTTGTGGTATCAAAATTTGATAAAAGATTCTTTTGAGTATCATGTATATTGTGTGTGTGTATGTATGTTTGTGATGCCTACCTTGTAAACACTATATCTCAAGAAGGAAAGTATGACCAGATCTCATATTTGGTATGTGAGAACCATGTTTACTTCAAGAAGCCTATCGTTTTTGGTGGAAGTCAAAGGTCATTTGGGGTTAATAGGGGACAAATAGTGAAAACTTTGTAAATGCGATATTTCAAGAAGGGAAACTTGCACAGATCTCATATTTGGTATGTGGGTGTACCATATTGAGTAGAAGAAGCCTAATGTTTTTAGTGGACATCAAATGTCATTTGAGGTCAACAGGATTCAAATAGTGAAAACCTTGTAAACACGGTATCTCAAGGAGCAAAACTCAAACAGATCTCATATTTGGTATTTTGGTAAGTCTTATAAAGGACAAGAAGCCTATTGTTTTTGGTGGAGGTAAAAAGTCATTTGGGGTCAATAGGGGTCAAATAGTGAAAATCTTGTAAATGCAATATCTCAAGAAGGGAAACTTGCACAGATCTCATATGTGGTATGTGGGTGTACCCTATTAAGGACAAAAGGCCTATTGTTTTTGGTGGAGGTCAAGTGTCATGGGTCAACAGGGCCAAATAGTGAAAACCTTGTAAACACATTATCAAACTAGGTTAAACTTGCACATGAATGTCATATTGGTAAGTAGGTGTACCTCATGAAGCACGAGTAGCCTAAAGTATTGGTTGAGGTCAAAGGTCGTTTAGGGTTAACAGGGGTCAAATAGTGAATACCTTGTAAACACAATATCTGAAGAAGTAAGATTCATGACAATAATTCCTCATGATGAATTCATCGAAACCACGATGCATTCGTGCATTCAGGTTAATAAAGTGCATGCATGTTTCCAAGGTTTCATGCTTGTGCTCAAGATGGGTCGACCGTTCACCTATTGACTTTGAAGCCAGTGGCTATGCATGACGACTTGAGTTTCTCAGTTCGTTTACATTTATCTACTTGCTCACAGTGCTTTCACTGAGTCACTGAAGTACAAACGTTTAGAATACCCTTCGAAAGATGTTTCGTTATTATTTTTAAGTATTGCTGTGAGGCGAAGTGGATAAAGCTGAGGGTATTTGAAGCAATGACGCATCACAAACAGGAAGTTTGGAGTTCGATCCCCAGCCAGGTCATAGTAAGGTTTTTTTTGTTTTTTTGTTTTTTTTTCTTCCAAAAATAATCTGTTTTTTTATTTGAATCGACCTTATGGCAAAGACAAAAGTGCGAAATGTGATCCAAGTTTGTTAAGTTGGTAGTCGATGTGAAGTAACACAGCCGCAGGATTCCTCCAAACGTGTGTGATTGCTTAGCATCATAAAGTAAGTGTCGTTTAAGGCCCAAATTTGAATTTTTCCTTTGTAAGCATTTTTGCAATTTCCGGCTTGTTACCAAATTGCATAAACCAACAAAAACAGACAGAAGGACAGATCAATCACCTGTTGCGATGGCAAGCTGTTCCCTGGCTTGAATGAGACAGCGATGCTAGTTTCCTGCTACTTTAATGCTACTTTTACATAAGCACTTCAATACCAGTGTGTTGTACAAGGGTTTAAAGGGTGGGCGCCCTCCCCCCCCCCCCCCGAGTAAAAGTTTCCGCCTTCCGAAGTAACAACCACCCCGAAATATAAATCTTCTCCTCCCCCCCCCCCTCTCCCTCACAAAAGCTCTGCTCAGCCTCTGGGAAAAATCGACAATATGCCACTGTCATATATTTCAGTCAGTGCAGCCAAAAAATGTCTCTAAAGCAGCTCCGTCCGTTTTGCATCATTAAGCATCTCAATTATCACAAATTTCTACCCCCTCGCCTTAAATCCCTTCCAAGATGATTGTTTCACGATCATGCATGCTCTTTGCTTGTACCCCCCCCCCCCCCCCACACACACACACACTCAAACATTAGGAGTCGGTGTGTATCTTTTATGTTTTTTTTTTTTCTGAAACTGCACGTCAGCTCGGATGACAGTCACGGAAAAAGAGTAGTGCCATTTGCAATTTTAGACATTTGGCTTCACTGCATATTACGTAACATGTCATAACGTAACAGGATAAAGGGCAAAGATGGGTCATACGCCCCATAAAATGTCATGAGGGTACAAGTCCAAACAAAAGAAAGCAGAACAAGTCCAAAACACTGAAACATCCAGGAACCATTAAATTCTACTTTGGCTCCTCAGCAAACTTATTACCGCTAACCTTGACACATGTCCTGTACAGTACTGGAGTTTAATAACCCACTCCGATAGATTACTTCCATTTTCTTGCAGGCAAAAGATTTTTTACTATGACTCCGAACCTGATAATTAGAACAAACTTTTCAAAAAGCAACAATTCGTCAGTGAATTTCTCCCAGAGAGGAATTTTAGAATCCTGGATTGCATCACCCCCCCCCCCAATCTTCACCTCTCTAAGACATGTCGGCGTATCGTAAACTGTAAGAGTCTGTATCATCGTAATGTTTCAGGCCTTTAACATTTCATTAAAGAAAAACAAAAAAGAAAAAAAAACGACAAACTAAATAAAAACAATGCGATTGGCGTTGTCCTTCTGCATCAATAGATAGTGACTCTTATAATTTACTGCGACAGATTCTCTGACAAATCCTGGTTCGTGACCGGACTACTTGGAGGAAACTGCTGACGGCATCCTCGACAAAACAAAAATAAGGAAGCCAATTTGTTTCGAATGCTCGTTGTTATAGTTTTAGAAACCCCCAAAATTTTAAGGTCAAGTTTCTCGAGTATGTTATGGTATGTATCTTTCGTCTTGTCTTCCGAGACTCTCGACTTCATCGAGTTTTTTAGGTCACCCAAAAAAAAAAATCTAAAAAAAAAAAAAAATCTACCTTACAAAGCGAAAGTCACTCTTCATATCGTGTTTCCTACACCGAGCGCAGTATCTGTGATGCGGAGCAACTTGGTGCAAAATTTCATTCTGGTAAACACGTTGAGCTGGAAGACGGCTGTAAAATAAGCAATTAACGGAAAGGGCCGATGTTTCGATAATGCACAAACTAGAATAATCAGTGAGTTACCTGACGATACGCTAAAGTGGTTCAATAGGTGACGCCACCTCCCCCTCCCTCCCTCCCCCTCACTCCCCCTCCCTCCCCCTCCCTCCCCCTCCCTCCCAGGGAGTTGCTACTTATAAGTGGCAACTCCCTGAACAAAGCTTTTAAGACAACAGACACACACAAAAAATAAAACACGAAACATGACGAGTTAACTTTTCTTCTTATGCAGTCTTATTGTAGATAAGTCAGTACAGGACCTTCACATATCACACGCACGATACAAGTGATTATGAAGAGAAATGATAAGAATTTGGCAAGTAAGTTTAGTTTCATGTTTTTCTTCTTTTCTTTTTTTCCTCTCGCGTTTGTCCCACATTTCAGGTATAATTCAAATCGAAACTGCGTTTGTTTTTGTTTAGTAAGGAAAGTTTTTTTTGTTGTTGTTGCTAGAATTGCTGTCGCCAAACCAGGTATATTCTTTGCAGAGTGCAAGTTTGGGGGTCATACACTTTGAAGTGTATATCATGATAGTCTGAGTCTCGACCAGAGCCTGGCAGTGTTTCTATTTTTGCTTTCGATGATACTTGTAACCCTTTGTATATGTATGTGCGTGTGTATGTCCGTGACGCCTATCTTGTACACAAGGTATCTCAAGAAGGGAAGCTTTATCAAGTCCTATATTCGTTACGTAGGTGCTCCACATCAAGTACAAGAAGTCTACTGCTTTTGGTTGTAATCAAAGGTCAGTTGGGGTCAACTGGAATCAAGTTGTGAAAACTTGTAAAAGGGAAGCTTTGACATGTTTGATATTTGGTATGTAGCCGGGTGCACTACTTTTTGTGGAAGGTCAGTGGTCCTTTGGGGTCAACAGGGGTCAAATTGTGAAAACATTGAAAGTAAAATATCTAAAAGATGGAAATAACTAAAACATGGAAACTTGGACAATTTCATATTTGGTATGTCGGTGTTTCACATTAAGTCAGAACAAAAATCGTTGATCAACGGTCGTTTAGTGTCAACAGGGGTCAAGTTTTGAAAACCTTGTAAGCACGATATCCCAAGAAGGAAAGTTTAGACAAGTCTGATACTTAGTATGCAGGTTTATCCGCATCAAGTGCAATACCCTATTGTCTTGGGGTTCTTTTTGTTGGAGGACAAAGGTCATTTGGAGTCAACAGTTGTCAAACTGTGAAAACCTTGTGGACAGAATGTCATTTGTGGTCAACAGAGGTCAGAGTGTGAAAACGTTATAAGTAGGATATCCCACAAAGGGAAGCTTGGACAGGTGCTGTAGTTAGTACGTGGGTGGATCCATCCAATAGAGGAGCCCTATTGCTTTTAGTGAAGGTCAGATGTCAACAAGGGTCAACATGGATCAGATAGTACAACTCTTGTATAAATGCAGTATCTCAAAAAGGAAATCTTGCACTAATCTCATATTTCCTAGTGATATGCCGTATTGGCCACAAAAACCTATTATGTTTAACCGATACCATTTGGGGTAACGGGGCTGAATTTGTGGAAACAACATTTTGACATCGTAAAACAGAAAGCTCTTGGACATGTGTCCGTCATACGCAGTAGTGCATGTTGAAACATGATCTATATCAATCATACGTCAGACTCGTAGAAGAAAAAAATCCTGATAATCAAATCATCGAAACTTCAATGCATTTTTGTATTCTCGTTTATAATCGTCGCAAAGTCAGTTAAGTTATAGATTTCTGTTGATCAGTTCATACAGCACAGCTTATTTAATGAAAAACTGGAAATTTAGTAGTCAGAAAATCATTCCCCGCCCGACAAAAAGGACCATAAATTTTCTCGAGGTATACAGCTTCCCGTCAAAAAATCAACTTCTCGACCAAAAACAAACATTGCAAACGTGTTTTTGTTCTTTGCTGTAGTCGTGTAGGCCTATGTATACATATTTAAAGTAACATAAATAACTTCCAAACTTCCTTCTTTTTTTTTTCAGTTTCTCGATATTTTTTTTTTTAATTTGGTCACCGACTTTTATCCACGAACTCCCCCACTCCATTTCTAGAGCCGCCACTACCGCTTATTCGTGTAACCCCCCCCCCCCCATCCGGTGCGGGGGGAGAGTTATTGGCGCGCTTTCCCTCCTATAGAGGGAAGTTCGCATGGAACTAAATAAAGAATATTTCAAACAGGTGACCCCTCAGTGACAAATATTGCTGGAACCGTTCGTAGCCGGCTGTCTAATGGTGCCGTCGTTTACGAAGAAACAGCTTTTGGTGATACTGTTGCAGCTAGACAAAGGATATGCTTGGTAATGTACTTAACGAGTTAATGACAAAGGTTAAAATCAGCGTTTTGCACGGATGAAATGTTGCGCTTTGTATGCCGAGTGTAACACCCAAGATCCGAGATGGCAACAATCAAATCAACCAGATTTTTTTTTATTACTTGTAAGAAACAAAATCGCAGCCAATTTTGCAACAGGATAAAAGAGACAATCGGGTATTGTTTAAGAACCGGTCATTGACAAAAAGTTTGTTCACCTTGTAATGTTCCTTTTCTTGCAAACTTGTTAACTCATGAAGTCAACTCAGCCTGAAGGATATTTTGCTTTGCTGACGTCAACAAGTAACAAAGGATACAACCCATTATTGTTCTTAAAATTCTTTTAGAATCCGTCTTTATGATAACGTGACTTGAAAACAACGATATGCATCCCATTTCGCGGTGCCAGTGCGATCACTAGCCTGCGTAACGCCTCTGTGGTGTCAACAATCTTACTAAGGTGAGTCCACGCAGGATAAGTTGCGTGCAGTGCGTCTTCAATAGGCTAAGTCATATGAACGACTGAACTCTCGATTTGTACGTCCACATAGGGGACAGCTAGGGGACAGCTAGGGGGCATGTTATTACATCATCTCGAGCCACCCAAGCATGCGTCACCATCTTGTCCATCGCCCACCAACCACATCAAGGACATCAAAATCATTCTTTACGCGTTCTCGGTTTGGCTGGTGGACGATAGAGACCACGTGACGCTTATAAAGAGGCACAAGTCACGCAATAATCGCGGAAGTCGACTATGTGGACGTACAAATCGAAAGGCTCCCTGATTTCAAAAGGGACGAAGGACGTGTCCGAATCCAAGTAAATACGCTTCGCAAACGCAATATACTGCCGTGTGGAGAGGCCTTTAGGCAGCCACCCACCACTGAGAAGCACCCCGACCAGGGAGGTGAAATAACACCTCCCTGCTTCGATTGAGATACGAACGTGTTACAACCGATCAATGTTGACTTTGTAAAAGAATTAGATATAAACAACTTTGATCTATACACACCTCTCCTAGTCATATGTACTGTTTTTCGTTCGTTTACTCCACTGACCTAATTAACTGGACTGGTGGCGCCCTGTCGAAAATTGAAGCAACTGTCGGTGACAACAAGGAGAGACAGAAAGTGTGTGTGGGCACAACTGAACGTTCATAGAAACACACTGATATGACACGAGAGTGTTGAGTTGTAGTTCGAAGTGGTTGCGTACAGTGCAGTGATTGAACATCAGTGTTGTGGTCGAGACCACACTTTCCGAGTCCAAGCCCAACACCGCATCCTTTGAACCCGAGACCAAGACCAAGACCGAGTCCTTGGCATCCGAGTCCGAGTCAAGACCGAGTCCACATAATCCGAGTCGAGTCACCGAGACTAAAAAAAAAAAAAAAAAAGAGAGAGAGAGAACAACCTCTCTAATCATTATTTGGAGCATATACCGTACATTGTTCTTTCTAGGAAGCAACAAGTATACAGTCAAACACAACATCGGCTAACAGTAATATCTAAACTTCAAAACATTACAATTGAAAACAACACTAAATAAATGTACAGTAAAACTAACTATACTTTTATCTATATTCTGTTACAAATATCATTAAAAAAAGAGAACAACCTCTCTATTCATTATTTTGGAGCATATACCGTACATTGTTTTTTCTAGGAAGCAACAAGTATACAGTGAAACACAACATCGGCTAAAAGCAATAACTTAACTTCAAAACATTGATTCAATTGAAAACAACATAAATAAATGTACAGTAAAACTAACTATACTTTTATCTATCATAGTTCTGTTACAATATCATTATATGGTTAAACTACTGCTGAGATATGGAAGTTGGTGATGGTAAGCTTCATTGACCAAGACAGCAAATGAAACAGTAAATTGCAATATATTCAAACCATAAGTTGTCAGATACAGCCATTAATGGCAAAGTGAACTACATCATTTTGCAATACCAAAAACACACATTACTGCTATAAGAGATATTGGCCAAATATAAAATCAATACAATTTATGACAACATTTCTACAAACCATGTAAACTGTCTAATGCAGTGCATTGTGTTTATAAGTGCATCCCCACTAAAGATGCTGTACATAAATAGGGAGCTACACACTTTTGGTTACCTGCAGAAACCACGTGTGTGACAACTTTGCTAAGAATATACACTGACATAGTGTAAGGAAGGGCCATGTTGGAGGCATGTGTCTTAGTAGAAGTTGCCAATGCATTAGGTGCCCCCAGCCCTCATTACCAAACTAATAAAGTCAAAAGTTAATGCAACACTAACTACTCCCTAAGCCTCCGATACCTGAGGTTTAAACAAAATGATCATTTCTAGCTGTTGTATCAATAGAACAATAGGCCTATAGAGGCCACAGAAATCGGAATCCTAATTTAACTAAAGTATAGGATTTCGATGATAGTGGCCAATAGACTATACAATAGGACAACATGCTAGCTGGTCAAGTTTTGACCTTTTGCTGTATTTGTCTATGCATTGCAATTACTACAGTGTACAATTATCTGTACAAAAGCCAGAAGTTTTTTTTCGGTCTCGAGACCTCGAGTCATGGCACCCGAGACCAAGACCGAGTCATTTCGATTCGAGACCAAGACCGGCAATCCGAGACCGAGACGGTGGGTCGAGACCGGTCTCGAGACCGAGACCGGTCTCGGTGACTACAACACTGTTGAACACACGATGAGCCACACTTAATGTTTATTTCTGTACCTATGTGCGGTTTCACAGCTAAATGGCTCACATGTTTCCGTGGTCGTCAAACTAACTGAAAGTGTTCTGCACTCAAAAATGTTCCGATTCCTTAGACAACTTGTTACTTCTATTATGAATCAGTGTGTCTCCATGAAAGTTTGTGCGCAGACTCTATGACACTCCTTTGGTGACTGCCAGTTGCTCCACTCTCCAGGCAGGAAGACGTCACCAGTTCAGTTAATTTAGGTCAGCAGCTTACCCTTAGGGAGGGGCTCTTGTTCGTTGTTACGTGTCGTCAATGTAAGGGGGGTCTATAAGCCAATCACAATGATGTTTTCGATGCACAGTGTGTCAGTCTGCTGCCACGTAACAGCGTTACGGATCAAACACGACACAAGCAATGCCCGATAACTATTGCTAGTATTCCTTTCTTTTGCGTAATTTCCAATCTCCAGGACATGCTTTACCCTGAACAAAAGTAGCATTCCAAAATTACCCATGCGTATTAAGGGCGAGCAATCTCAGGAAAAAAAAAAAAAAAACATTAGCTAAAGAAGGATAGTTAGTTGTGATATACACTGTGCATTAATTTCTGTTCTTTTTGCTTACAAACTGGAAGTAATAGATTTGTGGTAAAGTATGACCGGTCAAAGAACCAGAATGCAAGGCATTCATACTCGCGAATGGAGGCGGTGCTTCGGTGCACCCATTTAACAGTTCTGATATGTTAGTTAAATGGAAATACTGAGGGCGTTTAGAATACACCGACATGACATGCAAAGAAAAAAGCGGTAATCATTGTTAAACCATTCGGTCTCATGAATAAACATCTACCAAAGCTTCATCATGTCAAAATGTTATGCGTGTACTGAGTAATGAAAGATGCATCATTTGAATTTTGAAAAGTTTGGGTGAACAAATTGGTGTGGAGTAAGAAATAACTGAATTTCTATCTGTGAGAAGCTTATTTCTTGAAAGGAAGGCTACAGTCCTTCCTTATTTTGAATAACCTATCATTCTACATCCACAAACATTAGTTTCAAAAATATGAATGTTTTCTCTAAAACAAACAGGTAGTTTTGCAGATGCTGAATTTGCTGTGAGGTTTGAGACTTCAATTTCAGAAAAGAATACTGGTAACGTATTGATGAGAGGTGAGGGGCCGGGGCCTTATTTGCTACAAACTGGAGTGTTTCGAAAAGTATGTCAGTGATACGCAGTGGTGATATTAAAATTGACTTGATCCGTGTACCGGGGAGTGACGTATTAGCTATTAAAATGTGGACATGTTAAGATTACAAAGAGAAATGTGATATTAACAACCTAGCCAAAACCCGGCTTGAAATTCATACCTATGATTGGAAATCCATTACTTCAAAATTCCCTTACTAATGGCAGTTTCACTTTTCCGTACTTCTTTACCGATTCCTTGATATGGTTCGGTGGTAGGCCTAGTGCTTATCGTTCGCTAGCTTCAACCGGGTAAGGCACATACGTGATCATGCTTGCATATTCGATCTTTGTCTCATGTAATGAGCTCTGAGGGTAAGGAGACAACTAGCAGTCTTTCATTGTGCAACTCTCTCATCCGAGACCACTCTTTACATTCCAAATTTCAGTCTAATTTTCATGAAAATAAACACTCTCAAGTTTCTCACTCCTCCTGCTTTGGTAGAACTACGCTGAGCTAGATATTCATTTATGATACGATTCCTCAAAAGAACCGTCTATTGTCTTATAAGATTGCTCAAATAGGCCTATGTGTGGCGGGAGGATAAGGACCTCTTTATAAAGCGATCAGCCGTTTACGAAAACAAAAACAAAAAAACTGATAGGAAAATATCAACAAATTCACTACAAGAATCACTAGTTATTACATACAGTTCAGTGCAGCCCTGCGCACACGCTGAAATCTCCAATCAGCATACTACCATTACACATCAAAATCTCGAAATGTCCTTTTCGAGCCACGATAGCATTCAACGTCCACAACCTTGGCTAATAGCCTGACTATTATTACTCCAAATCCACGACTGTATCATATGTCGGGTCACTTGTGTACCGGCAAAGCAAGCGCTGTTTGCAAGGGGAATTCAAGTTTCAGTTGAAACTCCTGGGCCCGAAGATGACTACGCAGGTAGTACTGCGCAATTTTTCCATCCGGACGACTTCGTTATCTTATCCGTTCACTGTACCTCAACCTACTGGAAGTCTTCAATTCCGAAGAAAATAAAACGTAACTCTGTAGTTTGTCGTTCTTTTCTTCAGTATAGTTGATCTATTTTAAGGAGAGTTTATCCGTTCAATTTGTTGAACATAATAACACAATAAAAAATTACTTACATAAATCGTTCAAACGTTTCAAAACATGAGTAGATGAGGGTGTAAGTCCTTTTCTAAAGTAACAGCTATCGACAAAAACCATAGAAAAGGCCGCTTAAGAGAGTGATACAGTCGTTCCATGAACCGTACTATTAAAAAAATCTGTCAAGGAAAACGCCTCAAAGTGCACTAACGCTAGTGACGCCTTACATCCAGTAACTCCATTTATTAATAATATCTATTAATCTACAAACACTTATAGATTAACAAACCCAACAAGACACAGAATGAAAACACTGTGACAAGTCCATTCGCTCGTAAAAAGCGACTACTATACTTCGCATTCGCTCGTAAAAACTCTGTCAGAAAGTGCGACAGCGTGTTAAAGTGATTGCGTGTGTACTGAAAAAGCAGAAGGATAAGATTATGTTAGATCTTAACTTTTTTTATTTTTAAATGTATACGCGAGGTCGTACATGGCCGGACTACGTCTTTCAATGAAGGAAAATGACAGTAACTACTTTGAAAAGCAACGGGATTGTTGACAAAAACAGTAACAAAAACAAAAAAAAATCATATTTGAAAATTAACGGTTCTTACTATAAGCGCCTATATAATGAATATGCAACAGTAGCCCTACAGGTGTATCAAAAGTACTGGTGTATCAAAAATTGGTGTATCAAAAGTACTGGTGTATCAACAGCACTGTTGTATCAAAACATACTACTCGAGTGGTCGCTCCTAGGTCGGTATAAGGAATTGAGTATTTATAGTGAAAGGATGCACTGTATTTACAAATAACCTACGAACTCATCACAACATTGCGGTGTCAGTGATCCTGTGTTGTTTTGACTAACTGAATATTCAATACTAGTATACTTCCAATTGGCTTGTTCAAAGAAGCATACCGTTGATTTGAATGAAAACTGTCAACCACTACATCATCGTATTCTACACTTTTTGTCGTTACGTTAGAAGAATTTGAAATCATATGGCCAAATTTATCAACCGAAACCTATTTACTTTCCCAAATTGTCAGAATGGTGCAGTTAAAAGCCTTACCAAACTTTTGGAGATGAAATTTCAATGTTTTTACTTTTTACGTACGCACGCAATTACTTTAAAAACCGTTATTCCTAGGCAATGACCGTAGACAACGACATGTAGTAGACTAAAACTCGATGGGAACTGGTTTTTCTAAATATTTGGAGAGATTGATATCCAAAACTGTCCTTGGCGTCGTATGGGTTGCCCCTCGACTGGGACTCTTCGCCGAGTCCAGCTAAATGAAAATTAGACAAAGTGAGATTCAACTTTGTGACTTTTTTGCTAATACTTAAAAGCATCGTTCATTTTCTGTTCATCAATTCACTAATACTGGGTAAAAAGAAAATGCTCCTCCCGGTAATTTTTTTGGTTAGTTCTCATCTCAACAGAACTAACACTAGGCCAATCCTAACATTTTAGTCCGAGTAAAAAGTGGCACCTATACTGCTGTCATATGTTTTGTACATTAGTAGTGTGTACTCAGTTTAAAGTAGCACGATGAATGCATGAGTGTATTTGTATGTCGATATGGAACGCCAAAAGGGCACGCGTACGTTGTTATTGCAAACTTACGTTGTTGCTTAAATTAACGTTGTTTCAACTGACTTTGTTTTTCATAGCTACATAGAACTATACGTCAGTATAGGGCTTAGCAGTGGCGGAGCTACCATATGACCGACTCAAATGGAATACCCTCTTCAGCTTTTCACAAACAGAGAAAAAAATAACAATAAAGACGAAAAGATAAGAATGGGAAAAAATGAAAGAGAGGGTAAATAAATGCAAGTTTGAGTACTTCAGCGCCTTCCGCATCCAGGAAATGATAGTGCTGCCAATTGTCTGCCTTCAAATTCAATTAAATACAGTATTTATCATGAAAATGCGAAAATTTGATCAGACTTTTCAGTGGAAAATTCCCCTGAAATGAGATTAATTCTATACAAAAAGCGATCATTTGGTCATTTTATATCCAGATTCTAAATTTTCCCCATTAGGGTAACCTCTATCAGTTTTGCTTCGAACTGATATGTCTAGGTCTAAACAACTCATGAACTGCTGATATTTATCCGAATACTTGACTTTGACGTTTTGAAAATTTTGTGACACCATGAATTGCGAAAATTCCCCAAAGTAATTTGGACCACGTCACGCCCAAGACCACGTGGTTTACGACAAAGCTGTTGATCCTAATAAAATCAGTTTTCCACCTGCTACCTATAACACTGACGCAGCTCCGAGAAATGCATTTAGCCGTAACGATATATCTGTGACTACCAGTAATTTCAGTAAATTTGGGATGAAAAACGCTTTTTCCCATAAGAATCTTTCTCATTAATAAGTAACTTACAACGAAAGTAAGGGATGTATCCTATCAAACAAGTATCCAATAGGTGTGTAATAGTTTGAACATCACAAATCCAGTGTAGTCCGATTTTAAAACACAACTCGAATACTACATTAAACGAAAGTACAAGATACACCATGTAACCCACACACTGAAGGGCGTTTGCGAGGTTTGTGATCGCAACTTTTCGATATGCAAGAAAATACAGACAATACCACTTCCTGGTGCTTTCTTGTTGATTTTTGGGAAGGGCGATTTCCGGCAATAGAGGGGATATTTTATGTATCTTTTTTCTGGTACGCTCCGCTCCAAACGATGCTGGCGCTCCTCTCAGATTTTTAGTAAAGCTATTCTCAGTTCGATCTTAATTCCGTTCAAAATTATGTCTGCGCCAACTTTGCACCAAGGGGACATAATGTATTTCCGAATCACACTGTATCACACTCGTTGATGTTTCCTCATTCGTCCCCCCCCCCCCCCCGTCTGAGTAAGAAAGTAAATCTAGATACTGGCGGCTCACTTCAAGAAGGTCTTGACCCGCATTGATTGCAAACAATCAATGCGACTCCACTGCCCAATGAAAAAAGGTTTTGGTCTAAAGATATGTCTCAAATCAAATAGTTGCCTAGTGCTCCGAGAATATATGAAAAAGTATGCATAATTTATAATTCTTTCATGATCCTAACCCATCTGATATGTATTAGCATTTTAACAGATTTACTTTTGCTCTCATTAATTTGAGAAATTGCCAACTTGTGATCATTGTTTCAAGGCTGTGCACTTGCAGCTTATAACACCCAGAAAGTGATGTTTTCGGCCATCTGGGGAGTTTGAAAAACCAAAATTTTCTTTTACGCCCCCCCCCCCACCTACCGATGGTGGCGCTCCACTTAGATAGTCCTTAGGGTTCCTATATAATGAGGGTTGCGACAGCTGGTTACTTGACACCATTTTGCCTAAAAGTCTACGACCTTGTTGATCCTACCTGAAACATGATAAGCAATGATACGGCCATTTTTCATGATTTTCCTTCACGTAATAAGTTCAGACTATGTATCACCGTTTGACTAAGCTACATGCACGTACATACAATGTTCGCGCAGTTGGAGGCAAAGTGCCGCGTAAACTCGCACCTCTCTCTATATAGGAACACTAATAGACCTGCCGGTACTCGTCTCTCCAGAACAGTGGGTATTTCTATCATACAGCGCCCCTAATATCCATTTTCGCCCTCTGACTGAAACTGCTAACTCCGCCACTGGGGCTTAGGCCTAGCTAAGTCACGACTTTAAAGCTAGCGAATAGTGTTAAATTGTTCACAGGATTCAGAAACACCAAACCATTCTCGTGAGCCTTTTCAATACTGAACTTGCTGTTGATATCTAAATGTCCGAAGTATCTCCTCCATCGTCTTCTTTTGTTTTTACGAAATGTTTGATAATTGTTAATTAAGCAAACGGTGAGTTAGTAGGACTAAGCAATATAATTAACAAAATATTAACTGTCGTAACGGAAAGTATGATCGGAGTAAATAAATGTGCGGTGCCACATCATTACATTCTTTTCAAAGGCAAACTTTACTCACACGTGATTAGTGAGTAGCTCCTTGAACAGCGCCGACACCAACGTGACATTAGAATGTAAGTTTAAACAACAACGGAAGTATAAACAGCAACAAGAGTTTAAGCAACAACGTAATTTGAAACAACAACGTAAGTTGAAACAATTTAACAACGTAATCTTCCCCTTTTTTGGCGCTCCATATGTTGGTTGTGTTTTATAGTACCATGCCACCGTTAATCAGGCTCCATTGACTTAAACACTAAAATAGCGACCTTCGAGGGCCCTAGTGCATGCAAGATTCAGCTGGACAATTGTACTGTATGTGATGTAATTGTAATGTTAATTCATCCAGTCTAGATGAGTTGGAGTTACAGTTGCAATGAGTGCATGAGGGTAATCTGTGGCCTTTGAAGATTGCCGAAGGCTAAAACGGAGGATTCCATACGTTTGGGGATATGTAGGCGTCAAAAATCGCTCACATTGAGTTTCAACGTATCATATTCCATCTGCGGATGCGGATGAGTTTTCGGATCCGGGTACGCATGCGGTAAACTAGATCGTTACATGAAGCGATCGACACGGCAATTTGGATGCTATTCGCTTCCTTTAAACAGATGGTGTGACGTCATTTCCTGTACGCGTGCTCACGTCGCGACCATTTCTAGTCGTTCGTAAAGTCAAAATCTTGAAAGGAAAACACAATTTCTGTGATTTAGAAATCCAAAAGCTAAGCGAACTGGCAGTACATCTACCTCTATGTGATTAACAGCTTGTGTGGCGTAGGAGTGCGGTACTAACTCAAAATATCTGATAAAGCATTGAAAACATCATGAAGAGAGGACACATTCACGGTACTTATATAGCCAAACGTAATCTTACGTACAGCTGTATGCATGTGTGCAGGGTATCAGTATTGGGTTTTCACACAGCTTAGGTCTTACGTTACGTGCGCCGCTAATCTGTAGTCTTTCAAATTCCAAACAGACCCGATCCTACGGATAACACGGAAATACTTGGCTTAACGAATATTAGGTCTCTGTTGTTATTTTTCATAAGGATAGCTATTCAGAAACAGGCCAGGATTTACATGACGTAGGTCTTGGCTAGGACCATGAAACGTTGCTCTAGGTTAACGATACTCGTTCTTAGCCTATCGGGATTTACGGAATCACAAATTTCCGCAACCGGACAACGCAATCGCACCTGGTCACCGCATTACGTATCCGTGTCCGTACTCATGGGATCCTAGATTAAGTAGGCTGTGCAGATAAAATCTATTCTGAATATATCGTTGAGCCCGTAAATTGTAAGCATGAGTTTACTCTGCATGCGTCAATATTTTTCAGTCCCCAACGACCTTGAAAACTTGTCGGTAATTCTCTTTGTAAAGGCCGCATTTGAATTCTCTGATATTAGTTTGTTATTTACTTTTTTCAATATTTTTTATTTCAGACGTAATATATTTTCAGTATATATCTAGGAAATTGTACTTCACAAAGAGTGACTGACATGGTATAGGCCGGGGTAAACGTTTTTTTTTTCCTTCTGTGGATCATTTTTTTGTGACTGAGGTTCTGTTGAATATAGGGATAGTTTTAAAGCCGAACGCAAAGTATAAACACGTCGTCAGCCACGTGATTCCACCCACCGCATTGTGTTTATGTAATTTATCAACAACGTCTGCAGCAGACCATTACACTTTCGTGACTTTTATCGATAAGGTTTTGCTTTGCTGAGTAATCTCAACAATCCTGTGCAGGGCTGTCTCTTCTGCATGGTGCAAACTTCACCACAAGACCACGATCTCACTCAATTGTATAGGAACGCCCTCACAGAATACAGAATACCTATCCTGTTAAACCTGGAATATGAGGTAAAAATGTGTCATATTTTGCCTCTGAAAGTCAAATATGTTGTAACTTGGGAAAAGTTGGACAGCTGTATAACCAAATAAAGAAGGAAACGCAAACAAGAAAGTTCTTGCCAGGCACTTTGACATGTGAACGTTTTCGACGATATCACATCTTCTTCAGGAAATATACACAAAAGTTTGAATCTTATGCAATATATGCAAATAAAAAAGAAAAACAACTCGACTTTCGATTGTAGTATTCGGGAGGAGACAGATACAAATAGAATCAGAAAACAGATAAATTATATGATGAGCCATGCTGGAGTAATTGCGTGTTAAGTGTAGCTCTGTATTCCTTCATTTACATAGCTTCTTTGATCTTAATTTCGAAGTCAAGAGTTGCCAGATGCTAAAATGGTGAATAAATCCCTCATGCAACCTCTTCATTCCTTACGGCTGAGAATGGTCATGGATGGGTTATGCACTGTTCAAGTGCTCCTTAATCCTCACAGACAAATGTCTTTTTACCAATATAAGAGACATTCTTATCATCTTATCACAAGAACCTCTGAATGAGTAAATTGCATTTGTCTTCAGACGAAAAGGAGTATGATCTGTCAGAGAAAAGTAATTGCCTTCTTTAAATGTTTTGAGCGCAACACGGCATTTTATGTTAAGATCTTAGATTGTCTCTTACATTGGTAAAACCAAATTTTCACTTTCAGTCATTTAAAAATGTGTATTAAAAACTTTCTTGTTTCTATTTGCTCATTTATTTGGTTTTACAAATATGTTATAGCCCCTAAAAAAAACATTGTTTAAGTCCCAGTTTTCCATGCATGAATTTTCATACCCATACAAATTGGTCTGTTCAATTACAAGTAACAGTGACTGACTGCTATGCTTTCTTGTAGAGTCTGAATTTTGTAGGGCCAACAACAATGGCTAGACAATTTTCTTATTCAAATATCTGGACGATGAATTCATAGTTCTCTTTCAGATTCCGTGAAAAGGTTATCTTTTCCTCTACTTTCTCTTCCCTGACACACTGATGGAGAACAAAAACAGATGACCAGGAAATTACGAATCCCAACTCATATTCCAGCTTAACCTTCCTAGCAGGTATTGGTACGTAGGCCGTGGCAGCTCCCTCGTTTAACGTAGGCCCTACAAACCTAAACACCTGTTGATATCTTTACGAATGTATAGCTGATGCGAGCAAATTCCAGCTTTAAACTAGAAATTTGAATTTGCATGGCAAATTCGACGTAGCCACGATCGGCCAGAGACAGGCTTGAAATAAAAACTGAAGTTGGGTAAATCGCTGTAATGATACTTGCCGATAATTCTTAGTATAGTCCAGGAACCAGCTATAATCAGCCTATCCACTTCAGGTAGAGATGTCAAACATCATAGAGGACATTGATAACTTCCAAAAGCATTCAAGTGATAAATTATCAGTAGGAAATCTGACCCCTTGACCTCGAAAAATTTCAAGCGGGAATGACGTCACACTTTTTGAATTTGCCACTGCTGTACATGTGTACGAATCGACAAAATAATACACAGATTTCATCGAAATATGCCCAGCTTTAAGTATGTCTATATATGGTATATATACTTCGAACGTTGCAGTTTACGCGGACGAAAAAGCCATGTTTGGACAGTGCAAACTACATAGCCTAATTTCGCGAACAACTTTGAGGCTTAAATATGAGACTTACGGACATGGTTTGAAAATTGGCCAAAACTGTGCAAAACATGAGTGAAAAAAGAAAACATGCAGGGAGATGTTACAGAAATTTGTTTTTCACATAATGCAACCATCAAGAGACAAAATCAATGACTAATACGGTTAGTCTTAGATGAAACTTACCCCTATTCCGTAAAGTACTGAGACAAAGTCATTGTCATTGAAACAGTGTACACAATATAATACTCGCGGACCAAACCAAAATATAATGTAGGGGGTAAACTTAAAAAATGGTTATTACAAGGCAAGTACTTTTATGACAGAATAATTTTGATAAATTTTCATTGCACGTAAAATATTTCATATATTCTTCATTTGCACTAAACAACTTTGAAACGACTTAGTCAATGGATAACACAGTTAGTGTTTAATGAAACACAAATCCAACTACCCATAATCCGAGTTGGGTGCACACAACTAATACACTTGCAATTTCGGTCTTTAATAATGGAAAACACATTAAAATACGAATTTGGCTTTATATTGTTAAGAATAAGGATATACCGAGTAAATTAAATATAACAGAATGATATTAATATAAAGATATTACTACAACATGTTGATCTTTATGAATGAAGATGATGCATGCCTGGGGTATGGGACCTAAGTTTAGCTTATCCTAACAACTGAAGCCCATAGTACAAATTATATTCATGGGGGAGAGGTGGACCTTTAGATCTATTTATGATAATTTTACCCCCCCCCCTCTAATAATATATACCCCTTCACAAGAAACTACAATAGTTACTGTATTATTACAGAACACATCTAGGAGTGTTGATATTGTTGTTTTACTAAGTAGTCTCATCTAAACAATGAGTCACACTCCTATAAACTGAAACACATATCATGCGTGGGAGTCGGCCACAGCTTTTTAACCTACATTCTCTCTGTGCAATCAAGGTTGCAAAGTTAAAAGAGTAATGTGAACATCAATCACAAATTACAAGTCAAATCAATATTTCTTGATTTCTAAGTTTTATTAAATCCTTCTTTGGCACAGACTAACAACACAATTCATAACTTTGACATCAATGAAAGAAAACTTAATATGGAAGACAAGTTAGTATGACATACAAAAATCCATACATAACATTAACAAATGTATATAACATTGTTGAAGTTGTCAACATATTTTCATTCTGAAAGCTGTTGGCACTAAACAAAAGAAATGCAAGGCAAGTGCTGTATGTAATAACACATGCACAAGGACACACAAAATGACATGAAAGAGAAAAATTGGGAACACATGTCATTGGTAAAAGTGATCTATACATCTACAATACAATGTACCTCCAACTTAAACATCATAAAAAAGCATACAACTCTTACAAAAATGTGAAGTACTTGGAACAGCTTAATAGAGGTGGTGAAATCACTATACACATCAACATCCACTACACATGCAATGTATTAACCATAGATGGCATAAAGCTGAAGAAACTATTTAACTGATACACCCAGGGAGATATACTTAAAAACTTGCATATTGTATGAAAAGGACTGATACATATGCATGGTGAAAAACAATAACACCATTATTCATGAAGCATATTGTGATAAGAATCACATATTGTTCTCCACCACTTGCATGAAATGGCAGATGCATGCATTTTGCAAATAAATCTTTTTCCATATTGTATGATCATGTATCAATTCACCCTGTCACTTCTTCTTTCTTCTTTTGAGAGATGGTGACACATCTGAAATTCTGAAGACATTAATTCACCAGCGTGTCATGTGGTCAAACTCTCAATGACATAGCAATGAATTCCATCGGCTTATGATTACTTAGGGAAGCCTCAACAAACACCTAAGGAGGTTGTTCCAGTCCCAAACAGTATTGGGGACAAACTGAAGTTATAGCAATTGGCAGTAATGCAAAACATGGATAGTACTATACCAGTCAGACAAGTATTTGTTAAGAGACCAAGATCTTCTAAAAGAGCAGTCATTGGCACAACTACCCTGGAGTAGTCATTTGCTATAAACCTTGCAATACGTTGTTGCAAACCTTCCAATCTTTCAGTAAGAATTGTCTGCTGTGGGTCCCAGACAGAAAAGCATATTCCAACGAGGACCTAATCAACTACCGGTACCGGTACCTTTATACTTTATAGGCAGTCAACTGAAGTTCTTTGTAATACAATGAAAGATAGTTGAAAGACACTCCTTGCAATAACTGCAATTGCAACAGGGCCTAGGCTGGCCAATCCACAGCTTAACCTAAGGAAGGAAAAAGAAAATAAAAATTAAGACTCATTACAAGAGCAAACCCAAGACATGTTAGGCACATGCCTTGTATCACTCGCTACTTGGCTTAGTTGACCTACATAGTACTCTTCTAAAAAGGCCTCATAAAGGAATACGAAATTTGTGTAGGTTTAGCCTATTAGCTTTCATTTGTATCGCCTTTCTTTGTCCAAATTGTTCCAAATCAGTGAATGTCGTAATGTTCATAGGCATAGGCTACCGTTCATACAAAATCTTCTGCTACAGATTTTTATTCGCGCAGCCGTTTGATAATTTTGGGCAGCGAAAAGTCATGTAGGCTATTGTCAAGCCAGATAGGCTTCAAATGTTACAGCAAGTCGTAATTACCAACGTGAGTCTAGTCACTAAGTTATTTATCCACTACTACTACTAGGCCTACAGTACTATTAACGTTACGTTAGCTAGCTTTTAATTCGTACGTACTGTATATATGGTGTTTAAAAATTCGCGCAACCTATAATAGCACTTTACATATGCAGCGAAGAGTCCTACACGTAAGGCGGTTCCAAAATCAGTGATGCTAAATATGTGCCATTTACTTCACAATCTACGGGTGAAAATTAAAAAGTTTCACATAAATTAACGTTTAATGTGTTCTAAACACTAAAATGTAATCAACTGCCACATATACAGTTTAATACGCAAACGTCCGAGATGAGAAAAATGCCTCTCGGTTTCTGCATGTTACTTACCATTTTGTTCAACCCCTCTCTGAAATTTCTGATTATATGATCCCTGAGGAAATACACCTGCATAGTTTGACAACGAATACCTTTAATACGGTTTTGATTAACGGTTCCGACCATTTTTTCTTATTTTTTTACTGAATATTCATAGAAATGACGACATTTTAAGGGATCCTCTCAGTTCATATTTCACACAGTGATGGTTTTGACGGCAGCGATATGTGACTTCCGGTGTTGCTCGCAATATTGTGAAAATTGCGCAATAAACGGTCAAATCGCGGAGGAAACCTCCTACTGTATGTGAACGAAATCATTTTTATTACCCCACGTCCAATGTTTTGTGAGAGAAAAAAAATTACCCGGTTATGATTTTGTGGTGTTTTTAAAATACCTAAACCGCTCAGGATATTGCCATATGCTTCATTGTTATGATTGTTATATGACTTAAGGTCAAGCTTGTTTTTGCGGTATCAATAAGCACTTGACCTGCTTATGACTATTAACGACCTTTCGCCATGATTATAACCGCAAACCAATCAAATTAAAAGTCACATGAACAGTCAAACTTCACAATCAGATGTTCAAGACCAAGCCTCTAATTAACAAAAAACAAGATAACGTGCATAAAAATGTTATTACTAAGTGATTCTCATATAAATTTAGACCCTTGTAACAAAAATTGAGTTTTTTAACTAGCGTCTGTGGGTAACAGAAACTATTCTTATGTTACCCCGGGAAGTTCTCGGGTGACCTTGGGGTGAGCTACGAAAGGCCACCTGAGGGGTAGAGAAGAACAAACTCAGGACAAATCAAACAGAGCAGGAACACAGAGTAATAAGGTATAACAATGTATTTATCTATCTACGAACCTCGCTGTCTTGGTCCCTTGACCAATAGTAAACCAACTGTCATAATGCATAACATAATAATAAATCAACAGGAAACTACATGTGTTTGCAAACCATACTCAATAACCCCTCAATCACAACTAACGAAATCCTGTATTCAGTGCTTTCACAATACACACAAGTACCCCTTTAATATGCACATAAAGTCTTAAGCCAACATAGCCCCTTTAATCTAAGACATGACTCTACTTAACCTTTACAGAAATAAGACAAAATAGAAAATCAAATTCAAAAACAGGGAACTTGCTGACCAAAATAAACTACAGCTGTTTCTTTGATCATACACTCCTCCTCAGTTTCCAACCCAAACAGGATGTCAACTGGAAGTCGTGGTGTACGCCCGAACATCAGATAGAATGGAGAATATCCGGTAGCATCATTCTTCGAACAGTTGTAGGCATGCATGCATCTTGGCAGAGTTTCCTTCCAATTTAGTTTTTGTTGGTCTGATAATGTCCGAAGCATGTTGAGTATCGTCCGGTTCATCCTCTCAACTTGACCATTACCTTGCGGGTGATACGGGGTCGTTCTGCAATGCTCAATACCACAATATTCCTGAAGTTTCTGGAAGAGTTGGTTTTCAAACTCCCTCCCCTGGTCATGGTGGAGTTTCTTCGGGAAACCAGATCTGAGGAAGAAATCATTGAACAACCTGTCTGCCGCAGCATGTGCCGACTTGTTCTTTGTAGCATAGGCTTGTGCGAATCTAGTGAAATGGTCGACGACTACGAGGATATATTCATAGCCGCCTTTACACTTTTCCAACTGTAAGTAGTCTATCGAAATCATTTCAAAAGGTTCTGTTGTATGTATCGGTACTAATGGTGCTCTGACATTCCGTACAGGCTTCTTTTGAACCACACAATGACACTGCTTTGTGACATATGCCTCCACCTCTTTTGCCATGTATGGCCAATAGAACCGTTGTCTAATTAGGTCCAGGGTCCTCTCCGAACCAATATGACCCATGTCATTGTGGAGCCCTTTCAACACTGCGTCCTTATACTTCATAGGAAGGAGAAGCTGCCTCCTATTCGCAGTGCGTCGGTACAGCAGTCCCCTGTCATCAAACGTCAGTTTGTCCCACTGGTTCAAAAGAGTCTGTACCTCCTTGGACTCATTCCTTCGCTCTTGGGTTGACGGTCTTTGTCCATTTTTCTTCAACTGAAGAATCTTCCCAAGGACCACGTCATTCTCTTGAGCTGCTTTAAGCTCGTGGGTTTCAATGGGTGAAAGTGTGGACAGTGGCGATGTCCCCAAGATGACACAACTGTTACTATTGACCGTGCTACACCAATGCATGCCACCTCTCTACCACCCATAGCCTGAATGTATTCAGCCGTGGCTGAAATTACGGAACTTGGAACCATCTCCGTGCATTCCCTCATATAGTCATCCATCTTATCCGGTATCGCCATTCTGGACAGGACATCCGCATCTACATTTTCCTTTCCACATCGGTACTTTATGTCAAAACGAAAACTAGCCAACTCTGACACCCATCTTTGCCCAGTCGCATTCAAGCGAGCCGTACTCATAACGTATGTCAGTGGGTTGTTATCAGTGAAGACAACAAAATGGCTGGCATGTTGAAGATAGTCGCGGAACCGCTCTGTTACAGCCCACTTTAAGGCAAGGAATTCTAATTTACTCGAGTGGTAGTTACGTTCTGGGGGTGTTAACGTGCGTGAAGCGAATGCTATCACTCGTAATTTCCCTTCCAAGTGTTGGTACAAAACTGCTCCGAGACCGTCCCCCGAAGCATCGGTGTGGAGTATGTAAGGTTCAGAAAAGTCTGGATAGGCCATAACAGGGTGGGTGGTAAGACGATGGATAAGGTCACAGAGGATGGCATGATGCTCTGCAGTCCACTCTATTTTCTCTTTAGAATCCAGATTACTTCTCTTCTTCGTTACAGACTTACCTCTGTTTCTTACCTTTTTCTGTCGTTCACCTAACAACTCATACAACGGCTTAGCTATGATTGAAAAATTCTGTATATAACTTCGATAGTATCCAATAAACCCTAAAACCCTTCTTAGTTCTCCGACAGTTTTTGGTGTCTGATTCTTCAATGCCAGGACCGGTTCTGTGTCAGCAGGATCCATTCTGTACCCCTCACCAGTTACTAGCCTCCCGAGATACCTTACCTGTCTCTTAAAGAGATGACACTTACTGGGTTTTAATTTTATACCATGGTGCCTCAACCTTGATAAAACTCTTCTCAGGTGTTCGATATGTTCACTGAAGGTAGTTCCGGAAACGAGAACATCATCCAGGTAAACAACACAGATGTCGTTGTTGAGGTCACTAAGGCAGCCTTCCATGAACCGTTGAAATTCGGCGGGGGCATTCTTTAACCCAAAGGGGATCCGTTTCCATTCATGCAGGCCCCATGGAGTGATGAACGAGGTAAGATGTTGGCTGTCTGGGTGCATGTATCCCTGATGATATGCTTTACCTTGGTCCAGTGTACTGAACCATGAATTCCCCTTCAGACCATTAAGGATATCCTGAATCTTGGGTATTGGCTGTCGGTCGTCAATCGTCTTTTGATTTAGTGCCCTATAATCAACACAAAGCCTAAGTCCGCCATCCCTCTTCCGCACACAGACAACAGGAGATGAGTAACTAGATCTTGATTTTGTCACCCAGCCCCTCATAATCAAGTCCTCTAAATACTCTTTAACTTCCTTATACAAGGGTCGTGGTATGCTTATGTACCCCTTCTGAACAGGTGCGTCACTGGAAAGATTAATATTCATTTGCAGCCCAGGGCAGTCGCCTGTGTCCATGTCATCCCTAGAGAATGCTGCAGATTGTTCTGTCAACATTTCTCGTGCCACCTTCTGTTGATGTGGGGTAAGTCCAGAAAGGTCGATGGGGGACACCAGTCGTCACTTGTCTGTGGGTTACGTGCTGTCCTTGTGGTGTTTGTATTACCCAAGTGCACAGAGTGTGACGTCGCTGTTAGTGGTTCAGTGTTTACCTTCTCTGGTCTGGATGGTATGTCAAAGACAGTGTTCACGAGTTCACATGTCCCTAGAGGGGTCCGTCTAGGGAGAAGTATGTCACGGTCAGTGGTATTGACAATAGGTACTTTTAATTCACAATTAGAACTGCCAGTAACTCTCAAGACTGTTGACCCTAACTCCAACCCTTCAGGCCATGACGCCATCGGATGGGGCTCAAACAAACACTCTGACAACTTAGTCTCCATGTGAATTTGGCATCGAATATGGCTTACCTGTCCAGCCTTTACCAACTGATTCTGTTGAGGTGACCTTACATTAGCTAGAACAGAACTGTCTCCATCCTGTACCAATTGTACCATAGATTTTAAGGCTCGTTTGCTCACCCGTGGAAAAGATTTCCCTAGACCTTGTACTTGTTCGTTCACACTTGCCCCTTCCCCCTAATTATACTTGCAATTACATTATAACCAATCAAGGTGTTGGCCATTTCCCTAGGATACACAAGTATTGGTACCTCAATTTCAGGGTGGGCATCCAGTTTGAATGTCACCCACACCCATCCCTTGTATGGAACCTCCAATCGGTTACTTGCCTTCAAATCTAGGTGAGACCCTTCCAGAAGTTCCTCCACTGGTCTTATCTCAACCCCTTGTAAGTTTTCTTGAACCCACTTGTCTGAGATGATGGACACTTGGGACCCTGTATCCCACAAAACATCCATAGGCACGTTATTTATACACGCCCGCACAGTACACTGTTCCCCCCACCAACCTCACCAGCTTTTCTAATTTCCTTGGGGACAGATCGGCTGGGTTACCCTTGGGATGCATATTGGGACTTCTTTGTCCGCCATCCTGAATGTTTTGGACATCTACTGTGGTTTCCCCCTCGTCCCTCAGAGGCGACCCACTGTCGTTTCCCTGGTACCTTTTCCTACATCCCCTGGCAAAATGGTCACTGCTACCACATTTGTAGCAGTGATCACACATATCCCCCCGATTTTCTGCCTCACATTTGTCACAGTCCCGCTTCTTACCCCTTTCTGGTTTCTGCCCTAGCGCCCGTTTGATCTCGAAGACTTCAGCATGGAGTGCCTTGTATCCCTCAAGGTCGGCCTTCAGTTCCTGGATCGCTTCCATCAATGTGTCTTTCTTCTGGACTGCTGGGGTTACTTCGGCTGACTCCACCTGATTCGAAGCAGCGGGCTTAGTGATGTTCTGCTTATGTTTCTTTTTTCGTTCCACTTCGTTACTAGCAGCGGCATTAAGCTTCTCCAGGAGCACTTCATTTGAGGCGTTCGGCTTTTCAAGGTAAGGCTTCATGTCAGCACGGATGGCATGCTCCGAAAGACCAGTCAGTACTGCGTGTTGAAACATTGCTTGTACTAGTGACTCATCGTACTTCTGTGGTGCTTCACTCTCTTTCGATGCGAAAAGTACACGTTGCCTCACGCTTAATGCCCTAACCAGGAAACTCTGTGGTGTCTCCTTCGGTTGTTGCGTTAGTCCACTCAGTTCATGGTACAGCTCTGTGGCACCCTTCTCCCTAAAGTGGGTGCGGAGAATCCGCCGTAATTTTGGGAGCGTTACATCAGACTTACTCTCAAGATAAGTGAGTAAATCCAGGCTCGGGTTGGTCGCTCTGATCACTGCCTCCACCACTTCCCCCTCTGGATAGCCCTTATTCAGTCCTGCTTCAATTTGGTGGATGAGACTGGTGAAGCTTAAGCCATCTTTCTGAGTATGATCACCAATGTGTCCCGAGATCCGAAAGTCCCGACGCACATATTCCCTGTGGATGTTGGGGTTTGATGTTTTGATGTCTTGGCTAGGACAAGAAGTGGGTGATGGAGTAGCTTCTTCAGGGTCTTCAGATGGACACACCTCTTCAACGATGTGTTTGAAGTCTGTCAACTTCTCCTCCCATTCCTCACTGATCAGGACTCTGTTCAACAATCGAAGTTGTGCAGGGCGACCCTTGCTTCTCGCCTTGCTCAGCTCATCTTCAGGGAGCACCAGCTTCTCGCCAACAGCACACAGCTGTTTCGTGGTCAACCTGTGCAACCTGGTCTGTAGCTCTTCTAAAAGTGCATCCGCCATCTTCAGTGATCCTTTTCTGTCAATCGTATCAAACAGTCATCATTCCTGAGACTTAATCCGGGTGGTGCCTCCAAATTTGTTACCCCGGGAAGTTCTCGGGTGACCTTGGGGTGAGCCACGAAAGGCAACCTGAGGGGTAGAGAAGAACAAACTCAGGACAAATCAAACAGAGCAGGAACACAGAGTAATAAGGTATAACAATGTATTTATCTATCTACGAACCTCGCTGTCTTGGTCCCTTGACCAATAGTAAACCAACTGTCATAATGCATAACATAATAATAAATCAACAGGAAACTACATGTGTTTGCAAACCATACTCAATAACCCCTCAATCACAACTAACGAAATCCTGTATTCAGTGCTTTCACAATACACACAAGTACCCCTTTAATATGCACATAAAGTCTTAAGCCAACATAGCCCCTTTAATCTAAGACATGACTCTACTTAACCTTTACAGAAATAAGACAAAATAGAAAATCAAATTCAAAAACAGGGAACTTGCTGACCAAAATAAACTACAGCTGTTTCTTTGATCATACACTCCTCCCAGACCAACAAACACATATATCACACCACTAACTTGACCATCTCCATTGTACACAGGAATAATAATCTTTGTCATAACAGATCACTAACTGTACACCTATGAACTAGCACTCTTTCCCTGCTTTTACTAAGGAGCTTCAAATTAATAAAACAAGAGCACACATTGTTTGGATATAACTGTACCCATATCATGCTCCTGTGCACAGACACTCTACAGCTAATTACTATTAATACTACTGCCCAGCACAAGTTACCATGGTCACCTAAACCATTCAACCAATCCTGTGAGAGGACATCCCCCTAGGGAATTTACCTATACAGCTGTAGTGTGTCTACCCTTGCCTTCCCATCTACCAATGGATCAACCCTTACTTCACTAATATGCTACAGCAAGGAGATACCAGCGATGTAATATGATACCATGGAACCACCTCACACACATATTGTCACTATAGGTTTCCTATTCCAATAGTGCATGGTCCCATTGGCCTACAGTGAATGTGCAGCTTAAGGCCCTACCATGTTAAAGTGCTGGCAGTGGGAACTCCGAAAGTTACAATTAAACTTCTCAATATTTCTACTAATTCCTAGCATTACTGGCAACAAAAATACATCATATAGGATCTCCACATATTTGAGATAAGAATAATGTATAAAAGAAAAGTGAAAACAACATACCTGAGGGGTAGAGAAGAACAAACTCAGGACAAATCAAACAGAGCAGGAACACAGAGTAATAAGGTATAACAATGTGATCCTGTTAGTCAATTAGCCCCTGACACTAGAAGGAAGGTACCATATTCTGTGAGGGAACTCAATAAAATAGAAGTTCCATAAAAATAGCAAAACAGGCAAAAAATAAGTGTGGAGTTTTATAGGGGTCTCTGCTTTGTTCTGAGTATATCCCTTACACTTACATAACTTTTTCAAGCACACTACCGGTATGTAAGCGTAAGCGCAAAGGGGGAAAAAAATGGTCCATTCCAGCAAGACAGGCAAGAGGGCAATAAAACTTTATGACATAACCCACTTTTGTCCACTGACTTGGGCCCTAGCAGTTGACCAGGTAACATCATTCTTGTCATATGATTTTCAAGGTCGCTGTATGTTTAGGCGTCTTACAGAAAAAGTCTGAAAAGGGAAGTGGTGGCCGGATGGTTGACCTCCTTCTCCCTAACCATACGCAGACATGATCTCACTCTGCACTTATATACATGGTATATGAGACTTTTTTTATTTTCCCAGTTTGAATGATGATTGAAAATTCATGAAAATTTCAGAGCGAAAAATTGTGAGCCTACTGACGGTATTTAGCTTTACTAATCGCTTCGGTGCCTTACTCTTTAATGGGCAGAACCATTTCACAAGTCCCTTTCTGTAAGATGATTAGGTACTTTACTTTTATATTTTACGTTTGAACTTACTTCGAATTTTGCTGTTGATGGTTCGTCAACTTACACTTTCACTTTTCTTGTTATGTGTAATTTTGTCTCTTTTTTGGCCTTTATCTGTTCTAAAATGTCTTACTGCTCTACCACAGATTTCAATTTCCCTTGTAGAGCTAGTGAAGTTGTCTTGTGTTATTTTCTTTGAAAGTTAGCCTAAGTCTACTTTGCATAGGCCACCTACTCATGCATTGAAATAGCATATAATAGATACAGCAGATATACCAGCACACATGTACAGGTTTAGGGAGAAATAGAAAATGAGGTATTTTTTTTTAATTCTTCTCTCACTTTCTGGTTGATGTTCAGTAGGCTAATCAAACACAAACTCAGCTACAACGTCTAGGACTAGCAGGATGCGAAGGATCTACCTCGCTTACGAATTAGGCCTATGAATCAAACAAAAGCAGTTTACGCTAAGAAAAATTCACTAGAATACATCCAAAAATATTTGAGGTATCAATAAACAGTGGTTTTGATAACCCTAGGTGAACTTTCAACGACATCTCCACGAAAAGTTGCTCCGCGCGGCGATTGATAAAGCTATTTTACACTGATGTTAATACATGTACGTATATTCACAACACGTACTGCATTAACGTTGCGCTCTAGCACGAAATGCACAGTGTAAGTACGTAGAAACTTTTCGCAGTTTCTTTGGTCGCGAGCCTGGCCATATCAGGCTAGCTTCAGTAAGCTTGTGGCAAATCTGCTATAATTGGATTGGGGTGGGGCTTAGTGCTCCAAATTGGATTTTTTACTACGAAAACAAGGGTACAACGCCTTGACTGATTGAAAATAAAGAAACATATTTTGAAACTTTTGGAATAAAATCTATCGATTAGGTATTGTATGTGCCTTTAATTTTATATCTCAATGCCGCCATAAGCACACACCGATATTCAACACAAAAATAATAAAAATAGTAACTAATGTACCTTCTTTGGGACGATACCATATAAAAATCTTTGAAATATAATGCGGGCTAGACAGGGTCACAAATGACTCTAGTCAATAGGACGTAATGTGTGCCCATGTGATCAATATAGTGAAAGTGACGTTGTTCTAGTCATGTCTTATCTATATACGAGTTCATTTGTTCTCTATCACTCCACGCATGAATCCTTTTCAGGAAGCTACCAAACCTAGACTGCGAATGTAATTTATTTGTAATCTTTGTATAAAATTCATAAACAATCTTCCCCTGTGTGAAATTTCGAGAAGTTTCATAGAGCCAGAATCTTGATTTATGGCTTGATTGCTGAAACATAATACTTGTATTGGTGCTTTATTCCCTTCGCTCACGAACATTGACGGTTATTTTGATGAATCGTGGGGGCGGGGCGACCGGAACTGTACTAGAGATTGTGTACTAATCCGCATGTCAGCCGACTGTGTGGTGAACGGATCTATTTTTTTCTGCAAGGGTACGAATCTTGTGTCAACCGGCGCGGAAAACCAGAAGGACGATTCCAGAGACGTAGCCTGTCAGGCTACGTAATTACAAAGATTCTTGTCATTTTCGGTTTGTCCTTATAAGGTTATCCTTTTCCCAACATTTCTTTCACAAATGACATTTACCACTCCGTTCGATGAAAACCTCTCTACCTTGTAGTGTGGAAATAAACTGGAATCGGAGAGACGCTGAATCTGATTAAGTTATAGCTCTGCAAAGGCAATCATTCAAAGTCATGTCCTACTGTGTTAAGTGGTGTACCGACAAGTTAAATTTGTCGCTACCACCGCCAGTATGTAACTTTTAAGATAATAGGCCAATGTGGATTGGTATTATCCCTCTCAACTCGATGCAAAACGTATGTGAAGTGAACAACAGAAGGACAGTGGAAAAGGATTTTCATCCATCGCCAAAAGCCTCTTTTTTTTTTCTATTTCTTTTTTAAGTATTATCCTCGATTGAGTAAAAATGAGTCATATACGTATACATATCTACATATCTTCAGTAGCCTACCGTCATCAACGGATATTGCAGTGTCGGATGAACCTGAGGAAGGGGAAGCGATGTGCGTAGGGTTTGCTTAAAAAATATATATATCCTGAGGACATCCTATGTCAACTGTCAATTGTTTTCGTTGACTAAATCGGCATTATGACAAGCTTCCCCACAGTGGCGTCAAACCCATCCCATAGATCCCAGCCTCGTCGTTTGGCCCCAGATCCCCAGGGGAAGAAGGACGTTAGATGGGGGACCCACGTGGGCCCAGATGATGCTTCTCTCTCTCTCTCTCTCTCTCTCTCTACCCTCGACGGTTTCCACATGTATACAGTAGCTGCAACGTGACTTGACAGCTATCACGGACATCCAGTGGGCCGTGAAACAGAGTGACATTATGTTTAGGAGCAACGTCACGTTTGTGATCCTGAAGTACTTGTCCATATTATACGTGCCTTTCGTCCAACTTACCCCAACGAGACAACTCGGGTCGGGGAGGGGGTGATGAGGCCGCTCCAGAGGGCTGCAGCCACGGAGACGTTACGCAGGCTATAGTCCATGCAGTGTAGACTGTAAGTCAGAAGAAAAAAAAAAAACAACCGATCAAGCAAATTAAACTGTGGACATGTTTATGGTAGAATGATTGTTTATGAGAGAAACGAGACCTATTGTGTCGTGGTCGTTAAAATGCATAAAACAGTCGCTAAAACTTCTGACTGCAAACTTGAAATAAAGACGGACAATACGGACCGGGCTTCAAACTAAATCTAATTAATATATTTTACTGTTCAGTAAACAAATACCACAAACACAGACTAATCAGTTAAAATTTGACAAAATATAAAAATGAAGAGGAACCTTTTTATCTGCTTTCGTAAAATTGGACAGTGATTGCGTCAGTCAGTCAGTCAGTGTCAATTGTTTTCTTTCTTCAAGCTCTTGCATTGTAAGGGGGGGGGGGTGGGGGCGGCTTATCCCAGGGGTAACACCGCGCTAACGTCGTCGTGACGCCACTTAAAGTCATCGTAAAGAAATCTGAGCTTTAAAATAAATCACGTAAAACACACACACACACAAAATTCAATGTAACGACCATGTAGATTATGAGCTAGAAATTAATTAGAATAAATGACTTCATTTCTTCCTTATGCAATCATTTTCAACAGGGCACACTTTTGGCAAACTCCACACTTGATTATGTATTTACAGGTGCCCCCTAAAGTCCTTTGGGGTTAACAGACCTTCTGTCGTTGTTCCTGTCATTGAATTGTCGTGAAATGATATTCTCTCATTTTCTAATATCTGTATAGGCTACTCTCAGCCATATTATGCTTCAGGAATTTCTCAATAGCTTTTTCAAAGTCTGCTTGTTTTGACGTCTGCTGCGCTTGTCTCTTTTTTTCTTTTTTTTGAAAAAAAAATGCTGCCTATTTTTACTTTTTTTTTAGAAAATATACATAATATTACATAAAACAGATGTGACTGAAAGACTAGGTACAAAATGCCCGCCTTTGATGTTTGATTATATTGGCAAAGTTGTAAATTTTATACCCTTGGAGCTTCAGCAATGTCTCAATGGCTTGTTTTGTTTGTGTTTTTGTTTGCCTTGTGATCTCACTGCTTCACTTGTCCTTTTTTTAGTATTCCTTTTCAAACTTGCTATTTACTTTTTTTTAGAATATAATTTTTTTTTTAATAATTTTTTATTATTTTTTTAGAATATAATTGATATTATGATACGAAGGGATGAATTGATGACAGAAATGCATTGTTGCTTGCGTTTTTTACGTAAGATTTTCATCGTGACAAGTTCGAAGTATGAGTATAAAGAGCTCGGATTCGGTATACCGCCAGCAAGGTGAAGCTTATAGATAATCTGTTGTTGTGAGTTGGTTGAACTAGTAACTGAACTCGACTGAAAATCGAATCGAACTGAAATCGACATGGAAAAGAAATGGTATCTAAAAGACAGACTGGTGACAAAAAATATATCAGACATTTCAATTTCTTCTACAAATTTTCAAAACTAAATCTAAACAAATCTTTCTTTTTTTTCAAATTTTGGAGAATTAAAATCTCCACTGATGATACATCTGTTGTTACATGAAAGTATCACTGTAATAAAGTATCACTGTAATCATGGTGCAGAGAAAATATAGTTCTAATATTACAATCCATAGAATAACGAGCTATGAAAATGAAAAAAACAAGAAAGAAAGAAAAAAAACCCATCAGTCTGGTTGAAACAGCAGACAATCGAGATGAGTGAAAACAGGTAGAGATGGTTGGAAGACAAAAACTCATCACCCCAGACCGTTTCAGTTCTCCCAACCACCTACCTCTAGTCCCTCCCTCAGCCTGTCGTAAATTCCTCCACATGTGTAATCAAAACAATGGATCCCTGTGTACGCTGTGTAATACGAGCTGCTCTGCATCTTTCGAATTTGCTGTCAATCTAAGAGTACTGTAACTTAGAACCAGTTGAGAATTTTGCTTTCCGGGAGGTGAAAATATAGCTGAGGGTGATGCAATACAGCCTTTAAACAGTATGCAGTGTTTTAGAACGATTTTCAAGACAGGGTGATGGGGCTCCCACTCGTGGAGCTCGTAGGCTTGATTCGAAGAGATTGCCGCGGTAGGTGTTTTCAGGAGTTTCAACATTCACCTTGATAAATGCAAAGACCGTACTAGCGCCGAAGGCGCAAGACCGGTTACTCACACGAAATTGTACACAACTGCGTGTAGTATGCAATTGGAGCAGAGCGTCCGCCATTTTAGTAAGCAACTTTGAGGTATTGTATGGTACGGTATTGTATGGCTCATAAAGCATATTCATACCTCTCCTTGTTATTGGGGAATCTGAAAAATGATAAGTTATGTCTTTTACTTTGGAGAATTCGTCAATTTATTGCCGAACAGTGAGCTAAACTCTTCTTCCCCAACGCCATAACGTGGAAATCGATAACAACCCTATCGTATGTACGTACACACAGCTCATCGTATCACATCATCGCCGATGTTTAGTTTGCTCACTGAAATGGCGGGTGCTTCGCCCCATGGACGTACTACGGCTTTGTAAGTAGAGTAACCGGTCTTCGGCGCTGTACGGCGAGTCTTTGGATAAATGTTGATGATTGAGATGGCCAATGATGCAACATAATTTCCCGCTTTGTTTCAAATGGCAGTAACTACATTGTCAACTCACTTTTATTTCTCGGCGGAGAGTAGTCTTATCCTAAGACGATGATTTAGTGCTGTCTGCCTCCCAGTAACCAATTGATACATCCCATACAGTTCACTTCCTCACAGAACTTCCATAATGTGCTAAAATCGTGTCTCGAGAGGACCTTTTCTACGTGGTAGAACCCGACGTGATAGCCAGATATTCCACATTAATGGTTAGGGAGGGTCCTCTCGAGAAGGGATAAACATGTATGATATCACTTGAGGATTGGCCGAACAGTTCCAGAAATTCATACATACAGCGCGCCCTTACCGTGATGTAAGAGTCACTGTTCTCCATTGTGGAGAAAAAAAAAAGTTGGACGAAAGCTATTCGAGGATAGGCCTGTAACAATTCCAAGCAGAGCACACACAGAAGGGGCCGTATACGGGAAGAGCGTTCCCACATTCCCACAACAGGCGTTGTGGGAATGTGGGAAGGAAGGGGAAAGATTCACTAAGTCTTGACCAAGACTAAAGGCAGGGAACTTGTGTAAGGGTTATTCATTTTTATGGTGATGGTCTTTACTTCAAGGTGGCGGTTGTTTTCACTCCGGATGGGCGGAAACCCCCTAAAATCCCCACTGGAGGTCACCGCAATGTACTACGGTTGGGCAGGTAAGAGACGGAGTTGTGCTTCTCGTGTCATATATGTTGAGGAGGGAGCGTTTACCTTTATAACATTTTGAAATCTTTCACGCGTAATTTGAAAAAGTAACACATTGAGCGCGTCGCACTACCAAGTTAGTACGAAAACGAAATTATAAACTCAGAATTTGCATACCAAAGGTTGAAAGTGCTTTGAAATACATGCTCTCTGGTATGAAATTTTGCTGTTTGAGCTAATTTTGATCATTTTTTGAATAATCGAATTGTGCCGGCGCTTTCCGGAGGTGAACAGAATACTAGTTTAACTTTCTAAAATTAGAATTTGATCAAAAATTAGTTGACATTCATAGAGATAGTTAAAGACAATGCAATGGTAAAAGTCAATTGTAATTCTACAAGTTTAACAACTGAAGAAAATCCCCAGGCACCCACGTCGGCATCCCCCCTCACTAAAAATCCCGAGGCACCCACGTTGGCATTCTCACCCCCACCCCACACACACTAAGTTGACGTATTTGTGTGTGATTCCTGTCTCAATAAATTGGGAAAGCAGCCGTGTGATACTCCTTGGAACAGCGCGGCTCCCAGTGGCCCTTTTCAGTTAAAGAGGAATAAGGTGTTTGCTTCACAGGAAACAATCATAATTCTAAAACCAATTTTGTGGATATAGAATGATGGATCATTGAAAATAATGAAGGACAGTGGCCATCTTTCCAAGATATAATTTCGCACAGGTCGAAATTCAGTCATCTGTCGCTCAACGGTACGTGGCTCACCCAAACTGCATCTTCCGTTACGCATCACATACGGACATGTTTCGAGATGTCAAATCGTTTGCCCATGTTTATTGATGAGACTGAGTGGTTTCACAATGACCGAAGCTAATTTCTTTGCGTGCCGTGTTGGTGTATTCTAAACACCCAATAGTTCCCTTTAAGAACCCCAATATTGCTTTCGCTCACCCCCACCCTCCATTTGTTTTATTTTTATTGCCTTTTCTAGACGGCGCATTGACTTTTTTATAGGAGGTCGATAAGTGTTACCGTTGAGCAAACCGTCATCCCGTTCAAGTCACTTTTCACATTGAATACTCTACTGCAGAACGAATGCACGAGTGCCCATAGTGACGATTACTGCACAGAAGAGCACCTAAAGTCTCTCTCGCAACAACTCATCTTTGAGACACGGGGAATGATGATTATGAGAGAGAAGGGCCTCATCCATAAAGGCCAAGCGCCCCCAACCCTTCTCCTTCCCTTCTCCCATATCAACTTACATACACTTAATTTGTATGGACAGTTGGCAACTGGATTTAGAGAAAATTAAGTGCATATCTCCATATGACAGTGTCATGAAGCAATCACATATCATATAGACCGTACCCTGAAATTGTTAGCCGGTCAACGAAAGAGGAACTGAAGGTAGTTTACACCTTATCCCTGAACCGCGAAAGTTCACTTCTCTCTCAAGTTACTTTCATTACCTGATATATAGAGCTATTCTCGGAAGGTTGGCATCTGCCTTCATCAAAGGGCACCTCTTCATGAGTTTTGACGTCAATACGGAAGCAAGACGAAGGACAATCCGAGGGGTTGCATAACTCATGGCATAGGCTATTAGATATTATTCTCGAGGGACGCAATTGGAGAATGCATTTACTGCAAGTAATCGTGGGTCAAAGTGACATTTGAGTTTAACTACAATAGCGAACAAACCCCCATCAATAGTTGTGACCCTCATAATTCTTTTGATATCTGTAATGCACATTCAGTCGGTATTCACACATAGAGAAAATGCAAAAAAGAAATTGTTTTTGTTTTTTCATGACCTATGGCGCCATATCAGTCTGTTGGACACTATACAACATACCCGGTCACCTATACCCCCCCCCCCCGCCCAGTTTGAAGTTTATGAGACTTTCCTGCTAAGGAAAAAAAAAAGTTACTTCACCTATTTTTTTTTTTTTTTTTTGTATCCGTTTCTACGAAAACCTGGTAAATTCCGTTCAACTTGAATTCAGTGATCGGTAAAAGCAATGTTATCAACGGAGTCCTGGACGTAAGACTTAAACAAGTTTATCCCGGAGACAGTCGAATTATCTGGTATAAAAACACTGACCGGTGAAATACAACACCTAGTCAATTCCATGTATGCATCGCAACAGCAAAAGAGTCACATCCATCCAGGAAATACGGGCTTCCTGGTTGTCCTGTTCAGAAAACATTTACCATGTTCGCCATTTCCGAAATCGAGTGAGAAATATTGCAGCTTCCGAGGCCCTCAATCCCACTAAGCTGCTGCAGCTATTCTTTTGTCCCTTTTTATGATTTCACCGTGGCCCTGTCTCGTGAAAGCTTTTACATCTGCTAGTGGATCCAACGGGGGTAGGGTGGGGTCGATTACGGTGGCCTTACCATAAAGATATGGGCAGAAAAACTACTTGTTTATAGACTTTGCACCTAGGACAACGAAGGTTTTTAGAAAGAAAAATATCAATTTCACTATTGTTACACCAAATCACGTCTGTGGACATCCAGATGCATGCCAAATATCACTGAACACAACTTTGGTCCCTCCTAAAATTTGAACTAGAAGACTTAGGTCAGTACTTAAATCTCACATATCCCAGCCTTTGTGACATTTAATACTTTCCCCAACTTCTGAAAATTTTGTGATCAACGTAAAAAGCCAAAGTTTTTTTTTCGATCTGTGTCACAGAGTTAAACAAAAAGGGAAAAATAAAATAAAACAAGAGGGCAATCCACGGAGTTTTGTATCTCATCGCCAACATGCATTTATTCCAATACAGGGCATGCACATGAGGATTTGTAATAGTTCACTGCAACCACATCCCACAGAGACCGAGTTTGGGCAACTAGTTGTAACTGAGTGGCACATATTCTTCAAGCATAAAATGGTGGTAAGCAGATGCCAAACATCTCAATACTGATATCTAATGTAGGGTAGCAAACTTAAGGTTATATCCTAGTGCTACTAGGCTCAAGTAACGATAACAAGAACGGCTCAAAAGTATCTGTGCATATTGCACTAAATAACGCAATTATAACATTGGATTATTCCATGTAGGTTAGGCTTGGTGGTTAGAGTTAGGGGCAGGATATAAGAGCATCCCTCTAAGGGTTATTTGCACATTAGTCTCCTATTTAACAGTGCAGGACCTGGTTCTGCTAAAATTATTGTTTGACCTAGAAATAATGATCTCATAAAAGACGTTATCGACAGTGGCCAGTTCTGCTAAAGATGGTTTTGGCTAAAGTTAAAAAGGTGGTGTCTATTGACCCAGATGAAGGCTCTAAGTTTTTTACCAAACAATCATACAATTTCACCAATTTATTATAAGAGTGATACTAGATCTTCATCGTTGTGTTCATAGGAACGGCCTTGCGTATAATGCTTAATTAGCTCTCAAGATATGGTGGAAATCCAAATTTTGGGGCAAAATTGGCTTTTTTCCTAAAAAATCAGCAAATCTCACTGGATTTACCTTTAAAGTAATATTATGTTAAACAGTATGTGTTCTAAGGGAAGTCCTTATTAAGCCTTAAGTTAAGTGGTCTAATAGTTCTCAAGATATGGTGGAAATCCAAATTTTGGGGCAAAATTGGCTTTTTTCCTAAAAAATCAGCAAAATTCATTGGATTCACCATTACAGTAATAAAATGTTGAACAATGTGTTCTCAGGTAAGTCCTTACAAAACTTTAAGTTAATTGGTCTGATAGTTCTCAAGATACGCTGGAAATACAAATTTTAGGGCAAAATTGACTTTTTTTTTCCAAAATCAGCAAAATTCACTGGATTTATCATTACAGTAATATTATGTTGAACAATGTGTTCTTAGGTAAGTACTTTAAAAAATTTCAGTTAATTGGTTTAGTAGTTCTCAAGATATGCTGGAAATTCAAATTTTGGGGTAAAATTGGCTTCTTTTTTTTTTTCAAAAATCAGCGAATTTCACTCTCTTTACTACAAAAGTGATATACCTTGAATATTTCATTCTCAGGTAAGTTTTTGCAAAATTTTGCATTAAATGCCCAAATACTTCTCAAGATATGCTGGAAATAGTAATTTGGGGGGAAAGTGGCTTTTTTCTCAAAAATCAGCAAATTTGACTCAATTTACCATACAAATTATACATATTGGCATCATGCACAACCTTACCAAATTTAAACTTAATCACTCATATACTTTTCAAACTGTTCTGAAAAGTTGTCAGGAACTATTTTATATTTCTCACACATCTTTCAGAAATACCACTTACGTAATTTTTGTAACTTTGTATCAACTTTCAATTCTTTTTAGCATTTCGACCCTGTATGCTAACTCTACAAATGATGTTGGTGTAAACTAATCATGCGGCCCATTTTGAATTGTCAAAAAAGAAGAAAAAAAAAATACTTCCAAACAAGAAATTTTGATTTTTAAAACTTTCCGAACCGGAAACCTGTGGTGTGAAAAGGGTGCGTATGTGTAATTGTGTGGGACATCGGCTCTTCGAGACCTTAGTTATACAGGTTTACTTTACAAACAGATAAAACTTCACATGTTTTGATTCCACCTACTGCAGGTGTCTTCATCGCATACAGTGTGGTAATTTCTCGATAAATCGATTCTCGTTAGGACGCCACTGATTCATAATTTATGTAAATGATATTTGCAGAGTATCGAAAAAGTGTCCTTCTGCCGACCGTATGGACCCTATTTTTTTTAAAGGGGACATAATCACTAGTGATATTGTTATGTCGAGAATTAATGGAATCTGAAGATTGGTTTCTGCCATATGATCTACCGTAACTCGGGTGCAACTTAAAATTATATGATATTACATTTCATGGTAAACTCAGCTAGATAAGTCTGGATAGAATAAATATATTTAGGGGTTAATATGGATTTTCATTTGTCTTGGCATGTCCACAATGTCAGGACATTCAAATCAAATATTTTAAAGGTATCTCCATTGTGGATCTATTAAAACATCAATTCCCATAGAGCATCATATACGTAAACCATGTATATATGTGATGTATATATGTGTCATCTATCCATACCTGACCCAGTGAGTCACAATATAATGAGGAACTAAAAAAAGTATGGAATTTTCAATTCGCTTTCAAAGTGCTTCAGACAAATTGACGATCGGTCCCGGAGTGCCCCTATGGCCGGATTTACTCGAAGAAGGGGAGGGGGAGGGGTAAAATTTTGAACTCCCTTCGACTATAATTCTTAACAAGACTACAGAGGCACATGTCATGAAAGGAAAGTAACAGATGTGGTTACACTCACCCCCTCCCCCCCCCCCACCTTCTCCAGCCAGACACTCTCGAAATGAACTACATAGATTTGCCTCTTAAGTAAGGTAGCAGTTTTCCACAAATTCGAGCATTCTCAAAGACACAGTCATGAATTCAAGTTTGTGGAGGCCCCTACTTTTTGTAGGGCCCTATGGGCACGTGCTTCTCTGACCTATGCGTATCATTCTGTATTCACAAACGTTGGTTTTAGAATTATCATTTTTATCTGTAAAACAGGCGCCTTATGCCAAGTTTAGCGTCATGTGTTCTGAGTAGAGGAAAGAGCTGGCTTTATTCGGACAATGAAGAGGGAAACTCTGAATGAAAAAAAAGTTGAAATTGTGCTAATATCTATTACGGTTTGTTGAGATACGACTTTTCAAAGTTAAAGGAAAATACAAAGCAGATCACGTGGAATGTTGCACAGTGACGGTCTTCTTTTGTTAGCGCCTACAGTGCCTGTTAATTAATCAATGACTGGGTTTCAACATTGGTAAGTGATATCGATATATATATTTTTTTTTTGGAAGAAAAATACATTCTTTCGATATAAAAAGCCCTCTGGGCATATAAAATTCTCCAATTGTCCTTGGAATAAAGGGTGAAGTCAAGACAATCACGGTAACATAAGACATCTGCTATGAGTCCGTCCCTTGATGTCAGAAATCTTCGCACACGTATAGCCTAGCCATGTTTGTTCCTGATGCAGGAGATCTGAGATTAGGTATTTGCCTGTAAAATTGCCAATATATGATAGATTTTGATGGAATTTGTGGCTATTTTTTTTTAACTTTTCCAATAGTTAATACTCCCAATACCCAAAATGTCATTTTCATGGCACATGACCTTTAAAGGTTAACGATCATGTTATTTCAATTTTCAGCTTTTTTTTTTTCCGGTTCATTAATGACTTGCTGCGGTATGTAGTTCTTCCTTTTTACGTAAAAATCAAACATCTGGATCCAACTTTCGAGAAACCTACCGGTAGGTCTATCCACTCGGAGAAGAGGCAATAATCGAGATATGGAACACTCTAAAAAAAGTGATCTTAAAGCAAGATTTGCTGTTACTCCTGCAATGTCAAAAGTGCACCTAAAAAAACTGGCTATATTTCGTACAGTTGTAAAAAGCTGTACAAACTACCGCACCGTGGTCTATTTGTCCAAGTAAAGCCTAATTTCCAGATGCATGTTTGCATGTTGCGTTTTCGTCGCTGGGCCTTCGCACTGAAGTGCCGTACATTTACTACAGGGAGGGGTTCCGCTAACTTTTTAGCCAGGGGAGCAAATGAGTCATTCTTCTCTCTGTCGTAATGAAGAATCTAGAAAATTAAATTTCTCCTGAAAGAAACAGATCTTAGATGGTATTTTCCAGATTGGTATCGAATGGAAGAGAATGGTGGAGAATAAATGATAAAGGCATTTGTTTTCCATCAAACAGCACATCCTGCCTTAACTGTTAATTTCAATAGTCTTAAAGTCATCTTAGAAACAGTACACATGGTTAAGCAATGAAAAAGTTGCTCATTGTCTACTGTACAAAAAAAAGTACCTTCGTACTTTGTTGTGTACATATTATCAGAGGAAGGGACATATGTTCCGGGGATAACTTTACGTCATTTCCCGTGGTTGTACCAATTTACTTTTGTTTTACTTGCAAGCATCATATGTTAGATCTTCTTTCATTTTCTAGTCCCGGCTTTTTCTTTCATGAGAGATTGTCTACTCTGCCAATAAGCAGAAAAGATGCCCGTAGTTTGCTATAACACCTCCATTCATAGGCCTTTCTAACTTGTGATCCAGTAATTGTGTATGTACATGTCAACTGTGTTTCATTTTGTGAAATATTTCGCAGGCGGATTAAAGACCGGGGTGGGGGGTCATGGTTTCCATTAACGAATAAACTGCTTTAAAGGGAAATAGGGCGTTTAGAACACACCAACATGACGTACAAAAGAAATAGCTTTAGTCATTGTTAAACCATTCAGTCTCATCAATAAACACCTGCCAAAGCTTCATCTCCTCAAAACATTATGCATGTGATGAGTAACGGAAGATGCATCATTTGAATTTTGAAAAGTTTGGGTGAACAAATTGGTGTTGAGCAACAAATAACTGAGTTTCTATCTGTGAGAAACTTATTTCTTGAAAAGAAGGCTACTGTCCTTCCTTGTTTCGAATAATCTATCATTCTGCGTCCACAAACATTGGTTTAAATAATATGGATGTTTTCTGTAAAACAAACGCCCTATTTCCCTTTAAGTTGCCTTTTTCATAAATAGCAGAGACTACTTAACTTAGCTTAAATTACAAGAGGTAAGCGCAGTCGAGACCATCCTTTAGCACGTAGTGGATAGATTTCAGTAAATTCCTTTTATTCTTCGACTTGAAAAATGACGGAAAAGTAAAGCAATATGCAGAAAATTGAAGAAGAACTTTACAGTTTTACACTTTGTTGCACCCGACGCACACCTGACGGTATACAGTCACAGAAAAACTGTCCAAAGGGGGGAAGGGAGAACCCTTCCCCCATTTAGAATTACCGCACCACAACTTTACCACCACCCCCTCCCTTCCCCAACAAAGAACTTGGATCGGCCAGTGAAAGCATGAATTTAAACCTTGAATATTAGCCTTTACAAAAACAAAAAAAAGCAGTGATGAAAGATCGGAAATTGTGGACATTTACCAGAAAGTTGTACAATGAGCAAATACACCATGTACTTCTTTCCATTTTACCCATCGCAACAGGTCCAAAGTTGATTAATGCTTGAAAACTCGTCGCTTTCAGTTTCATTTCGTGGAATGCGAGACAAGATTGCGGGACGTAGCAGCTGAATCAAACATCCATTATCCGTTGAATGAAAAAAGGGAACTGCCATGAACTGACATATCAGTTTTGATGCCGTATGCATTTTCAACCGGACGATCAACCTTTACGTGATATGAACACATGTTTCTTCGTAACTTCGTAACAACATTCATGTGCAAGAAATGGGTGACGTCACATGTATCTACTCGCATCAATTAGCATTCAGTCGGGATGGGATACGAACAGTTTAAAGGCCACTTTTACTGATACTTGGAGGAGCTATTAAATGAAAGAAAATATTTTTTTCGTTCCATGCAGTCTCTTCATACCGCAAGAAGTCTTTTCTTGTCTTTGAAATTGAAGCCCTCATTTTATCTTGAAATTTGAAACTAATGAAAATGTAGATTTTGGTATGTTGTAGATTTACCTTAAAAAATATTATAGAAATTATGGTCACAACTCTTAAATTATTGTATTTTTTTGAACAGCCAATTTTGTAAAGAAATACAAAGGATATTTAAGAAGTTGTGCCTGGGTGGCATCACAGATTTCCGAAAGTGCAATGAACTATTTTAAAATAGATATTTCTTTAACAATACGTAACTCACAAACGAAACCTGCTATTGAGACATGGTTTCCACCAACAAAGAGAGAAAAATATTCCCTAATTTTTATGGAACATCAATTGTCTTCAGTGGACAATGCCTTTAAGCTCACGATGACTGGTTGGTGAATGTGATGTGCTTGATTCCAATCAATTGTGAGTGAATCCTGGTACGATGAAACTTGCATGACGAAGCAAATCCTGGTAAAAATCCACCTTAATGTGGTTGAATAATCTGTGGATGTACTTGGAGTGATGGTTGGTAGGTGGGTGAGGGAAGCCAATGAGTTTGGTAGCATCAAAGCGATATCGGTGCATCGACAGACATTCGACAGTCAAGGCTAATTCAGAATATTCCGAGACCAAAAGAAACTTATATCATTGTCTAATCGGTCGTATCAGTACATCATTAATTACATTTATTACCGCGAAAACAAAACCAACTTATTCACAACGACTATAGCGGTGTTTGGTTGACAAACAGGTAGGAAAACCTGCAAAACCGCTTGGGTTGATGAACCCAGTTAATCGAATTTCATTCTGCATTTCTCGTTCCAAGTCTTTACGTTTGACACACAGACACAATTCATCCGTACATCCACCTGCACACATCGCACGCATATGAATGTCAATTCATCGCCTCGATTGGGGTCATCGAAGTCGGAATATCACTAGTTGTGCGGACAACCACTTGGTCACCTACCTGTGTTCTTCGTCAGTATGTCAGAGAAGAGAAAGAAGGGCGGGAAAAAGGTCACCTGCCATGAAACTCTGAAAGAGAATTATGCGCTCATCGTCCAGATCTCCAGGTATTTGAATATGAAACTTGTCTCGACATTTAAGTTGGCCCTACAAAATTCAGACTCTGCAAGAAAGCATATATAGCAGTTAATCACCGTTAACTTGAAATCTATGATTTAGTGGGGCTTAAACAATTTGTTTTTTATAGTGTTTTTTTTTTTCGAGTGGCTACGACATATTCCGCATAAATTTGACTTTCATTGACATTTTCTCAACTCGTATTCCAGCTTTGAACCTTGGTTTTAAAATGACGAGGAAAAACCTTTCGATGTCTGTAATATCTCCCCAATTGGACTTAAGCAATTCATTCTCGAAATAGATTATACACTGCAAAAAGGAAATCGGAAATCCGGCCACAATTACATCACGCCGTTTGAAGAAGTACATTATGACGTTGGGAGTAAAAGTCGGCTACGTTGAACTTTGAAAGAAACAATTACAATTCTTGCAACTCGATCACATTTTAAAGTGATTGCTTGCGTAGGCAAAAAGTAAGAACATTGAAATTTCATCTCCAAAAGTTTGGTAAGGCTTTAGTAATTACACCATTCAGACAATCTGGGAAAATAAATATAGGTTTCAACTGGTTAATTTTGCCATATGATTTCAAATTCTTTTAACATAACGACAAAAAGTGTAGAATACGATAACGTAGTGGTTGACAGTTTTCATTCAAATCAAGGGTGTGTTTGAGCAAACCAATGAGAAGTATACTAGTATTGAATATTCAGTTAACAACTCAGGATCACTGACGCCGCGGGCAAGGTTGTGTTCAGTTCGTAGGTTATTTGTAAATTCAGTGTTTCCTTTCATCAAATACTACAATTCCCGATACGTACCAAGGAGCGACGAACTTGAGTAGTATGTTTTTGATACACTATAGTGAGACCTTTACCGTTGCATATTCATTACGTAGGCGGTACTATAGTAAAAACCGTTAATTTTCAAATATGATTTCTATTTTTTACTGTTTTCATGCCAATCCCATTGCTTTTCGAAGTAGGTACTGTCATTTCCTTCATTGAAAGACATAGTCCGTTCATGTACAACCTCGCGTGTACATTTAACAATACAGGAAAATTTAATCTCAAACATAATCTTATCTTTTGGGTTTTTGAATACACACGCAATCACTTTAACTAACAATTATGACATTTTGGTCGGTGAATGTGGCCTGACCAAAGAAATTGAAGTACCAGCAGTGAGAATGACGTCACAGGATCCATACGGTAAATGAATCCACACAATCAGGAATTGGTGCGATGTGTAAACGAATCAGAGCGCGTCATTAAATTGGCCGAAAATGTAGCACGTATAGGACGGAGGAAATATCACATCGATTTTAAGAATTGATACTGAGGAGAAGCAAACTATACGTTGCAATGTAAATTCCTTGTGAACTTAAATTTAGGAAAACATCTATTAAATATCATCTAAAAATAAACCTGAATTAAAAAAAAAAAAAGTTGAATTTAAATTTTCATATTCTATCGAGCTGTTTGCCCACAGACATTTTTCTTGGTTTCATTCGACACACAGAGGCAGGAAAATGAACGGTGGTTATCAAAGTACCAGGACATCTGGCATATAAAAGTCATTTTGGAGTATTGTCGTTTATTTGCTAAAGCCGTTATATTCAAATGAACATGGGCCAATCCTCACATGACATCGTACATATTTGTGACCTCTCGTGAAGACAAACGTTACCTTGATAGTGAGCCTCTGCTTTTATCATCACGTAATGCACGCTTAGCGGCTTATGGTTTGATTGCCAACTTTTTGACATTTTTTAAGTTTCCATGCAGTTACTTTAAAGAGAAAAAAATGCGTTTGTCCAACATTCGTGGACACACACAGAAAGTTTACTCCAAGTAAGTAAGGACGGTGGCGCTTGTTTCAAGAAATAATTTCACAGAAAAATAAATTCAGAACCGTACGCAGCTTCACAGCGGTGGGGGGGGGGGGGGCTCGATTTTACTACAAGTGGAACATTTTAACCGACAATAATGCCCAACAAATTAAAACTTTTTATATACGTTGTTACCGTAGGCCTACTATCACAGGCTGAGGGGAACTCCAGATCTTGTTAGGGGGTTCGTTTGAACCGTCCGACCGCCCCCTCCCCCACCATGGAAATGGGCCTGATCCCCCTCCCCCACCGTGGATACGGGCTTGATTATCCATTATCCATGTCGTAACTCTTAGCTGAAAAGATGCTCTCTAAATCCCACTGCAGAGCTAGAGTAGGTATGGCTCCAATTTAAGCATTCACTCTATTGGAGTGAAAATGACTCTTTGGCACAGATTTACTCCTTTACAGTGAATACTCAATCTTAGTTATGGAGCCATCCCTAATCTCGTTCTTTTTTTTTTTTCTTTTTTTTTTTTTTGGATTTAGTGAGTAGGCCTTTTTTTCATTTGTTGAGGGTTAAGTTGGCCTATACCGCTGAAGTTGATGGACCAGCCCGAGAGAATGCGACCGTTGTAACCGTGAACACCAAAATATATCGTCTCATTGGCACACCGGTGAAAAAAAAAATCCACCTACATCTGAATCATGAAAAGGAACGAGAAAGCCTTATCAAAATTTGATTTTGATACATGAGAAACTCTTCTGTCGGATCCTGGGTGGGATCATCCAGAGATGGAGGGTGGGGGGGGGTGATAGTGGTGCACTTGCACCCCAAACATTTCCACAATTGATGAATTGTGCCTTTATTGGGCGTATACCTCGGACGCGCAGTATTTGAGAGCTCTATTGTTCTGTAGATCTTTCAGATGGAAGACACTATCCTACAATACTTCAATCTAGTGAACCAGACAAAAATTTCGGATTCTCCCCGGCTTAGAAGGTCTTCTACTTTGTCCTCTCCTTGACAAAATATTTTTGGCTACGCCCTGGTCAAAGGTCGTGTGACATGAAAATGACATTTTAGAGTATTGGGTCGGAAATGTCTAAAAATGTTGAAAATAGCCACAAATTCTATCAAAGCTCCATCTGCGATTGACAATTTTACAGGCAAAATAGTGTCTCACAGCTGCACCATGAATAAACATCGCTAACTAGGCCTATGTAAATTTGTGACGTCAAGTGAAAGACTCACTATGACATTTTTCATGTCAGTAATTTGTTTCCTTGACCTTTATTACGAGGAAATTTGAGAATTTTTTTTTTTTTTTTTGCCTAGTGGGTTTCACTTTGGAAATATGTATTTTCTTCTTAATAAATATCGATTTCACTTACCAATGTGACACTCAGTAATTAAGTAATTAAGAATCAATATTTATACGCTTAACAAAAGAAATAATGACTCTGTGGAACACTCCACATTATCTGTTTTGCATTTTTATCAAACTCTGAAAAGTCATATGTAAAAAAAGTAGCTATAAACAAAATTCCAAAACATTTTCTCTCAGACTTTTACTTGGCAACTTCTGAATGAAGTTGAGTGACCAGAAACTTTGTTTGAATCAGTATTTCTTAGCTGCTTAGTGAGTCAGTGGACGCGATGCTGTCTGTACGTACATATCCGCTTTCCTTTTGTTACGTCACAAGCAAAAAATAAAAAAAAACACGCTCGTGAAGTCACATGTTGTTTGGGAATGTCGAATATTTCCGGCCACGTGATTCAGTTTCTACATGGACAATAATACGACAGTTGCTTTTAAAGGGAAATAGGGCGTTTAGAATATACCAACATGACATATAAAGAAAATAGCCTAATCATTGTCAAACCATTCAGTCTCATCAATAAACATCTGCAAAAGCTTCATCTTCTCAAAACATTATGCAGGCGTTGAGTAACGGAAAATTGCATCAATTGAATTTTGAAAAGTACGGTATGGGTGAACAAAGTATCGTTGAGCAACAAATAACTGAATTTCTCTCTGTGAGAAACTTAGATCTTGAAAAGAAGGGTACTGTCCTTCCTTATTTTGAATAACCTATCATTATATGCCCAAATACATCGGTTTTGAAAATATGTTTGTTTTCCGTGAAACAAACGCCCCATTTCAGTTTAGGAAGAGGTACTTGCAGTGTATATGGGGAAGACCGCCCAGAAATGCTGTTTTTCTGCCAAATGAACCAAGACGTTTGTGACCTCACAGTGATTACTGGCATAAAGTAATGTTACAACATTTTGCCACACCATGAACAGCAAGTCGCCTTAAAACAGTAAAATTGTTATTTCTGTCAAGTGCGACTCGAACTTTTAACTGCAACCCCCCCCCCCCCCACAAAAAAAACATTTTTTTTCTCATTTTTTAGCAATTACCCGAGTTGCAGCATTAAGCTAGGTGTTCCTCCTGTGCCTATTTGGCATTTTTTTCTTTCCACGACAATACCATCCAAAGAGATTTTGACTCCGCCAATTTTAAAGTCGGGGTGTAGCAGCTGTTTTACAACATGTATTATATCATAGCATTTCAGTCTGTTAGGACTCTCATATCTATAAGGAAACGGAAAATCAAAAGGTCCACAGTTTATTTCACGTGAAACCGGCTACAAATAGCTTCAGCGATGACTGGCAAATTTATGTGTCGAAATGCACAAATTTTATTACACATATTTATTTTGGAGCGCAAGGGTTTAGAACTATCGGTGTCATTCACCATGACAGGCTTTTTTTTAGTTCACTTTTTTTTCTAAATAGGTGATACTGCAAGTTTCTTCTTATATAAAATACCACAGGTAACTCTTCGTTTGTTATGATTTATTTCTGATCTAGAGTTACGTCAGGGAATAAAAAACCCCTAGTTTCAATGATTACAATATGTTTCATCATACAGATGAGGTTCTGATACAGCTGATGGAGGCAAATTAATCGAAGGCTGCTGCTTCAATTGTTGGAATCACAAGGCTCGTGATTTGCGTGCTATCACATGTTTCAGTTTTACTACAGCCTATTACAGCGACGTCAAACGGTAGGCTACCTGATGATACTGTAGCTCAAATTTGTCAAAATGTGTAACCTTCCAATGACAGAAACCTTCAAATAATACCCCTTCTTAAAATACCCCTCTACTTGTGCTTGCTCGAACAGACCAGGGTCCATTTATTCGGTCTTATGCATAACTTACCCTAACGTTAACTTTGATAGCCAACCAGTTACTAAGTTTATCCTATATAGGCTGGCCTATTTGATATCGCAAAATGAGCCAATGGCAATGTCGTGAACAGCATGAGGCCTAATGAAAATAATTACCGACCGTCGCCTAGGTCTGTAGTAACTTTTTACCTAAATTTTATTTTTCTCTACCCACATTTTGGAATTATGTAATCCTGCAAGAGTAATGCTCAAGATATGACCAAATTACTGAAGACCTTACGCAACAAGGTAATTTGTAGGATAACTACCCGTGCATGTGTACGTAAAAGTTAGGCGTATCTTACTCGATGCACAGAGTCTGTGCATGTTACATATGCGTACTCTACTGCATGTACCTGGTATGATCGACAAGGCGTTGTCGATTGTCTTTCAGACTTAAAGGGAAATAGGGCGTTTAGAATACACCAACATGACATACAAAAGAAATACCTTTAATCAGTGTTAAACCATTCGGTCTCATCAATAAACATCTGCCAAAGCTTCATCTCCTCAAAACATTATGCATGTGATGAGTAACGGAAGATGTATCATTTGAATTTTGAAAAGTTTGGGTGAACAAATTAGTATTGAGCAACAAATAACTGAATTTCTATCGGTGAGAAGCTTATTTCTTGAATAGAAGGCCACTGTCCTTCCTTATTTTGAATAATCTATCATTCTGTGTCAACAAACATTGGTTTCAAAAGTATGGATGTTTCCTGTAAAACAAACGCCCTATTTCCCTTTAAGATCACGTCACGTAAGAAGCTGTATGCATCCGCCTCACTCGTACAAAAAGTTCAAAATCGAACACCAGCATTTACTGATTTGACAATATTCGTAATCCCTATATCGAAATTAATTTGGGAAACAAATTTCACGAGTTCATCAGAAATGATTAGTGACATCAGTCTATGTTTTCACGGCTCACGAGGCAAGGGAGTGATTAAAACTTAGTGCACTCAAAACAAAGGTTTAACATAAGAAATTCACAAAAGGAAAATATGGCTGCATTAGATTACGATATGCTATCGTAATCCAAAAAAACAGATAATTATACAAGATAGAGGAGTCTCGTAACTTGGTAATTATTACAGTATGTTTGTGTGTGTGTGCCGTTTATCTATATCTGTCGTTTTGTGAAAAACCAGTTTGCCTGATTCAGGATAAGGTTATTTTTGTTTGATACTATTAATATTTTACCACGTAGACGATCTATGGTCATTCTGGGTAACCTTTACATTTACTTAGGTAGTTATTTCGAAAAAAAAATGTCTTAATTCATTGTTTCATTTTTAGCTCCATAGTTTTGGACATAAAAAAAGGAGTGGAAGGTCGATATAACGTCCTCACTTTATTGTCTGTTAAAGGGAAATAGGGCGTTTAGAATACACCAACATGATATACTAAAGAAAATAGACGTAATCATTGTTATACCATTCAGTCTCATCAATAAACATCTACCAAAGCTTCATCTCCTCCAAAAAGTATGCATGTGAAGAGTAATGGAAGATGCATCATTTCTATTTTGAAAAGTTTGGGTGAACAAATTAGTGCTGAGCAACAAATAACTGAATTTCTATCTGTGAGGAGCTTATTTCTTGAAGAGAAGACTACTATCCTTAGTTATTTTGGATAATCTATCATTCTGCATCCACAAACATTGGTTTAAAAAATATGGACGTCTTCTCTAAAACAAACGCCCTATTTCCCTTTTAATTCTCAAATCAATCTGTACAACGCTAATCCTCGATGTTACCTTAAAGGCTGTAATGCATCACCCCAGACAGTTCAATTCTCCCAACCACCTACCTCTAGTCCCTCCCTCAGCCTGTCTTACATTCCTCCACATGTGTTATCAAAACAATGGATCCCTGTGTACTCTGTGTAATACGAGCTGCTCTGCATCTTTCGAATTTGCTGTCAATCTAAGAGTACTGTAACTTAGAACCAGTTGAGAATTTTCCTTTCAGGGAGGTAAAAATATAGCTTAGGGTGATGCAATACAGCCTTTAACTGTCCTTAGCCATACCCTTTCTTTCCTCTGCATGTCACATTATCCTCTTTGCTTGAGACGATTCATGGGCCTCAGTCTCGTTTCCATGCATGAATCTCCGTCAACCTCCAACCACACTTATATTTGCATTCTTGACAAATCTCAGTGAAAAACAACAGACCAGTATCATCTTGTAAACCTGACCTAACTAGTCCCTCAAATAAGTTACATATTAGAGGTTCTCGTGAGTTAGATCAAACGTCAAGTAATGACAAACTAAAACCGCGAAAGCCGTAAGCCTCAACCATTTGTCACGTGGTGGATTACCCACCTTACTTCCATGACTCCAAGAGGTAACCAGTGTTTGGGACCTCTCTCAATTATACTGTTGTTTCACAGAAATTGCATCCAGGGCGCCGCTGGGATCTAATGATGCTTGGAGGTATACACTGGAATACCTCTTTAATGGGACATATGTATACTACCTTAGGGGAGCGCCAACATTAGTTGACGCGGAGAGTACTGGAAAACTTTTGGCCGAAGATGCCTCTAAATTAACCGAAATCATGCCGTACCTTTTACGCTAAAGTAAGAGTCCTTCCAACCCTCACCTTTTCATTGTTTTAGTGAGGTCCAACTTGTTGCAAACCCTCATCGCTTTAGGCCGGTTTTATCACCTCATGCTGTGACGATCCACGTGGTCAATTAAACATCGATCTGGTTAAAGGGGCTCAATGAGATGATATCGATCAGTTCGTGAGGTTACAGAAAGGTACAAACCTATGACAATGCTTATAATTAGTCAAGTTTTACATCCAATAGTTACGAAAACCTGTCAAAATGTTTGAATTTTTCTACCCTTCTTGTACTGACTGTATGCATATGGATTATACGAACGTGAAAAGTGTCTGATCACGAGTTTTCAAAAACCAAAATGAATTAATTACTCACTCGTTGATGTTAATTTGTGTGCAACCCATGGGGATTCTCTCAGTTTGATCATTTGCCATTAGTTTGTGAAGGAAACTTGGCAGCTTTAGAAAAATTTAGTGAGTTTCATGAAACAACTCAATGAGCCTCTTTAGGTGATTCAGGTGTGTCAACCATTGTCACTTTGAGCTCCATGGGGGGGGGGGGGGATTTGGTGTCATGTTCATAGGCAAAACATACGCTATCGAGAATGGGAGAGGGTCTGTTGAATATTTTAGTAAGTCATAACGTCATGTGGCATCAACGACAGAATTTTTATGTTTATTTACACCTCACTATACCCCCTACACATAAAGGTAGCGTAATTACGTTTTCAAATATATTTACAGTTTGGGGCGTCAGCCAGAAAGGAATTCACGGACTAGCGTGTGCGCGGTTAAGAATTGGGAGGTAACCGGAGTGATTCTGTAAGGAATGCTCGGTGGCTCTGTGAAATTATGCGAAAGCATTGATAGAACTAAAATATGGGTATAGGATATCTGCAGATGTTTGCAATAAAAAACACCGGCCATCGGATCGGCAGCGAAAAATCAGTTCGGTTAGCCCATATAGTTGTAACTGTGCTTGTAATAAGAGTCTTGTAACATGCATCTAGAAAAGAGTTGACGTCATTCAGAAGTTGCAGAGTGGAAACCTTCGTGAAAATCAGTGGGAATTGTGTTCAAGTTTTTCTACCGTTTTTGAGATTTGGCTTTTCAGAAGTTCGATCAAAATGCTAATATGACATGAGGAAGTGTTGCTCCGTGGAGGTATTTCTTTTGTTAGGCCTATATAGTCTTAATTAATTACTGCATGGGTTTCACATGGGTGAGTCATATCAATATTAGTAAAAAAAAAAAATATGCTTCCAGGACAAAACCCTAGTAACATAAAGTTCTCTGTCCTTGAAATAAAGGTTACATAACAAAGAATGACGTAAGACGTTTTATGCCGTGAGTCTTTCTCTTGACATCAAAAATTTCCATAATTAGCCAATATTTATTCATGATCATGAAGGTGTAAGACAGAAATATGAATGTAAAATAATCAATATTTGACAGATTTTGATGGAATTTGTGTCTGTTTTTAAAGCGTTTAATGATAAATCCAGCTTTATCCTCCGAAATGTCATTGTCACGCCACGACACCTGTAAATGTGAACTTTTGGTTCGGCGAACAAAAACGACATGCTGTGTCAATAGTATGTGACGGAACAGAAAGTGTCTTTCTTTGTCATGATTTAGAGCATTATCAGTAACTTTCGGGGCAAAATATGAACCTGCCATACATTTCCATCTTACGTCGTAAAGAAAGTAATACTGCTGTAAAGACGTTCTAAACAGGTTAAACATGGATTCCCTCTGGATGTGTGTGTGTGTGTGTGTGTGTTTTCCATATTTCTTTCTGAACAGTTCGTAAATTTTCCATGGCTTACAACTTCGGTGCCTAACCAGTAAACACCACATGGAGTACCACGGATTCCTCTTGTAGAAAGTGATAGGTGATAATTAAATGTGATGGACGATAATATGTGTTCAGAGAAAATAAAGCAGGATGTGCTGTTTTTGTCCTGTACACCAAATGACCGGCTATATACTTCTTACAGTTGTAAAACGCCATATAAAAACTACCGAACCGTGGTCTATTTGTCCAAACATAGCCTGATTTCTAAAAGATATGCATTTGCATAAACAGTTTCGTTGTGATAGTATTTGCGCTGAGTGCCGCACATTTATCACAGCGCCCAGTTCCGCAATCTGTTTTTAATCACTCTTCTAACTACTGCAATTTACAAAGCAATTAATGAAATTTCAGAATGAAAGAAACATCGAGTACATCTTATTGTTCAGATTGATACGGAATGGTAGAAAATGATGGAAGATTATCGACGTAGACTATTTTTTTCTTCAAGCACATCCTGCTTTAAAGGCTGTAAGGCATCACCCCCGACAGTTTCAATTCTCCCAACCACCTACTTCTAGTCCCTCCCTCAGCCTGTCGTAAATTCCTCCACATGTGTAATCAAAACAATGGATCCCTGTGTACGCTGTGTAATAGGAGCTGCTCTGCATCTTTCGAATTTGCTGTCAATCTAAGAGCACTGTAACTGAGAACCAGTTGAGAATTTTGTTTTCAGGGAGGTAAAAATATAGCTTAGGGTGATGCAAGACAGCCTTTAAGGATGACGGTTTGTTTCTTCGTCACGTGATGGGCGAAGGGGTCACCAGCATATAGCGTCAACAAATTAGGGGTACAGGAAGTTTTAAAAGTTTTTTTTTTTTTTTGAACCACTTGCTTACAACACCAGTTAACGTTACCACCTCTCAAAGATGAACATGCTCTTTTCATGTGACTCCTCTCCGTTCTTATTTTCTTTGTTTTTTTTTGGGGGGGAGGGGGAACTGTGATTAATTGATGATCCGCTTACAACAAGCCATTTATTTATCAAATGACAAGAAAAGGACAAAACAAAAAGGCAACGCCGGGTCATGTTTGAGGACGTTGTTTGATTAATCTGATTCTCGCTGGATGATCTGTTTGCTAAGACCCCGACAACGATCAGTAACGTCTGGTAGTAAGCGGATATTTTTTTTCTTCTGTTTTTGACTATTTCGGTGGCTTCTCATTAACGACGTATTCATTTATCAACAAACTCCCCTTGAGATTATACGCCGATACATCTCGGCATGTTGACGGAGGACGGAAAATTCGAACGAAGAAATTTGACAAAGCAAAAGAAAACAAAATAGCATGGGCAGTATACCAATGGTTACATGCTTGAGTTTCCAACGATGTTAGCTATTGTTTTACAGTCACGTAGTTTGTATATGTCTACGTATGGAATCATACGAATGATTCCGACACAGTTATCGATTCAGTGAGCAAATACATCAAATTGCAATAGGCCGTAATGTTTTAATTACCGCTTTATCATTCCACCTTTCACACATGTATGTATGTGTCCGGCTGTCTTTTTGTCAGCGCACATGTATAGTGTTGAGTAGGTCTGTTGTGATGTCTTTTATTCCTTACATTTACTGTATGTGTGAACCTCCCCCTAAAGTGCAAAGGGACGTGCTCTGTTTGCCAGTGTCCAACTGAGCACAGCCAGGGTCATATCCAACGATATTTGGTGTGTGTTTAATCTCAAGATATTTCGTTATCTCCCTTTAATATTGTCTTTTCTTTTGACCTTCCAATCGAAATTCAAAGCACGTTTCAATTTGGTCCAAACTGGATACGAAATAAATTTTGGACATGCTTCGGTGATATGTGACAGAATTATTGCATTCTTTTTTTCTTTTCTTTTCTTCTTTTTTTTTGTTGTTGTTCTTCTTCTTCTTGTTCCTGTATGCAGGTAAGTTTTAGGCGAGAAGTCACTTCTGCCTACGTGATCGGCACTGTTTGAAGACTTGTCATAAATATTTGACAAATTGCCGTCTTCTGTGAAACCGCAAAACCGACTTTCTTTAAAATAGTGATCTGACCTGTTGCGATAATTCTAGGTCATATTTGATGCGGTTCGGCGATAACATGAGGTCAAGTGTCTGGTTGGGCTCTAAGTTAATACACTGTCGAATATATATACTTTTTTCCCTTCTGTTCTTTTATTTATATCCTAAGTGGTTGTTTAATGATTAAACAACCTTTGATGCAGTTGACGAGGCTGAGGTGCACAGATTTTCTAACCTATGTCATTGCGACAATTCCACTGGCTGACCTCTGGAACAGACTCCGTTGACTTTGCTCAGTGAAGTATAGTTCCTACCGCGTCGGTCGGGGCACCTTCTACACGCGATTGAACTTCCCTCTTCACGACAGACTGGCGGAAAGATTTCTGAACATTCCGAGATGGATGTTTCTGATTTGATTTGGATAACTCCATGGTAGCAATACCGATGTTAATTTTCATTTTAACTGCTTCTAACCCCGCCCCCCCCCCCCCCAGGGTCATGTTCGAACGATGAAATGCATGATGGCGACGATATGAAAATATTCCCGTCGACCATCAGTAATAAATAATAAGTATCCGGAGGGCAAGGTGGGGGAGGGGGGTTGCATGTACTTCTCTTCGGAGTTAGAGATGTGACCTTAGGAATAATGTGGTCCTTTCTAAAGACCGATTGGAGAAGAGATTGATGATTGGGGACATTTAATTGTTGGGACACTTTGTCGTACGTTGCAAATATAATACTGAATTTCAGGTGAGAGGGTAACATGAAACCCCGTCCCCCCCCCCCCCTTTCGAATGTTGCGCTATAGGAGTGAATGTACACTTTGTCCGAACTGTAATCCTGTAGCCAACATTGAACGGGGGAGCGGGGTCTCCCAAGGTATTTTGTCCAAGATTGCAGGTCTTTTTTTCTTCAGATCTGCGTATCCAATTCGTCGCAAAGACTTCTTCACTGTATACCTACCATTCATGGTATAAATTCAAATGTTACGTATACCACTGATTTTGAGAGCTAAACCGCTTTTCATCCATTGGAAATGAGAATGACCGAGCACTCTTCTGGAATAAACTGTATTTCCGCTACTTGGATTAACTGTTCTTGCTCATACCATAGGTGCTCCAGCTCATTTCCGTATGTAATTAAGAAAAAGACTATCCCGTTTGACGACGCACCTGAAAAGTCCATTCTAAGACAAATTATGATTTAAGCCAGCAGAGCAGGTGAGGGGGAACGGGAGTGACAAGCCAAGGAGATTGAGGTCATGACCCACAAATCTCCCCCCCCCCCCCGGCCCACCTTGACTACGGGCCTGATGTATGTACAGGGTACGATCACCGTGACGTGATGATCATGGGTAAATACAGATGTTAATTAACATGGAAAATAAGAGCATAGAGTCACAATTTTTACTCGAGACAAAATGATGAGAATACGAAACACTGGGTAATTTTCATTGGAGCATGGAGTGAGCCTTTCATCTCAGCGATTACCAATGGCCTAACAGTAACAAAACAGTGGACGATATGTTAAAAAAAAAAAGGCTTGTTAATCAATAACGAATCTCTAAGCACGTCTCGACTAAAGTAGATCCCGTGTGAACCCAGCCAAATGATCTGAATGACAGGCACACAGCAAGTTTAATCATAACATACCGTATGTTGTCTTTGAGAAGGTTTGGCATACATGTACTTTGGTGCGCCTAATCAGAATTAGTTTTAGAAGTATGCACTGTATCCTGTATCCATGTAAAACAATGTCCTCAGGCGTACGATGAATAGTGAAGAAAAAAACAGATAATGAGGGGATAGGTCTGTTGTTATTTCATTTCTTTGGGGGGGGGGGAGATATTTCAAGTATTGGATTTGTATTTGCAAGAAATTAAATCAACCCCTCAAACGACAGAAACAAACAAACACACACACAAAAATGGACCAGGGACAAGACAAACAATCAAAACAACACACACACAGTACAAAAAAAAACAAGCAAACAAACAAAGAGGTTCTTTCTAAATAAATCTGACGTACTTACATCTTTTTTTTCAATTTGGAGGGGCCCCCTCAGAATTGTTCACCTATTACAAACTTTTGAGATGAAAACAACTGTAAATATTTAGTCACATGTACCACTGGTGTAGCCACTTTTTGGGTTTTTTTCCAACAACCCCCCCCCCCCCTTCCCTCCCTCCAAGAATCTGAACCAGCTAGGCTCTGAGTTTCATTGACTAATTATTGGTTAAGGGGTCCTAATTGGATTGTGAGTTGAACACAAGCTGACCTCTACGTTTGTGCGAATGTGTGTGTGTAGGTGTGATGTGTCTTGTTTTACTACATTTTTCTCTGGTTATCTGTGTCCCCCCCCCCCCCCTTCCCACTGAGCCATTCTCGCCTTATTACATGGTATTTTCTGCATGGTACATTGGTTAATGTTTGAGGCCTATACCCGTGTGTTTGTTCGGTAGGTTACCTGATTATTATTTTTTTTTTTCTTGGGTGTGTTGTTGGTTAGTATCATCGCCCATGTCCATTGGATATTGAATTACAATAGTTGAAATCCCAAACGGCGAAAGCTGATCAAGAAAAGCCAAATCCTGCCGAAAGTGACCCATGGACGTACCGTACGTCCAGAGAGTGGCCTTTCCAAATGGGTTAGTTGCTTTTGCAAATAGCAACACCTTGTGTGGGAGCCCAGATCTACCTGGCTTTTTGTTTGTTTTTCGCTTGCTAACGTTTCTATATTCCAGACTTCGCATTACCAATGTTATGCTTCGATTGTTATCAACCTTTTATCAGCACTGATAAAGACGGCGTGGTATTTGACTGCTCTGGGTACAAATTGTAAATCGGACTTTCAACTACATTATTAAAGTTTAATAGATTTAATAGAGACTTGTATGACGGTCTTTTTTTCTCTCTGTACATTATTTTGTTTTTGTCTGAGGCACTTAAGCCGGTAAAATGACATGATTTGCCAAAAGTTTTGGCCAAACGAAGACCTACTACAAAGAAAATAAGTTCAACTTCAAAAATTTGAACAGAGAACATGTGAACATACAATTTGATTTTCTGTCGAAGAAGGATTTTTTTAAAGCAAAATTTCCGACTGGCAATCAGCTTTTACTAATGTATGTACTCATTTGGGATACATGCCTTTAAGAAAGGCCCATTTCGGGGGAAAATGTAACTAAAACTTGTAAAGACCCTTTTGTTAAATATTCTTTAATTCACTATCAGCAAAAGGTATGCACAAAGGAGTATTCGGTAGAATTTGTTTTCTTTTGTTTTTTTCTTAACCCGAGTCACTCAGATGGGGTTTGCTCCCATACATCTACAGTTAAACGGTGAAGAAGATTTCTATTTAGCTACGAAACCGCGCAAAACCCCGAAAGAATTTTCTAGGGAAAACGCTAGGATAGAACATGAGCTTGTTGCATGTACCTTTAGTGAAACATTTCCAGCAGTTTAAAATGACGTACTTTTAAGTAGTAAAGTTGACGTACTTTTAAACAGTAGTATGACAGAGTAGTGGCTCTTATGACCAACTAGACTTTTGCTCTCACACTCAAATATGGAGGAGCGTCATCACTAGTGGGCCTTTAAGTGTATTATATATTTGGCATTAAGGCTCGTAAAATTTTATAAACGTAGAATCATGAAGTCTCTATTCATTAAGGATTTACAACCAAACAGTTAATAGAGATGTCCAGAGTACATATATATATATATATATATATATATATATATATATATATATATATATATATATATATATATATATATATATATATATATATATATATAGACCTGAAGACCTGAATTTCCCCTAACACCCCTACTCTACCCTTCTCCCTCGATTCATCTACCAGAAACACGAGAATCATGTTATTGTTGCCGAATCAAAAATATCCACTTCTGTAAATATATAAACAAGAAAAATAAATGGACACCGTACAGTGGGACTGAACTCGGACCCACACCTAAATGCTATTTTCCATATTTTTAACAAACTGACTATGAAAAAATAATTGGCCATGAATTTCATTTTATAGCTAATGATTGATGTCTACGTAGAGCACAGAACTGAATGGGCCTTGTGTTCCTAGGGTCGTCAGAAAAAAAAATAGTTGTTGCATTATCGTTGAAAGTCGGTGACAGAAAACAAAACATTGCCATAACAACACTATGTATTAAATAAAAAAAACCACGGTTATTGGAAATTGAGTATTCAAACCAATTTTCTGACTTCAAAGAAAACGATAATAGTCGTGTTATTACTAAAAAGAGAAACGCCGCCGATATTGTTCATATTACTTCTTTTTCATTTTATATTCATTTGTGATATTTCTACAACGGTAACAGTTTTGCCCAAACAGAGCTAGAACTACGCAGTTTTGAAAAGTTTTTTTTTAAAGATATAAGTTTTTAAGAAGTGTGTAACTATTATCGAAACAGCGCGTTGGTTTCATTTTTAGTGGTAAATGTGACTTATCATCCTTTGTGATGCAATAAATAATGGCAATTCAGTACATTCAATGTCATTCCACAGAGATTGAATAATATGCTACAAAGCACGAAAAGCTAAACAAAAACCAAGCAATCGTCTGGTGAAATGTGATTCGTCATTTAGCAGATCATATGCTAACACATCATCTGATCATTGGACTTTCCCATTACAAATAACCGGTAAGTCTTCAAGTGCTGTGCGAAAAATTGCGCTGAAATTATAATGAAAGAGCGCCACGTATTAGCTGACCTCGTGGGCATTTCTTGGCTGGGCCTGTAATCTGATAGGTTGACAATGGTACGCTGCAGTGCGTATCCTCTGGTGTATATGACAGAGTTCACCGTTTCCGGGAAAGCAGGAAAAAAGACAAACTAAAGATCATACATAGCACAGCACGGGAAATAATACCACATATTGAAGAGACACAAAGGAAAGTTTCAAATGAAATATTCAAAGTGCCCAAATGAATAGCAAATTTTAGTGTCCCCCCCCCATCATTGTCGAACTAATATATCAAGTCATTTAAAGTGTCATTCCTGTCTTTTTAATCCCAACGAAAAAGTAAACAGTCGAAGGGATCTTCGGGAAAACTCCATTATTTCCGAAGTTTCCTTCCATTCCAATGAATTCAAGGAAGTCTCCCTTGTCACGGTTACCTATCTACGTTACACAAGTTATCTGCATCGTCCGTTTCATGACACTTTCTTGAAATACTGTGACTAATTTATGTTACAACTTGGCAAAGGCCAAGCTCTCCATAAATATATCGTATTTATCCCCTTAAACATCCTTGGCGAATTTGGTTCCGTAATACTTATGTTAAGTTCCATTATACGTAACTACGTCGGCTAGAGGAAAGCAGAGGCAGTGGAGGATTTTTTTCACCGACGTTCTTGCTTACAACTACACTTTTCTATTTTTATTTACTTTGGAAAATATAACAAAAGACTTCAAAACTCGTGGCAATATTTGTTTCAAATAATCATCTTTCACATTTAAAATAACATATCATGTGACCCTAACATTATCAAACAATTTTCACTAAGTTTCGGAGGAAACCTGTGTTTCCATGAAACTTAATGGCATAAAAGTCTGAAAAGTTTGCCATTTTGGAAAAAAAAAATGCAATAAAGTCACCACGCTACATTCTCGAATGATAACAGAAAATGAAAGTGAGGTCGCTCGTTTATCCGATTAGGCTATGATTATTGTGTGCAACTTTCAATCTTGTCAATATCGGTCGAACGTCACATTCTTTTGTTGAGCCTTGTATGGCTCATATGCTGCCGTACAAGGCCCTATGCTGCGCCTAATGTAACTTAGTTCATACAACTATGCATGCTAAACCTAGCAATAGCAGTATAGTGCGAGCTACGGTCGTCTTCAAACCAAAATCTACTAAGGAAAAGCAAATGCAACTACTACAAGAACGATTTAAGGAGTTAAAGTGATTAAAGAGCCCTGCGGATAAATTTCCGGAAAAATGCTATGAAATGTGGTTCGGTCTTTTTCCAATGAGGTGATAAACGTGGAGTGTCAATGTTGTTTCCAAATTGGTGTGCAATACAGCGCCATTGTGTTTAAATATGATGTCACTGAAACGTGTGCTGCTTTACTGATTTTTAGTGGTTACAACATGACGTCCTTTTACAGAATCATGTACTGCTCTCATGTTCTATTTCAGTGGTGAAACAGAAAGACAGTTTTGACATATATACAGCTAGTACTAGAGTACTCTTTAAAACTCAGAGCAAATACAGGCTTGCACGACATACGGTATATAATAACGATAAGCGTCGGCAATTTTACAACATTGTGAGAGAGATCCAATGGAATTTTTTTTTTGTCCAGAGTGATATAAAAAAAGAATGGATTTGGGAAAGGGGCCAACAGAAAACGGCACTCCTTTCCCCCAAAACGCTACTCGGTTATGAGGAGTGGTTCCACAAAGACTGGCTTACTACCAACAACAAAGACTTGCCTATCACGCACTAAAATTCTGCGTATTTGTAGGTAAATGCAGTTCTAGTTTTAAAATAAGCACGACCCAAAAAGATCATTGACTTGGATACGTTGCAGTTAAACAAAGTAACAAGTCCGAAATATTTTGAAAGTTCATGTCTGCAAAATAATAGACTCACAAATGCTCACGAACGCACGGAATTTAGGGTCTAATTCCGATCATGTGGTTTGTCTCTTAGTTAGAAAATATGGCATCGTGGGTAACATTCCACCTGCATGAAAATGGAGAAACTGGTGTCTCCGAAAGGTGGAACTAATAATGACGCAATGCCAAGACGGTAAAACATGGTTTAATTTAAAAAAACAATGAAAGGACTTTCGAAAATATTAAATTTAGCGACGAACAATATACCCATCGAACATTCCAATTTTTTATGGGGTGGGAGGGTCAGTGCATGGGCCACGGAATTTCTCTGAGAAACCCGCACAATAACCGGTTGCTTACTTTACGAAATTTTCACTGAGGAACAATTTGTTGGTATTCAGGTAACTTTCACAAAAGCTTGCTGGCCGTCAGTTGAAACAAAACGTAAACATCAAACAACAATCGGAATTATTGGCTACTAACATATATTATATATTATTACACTGTTATATAGAACTAGATATATTATATTAGTTGGTGCTGGTTTGTTCATAAAACTAGATATATGATATTAGTTTGTGCTAATTTGTTCGTTTCATAAGCGTGACGCCCACGCTGTATTCCTTGTACTGGCTGTTGTGAATGTTGACAATAGGGTCTAGACATATTTATCTTTTCATAACTATCGTAACAAAAAGGAAACTCACTTTGTATAAAATAAAATATATGTGAAGCTAATTAACTTTACATTTTTGGTTGGATTTTAATCACGTTCTGTGGGAGGCATAACGACCAGAAGGACAGATTGGGGTACTACAATCATTTACAGCGTAATAATATTTTCAATGTTCATAATAAATATTGATAAAGGCTAGGCTATCCACTTGGAAATACGTCAAAAATAAATACAGGACAGATTGCGGCTTGGATTATCCTTTTAGCCTTTTGCACGAAGTGTCAGATTATGACCGGTATAACCAATGCATAACCCGATTAAGTTGTGACTTTTGCCTTTACAGACGCAGATTACGTAACCTGTGCGAATGATCTGTAATAGACTGTGCAACTAACCTTTAAATGGTCTCATTGATTTCTTTCTCAAAGTTCATGATATTTTGGTCACTCCAGTTGTTCTTTCCTCTTCTGGTGATGGTAATTGGTCAAACAAAGAGATTCTGAACTTCTGACACACAACTGACGCGACAGTCATGCGGTATTTACAGATCCAAAGGACATATTTCAAATCTGTGAAAAGACACTTGTTGCTGCTTAACCATAGGCAAGACCTGTCCAGAAAAAAAAAAAAAACCCAAAACTACAATGTATCGCATTTCCAGTAACATTTCCAGTGACTTCCCAGAGCAAACACCCTACAATATTTTCAAGGGGTATTTACAGAGATTTCTGAAAACGTTGCAAAGCTAAGGACATGCAAGAAGTTTTATCAAAGTTACGCGACACCAAGCACAATGTAATTTTCACCCCCCATCACCACCCCACTCCTCCCCAAGAAAAGAATGACGATTGACAATGAAGGTATAATGCGCATGCTGGTACCGAAGATGTCTCTTCCTTATACAAAAAGACTCATGGTCAGCAGAACTAAGTGCAGATTTGAGAGGGAGGCATACAGGGGATAGGTCCACGGGATCAGGATCCCCTTCCCCTGAGTAGGACATGCAAAGGGGTCCCGCTTTTCAGGAGCATTTTTTTTTTTTCAGAGAGAAACTTCGACAGTCCGTATAGTTGCTCTTCCACGTGTTCACCAAAAGTATCTGTGGTCTTTTGAAATAGGCTCATAATACCGTAATCAGAAACTTACACGAAAACCTGGGCAACTTATTATTGCTGTAATATGTAGCCTCTTTCGAAAACAGCGTATGGCTATCTATAATGACGTTATCCATTTTCGGTTGCTGGGCAACCAATTTGCCTGACGTTATATTCGTCTGAGTTAGGTGGGACTGTATTTAAAAGCATGGCGCCATGACAGACAGATTTGAAGGTTGCGGTACACTGACCTGCACGGACCTCTGTCGACCTCATCTGATTCGGTGAGTGAGTGTTGAGAAAATTCTACGGATCACGAAACAACGGACTTTCCCAACAAGTTGGACCAACTATGCTAGTGGGGTAAACATGACTCCATTGAGCTATATTTTCCATAGACGGTGCATCAGCGCACTGTATGTGAAGTCACGTACCCGCCACCCAAATAGTTCCAATTATGTAAAAGTGAAGTAGAGAGATATAAAAAAAAAAGATACCCAAAACAGATAATAATTTAATGAAAACGCGTATTTTTCATTTCTGTGTTTATTATTTTTCTTTTCTTTTCTTTTTTCTTTCCTTTCATTTTTTTTTTACAAAAATGTACATGTTTTTTTTTTCGGTACAAAACTGCGTCGTTGTAACCGTTGAACTCGTTTTAAAAAGAGTAAAAAAAAATGAGTTTATCGAAACCAACCACTTCAAAGGGTCGTAGATATGAAATGTAAAATAAGAAGAAATATAAGGTAACCAAATAAAAAAAAATCGAAAATCGAAAATCGAAAAAAAAAAAAGAAGCAACAAATGGTGAGGTTTCATTCAAATGTTAGGCACGTATTCAATTTTGTACTGTTCATGGCGGGAATTGGTCAAACGAAAACTCAAAAAGCAAAATACTAAAAAAAAAAATGACAGTAAAGAAAGCCTACGAAGGCACTTGTAATTCCCATTGAAACGCAAGATGATCGTAGTAAAGTCCGTGGCAGTTCTGCTCACCGGTCATATGCCCTGTTGAATATTCATGTAAGGTTTGCCTGCAACGTATATACACGTAAATGTATATGTCTTTTGGAAGAATATCCTGCGGCTATTCATGAGGCATTCGGTTACAGCATAACCTGTTAATTTCAAGGTCTTCGCTATTTGTTTCATACTTTTTATATGATCAACGGGAATCGATTTTTGACTGCAAAGTCCAAAGAGATAATTAGTAGATAATAAAGCGCGATAATTAGTGTTGTAAAGTACTTTTTTGATTGAGGTTTTCCGCACTTCTGGTGGTTACTTATGTGATTCTCAGAAAAGGGCTGATTCTATTTGATATTAAGTTGATTCTACCTTACTTTTAGTTCTTTGAAACTCTACATGTAACTGAAATCAATTGCGATCCTACGTAGGATCCTGAGAATACGTAGTCTTAAAACCGATATACAGATATACCGTTACACTCACTGTACGGTATTAATGGAATCGGCAAAAGCAGTTTTCTCGATACACTACTAAAATGTCGCATTATTTCATACCACTTAATTGCAGTTTAACCGTTCTTTTCTAAACTTTTTGTTGCTTATTAGTTCAAAGAAAAACGTATGATATCCCTCAACGCACTATCCCTCAACCCGAACATCTACTTCCCTCCAAATCTTAAACTTTCTTTTTTTTTTCATTTCTTGTTTTTGTTTTCTACGTGTCCGACTTTCTTGAAAAATTCTCCCTTTTGGAGTTGGAAGAGGTCTGATTATCTACAACATACCACGCTTTTCGAAAGATACAAACCTCGAAGAAGAAATGGAGAAAAAAAAAGAATATTATATAAAAATTATATCGGTGTTGCAGTATGTGTCAAGACCGTCCCCGAGATCACTCAATCCAACGGTCCCAATATATCATACAGGTATTCAAAATTTTGTTTGCTACAAGACGATGTCAATATTACATACCCCCCACCTTTTCCGGTGGTCCCCCCCCCTCACAGTTTCACCCTCTCTGCCTATCGCTATATAGCCACCTACGAAACCCGAGATGTTTATCTCACAGCTATAAGCTAACACTTACAGATCTGTTTTGTATTATTGCAATATCACAACACTTTGTATGCATCAACAGTTCACTATGGATCAGATTATATCATATACTTTGTTTTTTAGAGACCGAAACAGGTTGGGAACAAGGTAAGAGCAATCATAGAACTATTATCGTGCATATATTAAAGGTGTGACGTCATTATCCAATAATCCTGGTTCTTTTTCTCCCCCCCCCCCCCCTCTCTCTCTCTCTCTCTGGTCTACCCACTTTGCTTTATTTATTTGGTTCTTTCAGTTGGCCTTTCTTTGCTTTGCTTTTCTTTTCTTTCTTTTTTTTTTGGTTCTATTTTGTATCTTCTTTTCATCGGTTAATTTGCATATAATCATAATGATTGCTACCATTGTCTCCCTTTGTCGATGCACAATGCATTGTAGCTAATGCTCAAGGTTGTAAACACATTTTCCTTTTAGAAAATTGAGAGATGATTTTTGCGTGTGACTGAATGAAAATGAGGTCATATGCAAATACTTGAAAAAGAAAAGAGCCCCCCCCCAAAAAAAAAAATTGATATGAACAGATTACTCAATGTTAATAACAGCACATAAACTTATAGATTTAACTTAGATCCTGCTTATACGACAAAGGTATGAATGGAAGTTTGATGCGAAAGTGACATTTTTGAGTGTAAATAACGAGCATTTCATAGCAGAAGTTTCTCACTATGTCGAGTTATATGGTAAAAATGCTGGCCTTCCTGTTTTTTTTTCTTTTTTTGTCTGAAACCATAACTTCCATTCTGTGGAAAGTTGTCCAAAGTAACTTCAGGTCAGAGCTGAGCTCTGTATGGTTAAATTTGAGATGTCGGTGGTGATACTTCTTTCGTCATACGTGGCGTCAAATGACTCTGGCCATCCAATGCAAATTCCTAACATAGAAACATGCATATTCCATGCATCTATTCAATGCATTTATTCCATGAATACACATTTCGTAACGACGAACTACCACTGCATACAAAAGCACAACACAATGTACGAATTTTGCCGAAACATTCAAGTCCTTGAGAATTGATACAGTAATATTTCGTTTTGTTTTTTTTTCCCTAATAAACAAACGACATACACTAGAAAAGGTCCATGAATTCTGTAATAATTAAAATTGTTAAAACCTACGGTATAAAATTTACGCACCACGAACATAGTTTTCTTTTCTCTGTTGTATACATTGGCAACAGTGCACTCGCATATTGCTTTGGTTAAAATTTGCGATTAAAATTGATATTGCTAGATGACTTGCAAGGGTCTCCTGTTTATGAAATAAAATACACACACACACACGAACCTACAAACAAACGATAAACCTAGCACATTGCAGAACAAAATGCTGCGTGTTGTAAAACACATATGACCAAAAAATATCCGTCTATGTTTTGTTGGCAAATTATTTAATACAAAGTTTAATCATAATGGTAAAAGAATGAAAAAGTAACAGAACATTACACATTCGTATAACGGAGTTATTCATATTAATAATCACATCCAAAACTTTCTCAGAGAGTATGTTTATAAAAAACGAAAATTTACAATAATATTGCAGAGAATAGTGATGATGAAAATAATAATTATTATTGGAATAATAGCATTGACTGAAGGAAATTCGAACTGGAAAGGGATTGTTGCTGGTGCATGGTGCAAAAATTCAATTACATTGTTTTTTTTTTATTTTTGTGTCAATTGATTTGTCTTCTTTTTCATGTCTTCACCACGTCTACATGCTGGAAAGTTAGACTTACAACATCCCCGCATTTGAGGAGTATTTGAAGATTATTACAACAAGAAAGTATTGGAATGTTTCATTCTGAGTGGATACACAAATTTATGTAATATTTACACTTATTCACCAAAAATTGGCATCCGAAGTAAATTGGACACGAAGAGAGCTATTCATTTACACTCGTGAGTGGTAGGGAATGTTGATGTTTCGAAGAATTGTTTTGACGTATGAGAACCCCCCCTCAAAAAAAAAAAAAAATCACATCCTTCATAGCGTAAACGGTACACAAACGATAAAGAGAAGTGCACCCTGCATTCACCCCATATAAATATTTATTATACATGTATTTTCTTTTTTTAATCTGTATACAACGGAATGTTTCGTTATCGTAATTTGCCTCTGTGTAATATTGATGGAAACTTAATCATGAAATGAAAAGAGAAAATCCGGTTACATTCATACGAAAGCGTGGACTATACGACAGAATCGAAAAACCAAAATCGAATCGAATGTAAACTTATTTCGCGCTGCTCGTGGGAAAATCAAAGACATCATGAATGAAAAACAATTGCTAATGCTATTGCTTGGATATGTTCGAACCCTCTACCATGAAGCAAAAAATCGAACAAATGGTATATATATATATATATATATATATATATATATATATATATATATATATATACATATACATATACATATATATATATATACATACATATACATACATACACACACACACATACATACACATACATACACATACATACATACATACATACATACATACATACATACATACATACATACATACATACATACATACATACATACATATACATATAGGCTACATATAGTATATACTGACGTGACAGAGAAATAAGTAAGACAACTAATCACCTTTAAAGGTTTTAAGTAGATTCATTGCATAAACCTATATACTGCTATCACAGAATGCAGAAATTCTGTGCAATTGTAAGTTGTTTATCTTGTTCAAGCCCTTTAACGTCTTACTAACTGTGTGTTTGGTGTAATAAGCAACAATCCGAATTCAGTGCCACATACTTGGGTAAGTTTTCTACAAAGATAATCTCAGATCTAAGCCAAATGAACCTGTACGTGAAGTTCTGCGAAGGTTTTGATAACTAATTGGAGAGCGCACATGGCCTTTATCTCAATGACCTAATCCTAACGGAATAGTCTCCTACAGGAATCGGTTATAGTATTTCAATTTGACATCACTTGTCAACAAAGATCTAACCAGTCTGGAATTCCTCCTAGAAGAGGCACAATTTTGCCAACTTTATCCCAAAGAGAACGGAGAACTGATTTTTGAAAGTTTTATTCTATATATGGATGATTGCAATTCTGGCCTTATGGTATATTTTCTCTTTTTCGAGAGAAAAAGAAAAGAAGGAAGACGCTACGTTGAAACGAAAGACATTGAAAAAAAATAATAATAAATGCTCAAATGCTGATTTTGTTTTATACCTCCTACATAATTTAGTCGATTGATATTGAAAGGCAAGTTCTGTTACGTGAGATTCAAACGGGATATTCTTCCACGCAAACTTGGAGAATTCCTTTGACTGTTAACGCAAAATGAAAGAGAAGAAAAATATAGCATGAACTGAAAGAAATTGGTTAAATTGCGACACATGTATCTTATGACTCAAAATGAAATCGTTGATACTCTTTAACTTTTCGTTTCCCTTGTAGTTATGTTTTCCTTATGAAATCCTGTACATAAGGCAGCAGTGGTAATACACACGTAAAAATTCCGTATTTTGATTATAAGATCACGAATCATAAAAGGACTATAAAAAAGCGGTAAACTTTTGTAAACATTTCAATCTGTGTGTGTTTGAACCCTCTCAGTGGCGTTTATTCCCTTTTGTGCACCTATTCACGTAAATTTTATTGCAAACTAGAACGGTGAAAACAAAATGAGAATGCGCAGCTGACTTCCAGTTTGGAATTTCAGTCGAAGCGCCGAGCCACGTCATGGAAATAGAAATGCTGCCCTCTGTTCAAGTCGAGCCACTATGACAAACACGTGATTGGAGTCGTTCCAAAGATAAGGCATTGCCGTTTACTTCTGTACATCTTCCACTGATGACCGGCATTAAATACTTCATCTTCGTCAACACCGCGCAGGTGATGGTCACCTTGACTTTGACGGTCAACATATGACGTCATTATGACGAAGACGGTGGAATTTTTGTCCCTCTTCTCTCTTCGACCTCAAGTTGGCTACTTCACCCAACATTTGCAAACCGTCCAATGAGAAATAGGGCATCGGGTACACTCCCCGGTAGAAGCCACCGGACTTGTCCTCGGGAGAATATTTCGGAACTGAGAGGAACGGCGATCCGATTGGGCTCGAAAGTTTCGTGTTTGAGGGGTTGAGTTTGGTCCTCTCTGAACTGAGGTCTAATGAATCTGCCGGGAACTGTTCCGAAGCGCGGGCATCGCGAAGACCGTGGGACAAATGTGAATAGAGCGCGATCAATGGCATTGGAGGGGCCGTGGTGGCGGTGAAAGGAGCTGATAGGTTCCTCATGAAGTTAAAATGTGTCAAGTGGGGCATGTGGTCCAGCGGACTGCGGTTCGTGTCGGCAGGGCTGACGGACGACCTGGAGGACTTGGTGACGTTGCTCTGACGGGTGTGCTGTATTCGCAAGGGAGAAGGAGGCTCCGGCGTGGACGACGAAAGGGAAGGAGACTGGCAGATGCTCACGCCGCTGTCGGTGTCGTCACCGTTGGAAGGTTTGCCGTCGCTTTCAGATGGAGGCGTCTTCGAGAGCCTCTCTTGGACTTCCTCCCTCGAAATCAAACTGTCCATGCCACTGCATTCACTGTCACTCCTGTCACGGAAGTCGACATTCTCACCGTCACCGTCGTCTTCATCGTCGTCGTTATCGACGTCACCGTCGTCTGCGGGGGCCACCCGTCCCACGGTGACGTTTTTTCTGTTCGTCTTGCGACTGATGGTGAACTTTTGGGGATCTCGGCCTTCACGGCGAATGATCTCTGGAAGGATTCTACGGCGGGCGTTGATGAACCAGTTGCAGACTTGTAACATCGTCAGGTTAGCGACGCGAGCCAAGTAAATTTTCTCCTGGTCGTTCGGGTATGCATTGTAACGATGCTCGTACAGCCAGTTCTTCAGCACGGTCACGGATTCTTTCGGCAGGTTTCCCCGCCGTTTTTTGCCGACTCTCGAACAAGAGAGAGGCGATCCGGGCCTTTCGATGGGTCTCGAGATAAAAGCACCGTTAGGCCGGAATTTTTTGTGAATAAACTCCGTGACGTCGCCACCTGAGGTACTAGTAGACGATTCGTCTCCCTCCATCTCGTTGTTATCTGAAAGATAAGGAAAGGAAAGAAAAAATATGATAACAGCAACGTCACTATAAAAACGATATACTAATATACATATATCGAATGCCAACATTGCGCTTATCGTACATGCACTCAAAGATATGATAGATATTTGCATGGTCTCATATTTTTTTTTTTTCGAACTTTGCACTTCAGGCGAGGAAAGCCAGACACGAGGAGGTATCTGTCAGAGCTTTTGTTAGTCCTGTTATCCGGCCCAAGTCAGTGAAGCCGAGACAGATTCACAGCAAACGCAGATCTGACGATGGGGGATGTTGACAGTATACACACACGCGTTGTAATTAGTATTGTAAACAAAGCCCATTACCTAACAGCAGTGTGAAGAGGCAATTCAGATTGTACATAATGCACACCGTGACACCTGTTGCAATATGCTAAGCAAGTTTCCCATCGGCTGAGGCAACAGCTGGCCGTCGGCGTACTTCGCCACCTCGATCGAAACTGCCGCCCGCTATCTTCCATTAGCGCCGTAATATTGTAATATTTCACGCGTTCATGCATATGCAGATCTATATCGTTCAATTCATGTATGTATGTATGTATGTATGCATGTATGTTTATGCATGTTATGTATGTTATGATTGCAATGTATATATATATATTTATATATATTTATATATATATATATATATATATATATATAATATAGATATATATATATATATATATATATATATATATATATATATATATCTATATATATATATATATATATATATATATATATATATATATATATATATATATATATATATATATATATATATATATATATATATGGGTCCCATATGCATGCATGGTTTGCATAATCACAGACCGGCGTGTGAGAAAGTCAAACTGGTCTATGTGACTTTGAACTTTGTGCCCGGCAGTGTGGTACATAACCCTCAACGTATACTGAGGTATGACCGCGAAGGGGAATTTACACACGTTCAAAGCCACATGGAATTACTCCCAACTCTAACAACGCCACTATTTGCTCACGTCGAGGATATATTCGCTTTGACACACAGTGACTCACAAAAAGTCCTATAACAACAGACACGAGCAATTCACTGGACAGCCGATACCGAGAAAACCGTTTTCGTGGTTCACAGGCTAAACATCGAGGAAACCTTTTTGTGACTTCTGACAAATATTAACTTTAGACTTACAACAGATGTACTGTCATTTGTAAGTTTAACCCTTTTTTTTTTCTTTTTTTTTATGGCGATCATACTGCGTATGGCGGTCCGGTGCGTATACACATCCTACGGAGATAACGTCATTAAGTATATATTATTAATGAGGCGTGGCATGAAAAGTCTGAAACTAGAAATCAAAAGATTCTTCTATGTAACCTTCAACTAAAAAAAAAACAAAATGCATATTTCAACTCACTGACGCAGCGGCCTCGTTGAATACATAACGTATACATAACAACATTTCTGATTTTGTTTTCCCTTCAAAATTAAGCCACCTTCTGTACATGTCCTGCTTTAAAAATATATTTGGCAGTTTATTACATTTTAGCACACGACAAACAACCATCACACGATCTTAGGCATTCCTTGAGTATTACGCGGATCTCTCTCCGTTAAAGCAGGATGCGCCTGCCGCGTGGCTGTAATAGAATTCACCCCGCCATCCTTTAACACCTCATAAACACTCGACAACAAAAAAAGCAAAGCAAAAAAAAAAAAAAAAATGAAACGAAAGAAAAGGGGAAGATGGAGAAAGAAGTGGCTTCCACTTTTCCTCTCGATGGATGTATAAATATATCTATCGCTCATCAAATCACGATTCTTGCGTGACGTGACACGTGTCGTGCCCCGTCAACTATATCATTTGTACCGACTCCAGTCTGGCACTTCGGTCCACAGAAGAAAAGGAAATAAAAACCGAGAAAAGGGAGCAAAAAAAAAAAGAGAAAACATCCACACAAAACTTCCCACGAGGATTCACGACAACGACGGGAGATAAAAATACGTCGTGCTCCCCCCCCCCCCTTCTCCTCTCCCGGTGACATGTTCAGCGGTATGCGACTTATGGGAGATTATCAAAGAAAAGGCGTACCTTAACTGCTAAGTCTCTATCGAATTATCCTCAACAACTTGAAATGCGTCTGTCTGTACGTGGGTATGTCTGTGTCTCCTTGTCGAGGAGTTGCGCAAAGGTTTGCTTGACACCACTGAGTTGAGGCACTTACACCGATTGATTCTTAGTACCGACAGTCTGTTCGTTTCGTACCCCGTTCCGACACACAGACGCACGTACAAAGAACACGTACAGTTAACGACAACGGATGGGTTGGAATCCTGCCAACATTGTGGATATAACGTTCAATGAAATGTTTGAATGACACATTTCGCATTGACAAAATACCTTTTTTTTTGTGTGTATTTGACCACTTGTGCCGGTTGGCGGGCTGTGAGTGGTTAGCAAGGTGTGAAGATTTGCAGAGTTCACGCAGTGACGTCATTGGGTAAAGCACGTGTCTTTTAATAAAGCAATGTGGACTATTGTATGCGACTAGGTCGGACCTAGTCATTTATGTAGTACACTGTTGTCAGTTATACTGTTCGCTGTTTTCTTATAAAATTCCAACTCCTACTGCACTGCTGGCTGTGGTTTATGGTATCAGCCAGGAAACGATGGACTGTAAGCCTTCGCAGGTAGCTTCTACTGAAATAGTTAACCAGTGACGATATAATAAATTGCCTCCTCCATTCGTAACTTGCTCTGCCCGCCAAGGGTTAGGAGAGGCCACAACAAAGAGAGAGAGAGAGAAAAAGAAGCAGATAAGGTGATGCTTGCAACCAGTCCTCTCCGCCATAGATTTTCAGGAGGGCGCAAAAGATCACGAAGAGATCGCCTGGAGGGCCGCAGAGAAAGTTTTGATAATCGCTATGCACAACAATGATGTAAAATGACGCCAGTTAGAGACAACTCTTATCTCCATTTGAGATAGCAAGTAGCCTATTGCCAATTTATTGGTGGCGGTAGAACGGAGCACTTGCGGAGGCGGTTGCTGATGCGACTGACACTGCACTGAAAGCCTACTGACACACCCAACTTATTACTTGACTTTATTTATCATTAAGAAAGACCACCATACAGTAAAACAGAGGAGACTAATAATGATGACACCAGAGTTTCACTGTTGACACCAGCGTTTCACTGCTGACACCATGTGCAACCTTTCACTCCTGGCACCAGTGCTTCACTGCTCTGAGGTACCAGTGGGGTAACACAACTGATCCTCGGCTATCACTGAAAGCAACATAACGAGACCTGAGATCCCATTCGAAGTGAATTATACTTGTGGAATCTGACATATACCCCCGACAGCCAATCACCACCTCCAACGACGAGACATTCGTTATGTCTGGATGGGCATTCACCTCTTGAAAGTTTGACACACATTCCGCTTTGCATGTGTCGGGGACCTTACCCTCTATATTACAAAGACGATTAATCTGTCTAAATAAGGTCAAAACGACAGCCGTCTGATGGTTGGATTGTCTTGACTTGCAACAAAATGTCCAAAAAAAAGAGAGAAAAAAAAAGAAAGTCATAAAGGAAAACAAGAAAAGAAAAAGAAGGAAGAAAATAAAAGAAGAAAACTAAAGTCCCACGGGGGGCAAATCTTTCACAAACCGACATATTAAAACCCGTTTAGTGGCAGTCAATCCTTACGCATGTCTGGAGAGTTAATCACATCAGGTTCAATACTTCGGAAAATTTGTCAGAACTCACTTTAAAATGATTCAACTTTTAACCCTGGACCGCTTCACCATCTGGTCTTTAAAGTTCAGCGATTAAGATTTTAGACTATCGCGATTGTATCAATTAGTTTCGAATTGACTGACTGGGTTTTTTTTTTCTCCCCTAATCTTACCCTGGTTTGCTTCCCTACGAGAGCGATGCTGACAAATCGCTGAGAGTTTAATTGCCAGTTTCGGGAGTTAAGTTTTTTTTCTTTTCTTTTTAGATGGAGGGAGGGGGGAGGGAGTTTATTGGGTGTTTTGTTTTTTACTCTGGGTGTCAGTGTTAGTAACTTATCACACCATTTTTTTTTCAAGTAAAAATCGTCGGCCGTTATAAGAAGGTATTTTCTTATTTTCTTTGTGTTCGATATCCATCGTTAACAGTGGTGTACCCAGAAAATTGTCATAGTCGCTGGATCGCCACCCTGGGGGTTGGGAGGGGGACAGGCCTTAGACTAGAGGATGGACTGTACCCCTTCCTTTTGAGCGTAACTATGAGAAGTGAATGAATGCACCTGTTTGACCTCATAATCACACTATATTCTTCCGTCTTTTCCCCTTCTCGTTCACGCTTTTCTACATTCTATTTTTTGAGGGGCCATAGAGGGTACCCCCCGAACCCGCCACTGCATGGTGAGTCTATACCACATATTGTCACACATATTGTCACACTGTGTGAACAGCCTATATGCGTGCACAGTAATGGGGGTGAGATAGTACTAAACTTCGTTGACAATTTCTGCTATTTTGCATGTTCCATTAGAGCGTAGCTGTTGGATCGCTAATCGCGTAATAGCCTACGGTACAAACATGGCCGCCATATATTGCCTACGCATGCTACGCACGAAGGACTACCGTGTAGCGTAGTCAGTATCCAGTTGCATCCAGTTGTCACAAGTTGAATGCCACCTTGTTTTACGTGCGTGTCTGGTATAAAGAAAGGGTCGTGAACTTTTGTCTCATTGTATACCTTGTTGAGGGTAAATTTTGTAAGGACGGAAACAACCTATAACGTATAGAGGTTTGCCCTGGCTTCCAGCGCAAACAGAATAATTGCACTTGCCCATACTTACGATATAACCCCGCGACGAACTTACGTCAGTGGTTTGTCTCTCATGGAATGGGTTCAACGTCGGCAAACAAATATAAAACAGGGGGGGGGGGGGAGCGGGGGATCCTCAGATGTTAATCAAATATTATTTATGAGGCCAATCTAGCCAAAAAAAAAAAACTGTACTGACAATTGAAATACCACGTCTTAATAACAGACCTCGTCGTTGAAGCAAAGCTGACCCCCCCCCCGTCACCCGCCTCCTTATATAATATTGGGGAGTTGGAGTGGTAGATCTGCAACACATCAATTTAGAATGTTAAGGCTGTGTAAATGATGGAACTGTATACTCTCCTCGCTAACTATATTAGTCCTTCAACATAACATCTCCAAGCTGGAGTTAGCAAGTCCACCTCTTGGTGGTCACACGTGAATTTTTCCATTGAGACGAAAATTCTGTGCCCCGTGAATTTAGTATACATACCTACAGAACTTCTCATCTCATCGAAATATGCCACACTTGCATCCATGCAAGACCGGAGGTGCGGGGTGGGGGGGGGGGGTGGAAGGGGTGCTGCAGATACCTAATTATACGTTGTGCTACCTCCCCCCCCCCCCACACACACACACAGTTAGCCTATACTCCTTTGTTCGTCGTACAAATTCCGGAGTCATCCCTCTCTGAAACTTCCAATTCTTTGAAAAACATTATGTTGTCGACCCCCCTCTTTCTTCCCCTTCCCCAAACCTTTCATTCCAAAACCGCATTCGAATGAATAATAAAGACCGTCTGTTGCGTGAGGTTATATAATTGTGATCATGTTCAAATACTTTAACAGCTATTGCTTGTCTGGGTTTCTCAGCATAGACTCGAGACTGAGTACATATATAAATATATATATATACATACCTATATAGAAGGTCATTCCAATGTAATCTGGTTGTATTAACCTTTTTAATTGAATAACTTTGACCTTTCTTCCTTTTCCCTCCCGACATTTTGTCATCTCTGTTAGGAACGTGAACACAATGCATGTAGGATATTCTCGTCAGGCGCAAGTTGGTTATACAGATTTCTGACTTGTTAAACCACAAAAAAAAAAAAAATAACTCAAGATCTTTTTTTTTTTAAATTCTTCACAGGTTTTTTTTTTATTTCTGGATGGCCTAAGATAAGGCAGGGAGAAAAGGAGATAACGAAAACATTAAGACAAAAGAAAAGTTTACCTTCTGCACCTGTTTAGGGATATTAATAAATTGAATTAAATATCAAATTTTGAAAGGGAATTAGAGATTTCCTGTTTGCCCAAAGTGTGTGTGTGTGTGTGTGTGTGTGTTTTATTTTGTTTTGAAATAGATCGTCTTAAGTTGACTGTTAGGGTTTGACAGTTTGAAATAGCACTTAAGCTTCCTTTCGCCGGAAAACGGTTATCACTGGGCGAGTTCTCATTCACCTAATTGGTGCAGATGGAGAAACGCTTTGCCCCCATATGAATTCACTGACAGGTACAGTTCAAGTTCAATGTAAGAATATAACTATTATTATAGCCAGTATCCTGTCGGGAGACTTTTTTTTAAACGGCTGTCTGCCTTCAAGAAGAAAAAAAAGAAGAAAAGAAAAACGAAACCCGAACAGCCTTGCGCGACGACATGTGATGAAGTTTACATTTTCTCTCTGCAAAATGATTCTTATTGTCTCAACGGTTAGTTTTTGCGTTGACTGCAATACATCAAACGCAACTGTCCTGCCAGGGGTGTGAATTCCAGCCGGTTTTTTGATCTGCCCAGCTACACCACATGTGATGTACCCTGTGACCTACAAAGTAGTGTGTGTACGTGGGTGTGCAGCGTGCGTGTAAAGACATGTAAGTCAGAGGAAGAGTACACCCGCTGTAAAATAAGAGGAAAATAGGAATCAAATGAGAAGCTGTGAGAAAAGATGATGACGACAACGACGATGATGATGATGATGATGTTGTTGATGATGATGATGATGATGATGATGATGTTGATGTTGATTGGTTATTGCTAAACGTCTCTCCGGTCTACACATTTTGGTTTGATTGCTATGCAACTCCAATATGTTTTATCTTTTATTCATATTTTGGCTTTGAAGGTTTCTATTTTTATCATTTTCTATTTTTTTCTGTTTTATGAGGTTTTTTTTCAAGATTGTGTAGGTATTTTGTAGCCTTTATGCTCAACGATCATAGACCGAAAAAGAAAGTCCGACTTGGTGTAAACATGAGATGAAAAAAAGGAGTCATCACGTACTGAAAGCGCGTGAATGGCCTATCTAGGTATTGTGTGTCACGTACGTAAGTACGGGTGACACTCGGAATGCACAGTAGACGGACTTTGTTGTGCACAACGGTCTACACAATGCATATACAACGGTAAACGCCAATAATAGAGAACGACTTAAACGATATAATCCCTCCCATACGTACTTGCCTACCGATTGTTGAGCTACAGTACAAGAGAAGATTTTTTTTTTTTCGTGTGGATTAACGGATGTCTATTTACTATTCTATTTTTAATTTCTGTTTCATCCAAAGCGGACGACGAAAAATAAAGAAAAAGAAAATGAACGACAAAGAATAGTAGCTATGAGCCTATTCTTTTGTATTATCATAAATGCTTGTCACAGCTACAAAGGTCATGGAACTAGTGACAGGCAATGATGGACTACCGGAAGTCTCCCCGAGATAGACTGCAGGAATAGATAACGTTAGGGGGACGAACCACTCAATATTGACAGCCGGAATTAAGGCCCGCACGGGCTGAAAACACATTATTACCCGCATTAGCGTTCTTTGCGAGGTGGATCATAGACAAAACAGATTATTTGTGACCTCCATTCGATTAAATCGAGGAAATTAAATTTCATGTTTTTCTGTTTTTAAGAGGGGGGGGGGGGGGTGGAACAGCAACGCTCACTGTACATGAACAAAGGACAGCCAGGGAGCTAATACATAATGACAAGGGAGGAGTGTGGTTAGTATTATCAGCAACAACCTGCATGTGTTGGGTGAGTCGGAGTCTTCCTTTTGTTCCCATTTTAATGCAGAGCTGATTCATACCGCAATTACAAAAGGAATGGGAGGAACCTCTCTTTATTATTCTTTATTACGGGCGTGGTACTTTTGCAAATTTCTTTTCTTTCTTTTTTTTTTTTCCTTTTAAGGTTGGGTGTTTCCTTTGCATCAGTGGGAGAATCTATATAGAGGAAAATACGTGGTGGTCTTAATTCAGTTTGGTCATGCCTGACCGCGTGCAACTTGTGGAGGGTCAGTTACCATGATTTCAACTATGACACAGAGGTACCACTGTATGATACTGTATAAATAGAGTTCGATTAAGTTCTGACTTGAAAAAAAAAATTAAAAGTATAGCTCCTGGAATTTATTTCATCATCGAATCACTAGACCTTTAGCGAGACCAGTGACTCCTGTTCATGTTCAAGGAGGGTACGTGGGGAACGAAATTATGTTTCACTCGCAGACAACATGTTAGGCCAGCAATTCCGTCTCGTTTAATAGTCACAAGAACTATCCACCTTTGATATAACATATATCGTGCTCACTTGCAAGTTACAATAGTCGGTATACAATCGTCCAGAGAATATTTTCTCAGGATTAAAGTTTCACAGAAATTGAAAGTCTCAAAAAGGGTAATATCAACAACAACAAAAAAAGTTACCGTGGACGTCAAATAAATACAAGTTTCGGTATCACCTATAAACATCCACTATCCGGTTCTCTGTTTGAGCTGCAAACGAGAAAGGCTAAATGCGTATTGAGTTCCGTGATTTCCATTTTCTCGTTTTTGCGTTTATGAGCAGTCTCTCTCTCCCTCTCAGGCTCTTTCTATCCATTTTTTTTTTGTTCTCTTTTTGCTTTAATTATCTCTGTGGTGTCGCCTCGCAGTGTGATTAAGAATGACATAGCACTGGCTGCAGGCAAGACAGTAGTCAATATGCGGGCATGGAAATTTCTAGTCCGCGTTCATTTTTTTTTTTTTTTTTCATTTTCCACTTTGCCTCTTTTCTTTGCTTGTGTGTGTGTGTCTGTGGGTCTGTGAGTGATTTGACAAGCGAGTAAGTGTGCGGGTATGTGTAATTACCATTTATTGGAACGCAGTAATGTTTGTGAAGCAATACGCACGCCTTATCTCAGACGCCTTTGCTAGCTATGTATGACTTTGCATGTATTTTTTATTTTTTTTTCTTATCACCGTCCGCAACGCAAGCGTTCGGCCTTCGAAGTAAAAAGCCTTCTAATTCCACATCGGTAGCTATAGCCACTGGGTTGAGTTATTAAGCTGGCAGCTACAATTTAAAAAAAAATAGAAGGGTACTACAGGAGAGATATATCGACCACGTGACTTCATTTATTTATGTCTTTTTTGTCATGATGTATTTGCTGTTATTTTATATACATTTTTTTGCGTTTTTATGCAACTTAAGGTGTTTCATAAATTTTACATTGTACTCGTGACTGACCGCATGACTTTTGTCATTACACAAGTAGCTATTCTATACAGACTACAACTACATAAACGTTGGTTACTTGGAATAATATCAAAACTCATAACCCATGCGATGAAATATGACAGTCAGAACTTAAAAAAAAATAAAAAAAATGACCAACTAAATTTCGTGTAAAGTTAATTACAACCAATTCAAGCCTAGTTTGGTACGGTGACCGGTCGTTTAAGCCACACACATTTTGGTATGGTAGGTCAGACTGTAGAAAGTATGTGGGCCTATCCGTGGTTATTTTAGACACACGTTGTTAGTTTGCCACGCTGGAGTATTTTCCACTCCAAAAGTGTGACGTCCTCTGTTCAGGTTACTCATACACGCCAGAAACCGGATGACTCAAAACTGATGAGTTTGTCAGACGGCCAAACATTCTAATCAATTGAACAATGAGTTGATTAGTCATTTCATTACATCTCCACCTATCTGTGACACTACAGTAGTTCACTGACGGCGGCGATTTTAACAATCACACACACACACAAAATAAAACATCACGGCTTCTGTTTTTTCTTTACGTTGATCGTGATAGGCTACTAAAGGCGTCCCTTTCACACTTCTTCGTTTCACTATAGGCTTCTGATCTGAGTCATGCTGGCCACACGCGCATCACTAACCTAAACATTATTACAATACAAGTATTAAATACTCATGTCTACGTCTTGTTATTTGCCTCGGCTATATAATCAACCATGATCCCGGAACCCTGATATTTCAACAATGGTTTCTGACACTCCACACAATACTTTTTTTCCATTATTTTTTATTAATCATTTGGGTGTGGTTGACATTTAGTCACTCGCGAGCTGGGACAGAAAATAACAAAATCAGCCAGTTTTCTCTAACTGGATTGAAAAAGGGAGAGAAAACTCGAAATGAACGTGTTAAAAGTCAACACGCACATACACACACACACACACACACACAAGGGAATATATAAACATATTTCCTTTTTATTTGTATATTCATTTTCATATTCTTTTATTTTTTTAACTTTTTATTGTGTTACGATTTTATCGAATTTGTGTGAAGTAGAACTGCCAACGGTGGTGTGGTAGCTGTTCACTAGTCCGAGATTTTCGGTTCTCTCTACCACGTGAGTCATTCCACAAAACAACTTGTCCTTCCTATTCTTCAACAATGAGTAATGCATGTCCAACCGGCGAAGGCAAGTTCAGAGATGCTTGTTCGTCCAAAATAACATAAAACACAAACCAGAGGGGGAAACAAAATCAGCATTTCGAATTGAATAGGGAAAATGAAGCGAGCTAATAATAATAATAATAAAAGAGATCAGGTACAGTAGTTCTGATGTGCCTCGTGAAAAAAATTTAAGACCGAAGTATCAGTGGTAGGATAACATCAACAAGTGAGGGGAAACAGATTTGCATGATACAAAACAGAAATAGGTCGGTGCGCGCATGCGTAGATATTTGGTGTGTGTGTGGGGGGGGGGGGGGTATTTGTTGAATAAAACAAAAATGAAGAGAGCAGCTCTAAAGCAAAGAAATGAAATCATATGCGTTGCCATATACCCTGCAGTAATCACAAGGTATCTACAGACTGTTTTTAGTTTGTTTATCTATTTCTCTGAGAATTACAGCACTTGAAAAAAAAATAAAGAAATTTAAACCAGACCTATCTCTTTATGTTTCTGTCGTTCTGTAAATCTGCAGAATATTTTCTTTCAGCGCAAGATTGATACGATACGATTTTTAAATGCATGAAACGTTTCTTTGAGCGTGTTAGCTCCATGCATACATCTACGATGACACGTTATTGAACTTCTGAAAGAATGAATGGCCATTTGAAAAGCTGAGGGTTTTATTACTTTGCACACTTGGCATTATACCAAACAAACTCATAAAACGCAGACACACATATACGGTACACACATAAATGCAAGAAACTGCACACCGGTGAGTTTCCCTTGTACAGTATATTTACCGAGTCAATAAGGGTTTGCTAGACGTACAACTGAATTAGAAAGAATTACAATAAACAGTCAAGGAATTTGACGTTTCAACAGAAACAACAGTTGTATGCTGGGCCTTACAATGTAAATGCCATTCATTTTTTTCTTCTTCTCCACACACAGTGCAGCATATGCTATATCTGTATGTATATAGTATGTATGCATGTTATGGGTATGTATCAAGCATGGTATGACTTTATCTGAACAAAAAACAGCTACTGAAATGAATTCCATACAAATATGATTTCCGGAATCAAACAAAAGTTGTCAATGATCTAAAAGCAAATACGAGGGCTGAAGCACTATAAACAGGGGGAAAAAGCCAACACAGTGGCATGTAAATAGCCTAAAGTGGCATATATCTGTAGGACATATATTCTAGGAAGAGATGTAAATAACCCTCTAAGGCTAAGGTATAGGCCTAAAGAGACATGTTGGGCAGCCATGTTGTATTTGCACAGGTGTCGAGCAATGTATAGCTCCCCTTCAACAATAAATCGCAGAAGTCATGTATTCTAACAAAAAAAAAACAACTACAATATTTGAAAATTAAGAGATACGAAACGACATTGGTGTACGTATGTGTATGAATAAATAAATAAATGGATGCCACTTAATGTTATTCACATGTCACTGTGTCAGAGGGAGCCCCGCTGCTGACTTCCCGTTCACTGTAATTCTCTTCGATAAAACCAGTTCCCTGTTTCTTTGTTCTTACAGCGTTATTTTGCTGCCCTCTCATTCACAATCAGATTTCCTGTGAGATGTTAATTAGTTTCTATACCAGCACCTGACAACAAAATAACAGGTTATCGATTGAAGGATAAGGGATTATAATAGACAGATGCACCCACTTGTAAAGTTTTTTTTGTGTGTGTGTATGTGTGTTCCCCCCTGTCACAGAACGAAGGGTATTGTTTGAGAATGCTTCTTTTTGAACATATAAGAGCGACAAAAAAAAAAAATAGGCGTATAAGTGATGGGCACTTCTTTTTTTTTTTTCATTCGCAATAGATACCGGTACCAACTTTAAAATAAAATGAAAGTGTATGACACAGCATCTTTTCACTCAGCTAACGTTGAGACGTCGCACTCATAAGTTTATCTTCAGTAGAAAAGGGACAAAAAGGGTGGATCCGTTGATAGGCATAGGAGGGAATGAGAATTGGTACGTTGGGGCCACATGTTCATGGACCACGTGCACTGTGACTCCGAACGTCCTGGATGTGTTAAGTTGTGAAATGGTTCGGTGGGGGGGGGGGGGGAAGCCACCTTGCTTCCAGTCACGACGTGAGTTGGACATATTCGTGAAAACTACGTTAATCTATTAACGTTAATCTCTCACCGATATGAAATGTGAAATTGTGAGTGATGATGGAAAACCTGTTACAAAAGTCGCATCGTCGGGTTTACAGACAAAACAAAGCAGAATTGTTTTACTTGTTCCAATAGTTCAACAAATCAGCTACCCCCCTCCCACCCCCCCCCCACACATATATCCATCCTTCTCAGGTATTGATCGGCCTGCCGATCGGTGGAAAGTTTCAGTCCTTGCAAGTGTACCACCTTTTTTAGTTTTGAGTTTCGTACATAATCTTGTTTGCAATTACATCGATTATCCACTTTAATTGTAAGTCAAATCTGAATGTCATCCAGACAACAAAGAAAAAGAAAAAAAAACCGAAATTGACAAATGGATGACCGGTATCAGGTCGAGCTAAATAATTGTCAGCACAAATTGGGGGGGGGGGGGTGGAAGAATTGTTTGCACAGTAGGGTAAATCCTACCACAATGAGAGTTTGACGTTGAAAAGGATTACTGGCGCTTGCACTGGCTATGCCGATGAGCATAGGAGAAACTCGAGTGTTTATTGTTCACTGTGGAAACAGCTGAGGAAAAGTTTCAGCGGTTGATGACGTTTCCAACTTAACAAGATTTTCTGGCCACTGTGCGTATTTATAACTGATCAGATTTTGACACCCTCTAAGGGGAAAGAAAAAAAGGAAAGGAAAACGAGCACGGGATGTTCGCTGGTGAACAAAACGCGTAAAAAAGGTTATATTAGATCAAAAGAAAAGTAAGTGAACTACAGATGAACGTGGAATGAGCGACTACCTGGTATAACAAAGATTGTAAACAGTTTCAGATACTCCTTTGTTATGACGTGGCTAGAGCGCCATGCTGTAGAGTAAAGCCACAAACTAAACAACAAGAGTAGTTTCTCAGTCCCCGTCAAATTCAAATGTGTTTATATTCTATATAGTTGCACGAAACTTTCGATTTGTCAAATTGTCATCGTTCGGCACGGAACTTGGTGGTAATTGAAACTGTGCTTTTCATTACGCAACATCAGTATTTCACTTATTACAATCAGGCGAAAAACGTTGAATTTTATCATGGCAGCGATTTTAGTTTAGTCAGCTGTGATGTAGGTTGACACTACGCCCCCCCCCCCCCCTTCTTATCCTCCTCTCTTCTTGATTAGCATAGATCTACTGTGTACGGTTTACGGCTCTTCCACAAGGGCCACATGATCTATTAATAACGCCCGCTGGAACTTTTCATAAGTATAAACTTGCAACATGAAGTTTTTAGCACGACAAATGAGTGTGTTATGTGACAAGGGGGAAATGACTCTCGCTAGATGTACGATAAGAAACAGTACTTCAGGAACAGGAGGTATAGTAGTATGTGGGGACTCTCAACGGGGAAGAGGAACGGGGGTGTCGTTGGGGTATGGTTAGGGTTAGTTATACCAATGTTTCCGACAGAAAAGGGGACAAAGTCGCGTTGAATATGTCTCTTGGCAAATTAACACTAAAGCGAACATCCATGTACATACTCTTCAACATCTTCCTTTTCCTTTCCTTAAAAAAAATGTCCAAAATCATGCGGTAAATATGGATTTACCTTAAATAGCCTACATTGAAAGGAACTTGAAGCCAAATTTACACATTCAAATCGCATACATGCATACATGCATACATGCATACATGCATACATGCATACATGCATACATGCATACATGCATACATGCATACATACATACATACATACATACATACATACATACATACATACATACATACATACATACATACATACATACATACATATACATATAACATATACATATATACACAGAAAAGTGCTGTCCAAATTTTCTGACGCACCGAAGGACGTTTTCACGCCATAAACTTCAACCTTTTTTCCCTAACTGTCAAAGGGGGGGGGGGGGGGGGACACAAATTTACCAGAATTGTGAGGGTTATAACTATTGATGGGGTTGTTCGACTTCTCCGTATGGCTGCCATATGGAGACGCAAAGAGGCGGGCAGTATTGGCGATTCAACTCCTTCATTGGCGTCAAAATTTGCCGGGTACTATTTTTGCAATTCTTTCTATCTCATATGTGCGCGTTTCCCTTCTTAATGATCAGTAGATACAATGCCGAGAACGTACTCGCATCATTTGTCAAACAGATGCTAGGCACATGTAAAATCATAATCCAACATGGTGTGAGTGCAACGTGTACATCAGTTCATATGTATGGTACAACGCGAAATCACTATCAGATTTTTGGAGGAATGGAAACAATATGCCAGAGAGCTTGAAGCGCGGGGGATATCATTTGCCTTATGAATATGCAGTGTGTGTAATTGAGCAAAAAAACAATGATAAATTCTGGACTTCACGGTAAATTTTAATCCGCCTAATTATTTTCGAAAATTTCAGTTTTATATTTTCCATTTTCTTCAGGATGTTGCACCATCATAATAGTCACATGACTAGGTTTCGCTTTCTTTCAAAAAAAAAAGAAAAGAAAAGAAAAAAAACGCCCTGCGATCATGAGAGAAGTTACAACATATTCCCCCCGTTTATTCTGCATACCTCATGCCGTACCGTATAACAAGCAACGGGTCAAGTGGTCTGTTGCCGCCGAAAAATTGTTCCTCCGTCAGACGGCTTCTGGGTATTAAGCTACGACTACCCGTTAAAAATGCTAAAAATAGTAAACAGAATTGTCTCGAAAAAAAAATACACAATTACAAAAAAAAAAAGCCACTGTCACTTTCGTCAAGTTCTCTTTGTAAAAGTTTCTGAGTATTAACTTAATTTACAGGGTCTTGCATTGATTATACCAGTGTCCCTTGTTGTTTCAGAGCTGTGAGTCCTCTATGCATCCGGGTCATTAAAGACCCAACAACTTCCTTGATTTCTGCCCCGACTGTGATATTTTATATCAATCCTAGTTTTTTTTGTCTTTTGTGGATAGATTGCCAAAAATGATGATTACCCGTTTCGATCATATGACGGTTTCAAAATCGGGAATCCCGTTAACTCGCAAGCGCAGTCGCTTTTTAAGAGTTCGCTTACAAAATATGCGAATGATCATCATTTCGTGCAGAGACGTACGGGGTAAAGTATACAGAGGTTATGAATATATGTACTTGTCCCAGCTCTTTATTACAGTATCCCTCCCTCACTCGTTCCGACCCCTTCCCGGCTATCGATGCCCTTGAATCGTGCCATACGCAACAGTGACCCAATCACTTAAGTATTTGAAATCCATTAACTCCAGTGAGGCGCTCTCATCCGATCCCTGTGAAACGTGAATTAGCCAAGGGTATCGATCGATGGTTTCGTAGCCTAACACACTCAATCCCTACATAATGCGATGGCCTACACTACTTTTTGCTCTATGCCATAACAGCTCAAAGATGATCAAATTTTCTTCAAAAGACGTGTGGACTTAATTGTGCGCACACCTAGGCTCTGTTACGTACACATACATCGAGCACCAACAGTAGACGGCAATTTACGGGCCAAACTTAATTGTTCTACACGGACGAACCTTTAGCACCATTTAGCATCGCCTATATGATGGCACAACACGGCTGAGACAAGGTACATAAAGATATGGAGTTGACCTTGCGAGGTTATACCCTTCAGAAAGATTCACATATTGATGACTGTAATGAAAGAACTTCTTTCGCGACGCAGGATGGAAACTTGCCTTCAAAACAAAATGTTATGAATAACTTCTTGCAACGGGTAAAGAGTGAAAGTGGTTGGTTTCCGGTAATGGATAATTCAACGTCCCTCTTACACGGTAACACAATAACACATCAGTGGGACTACCTCTTTGGTGTAATATCTCATATTATTAGACGAGTTAAACGGTGATCAAAACAACCTCACGTGGCATTCGAAACCACCTCGTCATCAGTGGATCTTGTGACTTCTGGTCGATGCCGCAATTTTTTTTTGCCTGGATTCAAGGCAAGCTTGCACGCAGGATTGCGTTTTAAATTAAAGTAAGCAATTCTGACACAGTCCTGTGACACGCTTTTCTGTCTATTCATGTTGTTTCGTCTCACAGATCATTCTGCCAAACTTAAGTAACATCAATTGTTTACTGAGGCTCAAGCATTTAGAGATCGTGTGGACGAAACAAGTTGACGCTCATGAACGACGTACTTCAAAAACTTGCGTAACTTGTAAGGCAAGAGCTTAAACCAAAAAAAAAAAAAAAAACAAATCACGCGCTTCCATCACAGTAATAGTGGCATGTGTATAGGCTATATGCTGTAGCATTTCGTGTGGCCATAATAATTCGCAGAATAGTATGGACAAGCTTCCGGCTATGAGCTTCCACCACGAGCATCTACTATTTTTTAAACATAATAATAGTTCAGTTAACTTCAACTGCAATCTTCAGAAATCTGCCATGAAGTGTAATTGTGCAGGAAAGTTAAAACGACATAACATGTGGAGAAATCCATTACAAGTCAATACCGTGGTTGCGTCCAATTAGAATACTGGCGAAGCGAATTGGGAGATTTATACCGTCAATGCGGCTCAGTGCCTCAGTACAAAAAAAAAAAAACAACAAAAAAAAAACATGATAGGTGTGTGTATCTATGGGTGTGTACGTGTGTGTACGTGGGGGGAGTCACGTGAGCTTGTCGGTCACGTGTGTGAATGGTGGGCCCATGGGCACTGTACGTGTGTGCATGGTCGAAATTCTTACATTGTCAATTCTAACATTCGGCAGCCAGTCGGTTTCTGTCGGTTAATCGACTTCCCCCGGAATTTAGAAGCTGCTCCTATGATGCGCATCCGACAGTGCACCACGGACCTATACGTGCAGCGGTTGCCGTAGGCTAAAGGATTTCTCGAAAGCAGGTTCCAAGTGCATAACGTCACGGTGCAGGGCAACGTTTTTTTTTTCTATTCTATTTTTTTAGGGACTCGTCCAGGGGTTCGCTTTTCTCTGTAGTCCGGTCACCATTGGTGATGACATCCGTATCGAATCTTTCATCAGCTTCCGCTTTTGCTTTCAGAATCTGCTGATGTCGCACTTTCTATGGTAAAAAGTTTGAAACTCGCAAATATTGAGAATTCCTCCAGATAAACAACCCAGCTCATCATTTTAAAACCTTACTTTTGAAAACTGAAAAATAAAACGAGGGGAACGAGGGGGGGGGGGGGGGGGGGAACGATCATTGAATTCGCCGTACGCTGCGTCACGCGTTTGAGGAGGTTTATGGGTGAGGGCAAAACAAATGAATAGATAAATAAATCAAAAAATGAAAAGAGTCATCGCATGCACACAAACGGACACACAGAGACAACAGACTGTAATAAAGACAGGCAGCGTATCATACGCATCATGATTAAATGACTGGTATGTTATAGAGGGCGCTGCATGATGAAGAAGGTGGCAGGTGGGATAGGTCGGGTAGTTTTGTACTGTGTAGCCTATACCGGTATATTACTGTTGCATCATTGCATCATATTGCATCATTACTGTAATATATATATATATATATATATATATATATATATATATATATATATATATATATATATATATATATATATATAACGCCAATAACGAAGAGATTTAATCGTTACTGTCAATAATGGTGATTGACGCAGAGTTTTAACAAAAAAATCTTCTCTTTCTCTTCATTTTTTTTTTTTTTTTTTTGCGTTTTGGTTATAATCACAATTATATTTTTTTTCAAATACAGATACAATCTCCTCTGTGTGTCGATGTTTTTATCACGGAAAGGGTTAATTTGATCTGTCTAAAAATCCGTTCACTAGTTCTTTCGTTTTTCATTTTTGGTTTTTGCATTGTCCTCTGACACCGTTTAAAACGAACTCACTTCCATTGTTGGACAACATGTCAAAAATCTATAAATAATAGAAACGCGGTAGCTTTTTTTTTTTTAGCAAGAGTGATCAGACTCAAGTACAAGTGATGATATGATTCTGCAGTCGAAACAAATCACAACCGGCAGATCTGTACATTGTTCCGCCCCGTCATGACCCGCTCAGGATAACTTTCGGAATGAGACATGTTATTGCAAAAACGATGAGGGGAAAGATTCTATCACTTTGTTAATAGGATGGTCTGGCCACAAATTTAGCGTGGATATGTTGAAGAGTAAGTTTATCCAACCATTCCGGTGAAACTTCGATTCAGTTCCCATGTGTGGTTCTCAAGATATTACCAGTTGAAGTTACCCCCTTTCAGACTACCACCTGTGAGCTTGAGGCAAGCGTTTTCCAATAACGACCGAAAATTGCAACCAGAGAACTTCATGACATTACAGTTAAAAAAAGAAGACCTAACTGAAAACCTGCCGCATGTGTATACATCAAGATCTTTCCATTTAGCAATGTTTTACCTTCACACTAAGCAGTCGACATTATGTCAACATGAACTTAATCTCCTGGCTATTGCTACGTGTCAATCACGTGATACAGTTCAAACGACCATTTTTTGTTTTCTTCAGATAACGATCTTTCAAACGGCTGTATACATACATCCAAGCACGATAATAGAAGGGAATTGATTCAGCCAGGGAGTTGCCAAATATCAACCCCCTGATTCAACGGTGTAATCACCAGGTCACGAACTCCTTATGAACCTGTCGCAGGGCTTTTTTTTTCTTTTTTTTTCCTTTTACACAATAACACGGGCGACGCGTTTTCGTGTACCAAAACAAATAAAGTTACGAAATTATTTCACAAGGTGTAGGCTTATATACTGTACCGTACGTTGTGTTTACACTCACAACCAATTCGCAATTTCTTCAAAGTCAATTCTTAGAAGTTTCCAATAAACAACCTCGCTTACCCGTTTACCCTGTGTACTTTTATCTCTCCGATGACGAATCTTTTGCCCGCATATAGATCGCGACCTGTAATTGGCAACGACGTTTGACAAGACTGGCCACAATAGGTGACAAATGTACAAGCGGTCGACATAACGAGAAACGTTAATACAATGTTTGCACCCACAAATATTGGTGATATGCAAAATTTTGTTGTGAGTGGGCGAATTGGGTTGGAACGAAAAAAAAAAACAAGGTCACGTGCGGATCTAAATATGTCACATGAGATGTTGATCATGATTATAATGATAATGTCATCATGCAATTCAACGAATAAATAACAGGTTGGTTGACAATGCGTATAGTAAAGAAAATGTGTTGGTCTGCAAATGAAATTCTACACCCTCCCCCCGCCCTCCTCTTCATCATATATCAATTAAAAAAGAAACCATATTCCTTCGTCAGGAACTAAAGAAAAGAACTAGGTGCATTGTTTTTTTGAATTTAGACCACGATCGCTGTGACAAAACGACAATGGCATCAAATAACCTCAAAAACAAAGAACCACACAGTGTTGTAATATCCTACACACTTAAGAAAAATGGCGGGGTGTCTTTACAATAGGCCTATGTTTATTGCAGCTGAACAACAGAGCAAGGTGTAGGCTTAAACGGGGAGCCAACTGAATTGCGCATTGCGTGCAGTTCCACGAATTACTCAGAACGCTTAAAGCGTACATCACACACTGCTCAGACGCAACTGCTGCATCTTCACGTGACTTCATTTTGTTTTGTTTTTTTTTTCAACACTGATTTGAAAGGTGAAACGTACTGCCTATTTTACTCGTAAAGAGTGACGTACCGATCGGTGTTTGGGTAAACTTGTCACGAAGTCATTCTTTGAAGCATTCTCCCTTCAGTTGACAATCTTAAAAGAGCCTATGGCTATCGACACTATTTTGAAGTTCAAACGAACGCTAGTTGATGAAAAAGATACGCATGTTCACTTATTCATCGTCCTCGTAAACGTCATTAATTACGGACACGACACGGTGTGTGTAGTGTGCGCTTTTTTGAGAGGATATGGGGAAATTAAAAGCAACGAACTTAGGGGGAAGATACATATGCATCCTGGCAACTGTCAGGTGATCTAGTACTAAAAGCACATGATGTACTACTCCGTTTCTCTGGAGCAGAATATAAGCACCAATCAATTCATCGTTTATAAAAGAAAGTGAGGGGTCGACCAGTCTACAGGGAAGCTTCAAAAAAGGCAATTTTTGTGTTGGTCTGACAGCATAAGTATATCCTATTGGAAAAGCGTAGAAGGCAACAACAGCCTTTACTTACAGTTTTGTGCCACAGTCACACTCTTATGGCGTTAGTACACGCCGACCTCTAAACAAAGAAAGGTTAAAATTGAGTGATTAACGCTATAGTAACACCTTATCTATTAATAGGAGTTTTACTGTGAATACTCCTACCATGTTTGAACAAGGTTACAAGGACGCGTACTCTATTGAGGATACCGTATGTTATCAGGTTATACATGACAGAAGCAAGATTTCATGCACCGTACACTCGCGGACTTTACTTAATGGCTTCGGTACACCTATATAAATCACCAGAATTGTATTCTACATCATGACTGCGTATTTACTAGGGTTATTATTATTACCAGGTTTGTCTTATTATGTCGCATACAAAGAGACAAGAGGGAAATTAAAAAAAAAAGGCAACCTGCAATGTCAAAAAAGCTCAGTCAGTGACAGAAAGAGCTAACATTTGCTACAAAAGGGTAGACGCCGAGCCATTGTCGTGGTTGCAGAACATAATAGGGTCCTATGAAGCAACTGTATAGCCTACGCGATAGTATGTACAGAGTGTTACAATCAGTCTGAAAAGGGTACGCACGCACATCAGTAGGAAGTGACGTTCACCAGTACTGCTCCCAAAATCTCGAGATGTATATGATTCATTTGCCAATGAAATCGTTTTTGATGATAGGTAGGAGAAAGCTCTCGGCGAATTATAGAAAGTTTGGCCAAAAAACAAAAAATTATATCAAAGTATGGAGTGAAAACAGATTTGCTTTGTGATCAGAGTGTGCCATGGAGTTTTTTTTTTTTTTTGCCATGAAGAGTTTTTTTTTTTAATTGCTAACGAATATCGATCGTGGGGAGACAAGAAAGGAAAAGAAAAAAATAAATAAAGACTACAGGAAGAGAGCCACGTGCATCATCACTACTATCAAAAGTTGTCAACCAATTCTTGAGATGCAGTTTGGTATATATGAGGTCAACACGCTTGAATTTTTTTTTTTTTTCACATATCATATGCAAGGGCGCCCTTATACCGATGCTCTGCCTGTCGATAAGTGTTAACCGACCGTTACCAAATGAGTCGTGGTTGTTTACGACCTCAGTTTAAAGGGAACTAGAGCATTTGTTTTACAGAAAACATCCATATGTTTAAAACCAATGTTTGTGGATGCAGAATGATAGATTATTCAAAATAAAAAAGGACAGGAGTTCTTTTTTCAAGAAATAAGTTTCTCACAGAGAGAAACTCAGTTATTTGTTGCTCAACACTAATTTGTTCACCCAAACTTTTCAAAATTCAAATGATGCATCTTCCTTTACTCATCACATGCATGTTTTGGGCAGATGAAGCTTTGACACACGTTTATTGATGATACTGAATGGTTTAATAATGACTAAAGCTATTTCTTTAGTACAGTACGTCATGTTGGTGTATTCTAAACACCCTATTTCCCTTTAAGCGGAAGAAAGAAAATAATAAATAGATGGCAGACGTTTCTAAATTTGATAGATAGACCTACTAAACAATATGCCATATTTTTTTTATTTCTGGTTGTTTGTTTGTTTGTTTTTGTTTTCTGTCTTTTACCTCCGACATCGTGGCAGAATACACCGTTCAACTTGCTTTGTCTGGCAGTTGGTTGTACAAATGGTTACTTGATTCGCAAAGTGTTCGCTTTGCAAGGGCAAGGTTGCGGAAGTCACCTTTTGCAAATTCTTGTTTGTGCGTCCCCGGGGGATCAAATGACATATCGTTTTGATGTTTCTTTAGTGTAACGTCGTGTAGGCCTATCTGCTAAGTGTGACGCCCTTCCAAGAGGACAATACCTTCCAAACGTTTCACTTTTTTGAGACATTTTAACACATTTTTTTTTTTTTTAACGATCGTGTGAATCTAATCCAAATACATCGATAGGAAAACATGCAGCCATGTCAGTCCACGATATGTAGAAGCTTGAGCATGTCCGAATGGCTTCAAGCCTACACATACGGTACTATCACAATGCCGGTATAGAGTCAATGGCGCGACAGTTCATGCATAGGCCCTAGTCCTAATGATCCACTGTCGTTATACTGATATCGTCTCTGTCACATATATAAGAAAAAAAGTCCAGACAAGCTCATGATGAAAACAAAAATGGTGTTGTTCGATATTTTTCGATATTTTTGTTAAATATCAAGTAAAGAAAATATAATCCATTTCGGAACATTAAAAATTTCGTCCGACGTTTTGCAAACATAAGTGGAACTTAATCCTTGTTTTTCATTTTGATATATTCTTTCAAGCAGTTCCGTATTTAATCAATTTGACAAGATCAAAAGTATTCCCTCTTTATAGTAAAAAAAAGTAAAAAATTAAAAATAAATTTTTTTTACGTATTTCCATTTTTTTTACTTTTTCTACGATAAGGAAAAAAAAGTATACGAAAAAGTATCCAGAAAAAAATGAGTATATATACATATTCTCAGCGTTAATTCACAAGTCCCAGTCAATGGACTCGCCGATGTTAGTATATTACTTGTCGAGCCCTACCCTGCCCACCTCATTCCACCCTCGCGAATATAATGGTATAATCCAGCAATGTGACATTCCGTAAAAGACACGATTCAGCCAGTGGATTAAATTGAAATGTTGAACAAACGGTTCCTGAACTTCGCAGTGCTAGAACAATGGAGTGATTAACCCCTTCGTAATTGTATAAAAACATAAAAAAAAAACCGTACCGTTTGAATGATGATGTGTCATTAAAAAAAAAAAAGACAAACAAGTTATGGTTGCGTATGTGGAAATGAGTGTTTTGCTTTTTTTGTTCTTTTTGTTTTTTGCATTCTAGTGTAATTGACTTTTTTATTGTATTTGATTTAATTGTATTCTTTCTTTTCTTCTTTCTTTCTTTCTATTTTTTTTTTACGTGTAGAATGAGTGGATATTCTCTGGAATAAAACCCGCATGCATGTGGCCGTGTGTTTCGACATTCGCTGTAAATACATTGGAAAGCAATGCAACGACGAATTCATGCAGAACATTTGTCAAAAAAAATCTTGTGAATATCTACGAGGTAAAAACAGGTTATTCGTTTTCCATTCTCTTGGATATTACAAACAGGGCAGTTTCACTGAGCACTAACTAAAGCTCAGGAGAGAGGTGCTAGCCTATATTCAGGCAAATGACACAACGACATATAGCGGTTCATATATATATATATAGAGTCAATTTTGCCTTTCTATAACTGCTATAGAAATATGCGTGTTCTGAACTCAGCGCAAGACAAGTCCACGTAAGTCCACGGTGACTATGTTTTCACGAGCGGAATAATATTGGAATATCTTGCAGTTCTTCGCACAAGTCGGTTACATGCAGAATGACCGATGTCTTCCTGTCTGAGACACTGAATCGGAAAATTTGGATGGGTGTGTCTTTGACTTATCAACTGAAATTCGCAGGGGACGGGGGTTTATACTGTATGCGAGTGTTATCCACTATTTGTTTCAGATTCATATAGAAGTTCTAAAGTGAGCGCATTGGCTTTATGTTTGTACTCGATAACTTCAAAAAAAAAAAACGCCGATTAAATACGTTGAAACCACACACACAGTTCGGTAGATATTGTTTATCATGTTATCGTAGTCACATAATGATAATCGATATTAATTGCTTTTGTTGTTATTCAGAGCCGACAGGTTTCATAGTACGCCTAACACCCCCCCCCCAAAAAAAATACATAAATAAAATAAAATAATAATAATAATCACTAGCACAGCGTGAACATTGACGTCTATCTATACCCACAACATTGTTTCTTACCATTGTCATGGGTGAGTGAATAAAGTATAACGCTCTGAAAGAAACCTTTTTTTAATTTGAATCTAAAATGAAACACCGCAGCAGCGCACCGTTTGAAAGAACGCAATTGTAAGACAAAAACATGATCACAGCGACCTACGTGACTAATTAGCCGATGCAATTACTCTTTCATTTAGGTGCCACCCAGGCGGGCTATCAAATCTACCTGCACTGCAAAGTAAAGCACTGTTAATAGAAAATCAATTAATCCCACTGAGCTTCTCTTTTCTCTATCAGTGCTTTTACAACCAAAGCTGATATAATGGCATTATCAAGTCCTCACCTCCTCTCGAAAAACTATTCGATTTAACTTACTGGTCGATACATCTCACTGTTGTACGATGCAGAGATTTTTTTTACATACATCTCTCGCCATATACACCCGTATTCACACATTTACACACGTAGCGGTCTACGATCGTTCATTGTAAATCCCAGGGAGCAAATTCGTTTCGGATCGCACATCATTTCTCACTAATATCTTTCCCATTTACTTTTATCGTCATGTTTAGAAGACGTCAAAAGACAACGCACAAAAGGGAGACTCGGCCTCCAGTCAGTCCACTTTATGTACAGTTACAGGCCAACGAGCTCTCGACCCTTGAATGACAGCTCTATTAATAATAATTTTAACACATGTGTTAAAGCGCATATTTTTGTCTGATTCATTTGTGACCCGTCTCTATCGGAAAAAAAAAAATCACGCATGGCAACCAATTACTGTGAAAGACACGCTATGAAATTTATGTCCGCATTTAAACTGGCGCCAGAACAGAAACGTAAATAAAAAAAAATAAAAATGATAGAATTGACGAGATATCGCCCCTTTTTGTACCTTTTTTTGTTTGTTTCGAATGAGTCACTGCTTTTTTTTTTGTCTATAATGTGTGAGTGTGTGCGGGAGATTGATGACGGCATTATTCATCGCTCGTATATGAAGAGTCGCCATTCAGTATTTGCTTTCGTTATTAGTCTATCCTCACTGTGTATAATAGCTCATAAATAATAATAATAATACAAAGAAACAATGACAATTCTAATAACGGCGATGACAGCGTATCCGTTCACTGTGAAGGAAAAAAAACCACACAACATGATTTTGACTCAGCAGCTGCGTTTAAGCCTATTGAACGGTGGACATCACAGATATGGTCCGTCACCCGAAGTGTCGAGAGGACGGACGGGGTAGCTCGAAAGACGGGAAGAACGTAACTTTTAAATATTGCTTTATAGCAAAATATTTTGCATTGGACGAATTAAATATGAAAACAAGATGCATTATGAAAATGTTGGCAGTACAGCCTCCTTCATCGGAGGGGGGGGGGGGGCCCTGGGGAACGATCTATACATATCTGGGTTTTATTGTTGTCCTACTTTTATACAATGCTTTACTTTAAGCATGTAAAAAAAAGCGTGACGATTTTGAAAATTGATTTCAGATAACATTGTCATAAATGCTGAGTTGGGGGCGGGGGATATTGTGACACATGACATTGTGACACATTGTGACACATTTCACGAGACGGACGCATCGTCTGCCTGTGCAACCTCAACAAAACGATAAGTATATCTGTAAATTTTGCAACTTGAGAAAGTTTGGCCGGATCGAATATTAGTGATCTCGCATCGATCAACAGACGCTGGTGGGTTTGGAGATAAATGATTGATCGATATTATCGGTTATATTGTAAACGAAAAATGACGAATTTTCGAGTAAATACGATCTTTGCTATATGACACGTCTATACGTCCGATAGACGCTTCTGTTGCAAACGCCGAGGCATGCCTTTATAATGTGCCTTTACAAAGTAGGATGGTCAATGCGAAAAACACAACGTGAGTCAAAATGAAGGTATTCCTTCAGTTGTGGTTGAACACTCTTAGATTCTAGCTACATATACCCTCACCATTACCAACAGTAACAAAAAAAGAAAAAAGAAGTTGGTATAAGGTAGGATAATCTGAGAGGCAAACTATATATGAAAACTGCCACAACGAAATAAGTGTACGAACATTTTTTTTTTTTAAATCAAGCTATGTTCTGTAAGGGTTCACTTTTCTCCTTTAGTGCCTTTTCCACCTTTCCCCTCCCCGCATAACAAACCCTAAAACTTTTCATTCCTTCGGAGCATACGTATATTACTTAAAATAACAAATGGCAAACGAACAAACACAAGCAAAAAATAAGGAACTGTCTGCAGTTTACATTCGATAACATGTCTGCAGAAATGAAAAAGAAACATTTTACAAGGTGAAGGAAAGAAAGAGAGATAAAGAGGAAGAGAGAGAGATATGGGGTGGAGGGTTGGAGTTAACGGTAAATAAACTTACCTCGTTTGGAAAGTCTCATTCTCTCCGCTACTCCTATATTTTTTTTTTTTCTCTTTGCAGTCTACAAGAGTTTGAAAAAATAATCCTCGCTGTCTACCTCCGCAAACGTCCAACAGTTTGAAAGGTTAATAATGATAACAATAATATAGTACCGTACACACTCACGATCCAGATATGTCAAAACGGAGAGATAATTTGTAACACGCGTACGGTCTACCTGAAGTCTATAGCCCTTTTGATTACCAATTGACGATTCCCAGTGGTGTCCCTAACTTCACACCTGTCTATCTATAGCATTTTTTTTCACGGTGGGTATTGGTATCGGGATTTTCTGTTTCTTTTATTATTGTTCTTGTCATCGTGGTTCCGACATCGCTTTCCAGTTGTTCCAATGTTTGGTAGCATGACTTGTACAGTACACCAACTGGAGTCTCTTTCGACGAAGAACCAATGAACGCGCAAAGGGGGCGTGGTTTAATTATGACCTATCTCCCTATCTCTCCTGGTGGTTGTCATACATTGGTGGTACTGTTGAATGAAAACCCGGGCTTGTACAATCTATTGTTCACCCTCAGTCAGTTCGTGGTTTTTGTTGAATGGATGTGTAAACACACACTGGAACGTAGTAAACAAGAGATGCGCAAAAAAAATCACGTCAGATTCGTAACTGCAGGAATAGCTGACACTAATAAGAAAACGACACGGCCAGGCAAGGTGGCTGGTTGAGATAAACCCCTGGTGCGGTATCGAGGATGGGATAAACAAAGGCAGTTGCAGGAAATATAATTACAGCAGGGAAAGAGAGTATATCAAAGAAGGACAAGCCGTTTGGAATAAGCTATGTAATATACTAACCCTTCCATCGAAGACAAAAGAATTGACATAAATATTCCACTTCCTACACTAGCAATAAAATTCCCCAAGGGAAATAAATGAAGAATTCCGGAACAAAACAAGATATTAAGGTACCTTGTCAACTTGAATGAGTAAGAAAAAACTCAAACGTAAAGGGCAAGTCACAACGCCTGATAGGTTGACAAAATCGCACGATGTTCATTATGGTTCCATTTAAAAAAAAGTGGAAGAATGGACAATGAAAGAAATTAACTCGAAAGAGACTAAAAAATGGAAAACGAATACAAAGTGTCGATTTAGTTGAGAGGAATTAACGAAGTATTGCACTGAAATGCATTTGTCTATCGTACGAGAAACAACTGACGTAAACCAGAACTTTTTTTTTTTTTAACGTAAGTCACCTCAATAATCAAAATCAACTTAAATGACAAAAACAGTTCCTTTTACTCGCAAATATTCGACTCAGGAGGTAGGTAAAATCGGTGGTAATAGACATCAATTGAAATTAAAAAAAAAAAAAAAAAAAAGGTGGTACGATTTTTCTCAAAATCGAGCTTGTTTTATATTATTCAATCAAATGTTCTTTTTTGAGAACCTGAACTATAGGAGGCGAAGTTTCCTAGCGCAAGTAGTTTTATACGTTTACGGGTTTTTTTTCCCCTTTCGTTTTGTGTCAAAAGTGACTAAGATTGGTTTATAATTTATTCCAGACATGTTAGATTAGGTTTGCCAGGAAAAAAATGAGGAACTTGAAAGACCGAGTGACATACATCCAGAACAAAAAAAAATAAGTTGAAACGCTGAATGACAAAATCCGTCGGAATTGCCCATATAGCTATTACCGTTTTGACGTATGGATATTTGACGAAAATGCAAATATGATGATGTGGAGTGTGGCACAGTAACAGTAGCCTATTTCTTTTGTTAGGCCTACATATTCTGTTGAATAGACTGCGTGCACCTGGCTTACGTGTTGATAAGTGATATCAATATTTTGAAGGGAGAAAATATATATGCTTGCAAAATAAACCCTGGGGGGCATATAAAATTCTCATTTGTCCTGGAAATAAAGGTTCAGTAAAAGGGTAACATAAGGCATATAATGTGTACCCAGCCCATAACATGATATTGAACTTTTTGACCACTACCAAAGTACATGTATTCCTTAACTTTTCTTAATATCTGGGACCGTAACCACACCATGTTAGGTATACGATATAAATGTCTCAAGACCCAAATATTAGAAAACAAAGCTAGTGGTGTCATGTGAGTCCATCCTCCAAGTCACAAATTTGCATATTTGGCCTATGCGTATTGATGATTTCATTGTCAAACAAACGCTTGTTTGTAAAATGGTCCATATTTGATTTACTTGAACGGAAATTGAGGCTTTTTTTTAACGTTTTTATGATTAAGTCTGACATTACTGCAAAAAGTAAACAAAACTTTTCCAAACTTTGTCACATGTACTTTAAAGTGAGTAGGATCATCGTCAGGTGTCGTACAGTTGTGTGAAAGAATTGTCATAATTTGCCAGTGAAGTCTCGTATACCACTTTGAGTAACTACTGTATCCAACAAGTTAAACTTCAGCAAGACAAAAGTTTTGACTGTTGACCTAAAAACACACTTTTATTGCAAATTATCCTTTACTGGCATCTTAAATAAAAAAAAAATGAGGGGGGGGGGCGGTTAAACCGTGTTTCAGTAGGAATGTTCGTTAAGAGGATAATTAGAATTACCCTTGCTGCATATTGTGCCTCTGCCTGTTACGTTGCCATATAACTTGCATTGTATTGGGAGGGGGGAGGCTCAGCTGAAGTAAACATTGCTCCATAAACAATGAGTTAAAGCAATAGGGTGTGCAATAGGGTGTGCCTTTCTGTTATTACGTAACTGTTAAAACTGATATAGGCTATGGGGTTAGTAAGAGTTTATAACTAATAGTGATTAAAATTGTTGATGAAAAAAAAAAAAAAGAAGATAGTGATCCTGCTACATTGAAACATCACCGGCAGCCGCACACGGAGTAAAAATTATGTGATAATTTTTGTCGCGTAATTGAACTGAAGTTCAAGTGAAGTTTGAATGCCAACGAAGTATTTATGCATATTTATGTGTATAAGCAGATGGCCAGCCAATCCTCACATGATACCATGCATGACAAGGTTTCATCGAAGGTACAAACCCTATAAACATAATGGTATGACTCTATATCAGCGCATGTACTATCATGCAGAAAAGGGTATTCTAGAGAAAAGATCATAGAACATTACGGAAATTCTGTGCAGTTATTTCCTTTGTTCTTTTTTTTTTCTCACTGACTTCCGGCAAGTTTACTCGTCAGGATATATTTCCGGTCACAATAATTTGGTATTGGTAAATTGTTTCTCAGCAAAGAATTGTATTTTAAAACCAATGTTTGTAGACATTGAGTGATAGATCGTTCAAAAGAATGTTAGGCAGTGGCCTTCTTTTCAAGAAATAAGTTACTTACAGATAAAGTTCAGTCATTTGTTGCTCAACAATAATTTGTTCGCCCAAATTTAAAAAAAATTACATATATATATATATATATATATATATATATATATATATATATATATATATATATATATATATATATATATATAAAGAAAGTAGATACGGGGGGGGGGGGGGTACAGTCCCTACAATCCCAGCTGTCCTTACGTTGTACAGGCCCAATAAACATCCATGTACGGTATCCTATACAGCATGTACCAAGCTATGTATGCATCCTTGCGTCCGGGTAGGACGGCACTAGTGACGTAAGACATTTATTTGTAATCTGAGACTTCCGTTGGTTGTCCTTAATTTCCTGTACATCATGTACTGTATTTCGGGAGGGACATGCCATGCCGATTGCCGGCTCACTCGTAATAAATATTCATATCTTCATTTCTTTATTGCGGAGTGGGGGGTGGGGAGACTGTCCTTTTACCCCCCTTTGTCTAGGTTTGCAGTATGCGAGACTGTAAGAGAAAACGTTGACCGATCACCACGGAAATCATTTAGCTAATGTGAATTCTGACGAACTCGTAACACAATATTTCCCGCCTGAAACAATCTGATATGAACGCGTAGGTATATACGATCATACTATATAGGGTCCCCTACGTGCAAACAAATAACATCACCAGAGCGTGGGTGTTGCCAACTCTGCCGATTTTATTATCAAATCCTAAAATAGCACAGAACAGAGCTATTTTTTTTAATGAGCTTTCGACCATCTTGTTTGTAGTGCAACAACACACCACAGGACACCAGGACAACATAATAAGAAAAATGGCAATAATACTAATATATACTTATTCATAGTTAAGTCTTAGAATTGGCGTAAATCTACCAACTTGAAAACATGCCCTCTTTTCTTCAGGATATGCCTAGGGGTACGGGGGATAAAGGCAATGTGCGTTGAATATGTATAACAGCCTAGATTCGACGTACAAATTAAGAGGTAGGAACGTTTTCTTTCAAATGTATAACTGCAAACAGGGAAGAGAAAGTCCTCGCCATTTCCACATCCTTTCCTTCCCATGTAAGCAAAAATCGTGAAATATCATATGACGATCTCTAGGGCAAGTTCGGTCGAATTGAACGAATCTGAGGTAGGCCTACTCCTGTGGTGTTTTTAGCCCGATACAGGCACAGTACGTCCCACGAAATTTGCCAAGTCGGGCTAAGTACGTCGGTGACGTCATGATCTTCGTCTAAGAAAGTAGCCTACACTCACCGCTCGCTGTATACATGTCGAGTTATGTCCTTCCGGAATGGAAACATTGGCAGGCTATTAGTGGCCCGTGCCCTGATGACGTTTGTACGCGGCTGTGACGGTGATGAAGAGTTGTCCATCGGTCCACAATGAGCATTAAAGATGGGGACCGGGGAGACATTGAGAGACGGGGAGGAGAGGAAAAGAGAGGTTTCAAGAGCAAAAAAAAAAAAGGAAAAAAGAAGAAAGAGTGGTAGAAGTATTGAATACAGATATTAAAACCATCAAGGAAAAACGAAAGACACATAAATTTATGATTTCGCAGTGCTATCTACGAAGATTAATGCGGTTATGCAGAATAAAGTGTAAAAGATGCAGAGTAAAAGATAGAAATACGTTCAAGATAAAACGGTCGATAACGAAAAATAAATGTTTCTTCTTTGTTTCCCCCCCCCCCCCCAAAAAAAAAATTGAATAACACAATTTTTAGAAGACGGCAAACAGACGTTTGATTTTTGGTATTGTTGTTGCTGTCGTTTTACACTTTAATAAGAATTTTTTTAAAAGAAAACCTATGAGACTTGTTGTTCAATTTGAAAAATTTGAAGATACAATTTTAAAAACACATTTTATTTTGTTTATTTAAAAAAAAATTATAAACAAAATGTTAAAAGCAAAAGCAAAATGTTTGTTTTTCGTTTTCAAATTTGTGGTTACTAAATGTTTTAATGCAGAAAAACATATATTTGTTTTTTATTTTTAAAATATTTGTTATTCAAACTTTTAAGGTCTTCTTTCTTCTTTTTTTTTTTTTTTTGATTCAATAAATTTTGATTGTATTTTCAGTGTTTATCAGGGTAGACAGCGACAAGCTTCCCCAGTTATATCTCTGTGGAAAATGAAAACTATTGGAACACACGGAGTATCCCATTTCATACTTCCTTTACGTAACCGGCCGGGTATGACCGAACCAAACATGTTTGTAAATTCCTTGATAGAGCTGAAATATGATAGTTGAAAATTTGTCAGTGAAAGTCAAATTCAGCAAAATATGTCATAGCCACTACAAAAAAAAACAAAAAAAAAACGCACTGTTGGTGAAACGCCATTTTGGGGTACTTGAATATTCATATGACTTCCCATTGGTCATGTTGATTTCAAGTAACGGTGATTGGCTGCTATATGTTTTCTTGGAGGGTTTGAATCTTGCAGGGCCGACAAAAATGTCGAGACAATTTCCACATTCAAATATCTGAAAGATGACTGCATACTTCCTTCTCTCTCAGACTTGGTGACAGGTGATCTTTTCCCCTTGTTTTACTCTAGGTTCCCTCAAACACTGGCGAAGAACAAAGAATAGATGGCTTGGTACCAAGATTGCCAGTACAAGTCATATTCGAGCTGTAAGCCTCATGGACAAAAGACCATCTCGGGACCTTCTACAGTTCAGTTCTTTACCAGCATATATTTTCGGACGTCTTGCAACATTTGGTAGTAATATCTAAGTGCACCGTTAATAGCGACCACTGTATAGGCGCTACAAACTTCCGTCACACATGACATGGTTTTGCAATTATATCCTATACCCTTATTTCTTCTTTCTGCAGTCAGTTTGCACAATTTGAAAAAGAAAAAAACTGCTGAACAAGGAAATGCATCTTATTTTTTTAAAGTACCCGTATGTGCAATGTCCCAACTGAAGGCGAGTCTTACGAAGTAAAAGAAAGCCTGCTTTCGCGGATGTTTTTAACATGTGGGTAGAAACTATATATCAAGATAAAGTGTAACTTAATAGGTATAGGTTGACCGAGAGAGGTCTGATCTTGAAAGGTGAACGGATCGTGGGGCCGTGACGGATAGTGGTCCTTGGGTAGTGGATGAACGGATGGTAGTCTGTGGGTAAGTAAAATGGATGAACAGACACAGAAGTGGACAGATGAACCCTTTAGTGAATTAGGAAACATGTTATTCGTTTGTGAGGTTCTTTGAATTTATAAAAGTTATTTTTAGGCTTTTGGTGTCTGAGATATCTGTATAGTGTCGATTCCAATGAACGTAATCTGTTTGCTTTTTACCTAAAATCTTAGCAGAACCATGGATACCGGCGCGCTATTTGCCATATCTGGTTACACACGCATTATCGTGTAAAAAGTACCCCCTTAGGATTTGCTATTCATTAAAAATCGGAGCAATGTTTTTTTTTCTTCAGTAAATTATCACGATGATGGAACACTGAGTGTATGCTGTGACAGATCGTCATTTTGGTGTTTTAAGTGTTCGAGCGCGGGTGACGTTTGTGACGCTGCAAAACATTTGCCCCACTTTAAAAATTCGGGTATTAAAGTAACTTTTGGAAGTATCGTCCCAATTTAATAGTTGATTTAATGACAATCTGATAGTCGTTTTTTTTTTCAAACCTGACAACCATATACCCAACATGCCACGGAGATCACTTTGAAGTATCCACTACAGAACCAATACTCGATGATGATACACCCGCTGTTTCCTTTATTAAAGGTGTAAAGTTAAACTCTGCATAAGTGATGGCGTATTAAGTTGGGGGAGGGGTCACACAGATATTGGTCTGACGCTATTACACCTATAGCGGATCACAGGACAGGCCCATGGTAGATAAGACGGTGGGTCAGTCAACCAGTCCGTCAGACATCCTGACATGCAGCCAGTCAACCTTGGTTAAACTACATCAACTACAACACTATAGAATACGCTAAGTAAAAGTCAGACAGTCAGTCAGTCAGACAGTCAGTTATTCAGTCAGATAACCTACCAGTCAGGCAGCCAATCAGTTTGTTAATCAGTCAGTCAGTCAGTCAGTCAGTCAGTCAATTAGCCAGTCATTAAGGCAGCCAGTCAACCGTGGTTAGACTACATCAATTAGACTATCATAGAATACGATTGGTTAAGTCAGCCACTCAGTCATTTGGTCAATAAATCATTCAGACACTCAGTCAATATGTCATTGGGCCAATCAACTAGTTTCATTGTATCATCCACACATAGTACGTAGTACGTATAGGTAAGTTGACACAGTCAGCCAGTCAGTGAATCAGTCATAAAGAAATACATTCACACAAAGACGTTACCTGAAAGGAAGTAACGGCTGAAATTCCAGTGGAGTGAAATTTAAGAAGGAATTATTGCTTGGTGTGGACAGGTAGTGTGGCAGCTCCCTTGTGTGGACTTGAGAGGACACAGCAAAAAAAAAAAAAAAAACGACGTGTAAAAGTACAGCAAAAGGCAGCATGTGTGTACTAGCAATTCAACAGGATCAGAGGCCGAGGTACCGGTTGCCAGAATAATGAAGCGTTTATGCCAACTCAGGCTTTGAAGTATTGGCTGCCAATAATAATAATAATAATAAAAATAATAATAACAACAATAATAATAACAATAACAATAATAAAAATAATAATAACAACAAGAGGGCAATCCATGGAGTTGCTTATCTCATCGCCAACATGCACATTGATTTCATTACAGGGCCTGCACATGGAAATTTGTAATAGTTTATTGCTAAGTACTGTACTTACAAAACTTTAAGTTCATTGGTTGAATAGTTCTCTAGATATGCTGGAAATACAAATTTTGGGGCAAAATTGGCTTTTTTTCTCAAAAATCAGCAAATTTCACTCTCTTTTACTACAAAAGTGATATACCTTGAATATTTCATTCTCATGTAAGTTTTTGCAGAATTTTGCATTAAATGCTCAAATACTTCTCAAGATATATGGTGGAAATAGCAATTTTGGGGCAAAATTGGCTCTTTTTCTAAAAAATCAGCAAATTTGACTCGATTTACCATTACAGTTATATTATGCTGAACAATGTGTTCTCAGGTAAGTACTTACAAAACTGTAAGTTAATTGATCTAACAGTTCTCAAGATATGGTGGAAATACAAATTTTGAGGCAAAATTAGCTTTTTTCTCAAAAATCAGCAAATTTCACTCTCTTTACTACAAACGTGATATACCTTGAAAGTTTTCATTCTCATGTAAGTTTTTGCAAAATTTTTGAGTAAATGCTCAAAGACTTCTCAAGGTATGCTGAAAATAGCAATTTTGGGGCAAAATGGACTTTGTTCTCAAAAATCAGCAAATTTGACTCGATTTACCATACAACTAATACAACTTGCCGGTTTCAGCATCATGCACAACCTTACCAAGTTTAAACTTAATCGCTCATATGCTTTTCAAACTATTCTGGAAAAACCACAATTTGGACAGGTCCGGACGCACACACACACGCACATACGCACACACATTGGCACGGACACGTTTTCATTTATACCACCCAACAGGACCCTCCTGCACCCATGGTCACTCTACCATGGGGTACCCCTGGGGTGTCGCTACTCATCCACTCCAAGCGTTTCCATGGCAACCATGCTGCTATGGGTGCACAGCACAATATATAGCTCCACTAGCCAAGTGACTACAATATCTCATCTAGACCCTATAGATCGATGAGATAATAATAATGATAATAATAATAATAATATTAATAATAATAAAGAGAGTCGTTACAACTCCCTGGGTAGACTATCCTGTCACCAGCGGTAGCCTACGTGATTGCGGCACGACGGATCCTCAATTCCTGCTGTCTCCCCTCAGCTCATAAACTTAGTTTACTTCTTCATATCACCTTTTTTTTTTCTTGCCTGCAGGTTGTGCAGTGAGTTGCTGGTGAAGAGAGGGTTTATTATTTCAAGTTTTTAGCTGAGTCTGCAAAAATCCTACAGTTGCAAATTAAACGGAGGTCAAAACTTCCTTGTCAACTGTTACAGGAACTTAAATGTTCCAAGGGACCCTAGTTCTTTCAATTAATGAAATCAGTATTGTCTTTACACAGGCTAAAAATTTACAAACTTCTCCCCATCCCCCCCCCCCCCCTCTTCTTCCCTGCCCTCACGAGGAGAAGAACTAGCTGCTGAGGCGCGTTTGCTGGCTAGTGCGCTGGTTTGCCTTGAAATTGAACATTACCGTAAGTGAACTCTGTCCACGAAGAAACTTCACTTTGTCTTTTGTAGTAGATATAGCATGCGTATTCGTGCCTTCATCCTAGCAATGCACAGCGGTCTGCATAAAGTTTATCATGGCGAAGACGCTACCCGCGCTTTGCTCTGCTACGTGTCGAGCTTCGTCATCGTCCGAAGGAACCACAGAATGTACATCACAATGAACGTACTTCATTACTAGTCTCGTAGACAATCAGGGGAAATATGATATCATTGAATGAAACAATGTCAGTTCAACATTTTCTTTTTGTGGTATTTTTGTTGATCTTAACCGATCTTGTACTTGTCACCCATTTGCTGGTAAGATGAGAATATATCGTGAGTTTGGTAAGTTTGTCAGTACCGGATGTCACTAAAATCAAGTTGACTCGACACCATCTTGCTGGTAGAAAAAAAAATGAATGGGGATATGGTATATCTATGTTTTTACGCACTCTATCACTCTGTGTGTTTGTGCTTGTGTATAAATAGAGGTTGCATACAATCCATGTCCGTATGTACCTGGAATACAGGCTGAGATAGCCTACGAAGAAGACACAAACAACTTGTGTTTCAATTATCGAGCTCGCCCATGTAAATTATACTCTCCCCATTCAACGGATCACGTTTCAGTCTCCGGTAGTGTAGATGTATAGGTCTGTGTAGTCTGTGATAACCGGTGGTTGAAAGAGATAATACGCCAAGCATGGAAAGACAAAGACTGACAAACAAAAGCAACAACTTCACCAAAGTAAAAATGTGTAAATTTGTAAACGAAACAAGAATATTTGGAAACCCTTGCTCTGTAACGTCAGATATCTTATGAAGATGACGCACATTTTTTTCCCGGCCAAGTTTCCAATGCTCTCTGTCACGTGCCACCGTTCAGTGCCTACCACGTCATAACTGGCAACTGCTTTTGTGCGTTAACTGACTGGAGGCTGAGTCAAGAAATCCAAGTTCTATTTTTGTTCACATTTTCGATCGAACACGACCAATGATTGTCTTATGCCAGGAAAGAACACACTAACAACTTCCTTCTTTTTTTCCCCTTTTTGTGCTAATAGAAAAAAGAATAGAAATGTTCCATTTTCATTTTAATTGCTAGGTCTATTGGAAAAAAAAAATATTCCATTTTAATTGCCCGGTCTGTTGCTCGGAATGCGAGCAATAGTTCTAAACTAAGCAACTCAGTAATAACATTGATTGACTAAATATGAGGCTGTTACAGAGGAGAAAATGTGATATCATTATCCGCTTCAATTCGACCCCGTTTGGGCCTTCAAGTGTTTCATTAAATGAAAATAAAGAAAACCAATTGAACAAATCAACATTACGATGTACGTGATTGCTTTAAAAGTGATTTCTATACAGAGCGTCGCAAATCCCCCCCCCCCCCCCTCCTAGTAACTGTTGTGATTATGAATAAACAACGTATACGGAACGGTATACATCAGCCACCATGCCACAGTATCGCTGTGCTATGTTTCAAAATTCGTTGTCTCAAGACTTGTATATCATAGCTGAAATACCCTGACAGGGGATCTGTTATACTAGTCAGAGACATTAGGAGAGGTTATGGGATGCAAGTCTCAAGAAATGTTGAAATGCATGATATCATGGTAGGGATTTGGTCACGTGTGTTTCGTACACTGTAGACCCGACGTCACATCTACCAGTAACTATGCATCACTGAACGGCGGAATTGATATGTTCTGGATGATATTTTACGTCGAGAATGACAACCAGATAAGACTGACCATTTTAGCTTTCACCTGCAGATCCCGAGATGAACGTTTTGCTTAATTCTACGTCACTGGTTTCTGTATCAAGCTCTCACCAAACTTTCCTGCTTGTCTAGGAAACTTGAATACCTGGTACCTGAAACGTCACGATGTCTGACCTCTGTATATCTCACAGACTCGTATACACAGACAGAAAGACGCATGGGCAATACGTTTAACCATGCACGATATCCCATGATATATATGGATCACTTCTTTTCTATAATATTTCCTCAAATCTGACTTGTGTTCTCATACTTGACTTAAAGTATAGGTGGGCACTCTAAATTCGTTATGCGGGTCAAAATTGGCCAAATATAGATTGGTTAAAATTTGACCATGGTGAATTTAGAGTGTAATGTGCACTTTAAAAACAAAAGAGCGAAATTCACTTCAAAAAAAAAAAAAAGAGTGCACTGAGTGACCACTCGAAGTAAGAGTGAAAATATGCTGCCAAAAGAGAGATATTTCATACACGGGAATGATTTATCACTCCTTTTAGAGTGAATTTCACTCTTTCGTTTTTAAATCGTGGCTTTAATCATAAACCTATGGCCTAGGTTGGATATTTTAGAAGAGGTAGCATCAAATAGTACAGTTAAGCTACTGAAAGGCGATCCATGATTAGAAATCGAAAAGGCCTTCTCTAAAAAAGTTCTTAAAGTCGTTGTAGACAAGAGTCAAATTGGATCAAGGCAGCTTCAGTATCCTGCAAAGCATGACGGTAAGTACGTCATAACATCCCGATGAGTACCCAATGTGAGTCTGAAGTTTACATGTCAGCAGTATGACTTTTTTCTCCTTAAAAGTTCAATTTTGAATGCATCTGGCAACACTAAATTTGAAGGTTTTTTATGAGTTAAAATTAAATTCACCAACAGAGGAAACCTGTAGTGCTCTAAAATTAAGAGCATTTTGATTAAACTATTCAGTACCGTACATTGATCTCTATCATACTGGGAAGCGGTGGTTCCATTTCAAGTTCAAGGCTATACATAATTGCAAAAGGTAACTCAAGATAGGATTTTTTGCAGGAGTGTAGTTTGTCAAAATGATGTCACAGACAAACAACTCTGATCCAGGCGCCTGCGTTGCGGACGCATTGAAGGTTTATTCTGACAAAAATATAAACAGCTATATATCTACCAGAAAAGTTTGCATCGGGCCTTGAACACGGGGTAACCGTTGTCGGCAGTTGGTCGGGTACCCGTGTACCCGGAAATATCACTTCGGTTGGGGTACGAGTTTGTTGTAAGGTCATAATATTACATTTTGCTTTGCACGTTGACGTAACACCATGTACCGTATCTTGGTGTATATGACAGTGAAGTTTATAGCTATAGGCTGAATTTTGTTACACGCACAGTGTAGGTTAGGGAAACTTTGAATCCAGGTAGCAATTCAGAACTGCGTACTAGCCGATCGTCGGCCGAGTACCCGATGGACACGCTAATATAGGCCTATTACACATGTAGTTGATTGGGTTGAAACTAAGCACTATGTAATATCCCTTTCATGTTATCATCAAGTAAGGGAGTACAACACAGCAAGCGTAAACTTGTAGTTGTCAGCTGACCGAAGTAGTCAAGTAGCCTCCCGTAATTGGATACTATACCCACCAACTACATAGTAACTTGGATCTTCCACTATCTCTCTCAGTGATGGTATTTTATATCATTTTGTGTGTATGAGGGTGTGTGTGTGGGTGTGCGTGTGTGTGTGTGTGATGAAGAAAGAGAGAGAGGAATGCTTTATTATGACTCTAGGTCGAAATTTAAACGGCCCTCAAGAAACTTTCTGTGTAATACAGTACAAAATGCAGCGCCATGTAAAAGGCTCTTGGAAACTTACGCGTTCCTTTTTAAACCGCAGAACTGTCATTTTTTTCTCTTATCAACCCGATGAGTGGAACCGACAACTTGTCTGTGGTTTTTAATGCAATTTCTCTCAAACAAAAGCCATGTTGGCACACGAATGTGCGTCCAAATCCAGATAGAAGTGCATTGTGGCTAAATTTCCTATCGTGACAGAGTGTCACCGATTACAACTTTTTCTTCGAAATGAAGGCTTCCCCCCCCCGTGTGCAAGACCGTGGCTTCTTCAACAAGTCTCTCTGCGGTGACGACCGTAACGGTACCATGCTAGTCGAAAGTGTAGTATATAATAATTTAGCCGACAGATGCTCTTCACAACTCGTTGAACGGCGGCTATCCTCGATTACCAACGGGACAAAAAATGAGTGTCAAAAATGGGTGTAATAACCGTTAATCGTCTGGAATTACCTGGAAAATAGGGAGAACCAATACCCCGATAAGCAGCTATAGAAACTTCCTGATATGCTTCCTGGAAAATTTGTCATCTGTCTGAAAGGTTGTTTTAGGTTTATTTCTCGACCTTCATCTCAAACCTTCGACTAGCCTATATACCGTTACGACTCAGACCCATACCAAGTAACGGAGGCCAGCTGTGCATCCACTCGTTTAAATTATTGTTTTCGTTTGACGCAGGATGTGCTGTTTGAAGTGAAACAGAAAATAGACTTTATTGTCTATTCTCCATCATTCTCTCCCATTCGATACCAATCTGGAAAATACCATCTAGGATATGTTTCTTTCATTCACTAGATTGTTAATTACTGCAGAAAGAAGAATGATTAATTTTTTTTTCGGCTAAAACGTTAGCGGAACCAGACTTTGTAGTAAATGTGCGGCACTTCCGTGCAAAGACCACACAACGAAAACCCATTGCTTCAGGAAATTAGGCTTTATTTGCCGGGACGTATGGACCACGGTACGGCAGTTTGTACAGCGTTTTTTATAACGATACGAAATATAGCCAGTCTTTTGGTGCACTTTTGACATTACAGGAAAAACAGAGCAAATCCTGCTTTAATACGGGGATAGTAACGGCACTAATGTGTTGCAGTTGGCTCCCGAGATAACTATCTTTTCAGCGGATGAGATCTATAACACGACTATAGACATATTTAAGGATGTATAAATGGTGAATTGTAATGACGCGGTGAGGAGGCAATTGCACTTCCCTTTAACTTGGAGGAGTTAAATCTATTATTATGGCTTCTTCCTCACCCTCTTGAATAAAAGAAAATGACCCCCTCCCCCGTGTGAAGATTTTCTGTCCCTACCCTGCCATTCTCTTTTACCACTGGATTATTGCTGCTATATTTTAGCGCTGCTATATTTTATATCTTAGTGACTAAGTGAGGAAGGTTAAAGCCCTTACGTTTGCTTTGCCTTGGTTATTTTTTTTTGTGTTTGTGTTTATCTTTCCCCCCTCTTGAACATGTTCACCTTTTAATCCATCTACTACCGTGCCTACCTGCCAGAAACCGTTCTCTAGTTCTACTGCCGTGTCTTTGAAGCTACTGGTTAGGGAGACATTCCCGAGAAAGTCAAATATCTTTCTAGCCACTAAGGTCATTACGTAATCGTTACCTCTTCCATGATCCAAGATTATCTCAGTCTTAACCTTAGCCTGCGTATCACCTCCGTGGCTGCCTCCCCTAAATATGTGGCTGCGGTGCAGGACTAAAGGGTGCTCTCTGACATGGCTCGATAGTCCGGTTGATTTCTTTTGATCTCATACTCTCTTATAGTCTGTTTCTAGACCGATGTGCTTGCTTTTCTTGTAAATACGAGATCAACCCTGCTGTTTTGCAACCTGCAAACCAGGTGTTGGTATGTACAGATTTATTTTTAACACACACACTGTTGGTTTTACGAATGCAGTAAGAGCAGGCCCGCTGATGAGGATGCACGTCCGTTGCATAGCTATTTCTAGCAATTTCTAGCTATTCCTAGCTATTTCAATGTTCAACTTTCTGCTCATTTTTACATCAAGTTGAAGACAAAATTCAATGGCCATTTGTCTCTTGATCAAATTATATCTTATTAGTACTTGTTTTTCTTGCAATAAGCAACCATTGGGTGGAATTAGGCTAAAGGCAAATCATTGTGCTTAAAATCCGCGAACATGGAATACAAAAAGAAGCTTCAATTATTGTAGAACCGTTCGGTATCACCAATAAAACAGTCAGCGAAAGCTTCATCTCCCCAAAAACATTATTTACACGATGACTTATTGAAGTTGCAACATTTGATTAATTTGAAAGTGCATGGGGCGTGAACAAAATTACTCTTGAGGAAAAGATGGATTTCTATCTGATAGAAAATTATTTCTTGAGCAGAAGGCTACCGTCCCGTCTTACTTTGAATAATCTCTTATCTTGTGTCTATAAACGTATGTTTAAAAATATTCTTTTTCCTGTAAATGCAACTTAATATCTCAATTAAGTTCAACTGTCCAGGTACACATCACAAGAGAACTGCACAACTTCTTTTGACCTGTACTTAGTCGTATCCTATGATATCATCAAGGGTTTAATAGCATCATCAGTGGCCAATTTTCATCATCAATGGCCCACTAGCATTTTGGCCATCGGTACTATATAGCTTCTCATTTAAAAGAGGAAAATCAAATGATGCTTTCTCAGAAGGAAGGGCACAGATTTGCAGACAGTAACGAACAAAAGACATTTCACTCCCACACCGTCTACTTGGGTCGGTGCTCCTACGTATATATCAGGACTCCTATCCCAGGACCCGGTACCTGTTACCCCCCCCCCCCTCCCTCCGACCCCTATCTCATTCGGCCCATATCCCACCATATTTGTCCATGAAAACACTGGCACCGACTTAGGGTATATTTTAGTTTATCATACCATGATCTTCCACGTATCCATTTAAGTCATTGAAGAACTATTTTAGCCTTTACCTCTCATGGAAAGTCTCATGACGTAAGATCTATTTATAAGTCTTGTCGGTGGTTTATATATACCACTTACAAGTTTTCACAGTTCATCAACGACGGTGCACATTGTTTGTATCAAGGGATGAGCACACTTCCTCGAACGCATATATATATACACACATATATATCTACATTACCCTCACATTTCACACGCTTTCGAAGTCATACCAGGCAGTTTGGAAGTTGGGTTGGAGCCAATATAGTCTGTATTTAGGTCAAACGAGGGTCAGGAAGAACTTGGTTGTTAAATATAAGAAAGAAAAACCCCTCTCAACAAAGCTGGTATACAGGAATAAGATTGATGTAAAACCGTTCCAACGATGTGTCCATCAATTTGAACTTACACTCAAACAGATTGGGACGTACATGAAAACCACCAGTCTCTCCGAATAGGCCAGTGGACTGTGCACGGTATTTGGTATAGCCCCCCCCCCTCCCCTGCCCTTAATCTCATACCGCAAAGCTGATCAGGGAACCTCAGTAATTTGACGAATCGGGAGTTGGATCATTGGTGATATTAAAAAAAAAAAAATGTTTGCCACCGATACCTGTTGGTCCAGGTTCATTGTAAGGGGATGTTTTCTGTTCATAGGTAGAAATGTTCTCAAGTGCATGCTATCCGGTGACTGAATGGTGAATACACAGGGTCGTACGACAGGATGTAGGCCTATCGCTCGTGTCCTATCTCTGCAGATGAGTGACAATTAATATTGATGATGCATTAATAATTTACCCAGTGTTAATGATAGCGATAACGACCGCGCCACATGTTGGCCAGATATAGCACACTATAGGAAACAACGATTGGAGAGCCCAGGGTTTAACTCAAAAAGTAAATATATCGCTGGGAATGCTTGTAACTTGCATTTGTTGAATGACTTGAAATCACAAGCAGAAAGCAGTTAAAGGTCGTGTGACATGAAAATGACATTTTGGAGTACTAGTTGCATTAATCATTGGAAAATGTTAAAAATAGCCACAGCTTACATCAAAATCCATCGAAGATTGTTTACCTAACCTTTATTTCAAGAGCATTTGGGAATTTTATGTATCCAGAGGGTTTTATTTTGGAAGCATATATTTTTCTCCCAAAAATATTGATATCAATTATCAATTTGAAACTCAGTAATTAAGTAATTAAGAGGCAATATATATATATATATATATAGGCCTTACAAAAGAAATAGTGACACTGTACAACACTCGACGTCATCTGTTTTTCATTTTTATCAAATTTTGAAAAGTCATATCTAAAAAAAACGGTAAAGATGGACAAAGTTTCAAAAGATTCCCACTCAGGGGTTTACTTTGTAACTTCTGTATGACGCTAGTCCTTTCCAAATGCATGTCACACGACCTTTAACTCACTGAAGACCGTATGGTGAAATATTTCAAGAATGCAAAGAAATAGATTGAAGTTCACAACGGGATTTCACACATCAGCGTCTGGCCTAAGGAATGCGAGTCCTGCATTACCATACCAAGTGATCTTTCCAGCAATAATTTAAATGGTTCTCACTCTTCATTCTTCTCAAAACAATGTATTTTACACAAACTTTATGTTCAAATACAACTATATATATATAACTATATATACATATATATGGCTGTCTTGTTACACTCTAGTGCTATGTGCGATACTGTCAGCATTGGTCAGAGCACGGAGCTTTTCCACGTTTTCGTCTTGGTGAGATGGAACGTTATAGCTGCCGTACATGTTGCTCAGTAACTTGAAGGTCAAAGTTCAAGACTCGATGCTGTGGTCGGAGTTCAGCATGCTTCAGTCTCTTAAGAAATTATACAACAAAAACGTTAACTGAACTTGCATAAATAACTGAAGCTTTTGAGATTAAAATTCCCCTGGATTCGATGATAGTTCAATTTCAACTTAAGGTGTAAAATTGAAGCTGGCATTTAAGTGCCTTCAATGGTGAATTATTTGCGTACTGTCCATACAAGTGTTAAAAATTTCTGAATGTGACACTAAACATAACTTTGTAACATTAACAAAAACCATCCATTAGTGCAAAGTTGTTGAGAAAATGACACTATATAAATGACAACTGACATACAGACGCGGTCAGGTGATAGCTATATATGATCCGGCTAGCCAAGCGTCTCTGGAGTAGGGTAGATTCATTGCTGTTGCCATAGCAACGAGGACTTAACTTACGAACTTCTCAGGTTACGTCTTCTTGAGGTCGACTTAATTTATGCTGTGAAACTTACGATAAAGGTGTACATGTCACCAGGACGGGTTGTCGCCATGCCAATTTCATTGCCGGGTAGTAATTGTTTGAATTCGGGAAATGTGCCTCATCATTACCCCAAGTACATCCACCCATTTTTTCTCAACCATTCCATGTATTTCTCGTTGCTCAATGCTTTAAGAGCTATCTTGGCGTCTAATGCATCTTCTTTGCGTAATGCATAGACCTAACGGATACTCTTTGCATAATGCGTATTATTTGCATAATGAATATTCCGCACTTAATGCATGTGTGTGTGTGTGTGTGTGTTCTTTTTGCATAATTCATATTATACAGTCTTTGCATAATCCATATACTCTTTGTATACGGCATAATGTATATTCAGCGAATAATTCAACTGCATACTCTTTAGTGCACATGCGCAGCAAAGTATATACAGGCCTATTCCTGTCCTCCGTCAAGTTACGCCTGTACACTTCTATGCCCTTCAATCGGTTAAAGAAAGAAAAAAATGCAGCACTGAGTGGGTTTGCAGAACTGATTACTATATGGCTACCATTTTTTACTTGCCAAGTGTGCAAAGAAGGGTCCTTATTTTCTTCTTATTTTTCACCCGTCAAAGCCCCGAACACTTTGGCCCAGCTTACGTATAGTCACGGTGTACCGACGACCGCCCTATGAATAACAACAGCGAGTAAACGGGGTAAACATTAACTTGGCGATACATTGTTTGAACAGTAAATAGGGAAGTTACATATGGAGGGTTGAATTAAATGCCATAAGACTCATTCAATGGGGTCGAACTGCGGCAAAGAATCCGCTTAGATCCCGAATCTGTCAACCGCAAGATAAGATCAGCAAATAAAGGAATTTTGTCTCTATGTACATTAACCCAGAGATGAAACAAAATAAGACGTGCATGTCAAGTTTAATCGAATGGTTTTTAAAAGAGGTTTTTAAAAGAGGTTCGTAGTTTAGTGAGAGATAAACAAGGCAATGTTTGTTGTCTTTGAGTACACGGTGATCTAAGAAAAAAGAAAAAAAAAGAAAGAAAAGAGCGATAGTCGCTTGTAAAGAAAAAAACATAGTTTACTGAAATTACATATTTTCTTTTCCTTTTGCGGAGTCTTATTTCATGAGGGGCAATAAACATATGTCGCCTGCATGCAACCAATTAGGTCAGTGCAAAATGACTCCACGGTAGATATTCTAACGTTCTATACAAACACACACGTACATACATAGAGTGTTCTCCTGGGCGGAGGAGGTTAAGGCGACGCCCCCCCCCCCCCTAGTGAAAGTTGCCCCTCCTAGCTGGAATATGAACGACGGTCCTCCTAAAAATGAGTCCCGGCCTTCTACAAAAAATTTTCGTTATGGAAGCGATTGCGACGGGACACTGAAATACTACGGTCCTTCCTTTAATCGTTTCCCTCTTTAATTTTAGACGATGAAATAAAACGGCAAGAAGAGGTTACACACGTTGACAAGAACGTGGCACATTTTGGACTCTTATTAAAGTTCGACGAAGCGGCAGCAGATCACCTTCAGGTCAGGAACGGTATACTGTTCTGAGAAAAGCGTCAAAGCTAATACAATAACTTTGTGAAATCAGGGGGAACCCTCGAACTGTTATTTGCTTTCAGCGACCAAACATACAGCAAACCATACTTTTCTTTTTATATTCTTTACTTTGTTGTTCTTTAGTTTGTTCTCGATGGGCTGTTTTTTTTTTTTACTCGATGAAAGAATGAATCCGTGCTAATAAATAAAATGAGTGAATTCCTCAAGTTGCTTCGATATTCCACGCAGCCTCACCACCACGGATTGTACCACGTTAGTTGCGAAGACTCATCATGAAAGTCACGTGTTATGTCTGTTCGGTCTTTAAAGTGATCACGTGCGTAGGCAAAAAAAGCAAAAACATTGAAATTTCATCTCCAAAACTTTGGTAAGGCTTGTAATTGCACCATTCAGACAATCTGGAAAAATAAATAGGTTTCAGTTGGTTAATTCTGCCATATTTTTTTTCAAGTTCATCTCGCATAACGACAAAAAGTGTAGAATACGATAATATGGTGGTTGACAGTTTTCATTCAAATCAACCGTGGGCTTCTTTGAACACGCCAATGGGAAGTATACTAGCATTGAATATTCAGTTAGTCAAAACAACTCAGGATCACTGAGTCGCAATGATACGATTAGTTTGTGGGTTATTTGTACATACAGTGCTTCCTTTCACAAAATACTACAATTACCGATACCGACCAACTAAAGAGCGACAACTTGAGTAGTATGTTTTTGATACACCAGTGAAACCTGTGCCGTTGCATATTCATTACGTAGGGGCTTTTAGTAAGAACCGTTAATTTTCAAATATGATTTTTGCTTTTTACTGTTTTCATGCCAACCACGTTGCTTTTCAAAGAAGTTACTGTCATTTTCCTTCATCGAAAGGCGTGGTCCGTCCATGTAAAACCTCGCGTGTACATTTAAGTGTAAAGGAAACGTTAAGATCAAGCATTATCTTATCTTTATGACTTTTCAGTACACACGCAATCACTTTAAGTGACTCCATTGGATGAACAATAGACGTGTGTCATGAAATAGATAAAAAAATATCTTAAAAATAGTGTCAGAATCAATCCCTTGTTTCCTCAAGAATAGGAATCTCAAATCACTTTTTTTTCCCAAATCTTAACAGTCTTTTCCTTCGACTAAAGGTTACATATCCTTTTTTATTCAATATTTTTTTGCAATTCTTCCCCAGGAAATCAGTTTCCGCACTTCTCACTATCATGATAGAAATGCATACTTGCAGGCTTAAGAGGACTAGTCCTCAGTATGTAATCTCAGGTACCAAAGTAACAATTCTCTAAGTTCAAGGACTAAGACAACCTCGTTTTTAGGGAAACTAATTGGAGAATTGATTGTTGAATTCTAACTTCTGTTTTCCTTTTTTTTTTTAAACCTGTATAGAAGAAAAACGAGTTGGGATTATTCAGCAGTGGGAAAAAGTCAACCAACAGAAATGACAAAGTGGAAAAAGAAATAAACAGTTTAAAATATCAGTTTAAAATGTCTGCATTTTTTTGTTGTTTCATTCCTTTTAAATCTGTTTTCCCGACTAATCTCATCCCTCCGTGTTTTTTGGTCAACTTCTTTATTGTGCATGGGAATAAGCAATAAGGTTACCTTTAAACTCGATGCCGGGGGTTTAAAGGGTATTTACACATCGACGTTTTTTGTTTTCTCATTTTTGAGGGGTCGACTGGGCGCTACTTGCAGTTAAGAATCACAAAATAAAACCGCAGTATTGAGCGAAATAAAACAAGACGAGGGGCTAAAGAAAGAAAAAGAGAAACAGAGCAAAACAAGAACTTGTCAATGATTGGCGGTGGACTAATTACGGTCTCGAGCAAACCTAAACTTTGTACTCTTGTGGAAACAAACTTCAACTCTACTTGGAAAGTTTAGTTGGTGGCATGTCGATAAGAAGAAATAAAGAAGAGTGTATGCAGTTATCTGTTTGTAAATCGAGTTAAATTCATCTGTTGATTAACTTCACGTCAAGCAGATTGGGAGATAAGTCACAATGTATTTGTTGACGTTTTTTTTTTTTTTTTTTTGCCAAACCGACGAGTTGAAGCAGACGCTCTACTTCCCATACGTTTGTAGCTTCGTCAAATCACAGTATCCCGCGTATACCTATAGTCGTGTAATACAATACACACCTGTTCATACATTTCCATCAAATGTGAGGACCGCTTGCTGCATGAGAGGGAGATTCCTTCAGTGCTTTGGTTCTATAGCCTAGAGTAGACCCTACTGACTGAATCGATCCATGATTTCATTAATTCGACACTGAGAAAAATCCTCACTAATGAGCAATTGCCGATTTAGCGCGATCCAATTTACAGGATGTTATTCGAATTCCAGGTCCTCATTTAGCGGATAAGTACGGTACACGTACAAGCCTATGTATGTAGGCTTACACGAAAAAGCCTAATTATGTAGGCCTACACAAAATAAAATTCCCGTACGAGGCCTTCTCAAACATAAGTATGAAGTATCATCAGAACTGACAATGTCACTCGTATATCTGTCGATGATACCATGGTACCTCGAACAACAGCAATGGCGGGAAGAATGCCCAAACAGTCACAGGTGTCTCTTCCCCTCTCTTTAAAGTTGGCCGAATCAAAGTGTTCCTAATATATGATATATAAGTTTTTTTTTTTTTTTTTCAAAAATACACTCTGTCGCAATTTAACATGTACTGTGACAATGTATGGCAGTTTTATTGGCGGACTTATCACATACAAGACGAGAAAAAAAAAAAAACTAATGGAAAGGTAAAGTTTTGTACGACGGAGTTAATCCAGACTCAACAAACTCTGAATACAGCTTTAACCCCACTTAGGAGATCCAACATGATGACCACGATGAAACCACCCTCGGATTTTAAAAAAGATTACGAAGATGTGAAGAAATAAATGATTTCCACTTGTCATCATTCACACAAAAGCACACATGTACACCGCACACATTTACACACACACATAAATGCACACCCGCAGTACATGGTTTTTGAACATCAACCATGACTGTAAAATCGCGCCGACACTTTTCAACGTCATAAGCCCTGTAGAGTTGAAGTAAATTCGATGCAGAGTTGTTGCCAAGAAATGAATTGTAGGTTAGACCTGTGTATGCCCTCACCCCAATCGAACGAGATACAAATATTTCAGTGATGAGTTTAAAAGTTAATTTAAACATCTGTCGCATTTTCATTTATTTGAAGGTACAAAGTCTAGATTTTGGTTTGGCTCCGGCGACGCCAACTGTAAAGGTATGTTCAATCTGGTCGTGTAAAACGCACACATTGGTATCCCATCTGTAATATCCCCAAGACATATGTACACACAAGCAAATAGAGTTACTTCGGCTACTACCAAAAAAGGAAGGCCGGCAAATATTAAAGGAGAAGGAAGCCCTGGGAATTGATCAAAATGAAGCAGAAGTGTTTGACAAACATTTTCCCGAAGTCTCAGATATATGGGTCCCTATCTAATTTACGCACTTTTGAAATTTAGAGAAGGGTGCAACCATTTTTGCCTAAGTTGAATGTAAACCAACTTGAGTAAGTCGAATAATGACGTCACATAACCACTGATAAAGGGAATTTTGATGTATTTCTTTGTTTTCTTTAAGCTATAATTTCTATAAATTGTACACAAGTGGCACACACTTGTACACATTTTGTATTGAATTACTGAGTTGTATCATGCAATAATTAAATCATTAATACTCTGATTTGAACCTATGCATAACTGTTAAAAACATATTGACAAAGAAAAACAAAGGCTTTCAATCACATGTGATCAGGTGATGTCATCACAATCTCAAAATCGCAGCTTCGTGACAATTTCCTTACAAACATTCAAATGTCAATATCTTGGGAAGTAGACAACATTCTTAAATGAAATTTGGTGACGGTGTTCAGCAAATGTTAGTCTCTCATTCAACATTGACAAAAGTCGTGACATTCCTTCTCCTTTAACTTTAATCAGATACGTGTGTGTGACGAAACTTATACCAAGGAGGTTGTGGGGAAGGGTTGATAGGGGAGGGGTAAGAGAAGATGGGCGGGTAAACACGTATGTACTGTTATATGCTCCCACCAGAGGGACAAACTATCTCCACTACTTTCTTTATCAACACCTCTTTGTTTTACTGTTACTACAAAGACCCAATATCTGTGATACATTATCGATATAATTCATTGTAAATTCATGGGGGGTTCTCATTTTCATTTATCTGGGTAGATCCACTGTTGCGTATTTAATCTTTTCTGACAGGCAGGTGCATTTAAACTTCTGTTACAGGCAGGTGCAAGCCACAGTTTCCAACGGTTGCACCAAGTCCGTGGGACTTCTCCACTAACTATCCATGTGTACAATGTGAATACGCATGCGTCTGATCATATTTGAAAACGTGGCGTTGAACCTCTCGCAGACCACTTACTCGTCTTGGTCAAGGCTTAGTGAATCTTTCACTTTCTACTCCATATTCCCACAACGCTCATATTCCCTGTTGGTAGCCCGTGTACGGCACCTTCTGTGTACTGCAATGCTTTGAACTGTCACTTCCGCGAAGAAGTTTCGTCAACTGGATGGCGGAGAGTGACTCGTATAAGGCAGTGAGGGCGTATGACAAACAGCTATTATATATTTGATGATATCGACAATTTATTGGTGATATCACCCAATCATTTGATGACATCAGCAGTTATATGCTGTTATCATAGAATAATTTGCTGATATCACCAATCCATATGCTGATATCAGCAATTTCTCGACGATACCAGCAATAGTTTGGTGATCTCAGCAAATGAATTGTTGATATCAGCAAATGAATTGGTGATATCAACAATTCCACAATATCCCTAATTAATTGGTGATATGATGAGGTGTCGAATTGTTGATATCACCAAATGATTTGCTGATATCATCAAGTTATTTGCAGATATCACCAATTCATTTGCTGATATCAGCAAATATTTACTGATATCATCAAATGATTTGCCGATGTTACCAAGAAGCTGTTGGTATCATCAAATATCGAATAAAAAGTAAAACGGCTAGCCATAAGGGCGTGCTGCGTCTGTGAGTTTCAAGAACAGTATGGGATGTAAGCTGGAAGAAAAACCACAACCATTGCTCGTTAACAGTGACTCGTACAACGTAGTATAAGGGGAAATGTATCTATGAGTTTCTAGAACTGTATGGGATGTATCCACAATAAGTTACTTGAAGAAGAAAACACTACCATCGTCTCAACACGAGACTAACCACTCACGGGTTGTAGTCTGCTCTGTCAACCTACCTATATGTCACACCTACTTGCCTACGCAACCATTACATGCCATCGCAAGGTAATAAAGTAAGTTACAGGAACAGACGACTCGAAACATTTAATACCTTTTTCGCTCGGCCTGCAGTTAAGTAATGGATTTTCCACATTTGACCCCTTTGTGTATGTAGGCTTGACAAGCTGCTACCGCGAAAAATACAAGACATTCTCGGAAAGATTTGGATATTACTTGGCAATAGGGCACGAATACGGTAACCAACGGTAACAGTAGATAAACAACGGAAGCTGGAAACATTCGTACAGGCATGGTAAATTGAAAGTACTGTAGTAGGTCCGAACATGGAGCTGTACTGGAGTTGTTAGATTAGGGTCAAGGGCATGGTGAGAACATTCAATGTAGACGGGTATGTAACGTTCCCTCCCTCTGGCGTACGGAAGCAACTGACGCAAGAGTTGTCAAATGACCTTTACATTCCCTCGACTAAGCAAAAAACTCTAAAGTTCCTGAAATGTGATTGGTCGTCTTAACAATATTTCAGGTGACGTCAGAGTGGTGAATCCGTTACAACGAAACCACAATGAAAACACAATGACACTCGGCCAAGTTAGCATACCTTGTCACTGGGGCAAATAACATATCTCCTCGAATGATACTGCTTCCGCCATCTCAAAGTCCATAACTTTTCCATAATTGCGTCAATTGGCACCATTTTCACACCCAGTTGCATACCTAAACTCGCAATCCTTATGAGGACCCATCTGAAAGGATAAAATACCAAAAAAAAGTTGTCCAAATGTCCCTGACAGGGACTTTCACCAACGGTGAACAAAATGGGCAGGAATCTCCAACTTCTACATAGGGCATGCTACCATATACAAGAAATGACTAAGCCTGAACTAGAACTGCATTTGCCCACAAATACGCAGAATTGTAGTGCGTGGTAGGCTAAGTCCTTGTTGTTGGGAGTAAGCTAGTCTCTGTGGATCCACTCCTCATAGGAGTTGGCATTTTTTGGGTAAGGCAGTGCCGTTTCCTGTCGACCCCTTTCCCAATCCATTCTTTTTTTTTACATATCACGCTGGACGAAACAAAAATTCCATTGGATCTCTCTCATCATGTTGTAAAGTTGCCGACGCTTATCGTTATTATATACCGTATGTCGTACACTTGAAGCTTATACTGCTCTGAGTTTTAAAGAGTACTCTAGTACTAGCTGTATATATGTCAAAACTGTCTTTCTGTTTCACCACTGAAATAGAACATGAGAGCAGTACATGATTCTGTAGAAGGAGGTCATGTTGTAATCACTAAAAAGCAGTGAAGCAGCACACGATTCTGTGACGACATATTTAAACACAATGGCGCTGTATTGCACACCAATTTGGAAACAACATTGGCACTCCACGTTTATCACATTATTGGAAAAAAGCCGAACCACATTTCATCACGTTTTCTGGAAATTTATCCGCAGGGCTCTCTCATCACTTTAACTCTATAAATCGTTCTTTTAGTCGTGGCATTTGCTTTTCCTCAGTAGATTTTAGTTTGAAGACTGCCATAGCTCGCACTTACTGCTATTACCAGAAGGTCGCGCATGCATATTTGTATGAACTAAGTTACATCACGCGCAGGTGAGGCGTTATGAGCCATACAAGGCTCAACAAAAGAAATTGCTGGTCGACCAGTAATGACAAGATTGTAGTGCGGCGCGCTACAATAACAACATATAGGTTACGTAGACTGTGTGTTTTAGTCGTTTGGACTGATAGATGTACGGTGATAATCTACGACTGATAATGTGTCGGTAGGGCGTATATGTCGTATTGGTGTCATATATTTTACCATTCTCTGTCCACGAATACGTGCAAACAATACACCGTAAGATAGTAACGGTTTGCAGAGGTGATCAAGACGAAGACTGACGTCCCATGGAGAGTCAATGAAACGATCAATCACCTTTAAAGGGAAATTGCTTTGCAGAAAACAACCACTAAAACCAATGTGTGTGGACAAAGAATGATAGATAATTGAAAATAGGAAAGAACGGTAGCTTTATTTGTTGCTCAACAGGAATTTGTTCACCCAAACTTTTCAAAATTCAAATGATGCATCTTCCGTTACTCATCCCATCCATAATGTTTTGAGGAGACGAAGCTTTTGTAGGCCTTGATGTTTGTTGATGACCGTGAATAGTTTAACGATGGCTAAAGCTACTTTCTTTGTAGGCCATGTTGGCATATTCTAGACGCCATATTTCCATTTAAGCCTGAGTGCTGTGACTTCTGATTTTACTCCCTATAGCAGGAAGTTACTTATCCCTGCTTCGCCCGTGGTGTTGTGACATTAAAACGACCGTCACAGGGTGGCGGTATGAAGTGTGTGGATGGCAGAATTTACAAGTAAGATCTAACGGATGTGCAGAATGCCTATGCCGTAAATGTAATGTTACTTAAATCACATTCTGCTTTCAATATTATGTTATAGTAAATTATTATCTAGTCAATCAGTTCTCTGGCTGAACGGCAATAAAGCTAAACTCGATCGTTATACATTATGAATCATTTAAAGCGATTGCGTGAGTATAGGCAAAAACTAGACACGGTGAAATTTCAATTGCACCATTCAGAAAATTTGGGAAATAAATAGCATTCGAATGGCAACAAGTTCTGCAATATGATTTCAAATTCTTCTAACATAAAGACAAGACGTGTAAAATACGACAACCTATAGTGGTTGACAATTTTCCTTCAAATCAACCGTGTACTTCTTGTTCTAGCCAATGGTATGTTCACTAGCAATGGATATTCAGTAGGTCCAATCAACTGATCATTGACCCTGCAACAATGTGATCAGTTTGAAGGTTATTTGTAAATACACTACTTCGTTTCACCAAATACTACAATTCCCGATGGAGAGATGACCTGGGAAGAAGTATGTTTTCGATATACCGGTGGAAAACTGTTCTGTTGCATATTCATTTTGTAGAGCGCTTATAGTAAAGAACTGTTAACTTCCAAATATGATGTCTGTTTGTACTGTTTTTATGTCAATCCCGTTGCTTTTCAAATTCGTTTCTGTAATTTTCATTCACTGAAAGACGTAGTACGTCCATGTACGACCTCGCGTGTACATTTAAAAATAAAGAAAAAGTTAAGATCAAACATAATCTTATCTCTCTGCTTTTTCAATACACATGCAATCACTTTAAAGAAATGCAAGCAGACTAAGCCTATAGGCAGACCAAGCATGGTCTCTCTGCGAAAAGTATGTCGTCACTTCCTCTATATCCAATGGGGGTCACTCATGTTTACATAGCAATGATTATAAACTTTCTTTCTTCTGGTACTTAACATTCCGACAATCACAACGGAAACCCATGTTACTTGACAAGCTGCATTAAAAAACAGAATACAAACACCTAAAGATTTTTCATAATTCAGTCACGGTGGTGAGGTCTTCATCAAAATTATTGGCCGATCCAAGTCATTCGTAAGGGAGGCCGGGGGGGGGGGGGGCAAATGGGTGGAACGACGATAAAAGGAGGGTTCCGAGAGGACAGCGTTCCCCTCCTTTTGCAAGTTTTTCTATAACCGAATGCCCTCATATGTGATTTGGTGCAACAATATCTGTCTCCAATTGTGGAGTTTAATGTTTGTGGAGTTTAATTTTTATTCTAAACAATTCCTCTTCCTTGTTATTCAGTCTATAGGAACATGTTTTCGTCAAGCTTTTAGTAACCCAGTCACCCCCTCTCACCCACCGGAATCGCCAGTGATCCAAATGAGTAACAATCATGCAACCAAACAAAGATAAACGAGTAGAAACAATGAACACAGCCAAATTAATTTTGCAACCAATTTCCTAAGTTTTTTACAGAAAAAAAGGAAATCAAGCAAAACAAAAAGATAAAAGTTGTATTATTTTTAAATGGATGTCCTGCTCTTATAGAAGAAAAAAGAAGTCACGAACATAAGCGAACACAAAAGTGTTAGGGGATTTTCGGCCAGGATGTCTGCGCAAAGCCGGTATGCAGTGTAAACAATCAGAATGCACGTTAATGGTTAATCTGAAGAAGAAAAAAAACTGTGAGCTGAACATGACGAATGTTGATAACAACTACCTATCCTCGTGTAAGAATGTAACAATGTGATAAAACATTTCCTTCACCAAGGTGATTCTGTTACGTGACTCGGCTATGATCCAGCAAAGAGAGCAACGGCTCTCTCTGTCTAGGAAATAACATCAAGAAAATTCAAGGGTTTTCAGGGGAAGCCAAGTTTTCCTTTTTGTTTATCTTACGTATAATGATGGCGTTGACAACGTCATTCTTGGCATTTTATCACCCAGTCGCTGGCATTTATAGTGACCACTAACAACACTGGTAAGAAACGTTACGTTTACAAGTGTGGCCAAATCCGATAATTGATATGCCAAAGCGATTTTTATTGATGATTTTACTCATTAGTTGTGCCAATATAACCCCCAACGGATGGAGAGGGGAGGTTTAACAGCCACCACTGTCTCCACCAGAGATGGGTGTTTGGTACGCTGAATATAGGAAGGGTGAGAGTTCCTTTTGATCCTCAGCCCCTATGTATATTTAAAGAAATACATTTATATACGAGAGATAAGGTACTCAACATAACTGTGTCTTCAAACACTCGACATAGTGAGATAAGGTACTGAAAATAACTGTGTCTTCAGACAGTCAAACATGGTGAGATATGGTACTCAACATAACCGTGTCTTCAGACAATCAAACATGGTTAAATGAGGTACTCAACATAAACTGTGTCTTCAGACAGTTGACATTGTGCTACGAGGTACTCAGTATCAGGTATAGTGTCTTCAGACACTTGCTATGGTGAGATCCGGTAATGTAAGCGCGTCTTCAGACATTCGAAATGGGGGAGATAAGACACACAGTATAGCTGTCATAATTGTACCCCCAGACAGTTGACATGGGGAGATAATGCATTCAACATTACTGTATCTTCAGACACTCGACACAGTGAGATGAGGTACTCAACGTTAACTGTGTATTCACGTTGGACTATTAACACGTAATTAGAGGGAGGGGGGACGTTTAAAGACCCGTCAATATTCTAATTACCGGTAAGTATAGTGTTTCAATTCTCAGAGGGCAGTGAGTAATCATTAATATCATTTTTTTTTTCCAAATGCAAAGTACAATAGCTCGTGTACCCCGTTAGTCCTCTAGTAAATTTCTGTAAGATGGTACTTTTGCCGGGGACTGCGCAGTAAGCAATAGTCTTGAAATCAGCCTTGAAGGATTACCATTTCCATCCTACGTTGTTTATGGTTAATCTACTATTTTTGCTTACTTTATTGTTTAGAATTGCTTTGTAAGGCATTTTGTTTTTGTATGAACCAAGTTAACATATACACCATTTCTTTTCTCAAATAAGCATATTTCTGAATAATGGGTAAATATTTTCCCATTAATAGGCTTGTTTTACGTTTTATTAAGAGTCATAAACCAACTTCCACTGACCGTGTTTGGTTTTGTGTTCAATATCTTTGAACTGCAATTAGGCCTAGCTGTAAAGGTTTTGCACGTGACGTCATAATCAGCAACTGTTGTTACGCCGCGGCCACTCTGGCTGGGATCAGTGTTTTGTATAACTAGTACCACGCCGTACTGTTTCAGTAACACTCCGTGGTGGGTATTACCATATTTTCATTATATTCATTGCATAACCGGTCATAGAAGGTAAATGATCCTTAACTGCGTAGCCGTAGTCTGTACGAATCGGAGAGGCAAGAAGCCCGGGCTGACGGTCCATCTATTTCCTTCAAATGAAGAAAGGAGCTGACGCTTTGGTACTGAAGCAGTGGTACATGTAGGCTATACACGGTAGTGCACGGTACCGTAAGGCGCGGGCGGACAAGTATTTTTGCAGGTTGTTTTGTCATTTCATCCAATAAGGCGTTCCCATGGGGAATGTGACGTCACTGCAAAAACCTCTATGCTCACCTCTCAGTGTTCCTTGTTCCCATCCTCCATACACACCTCTTGTAAAGACTTGATATAACTTTAGGGACTACTAATTATCTGCAGAATGAAGTGGAAACTTATTGACGTAATACGAAAGTGACGTGCAAGCAGCATGGAACTTTCTGAATGCCAATATAATTTTACAGAATTCTCTGACACGTGAAAAACTGTGTAGCTCTGGAAACGATTCGAAACTTGCTGTATGAAAATTGCACCGTTGGACTTTGGTTTGGACCTTTGACGAAGAAAACCTCATGTTTTAACCTAGTATAAATCCCCAGGCAGGCGGAGTATGCATGAGAGTGACCAATGGGTACAGCCAAAAAATGAAGATCAAACAAAAACTAGATATGTGAACTTAAATTAATTATACGATTTAGAAGGTTCTAACCTAGTCAGACGTGTCTTCTTCGTATAAGCTTCTCCGCATGGAGTAGCTTCCCGAAATACGAATATAGAGTTCCATTTACAGAAATAAATGTTATGCGTCCGTATTACATTTTTGTTTCGTAGAGTATGGTACTTTTCACTCACCATTCACAAGTCTTTTGTCCGAAAAAAAAAAAAAAAAATCATCGTTCTGTTGTTTTTTTGTTTTGTTTTTTGGGGGGTTCTTTTTTGACGAGCATGTAACAAAATGTCGGTTTTGCTCTTAGAAATTTGCTGACAAATTCAGACCGGGACTTAAAGTTGTTGACTTTAGGGTCATGCGAATGTTTTTTTTTTTTTTTTTGAAGGCGTTTAATTAATTACACCGAAGACCATTTGTAAGGAAGAAGTTAGCAGAATGTGTAACTTGATAAAGTAATTACGAGATGATTCGTGTTGTTTATTTGACTAATATCCCGTGTGGCATTTAAATCCTGATTTTATTTTATTATTTTTTTTTCCACAAGTCATCATTGTAATAACGAAGATGACTTCATATAATGCGTGGTCATAGGACCACATTGCACCGTAATGTTGTCCTGGCGGAAGCAAGGTTAAACCTCTGCGGGTCAACATTAGAAACGAAATGTCTTTCTTGGTCTGGCAATACTCAAAAGAAAGAAAAAAAAGGACATCGTTTTTACTTTTGTTTATTCGGCATAGCCTCTTTTTCCGAAGTTCAACAGTAAAGTTTTCTCAACCACTGTAACCACAGATTTTGTCGATTAGAACTTAATTAAAGATCGTGTGGCACATAAATAGCTGGCTTCATTCGGAAGTTGCAGAAGGTTAAACCCTGAATGAAAATTCGTTGAAAGTTTGTTCACTGTATATCTATCAGTGTTTTTGAGATATGACTTTCAAAGTTTGAGGAAAATGCAAAACACACAAGGTGGAATGTTGCACAGTGTCATTATTATTGTTTTTTGTTAGTTCTATATATATATATATATATATATATATATATATATATATATATATATATATATATATATATTGTCTTTTAATGACTTACTTGCTGGGTAGTTTCACATCGCTAAGTGATATCGATGTTTTTAAAGAGTTTACGTGCTTCCCAAATAAAACCCTCAGAGGGTACCAAATTTTCAATTGTCCTTCAAATAAAGGTTAAGTAAACAAAGGATAACGTACCACAGGAGCCCATCTCTTGACGTCACAAATGTGCATACTATAGCCAATGTTTATTCATGATGCAGGTGTAAAACGGGAATTTGCCCGTAAAAATTGTCAATATTTGGATGTATTGTGATGAAATTTGTGACTATTTTCAAAATTTTCATTGAATAATACACCCATGTTCATTTGATAACGAAAAAAGACTGGAATAAAGTTATGTGAGAATAGCATATAATTACTCCAAAATGTGCTTTTCATGTTACGCTGTCTGTAAGAAAAAGTATATAGCACGGCCGCAGCTAAGGGTCTAATAATTGGAGGGGGGGGGGGGGGGCGGGCACATATTACCATACGTTCTTGATAGGATATATCAGTCACATGTCCCCGTTTTTTAGGAGGGGGTAGGGTCTGGCTGAGGGCGTAGACGTTTTCCGCCAAAACACGAGCGGACAGGACTATGTAAGCGGAGCGCCACCATCAGTTGGTGATTTGCGCACAAGAAACTTTTTAGCGTTACAGACCCCCGGATGGCCTGAAACGGCACTGTCTTAAGCTGCATGTACCCAGCCTAGAAGTAGAGATCTCATGTCCGCAATTTCTCAATAAGGCTAATAAGGGCAGACATCAATCTATGGTAAATGATAATAATTTGAATTGTTTTTAACATTTCCACTTGTTAAATCGCGTTCGCTTGTTCAGTGGCCTCACGTTAACCTTTAAAAACATCTTAAGGTCGGTGCGAACAAAAAAATCTCAACGGTCGCCAGCATATATTCTCTCCGAGCCGAGCGCCTCCATCAGTTGAGCAAGGCCATTTCCCAAGACCATATTTTCTTGTTACTTTATGCCCCCCTATAGCTTAAACTGCGTTTTCAAATCAATTTTGGGGTCAACTTAGGGGAACGTGCCCACCATGAATCTTGATGAGTTCAAGATGGCTTCCGGAACCTTATGTAACGATAAGCTTTAATTCACGTAAAGACTTTTTCTTTTGTTCAGACTTACAAACTTAAAATCACAAGTTGAGTTTGTTCTGAACTTCAACCTTCATTCAAATTCAGTGACTGTGTTACGTGATAAAGGCCAGATATAGATAAGAAGGGGTAACTTTCAGCTTGTCAGCGATCGAAGTCACGGTATAGGCTGCAGCTTGTAAACTATTTATATAGTAAATGTAGGCCTTGGTCATGACCTGGGTGAGGCCACAGATCTGAGTACAAATATCTGAATAGTTGTGAGTCACCACTATACGGGCAATTTAAACTTTAGCCACTTTCAATTGAAAGCAAAGTACCGGTAATTGTATAGAGAAAAAGAACAGAAGGATACGAGTATGTTTCATCTCATGGTTTTCTTTACTTTTAAATGTGCCTCGAGGTTGTTCGTGGATGGAATACGTCATTTCAAGAATGAAACTAACTGTAACTACTAAGAAAAGCAACGGAAATGTCATAAGACAGTAAAAAAAACAACAGAAATCATATTTGGAAAATAAACGTTTTTTTTTTTTTAATTATAAGCGCCTACATAATGACTATGCAAGAGTGCAGGTCTCACTGGTATACCACTCAAGTCGTCGCTTTTTAATCGTTATCGGGAAGTATCAAGTGAAACAAGTACTGAAATTGCAAATAAGTTACGAACTGATACCCCACTCACTGCGTCAGTGATCCGTTGTTTTAATTAACTGAATATTCATTATTAGCAGTGGCGGAGCTACCATACGGTCAGGCAGTTACCTCCCCTCCCCTCTCCCCCCCCCCCTCCCAGGCTGACTCAAATTTTGTTAAGCCCTTTTCAGCTTTTCACAAACGAGGTAAAGTAAATAGAAAAGCACAAGAATGAAAAAAAGGAAGAGACGGTAAAGATGCAAGTTTGAGTAATTCAGCCCCCTCCACATCCAAAAAATTATGAATGTGTTGCCAACTTTCTCCCTCCAAATTCAAGCAAGTTAACTTGCAGTATTCATCATGAAATGTGCACATTTTTATCACACTTTGTCATCGGGTAAACTCCAAAATGAGATTAATGTTTCATCCAAGAAAATGTATGACAATGCCATTCTCTGGCGCCTACTCGCTGAGCCTGAAAAGGGCGATTTCCGTTGAGCAAACTAGGGGTGGGGGGTATGCATTTTTTTCTGGTACGCTCCCCTCCAAAGGATGCTAGCGCCCCGCCTCTTAGGTAGTCTACAAACGATTCCCAGTTCATCCCTAATCAAAAATTTCTGGCTGCTCCAATGCAACAGGGCCGGGCATACTGTATGTTCACATCACACTGTATCACGTTCCTTGATGTCCCCTCATCCACGTCCTAGGGCTCGGTAAGAAAGCAAATCTATGCTTATAGCAGCGAACTTCCAGTTCTCCCCAGACCCAGCAGAGAATAACTGCCCAATGACAAACGTGTGGGTCTAAGGACACGTTCATCCCCAATCAAATATTTGCCAAGTGGTTCAAGAATATATGAGAGAGGATGCATAATATATGGTTCCTCCCTCATCTCAACCCATACGATATGTATTTGCAGTTTCATAGATTTTACTTTTGCTCTCATTAATTTGAGAACTTGCAAATATGAGATCCCTGTTTCAAGACAACGTATATGCATCTTAAAAGACCCAGGAAGTGGGGACATTTCCGGCCATCTGGAGAGTTTGAAAAGCTAAAATTGTCTTGCACACTACTCCTAGCCAACCGGTGGCGGCGCTCCGCTTAAATAGTCCGTATGGTTTCCTGTACAGAGAGGGTTGTGACAACTGGTTATTTGAAGCCGTTTTTTGCCTCAAAATGCACGATCTTACTGATCCTATGTGAGACAAGATAACCAATAAAATGTGCCGTTATACATGCTTGTTTTTACTGGAAAATCACGTATCATCTTTTGACTAACTTGCGTGCATAGGCCTACAATTTTCGCTCCGGTGGGGGCAAAATGTCAAACATTGCAACCCTTTCTATATACTAACCCTAATAATCCTGCCTTCCAGTTTAGCACCTAAAAACTATTTATTTTCCTGTAAGTTGTCCGAGTGGAGAAATTAAAAGACCTAGTGAACTTTTGGACATGGAATTACAATTCTTTTCAATTTTTACCTACTCACGCAATCACTTTAAAGGGAAGGAAGTTTTGTTTTATCGCTTTGTTTTAATAATATTCCTTACAACCAATTTTTGTGGACACAGAATGATAGATTATTCAGAATAAGGAAGGACAAGTGGCCTTCGTTTCAAGAAATAAGTTTCTCACAAACAGAAATTCAGTTATTTGTTGCTCAACAATCATAGGTTTACCCAAACTTTTCAAAATTCAAAATGCATCTTCCGTTACTCATCACATTCATGAAGCTATTGAGGTTTATCGATGAGACTGAAGTTAAACAAAGCTATTTTCCTTTGTATGCCAGCGCCCTATTTCACTTTAAGAAACACTCAAATTATGAATTTAAGATTATCCAGTGAGGGATAACTTTGCCTCGTGTGAAGTTAAATTTATAAAAGTAAGAATTTAAGATAAATAGAGAGTCGTTTGGCCCTTCAGTCCTTTTCTGATTAACAAAGGAGAAAAAAGAAATTTCGGTTACATATCTACATTCTCAGGTTGGCTTAGTTATGAACAACGTTCTACACTTCTTCATTCTACATGGCCCACAATTTTATTCCTTTTAGTAGTGAGATACAAGTAAGAGAGGCACCCTTACTTTTCATCATCAATCTTTTTCATCATCATCGTCATAAAAACCATCATGTAATCATCATCGTCAAAATCATCTCTATCATCATCATCATCATCATCATCATCATCATCATCATTAACATCATTATTATCATCAAAATCATCTTAATCATCATCAACATCATCATAATCGTCTTTATCATCATCAGCAATATCATCATCATCAACATCATCTCTATCATCATTATTATCATCATCATCAGCATTGTTATCAAAACCATCATACAATCATCATCATCATCCTCATCATCATCATAGTTATTATTATCATCATTGTCATCGACATAATTATCATCATTGTCATCATCATTACCATCATCATCATAATTATCATTATCATTATTATCATCACCATTACGGTTGCTATCATTACCTTCATCATCACCATGATCTTCTATATAATCTCGTTTCAGTAAACCTGATATTTCGTATAGTTACCGTTACCTTCCTTATCTGTTACAACGAATTGACTCGCGTGAAACGACCATGACTGAATATTGGCAGGGGATGCTTTTGAAGAATAATCGGTCAAGTTTTTGATATAGTCGGAAATAAATCTCGACAGAGTCTACCCGTGTCTAATGTGTAAAAGTACAATAACCAAAGACATTCGCAATCTCATCTTGGGGTTTTTGAAAATGTCTCCGTTTTTCTATTTTCTCTTCTTTTTTTTACGAAATGTCGCTCGACCTTTTGTTTTTCCCACCATGATTGTACGACGCAACGCCTAGACTACATATTAAAACTAATGTTCTACCATGAGTGTTCTATCGTACAGTAGACACATTCATTTCAGCTTCATGACTTTCCACGTGACACATAGCACTCATAATGTCATATACATGAGGAAGGTGGCACGCAAACAGCACTACTTCGTAAGATCATGTAATGCCTCTGTCACAAGTCAAATCTTATCATATTTGTATCTCCGAAAGCGTCAGCGCGTTGATAGGCTCAATCGGAAATGGGGTTTATCTCTACTTAAATACACCTTTGTACTATGTACTCAAGTTTACAGGGGGGAAATATATAATTTTTTTTTCATGCAATTGGAAGTGGTTACCGATATCTACGGTTTAAAGTCGACAGTGCAAATTTCTCTGTCGGGTTTGCTTTGAAGTAAATACATTAAAATCCACATATTATGTATACTATGATGGAAAATTGCATCGAGAAACGGTACTTTTGGAAATAACTGACGATGACTTTTGTTTATCCAATTTATACACTGCCACTTGAGACATAGTTTACCAACGTAGTTGCTTGGTTCTCCAACTGCAATGCAAGGAAAGGTATACCATTGAACCAACTTTACTGACTGCACAAGTCGGAACAAAACACATTGAGTCATGCCAAAGTTTACATGATCGTACTGGTCGGGTAAATGCAGACTTTGTTCGTGCCCTACAAACACTTGAGGTACATTTGCGCACGTTAAACGCACGTGTGAGCATTGCCCTAACTCACTCCACGTTGCATACCAAGTGTATGGATGTGTAAAGTAATCCAATATTTGTTCCAAAACTCACCAACATTCTTGCCTTTTTTAGTTGAATAAAACATAAGTAAATAACAAATACTTAGTCTTAATCGAAATGTGTTTATCATCAGTATACCAGTTCCGCGAAAAACGTCGGTGTGCAATCCAAGTTGCAAAGTCACCGAGAGTCGTGATCTAATTGCACGGAGACGATTGAAGATTGGATTTAAGTTGGAAACACCGGTTGAAACTTTGTCATTGAAAGTCAAAAATCCCCGGAATACGTCATAGCCACTGCAAAATAACATTTTTTGAGTCCTGTTTTTGCGGCATAGATGAACGTTCATAATATCCATCCCTAATTGGCCTGTTTGATTTTGACGTAACGACGGTGATTGACTACTATACGCTTTCTTGGAGAGTCTGGATTTTTTAGGGCAGACAAAAATGTCGAGACAATTTTCATATTCAAAAATCCGAAAGACGAATGCATAGTTCTCTTTCAGGTTTTGTGACAGGTGATCTTTTCCCCTACTTGCTCTTCCCTGACCGCACACTGACCAAGAACAGAGGCAGATGACCAGGTGATTAGCAGTATAACTCATTTTCCAACTTTAATCGACAATTTAAAGAGGCTCAATTGAGTTGTTCCGTGAAACCCATTACCTTCGTTTTCTAAAACATCCAAGTTTACCGTCACATACTAACGAGAAATGGTCAAACTGAGAGGATCTTTATGTCTCATTCAAAGGGTCATTAAGGAGTAGAGCAATTAACGACTTCAATTTGTTTTTTGAAAGTTTTTGACCAGACACTTTTTCACATAAGTGAATAATTCAGATGCACAAAACCAGTACAAGTCGAGGGTGAAAAAAATTCAAAGTGTTGACAGTTTTGTAAGAAGGTTGAATGTAAATTTGACAAATTACTGTCACGTGTCTGTAAACCCTTAAAAAACCTTACAAACTTATCGATTTCAACTCAATGGGCCTCTTTAAAATAAAAAAAAGGATATATGGCCATGTTAAGGGGGTTCTTTTTAACTTTATTGTAGCAGGCAAAAGAAACGAATGACTGCACGAGCTCTACTGTAGTGAAAAGAATGAGTTAGCCCATGTCAGGCATCAAGCAATTGACGTACGCATTGATATAAATCCACAGTTTGGAGTGGTAGGTCAAAGAAATTACCTCTCTCAGTTGCAACAAACCACCCAATCCGGACTAAAACGTACAAACTCAGCCTCTGCCATTGAACCTTCTTTGCTGGTACAGGTAATCATAAAAGGTCATTTAACCTTGTCAGTTCCCTTATCTTGCGGTATCATGTCATTTCAACATTATTATTATTATTATCATTTTAATTTTAAAAGTTTTAATTGTCAACAATATTCTTCCGAAATGGGAATCGTAATAACTGCTTTCTATTCACCTATTGTCATTCTTCTTCTTTTATTCTTTTACAATGAGGTATAGTACATCCACCTTAGGCCTACATTTGTTGTAACCTGTTATTATATTGGTTATGGTTTTCGTCTAGTTTTGTTATTACAAGCGAAAATTGCGGTTTTAAAATAGGCTTTCTAAGCTCCTTTTCAGAGGGCTACATGTCAACCAAAACAACCGTCCAAAGAATTTCTTCTTATCTATTTATTTCTTTTTTCTTAGGTAACTTTCATTTAAAAAGTTGCAATTAAAAAACTGAACACACATACACACGCACACACACACACCGAGCAATGACTGTGCAGAAAATGTGTAAATCCCATGTACCTTGCATTTTCTTTTTATTAACTGCCGCTTCCGAATTGCATACCTGTCGATCGTCCTCAGTGGTGGCGCACTATAGTGGTCAACAATAGGGTTCCTTTATGGAAACTGCGATTTTATCGGTAATTTTGACTCACAAAGAATGGATAAGTATTTCGAAGGGTCATTGAGTCGTTGGAAAAGGGAGCCTGAGGTGATAAAGGTAACGGACTGGGACAATCATGTCAGACTTCACATGCGAGTTAAATTGGGATGAATTAAAATTAGATAATAGTTCTCAGTATGTAATTAGAGACTTCACTGGTATAAATTTTCATACGTTGACGTTGGCATCGCTGGAAGGACGGTCGACTGGGGTTGAGGAAGAGGTTCTGAGGGGGGAGGGGGTCTTAATAGACCATTAGATGTTGAAAAACCATTATGATACTTTTTAGGAGCTCAGAATATTGCGATGAGCACAGACATAGATTAATGAGAAAAATATTGACATATCACATGCGCTGGTGGACCTACCCCTTTCCTCTACCCCCCCCCTCCCCACTACCCTAGGATTCTGACACAACACATCATGAATAACACAGGAGCAGTAGCTAAAATGTTAGTAGTGTATATGTAACCTTCTGCTCAGGTCGCACCCCATGCCCTGCTCGAATCGCCAATCTAACAGACACATAACAGGAGATTCCCATACCCCCCCCACCCCTCCACCATGTTCTCACTGAAGAAAAGTTGTAGGTAAGCAAAGCAGTGCTGTTTGTGTTTTTTGTTTTTGTTGCCCATTATGAATTAAAACGAGAGTAGAGCTTTATGTCGACCTTTTCAAATAGGAGGAGGTGGACTGGATTTTACTTTCACTCGTGACATGGAGGCTGGGGTGAAATATTGTGTGAATTTGAAACGTACTTTCTGAAAACACTAAAGAATCTTCAAGTGTAGATATAGTACTCATTTACAGTTAAATAACCAAAAGGTAAAGGACTCGCAGGGACAATGATTTCACTGGGAGAAATTGCAGTAGTAGGCCTTCGACAGGGTTAGAGGCAAAATACACTTGAAGAGAAGAACCGTAATGCAATACGAGTAAAGGACATTAAACAAAAATGGTATTCAGGGTTGTCACATGAAAAGCAAAGAATTGTTACTTGCCAACTGGATAATACTTAGGGTGGCTACAAACAATTTAATCCGCTTCCCCAGCCCATGAACACAGACTATTTTGAACCCCCAGGAACCATCCCGTGGCAGAAAAAAAAAAGAATTGAAAATAGAGTCTTTAAATGTATACTTTGACTCTATTTGTCATCTCTTTCAATATAATTATCATGATAATCAGTCTATTGTCATTCCATTTGTTTTAATAAAAAGTGAAATCTGAGACATCTGCAGTGTTAACTACCTGTTACAGAAAAATAAATAAATTAATATCAGCTGAAGGGCCTTTTTAATGTTCGGATTTGACTGAGGAACATAAAGCTCTTTCACCACCCATGAGATACCATAAGGCTGGTTTCATCATCAAAATGTGGAAAATCATGCATATACCGCTGATTGGCAGTTTTGTTCCTCTTTTATTACTTTGACGTTCTCTCCAGGTTTTCTCCAGCCTGTGTTTCAACGCATTCAATTTGGCATGCGGTATATGTATAAAAGTGTTCGATTCTGATTTCTTGGGCTCTATAGTAGCTCCAGTTTCTCAATTCGGTTTCTTCGTTATGAAAAGAAAGGTGTCTTCAGCATCCAAACCTTTTCCTTCCATCCATCCCATCTCCAATAGAAAAGAAAGAGGAAGTGGAAACTTCTGAGTACGTGAGCTTATAAAAGACGAATAAATGAAAAAGGTACAGCGAAGGAGAATTTTATTATTACAGTCTAGTTGAAATGAAAGGTCTACAAATGTTACAGTTTATTTTAAGTGATGAAAACGCATACACTCAAGCACATGCCCAACTGGTATTTGTTTCTTTCACTTTTCCTTCCTTATTTATTTCTTTCCATGCGTGGTGGTAAAAGGATTAGTCATCATCGACAGCTATAGAAGACTGAGGACAGATTATCAGATCCTGTACGTAGTTGCTAGGGTTACACACTACTGTTTCCATAGTCGAGCGTAGTTGCTAGGGTTACACACTACTATTTACATTGTCTTATTGTTACAGTGCACACTGTGAATTTCTCGATAGGTCGTCCGAGGCCTAGTCACCACGCTGCTACACTTCACTGAAAGTCGCTCCGTCTCAGTAGTGGCGTGGGTATATACTACCTAAAGAGCGGGGGGGGAGGGGAAGGGGAGGGGAAGGGGAGGGGAAGGGGAGGGGAAGGGGAGGGGAAGGGGAGGGGAAGGGGAGGGGAAGGGGGAGGGGGAGGGGGAGGGGGAGGGGGAGGGGAAGGGGGAGGTGCCGGACATTATCACTTACATAATAGCTAAATTTGTGAGATGACTATTTAAGCGGGGCTCCATCCTCACTTGGCCCAGCCTGAGCGTACCAGAATGCGAATGCACCCCCCACCCGTGACCGGGAATGCGGTTTCTGCTCTTTGTTTGTTTTCATTTCATCTCACTCTACCCCCTGGCAAATCACTGCAGCTTAAAACGAATTTTCAGAGTAAAAAAAAATGTAAAAGTAGATTCGCAGGCAATCGCCCTCCTAGACTACTCAGACTCCCGTTCACACTTGCGGTGAATCCCCTAAAACCGCTACTGGGGGGGGGGGGGGAGTCGCGCTCTCTCCCCCTCCCCCTAGTCACGTCGCCACTGCTGATTCTACTATGGGTGTACGGAAAACTCTGGGTTTCTCCGCTCCAAAAGAGAACATTTCGCACCTGATCATGGTGGTTCTTTGGTCCTTCGAGAACTACTTCCAGTTGTCTCAACAGCATTGTGGCCTACGAATAGGTGGGATGCATTAGTTTACAGAGACGGCAATTGGATCAAATGTCTTTCTCATTACGATCAACAGCTTTTAAAAATCGGATCATATGAAAAAAAAAAAAACCTCCCTTAAGTAACCACCTATGTCCATGAAAGTTTTGTCTCGGGAGACGGACGCATTGGTCTACAGGCATCCATTAATGCTGCTTTTTATAACTCATAATCCGAAAGATCTTTTTCTTTCACCTTTCTGAGTACCCACGCCGCTCCACAGAGTACCCAAGTTGCTATCCTAAGTGAAAAATTGAGGACCCTTAGACAGGAATGATATTAAGTTCGATTGGTGATACTAAAACAGCGTGCTCATTCCGTCATCCTGGTCCGCACAGAGCGACCTTCGTGAAAGGACGAATTGAAGGAACCGACTGGTAAAAAAAGAATGTTACTAAAACGAAAAAAAAAAGCGAAAAGAAAAGAAATTTCAGGTGAAAAGATCAATCAAGTCTAAAACCTGACTAACAGCTGCAGTAAGCGATTCTTGACAAAATTTGAGTTTTTTTTTTTTTTTTTGTCTTTTCTTTCCTTTTAGTTATAGTGCACAGTAATTTCCTACGGCATATACGCCAATACACAGGCAGATTATGATGATTTCAGGTGTTCTTTTTTTCATTTGCATTTGCGATGACATTTTCAAAATTAAAGTAAGAAGGGATCATCCCTTCAAAATTTGACCTATTAGCCACTCTTGGTCTTCACCAAAATTAACAAATTTTGAATCACATACGTTCAGTTAAATTCAGATCTACTGTAAAAGCTAGACTGAATTTTCGCATAATAAATGTAGTATTTGAGAATCGTATAACCACCCTAAAACAAATACAGAAGTTTATTTATTTTTTTTTTTTCGTGTCGACCAATCTTTCTTAAAGGAAGTGAAATTTCCTCGTAACTTATGTTCTTTTTCAAAAAAGGAGAAAAGGAAAAAGACCGCATCAGATTCCCAACTTTGCATTTTGCCTTTTTAAGTTTGTTTGTTTTTTAGTGGTTTGAGCACAATAGTACGAACGCTTCCTGTTTGAGCAGAGCCAAAGTGGGAAATTTTAAATTTTTCTCGTACAATAAAAGGATTTTCCAACTTGCCGTTTAGATTATTTTATGTGACAAAGACAGTCGCCACATGATAGTCGTACCGCCGAACAATTCCTGCATCACCTTCGCTTGATTGCCCCATTGACTATCAATGACTGCATGTGAGAAATTGCAGCATTTATTCCAAGACTCAACAAAAATGACTTCCGCTTTCACATCCCTTTATGACTTACCAAAGACTTTATTTAAAGACAGCTTTGCATGAATTTTTCACTTTTCTTTTGTAATTTAATGTAACTGCAAACGGTACATCAATAACAGCCATCTACTCCACCCTTCTTCCCTTTTCTTAAATTTTGCATTAGTAGAAAGGTATACTTCCTTGATTAGCCTATGATAGAAGCTGCTATTGGTGTGAAATATATAATGATCAATATTTAAAAAGAAGTTCAAAGGGGGAGGCTATTGACCATATCACCAGGCAGGATGTTCATTTTGCACTTTTGGAGATGAGACACTTGGTAGAAACTCTGATAATATTAATTATGAATCAGCTTCAACCGTATTAGTGTCATCATTGTCATCATCATCATCATCATGATCATCATCATAAAAAAAAGCATTATCATGATCATCATCATAACCATCATCACCATCATCATAATTGTAATTATAATCATGATCATTACAATAAGCATTATTATAATTATTATCATCATCATAATCATCACCATCATCACCTTCATCACCACCACCATCACCATCATCATCATCATCATCATCATCATCATCATCATCATCATCATCATCATCATCATCATCATCCTAAAACATGGTTTCCTTGTCATATCACTCTTATAGCTCATTGGCGTTCATCTTCCTTATGTTTTGTAAGCAAAATGTGGTCCACGTTGAGCTCAAACTTCAACTGCATGGAATTTTTAGAAAAAGTATCAATAACTTTACCACGCGACCCTCTTCGTCTGCCCTTCAAGTATAGAAGTAGCACTATATGCCTGTATACTGACCGTTCGCCATGCCAAACATGATCACATACTTCTTGAAGGCACCAGGTCAATGACATGAGCAAAAATGGAACAAAAATATTCATCTTTTGCGTATTTTTTTTCTTAAATCTCTCAATGCAAACAGCGTTCTGTGACTATCTGAAGCATACGACTTGGAATAAACTTTTAATGTGCGTCTCAGCATGCAGGCGGAAGAAACAGGTTTGTATTCGTAGAAACACTGCATCATACGCTGGCCAATGTTGACAAAGATAACCACAAGCAACTAATTGTAATCCATCGAATTTCGGTTCGGTCGCCAGCCATCACCTTTTAATTCACGCTGCCAGTGACACTTTAAAGGTGGTGTGACATGACAGTGGCATTCTGGAGTATTGGCTGTATAAATCATTAAACAAGTTGATAATGGTCACAAATTCCATCCAAATCCATCAAATATTCACAATTTTACAGGAAAAAAAATTCCTCACTTACACTTGCATCATGGAAAAGCGTTGGCTAAGTATGCAAATTTGTAACAAATTTGTATTAGAACGCCTAAGAGACTCACATGATGTATCTTTTGTTTTCTTTTGTTTTATTATAAGGACAATGGAGAATTTTACTTTGGAAGCATGAATTTTGTTCTTTATAATTATCATTAATGTCACTTACCAATGTGTGAGCCAAATGACAAGTAATTAAGCGACAATATATACATAATCAGTTTCGTCAACTGTGAAAAGCAATAGCTCAAAAAATGGTAATAGACATAAACGGAATTGCAACGGCAGAATTGTTACTCAGGGGTTTCACTTTGCAACTTCTGACTGAAGTCTTCTCTTTGCTTACTGCATGTACGCGCGCCTTTAAAATGACGTCAGTTACAAATATTGAAAATATAATTAAAGGTTTTGTGAAGTATACTAGTCGATTGCAATTTGTTGATGACAATCGTCACCGGGTAAAACATCAACAAAGGAAATAAAATGGGTTCGGTTTTACCCGTAACCTGTGGGACCCAGGGGAGGGGGGTGCATGAAGATGGACATGACAGAACAAAACAAAATGGGAAATTTATTATGAACAATTTTCAAACAAAAATTGTTAAGAGTCTGATACCCTAATTCAGATATGGAAGCAATTTTAGTTTTAACAAAGTTGCCATGGCGTTAGATGCCACCAGAAGTTAAAAAGCTAGCAAAAAATTGTCGTATACCGGAGACCGTTCAACGTATTTAAAATGAAGAAAAAGACACCTGATAATCCATTCTAACATGAAATGTGATTGGTCGAATTATGCCGTCGGTATGTCAACCTTTCAAATAGTGTGTCTACCCTGTAAATTCAACTTGTGAGGAAAAAAAAAGTTCATATTTGTTGATATGATGCTGGGCAGGTGTAACCCTCCGAGAGTGGGGGGGTGGTTAAAAATGCACACCACTCTTACAGTTGGTGGTGGAAGGGGGTGGGTGTTAAAGGGCAATTAGCGAAAAACTATATTTTATTACATTTAGGAGTTAAGGAATATAATATCCGTGAAGGAACTGTCAAAAAGAACACCGGGGATTTCCTTGTTGTTGAGAGGCTTTTTCCCCCGGATCCACCCTCCCCTACCCCTCCCCCACCCCTTGTGATTTGAAGTATATCATGCCACATAATAACACCACCCTGTGGATTCTTCTTGTTATTGTTATTATCATAATTTGCTTCGTTGTTCATCTGATGACAGCGATACAAACTTGAAACGAAACAAAGAAGAAACTTATTAAAACTTAACTGGCTCCACTGATCTCGTTCAATTGTATATTAGATCGTTCTTTACAGGACGTTTCGTCATAACCAAACCAGTCTTTGTCATATTGTTGGCACTTGAAAGGAATTTTGCCCTGGGGGAGGGGGAGATGGTTATCACGATTACAATAGTCTGTTGTCAAAATGATACAGATAATTCAAGTTCACTGCAAAAAAAAAAAAAAAAACTGGTACAGTTTACGTTTGGGGTTAAACTAGTAAACGCAGACTCATTAATATTCGTGAAAATTGCTTTTCTTTGAGGTAAAAAAAAAAGGTTCGCCGAAAAAAAAAGCCAAGAAACATGTTGAAGTGGTCAGTTTAATGTGACTATAGCCCTATATGCAATGTGTATAAAGTATAAATGGCCTCGCATCATCAGAGTCCACTTTGAACGAGTATTGCAGGCGATTAACTTCACCTCGCCCACCTTCAGTCTTTAAGGTGGGGTAACCCCATGCGAGCACTAGTGAAGGCTAAACAATTCAGTGCATTTCCAACGTACTTCGAAGCGAAACATAAAGGAAATCATTAAACAGCATGCCGGAATTCGTATCTCCCCGTATTTTTGTGGGCACGGGCGTTGATGGGGGGGGGGACATTTTTTTTAGTGGAAGGGGCACTAACACATATGTGACCTGAAACTTACAAAACTAAATAATTATTCTTCAAGTTGAAATGTAGTTTGAAATCTGTGTTGTAAAAAAAAAATGAAGGAAATTTATCTAAAAGTTGCAATGCCAGGGAGACTGAAAATGTCCCAGTCCTGCAATCTGAGAGGCTTTTCTAATAAAAGAAAAAATAGTACGCTGCACGATCAACTGATGATGGCGCTTTGCTTAAATGGAGTCAGACTTCCTCCACTTTAACCCTCAGGGCTTGTGGCCCCTCTCACCCCCCCCCCCCCATGAAAGTCTGGTTGCATCAGTGTTAGGAAAAGTGTTAGGGTCAGGTGCCCCCTCCCCCACCCCACCACTTCCAAAATCAAAAGACACCCAACATCCACGTCTGTAAATGTGGACAAATAAGAACATTTGAAACATGTGCCATAAGTATATGGGTGCCGACAAATAACAATGGCGTCAGGTGCCTTGTTGCTAAAATCACGAAAACTATGTTGCCTAGCTCTCTCTACCAAAGAGGCAGCTGGGTGCTCCCCCACTTGATAGTTATCCAATCAAACACTACGTTTGAATTACTAAGGGAATCACATGCCTACCTCACGTTTACTGATTGGTCACTGTCAAAACGTGCAGTTTAAGGCCACTTCGCTGTGTAAATGATCATACAAGGGGGGGGGGGGCGGGGGCTCAGATGCGATGATTGTTTTTATTACTAAAGCGTGACGTCGCTTGCACAATTCTCCGTTCAAATAAATTAAGTGTGCAACGTATACAAAAGGTCCTTTCGTAATGGTCATGTGTGCGCGGTGGTATGATAGAGGTAAAAGTAAGGAAGAATAATTTCACAAAAAAAAACCCCGTTATGATGTAATGCATTCCTGGACTGACCACGCGTTCTTCAATTAAAAGTTTTCAAAAACATTTACATCTTCGTGAACCACTCGCAAAGCTAATAACTATATACCGTATTACCCCAACACTGCTAGTCAGTACAAGCTGTAAAACAACTTGTTCCCCCAGAGAACCATGATTCATCATGATGCAGCATTCCCCCCCCCCCCCCTCTCACCCTCTCAGCACCACATCGAAGTCTCTCATCACCATGTAGACACGCCACGGGTACACCCAGAGACACTTCGAGAGGCAACCTCAAGGACTCCGAAGAGTATACGTTCTTGATATTCTTACGGACATTCACTTAATCTGTTTCTAACCCTGCAAAGACCACGAGGATCAATGGAGGCGGGTGTGTGTGTGTGTGGGGGGGGGGGGGGGGGAAGGACGCACCACCTCAATTTCAGGGGAATCAAAGGAGTCAAGTATTAAGGTTCAGTAAGAAGTAGTTTTCTTAAATTTGTAACCCCGAACCTTCATGGCCATGAATTCATGAGCAAAGTTCTGTCTTTTGGTTGGAAGAACTGAGACGTTCCATACACTTCCCAGAAGGGCACGCCAGATTAAAACTGATGGCGTGGAAAAGCGAGTTTGTAGGTGTGGTGGGGGTTTGTGTAAATTTTATGACGGGCAGTATGAATATGTACATAGTTTAAGCACCCTACGTGTACTCGTGAATAACTCGTGAATTATATGTAATATCTCCTTATTCCAATATTTGGATGAGCTTCCCCCCCCCCCCCCGTCTCTTCTCCTCACAACACGGTATCACTGCTGACTGACAGCTGTTACACCGTCCATCGGATAGAGACAAACACCCGTTAAAATTCCCATCGCTAGAAGGTACCAGGCGTGTAAACCAACGGTCATCATCGTCCTTTTATAGTATATTTCTTATTTTTAACCTCCCATGCAGAGATAAAATCAGACGTGTTAAACGAAAATCAAGTCTGAAGAAAAAAACAAAACATAACAACAACATGAAAAAAGAATAAAAAAGTATCGAACTCGACGATGTTTTTCAGCTAACCTCAGCAAACCGAAATTGCTTAAAAAAAAGAGAGAAAAAAAGAAGAAGAAAAAACAACCTATAGGTAAAAAAAAATAAAATAAAAGCGAGTAAAACAGAAAGAGAATTGTCATCGAAGTAAAAAGGGACAGCGATGGCGCGTAGACGTTGTCATTCTTCGTCACCTCCTCCACTTACGCATCCTGAAAAATCTTTCGAATATCATTAAATGCTTCTTTGTTTCTTTTTGTTTTCTTATTACTTTGCACTGTATGTAATAGACTTTATTGAAACACTGACACCCATTGTTTACACAGTCTGCTAGAGTTCGTTAGCACTCCTCCTGTTTTCCCCTTTCTTTCACTCTCGAGGGAAGGCAGTTGTAGGTAAAGGGGTTTCACCACTTTTTTTTTTCTTTATTTACATTTTTTTTTATATAAACGCGGGGACGCTATATAATTTCACACCTGCGAATCAGTTCATAGGCAAATCTATTCTTTTAAAAAAATATATTCAGAGTTGTTTTTTTTTTTGCCATGTGATTTCTTTCGTGTCTTTAAACAATGTCTGACGAATCGGCAACCGCAAAGTGAAGGGTGACGGAGGTCACGAGTAGAATAAAACACGGCACGTGCGAGCAATTCGTTTTCGCTTTATGCAAGGTTGTCACTCGATAAACAATTCAAGAGAAAAGTTCGGAATTTCTGTTGCGCGCATGAGCTTTTTTTTGTTTTAACAAGTACTCGGTTGTGATTCATAACTAATGACTAATAAATGTATCAGGAGAATTAATATCGTGAATGCATGCATATTTGTACAGTAACCGAAAGACTTTTGCCTTTCGAAGAGGAAGCAATCCCAAAGGTTCTCGTCCAATTGGCTATTTCGATAAATTTTGTAAAACGTTAAGTTGTATGACACATATCCCTGCATTTGCCACAGTAAAAAAAAAAAAAAAAGGGGGGGGGGATGGTTTGGACGAGAGGGGCTCGGGGAAGTGGGCTATCGGTCACTGGAATAGAATGCGTAGGGAGAGGCGGGAGACCTTGGGGTATGTATACAACAATTCTTGCTGGGTCCCCGTTTTGCAAATAAATGCCAAACAATAAAACCTCTATTGATATTTTTCACTCGGAATCGGCAACACCTTGGGGTTGGGGGAGGGTTGCCACTTGTGAAGTCACACCTTATGTATGGTCGTGACGTCAGAAAAGCCTGTTTGAAATGAGATTGGTTTGTTGCGAGAAAAGACTTAATTATTGAGACAGTCTTTCCCTCAGTGAGCTACGAATGTCTCTATGTTGACATTAAACTCACTTAAAGTGGTCATGACACGTAGACTAAAACTCAATAGAAATTATTTTTTTTCTTCTAATTATTTGGACAAATTGATATCCAGAACTACCATTGGTGATCATGTTACGTTTTTTTTTTGTACAATGTTTTGCTATAAAAGGTTTACGTTTCGCAGTTGGAAACTCATTTTTGAAAATCTCTTTTAATGTTCCTACAAGGCAGCTCATACATCATATTAGGAACTTTTTCGTGAGCGAGCTATTGCTCGACAATAATTGAAAATGCTTCTTCATGTGCATGCTTACTTGGATTTTTTTCTGTCTCGGGTGCTGGACCATTTGGGATGTTCAACTCACAGTACATTGCTTGCGAATACCAGAGTGCACGAACTCAAAGGAGTGTGCTATGCGTAATGCGACAGTATTAGCTAAAAATAGCTAAGACTACGTAAGCAGTGCACCATCTCGAAATTGCAGAGTGCCCAACGTAACGTGGTCATACCGTATAGTACTGCCATGCTAAGGAGCGTAAATCAACTCAATCTGCAGACAGTGCTGTTTCGTCCTAAGTTGTTAGGACTCATGAGTGTCACACACACACACACACACACACACACACACACACACACACACACACACACACACACACACACACACACACACACACACACACACATATATATATATATATATATATATACTCTCCCATTTGTAATAGTTGATCAGTCCTCCGGCCTGTTCAATGGCCTGATTCAAGATACCATACAGAAAGGGAAAGGAGTGGGAAGAGAGTTTGTGTGTGTGTGTGTGACTAGGTGTGTTCGAGTGTGCGTATGTGAAACACAAGATGCTATAGAGAATGATAGCTTCATAAAAGCTACCTGAACAGAGATTCAACACCCAGCAAAGAACATGATCTACCGAAGATTTGCGGCACACCTGTCACCGACAAATGTGGGAGCTCCACCTGCTGTCACTGATGAGTCACTAGCTTACCCCGATTGAACGAGAATGATTATCGGTTCATCTCAGCATTATCTATGAAGGCAAACATTCCATCTCCCCCTCTCTTACTCCCACTTCATATATTTCCCCCACCCCCTCCCCCTCCTGTTCCCTTTCACGTATAGTGCCAATGCTCAAGTCATATGAGACAAACTCGTATAAGATTCAGAGATTATTGTCCAATTTCAACCAGGTTGTGTTAGAGTACTTTTATTTTCCATAGTTATTGATTTGCCTTGCAACGTTGTCTTCGCAGCCTTTACCCATTGGCAAATTGTGATTCAACTTAATATGCTAATTAGCTCATTAGCTAATTATCTCCCTATTCATGGTTGTACTTAACTGTCTAACACAGTTATTCCCACGTTTATTACAACCCCCCCCCCTTTTTTAATATGCCCTTATTTCAATATTTCATATACTGTTAATTAATCCCTATTTATCAAACCGCAACTTTCGAAAACTATAATCTAAACTTCACATACAAAATAAAACAGAGACAGCGAGAAAGGCTGCCTATTGTTGACAACAACGAATTTGTTAAACATGGCTCGAGTTTGAACAATGACAGGACTGGAAAGTAAAATGTACATACAAATTTTTTGAAAATGAAGTGTAAATTGCCTCGTAATGAGAGGCTATTCATTCTTACTTTGCGTCAGATGGAATAATATTTAAACAATCGCCGTGGTGCAGTAGAGCATTTTATCAGTATTTACCACGTCTCAAATCGATTCAGTGTGGCGTCTGTAGCGCCAATCACGTGTAGTCTTCCCACGGTGACACCACGCACTTGTTGCTGAGTCCAGTGCACATGTTTTATTTACTTAAGATAAATCTTCGGCGTCCAACGACAAAGCGAAAATCTCATAATTTATATTCCTCCCCCCCCCCCCCCTTCAATCTTCAACACCTATTAACATCTTACATACTGTTCAGGTGGAGGATGTATTGGGTCCGATAAATTTTCATGTAATTTCTACGTGCGTGCGTCTGTGTGTGAAATGTACACGTATGCGTTCTTGGGGGGATTATTACGTTTTGTCACCAAGAGGTGTAAACATGGCAAACAATGCGTGGCCCAGCTTGTAGCAATTGTTTGCCTCCCATTATTGTCGCAATGTATAAATGGACAATTACGCACAGACGACAGCGGCAACCAGAGGGCAATCCACGGAGTTGCATATCTCATCGGCAACATGCACATTGATTTCAATACAGGGCCTGCACATGGGAATTTGTAATAGTTTATTGTTATTGAAAGTTAATTGGTTTAATACTGTAGTTCTCAAGATATTCTGGAGATACAAATTTTGGGCAAAACTAGCTTTTTTTTTTCTAAAAAAATCAGCAAATTTCACTTTCTTCACTACAAAAGTGATATACCTTGAATATTTCATTCTCATGTAAGTTTTTGCAAAATTTTGAATTAAATGCTCAAATACTTAACAAGATATGCTGGAAATAGCAATTTGGGGGCAAAATTGGCTTTTTTCTAAAAAAAAATCAACAAATTTGACTCGATTTACCATTACAATAATATTATGTTGAACAATGTATTCTAAGGTAAGTACTTACAAATCTGTAAGTTAATTGATCTAATAGTTCTCAAGATATGCTGGAAATACAAATTTTGAGGCAAAATTGGTATTCTTTCTTAAAAATCAGCAAATTTCACTCTTTTTACTACAAAGTGATATACCTTGAAATTTTTCATTCTCAGGTAAGTTTTTGCAAAATTTTTGAGTAAATGCTCAAATACTTCTTAAGATATGCTAGAAATAGCAACTTTACCAGGTTTCAACTGAATCGCTCATATGTTTTTCAAACTATTCTGGAAAAACCACAATTTGGACAGGTCCGGACGCACACACACACACACGCACACACACGCGCGCACACACATTGGCACGGACACGTTTTCATTTATACCGCCCAACAGGACCCTCCTGTACCCATGGTCACTCTACCATGGGGTACCACTGGGGTGTCGCTACTCATCCATGGCAACCATTCTCCCATGGGTACACAGTACAATATATAGCTCCACTAGCCAAGTGACTACTATATCTCATCTAGCCCCTATAGGGCGATGAGATAACAAGACATTGGCACATTATCTTCTCTCCCCCAGACTTGTTTGCAGTTCAATATTTAGCCAACGTTATCTTTGAGTAACCAATAGTAATAAAAGAAGTATTAATGATTAAAAGTTTACCGGCAGTAATGGTAACAGTTTTAGTGCTAGCAGTAGTAATATTAGTAATCCAGGTAGTGATAATAGCAGAAGTTTTAGTAACTGAAGCAGTAGTAGCAGTTGCTGTGTAGTGTTAGTAATAACTGTAATTAATAGTAGTAGTAGCATTATCAGTAGCATTATCAGTAGCAGTAGCAGCAGTATTAGTAGTAGTAGTAGAAGTAGTAGCTGCTGAGTTGTAATAGTAGTAGTAATAATAACTGTATTAGCAGCAGTTAGTTGTAGTAGCTGCTGAGTAGTAGTAGTAGTAATAGTAATAGTATTAGTTAGTGGTAGTAGTAGCTGCTGAGTAGAAGAAGTAGTGATAGCAGTAGTAGTTAGTAGTATCTGCACTTGGCAATTGTCTACAGAAGAACTTACGGCTGTACTTGTGTTACATGGTCAGCACGTAAGTGGTACTTGAAGTGGTAGAAATAAAACCTATGCCGGCTGTAGTAATAATAGTTGTTGTGGTTATAGTATCGACAATATTGATGCTAGTTATAGTGCTTACACTACCAACAGTATAGTGCACAATCATTTCTTCTAGAAACTAGTATCGAATGTCGGCTAGTGGAATGCAACTGGCATTGCTGGCGGCGGTTCTTTTTATACATGGTAGCCGCAGTGACACTGACATTGTAGAAGCTTTGGTGCAGAAGGGAATTTTATCGCGTGGTGGTCATGGCCGTGGTAGTGTGATATTAACAATGGTCATTGTAGCCATGGTGACATGGTCGTCACTGCAAGTGCAGTGGTAAAGGATGACGAAGGGCACAGTGGTGATTGCGCATGCCCCCTGTTTTGGTGGCGGGAAAAGTAGTGTTCCTTTAGTTTTTCCTTATGCTTTGCTTCAGCTGATCAATCAAGTGTAGATTTTAGCCAGAATTGAACCTCTAATCTTCTTGGATTCAAATTGTGTTGCCTTGACCATATTACAAGTGGATGTAGTTCAATTGGTTTTTATTCTTTCTTTTCTTTATCTTTCTGTCCTACGGTGGCTTAAAAGTCCAGATAAGAAGATCTTTGCTTGGCAAGTTGACAATTTTCTGCAAAATGTCTAGATAACAAGAAAATATAACAGCAAAAAGGGAAATAATGATCAATTGTTTAGCTATGACTTTTGAACATTTAAACAATTTTCTGCAAATTGTTCAAATGACAACTAATTTTATCCTGTCAATTCAAAAGTAAGGCTACAAAATGTTGATTTGATCACTTCTTTTCAAAGTGATTTCGTGCGTAGGCAAAAAGTGAAAACATTGAAATTTCATCTCCAAAAGTTTGGTAAGGCTTTTAATTGCACCATTCAGACAATCTGGAAAAATAAATAGGTTTCAGTTGGTTAATTTTGCCATATGATTTCAAATTCTTCAAACATAACAACAGAAAGTGTAGAATACGATAATGTGGTGGTTGACAGTCTTCATTCAAATCAACGGTGTGCTTCTTTGAGCAAGCCAATGGGAAGTATACCAGTATTGAATATTCAGTTAACAACTCAGGATCACAGACGCCGCGGGCAAGGAGTGTGTTCAGTTGGTAAGTACTTTGTAGACACAGTGTTTCCTTTCACCAAATACTACAATTCTCGATACCTACCAAGGAGCGACGACTTGATTAGTATGTTTTTGATAAACTAGTGAGACCTGTTCTGTTGCATATTCATTATGTAGGCGGTTAAAGTAAGAACCATTAATTTTAAAATATGATTTCTGTTTTTTACTGTTTTTATGCCAATCCCGTTGCTTTTCGAAGTAGTTACTGTCATTTTCCTTCATTGAAAGACATATTCCGTTCATGTACGCGTGTACATTTAAAAATTAAGAAAAATTTAAGATCAAACATAATCTTATCTTTTTGGTTTTTCAGTACACACGCAATCACTTTAAGTGAGCAACTAAAAAAATTGCTGCAGAATGTTAACTTGTTCATATCTTTCTACGTGAACAAGTTATCAATTTTCTGCCAATTGTTCAAATGAAAACTAATATATCATCATGTAGTTTGTATTTCTGGTCTAGGAAGTGGACAAGTGGACACTTTGCAGAAAATTGGTGAAATGACAAGATATGATAAGTTGTAATTTGGACATTTTTCAGACAATTGTTCAGTTGCTCACTTAGAAAGAAAGTGTACAAGCAGAAATTTTGCAGAAATTTGTTGAAATGGCAAGATACGATAAGTTGTCGTTTGAACATTTTGCAGGCTAAATTGTTCAATTTGCTCACTTAGTAAGATAGTGAACAAGTCAACATTTCCCGACAAATTGTTGAATTGGTAAGATGCGATAAGTTTTTCAAAAAAATGTTGAATTGAATTCCTCACCAAGAATCAAGCCTTGAGTAAACAGGTTAACAATTTACAGAAAATGTTGAGTTGTTCAGATAATACAGCTGAACAATTGTCCATTTTTGTTCTTTTTGATGAGATATCAGATCGCTATGTGGACATTTTGCAGAAAATTGTCAACTTACGAGGCAAATATATTCCTATCATGATGGCACTTTTAAGCTTTCGTACTTTCCTGTTCAATTTTCCTTTTGTTTTTCTTTTGCTTGTCAGGTTCTTTTTTTTCTGCTTACGCTAAAATGACCGTAATGCACTGTGCGTACTTGGGAAGGGGGCGTCGTTGCTGATTATGATCTAAGATTATGACTCTGTGAAGGAAGTGTGTGTGCGTGGGTGCGAGGGTCTGACAGGAGGGGGCTGTTTCATCTCTGATTGTACAGAAGTGCACATATTACGATAATGCACAAACTCGGCTGTCTTACGCTAGTTACCTGAATGAATAGACTATAGTAACAGACGCTCGTTCACCGCAAGTCGGCACTAAGATATAGTAATCGTCTTGGAGCAGTGGTACCCATAATGCAAGACGCTTGACACGTAGACAATATGCCAAACGGAAATATTGCGTTTATAATGCAACCAAAACGGCATACGAAGAAAACGGCTTTCACAGTTGTCAAACCATTCTGTCTCACACACAAAAAAAGAAAACAACAACAACAACAACAACAACAACAACAACAACAACAACAACAACAACAACAACAACAACAACAACAACAACAACAACAACAACAACAACAACAACAACAACAACAACAACAACAACAACAACAACAACAACATAAGCTTCACCTAGTCAAAGCGTCATGTACATGATGAGTTATGGAAGATGCATCATTTGAATTCTTATCAGTTTGGGTGAAAAAAAAAAACATATATTTCTGAGCGACAAATAACTGAATTTCTGTCTGTGAGAAACTTATTTCTTGTAAAGAAGGCTACCATTCATAATCATTTTAAGCAATATATCGTTCTGTATCTGCAAATATTGGCTTTGAAAATATGATTACAAGTGTGCAGTATTTGGACTTCGGGTGCCCAGCTCCCTATTCGTGAAGATGTATTTCAGCCTCCTGGCTCCTGTATCTATCTTTTCTCTTTGTTGTGGGTCTTTAGACGCGGAACTGGTAGTTAGGCGTTGTGACGTATGATTTGTTTAGCGAATTGTTCCTCTATTCCATCCGATCTTTAACACTGTGGCCTTTTGCTCCCCCCCCCCCCCCTCCTCCTTTCCCTTTTCTTATGCTGTGAAGGTCGGTTGTAAACTGCAAAATATTCAGTTTATTCGCTAGGCACGAGGCGGCTTTGAACGACGTTGAATTGAATTAATTACAGTTAAGTGGAAAACAGGGGGGTCCCCTTTTGATAAAGCATTCAATACAAGCAGTTGCATGCGATGTAAAAGTTACCGTTTGATGTTTGTCAGCGTTTCATTGCAACTTTCAGTAGTTTTCATTTAAATAGACTGCAGTAGTTCCTCAAACGAAATAAAAATGAAAGAAAAGAAAAAAAAACTTAAAAAGACTAAAAAAAAAACAAGTAAAATATGAAAAAAGTTGAAGTACCATGAGAGCTGTAAGGTAAACAAATTGTAGCCGGGAATCACATATATTGTAAATCTTGTAAATCAGTATAAAGGCCATGATGGACAACACTGAATGGTATATTTAGAGAAAGGCGATGAGGCAAAGTGGTCAAGCAGTCACCGGAAGTTGCAGATAGCGTTACCCTAGGTACGTTGACCAGCATATGATGGCTCTATTTTTGAGGAGGTGATTTTAATTTGCCAGCTACAAAATCTAGAACACTTAGGGGTACACATGGTCCTTATCGTCAAAATGGCGTCAAACTGTCCGTAGCATGGAGGGTCACGTGCCGCCGGAACGACTGGGCATTGTAGTTTCATACGTTTGCACTTAATAATAGCACCAACAATAGTTCGAACAAACGACGCGCACATCTCGCAACGTACAACGGGGAGTGGGGAAGGGGGGGGGGGGGGCTACTGCTCTTTATATTAACTCGACAAGCAGTGCTGCTCGCTGTTGTGAAGCGATCCGAAACTTTTTGGTGAACCAGCATTCCCGACTTTGGAACGCTAAAAGCGAAAAACGAATCCCCAGCTTGGTGATTTTAAGTGGTAGCGATGTAAAATGAAGAAGCGGCAATGTCAAGTTGAAGTAGTAGCGCCATAAAATTAAGAGTAGTTGTGATGGACTAAGCTGAAGTCGGGATTTAAAATCACGCCGCTATCTATTCGTTTTGCCCCTTTAGCGTTCCATACTGGATGAAGCAAAATCGCCGAAACCACACTTTCCGGTGAGTAGAGGGGGCACACCTGTATTAGAGGTACGGCCTTCCTGAGAAAAGTAGTACCGAGATTTTAGGTCCATTCTAGGTGTTAATTACGTAGCCTCACAGGCTACCTCTCTGGAATCGTCCTTCGGGTTTTCCGCGCCGGTTGACACAAGATTCGTACCCTTGCAGAAAAAATGGATCCGTTAACCACACAGTCGGCGGACATGCGGATTAGTACACAATCTCAAGTACATTTCCGGTCGCCCCGCCCCCACGATTCATAATAATAACCGTAAATGTTCGTGAGCGAAGGGAATAAAGCACCAATACAAGTATTATGTTTCAGCAATCAAGCCATAAATCAACATTCTGGCTCTATGAAACTTCTCGAAATTTCACACAGGGGAAGATTGTTTATGAATTTCATACAAAGATTACAAATAAATTACATTCTCAGTCTAGGTTTGGTAGCTTCCTGAAAAGGATTCATGCGTGGAGTGATAGAGCACAAATGAACTCATATATAGATAAGACATGACTAGAACAACGTCAAGTTCACGTGATCACGTGGGCACACATTACGTCCTATTGACTAGAGTCATTTGTAACCCTGTCTAGTCCGCATTATATATCAAAGATTTTTATATGGTATCGTCCCAAAGAAGGTACATTATTTACTATTTTTATTATTTTTGTGTTAAATATCGGTGTATGTTTTTGGCGGCATTGAGATATTGCATTAACAGCGAGTATAATATCTAATCGATAGATTTTATTCCAAAAGTTTAAAAGCATGTCTCTTTATTTTCAATCTGTCAAGGCGTTGTACCCTTGTTTTCGTAGTAAAAAATCCAATTTGGAGCACTAAGCTCCACCCCAATCCAATTATAGCAGATTTGCCACAGCTTACTGAAGCTAGCCTGATATGGCCAAGCTCGCGACCCAAAAAACTGCGAAATGTTTCTGCGTACTTACGCCGTGCATTTCGTGTTAGAGCGCAACGTTAATACAGTACGTGTTGTGAATATACGTACATGTATTAACATCAGTGTAAAATAGCTTTACCGATCGCCGCGCGGAGTAACTTTTCGCGGAGATGTCGTTGAAAGTTCACCTAGGGTTATCAAAACCACTGTTTATTGAGACCTCAAATATTTTTGGATGTATTCCAGGGAATTTTTCTTAGCGTAAACTGCTTTTGTTTGATTCATAGGCCTAATTCGTAAGCGAGGTAGATCCTACGCATCCTGCTAGTCCTAGACGTTATAGCTGAGTTTGTGTTTGATTAGCCTACTGAACATCAACCAGAAAGTGAGAGAAGAATTAAAAAAAGAAAAATCTCATTTTCTATTTCTCCCTAAACCTGACATGCGTGCTGGTATATCTGCTGTATCTATTATATGCTACTACATTCTTGCAAATGCAATGCATGAGTAGGCGGCCTATGCAAAGTAGGCTTAGGCTAACTTTCAAAGAAAATAACACAAGACAACTTCACTAGATTTACAAGGGAAATTGAAATCTGTGGTAGAGCAGTAAGACATTTAAGCACAGATTAGGGCCAAAAAAGAGACAAAATTACACATAACAAGAAAAGTGAAAGTATAAGTTGACGAACCATCAACAGCAAAATTCAAAGCAAGTTCAAACGTAAAATATAAATATAAAAGTAAAGTACCCAATCATCTTAAAGAAAGGGACTTGTGAAATGGAAGTTCTGCCCATGAAAGAGTAAGGCACCGAAGCGATATGTGTAGATAAATACTGTCAGTAGGCTCACAATTTTTCGCTCTGAAATGTTCATGAATTTTCAATCGTCATTCAAACTGGGAAAATAAAAAAAAAAGTCTCATATGCCATATACATAAGTGCAGAGTGAGATCATGTCTGCGTATGGTATAGGGAAAAGGAGGTCAACCATCCGGCCACCACTTCCCTTTTCAGACTTTTTCTGTGAAACGCCTAAACATACAGCGACCTTGAAAATCATATGACAAGAATGATGTTACGTGGTCAACTGCTAGGCCTAACCTAGTACACGAAAAAATTCTAGGGCCCAAGTCAGTTGACAAAAGTGGGTTATGTCATAAATTTTTATTGCACTCTTGCCTGTCTCGCTGGAATGGACCATTTTTTCCCCTTACGCTTATATACCGGTAGTGTACTTGAAAAAGTTATGTAAGAATAGTTTCTGTTACCCACAGACGCTAGTTAAAAAACTCATTTTTGGTTATAAAGGTCTAAACTTATATGAGAACCACTTAGTCATAACATTTTTATGCACGTTATCTTGTTTATTGTTAATTAGAGGCTTGATCTTGAACATCTGATTGTAAAGTTTGACTGTTCATGTGACTTTTAATTTGATTGGTTTGCGGTTATAATCATGGCGAAAGGTCGTTAATAGTCATAAGTAGGTCAGGTGCTTATTGATACCGCACAAACAAGCTTGACCTTAAGTCATATAACAATTATAAAAATGAAACATATGGCAATATCCTGAGCGGTTTAGGACTTTCAAAATCACCACAAAATCATAACCGGGCAATTTTTTTTCTCACAAAACATTGGACGTGGGGTAACAAAAATGATTTCGTTTACATAATTTATCACTTGATTGCTTTTGGAAGTTATCAATGTTCTCTACGATGTTTGACATCTCTACCTGAAGTGGATAGGATGATTATAGCTGGTTCCTGGACTATACTATAAGAATTATCGGCAAGTATCATTACAGCGATTTACCCAACTTCAGTTTTTATTTCAAGCCTGTCTCTGGCCGATCGTGGCTACGTCGAATTTGCCATGCAAATTCAAATTTCTAGTTACTCATGTTGAGATGATCAGTTGTGGCAGATTTTTTTGTGGATATGAAAGGGGAGATGTCAATGCGTGAGTGACGGCAAATTTAGATGGATCGGAGGTGATTTAGGCTGTTTCAATAATTGGTGTGAAAAAGGGTTAATTTCCGTCACTTTGCGGATTAATATGAGCAGGTGTACACTTGTACTGATATTGTCTGATATTTACTTACGTTGCTGTTCTAGGACTCGTATTGACCGGTAGCCTACTTTGGTCCAAAGTGGCTACATACAGCCCGTGAGATCTGACGCAAAGCTGGAAGACATAATGTAGCAACCCGAAGACCGTCTGCTAGAGGAAAATGTGGAATCTGGGATGTTTCTCTCTGTTCTATCAGTTTGTAACCAATTTGATATCTCTGGCTGTTTGATTGATCGGGGAAAAGCAACACTCAATTTACTCATGCCATGGATCTTTTCTCAGCTTCGGATCTCCATCTTCGGGCAACCCGTACCTCTTTTCCGATATGACTGGCTTGTGTTCGATTATATCGGTTAAAAAAGGTGAATAGTCTCTATTGTAACAATGCATGCAGCTAATTACGTATATATCGTTACCGTATTCTGACAATTTTACGCTAGCTCGCAGAATTCGAACCCCTGGAAAATATTCCACGGCAAGCGTGTACATATCATATTGAAATGGCATCAAAAAGACTGAGAAGAAAGAAAAAAAGGAGAAGAAATTTTACATAAAGACAATAAATAATTTTACAGTCGTAATTTGAAGATTTTCCAATGATCCTCTCTGCGTTATTGATGATAATATTTCATTCTTCTTGAGGGTAATTATCATGGCGAGAAATATTTTCCTCTATTATGAATTTTGGAAACGTCTCTGCATGCGTGTCACAAAAGATTACGAAATGGTAGCAAACAGCAAAATAAATGAACAAATCAATTAAAATAAAGTAAAGATTTAATTCAGCAAACCATGAAAAATAGAGCAAGGGACAACTTATTCACAAAAGAGGGGGCCCTGCAGTCTTCGACAAAGGACCGCTCTGACGTAGGGCTATATAATGGTCCTTTAGCATACATCAAAAACTACAGTTTACAGTGTGGCTTGTAAACATTTAGTAGTCTATTAAGTTGAACTGAAAATAATTTTCTTAACCTTCGAATACCTGTAACGAAATGCCGGGGAAGTGAGTGGATTGGAAAGAATAAAGAAAGTGTTATATCTATCTATATATATATATATGTATATATATATATATGTATGTATATATATATATATATATATATATATATATATATATATATATATATATATTTCAAAATCATCGACGAGGAATTCCCAGCAACGCACAAATTACATAAAATAATTAATAGAAACAATGTCAAACTTAGTTACAGCTGTATGCCTAACATTAAAAACATAATCGACTCCCACAACAAAAGCATCACCAGCGCACCAAGGGAAGAACAAAAGCAATGCAACTGCCGGAACAAAGAACAATGCCCGCTTAATGGACATTGTAGAAGCAAGTCCATCGTCTACCAAGCGATAGTCACGGAAAATAAAAGCGCCAAATCAGAAACATACATCGGAATCTGTGCAACAGAATTTAAAGCGCGCTACAACAATCATAAAAGTTCTTTCAACAACGAACACAAAAAGAACGATACCGAGCTCATTAAGTATATTTTGTCGCTTAAGAAAAAGGACATTGAATTCCAAATCAAATAGCAAATTCTCAAACGAACTCAACCATACAACAACAAAACGAAGAAATGCAATCTCTGTCTTTTTGGAAAGTTTTTCCCTATATTCAACCCACAACAGTGCACCTTAAACAAAAAAACCGAATTCATATCCACATGCCGACATGCCAGCAAATTCCTTCTCAACAAATACAAGGAACTCAAACACCGACCAGTCGCTACACAACACCTGAAGAGTGCACCACATAGGTCTTCACGAAACAAATTTGTAGTGTTTTCGATGTATTTCTAGTTCGACTCATCAATATATAATATATATATATATATGGATGTATATATGTATGTATATATATATATACGTTGTATATATCTACATTATGTTGTTATGCTAACAACTTTCTCTTTTTGCTCAGGTATCAGTAATTGAAAGGGAAAGTGGTTAAGATAATTGAACGTTTCCTTTTCTTTGAAATTTATGCTTCTTATACTTTTTGAAGACCCTTCAAATGTGAATGTAAAAATTGCTGGTCTTGCGCAAGCTGCTGTCAAGTCTGATGCCGAGTAACCTGCGGGCGGTATATGTGAAAGATACTGGGTCTTGTCTAAGTTTGAAAGGGGAAACCTACCAACTTCATGGAAAGAGAAACGTCGAGAAGGAGGTTCAGCCTGTCCGGAACAAGTTTAGCTTTGTAATTCACAGCGGAAGCGTGTTAAGCCTTCATTGAAGTACATTACATAGAACCTGAGCAAACGACACGAATGCTGGACTTTGTGTCAATATGTGTAGCCTACATACACATTCGTCAAAAGAAAGACGAAGAAAGGCGGGCTTTGGGGGTTTGAATTGGTAGACAACACACACACACAAAGAAAAAGAAAAAGAAAAAAGAAAGTGCGCATGCTCATTTCGGCGCTTATTGCATGTTCCCCCTTAGAAAGCATTTCACGGCGAAGAAGTAAAGAAGTTACCGTATGTAGAACTTTATAATTGTATAGAATTTCATAGGAGGATGACCTCGAGGGACCTATGCCTATGAAAACCACACATTTCAATGTAGGCGGTTTTCGACAAGCGAGTCTGCACACTGGTAATACAAAGCCTGCTGCAACACAATGTCAAACCAAATAGTTTGAAATCGTGATATTGCGTGAGAAACGTGGGAGTAAAAAAGGAGTAAAAAAAAAAAGCCAAAATGTAACAAGTACAATGTGAAGGTCTCTCCGATTACCCTGGCATCGGTCCTTTTTTCAGAGAAAAAACACTGCTCGGTCGTGAATGTTGAAACAACTCTGTGGTATTCCATAGTTTGTTGCTTTTCGTTGGTCATAATTCGGCAGATTTCTATTCGATCATGATAACTATACCATTTGCTGCGATAAGCATTGACTGAAAACTACTCCATTGAAAATCTCAGCAAAGAAACAAAATTCTACGTTGATAAGAAATATTCAGTATTTGTGTTTAAAGGGTTTGGCAACTGAAGAAAATTGATATTCCGTAAAGGTTAGAAGTATTTTTCTCTCTTTGTTGGAGAAAACAATGCCTTAATAGCACGTTCTTCTTGGATATTATGGATTTTTAATTTTATTTTTTTAATTTATGTATTTCAAAATGGTATGTTGCATGATGGGAAATATGTGATGTCACACAGGCACAACTACTTGAATATTATAACAAAAACATAAGGACGGTTGACGAGATGTTGACCTTAAGTTCCACGATATTTTAGGGTAAACCTACAAAATTCCCAATCCACATTTTCATTAGTGTTAAATTTCGAGGTTAAATAAATAAGTGCCCCAATTTCAAAGAAACAACTCAAGACTTCTTTCCAATAATTTGCAGCTGTTAAATGACAGATCTGTTAACCTTGAGACAAATGGAAGTCGATCTTTCCTGACTCCACTGAGAAGTCTTTCCTCATTCAAACAGCAATATCTTGACAAAGAACAAGATGACATCTGCAGCGCAATATTATAACTTTATTCAAGAATCCCCCCGCCTGTTTTGGTGGAATACCCCCTTAAGTTTCATTTCGGTATATATATATATATAAATATATATATGTATATGTATATATAAATATATATATATATTTATATATACATATATATATATAAATATATATATATATATATAAATATATATATATATATAAATATATATTTATATGTATATATATATTTATATATATATATATATATATATAGTCATGGGCCTATAGTCTGTCTGCAAGAATGAAGGGAAGTCAAAATAAAAGAGAAAGGAAAGTTCCTCACCTTATCCCTCTCGGATGTAGTACAAACCTTTTGAATTTCATCTATTACTGAGATTTTTCATTTAAACACAACTACAAATGTTATCATCTATATGCGTATTTTACCAAATGTTCAATGTCTGAGTGACGTTTTCTATGACAGCACACTTTGTGCATTTATTTATCCGATACACTCTGCACAATATTTTCAGTGTTCTCATTTACGCCAGCCCCCCCCCCCCCAAAAAAATAGTGACCGAACGTAAAATGAATCCACCACCCCATACCCCCACCCCCTCCACCCTACGTCAAAGCTCCGCTCAGAGGAAATGTTCACAATAGGCTATCCGTTTCAAATCGAGTAGGAAATGGTTCTCTATACTGCAGTACATATATTCTACCATTAACATCTCAATTTAGGCTATGGAAAGTAATGGAGGCGCTCTTCTCACTTCTCTTCCCAGCGATCCTGTAGGCGCTTCAAAAGTGCCTTCAACCCCTCTTTCTGGAGGTGTCTGAAACTAGGTTCGAAGTCATTTCGGCACATATAAGTTGAACGTGGTTGTAAGATCCAAATTTAAACAATTTGTGCAACCGGCAGTATTTCTACGCCTTTGCCATACCAGTATTTCCACGGAGACTGTTGCCACCACACCTCTATAGATCTTTTAGAATTTCCCTCACCAAATATTTACCAAAAAGCTTCGTTTATCATGTCTTCTATCACATCTTTCTTGAATAATTACCCTGCCGTTTCCCAGGAGCTCGGATCTAAAATATTTCATTCGAAATGTTATTTGTAGGCAGAGCAGATGTCTTAAGTTAATTCTTCAGAAGACAACAAACGAAGTGAAAAATTGCTTGTACGAAATTGCCCGGTTGTGGAAAACACAGAAAGAAATTGCCCTACTTTCCGTTAAAACTCGGAACCATTTTTCAAACGCAAACTTCTTCAGAGAAATTAAAAGTGGTCTTTTGTGATTGTTACTGTTTATGAGTCATCATAAACAGTACAGCGTTCCTGCTCGTACCTTTCAATCACGTGACAGGTTCTTTCGTTCAGTTTATCTCCAGTTAGACAGCTTCAATAAGTCTGGGATTTTGACAAATAATTGTGACATTCATGGTCACCAGTATGGCATCTCTGTGATACCTATAACCCTACTTTCGAAGATTAAAAATTTGCATATCTTTGATGCACAAAACGGTGCCTTTTAAAGAAACGGCTGTTGTTTTGTATAATAGGCTACTCCATACTTCTTGTATAAGCTGTCAGTATGCAAAAGCGTAGTTGTATCGTCTGAGCCGTAGTAGTGTACCGACCTCAGTAGTACCGTAAGCAACGGCGCCTCAATGGCGGTATGCCATGTACGTAATACATAGGTCTACAGTAAATGTTCATCGGATGATTCGTATCCACAGAGCATGGTTTGCACTCAGGGCATACTTGGGCGCGAGTACGTGTGTGCAAACTGTACGGCAGAAATCGATGCGGCCAATTCCTAACGATTTATTTGTCCTTGTTAAATGTGTATTTTGGCCTAAAAGTGTTTTTTAGCTCTTGACAATGACTAGTAAAGTTTTGTCCAACTTGTCTTGTCAACAGAAATTGCCGAAAGGTGTTTAAATTTGTTTTTCAGTGTAAAAAGAGTAACGTTCAAAGAGCACGCACTTAAAGGGATGGACAACTCGCCCACGTAAGACAAAACAGCCTCACACTTTTCAGTGGCTTTGCGAGGTCTGACAACTCGGCATGTACTAAGTGCCTATACACATCAGGCAACTCGGCATCTCTGGGAAGAAGACAAGTCGCCCTCGTATGAATTTGCAGTTTTGTATAGTCTACCATTCGTAACAGTACCCTCGTGTTCAGTGGAGATTGGCTACTGGATATAAAGTAGGAAGGCACATCCATGCATGTTTTATTCTACTAAACAGACAACTTGGATGGGGAGGGGTTTCTATAGGGTATTTTTTTAATCTCTGAAGCAGGCAGGCTGAGCACGAACTAGGGGCATGACTGATTTTATTTAAGGAGCTCGTCACTTAAAATCAATTCACATGTGGTCAGTGTTTGACTGAAAAGATGAACTAGAATGTTTTTGCAGATCAGTCAGCTGGACATAAAGGGTGTACAAAAGTTATTAACATTAGCCTACTCCCTTATTCTAAGGCCTAAACGTAGCTCGGAAGCAAGTGACCGAGCAGCCTAGTGAATTAAGGACCTAATAAGAGCACGCTACCTGGCACACTGAAAAGAGACTTGGTTGGACATTTGACTTATTTGCATCATGTCTTATTTTTGCTGTACCGTTTTCTTCCTTTTTTGTTCACATATACAGATGTTCTAATTTACAGCTAACATATATAACTGTTGAAGCAGGATTGCTATTAATCATTTGAAAGGAGAGTAAAAGTTGGGAAACGACAGACTGGAACTGTAGCTATAGTTGCATCTTTTGAATTTACTTTTGGAAATGTCACAGTATCCCACTCTACCCGCCAAGGTGAAGGCTGCAATGTATCATGATATTCAAACTACAAAGTCTATACAAAGGTGAAAGAAGTGCTTCTTGTATAAAATATGTAGGACCTATTCAGTCTCCCCTTGTCAAAATATTAAATATAACACTTGCAGAAACTAGTAGCACTGAGTTCACTAGATTGAGTACAGTACACGAAGAGCAAAACGGAAAATAAATTCTCTCATGTACTTCTTCTTCAGACATTGAAAACAATTACTGTTCTACTAACCATTATATTCCACTCACAACTTCAATCATATGTTACTTTTGCAAGGCTCTAGGCATTTGACATTCTTTAACTGTTATCTAGTATGATAAAGAATGCAGCGAGTCAGGCTGACAGTATAGGCTATTGCTTCCCATAGTTTTGTTTGGCTCGTTGAATCCAGCAAGGTATGTAGAACTGTATGGTAAAATAGACATTTTCTTTCAAAATATTCAAAGTTTATGATGATAAATGAAAGTCAGAGGACAGTTTGCAGTTGAGATGCACCTGGACACGTGACCGCTGACCATCATGACTCCAGACATGAATACATGATCACATCTGGTGAAAGTACAGGAAAGAACTCACAGCCAACAGCACTACGGATCTGAGCATGACATCAGTTTCAAGTTTGGGTTGAATGTCATCATTAACCCCGAAGTAATTGCAACCAAACACTACCTGCAGCATCGTACGTCTACATACTTCTAGTAGCCTGCAGTAGCCGACAACCCAAGATTGGCACCATGTACAGTATTTGACGTTTTTACGTTTTGGCTCCAACAGTTTGTCACAAATATATTTGGAGAATCTAGACACGGCTTCCATCTTCTTAAATATATTTATGTGGCCCTATCTGTTAAAAACAAACATAGAAATTCCCCTTCTACTACCAACCGACGGTCACAAAAGAACGTAAATAACTTCCCCTCTACACGAACTCATAAACAGTGTGGATACAATTTTCGTAACCACTTTTCTAGTTTGTACAAAGTTTCGTTACTTTCCCCAAAGCACTACAATACACCAAAATGAGCTCTAAATAAAACGGCTGGAGGGACTGTTTTATAAGTTATATCTCAACTTGTGCATTCAAACACCTGTTTTTTTATTTTTCAAATTTTGTTACAGTACAGGTTATGAATCTATTTAACATCTACAAATATAGTTAATGCATGTCTTTATGGTGTCACTGACGGCCGGTTATTTTGATTTCAGTTCTGATGTAACTACAACACTTGAAATTCCACCAGGCGTCGTGCAGAGGCATTTTTACCTGGAACGAGTCCAGTTTGTAAATTATTTAAAGGGGCTCATTGAGTTGATATCAGTAAAGATTGCGGTGATTTTGAAGTATACAAACACACGACAATACTCACAATTAGCATAATTAATCAAGTTTCACATCCAATAGTTATATGAAAACTGTCAATTTTTTCGAATTTTTGACTGTTACTTGCTCTGATTGTGTGCATGTGAATGTACTAATGTGAAAATGTCTGGTCACAAAGTTTCAAAAACCAAATTTAATCGTTGGTTATTCACTCATTAATGTTCCAACGTATGTAAAACTTTTGGATCCTTTTAGTTTGACTGTTTGTCATTAGTATGTGAAGGAAACTTGACCGGTTTAGAAAAATTGAGTGAATTTCACAACACAACTCAATGAGCCTCTTTAAGGGTGCCCCGCAAAAACACCCTTGAGTGTTTAAGAAAGTGCTGACTCCGTTTTGCGAACGTCACTTTAAAGAATTTGAAGGTGGGGGAGGGGGGGGGGTTGGTCACCTCCAAATTCTTATGACGTCACAGAATGAAACGACAGTCGTCCCTTTCAACTCTTTGCAATTTGCTTTCTCTTTTCAGGTATGCGTATATATATATATATATATATATATATATATATATATATATATAATATATATGTATACATACATATATATGTATATATATTCATACTCGAAATTGACATCAAGTCATGGGACATTAATAAAAAATGTCATAAAATGTTTACGTCTGTTGTTTATGACAACACATGAGCTTTGTTTACCTCTGTTTATCGTACGAGGAAAAGATCGAACAAGCTCCGAGGCTTCTACTTTATCATAATCTAAGTATTGTACTTTATCTATGTAATCTTACAACAACAGCTTCCCCCCCCCCCAAAAAAAAAACAGTAGAGGAGGGGAGAGATAAACCTAGTTGTCAGCGTCTCTGCACATGCGCAGGTGATAGCGCGAATGTGGCTTGATATGGGTTCAACGGGCACTCAGATGTCTTTGTCAAATTTACATGATCAACCTATTGTAAAAAGCATTCCTTCGAAGAAAACATATTGCTTTGGCTGAAGACCTTTGGGCCTCACAATAGTACGAAGCAAGACATGTAATGAATTTGAAAATTTCGGTTCACAGACGGCGCAAGCCCTTAATTTCACCATTCTCGGTAATCCTTAGAACAGAGAATAGCAGCGTATCGAGGAGCGATACAGCTACAAAATTTTGCAACTGAGAAGGACCACCGTTGTACATGATATACTATATGTAAAACGTTACGTTCACATATATTTTTTAACGTATATATAAACATATTTTCATGCGTTTCTCTATGGCCTTGTGTGAAGCAAAAAAAAAAATAAAACAAGCCTCACTATGACTCGTAATGACCTTGTTGGGTATGTCCGTCTTCGAACAAACACAAGCAAGTAAATTGTTAGCATGTTCTACATTTGCAGCCATATATGAGGTTGATTTCAACTCTGTTTGCAGAGTTAAAATTCGTCGAAATTAAAGCCAACTCCATACGAATCCCCGAAAATCGGGCAACCGTGTGGAGTGGTCGATGTGTATAAATAAAGTACTGCACTGAGTACGGTCTCGACCGAACGGCTACGGGGAGACATTTTCAAACAAAACATAACAAAACATAGTAGCATACAATCTCTTTAATGTATTCTACAAAGCGGCAACGCACGTTGTTCTAAACAAGAGTGATTAAAACCAATCATCATCAAAACGCAAAAGGAAATATCCGTCAGTTACATTTTCCGTAATACTGTTGCGAAACTTCATGTTTTTGCGGTAGGATGACGCCTCACTTTTTAAGATGCAGGACACCCACCGAAGCTATAACACAAAAATTGTTCCTCTTTCAAGTAGTTCCGCTTTCCTTTTGTGCGAGTATAAGTGTGTGTGTGTGTGTGTTTGTGTTGAGACTAGTTTTCATTCACAAGAACGAATCCGTCAGCCCATCATACAACCCCTCCCCCACCCTTCAAGGTTCTCGTGCAGTTTTTTGTCACACTTTCACTAATTTTTTTTTTTTATGTTTTGTGTTTAAGAAAAGGAGGCATAGGTACGCTAGTTGTGACATAACCTTGTAGATAAAGTTTCTCTCTTTCTTCCTCAAATTGGAGCAGGCCTAGTAAGTATTTGTGTTAAGTACTGATCTACACGTGCCAAATTCTGACACAAATTGTCCCAGCACAGACAAAAAACCCGTTAATTTTCTTATGACAGTTTTCTTATCTTGACGTCCCTCATGTAATGTTCATGAGCATATGTTTTTTTCATGCCTCTCTCTATCTTCGTTGATGGAATGTTGTCTGTTGAAGGTCATCAGTGTTTACCTGCAGAGTTAAAGTAAACATTGATGACATTTTGACCAAACAACATTTCTTATTTAAGATATGGATAAAACCCATACTAATTAATATTATCTAGGGGGACGTCAAGATAGGAAAGATAAAAAACATAACGTTTTTTTTTCTCTCTGCTGGGGCATACCAGATGAGTATGAGTTTTAAATAAGATTTGTTTAGGAGATATGATTATACCTAATTTGTTGACAGAAAGAGCAAAAGAGCAGTTATGTTAAATGTGTGTTGCCGCAGCTCCTTATCGTTTTGTAAGGTAACACAGCACCATCGGGGTAATGTCCATCTCCTGGGGAAAGTTCACAGTGCTCTTGCAGAATGCTAAACTAGAAATGCTTTTATTCTCAGATATCACAATCGTTTAGTCAACTTGCCAGTGGATGTTGGGTGGTGCAATTTGAGGTTTCGGATGACCTAAAAATCCTGCAGGATTGCTGAAGGAGATTTGATCACTTTGATGTAGTTTAGAAAGCCGAAGATGGCCGATTTGTGAGATCCCACTCCTGTGCTGTGACAAGGGACGGGAGTATCTCGCATGCTTTCACACATTTTTATCTTAAAGGGGATGAGAGATTTGTTAAAAAAAAAAAGGATCGGATCATATTATAAAACCAGTATTTATGGACACGGAATCACGATAGACCATGCAAAAAAAAAAAAATAAGGAAGAATGGTAATCTTCTTTTCAAGAATTAACTTTTCTGACGGATAGAAATTCATTTAGGTTTTTTGTCTTCCTCGAGAATAATATCTTCACCCAAACTTTAAAATATTCACACAATGGATCTCATTCATATCGGGGTGAAGAGATGAAACTACAGCTGGTATCAATTGTCGAGACTGAATGGTTTGACAATGAATGGAAGCTGTTTTCTTTTGTTTGTCGTGTCGGTGCACTTGAAACGCTTATATTTTCCTCTGAAATCTGCGTGGTCGACCGAACTTTTGGCAATTTGAAAATGTCATGTGGCCATCACGTGGTATAGGCAGGGCGCGGCCTTGTATGTATATGACTACTGGGTAAACGCGAGTGGCAGAGCCGGTGTCTATAGGTCAATTGAGGTTTATCGTGGTATACTATACCATAAGTGATTAAAAGGGGTAATTTAGTGAAGCATTACATGAGGGAGGGGGGGGGGGGGTTGTTGGGTACTACAGTGGGACAACAAAATGGATCGATTGCTAACGAAGGGGAAAATAAAATTTGCACTTTCCTGAAAAGAGAAAATTTTGAGGACTCAGTTATTAGAATCCAGCCTAAGGGAGTTGAAGATGTTGTAATTCTCATCCCTTACACCTGTGTAAAGAGCACACAAGTTTTCAAATTCTTTGAAAAAATCCTCGGCAGCGCCCAAGATCCGGGTGTGTAAGTCTCCGTTCGGCGCCTTTTAAAAACCCAGACACACACACACATCATCACATGTCTGAAATCCTCACCAGAATGGAGGGTTCCAGGTCACCTTTAATATACCATACCAGGTTACGAATGGATACAGCTATTGCTAAATTTGCTCAATGAAGGTTTTAGTGATCGACCAAGTTACGTATACATCACACAGCCTGTACTGCGCACCGAGCAGTCGAGTCGATCGCGCACCAACGCGAACGTGAGACTCAGGGATACGAACGCGAGGTAAGCTTATACATTTACTGTATCGTGAACGACATTCTGAAACTTTGTTTCTACAGCAATACCTTGTGTGTATGTAATTCGTATACACAAGGCTACACAGAAGAAGAAAAAAAAAACTTCCACTGCTGCAAAATTCTGTAGAGTTCGCAGAACAAAAAATTAAGAAATTACATGAAAAAATAACAGGAAAACTGCCATTTATAATGTTGGTAAACGTCTCTCTGGTGACAAGTTCTTGAAAACTGAAGTGTTAATTATACTCGTTCATTAATGGTCCTTTTTTGGTATGTAGGATAAGGGTATCGTCTTAATTTGGCGGGGCCCCTGAAAACCATCTACATTATCATTCATTTGCCACCCATCCGTCCGTCCCAAAGCCTCATTCTTGACAGGCTCAAAACAACGCAGACAGGCTACTACGTGTCATCTGAATCAAAGTACTACACTTGCACCATATGCAATCCAGTGTGACACTAGAAGAATTGAACTTGCAGGCAAGTACATCGAAGGCCATTGGGACTGTGGACATGTATGCTGCACCCCCCGACCACCCGCGACACCTCCGACACCCCACCACCCCCCGACACCCCACCACCCCATCTACATATGAATAACAATACAGAAAAGATATACAGTATAGGAAAGAACGAAAATATTACGTGTTGTTTTTGCATAAAAAAATCATTAAGGTGATTAACAAATGTATTAACAAATGTTCACCTTCACAGTTAATCTGCGCTTTACCTGTGTGCTCAAGAACGTAGAACGCAACTATCTGGGGGCACCAACGCAGATGAAAATCAGAAAAAAATCACAACAAGTGCTGAGTAAATCCAAGAATCGAAGCTACGGACTTGTATTCGTTCACAAACGTCACACAACTTACTTTGAGTACTTGGAAATGACTTTGGCGGAAGACTAAAGCATCAATCAAGCCAACTTCGACTCGCAGGGACGGTCTACTTGCCAATATATCAAAAGCGTTGAAAAAAAAAAGCAAAAAAAAAACAGAGACAACGAAAGAGTGGAGAGCGCTCGATCGCAACACGGTCTAGGATAGTTCAGTTGAATTATCAATCGCACATTCAGATCAACGTTGACGTTGTTAATCCTAACATATACCTCCGTGTACAGGTAAAGTCACGGTCACCAGATGTCACCCAAAGCAAATGGCAATGCCAAATGATACCAATATAACTTTTCACTGTAGTTGAATAAAATGAAGTTGGTCTTGCTGAAACTGCAATTCACAATGGAGAAACGAAACGGTAAACAAATCCCACCCCCTCCAGAAAACAGGAAATATTGAACTATTTTCCAACACGATCTTGAGGCAATAACCCATACGACTTCTCAGTATTGAAGGCAGTGTTTAGAAATAGAGCACACGACTTTGTTTGCTGATCGCTTTTTAGTAACTTTACAGCATTTTTCAGAACCCGTTTAGTTGGATTCATGATCGTATTTGTAAACATTAGGGCCAACGAAATACGTCCCTCCTACTCTAAGAGCCAAAGATGGGGGGGGGGGGGTTGAAGTGGGTAAGGAAGACATCGAATCGATAGCTAATTTACTGTATTGATAAATTTGAAGTTATTATGCGGTTATTCACCAATGCCACCGAGCCCTGAATCTCTCTTCTGAAAGCCAGTGCAGCAATTGTAACTAACGCCGTACCGTGTGCGCATCGATAATACACCTTTAATGGGCAGTGACGACCACTATGCCCAATTGAACGCCACAACGGGAATGAGCGCTTTGCGTTAACTGTAAAAGGTTGTGATCGAAAGACCCGCAGACTTGAATACTTGTAACGTTCCGCTTAAATCAAAGGGATTGGGGATACGGTGACGTCTAGGGTTGTTCAAGGGAAAGAAACCCTGGTAATATAGGCTATTTATTAAAAAGGAAGCAGAATTGCTTGACAAACATCTTCCCAAAGTTTCTTTCAAATATAGTGTTTCCTTGTAAAGTTGCACTGGCACACTTTTTGTTGAATGCAAACCAACTTGAGTAAGTCGAATAATGATGTCACATAACCTCTAATAGCAGGGATTTTAATTTACTTCTTTGGTTTCTTTACCTATATTTCTGTAAATCCTAACACACCTGTACACATTTTGTGTTGAATTACTGAGGTGTATCATGCAATAATCAAATCATTCATACTCTGATTTGAATCTATGCTTAAAGTGATTGCGTGTGTACTGAAAAACCAGAAGGATAAGATCACGTTTGATCTGAACTTTTTCTTTATTTCTAAATGTAAACGCGAGGTTGCAAATGAACGGAATACGTTTTTCAATTAAGGAAAATGACAGAAACTACTTTAAGAAGCAGCGGGATTGGCATAAAAACAGAATTCATATCTGAAAATTAACGGTTCTTACTATAAGCGGCCTACATAATGAATATGCAACAGCACAGGTCCCACTAGTTTATCACAAACATACGACTCACGTCTATGGTTGGCCATTCCGGTCACAGCGTCTAAGTCTTTACGCGTAAAGAATGGCAATGACGTCTTAGGGAAATGACCAATCACAATTCTTTAAAGGCATTTCTTTACACGTAAAGAAAGCTTGCAACTCTTTACGCCTAAAGTAATCTTGACATTTCTTTTCGCGTAAAGAATTGCAACCTTTCTTTACGCGTAAAGAAATGCACTTCACCTGGCCGAGACGGTCATAATGTGTAAAACTTTACGCGTAAAGAATTGACTGACTTGTTTATGCGTAAAAGAAGTGCCAGATAACATGGGATTAGGGCCTAATTAATTATGAAAAATTCTGTGATCGCGGACCAGGCGGGAAAACTCGAACAGTTTGCTATGTGAGTACTTTGATAGCCTAACTGGACTGCTGTCGGACTGGCCGGCCATTTGTAGCATTGTGAGAACTTCAAAGGAAAGTTAATGAACATGGAGGAAAGAATTAACACCCTTCAAAGGAGATTACATGCCATTTCAAACAGGCTAATGAACAGGAACGATGAGGTTAATCATACACAATCGTCCACAATGCGTTTAACACGCTGAAGAAATAATGAATCTTGTCTCCTTCTTTGTAAACTTTCGTTGATTGTGCTTATTCGTCTAGGATTTATTCTACTCGCCATTTGTGTTGTGGTCAAATCATATAAACCGTATCTAACGTTAGGCCTAGGCTTTGTATGCTGGCTTAGGCATGTGGCTAACATGATGAACGGGCCTGTGTAATACGAGTAAGAACTTCCACAAGCTAATTTTAGAGTCTTTTCTGTGAGCTCTTAATTGATTTTTTTGTTAATATACCTTTCCATCCCAACTAATGTCCTTATTTGTGCGCCTAATTTAATGTATCTAAATAATGCAATATTCTGTAGGTAGCGATGTTATGGTTCTCTCAGTCATGATTCCTTCTGTAATGTTCAATACTGTTGCTATGTAATGTGGAAGTCTCCTTTACGCGTAAAGTTTTACACGGTATGACCGTCACGGCCAGGTGAAATGCATTTCTTTACGCGTAAAGAAAGTTTGCAATTCTTTACGCGTAAAGAGTTGCAAGCTTTCTTTACGCGTAAAGAGTTGCAAGCTTTCTTTACGTGTAAAGAAATTCCTTTAAAGAATTGTGATTGGTCATTTCCCTAAGACGTCATTGTCATTCTTTACGCGTAAAGACTTAGACGTTATGACCGGAATGGCCAACCATACACGTCGTCCCTCCTTGGTCGGTATCGGGAATTGTAGGATTTGGTGAATGAAGCACTGTATTTACAAATAACCTACAAACTGATTACAACGTTGCGACGCCAGTGATCCTGAGTTGTTTTGACTTACTGAATAGTCAATACTACTATACTTCCCATTGGCTTGTTCAAAGAAGCACACATGCAGTTGATTTGAATGAAAACTGTCAACCACTGCATTATCGTATTTTACACTTTTTGTCGTTATGTCAGAGGAACTTGAAATCATATGGCAAAATTAACCAACTGAAACCTATTTATCTTCCAAGAATGTCTGAATGGTGCAAATAAAAGCCTTACCAAACTTTTGGAGATGAAATGTCAATGTTTAAGCCTCTTTTTTTTTGCCTACACAAGCAATCACTTTAACTGTTCAAAATATATTGACAATGAAGTATAAAGAAAAACAAGCAAATGTTTCAATCACATGTGGTTCCGTGATGTCATCACAATCTCAAAAAGGCACCTTCCTGATTATTTTTTTTTAAGTGAACATTCAAATTGCAATATTTTGAAAAGTAAACGAAATATTTGAATGATATTTGGTGCTGGTGATCGTCATAATGTTAGTCTCTCATTGAAAGTGTATATAGGGCGCCTAAAATGTACCAACATGGCGTACAAAGAAAATAGCCTTAGTCATCGTTAAACCATTCAGTCTCATCAATAAACATCTGCAAAAACTTTATCTCCTCGAAGCATTACGCGTGTGATTGGTAACGGGAGATGAATTATTTGAACTTTGAGAAGTTTGGATCAACAAATTATCGTTGAGCAACAATGAATTTCTATCTGTGAGAAACTTATTTCTTGAAAAGAAGGGTACTGTCCTTCCTCATTTTGAATAATCTATCATTCTGGTATGTCCACAAACATTGGTTTTAAAGATATGGTTGTCTTCTGTAAGCAAACGCCTTATTTTCCTTTAACATTGTCAATAGTCCTGACTTTTCCTCCTCTTTAACCTATATTCAGGGATCGACTCTAACGTAAATTAAATATCTGTCCCAATTATCCTAATGATAGCATGTCATTGCCAGAAATGGCTCATGATTACGTAATCGAACTTTTTCCCTACCCCCTGTGATGGTTGCGTAACTGCCCGGAGGGTGTCTCTAAAATGACTTGTACTGCTTGCCCCCAATATCGGGTTGACTACCGTTTATGTATAAGGTGTGGTACAGCAGGATTCCTGACTATGGATAATTACTCGCAGATAATTTATGTCAGAGCCATTCTTGACTATAACATGCTATAATAAGAATCCTTGATATTAACCCAAGTAACTGGTTCCAGGAGTCTAATATTGATGCCGACCAAGCAATGGATTGACATGTAGCATGAAAATTACGAATAAGTTCCTCTTGGGTGTTCCGTTAGGAAGTTACTGAATTTTTTCAAGAAATATTCATTTCAAAATGGCACATTGGGGTTAAGTCACCCCGACCCAACTACTTGAAAATCCTTTTGTATTTCTTGACAATCTTGACTGTCTCAAAAGAAACATTACAACAGTTAAAAGAGACGTCACCTTAATTTCCACAATATTGTTAGCTAATTCTGTGATATACCCAATCTACATATTCTCTAGTGTCAAAGTTCTGACTTAAATGAGGGCTAAAAATTTCCAAGAAAGAGAAAGTTGTCAGGCAACCATTTGCCACTGTCATAAGATCGCACTTGGAAGTCATCTCGAGGCTATCTATCTATCTATCTATCTATCTATCTATCTATCTATCTATCTATCTATCTATCTATCTATCTATACATATATATATATATATATATATATATATATATATATATATATATATATATATATATATATATATATATAAAGCAATAATAACAAACGATAACACTAAACTCCAACAAGTAGTAGCAGTTGCATACATGTATTTAACGTTTCAACCTGCCCTGAGGTCTTCGTCAGAATGATGCGTAAACTTACAGTGTAGAAGGGACTTGCTTAGTGACAGAGTAGTGGGATAAGAAAGCCATATCTTTGTTAAGACCAGTTACATGGGAATTAAGCTTTAAAATTAACTGTTGTTCGTGTAGCTTTCTGCTTTCTGTATTCGGGAATTTGTCTTTAACGATAATACAACGGAGATCTCCAGGAGAATGATTGTTGGCATTAAAGTGAGATGCTACTGGAAAGCCTGGAGGATTATTTCTGATACTATGCTTATGGTTGTTGAATCGGGTTCTGAACCGATTGGCGGTCTCACCGACATAAATAGCCTCCGGGCACTTAGAGCAATACAGTATATACACAACATTGGGGGTGTTACAGCCTGCTTTGACCGGAGAAAGTTTGACTTCATTTTGAAATTCAACAATCCGATTTGTATTAAAATGGAGGCAGATCTGGCATCGGGGTCTACGGCAGGGTATATTCCCCGGGGGAGGACTAGGTTTGGTACGGACAAGCAACCGATGTAAATTAGGCGGTTGTTTCTTGGCCAGAACAAGGGGGGCATGAGGAGGATAGAGGAAGGGATGGGTTGTTTTTTAGGAGCTTCCAATCGCATCTCACTTTCTGTAGGAAAGGGGTAGTAGAAGGGTTAAAACGGGTTACAAAGGGAATGCGTTCGGGCTGTGCCGCTAAGTCCATCCTTTTCTGGCTTAACGCTGAATCTCGGGATATGCCGGAAGCTCGATTAATTTCTCTAGCAATTAGCTTGTAGGGGTACCCGCAGTCCAATAGAGACTGAACGAAATGTCATACAGCTTTCTCGTAATCGGCATCGTCAGAGCAGATACGCTTAAACCTGAGTAATTGACTGAAAACTATAGATCTTTTAATGTGGGTAGGGTGGAAGCTGTTGTAATTAAGGTAGGTGGGCCTATCTGTGGGCTTCCTGAACAGGGAGGTTTTAAGGCCTGATTGCGTAAGGCTTACCATAACATCCAGGAATGGAACTTTCTCGGTTGAAATTTCAACTGTGAACTTGATAGAAGGATGGGTGGCGTTGGCTTCATGTATGAAGTTGTCGAGAGCGGGGCGGCCATGGGTCCAGACTAAAAATATGTCATCGATGAAACGGGAATAAAACAGGGGTTTGAAATTGCTCTTGTCGATGAACTTCGTTTCAATTAAAGCCATGAAGAGGTTGGCAAAGCATGGTGCCATGCGTGTCCTCATGGCCGTCCCACTCACTTGTACATAACACTTATCATTAAAAACAAAGTTATTGTGAGTCAATATGAACGAAATTAAGGAACATATCAATAAATATATATATATATATATATATATATATTTATTCATTTATTATATATATTATGGTGTATTTACATGTATTTATGTATGTATGAATAAAGAATAAATTAATCACTCAAACTCTTTTCACAGATCAGAAATAATTAACTGAGATTCAATCGTGGTAGTAGGTGACCTACACGCACATAGGTCCTGAAGGATTGTCTTACCACTTCACTGAGGCTGCATGGGTGAACTTTTACATCTATACAACCTTATATACAACTTTGATCCAAATGTGCAAAAATAACCCACTGTCATATGCTGGAATTTTTTGTGTGACGTCATATCCTGAGTAGAACAATTGTACGACTGGACAAGAAAAATGCAGCTCTTATGGCTTGTCAATGGACCTGTCAACCAAACAAAGACATGTGATCTGCAAACAGTTAATTACTCCTGTGGTAAAATTCCCTTCTTTCATTGTTATAAAGTAACACCTTTTAGACCAAACAACCCGTACCGCTTCTGCCATACATAATGCTAGTAATGCAACCAATATTATATTTGCAGAGCTGGAAAGAGGGAAGGGAATTGGTGATATAGGGTAAATTGAAGAAAAAAAATATATATATATGTAGTACCTTTTCACGATCCCAGTGTTCAAAGCAAAGAATCGTGCTAAGAGCTAAGATTTTTACCTTTTGGTTTCGATGAAATCGTAACCTTTGTACTCATGCGGGTGTATGTGTACGTGTGTGTGTATGTGTGTACATGTATGTTTGTGAAGTCTACCTTGTAAATACGGCATCTCAAGAAAGGAAGCTTGTAAAGACCTCAAGTTTGGTAGTGGGTGTAACTTATCGAGTGCTAGATCCCTATTGTTTTTGGTGGAGGTCAGAGGTCATTTGGGGTCAACATAGGTCAAGTAGTGAAAACCTTGTAAGCTCGATATCTCAAGATGGGAATCTTGTACACATCTCATATTTGATATGGAGGTGTACCGTATTGAGTAAGAAAAGCCTATTGTTTATTGTGGAGGTCGAAAGTCATTTGGGGTCAATAGAGGTCAAATAGTGAAAAATTTGTAAACTAAGTACCTCAGGAAGGGAACCTTGTACAGATCTCATATTTGGTAGTGAGTGTATCTTATTGAGTACAAACGCCCTATTGATTTTGGTGGAGGTCAAAGTTCATTTGGGGTTAACAACTGTCCGTGAAAACTTTGTGAGCTCAATATCTCATGACTGGATGCTTACACAGATCTCGTTGTTGTTATGCAGATGTACCTTATTGAGTTTAAATAACCTTTTGTCTGTGATGGAGGTCAAAGGTCATTGCAGGTCAACAGGGTTCAATTCGAGACAACCTTGTAGACACGATATCTCAAGATCGGAAGCTTGCACAAATTTGATATTTTGTATTAAGTGAAGCCCTGGGATGCCTCTGTAGTATGCAGTTATGCATGCTCGAATGGATACCTTCAGTATCAGTCATAAACTTAGGTCAGCAGATGCCGTTATACCAATCTCAATCGTTTATAAGATGCTGTACTGTAATACTACAATAACCAAGCCTATTACACTTACTTGCCATAAGAAAATGGAAGATTCAAGATAATATCCTCATAATGAATTTATCGAAACCACAATGCATTCGTGCATTCTGCTTTTTTTTTCTTTCTTTTTTTTACTTCAACGAAGTCCACATTAGCTCCGATTAAAGTGTGCATTAAACATAAAAGGAAAAAAAAAAAAAACAACGAGTTCTTTTTTTTTTCAGAGCATATTGCTAAGGAAAGTGGTTATTACATCTATATTTACTTGTATTATACGGACTGACGAGAAACGCAGGCAGACGTGTGGTACTCGAGTACATGTGTCTGTACTCGTGCTCGTATTCATGTCCTCGTCCTCGGTGAATTTGAAAATCAAATAGTCCTTCTCGGGCATTTGTACTTGTACTCGCAATGATGACCTTTTCTCGTGCTCGGGACATTGCACTGTAAAAAATGTCTGTAAATTTACAGAAAATAAAACAAAGAAATAAATAAAAAACTACAGAAATTGTCTGGAAACTACGGTAATTACCGGAACATTTTTGCATTCCTTTTGTATTTCTTTATTTTATTTTGTGTGAATTTACAATTTACATTTTTAACAGTGTGTGCTCGTGTAATTGTGCCAATGGGCGCAGATATTTTAATCTAGGATGCACACATTTGTAGCTTTTTATCATACTTTCGGTTCTCGGCTAGGACGCTCGACACAGTTACCCCCGCAGTGAAGATGCATTGGTCATATTATGTAGGGATTGCTTTGAGTTAACGGGAAAAACTGCATTTCGTATACACCGACAGTGACATACGAAGAAACTTGCTTTTACCGTTGTTAAACCATCCAGTCTCATCGATAAACATCTGCAAGAGCTTTATCTCTTCAAAACATTATGCCTGTGATGAGTAACTGAAGATGCGCCATTTGACTTTTGGAAAGTTTGTACGAACAAATTAGTTTTGGGCAACAAATAACTGAATTTCTGTCTGTGAGAAACTACTTTCTTGAAAGCCACTTTCCTTCCTTCCTTCTTTTGACTCTTCTAGCAGTCTATACCCACAGACAGTGGTTAAAAATATGGTTGGTGTCTGAAAAACAAACACAGTATTTCCCCTTAACTTTGACTGTAACGTAAAACACGTAGAAAACAACATGAACTAGTATCGCATTCAGTATCATACGTTATGTATTTGTTAATTTGTAAATATGTGGGGGGATGACCAGAGGGAACTAAAATTGATCTTGATACTACTGGTTTCAGGTCCCCACACTTCTCCTTGTCCATGGGTCCCAGGTCTTACTAAGCCCCGAAACATACGGGCGTCCGAGCATAGAGCATTTACCGTCATAGAGAAGGCCTACCACATAAATATACCTGCATTATGTAGATGCAGGCTCCTCTGATATCGAATGATTATGTAACAAATAAACGCTGATTCTTTGCTGCCAATGATAGAGCTCAGCGCCAATGAACCAGTGGCAACCATGATACCTCTCCACTCTTTGAAGAGTAAATGCCAAGCACTTCATGTTGTAATACGCAAACCTAAGAAGAACATGCTGGCAGTGTCTGTCTGAGACAAACAGTAGCAGAAAAAAAAGAAAAGAAAAAAGAAGTATAATTCAAATATTCTGGATAAGAAGACCATGCAGACGATCGCTCAATGTCAGCCGTCGAGATGGTACGAGGTGCTGGCGGTTGACATTGTAACGTTGATTGTTTACAGTGAAGGCATTGCACAACATTTGTATATACATTGTAGCAGACAGGTTTAGAGATGTTTACTTTGCACGACTCCATTTGCGAGGGGTTTTGTGAGAGTCCTGGATTAAATGTTGCCAAGGGAGCAATCTTGACTTAAAAGCAAACTCCAATAATGCAAATACATTCAAATTAGAAAATATAATACTCCTATTGTGACGGACTAGCTTATAAGGTAGGACGGCAGCTCATGTATTCCCGACATCGTCCTGCCGTTATATATCTGCACACGTGGTATACATTTGAAATGTGACACATTAACCGTGGCCAATTGCGACGATCGGGAGGGGGGGGGGTGGGGATGTATCCACGGACGGTCATCAAAATGGGTGGAAGGGATACAATGCAACAGATCCTCCTCTAAATCTCTGGGTTGATGATCTTTTCATATATCGACATATCAACATGCATTTATAGCTCTATTTGTGATTAAAATTGTTCATTGTTTTGATATTTTAGTTTTCGATGATTTTTTTTTTTTGAGGTGGCCCAATTCAAGGAGCTCTCGTGGATCCTCAGAGCCCTCTCCACGGACGGCGTGCAGTAACTTGGGTCTTTCTGGTGTTTTCAAGAACAGCCGTGATTCTGACAGCTCTGTAAATCAACTAAGTTTAACTCCATATCATCGAGTCACAGTCGTTATCAACTGCTTCGATCGCTCATCAGTATAGTCTTTGATAACAGCCGCTTTTCTTATCTATACTGATTTATCTGTCAAATAGATATGTGGTTGATATGGTATGATGGCAGGAATATGGCCCGACTGATAACCGGGTCACGTACACCCCATTCCGACAGCTGTTAAAGAGATACAGTACTCCAATTATGGGCATGCGATGTCGGAATAGCAGCAAAGGTTAAAATAATTACTTCCACTTCGCATTTTTAAATAAAAAATTCCAGTATCTCCTTGCTAACGTTAGACGTCTTAAGGTGAATTCATGAAACATCTATATGCAAACTGCCAGGGTTACACCAAAGCCAAGCTCAAGCAAAGAGTGGATGTTTAAATGTTCCTTTGTTTCACAAAAGGATGGTAAGCTTATATTTTTACATTTCCTAAAAAAGTTTCAACGTGTAAGCTAGTCATAAAAAAATGATATTCTTTCAATCAAAGAAACAAAGTTGACATGAAAGATATTTTTTAGAAATGGAGCAATTTAAGAATTATCTTTTCTCGACATTATTGTCATGTTTTTTCTGCTGAACCGAGTCAATTTAACGTTATTAAACAAGTCCACTAAATATTCTATAGACCAACTTGGCAAACAGTATCACGTGGTATCCCTTCAGAAGAAGAAAAAAATACATTACTAATGCTTTAGCTCTTTGAATTGATGCTATATTTTGATTTTCATATCTGATTTGAAACAACGAAATTTAAACAACAACGACGATCAAGGAAAATGACTTTATGAATTGTATGAACGACATTATTTTGGCAGGAAAACCTTATTTTGAGGAGGACAAAATCACATTTTGTGCGTTTAGTTTTCCCAACCAGATGAAATTTCTTTAATATTCAACAGTGAATTGAGATCACAGTTAGTGATATGTGATGTAAGTATTGCAAAATTTCTGCAAAAAACAGAGATGATAATAGTTTAATTTAGATGTATCTGTTTGGAAATTTTTGTCCTTGTCAAGTGGCATTACATGCAATCTTTCCTTGGCAGCTGCTTATGAACGGTTCCCCGTATATACCAGCAAAAGTGCATGTCGTTAACATACGGTAAATGTTTGGTTCTGCTAAAGATAAATGCAACGTTCAAAGAAAAATCGAAGAAATTGTCGCATAATTTTCCTTTGACTCTTGCCGGCATTTTACAGTTCATTATTTCTGTATGTGTCTTTTAAACTTGACAAGCTGATCATAAGAAAAAAAAAAACTCCGTATCTTTATTAGTCTTCATTTTTTCTTTTGAGAGGTTACTAATTCAAAGGGTGATACCAACATGTGAGACCGATTCGTTTCCTTGTTAGAAATATATTATGACGGCACACACGGAGTAGTATGATAAGTATGAAAAGAAATACGAGAAGTTTGATAATGGGAAACTTGATTGGACAATCGAACCTGTGGTGTTTATTTTCAAAGTTTAGGATAAGTATGAACAGACCTACAAGTTGATAATGCTATCGAGGTAAATAAAGCTCTCGATTCCACGATCTGAACTTAAAGGCAATACTCTCCTCTGTTACGCTGTGAAAGATCGTCTTGGAGTATGGTTATTGAGAAGGGGGGGGGGGAGAACAATTTGAGGAGGAGGGGTGTGTTTGGGGTGGGGGATGGTAAATCGTGTCATGAGGAGAATGTTACTGATGACGTCACGTGATCCACCCCACTGTCAACTTTGTTGAGGTTACATTCCCAGATGTAAACATAAAAAGTGACAGCATAAACCAAACTTCATTTGGAAATTCAAGCTCCATGTTTCATATTGTTCGAGGCCTTCTGGCAGAGTCTTTCTCAGTGGCGACGTCGGTGCATCCTTCGTGTGTGTGTGTGTGTGTGTGGGCGGGGGGAAGGCGGGGAGAGTCTCAAGTTTCGACCGCCACCACTGACACGCACGATATAGCTAGAAATTATGGAAAGACTATGTTAGCGGGACGCCACCATCTTGACGAGGCGCGTACCCAGAGAAAGTATGGATTAACATAATCCCCCTAGATCTCCCGGGCCATTGAGAAATCGCAAGTGGGGGGGGGGTCTACTCCACCAGCTGTTCCACCAGCCACTGGTCAAAGTAGTCCATTTGAGGAAGTTTCTGTCAAACGGAAACGCCAGACCAAATTACTTTTTATACTTTTCCACACACGTTCCACCTTTTCGTGGATACGCACTTTGCTAGCAGTTTTTTTTTTTTTAGCAGTTTTTTTTTTTTTGGCATGAGTTTTTTTTTTGTCTTATACATTCATAACTTCAAGTTTCAAAATTATGGGTATTGTATTCCATACCACACTATCCAAGCGTTTTGTCAAGAATAAATTCCTCCGTCCACCTCTACCGCCACGATTATACAACGTGCGCAGCATATATGTGTATATGTTAGGTATCGGTTTGACATATTGCCCCCTCGGTGATCTAGGTTCATATTTCTTATCAAGGTGTCTTTTTCAAATCAGACCGATTAATCAGTCGTCCCGTGTTGATTGTGTACACCACATTCAACGATAAAGATCATTAACCGATAAGCCGAGTATACTAAACCGTGCTTCTCTACCTCATAGGAGGAGGGGATCCATGGCCGCCCCCAACATCACCTTCGGTTACCTAATGTTTGGGCTGGCATGCATACATCATACCGCTATGGAGCTTCACCCATGCGCAATCTTAATGATCTCTCTATATTTGCTTTACCGATATAAAAAAAAAAAAGATATCGCGAGATATCTTTTTTTGTCTTGAAGATAAATTATTGATAAACTGTTTCAAAGAACAATAGTTTTATCTCGCGGATGTAAACACGAAGTTGTCAAAAAGTGGCAGTTGAGTGTGATGTTGGTCACGTAGTAATAATTGTGGGAGGGGTTGTTGCAGACATTTCGACCCCGATAAGTGTGCGAAAACTGAATACACATTGTGTAAAAATAAAACGGATAAATATAAACAGAACACCGGTAAAGGAAAACAAATGAAGGCTGACTTCATACCACAATCGCTCCCTATAACGTTCAACGCAGGGTACCATACATTGTGTATTATCGTTTGAATGATTCCAAAACACGGGAAATGTCGCTTTGGAATAACTTTTTGTGGACTTTCCTGTGTGGTAGTGTATTCTTTGGAATGCATAGACCACAATGACATATGAGAGACTTTTCTAATTTCTTCTTTTTTTTTGTGAGGGAGGGGGGGATGTCTTATCCTTGCAACATATCACCGTATTCATATAGTTTTGTAATATTATATTTAATAGTTTCAGTATCATGTTCCTGCCGAAGGACATTACGTACAAAATTTATCAAAGATAAATTGAATAGCAGTATCGACAGGTAAACGCCTTTTGAGTGGCACTTGCCTGACTGATCTACTTTACTTACTAATTTCCCAACAAAATGCCCAAGATTTTAGTTAATTATCTCAGTTTTGCAACAAAAAAAGAAAAGAAAAAAAAAAACACTTTCAACATAGAGTAAGTTATTTTGAAAAAGCTGTTGTTTTCCAATAAGGCCTACTCATCCAGTTTTTTTTTTTTTTTTTTTGCACCCACGTCACTCCACACGTACTATCTCCTGCAACAAAATTGCATTCACTGTCATTTTGAGGAAGCCTGGTGTAAGGGTGGGGCCGGTGAGAGGAAAGTGGTTCATTCTAACATGGTCAAACAAACGAAATAAGGAGAATATCTTCACTTCATTGGGCACTGTTTGAATCAAACTCTCCTATAGCACACGAAAATATACGAGTGTATGGTAGTCTGTATTACACTGGTAGTGTAATTGGTGGACTATATTGAACAAGATTTTCACGACCATGCACCATCCGGGTCACGGGATAGGTCGGGCTCGCTGAATTTCTAAAACTACCATGGTTTCTGCTTTGACCGTCATGCTATTGGCACCTGTGAACGCGGAGAAAGGATGGCTCACACTGTGTTAAGGGGGAAATGAGGCGTTCGTCAGAAAACGAACAGACAACGCCGACTGTATTTTTAAAACCAAAGTTTGTGAACTCAGAACGATAGATTGTTCAAATATTTGTTACTGCCATATTGGTATATTCTGAACGTCACATATCCCTTTAACATGATCCACATTTCATACCGGCCTGCACATTTGTATAATCCTGTTCGCCAAAATTAGCGAGTTATGTAAAAATGGAATTTGTCAAAAATTAGTCATGATTGGTTTTATCGTGTGTTTTGTAATATTTAAAGGGGGGGGTCCCCTGATTAGTTTACAGATTACATACCTAGACAAGTATATCTATCGCACAGTTATTTACATGGTTTCCTTGTGCTCAGCTAAGCCTATCTCCTTTCAATAGTTACAATCACGTGACCATCCTGTGTTCCATTCATAATCACAATACCATTCCAATGGAGGCATTGTGTGCCCCACGTGAAGTCACCTGCTGGGAAGCTCCTGTCAACATAACGACAGACGTACAAAATCTCATGCATGGCATGTGCCACTTGTTACTTGTCCATAAATAGCGACAAATAATCCTAGTGTTCCCCCCCCCCCAAAAAAAAAGGACGGGAGATGGGAGGGGAATCCCATAATCTCCTTAATTCACCCCACCAGGTGTACACAATGGACATTTATCCACGTTGGAAGGTTGCTGCACAGACACATTACAATAAACTTTATGTGAAGTTTCGTTTCAGATGAGCCCCTCCTTAACCTCCCCCCCCCCCCCGCCCTCACCCATACTTTTCTACCATCCATTATTCCAAGTAGCGACAAAAATGGTCGTATACTTTATGTAAGCCAACCTCAAACGTAGGTGAATGGACAGCAGGAGGGAATAGCCTATACTGAAAAGGGGTTAGCAGGCATATATTCAAGTCAGCTTGAGGTTTGTTTACATGATGTATACCCAAAATGTTTATCACTTTTCTCTTCGTCGGCAAATGTTTTCGATTTTCGCTTTACTGTCCCTGAAGTGTTTGACAGAGAGAGGAGCGTCACATCTTAACCAGTCACATGACAGACAGTGGATCACGAGACGATCACGGTAGAAGAATAATTGCAAAAGATTGTACAGTAGTTGCACAATTGTCATAAACTTTGTCCTTATTGGCACGGATGTTCCCGGCACGTACATTTACCACAGGACCTAGTTCCGCTAAAAGTATAACTGCTTTAAACGCTCCAGTCGCTGGGCCATGCAGCATTCACGAGGCTGCTGTTAGTGTTATTGTTAGGGAGTTAGGTTATGGGTTAAGGTTAGGGTCAAGGGCCATACAGTGGGGGCGCAGTGCCGTCCACCTTTCTGCAAATGTGAACCTGTATTCCTAACTGCTGTATACCGTCGACGGAGCTTTGATATTTGTATTCAGAATAGCGCAAGCTGGTATCGTTGCAATAATGCCATAAAATAGTTCCTTCTTTGAGATTTTCTGTTTGGTTGTCACGAAAAGGTTGTCGAAGACAATAGACATTTACGTCAATCGTATTTGTATGTGCCACCCTTGATATCAGTTATTCCCAAAAGCTTATTGTTCTCTAAATGTGACATGGAATTACTTAAGGGGTTTTTGAATTCGAAATGACAAAAAAATAAATCTGGTGTCTTCACGATTTTGACTGTATTTGCTAGACCATACGTGGAACTGTGCTGTATAGTGACTCTGTAGATGCCGAAGGCATAAGTGAGTGAGGTAAGAAGAGAACCAAGGTATACCCTACGTATAGAACAGGAATATTTAGTAGCCTATATGTACTTACAATAATATGAGCATATAAACATCATGATATGTGCATGTAATCCACATCGTAGGCTCTTCAACAGTATAGTCCCTCCATTGACATACACAATATGTCTCTGTCCTGTTAATCACTTTCTAAAATCAGAGGCCATGCGATGTTACTTACAGAGCAACGGATGACGCAAATTCCAAGTTATGAAATGAGAAAAAAAAACAAGAAACAAATTGTGGTTGTTAAACGTTTCCAAGTTTGGGTATTGAAGTATGTACTTCCTTTAGTACTATACAAAGCACAAAATGCACATCAAAACAAAGCTTGATTTGCACGTAACCTTCGACATCAGTGACCTATCAGCAGCTTACCTGAAGGTCAAAACCGCGGTCAACAAGAGGTCATATGTCCATCTCTGAGTTCAAAGTTCTTTGCATGAATCTTTCATCACACTCGACAACGCATCTGCCCATCCTGGGAATCGGAAAATACTGAAACAAACCGTGGTACTTACATGCACCACACTCCCTTCCCAGACAAAAAAATGACTTTATTTTTTTTTTTAAATTTAGAAGATACTTAAATTTTATATAGTTATCATTAGATCAAATACATATTAAAAAACAAAAGATGGGTCGAACCGTCGTCGCTGTATCATGAGCAGAATGTAAACCGCTTTTTTTGTCTAAAAGATGTGAATGTGTCAAGATTTTGTGTATTTTCATGCTGTGTTTGGTGCCTGCGGTTAGTACCCCGGTTAGTTTCTATATGTCCCTGCCACAATTCCGTCCCCAAATCGAGATTGCGAAAAACCTCATTGCGTAAGAATCACGCTATCATGCCGAACGTTCCGTTCCGTTTTCTTCTCCATTTTTTTTTTTCAGTCCGCTTGCCCTCTTCCTTGCTTCCAGTATTCTATGAACAACGTAATGATTTGCAATTATGATCTAGGCTAAGTATTTATGTTACGGTTGTCACTGTATCATTCAAATTTGGAGCCCGCATCTCAACCTACAGCTGAACGCCCTCAATCAACCAACCCAGAACGGGCCTAGAAAAATGTAACACTCATGGAGGTAAATATACTGCACATATCAAATGACATATACCCAAAGAGAGGTTATCCTTCAGTGAATGTTTAACCAATCGAATGACATATGCCAAATGTATGAATGTCTCCTTTGGTAATTTCACCTTTGGAACCGACAAAAAAAAAAGGTGATGCGGTTCGGCGAAATATGATACATGTGGCATTTGAATGATTCAATATTCTAGCCGATGTTTGTTTGTCGAGCATGCCGCTTCTTCAAAACTTCGTTCAGCACACCATTCATTCAAAGGTAATAATTGATGCGTATATACCTCACCCCCCCCCCCTCTTCCCGCCCTTTGTACATATACAAAGGGCATTTTACAATAGCAACCCTGTCAAAACACTCCACACGTTTAAGCAGCCTTTGAAAACAATTCTCCAGTCACATTTTCTTTTAGATACTCTGTTTGTAAGATATATTTAAATATCAGGAATTTCCCGTAAAAAGCAACTTACACATATAAGGTGACGGTGCCACCTTCCTCTCAGTGCGGTGAACTTTTTTGTTGTTTTAAATTACGCCCAAAACTTCCACAAAATATACGTATACTTGAAAGTATTTGACAAATTCAACTCATACTTAATGAAAGAAGAAAATAATGACTTAAAACTTTAATGACCTGGAACGAATCCGGCTCCATTTTAGTGGAAAACGTAAAGTCTCTCTTTTTTTTTTCATAAATTGATTTTTGGATTTAACTGAAATATCGATTCGAGGAAGTGAGCTAATGCTCTGTTTCGAAGACCCACGGTGACCCAGTCACTTTGATCGATAGGTGTGCCTTGCTTAGATCACTAACGGATTTTAATTTTTTTTTTAACTTTTTTATGCACTAGTCTGATCAAACAGTCAGTTACCAAATGCTGATAATGTTTGGTGATGGTCGCAAAACCGAATCTTACTATTTCCAGAGAGTGATTTGCTTTCGTCTTGGATTTTTGTCGCTTTTGGGTTGTTTTGTTTTCTTCTTTCAGGTTTAACGTTCATTTAATGATAAATGACTAAACAAATGAAAATGACTATGGCTTTTATCCTGGCTTATACTCTGCATTTTGACCTCTGCTAATCGCATTCTAGACTTCCCGAGAGTTACTTTTCTTTCACATTATTTCGACGCCTTGTCATAGTAAGAGACTTTTTAAATTCACTATCCCTCCTCTCATGTTCATCAGCTAGAAGTTCTCGAAATCATGAGAAACCGACTTTTTTTTTTGACACTGCTTCGCTTTTTCTTACACTTCGACAATAAGGACGTGCTCAGCCCCCATAAAAAATTGGTTCAAATTCCGTAGTCTTTGTACTTAACTTTTGCGATAAAAACTTCAAATTGGCATCATAGCTAGCGTCAAAGAAACAGAAAAAAAAAGTTAAAAAAAAAACAAAATGGCAGAATCGACAGATGACAGTAGGCGCTAAAGAAAAGGCATGGAAGCCCTTTCTTTTGTGTACTCGGTTGCTTAACTTGCACAAAACAAGATGCTAAATAGGCCTATGTCCCTGTCACACGACACACACACACAAACACTTATTTTTCTTGTCGCAATCATTACATCATGGTTATAAAAATAACCCGAATTGGATGATTATGAAGTATGGCCGACGGAACCATCAAAATAAACAAACTGAACGAAAACGGGCGAAATGACACGATGTTTGTAACAGGATGTGCTGTTATTCATGAGTTTTCAAAAGTGCAACAAGGGACTTGCTCTACTTTTTACAGATATGAACAGCTATCCTTAAAAGGACCGCGATTAGATTTTTTTTTCTTGATCTGAAAGGAAAAATAGAAGACTAGCTAAGTTTTCAAAGAAATGACTTTGCAAAGTTGAAATTGCACATGTGGTTGTAATTATTTGCACGACCGTATATTTATCATACTGGACCTTGTTCCCTCACGATTTTAGCCGAAAAGTAAATAAATCTCTTCTCTATGTTATTTTATTATTATTGTTGTTATTTTTTCGGTGTGTGTGTGGGGGGGGGGTGGGGGGTGGGGGTTTGGAGTGTTGCTAATTCACGTTTACCATCAAAGCGGAGAGCCATATCCGTGATCAAGAAATTTCTTATGGGCAAAACGTCTCCTAAATTGCAGGAAATTGCAATTCTCGTGCCTCGATTAAAGGCATTCAGACATACTTTATTTGACCCCTCATGTTTCAAAATATCATAATACTTAGAAGAAGGTTAAGGACAGTTTGTATAAATCATTTGCTCATTTTATTGGAGGGGGGGGGGGTTGGGGAGGGGTTAGTCAAGTCCTCCCAGCCCTCCGTAGAGTTGCCCCAGTTGATTTGAACCGTATAATTAACATTCTAATTGGTGAACTTTCTCCTTGATGTATGATATATTTTGTGCAGAGACTGTATCGGTTAATGCCCGTATAGTTCTGCGAGTCAGCCGTTTCAACTGAACACGTGACTTGCAAAGATCATACGCAGAAAATTAAGAAAAAAAAAACCTCACATTAGGGAACACACGGCTCAAATGTGAAGAGATGAGGGAACAAAAATTCAAAGTACATGTCGAATGTAAAAGGGAAAAAAGGGAGCTTAGAAAACCACGACATGGCATACAAAGAAAAAATAGCTTTAATCATTGACCGACCATTCAGTCACATCAATAAACGTCTTCAAAAGTGTCTTCAGTCCCTCTAAAACAATGAGATGAGTAACTGGAGATGTATCATTTGAAATTTGGAAAGTCTGGGTGAAAGAAATTCAGTTATCGTTGAGCAACTAATGACTGAATTTCTGTCTGTGAGAAACTTATTTCTTTTGAAAAAGAAGGCCACTGTCCTCCCTTTATTTTGAATAATGTATCATTCTATGGCCACGAAAACATTGGTTTCTATAAATGTGTTCTAATTGTTGTCTGTGATAAAAAAAAACGGCGTGGGGGCTGTGGGGGGAGGGGGGCTGTGGGGGGTGGTACGTCAGTCCATTAACCAGAACTTCCTTCGACGTGTACACAATTGGTCCTTGAAATTCATGTTGATCATGTGGATAGCTCAGCCAGGCCAGCTCCCTGGTCAGTCCATCGTTGTTGTCGTGTACTCTCCAAAACCCCTTTTCGATAGACAATTACATAATTGCCCCTTTCATATAACTTTGTGAGGTTTTTTGCTTTGTTTTGCTTTGTTTTGGCTTGCTTTTTAGTCTCATACGGTTGTCTAAAACCAAATTTTGATCTGACGTCTTTCCTCCATTCTTTATCGGAATTTGCTGATTTGCATAAAGAACAGGATCAAGGTGAACTGCAACTTTAGATATTTTGCCTTGCTTAGTTAAAAAAAAGCAAGTATTGTTACGTCTTCAAAGGAACGGAATGACGTAAATAAAAAGGCCTACTTTTAAAATAAGCCTATGTGTTCGAACATGCCGCTGTACCTTGAAATTGAATCTCACTTTCAACGATACGACACACAGAGTTGATCTGTTGAAATATATTTTAGTTGCACCAAAACACTTCTCAGAAAAAAATGCACCATACGGTATCGCTCGGTTAATCACTGTAAAGTTCTTCCCAGGGTATACCTAGAGCGTTGATTATTCTTTAGCAATGCTCCGTGTAGACACCAATGACCAAAGAGCATCCTTTAGTCTATACAAATACGCGCCTCTCAGTCTAGGCAGTGGAGGCATGTGTAAATCCCAAACTTCCTCTCCCCCTGATGGGGGGGGGGGGGGAGTGGGGTGAGATTTACACGATAGACATAGCGTGTGAATGATGATGTCTCCTGGACTACAGTAGCCTTCAACAAATGTTGGTGTACTCGTTTCCATGACTGTCCCACTCACACAGAACCGTATCAAGCATTACAGGGAATATGGTAGGCTTGTAGAAAAAGCTGTATCCCCCCCCCCCTTTTCTTGGAAACCCCTTTTGGGGAACCCCAGCCATCACCCTGCTAACACAAAACGTATTTAAAACGTTGTAGGCGAATAACGTTTTGAAAACCTTGTAAGATAACGTTAAGTGTATTCCCTAGGACATGTATCAAGGCAAGTCTGACAATCATAAAACGCAAAACGTTTGGAAACTCAACACAATCAGGACTGACTAACGTTTATTGTCTGTGCTGAAGCGGGAGAGAACATCTGCCTCCAGGCAACCCCCCCCCCCCCCCTCTGCAAAATTCTCTCTCCGATTACCTACCTCGGACAATTCTCACCCGGCGAACAAATCGAATCTCGACCCAGACAATTCCATCCAGGACAACTCCCCTTGACAACTTGAATTTCTTCTGGAAAAGGCTTAGGAATAAGAAAGGAACTAGGAATTTGTCACGAGGCATTGTCGGAGAAGGGGGGGGGGGGGGCGGTGAATTGTCCGGGACCCATCCTGCAGACTTCAAGTAAACCGATGAAAAACCTGGACAGTGCAAAACACACAGGCAACACTATGTTACCAAAATAAGGGCGCTGTTAATTATCTACTGTGTGCCTCTGTCTTACCTAAACACTATGACATGTGACACGAAATATTTTGCATAGTTCTTTTCAGCGCAAAGCATGTATCTGTCCAGCTATAGTAGACAAAGTTCAGCAGTCAACGGGGAAAGTGTAGGGTATAGAGAGGGGGGATACCAGAAAATTTCCTCCTCTCTAGAATCGGATGCTGGAACATACAAACCTTGGTGATAATATGATATTGACTAGGATTCGGTGGTCAATGATGACGTAATATCAGTGTGATGTTGACTCTGACGTACGTAGCACTGTCCACATGATGATGTAATGGTGAAATAAAGGGATGATGAGGATTAAACACGTTAGGAAACAGAGAACACCTTGATAACACCTTGATAACTTGAACACCTGATAGAGCGTCCACTTGGGGACACATCCAACCCTGGAATCTTGCCTTTAGAACTATATAAGTTGTATATATATGTATATATATATATTGTGGATTTAAGGGAAAAGGCCCTGTCTGTAGCTTGTAGCAGGGGTGCTAAGTCCCCCCCCCCCCTCCAAATCGGGAAGGGGGAGCCAATTAAGCAACAAATTGGACAAGCAAATGATCGAGGTAATCGACTGAGTGGGGTTCGTGAGGGTGTTCACCCCAAGCTATGTTTTACGTTTTTTCTGGCCCCTGAAATTAAGTTTTTCCATCACGTTTTATGTAACATTGCACTAGAAGACACTTCCTTTCCCTCATTTGAAGGGTACGTAAACTCTACCAGTAAACAGACTTTGTCACAGGTAATGGCGCTATTTCGTTTCTTTTGAAGATCAAGCATTTCCACATTCAAAGCCACGCTGTTTATTTGACGTTCTTGAGGTAGCCTACCAGTGTAGATGTAGAGGCGAAGCAACGCAACAAAGGGTCCAGTTTTACTGACGTTGCTACTGTTAACACAGAGAATGGTGTTTAATGACATTGTAGTCACACTTGTGTCAAGTGGAAACATGGTTTGAAGTTCACACACTGTATCCAATGACAATCTATGATTACGGTGATTGACCTGCGTTTCGACACCCCCCTATTCCGACACCCCTATGTTCCGACACACTTATATTGCAACAACAACGGCTTAGTCAGACCCTATGGATCCGATGGACAAGGAGCAGCAATTCGCCCCAAAGAAAGGTGTATCACAATCATCCCGTCAATTGAATGAGCTCTGCCGGCCGTTAGACCAGACATTTAAAAATTACTAAATTACATATGGTTATATATGAGATCATTTTTCATGTTGTTTTTTGGCAATGTTACCTTTTAACACTTAATGTGAGTCTTGCAATCCATGTTTAAATTTAAAGTGTATATAAAACCCTGCTTGGCGGTGTAGACCGATCAAGCATCATAGCCTCCTCCTCCCCTCCCCCCCCCCCCCCGGCAAATGCTGTCAGACATAATGGATGTGTATAGCAACACATGAGTGTCGGAACATGGGGTCTTGCAATATAGGGCTGTAACCAAGGTTACTGCTAGAGATTTTTCTTTTGTAAAGAGAAGGGTTTTTGTTTTAATTGATGGCACTGATTTCGATGGAAGTAGCATGTACTGCTGAAGTTTCAATTGTGAGTTTTACTGCTTATGACTTTTTCTCGACATTCTTAATTATACTTACTCATCATTTTCTCCATTTTTTAGCTTTTGCCTTTTTTATAATCGGATCTTGAAGTTTAATTTCAATCTTTGAGAATCAGGAATTCTGCAGACTGATCGAGGCTATATACTATGTTCTTTCAAAAACGTTTCAAAACACTGCAATGAAAAACTCTATCAAATAAAACATTTTAAAAATGTCAACCGTTCAAATGCTTTTTTCTCTGCTCCTTTTCTTATTTGTAAGCAAGCTGTAAGAAGTTCAACCAGGGAACTAGAAGACAGGCGGTGTATGTGGATCTGGGCCTAGGATCTAAGCAAAACACATGCCACAGACATTCAAACAGAAATTACAAATATCCGCTCAGGCTGTTACCCAAGGCTTCGTTATAATCACCTTTTTGTGGCGCTATTTCATTACACAATGTATTCCTTTGCATTTTGACCGGCAGTGTCGCAGCACACCTAGAACAAAACTCAACATTTTCACCTCACTTTTGCTCTTATAGAAAGGTAAATTTTGATGTACTTTTAACGTTACGTATACTTCGCTAAAAAACTGCGAACTATTGAGATTGGATACTTGTACTTTACTTGTCAACGTATCGCTTGTTGCAAATCGCGCGGTAAGTTAGCCGACGTGTCACTGGAATGATCTGTTCAAATAGTACGCATAGGGATTCCACGAAGTTTCGCGGAATAGGCTGATTCTATAAAGTTATCTTAGCAATGGCATGAAACAATATTCAGTCATGTTTATACAGTTTACTTTTAGGCTAAGGTCTCGATTCTCACAAAAATGGGCAGACGCCTGTACAGGGAGTCTAGTGCTGTGCTTACCAAACATTTGCGAGCTGTCCTCATCTGATGTGTTGTAACAATTATGTTTGGGCACCTACGGTACAACAGCCTAAGGCAAGGGGTAGAGTGCATAGTTTGTTAACTTCGATCAAGTATGTCATTTGCATATCATTTGAACTCTATGTTCATTTGCAGATGTTGTTCTTGTTAACGTTACATTGAGTTTATTGAGAAAAGACACCTAACATTCAGATGTCGACCTGGATGTGGTGAAGAATATGACGGGGAGGAAGAGAACCGGGTAGGATGGGAGGTGTATCCCAGGTGGTACCCTCGTGGATACACACGTTATGAACATGACAAATATGTCCGATTCAGAAATCCGGGAACTGCATGTAGGCCAAGAACTTTGTCTAGTAGGATGAGTTCGCGTTTGTTTTGTAGCCACCGAGGTGTTATATATTAAAATCGGTCCAATGAATTCATTGTTCTGTCAAAATTTTATAAAAAGTCAACATTTTATATAACGTATTTTTGTATTCAGTCCAACTGTTTAAATGTTTGTCAGTTTCTCTTTTTTGGGGGGGGGGGTGGGGGAGAATGGACAAAACATATCTTCACAATTATCTGACATGTTTCATGTATCTTTTCTTCTAGTTTTATTTATATGAAATTAATTGAAATTCTTCCAACCATTTACAAATTGGTTTGCAATACTTTGCATGTTTTTTTTTCATATTTTCATTGAAACACTTCTTTCACGTGCACATCAACATCTTTTTTCTACCTTCCTTTCCTTTATCTGCAATCAGTTAGAACTCCATCATTCTTTCACAAATTGGTTGCAAATTTGTGTATTTATTTTGAAATGTTTCATGAGCAGAAATATGTTTTCTGATCTAAACTGATACCACCCACTTAACTCTTGCCCAAGATTTTGCAACCGTATCGCTCAAACCTTAAATTAAGCTTTGAACAGGCGTTCTAGGGTCAACGTTTATTTTAATGCGTATGACTTCACCAAATGGCTTTTACAGATAAAATGGTCAATCTACTCGAGATACGTTGATGTAGGCCTATGTTTAAAGTAACATCAAGAATTGATTGCAATTTTTCTGAAGGTTTTAATAATCTTGTCTCTTTATTTTGTACTCATCTTTTTTGAGATTTATCTGGACATGATACATTTTGTTCCCTCGACAGGTTGACAAAGCAAGTGGACAAAATGATCACCGACGTGCAGCTCGCTATCTTCTCCAACGTCTTGGGGGTTACGCTGTTTCTGCTGGTGGTCTTGTACCATTTTGTTGCCGTGAATAACCCCAAAAACAAAGGCGACTGAACTCTGTAAGTCACTGCTGTAATAGGTGTCGTGTCACATTTGTCGTCATGCTTTGGCCTCAAATTAGGAACTTCTGTGTTACCAAAATTTTGGAATCACATCGCTTATCAAATAGGATCTTGATGACCTACCCAAATGAAGTTTTTGAACTGATTTTTATTTGTGAGTTGTTAAATATCAATGACTTTTCACCTCATATGTTAGCATCACATAGGGTTGTTGCCTTTGTGAACTGTTAAACTGAATGATTTTGACTTAGGTTACAGTATACCTAGCTACATATTTGAGTGGTGGGGGTAGCTACTATTTTTGCAGTGGTCTGTGTCGGCTGGGTTGTGATCCACAGCCTGAGGAAGGGGGTATAACTAGGAGAGTGCGTCTCCTCTTCCCCCATGTGAAAATTTTTCTAACATTTATATCGCTCAGATCTGCAAAATGATGTAATATTTTCCATGTAGTTTGCATATGTATGTTATTCCCCTCCCAAAAAAGATAGACCAGTATAATCTAAGGCCTTGGATTTATCTTGGCACTTATTTTTTAGCATGGAAACAGTGCTGCTTCACTCGGTTTACTCAGTTAATGCTAGTGGTGGTTGCTAAATGAAGATTTTCTCAGCAGCTAGGGGTGCTGGCTACGTCCCTGGTTGTTTGAGGCATTTTAAGTTAACCGCAAAAAGAGCTGGTCTAAGCTATCCCATAGTTTAATCCCCACACCCTTTTTGCTTAGTATGGTGAACAATTGTCCTTTCTGATTGATGATGATTAGTTCATTGCCTCTCAGGCGTTGTAATTGGCTTTTCAAAACAAGATGCTTTGTTTGCTGTGGTGAGAAATTTGCACTACCAAGACTATCATTCATTATTTAGAACTGCATGTTTTTGGTGTACATGAAATCATTGCCATTTTAAGTTTTTTGCCATCTATAAATGAAATGCAACACCAGACATCAGACCAAATGTCCCTTTCTTATGATCTCCGCAGATACTGTACCACAATGCCCTCCTTGACCAGTCTCTACCAGAAATAAAAAGAAAATGGACCCCATTAAACCAACGATCACATCGCACAGAATTAAATGGAAACATCAAGATCCTTCACAACAACCTATAATTGAAGGAACTGTGGATCAGATACTGTCATGTAGAATGCTCAACATTCTCACTTCATCTTGCAGCTTCATAATCACCTCTGGATCCCAATCTTGAGACCATCTCACAAATTGGAGTTCACTGCCCATGCTGAAACATCACGGCTTTGCGGCCGTACGTTTTATTGTCGCTGCTCCGATGATAGATTAATACACTCAAATCTTCGTGCAACCGCTTTTTGTAAAATCCTTCCGTCAGTGAAGTCAAGTTAATTTTGGTTTTGTATCTTCTTGTATTGAAGTCTGTTGGTCATAGAAAAGTTCATTCATGGGTCATTCATTTGAGAAGAGGAAAGTTGCAATTTTAGTATAAGATGATGCAAATATGATTTTAAGTTACTACCATCTCCTTAAAGACCTTTCACTTTGAGCCCTCCGCACATTTCAGTTTCTCTGGCCATGCCGTGAACAAAACAAAAAATGAAATTGCACTGTTTTGCTGCTAACGCCTTGAAACCTTTAGATGCTACTACATTAAAGGTGAAGATGTTGACTGTTTCATGATAATCACAAAACCATTATGTATTGAGAGTGGATACTGGCAATGTAAATTATGTGGTCTACTCTGAAACAATCAGTGGGTATCAGTGATTATCTGTGCAGTGATGGTGGGAGGGACAGAACTGTCAGCTTTGTATTATGTGTGTTTTAATGAGCATGGACTTGGTTTTGTCGTTCTAACGTAAACTTTCTCTTATGAATAGGAGATGGGGAAAAAATATTGTGGTCGGCCGGGGGGGGGGGGGGAGGGAGCTGGGGAGAGAGGTGCTTAATGGGGTTTTAGTGGTTCATCTTACAGAAGCAAATTGTTCCATGAGGACTACTTAAGATTCAGAAAAAAGTTCTTCATTGAGTATACTCCTTCCTACCCTTAGACACATGGTGGAACAGTCCACTCTTAACACTGAAGTATTTAGTTTGCGACTTTCTATTACTTAGTCATGTGTACAGTTAAGAAGTCAGTGACATTTGCAAATCAAAATTAAAGAGAGAAACCATACTGTAGATGCCAGAGTCCGTATCTTATTTTGATTGTGATGTTAAGTATTCATTATTGTGAATTCATTATTATGACCGGTTATGAAGTTTGCTATGTGTTCCCCAACTATGTAAATGAACACATTGAAAATCAAACCCTAATGGGTTTGTTTAACTCAGTGAAGAAGTTAAGCACTGGCAGATGCTGTGAAGAAGTTAAGCACTGGCAGTTTCAAGTCCCTTGTGTGGGAGGTGCTAAGCTGATAGCCCAGTGATATGGGTCTAAAGAGAGGGGTGTGACCCCTCCCTCCCCCCTTGGAAAATCTATAGCTGAATGCTCTCAGATCTGATCTAGCGTGACAAAGATGCATAAATTGTGAAGTAAACTTTTCTAAAAAAAATTTTCTGATGTTTAAATCATATAAAGTTTTTGCCCACATTTGTGTGAGGCCCTCCACCCCTACTTGAATCTGCCAGCGAAACTGAGCAGTACCCCTGGCACGGCACGCGACGTAAAATTTTTTGGGACAACCTGGTTGTGGATAGGTCTTCTAGAGACAACCAAAGGCTGTATTACACAAAGTACATGCCGCATACTGAACATCTGAAACCATACTTAGAAAATCCGGCATCAAATTTTGGCACACTTCACATTAGAAAGGAACTTGAAATTTTTTCCTTGTAAAGCATCCTAGAAAATCACTTTATCCAGAGAATTAAATAGTTACGTTACAAGGTCAACTTAAAGCAGGATGTGCTTTCTGAAAAGTGAAAAATAGCCGTTTATTGATTCCAAGCCAAAGGCAAAAGGAATTAATGCGATAGTGATGTGTGTGTATGTATTTGTGCAGGTGACACCCTTACTTGTAAACACAATATGTCAAGAAGGGTAACCTTGACTAATCTCATACATGGTGTGTGGGTTGGTCATATTGAGTTGATGATCCCTATTGTTTTTGGCAGAGATCAAAGGTCATTTGAGGTCACCAGAGGTACAATTGTTATACCAGGTTAAACAGTATCTCAAGAAGCATAGCCTTGACTTATATCATACTTTGTGTGTAGGTTGGTCAAATTAAAGGAATTCTCCACCAACAGAAAAACTTCAGATAATGTACGAGATTCTTTACCGTTCTGTCAGTTAAACATAATTTTTTTTACTAGGGGAAGAAGCTTCCATAGATGTGAAAAAACTCTTAAAAAAAAAACTACTTTAAGACCCACCAAACCAAGTGAGGGTAAGATGTGTAATTAATTCAAAGGTATTTCTATCCTTTATTCGTCGGTACCAGTTCAATATCATTCACAGACCAACCTCATTTAAGTCAACTAATCCTTAAACAATTAGGTAGCTCCAAACTGCAATGCTTTCAAAGGTACATTTATGCCACTCCTTGCTTAAATAAGGTTATCACTAAATAAGAGATCAGAACAGTACTATAACCCACAGCTCGAGCTAAAAACAAGGGCAATGTTCAATCTAGATTTGCCGGTACTACGTCACAACCGATTGATTTCTAGCAACAGGCTCGTACCTCGAATATTTAATAAAATAATTCATTTTGCGAATTCTTTAAAATATTTTCTGAAAATGAGAAAGATGACTTTTGTACAATAATGTTTGCATCTTTTTAAGAGACGTAAGAAGTGATGGTGTAGAATTCCTTTAAGTAGATAGTCCCTACTATTTTGGTAGAGTTCAAAGGTCTTTTGAGGTCAAAATCTGAAAACATTGTGAACACAATATCTCAGGAGAGGTTATCTTGACTAATGTCATACTTAGTGCATGGGTTGGTCACAGTGATTAAATGACCCCTGTTGATTTTGGTGAAGGTCAAAGGTCATTTGAGGTCATCAGAGTTCAAACTGTAAAAACCCTGTTAACACTGTATCTCAAGAAGTGTATTCTTGACTAATTTCATATTTAGTTTGTGGGTTAGGCATAGTGAGATGATGATCCATATTGTTTTGGGTAAAGGTCAGGGGAGGTTAAACTGTGAAAACCTTGTAAACACATCATCTCAAGAAGCGTAATGTTGACTAATTTCATACTTAGTTTGTGGATTTGTCACAGTGAGGAGACGATTCCCATCGGTTTTGGTGGAGATCAAACTTCATTTCACCAGAGATCAAATTGTGAAAACATATAAAACTGCGTAGTACACACAGTGGTCAAAAGAGCTTAGTGTAGGCATGCTTTCTTTAGAATAATGAGGCATTTTGAATTTCAAAATCAGTATGTACATGTTGTACTGTGTTCTTCATGAATATTGGCAAGGAATCATAAAGTCCTTTGACATCCTTGTCTTTAATCAGTTTCTTCCATTTGTTACCACTCTGGGAAATAACATCAATCATACTTTTTTTATCAGGAGAACTTTCATTTATGACAGTGTTAATTACGGTACAAGGAAGAGAAAGTTTTTTCCACTAAAAAATTAGTGGGAACCAGACATTGACTTGAGTGTAAGTTATCCCTTGGGACAACCCTACTGAATGGCTTAAATTTCAATGCTGATTAACTTTATCACACATAGAGGTGACAGATTATGCTGGGTTAACTTTCTGATAAACTGAAAAAATTCAAAGAATGTAGACAAAAAAAAAACAAGGTACAAATATTTTGCTATTGTTCAATTGGCGATTTATTTGCATACTCTGTGGTATTTGTCAAACGTCCCCCACTATCTCACTGTAAATGAAAACACTCAATCCGAGTTTGGCCGGTGAGAAAAGGAAGGAGTGAGTTCTATAGTAAAGCACTATTCAGCGTGATTTTGCTACCAGTGCACTACATCACTCTGTTGATGTACAGAAGATCATACAAAAGTTTGAAACAAAAATAATGGTGATGGGAAGACGAATTTGACAGAAACTATGTGGAAGTCATAAATAGTCAAATACTGGTTCTGTAAAAGAGGTCGTCGGCAAAATGCTCTTTCAGGGCCAAATCTCTGCATATGTATTGAGTCAAAGGATTGATGATGTTGGTGATTTCTCACGGTTTGGAACTACTGCTAAGAAAAAAAAAAAAAATTCCATGAAGCAAGTTTAAAAAGTATCTGTCTCGATGATGATGGGTTTCAAGAGAGGTGTTTGTCAGAAGAAGAGATTAAGAAAGAATGTTGTGAATATCACATCCTCCACTTCCATGGTTGAAGGTTGTTTCAAAACACGCCTCTAACGGACACGAAACGATTCCCTTTCGTAGTACTCAAAGTCTGAGGCAAACTGGTACTCCTGTGGCACTTCATCTGCGATCATGTCGTTCAACTGGCAGGTGAAACCTTGCGATGTTCGCACCGTATTGAAGTTGAAGGAGGCACAGAGGTCGTTGTCGAGGCACCTGTTGACGCATTCCAGGAAGTTCCTCTCCTTGGAGGTCGACAAGATGTGGCTGTTCAGGCGGTAATTCTTCAGTTTTGGGTACGGGTTGATGAAGAAAGTGAAGTCTCCTTTGGGTCGAAAGATTGCTGGGGTCACTGTGAAGGGAAAGAGATCAAAATGTCTGAGGTCGATTTGGAATGCCATTTAACGAGACGTTACAACTGTGCTAAAGTGTTCAACAGACCCTCTTTCATGCCCGATTACACATGTGTTACCTATGGACATGACACCTAATACCCCTTGCCAGGCAGCTCAAGAAAGCCTAGACATTGGATTGACACACCTGAATTACTTTAGGAGAACGATGTTTAATTGACCATGTGGATTATCACAGCATGAGGGGATAAAAGTGACCTAAGGCGATGACAGTTTGCAACAAGTTGAACCTCAGCAGAACGAAAGAAGAGTGAGGTTGAAGTGAATCCCATTTTAACGTACAAGTAACGGCATGAAGGCAAAGTAGAGCCATGTAAAGGGAGAGAAACATCTCATCATGGTACAGTATTAATTTACGGTGACGGGTGATGTGGTTTCCTTTCTCAACAGTTGGTACGTGACAGTGTCACATAATTTTGCGCTGCAATTAACCAACCCGCAAAATAACTTATGAGTACTATAATGTTTTGTACACACTTGAAGATACCTCTTGGCTATGCAAGTATTTAAAATATTTTGTGCAACTGCAGACTTCAATTTACTCAGTATGGTGGTGACTGGGGTGAGCCTGAGATCCTTGGGGGGTTCATAATACACCCCTGCACTTGCACACCAAACTACTGTATAATGAAAGTTGCTCGCATCCCGCAACGAGAGCTTCTGTTTTTTTACTCCTTCCCTCCCGGACTGTCACACAATTTTTTGTACTCAACGGAGACTTCTTGGGACTTACTGAGGCATCTGTAGGTGACCTGGAGGTACTTGTAGGTGCCGATGCAGGGCTCTGAGTTTATGTAGCCGTTCCAGTGGCTCGGGACGGTGCAGTCTTGCAGGTTGGTGCAGGTGTCTCGGATTTTATCCAGGACGTTGTCAGTCCTGCATTCCGTGAATTGAGCGAATGACGGCAGGTTCTCCCTGAAAGTACACCTCGGTGGTCCTTTAGAAGAGGGATTGAGAAAATAAAAAAACTTAAAATGACTCGGTGATCAATTTGATAATCTGAAGCAATTAATGACGGACGACGTGTCTCTGACTGACTTCAAATGGTTACGTGCTAAGTCAAAGCTGCTATCATAATGAACTGGTACACCATACTTATGAACAGGTATACCAAGATCCATATACTGTAGGTATTGACAAGCGTGCCGGAAAGAACTTACACAATTTCAGTGTTTCAGTTCGGGCATTTCACAGTTGACACAACTTCAAAAAATGCTTTCAAAAACAAGAAACTCAACCCAATTCACTATACAAGCATATCCAAGGATAGTGGCAGAGGAAAGGTGGGGGGAGGGGGGTATGAAAGGTGGGGGAGGAGGGTCAATGAGCACAAAGGTCCTACCCAATGGTGGACCAAAAATTGTTGTTATGCAGGACAAAACTGCAATAGGAAGACTTGTACTGGTGAACAAATAGACAAGACTCTAGATTTTGGCTAAATGAATGATGTGGCATAAGTCAAGCCAGTCAGTTGTTGAGCTAGACGAGAGTTGAGACTATTTATTCGTTGGGAACATCAAAAATATTGTAGTGTATTCCCGTTCTACAACCCTAAACAGAAGAAACTTGAATGAAATTGACCCTGCGATTGAACACTTCTTTAGCAACAAATCACATATGGTAGCACAGTTTGGCTACTCTGAAAAACAAAAAAAAAAAAAAAAAACATTATTTGTCAGTGCAGCTTGGAATCTACAAAAGTTCTAATTCCTGTCCTGCTTAATGTATCTAAACTTGATAGTCATTACGGTCTGCTTCAAGTTTGTGACTGATCTTCATGTTATTACAATCAAGTGGAGTATGATATAGTTTGACTAGATGACATACACCATTATCTATTCAGTCATTGCTCTTGTCATGGTTTCTCATCATTGCCATGACAACCATTGTCTGAGGAAGAGAATTGAATGACGTTTTGTGAGAGAATTTATCTTTGGTTAAACCTTATTGAAAGTTTCACATTGATATTGGCATCACTGTTTTATACAAAGTTTCCTGAAATTAATCTGTGGTGGATTGAATGCAACACAAATTAACTTCAGAGCAGCGTTTGGTGAATCAAAGTATGAATGAATGAACAAGTGAACAATGAATGAATGAACAAACAAGTGAACAATGAATGCACAAGCACGTCAACGAATGAACAATTCATACCTTCCAGTCGTCCATAGTTAGCTTCTATGATTCTTATGTGAGGGAATGAATCCGGACACTCCAAATAAAGATCGTCGTGATCCTCACAGGCATATAACGTGATATCCTCCTTGGGGCGGCCGACTGTAGCAAAAAATGAAAAAACAAAGTGAAAAACCTTTCTCTTCTTCTATTTCTCCTGGTATATTTGATTTCATTTCCTTTTGTGCGTCTCTCTTCTGGGTGATTTCACTTTGAAAGTTGCCTTTACCGAATGTCTTTCCCCGATGCCTTTTTTCAGATGGGTAGGTTTACTTTTGAAAATTAAAACCAACTTACACCTGCTTATAGAAGGGAAAATGCATTCACCCGCACTGAATAAGTATACCCCCCATGCTAATTCATGATTGCCTCTTTCCCATAATGGGATGTCATTTTTGTTGTTGAATAGCTTAATTTTGCAGCATGACACCTCACTCAAATGCAGTAACTGATATTCGGCAACAACATAAAAAGTATTTACAAGAGAAACAAGAAGATAATTGCAAAATTTTGATGATGTTTTAGAATGAAGTAGGGACGACTGCTTGCTCCATTTAAAGGAGCACTCTACGGAATGGGCTGCTCTTTTGAATGATGAAAAGACAATTTCTGATACCGAGTGACTTCAATCATTTTTCTCTTTGCATTAGTTATCTTCACATACACACCACTCAGAAGATGCAAAACGGAGAAAACAGCACAAATATCCCAAAGAGAGAGCACAATTTGTTCCATACAAAGAAACAGACGGCAGATGTGGCAGGAGGACTTTTAAGGAGATGAGTTGATAGCACAGGGTTGGTTTTGTTATGGTCTTGACCCATGACCCTGTCGTACAGGCAAACTTCAAAAGGAAAGTCGTCTGAGGCGAAAGAGCCTCTCTGTCTCTGCATTTAGCTGTCGTACTGTTCATCTTGTGACATGACGTAACATTTCATGACCTTCATCAAAACGGACAAAGTCGAGCAATTTCGCATGTGATGCTTTTCCTTTGCAGTGAAACAAAAGGGACCATTTCATGAAATGGAACGAGGGCTTTGACCCCGACCTGACAATGTCATTTCTCCAGGAACTTTAAAAAGTGAAGAGACTCAAGTCACAGACAGCTACAAACTGGAAGTAACATACATGGCATGGGCCAGGCAGGCAGGCCGGCCGTCTGCCCGCTAGGAAATTTTGCGTACGAGCAATATAATCTGTTTCTTACCTTCACACCTGTATGACACTTGCAGGTACTTCGAGCCAATACTGGGACATGGATCAGTAGCTGTCAGTTGCGCTTGATCAACCTTCAAGGGTGGGGGGGAATGACAAAATCACAGATTAGAGATCTTTAGGATAATTTCTGAAACAATAAATTAAGGTTCACTTTTCATGTAATTGAAAGCAAAATTCAATGAACCACATTTCAAAGCAGCAAACATAGTGACATACAATTAATATTACAATGAAACACAATTATGCAATTTTAGTCACACTCATAGCGTACAGTTGAACCTGCCGTTTTGATGTACCTTATTTGAGAGAACTTTTTGTCTTTTGCAAAGTAAATTTTTGCAAGTTAGAAGAATATTACCGACATCAAAATGAAACACCATGTACTTCTGTTTACATAAAAGACTGTGAGACCTTGCTGAATTTTGTACTGAATTACAGGGGAATTCCTGAACACCCAAGGAACATTAATTGTATCCGAGTTACAAACAAATCCATGAAAGTATGCAGGAGGAGAAGTATTGACAATTGTGGACAGAAGAAATGTGTAATTGAGAGAAATGAAGATTTACTGACGATTTTAATCTGATCAATTCATGTTACAGAACCACCCACACCTAAGTGGGATTGCACTAAAACCCACACACTCTCCACTGTGCTGCAGATAAAAACAGAGCCAGTCACCATTCTCTGTCATTTTGTAATCATTTCTACCTCGCTCTATTTTCGTCAAATCAGCGGAAGTTTTGAGAAAGAGCTCAGCATTTGGAAAGGAGTGTCGTTGTTGATCTGCTCTCTGAGGGTAATATTAGAAAACTTCACGAACCATCTTCATGTTTCTAATGGTCAAATGAATCTGATTTAAGGGCTTCAAATCTTCAACCAGTTCAGCATGTGACCTTGCCATTACACCCATGTTGCGAAGTGTAATGATTTAAAAGTAATGAGGTAAACCATTTATCAACAATGTCGACTGATCCATTTCCTCAAACACGAAAGAAGGCCAGCACTTTACAAGACCAGCAAAAACTTTCTCTGAGGAATCTTGTCCATCTTCTTGAATATTTTTATTAAAATAAATACTTTGAAATTTTAACGGAAACATTGAAAACTATCCAACACTCACCGGAAGACTGCATGACCGCTGGTCCTGGCAGTACGCCATGACGACCGCTGCCGTGTCCGTCGACCGGCAAGACGTCGTGACGTCTTGGCCGTCCTGATCGGGGCACACCAAAGAGGAGCTGCCCACTTGGGTCCGGCCGTAAAATGCGTCGGTGACATTTATGTACTCCCCGTCAGGACAGGTCAACGACAGCTCAGCATCCAGACCTTCACAGGTGTACAATGTCAGCTCACCCGTGGGAAGGTTGTCTGGGGGGATTGAGGAAAGAAAGCAAAGACACTCATCTTAATCTGATACTTGAAATTTTAAATTAAATTAAAATTTAACATTAAATAAAGTCTATATTGAAGAAGCAGATGGAAGAATTAAGAGACAAATTACAACAAATGTTCAAAACTGGGCCCATGCACAGAATGAAAATATCTTTGTAGAGGCAAAATATTACACCTGCCATTGTGTTGAATCTGAATGAGGGGATTGTGTAAACATGGATGTATGGAAAAAACTAAGTCATGTAGAATTGGGTATATTCTACTAAATCCATCTCACTTATGCTCAACTGGTGTTAGTAAATCTAAAGATTGAGAGATAGGGAAATGATGGAATATTCATTCCAATTAACCCGAGGTGACGACCTTCCAGCTGACATCGTAATTTCATAGTTTCTCTTCTCAAGGCAGCATGTTCATATGGTATTTTGACATATCAAACTTGTAGTGTTTGTCCCAGGATCACATCTGTTACTGACAGCTTCTGCAGATACTTTTCTGCCTGCAGCATACATGACCACGATATAAGCACTAAATCGCCGTGGTGACTACGATATTCCTTTTGCATAAGTTAGTTAGACTCGAGGAATGTTCAATCTTTAAAGTCTGTAAAAGTAAATTTTACAAATTTAATGATAATTCAGGGCAACTGAGGTCTTTCTGAATAAAAAATTTTAATGAATCTCTTGCTCAAAATAATTTACATATTTTGCTTCTCTTTTTTTCCATAATTTGTGTTCTCACGAAAATTGCTCATAAAGTATCTTATCATATCAAACTCTGAGATTTTTTACCTCCAATGGTCATCAATTACTGATGATTTCTTTGGCGTATTTTTCCTCATCTGCAGCAGATGTGACCAAGACACTACTTTGAATGATAACTCATTCAAGGTACTACTCTGAATGATAGCCTAGTCAAGGTATTATTTTGAATGATAACCCACTCAAGTTGAAGCTGTTGTGATATTCACTTTTTTGTATAACTCAGTTTAATCAACTTGAGAAATATTCAGTCTTTCTGAATTTTTCTTTTTTTTTAGTCAACTCTACTAGTCTTATGTCTTTTATGAGCTCTGTAATTTCATGAACCTCATGTTGAAGAGTTTATACATCTTTCATTACCTTTTCTTCTCACACTAGCACTCGATCAAACTACCACTTCACGACATTCGATTTCTCGCATGCTGATTCTCAGCGTTTACAAACCTTTGCAGTTGTAATTCACTTCCAGTTGCATCTTTTGTGTGGTACAGCTGGTGGCACCCAAGAAATATTCGTCAGCCTTCACCGTGCAGGTGATCTTGTTGTTGCAGAGGTTCTGGACCGGCGACAGGACGTCTTGAGCTGAGCAAGCTCCCACTGAAATAGAGGAAATTATAGGGAGAGAGAGGGAATGAACAGACACTTCCTTAAAAACGTGGTAATATCACTGTAGGATGACTGAGGCACTGCATCCATTTACAGGAGGCAACACTTAGCAAAGGTCTCCTGATAAAATAACCGCCCACTGAGACGGTCATAAAATTTATAATTTACTCGCACTGCTTCTTCCATGCTTAATGGGACTGACAACTTGTACAGAAAGAAACACCCACTGTCGGCAAAACGCAGTTCATTGGTGTAATACAGGTTTGATTGATGTAACACAGACTGAGTTAGTTGGCATAAACACTGTTAGATATTTACTAAAGCTTTCATGTGACATTACGTATGTGTTGTTAATCGGCAAGGCATCGATCCGTAGTGAACAAAAGTTTGGTCAAAGCAACCTGTTTCGATACCTCACGAGTGAAGAGCCTTACGACACAATGTGGTACAGAGAGAACAATTTTAAAAAAGATGCAAACATCACCAGCTGAATTTAATCCTGGTGGAGAAAGACCAGCTCATGATTTGCAAATTGGAGAACTTACGGTCTTGACTTGCTTCGTTAGGGCACCAATGGGGAGCATCGCTGGTCGATGGTTTGTACTCCGCGCTGACGACCTCGATGAAACGATTCTCTCCGAAACAGGCAATCTGTAGATCTTCTTCCTTGCAGACCTGAGTGGAGGACTCGTAGGTGCGATTACCTGAAAATTAGATCGGCCGTTTCAGAATTTCTCCATTAATCTGACTGTCAGAACTTACAAATTTAAGGAGTACTAGCTCTGTGTTGATGAAAAGGATTCTTTGCTTTAAACGGATGTCAAGTGACCTCATTGGTAACAGAAATAACAGATCATTCAAACTAAATGAGCAGAGATGCTTGCGAGATCTCAACCAAGAGACAAAACATGAATACCACATTAAATCTGGCCCAAGAAAATCTTCACGTCAACAAAATTCTTTTCATGTCTCAGCTGCAAGACCACAAACTAATCTATGTCCTGTTTCTTTATCACTACCCACATAAATTGCACAAGTGATGGTTCTGGTAATGAAGTTGAACTTCTCCAGAGCTGTCAAATATGACACACTGGTTTGCTTTTGTGCAAAATTGTGTGCAAAATACAGTGGTCATCTCTGTGCTAATCATTACTACCACCGTGTAACTCAACTACACCACAACAAAGAAACTTTCACAACCTCTCTCTTCTCTTTAATTGAAACTTCACAGAAGAAGCCATGACAGGCTTCATGCCAAAGGTTACCAAAAAAAAAAAAAAAATCAAAAACATTTTCACCTGAAATGAACTTGTTGCAAGTGTATTTGACTTCCAGGTATTTATATTCCCCTGGGCAAGGGTCTCCCTCTCCGCTTCCTTTAAGGGCGGCCAAAATGTCCCTCTCCACATCCACCTCGCAATTTCTCCTGTCCTTGCAGAGCGACTCCACGAGATCGATGATCGAGGAGGACGAAGCAGAGCAGGTCTGGTCGTACGTGTGGCTGGTGTCGTTGTGGGGGCAGAGGGTCCCGTCCGACCGGCGGCCGTAGAAAGCGTTTTCGACGGTGATGTAACCCACCTCATAGAGGGCGCATGACAGATGAAGCACCTGACTGTCGCACGATCTGGCTTTGACTGCCTGTTGTGGCACTGTATTTAAGAGATTAAGACGAATGTATGTAAAATGTCAGGAAAAAGTTCACGTCTTAGTTGATCTAGCCAGATAAGAGAAGGAAATTACTTCCAACCAATTAATCCAACTAATTAAAATGGATCTATGACAACAAAGAGAGCACATTGCAAAAACTGTTTATGTGAAAAGTAGTTTCTTGAGAAGCTTGCTGTAAGGTTTCTAAGAAGAAATTCCTCTTGAAACCTGAGAACCACGAAACTTATCGCAATGCATGAGTTCTAAAATCTGAGACAGAATTTTTAAGAATCTTTCCCTAAGTCATTGATCACTCTTATTAGCTATGAAGATTAAAACCACTTATGTCCAACATTTTCTGCTGTTCATTAACTTTAATTCACATCGAGAATATAACTCTTTTGTTGTTCCTTTTTCTTTTTTCATTCAGTAATTTGACAGTACCTTTTCCATCTTATATCCCATTCCTAAACAAGAGGCACACCCTTTAACTAAAACATGCTATGAAACGAAATCTGTAAGGAGAATTTCTCGAAATGAATTAAATCTACAAACCTATCTCCAGAAAGTGAAGGTAACTTTAGGGTCCTGTCTTGACTTCTACCATGGAAACACCAACAAGTGGATATCACTTCATAGGAGGCAATACATGCACAAGATTAACTTAGACTTAAAGAGTACACATCTCCACCAATTTTGGACAACATTGGTCTGATATTTAAACTTAAGAAAAAATTGTCTCCAGAAAAGTTTAAGAAATATACTGGAAGTAATTCTGGAAACTGTGAACTGCAAACTTTTTGTGTCTCACAAACAGTTGAGCAGTTGAGGACTCACAGAACTGAACATCAACTTCACAAACTTTGAGGCTCGTCAGCTGTTGGGGGATGTGCACGCTTACAAACTGGCCCGACAGGCTCTGATTGCAGAAGACTACGTTGGCACCGGGAAGCGCGTCCACCACCGCGGACCCACAGAGCTCATTGGCAAACAAGTCTGAACTGTTCCCAATTCTCACTTCAAAGTTGTCGAGGCTTGCGGCTGTAGATTTGAACGGATTAGAAACGTACTCGCTATTTGCATAATGAGAGAAGAACAGGAGATATCTCAAATTTCCATGCAGCATGTAAGTGACGAGTAAATGTTTCACACATACTACACCAAATTGTCAAACAAATAAAACTGATGCCGCAATTGAAAGAAAACTGGTCACATAAGAAATTTGAGATGTTGAAATACCGATTGGGTCTTTCACTCTTATTTAGGTATGGGGTGAGAAGAGCCATGTTGATGCATTTTTACAGGAGTCTGTGGGTCTATGGTTTCTGACGATCGACAGTTTCCGAAACACGGGTGATACAGAGAGCAACATGATATCACACCGCAAAGCACTCAAGGGAATGCAGGGGTTGGCACATTATTAACCTATGCTTTAAAATGGTAAAATTCAGCATATCTAAAGTCTAGGACTATCTACAAACATAAGGAATTTGAATATTACACGCAGGTAATTAGCACAAAGTTACAGTGCAATAAACATACATTTCTAACATTACTACTTACAATCTGACCTTTCTGCCACTGAGAGAATTTCCAGTTCGAAACTATTTCATGAAAGAGTGTGATGTCTTTGGAAAATGTTTTCAACAGGAAGATCTGTCACAGTTAAGGCATCCACATCCCAGTGCTATAAGACACAAATGGTACACTCCCATTGTGTAGCAGGAACAACAAAAATTGTAAATGCTATGACAGGCCTTTTAAAATCAAACTGACCTTGTCCCTCATCCTCACAGGTGTATACAGTCACAACATTGATGTCATAGACTGCTTCCAGGTCGACCATCCACCAAGGTTCAAACTCTGCATTGGTCTCCGAGCAATGACCGGCATTGCAGTCCGAACTGTAGGAGAAGTCATTGGCGAGACCCGAATAGAAACTAGGAGCGGCCAGACTGCTGGTGTTGGATGGCTTGAAGCGGGCAAAATTCTGTCCTGAAAATGACAGAAAAATTAAACGGGGTAGAGAGGTGAGGAGGGGAAAATCCAAAATGTTCTCCGTTGGGCTCACAAAATCTTTGGGAGTGGATAATTATGCTCAACTATTGCTACTTTAATCAGTGGCTCATATAAACTAGAAAGTTCATGGTAATTATCTACTAATTTGCTATTTTTTTAGGTCTTTTTTAATTTCCCCTAAAAGTATGAAAGTGCGCATTACCAAGGCGAAATATTTGACAAACTTGATTGAATCATGTATTCCATACCAAAGAATAATATGTCTTTTCTGCAAGAGGTACCGACCATCGGTTACAAAACATACATGACAGAACGTAGCCACAATGCATATTCTTGCTATGAAACAACCAATGAGTGCCAGCAAATGCAGTACATATTTAAATGACAAAGCAGATCAAGCTATCAAAGTCACACAATGCTTGAATATTCATGAGACAAGTGTCCTCCACACTACACATAATGAAACTGTCCCTCTTAAAGTCCGCCCCATGGTCATCCTCGGGTTGATCACACATTAACACCTCAGGGAGAAAATACGACACACTGCAGCCTCAACATCTAACAAAGTCATATGAGGAGGTTTGTGCTCATTCATGCTAATTGCTAATTTTTTTAATTCATTATTTCTGCATTGTGGGCAGAATGAACGCCAAAACACTGGAGGGCACATATCAGGTGACAAGTTTGACATCTGATCATACCCACACTGCCTTTGATGTTATGAGGTACTTATGTAGAAATTTTTAAGAAGGACCTACACTGCATAAGTTTAAAGGTGCACTCCATCCATTAGGGAGGGAATATTTGCAGCATTCCCTGTCGAACACATACTGGAATGGGTCGGAGCGGTAACGCACATCCGATATGATACACATGTGTTTACCGGACAAAGAGACATGAACAATTCCACCAGAGGAAATGAAAACAGACAAAGAAAGAATTATGCCCTGATTTTTGGATTGATCTAGTCCACATTTAATTCATCTTGTCTACATAACAACGTGGAAACAAGTAAACCTTTGTCTACTGTGCCTTCTTTTTAGGTACAGGAGATCGGAAAGTGGAAGGACGACAGATTGGGAAAGGGGGTGGGTCATTATTACAGCTCTACATTAATTCAAATTCAAACAAAATTTCGGTATGTCGGAAGAAATACTTTTCTAATTTTGTTGCTAAAAGGCAGTTTGTGAATCCATGTACATACTTTTTAATTCCACTATTTACACAAATGAAAAGAAAAAAAGTATTTAAAGTTGCATTAAATCAGTCTTTCAGAGTCTGGACCAGGCAGATTGAATTGGTCTGCTTTCACAAACGACAAATTTTGAACATTTTAAATTTTGCCAAATAAATTTTAATGTCTTCCTAAATCTTTAACACCACAAATATTTCTAGTTAAAGGAGACTACAGGCCACAAACTGTGCTAATATTCAGGTTAAACTGGCTGCCTCCCTTATAGCAGGATTGGTATATATATGGGCAAATTGTGAAATTGTTGAGGGGTACATATTTTCATCCTTATATAGTCTATCATATGATCAGTAATTTTTATTGTAAATTCTGAATCTTTCATGAATTATCTCATTATACATTGCCCTTTGACAAGGTTCCCTGCTAAATATTTGTTCATGGTTTCAAAAACAGCTCAAAAAGCTCGCCAGATTTACTTTCAGGCCTGAATAAAAGAGCCAGACTTTTCAACTTACTGTATCTTTCACAAGAGAAGTGTATGTCCAGATACTTGTATTCCCCCGGGCACGGATCGGAGAGAACCGTCGCAAGTTGGACGTTCATCTTGCAGTTCTGTTTGTGGTCACAGTTTTTCTTCACCATGTCGAGGACCAGATCGTCGTCCAGACCGCAGTAGCTGGAGTAGGTGTGGTTGTTACCTAACGTACACAGGCCTGCGAACAAAATGGAAAGGAAAAGTGAAGGAAAACTGAGGTTTAAAAAGCATCTACAAGATCGAGGGACAGCAAACTGTCAGAAATGTTTGAAAAGTGGAAATTTCATATTTGGCATTGAAGAAAAGCATAACAAAGTTCCCTGTTTGCTAAAGATATGCTGAATTGAAGCTGCTAAAAAATCCTGTTTTCAATACCACACTTTAGAAGAAAAGGGTGGTACATCTTGTTACACATTGCCATAGGTCATTTTTATCACCTGGTGGTAAATTATATCCCACTCAGGTTACAAACAATAGCCCAGTCAATTAGACAAGGTTTTCTCTTGAATAGTATTTTATATCATGGCATGGGATATGATTTGTCATCCCCATCAGCACAAACATGAATTAAGTTGGGAAGAAAAGAAGATTTGCTAATTTTACAAGGTTAATTATCACAATTTGGAAAGCAAGCTCACAGAGGAAAAGGGTTTTCATGATGAAAAACTGTCACAATTAAGACCAATTTCACTCTTAGTTGCTCTTCTGTTAAGAATGAAGCCTTATTCATTACAAATATCAATTCAATTTATTTATTCTAGCAATGAATAATACAAAGGTGTTCAACGACATACAAAGTAGTATTAAAAGTTGATTTATATCATTGCATGGAAAAGCAGAGAAAAGGTATGAATATTTATAGGTCATTTTCCCCTACCTAAGCGAAATAGAATGTGGAAAAACAACAAAACAATTACAAACAAAACAACACAATAACAACAAAATGACAGGGAACAATTCATGACTGAACTGAAGTAGGCGAGTCTCTTAATTATATTACGAATAGGACCCAGAGGTTGCAGTTTTTGACGTTCAAACAGGTCATTAGACTTAAAAGTTATCAAAAAATGGGGGGGGGGGGAGACAATCAGATCTACATATTACGGGGAGGGAGAAAATGGTACAGGAATGAGAAAAAAAGTCAATAAAAAGATGAAGAGAAAAGATGAAAGCAGAATAAAGGGAAAAAAAAAACTGTGGCAGTGGATTTTATATAATGACAAAGAAAGATACTACAACAATGGACAAGACTCTTCAATTGTTTTAAAAGAGATGAGAAACTTGAATACAAGTGATTAAACTTCAAAGGAGATTTAACTAACGAAAAAGGAAACAAAGATAAGGTGATGATAAAGAAGAGACGACGTTTACTTAAACTGACCTTCTTCCCGCCTTCCGTAAAATGCCCGGTGCACCAAGATGGAGTAATCGTTCTTGCACGAGATGGACAGCTCCTCACCGTCGCACTCTACCGCTCTCTCAAATTCATAGACGCCAAAGTCCTCTGCAAGGAGTGGAGTGAAAAGAAACTGATGGTGAAACGTATCACCATGGTAACGATGATCAAGAGAGCAAGATCCCCATTTTACTTATGCAACTTAAGAGATCCAAAACTCTGTTTCATTATCTAACACAGGATAGATGTCTGGCTTCATCTTTCCACATCACATCACTGTCTGTTAAATTCTACAATCACCTACGGGGTATACAACACCATGGAAGATCAGGTATATCATAAATGCTACATTTTCAAGCATGAGAGAAAAATTTCCATAAAAAAGGACATTTTGGAGTTAAAATACCATAGAAGAAATACTTTTGTTTTTATCACTACACTATCAAGTCAGCTCTCATGAAATATCAAAATACCAGACACAAAATACTCTTTGCTTCTATGTCTCTAATCTTGCTGATTAAGGGTGTGAAAAATTTTGCAAGAAACACTCTTACTGTGCATATAAATAAATATAAATATAAATTATACAAAATGTTGTTAAATAGCCGGTAAAAAGAAAAAGAACTCTTCTACAGGAGTGCAAATCTCTTGGACTCAACCATTTTCACACAACTTCAATGGGCAAGCGACGAAACAGAAGCATGGCAAATAGTTTATTCCAGTTTTATTAAACTTCCCCATAAAGGTAACAACTACGGAGAGTTACCTTCTGGACAGCTGAACCTGACTTCGTAATCGAGACAGCTCGCAGATCCCGGCTGGCTGCTCTGCTTGCAGACAAGGCCGCCCTCGCCGTGAAGGGTACATGGTCGATCGAGTACCTGCCCACCGTCGATGTAGCTGGCCCCGTTGGAGGCCTGTCGGCACTCTATGTCGTGCGGATCGAGGCACATGCTGGATTCGGACTGAAGGAAATATTGACGAAAAGGGATATAAACTGTGAAAGTTAGAAAATTCTATTCCTTGGTCCATCTTTAGCATGTCCAATGCAGCTTGACCAGTTAATGTCATTTACTAATTCTGTAATATTCTCTGGGTCATGGCATTTAAGGATAAAGATACCGGTACATCAGGCTGCACTAAAATCTCATGAATCAATTTTGGTCTACTTATTCTGTGCTTAAATGAGTTAATTAGGCAACGAATCAATGATATTTTGTTCATACAGCATCAGAGATAAGAAAAAGGAAAGAAAAACAGAGAAGAACAAAGTCAGGTCAGGGATTGTCCACTTTGATCAGTGTTAGAGGTGAGTTGAACAATGGTCCATGATAAGAAACAGTCACAGACAAATGACCGTCTTTTTGGACTAAACGATGCCCCTCTCTGTCATCGACATAAACTCCACTCATTATTGAAATCACCCTGTCTCTCTGGACTGAGGGGGGGTGGTCAGCAATGATACCGAATCTCAACGGATTCTTCAGAGTACCTGGCATACTACAAGCATCAGTTACCATTCCATGCCAAAATCAACAGCTTTGTAATTTTGAAATCTACACAAAACCTCTTACCAAGAAGATGGCTCGTCTGGATTCTTCGTCTTGTCCGTCATCGGGGCTGTCTGTGTTGAACCAAGAGGTCCATTCGTAACCTATCAAATTAGAGATTTTGGAACGGAATCTAATAATGATGCAACTGGTCCATCCATTTAAGTACATTTTGCATGCAAGGCAAGGCTATGTACATAGGTAAAATGACAAAAGGATAGCTTCATCAGAGTATCCAATCTAGAAAGTGACATGAAACCAAGGGTTGTTGGTAGGTTGATGTCATTCTATTGCCAGTGAAGAACTGTCCTATTTCTCCATTTTTAGCTGACAATACCACCTGCTCAGCTCAAAGCAACGCTACAACATGTCAGAATCGGACATGTTGGTCCAAAAATGGTGCAACTTTTCACAGAAGATCCCTTCCTTCAGAAAACTTTACAATGGGTTTTGCTTTAAATGTGTTGCCTGAATTTCTATCTATTAGCACAAGGAGAAGACGAGCTTTGGAAGCAAGGGTAAAAAAGCGGGTATTTGTAACCACTCACCGACGCAGCTGTAAGTCGTGTTGGCGTAGAGTGGGAATCCGTTACAGTCAGTGTAGTTGTCCCCTGCCACCTTGAACATGATTTCGCTGACGTAGACCATGCAGTGCTGTTTGTTGTTACACTGTTCTTCTATGCGGTACCTCACAACGTCCGGGTTGTACTCGCAGTCTGAAGACAAAATGCACGTGTCAGACTTCAAAAAAAGTCCAGTCAGTGTGCTGTTTGCTATGTGCATTATTTTGCCTAACACACAATGTTTACCTCTCCTACCTTGGAGCATCCCGTGAAAAATTTTCCCATCGAGTTTTTTAAGGTAGTATGCAGCTCGTCAAAAACATGAGAAGACATAGCAGCAGTTTCATGACGTTGAGTTGGTTCATATCACGGATGGAATATTGCCATGGTTACAAAAACTTGCACAGAGTTGGACAGCACCTAGCTGGGGTTGGTTGAGAGTTTGAAGATTGGACACCTCTGCTGATATTTCTTGCTGACTACAGCTTGTGATCAAGCAATAGTGTAGGGAAGTAAGCAAACCACTTAGTCAAGAGAACTTTCTGAAAACATCGCTCCAATAAAAAGCCAAAACATAAAAATAAAAAAAAAAACCCAAAATCTCAAGCCAATTTGATTAATGACCTAGCTGATGTAACCATGATTTTGAAAAAAACTGGTAACAGTGAAGGAGATTGTTTGAGAAAGACAAATGGCATCTAGCCTGACTTACTGGTAGGATAATGGTCATCGTATATGATGCAGCGCTCGTTGTGGAGTCTGCCGTAGAATGTCGTCTCGACTTTGATGTACTCCCCGTAGGGGCAACCCATGATTAGGATCTCGTCGTCGCAGGTAATCCTGCCACCGAGGCGGGTGTAGAGACCTGGAGCGATGCGGGGACGAAAATTGAAATTTAATCAATGATAAACTGCACCAGTGATTCCCCTGTACTACCCGATGAAAGCCAGCGATTTATCAGACTCTTTGTGCATTGAAATAGTATTTCTCAAAGTGAGGGACGTCTCCAGGTTTGGACTGTGACATGAATCTAGTTCTAATATTACCGTAGGGAATGCTTCTCCCGAAGAAGGAATGTGATCTTTGCAAGGGGACAGCAGATGGTGAAGTGATCTTGACAGACAGGTAAAAGAGGTGGACAGGGGTGCGGGTAAGAAAGGCGAAGAGCATAAATACGATAATTTTTTTACATGGTAGTTATACTATCACGTAGGAGACCTTGGGTCGATAGCAGTGGATCCCCAAAAAATGACTTGCATTGACCTGTGGGGGACTTGAGAGAAGGGGGCAGTTAAAATCCTATACAAATAATGCTTTGAAACTGCAATTAAACACCGGCCCTATGAGTCTAGACAGCTTTGGAAAGAATTTGAATTTCACTTTTAACTTTTGACGTAAGAAGGGAAATCAGTGAGAAAGTCAGGTTTCAGAAATTCAAAAAAAAAAACGCAGGCTTCTATGCTGAAGTCTTTCGAAAATCAAAATGAGGGGATGACCAAACAGGGAAAGGTAGCAAAAGCAACATCATTATACATGTATCAAAAGATAGGAAAAGTGTAAAACCCACGATACAAATACAAAAGCTGGCTCTCAAGACGATCTGGGCAAAAAAAGTAGGATGATAATTTTTATTCGAGTATTAAAGAGATACTTAGGATTATGCAGATCAAAAGTAGGACAAAAGCATGTGTCCTATTTAGGCTCATAGAAATAGTTTCCATCAATGACTAACATCGGTGTTGACAAAGATACTGCAGTTTTCAACTTTTCCCTGATCACTTTACTTTTGTACCACCATCCCCTGCTCCCCTGTTATAACTGATGATAATGTACCGTTTGAAAAACATAATACACATTTTTTGCCTTTTTTTTAGTTAGGGCAAGTTAGAAAATTAGGCCAAATTAGAATAATGTAGGATTTTTCAGACAAAACCAGAAAGCCAAAAGGCTTTGTGATTCCTTGCTACATGGCTATATTATAACAAGCATGATTTATCCACATGACAAGTACGAGATCAACTGCAGTTACTGGTCTTGAAACACCACATTAATAAGCCTTTAACCCAAATAACCTTTATTTTGGTGACCTCAAATGACATTTGATGTCCACTAAAAGCAATAGGGATCACCTACCCAGTCAAGTATGACATCAGTCAACATTACCCTTCTGGAAATAATGTGTTAGCAAAGTTTCACCTCGAGTGACCTCAAACGACGTTTGACCTTCACAAAAAACAAGAGGAGTCATCTACTCAATATGACCAACCCATACACCAAGCATGACATCAGTCACACTTACCCTTCTGGAGATATTGTGTTTACAATGTGTTTTCAGTTTGACCTAGGGTGACCTCAAATGACCTTTATACTCCATCAAAAGCAAGAGGGATCATCTACTCAAAATAAACAACCCACACACTAAGTATGACATCAGTCACAGTAACTGTTCTTGAGATATTGTGTTTACAAGGTTTTCAAATTTTGACCTCTGGTGACCTCAAACAACCTTTGACCTCCACCAAAAACTATAAGGATTATCTACTCAATATGACTAACCCACATACCAAGTATGACATTAGTTACACAAACCCTTCTGGAGATATTGTGTTTACAAGGTTTTCACATTTTGACTTCTGGTGACCTCAAATGACCTTTGACCTCCACCAAAAACAATAGGGATCATAGATCTACTCAATATGACCAATCCACACACCAAGTAAGACATCAGTCACAGTTACTGTTCTTGAGATATTGTGTTTACAAGGTTTTCATATTTTGACCTCTGACGACCTCAAATGACCTTTGACCTCCACCAAAAACTATAGGGATCATCTACTCAATATGAGCAACCCACACACCAAGTATGACATCAGTCACAGTTACCCTTCTGTTACCCTTCTGAAGATATTGTGTTTACAAGGTTTTTACAGTTTGACCTCTGGTGACCTCAAATGACCTTTGACCTCCACAAAAAGCAATAGGTATCATCTACTCAATATGACCAACCACACACCAGGTATGACATCAGACACAGTTACTGTTCTTGAGATACCATGTTCACAAGGTTTTCACATTTTGACTTCTGGTGACCTCAAATGACCTTTGACCTCCACCAAAAACAATAGGCATCATCTACTTAATATGAACAAGCCACACATTTTAAGTATGACATTAGTCTCAGTTACTGTTCTTGAGATATCGTGTTTACAAGGTTTTCACCTTTTGACCTCTGGTGACCTCAAATGATCTTTGACCTCCACCAAAAACAATAGGGATCATCTACTCAATATGATCAAGCCACATACTAAGTATGACATCAGTCACAGTTACCGTTCTTGAGATATTGTGTTTACAAGGTTTTCACATTTTGACCTCTGGTGACCTCAAATGACCTTTGACCTAGACCAAAAACAATAGGCATCATCTACTCAATATGACCAACCCACACACTAAGTATGAGATCAGTCACGGTTACCCTTCTTGAGATATCGTGTTTACAAGAAGTGTTACATACACACACATACACACACGACATCACCATCGCATAGATTCCTTCTGCCATCGGCAAGGAATAAAAAAATAGGAGACATAGGAAGGTATAAAAAGGAGGCAAAGATGGAAAAGTAAAAGTCATTTTAAAGTCAGCTGAAGGAAAGATACCACAAAAAAGGAATCCTGTAACAGTCGAGTAAGTCTTCCCTGCTATGATTTAAGTCATGGTATGTCATCAAACTAGAACTAGTATACCATTGAACGTCACCTGATATTATCAAGCCCATACCTTTCTCATTGTAGAAGGACTTTCTGTCTGTGCCAAACTGGTTTTCTGCCACGCAAGTGTAAAACCCTCTGTCATCGAACATGGGATGAAAGTGGACCTCGGTGACCACGTGGTGGTCGTCCTCCTGGTATGTGACGATGGTGGCATTCTCATTGCCTTCGTAGACGTAACCATCCCGTTCCCAGCGGAGGGTAGGCAGCGGGGTGCCGAAGGCCCTGCACTGTATGGTGCCATTGTAGTTGTAGTGAAGCTTGGTGATGTTGGTGACCTCCAGTACTTCAGGTTTGTTGTCTGATGGCAAAAAAATCTATCGGTCAATCGGGTCTTTTTGAGCAGCAGCATACTGTAATGCTAACTAGACTTTATGCGAGTGGATGCAGCATCGGCACAGAGGCACCAAGCACGCAATTTAATGCTTGCATGACAGTATGGGTACCAGGGTATGCTAAAGCATGAGGAGAACTTTGTACGAAAGCTTTTCCCTGAAAGCTTCGTTAACTTCTATCCCCTTAAATTCCACATAGCCGCATTGGCTAGAGACCAAAAACAAATGTTTGAAAAAGCAGAACAGCCTATACAGAGAATATGATAAGCTTACTTTTAGCAGTGTGCAGAAGAATAGCATTGTTGTGGTTGATTTATGTGATATGATCATGGCCAAAGTATGATAACCCAAGAACTTTTACACCCTGTCAGATCTTTGATCTGAGTAATCTTAAATTGTGAGCTTTTAGCGCAGCTGTAAAGGCATGGCCCTTGAGCTTAAGAACTTATTTCAGATAAACTAAAGACCAAAACCTGAATTATGCCAACACACTGAATAAGGCTTTACAGTACCTCAAATGGGAACAGAAAAAAATATACAACAGGTTGGATCAGACAATAACTCCCTGTCTAAATATGGCAATGAGATTTGAACTGTAAACTGAAAAAAAAATACATAAAAGGGACCAATATCAGCTCTGGAATAGATTCACATTTCTGCTCTTCTCATTCATCACCTTGGAGGTAACAGCCGTATACTTCCAGTCTTAGGGATATCTCCTCATTCCATTCGAGAGGTACGAGGCGGATGAACCTCGCAAACATGAAGTGTTTCAAGTATTGCAGGTGAACGGAATTGCTGTCATTATTTCCGGTGAAAACCTGTTGAGAAGAAAATGGATAAGGCGTTGAGTGAAAGTGTGCCATTTGACCAAAACCATTTTATACTAGGACATTTCAAGTGACACATACTACTTTCAAAATTATGCTTTTTCTGCATTTATCAGGCATCTTCTGATATTAAAGCAAGAGTGAGACCTAGCTCACCTTTTCAAGGCCATCTTCTTCATAGGTGTTCCACGTGGATCCGTTGACCGTGTCATTGACGCTGTAGTCCAAGCGGTACTTTGTTATCCAAAAGTCATACTTTGGATGGCCCTGGGTTGCCAACTTCCTGATCCTCATCACCCTCAGGAAGTCCACTTGGAAGAACTGCTCCGTGTCCCTGTCGCTGGCGATCCATGCCCCGTAGGGTGTGTTGAGTCTTGCGTTCCACTTGAAGGAATCCAAAGACGCGACCAGCTTCGTGCTGGAGACCTCCAGCTGGTCGTTGTCGATGGTCATGTCGGAGAGGCCAAAGGTCAGCATGCAGTCTGCGAATGTTATCAATCAGAGATATACGCCATTACATGTTTAAAATAACTGCCCACTAGGTCAAATCAGGAAACAAAATATGTATCAAAAGATCCACAAGGTACACTCAGTCTGGTATCCAAAGGGTGGGGGTGTACCAACTGAGGTCCATCACTGGGTTCAAGTACCATTTTGGCAATGATTGTGTGGACATACATGCATAGGACTGTGATATGGTTGGCAATACATGTCACAATGTGATTTTTTTACTTCCGTTTTTTTGTACTAAATTCATTCAGGAGGAAAGCAGATGAGGATGTTTCGATCCTCACAGCATATGATCACAGCGTATGCCGAAATCATTTAAGTGAATGCAAAGATTGATACCATTTTTTCCAAGCTGTTGCTCATCATTTTAAGCACAAGCACATTTTTCATAGTTAAAGTTAGAAAATTGGATTTATTCTATACTTTATGGGACTTAAAAGTTCAGAAACCGGGACACATTTGTGATCATAGAACAGAATCGAACATTCAAGTATAATGATGGCATACCAAAGCAAGCAAAGCAGAGGAATGAGCTCGATCTAAGAGAACAAAAAAGAACAGGAAGTATCTATTACATAGAATTACTCCAGTTTCCCCAAGCAGCTTGAGGAAGAAAAATTTTGCATCCAAACAATTGATTAGGTCTGCTATGTATATCTCCATCTCAAGCAGTTTCCAGTGCATAGTCAGTGACCAATAGAGGGCAGGCTTGAAAGGTCTTGGGCACTTTATAGCGTATCACCTGTGTCAAGGCCTTGTGCAGGCTTGCTTATTTGACATTTTCTTTTTTAATGAAAAACAGCTAATAGCAAGTGCCTTTCATGAAAGGTTTTGCTATTCACAAGACATATGGAGCACCAATGTTCTTCACCTGGAAGTTTCTTGGCATCAAGGAAGATTTGTTGCTACTGACTCTCTATTGCATTTTAAAGGAAAGATGGATGAAACTGTAGTCTAAAAAATTAGCGAGGTTTACTGTAAAAAAAAAATCTGTTCCCTCTCAAGAGTTGCTGAGTTCAGAGGCTCCATAGCTATCCCTCCCAGAATGTCCATACAACACATTTCCAAGCAAGCAGTGCAGACTTACCTTGTAGAGGACTGACATCATCCTATGATTTTGCAAATTCAAGTAAGTAACTTAAAAAAGTTTCTAAGCTAAAATCCTCCCAATCATAATTTTGCAGCCATTTTTCATTTAATCAAACCAAGCATTTCGGTGACAGGATTTATTTCAGACATTTCCTCAGATTAATTCTGCTGCAAGTATTGGAGGGAACAACCAAACCCTGTCCTTGGCAGAGAAAGTAAAATTATTCTGAGATGGCAAATGGTGCAATCTTTTTCCTGTTTTGAGCAAATGCTACCAATGAACCTACAATTGTCAAACATACTATAAATTTTTTCCTCAGCTAGTTGTGCGATGATTTGCTCTTCATGAAAGTCGGCAAGCATCAGTGGCGGATATCACTGAAGGTCAGCTTGGCTAAAAATCTGCTACCATGGTAGATGCAACCCACCTTGCTGGCATATGAAGCTATTCTCCTGGATACATCTGGCCCTGTCCCAGTGGAAGTTGTGTTCAGTGCTGAGCTCGATGCAACGCACGCCTCCCTCCGAGACAAACTCTGCGTTGTACTTGGTGTAGATGTGTCCGATACCATCCCTCCACCGGCAGGTGTTGTTCTTGGTCTGGACGCAGCCGATCCAGAAACTCGTGTTTCCGTGGACATCCAAAAGCCCTTCCAAAAATTGCTGTAGTGAAACAGATCGGATTGAAGATTGAATAGCAGAAGTAAAAGATAAAGATTATGTAGATGAAGGTTCAGGAAAGAAATTAAGTAGCCATGATTTCGGAATGTTTTAAGGCAAAATGTTAGGCTAGTATACATGTACCATCATATTTTCAGTGGTTTTATGATTGTTGATAAGTTTTTCTTCGGTAACATTTGTTCCTTACCTTGTTTGTAAGAACAGGCTGACTCTCATCTTAAAGGACCTTTGCAAGTTTTCAGGTCTAACGCTTGGATATGATGTTACGTCACTTTTAAAACTAAAAGATGTTTTCTTAATTGCTTGTAACATACAGCTCATTCGAAGCCTATAAGCAGCTGAAGTAAAATTCTCGTAGCGGTGATCTTCTACCCCTCAAGGACCTAAAAGGCTGGGTACGTCGGATTCAACACAGCTATGAAGCCTTCATTACAGATGGCTCCTATGAAAACACGCATAAAGATTTTGCAGACATGGGTCAGCCACCTGGTCACAACCAAAACTTATATCTAGGCAATTATCTTAGATATTGCAAAGGCAAACTTGTCCAAATGAGTTCCTGGTAAGCATATGAAATAGTTCTGAAGACTAACAGAGTTTGTCTTGTTTCATACATCACCTGCTTCGTTATAATCTCTGCAAGATGGCCAAGCATTCAGTGGAATGTGTCACATAGTAATGAGTTGCTGATATTAAGAGCTAACTATAAGTTAGATACATAACTGATATATCTCTCCGTTGAATATTACCAGACTGTTGAAAAGATAGCTGCTCACTGCACCCACTTCAAGAGGAGTTTCTTCCATTAGTACTTAACTATACCCTACATTTACATATTTCTGTTTCGTATTCCCAGACAAACCCCGCAAGACTGGCTGCACAGCCCCTTGCACCTGTCTACCAACTAGAAGAAGCTTCCATCAATAGCTGACTCAGACTTTTCAGTTTGCTTATGTCCCCCACTCACTTGGGTGTGATCACCAGGTATCCCTGCGAGATGGCCGTGCAATCTGTTACACTTGTCGTCGGCATCTTCGAACTTCAGCTGCTCGTCCGGGAATGCCTTGATGCAGCGAAGGTCGTGTTTCACCCATCCCTCCTCACACTCTCCTCGGTAGACATCTGCTTAAAAAAAAAAAGAAAAGGTGATAAAAATTAATGTAATACAAATTGTAATAAACCCCAAGGATTGGTTTCCCTTTATAATTTTTCATTATCAGGCCTGCGTATCCGTCATAATTGACATACTGCCAGACAACCCAACCTACCAGCAAGTAAAATCCCTTGGTTCTCACATGGACGTATACTGATTCTTTGCATATTCATTACTGCATTGTCGTCATTACAATTGTGTCCATTTCAATTGGATACAGATCAATATCTATTACTTAAAAGAAGAAATTCCGTAAAAAAAAAAAAAAACCTTCAAAATCTTGCAGCAACTAATTTTTGAGTCTTGGAGAAATCTTCTGATGATACCAAGACCTTTAATTTTCTTGGAAATTAAAATCAAGAGGAAGACTTGAAACTCAAGCGACCCCATCACAAAGAAATGTTGAAATCAGGAATTAATTGCCCCATAAAAAAGAATAAAAGAAATAAGCATCTGTTCTGGATCGTCAGGCATTTTCATGGTATCTCGATCAGCACTGCAAATGTCTTGAATTTGGAGGTTAGGTGACTCATGAGGATGAAGAGTAACATTCTCCTAAAAGAGGTACACAATGCCATTTGAAGTGTACTTGAAGTATTATTAAACACAAATCTGTCAAAGTCTGCTGTGTATGTCATAGCCTCTACCAAAAAAAAAAAAAAATTATGAATACATGAATATTCATATCCATTCCCCATGGTCCATTTAATTTCAAGTAACGGTGATTGACTGCTATATGCTTTCTTGGACAATGTGAATTTTGTGGGGCCAACAAAAAAGTCGAGACGATTTTCATATTCAAATATCTGGAAGATGAGTGTATAGTTTTCAGTCAGATTTTATGACGGGTGATCTTTTTCTCTACTTTCTCTTCCCTGAAACACCAACAAAGGACAAAGGTAGATGGCCAGGTGAACGCTAGTACAACTTAAATTCCAGCTTTAAAATATCTAACAATTTTATCTTGTCTATAGAACTCACATTCATCGGTGATCACTGGAAGTCCCGAGACGCACTTGTAGTCTACATCGAGATACTTGAAGACCCCGTCACAGGGGTCCTCTCCGAAGGAGGCTACCTCCACGGGGAGTTTGCACTCGTGGTAGCCCTCGCAGAAGGTCTGAACCACTTCCAGGGAACTGTTCAGGGAACAGTTGGTGACAATCATGCCGCTGGGGTTGGGGCAGACAAAACCGTCCAACAGCCTCCCACACATGGCGTGCTGGATGTGAAGAACGTCGTCCTCGCCGGGGCACGAGAGCTCCAAAAAGTCTCCCTCGCAGACACGGACGAACTGGTAGGTCTCTGAGGAGATTAAAAGGAGAGAAAGAAGAAATCATGAAAGGGATTAAATGTAAGTTATTAATTTATGTGTGTGTGTGTGTGTGTGTTAAAAAAAGAAAACGAAAATTGGTTTCAAAAAGTTCATCCACTTTTATGGGTCTGAACTTCACAAGTTGTTCTCTCCTTGTAGGCAGAGAAATTTACAACAGAGGGTAAGGAACAAAAAGGGTGAAATACTAAACAGACAGAAGTTCACATTTTGACAGAACCTTCGATCGATTTGGAAAAAAAAAATGTTGATCAATTGTTATCAAGAGGTGTGCAAAGACCATATGACAAGACAAGAAGAGGCAATAAGGGTTCATATGCCACAGTTGGAATACTCAGTACTCCAATTGAAGGTATACACAAATTCATGACATTAAAAACTCCCAAAGGAACACACCAAGTGAGTCATTTTATACTGACTTTTGGAACCATCACGTGATGGTACATTCTGCTAGATTCATTAAAGTTTGTTCATTGCTTGGTTGATGCACAAACTGATCATGGAAAAAAAATCGCTTAAAACTGTTTACAAGCAAACACCAACATATTCTCATTTCTGGCAAAACCAGAGTGCTTTAAACAACTTTCACCATTGAAAGTGTCACCCTAATTTTTCAAAAGGTTCAATCCTGAGAAAATGATAAACATTTTGATACAAATGCATCAAACTGCAAGAGAAACTGTGATCTCTCTAGGGCTACTTTGTTCACTGTAGAGTCAGTTCACTGTTGAATATTATCTCTTTCGGAAGTGCACCCATGTCGACAACTTCCGTTCCATGGACTCACCTTCACAGGTATACGAGACGTTGAGATAGAGGTTCATGCCCGAAGCGCTGCACGGGTACCCCAAGTCGTCAAAGTCGACGACGATTTCGCACTCGTTGTTTCCGTCGCAGGCAGACTGCACGATCTCCAGCGACTGCGAGTGACTGCACAGCAGGTCGCCGTAGCTGAAGACGAGCTCCTGGGGGCAGACGTCCCATCCCTCGCTGCGTCCCAGGTCCGCGTAGGTGACGTTGATGACCTGGCCGGTCGGGCAGCTGGCCCGAAAGGTGTTCTCCTGACATTGCACATCGTCGGTGATGTCTGGGTGGGAGAGAAACATTTTGATAAAACTTTTCTTGCTGTTCCAAGAGAAAAGAAAACAAGAAGTTATTTGAGGTGGGGTAGACATCAGCCAAGTGACCCGACTGTGAATCAGTGATAGTCGATTTCTCAAGAGGCTATAAACAGGAATGCAATTCAAAGCACCAGACTTTTTTCTACAATTTCGAATTTCTAGTGTACATGAAATGTCCTACTGGGATCAAATGGCAAGACTTCATCAAAATGCCTTTATGCCATAACAACAAAGCAGCACTCTTTGCCATTACATTTTGCTGAAACTTTTTAATCTTTTACACTTTTGTAGTTGCTTGGGAAATTAATTCCCATCTAAGTTGTAATTGCTTTCGGCATATGAAGATCGGCAGTCAAACCAAAGTTACAATTTACGTGTGAAAGAGAAGCAAACTTGCAAAGATGTTCTTGGGATTACTGGTATATTATCTGTGTTATTTAAGAGATGTCAGTAGCAAAAGAAACCCTAATTTCTTGCCATAAGCAAACTTAAAGCAAACACCTGCGATGTCAACAAACATTATAGTCTTCTTCTCATGTAGACCACACCACTCAAGTACCCTGTTTTGGGCCAAAAACTGGGGAGATTGAATGTCCACCTGAATATGTGATCTACCATGACTGCACGATCCTGTGCACAAATTCGTTTTCAAGAGACAGACAAAAAACATTTTTCGTGTCCAGCATGCATGCGTAAATTCTCAACAAGGGAGCAGTAAACAAAACATGATCAAACAGATTTGCTTCAACCAAGAAAGCGGTGCTGGCCATTGATGAACATGCAGTTACAATTATACAGTGGTTGGCAACTTGAATTTAGGTGGGCTCAAAGGCCAAACTCGACAGCACCGGTTGTAGCAATTAATGTCAACAATTAGCAAATAATTAATTCTCCAGAGGACTGCGAGAGGAGCAGTTCTTCACAGACTGGTCTGATCGTCATGTGCAAGTCCTTAGATCGTCAGTTTTGTCTCAATTAAAGTGTCACACTTAACAGAAGAGATCAATCAATAAGACTGAAAGGGGGTGTTTGCAAAACGTTTACCTCTTTGGTATTCGCAAACAAAGTGAAAACTTTTGTCGCAGCTGACTGTTGTCCAAAGGCCATCCTCGCGTGTCGCCAAGGCGACGCATCTTTCAAATTTGCTATCGGTGGGGTAGCCACTTGCCCAGCCTGAGTAGTCCAGTAGTTGGCCATCTTGCCAGACAAGATTGCTGAACATGTCTCGCCGGTCCAATCCAATGAAGTAAAAAACATCTCGGTAGTATCGCACGAATTCACGGAGGAAGTTGTGTTCACCCTCTGTCGTTACGGCTGACAAATGCCCACCATAAGCTGCCGAAAGGAAGGGATTGACAAAATTTTTTTTTTTCACATTTGAACAAACCTTTGTTTTGAGCTTTCATGTTTGAAAATACTAAGTTTATCTAAACTTGTTAGAAATGACAGAACTTTCTGCAGCCATTGTGAAGATGTACTTTACGTAAATAATCCCCAAAAATGACATCACATAAAACCAAAACATTAAAGGCAACTGCTTGACATATGCCAGACAGGATTTACTCATGACAGACTTTGATGATATTTGACATTGTATGTTAGCTACCTAAATGTAAATGGTTGGACTATGAAAAAATGCAGCTTTGCTACTGCAAGTACATTCAATGTCTTCTAGGGAAACGCAAATGTCAAAAGATGGCCAATCTGCTCATAGGTTAACAAGAAGGGCAGTTCTCCAAAAGTACATGTTTTTTTGGTAGATAAAAGGTATAAAATTCGGATAAGTAAGCTAAGTTAAAGTATAGAGAAAGATATAATGGTGACTTTTAACAGTAGGGGCTCATCCGACTACAAATTCAGAGTAATACGAGTTTCCTGCAAACAGTGGCCGCAATCACCGTGGCATATGTAACGCAATTTCAATAGATGTTATCAAAGGTTATTGCCTGCACTAGATGTATGTAAAAAAATCCGGTATGGTCTTTTCAAATGGACCCTTTATAATGGGAGTCAAATCAGGGAAGATTTTGGTTTTCACAAGTCTTGCAGACCTTTTGTAACCTCTATAAAAAAAAAATCCCACATTTAACAATTTACCAACTTCAGCTACACATGTTCACATCTGCATGGCGATTCGACTCGCTCGTGCGATACGAGCACCGGTATACATCCCCGACGAGTGACATGTAATGTGAGATCGATTTTCATCCTCACCTTGTGATGCGCAATGAGCTTGAGCCTCCAGGTAAGTCTTGGTCAAATTCCTTTCGACCTTGTAGCATGAATATTCATAATTCGCCCACCCGTCTGGACAGATGGTATCCACTGTCATGGAAAAAAGCGAGGAATAAAAAAAGAAAAAATTGAAATTAGATGGCTCAGTGCCAAGAGATTTTCATTTGATTTGACCGACAATACAGCAGAAGATAAAAGAAACACATTTGTTATCATTTTTCTGTGAATCTGTCACGTCTCAGCTCATCGGTTGTGATGTTTGAGAGTGTGGCGGTGGTGGTAAATGTTAGTATAGGCTACTGTTACCTTCCACACTGTTTTCAATACGGCCTACATACATTATGCTGTCAGATCAACACAAAAATGTCCTTTATTGAAGTGTCGTTGTGATTGGCCAATCCCTAACCCTCTGATATAAACTATGAATTGACTGATTCTAACATGCATTATTGCGAACGCATTTGTGACCAGCTGTAGACTCATGCCCGCAACTGAGGCTCTGAGGCAGGAATATCCAATACCACATTTTTTAAGCATTATTTTCATTCCCGAGACAATGTCATTTAAAATACAACCTTTTTCCATACATCTTTGACATGTTACAGACTCTTTTCTCATTTTTTTTTTGCACTTACAGGTTTCTTTACATCCAAAGTCATGAAAAATTGGGACATTTTCATCCAACTCAGGGGAGATGACATTGTTGACCAAGGAAGACCTCATATCACTAGTTATTTCTGTTTTATGTACCAAACACATGAGCTGAAAAATCCATGGTTCCGAAGTCACATATATTTAAAGGTTCTGGTAATTCCTTCTAACCATATGTGACAGAAAAATGTGAAAAATTAATTTTAAATGACAAAATAATGACCTTTATTGCAGTCCTTTACCCCAAATTCCCTGAAAGTTCCAAGCTTTAACCCTGACCCAAACAATCATTACAACCATCCTAGCTAGGCAATCAAATCATTCTCCACTTGCCCCTTTCCAAATAAATAAAAGAAAATAACAGGATTAAACAGAGAAAACATGTGCAGAACATTTTGTCTATCATTTAATACATAACTATTGATCAAGAAACCACAAACATAGCAGCATGCTGGTTTACCTATTGAAATGTTTAAAGAGATGTATTCCCATCGTGACTCGAGTGTAATATGAACAGGAACACAAAATCAAACATGGAAAGGAATTCCGTTAAGAACAACTGAAGTTTTGGAACATGCTGGTGTATCTAGCTGTGTGCATTAGAATTCAAGATTAGCTGAAGCAATAATATCCCCAAATCCTGCAGGACATGTAACTTTCCGAAGATAATTTCCTTTTTTCAGTGAAAACTGACAAAGAAGGAAAAGATGGGTTCTCCTTACCAGCAGCATCACAACCATAGAGCTCCAGTCTCAACCCCACCGAGTCGTTCGTCGTGACTTCCGACTTGATGCGCAAGTACCTCAGGGTCAGAGGTCGCATGTCCACTTCCCCTTCTTGGGTGAGCTCCACCCTGATGACCGTATCCGCGTCAGTTGTTCCTGTTAGTATCTGGAGGGGATGGGTCAAGAGGAAGGTATGTCAATTGTTGCATTTAAAAGGTGGTGAAACATCACAGGAGCAAGAAACTGAGCACAGCTGGTCTTTTCATGCATTTGGATGTTTTCTCTTTTTTGCCTGACAATGTATTTGAAGATCACAATTCATTCACTGCTGCCCTCTACATGACACATATCTCTCCTGCAAGTATCGCCACATAGGTATGAAAAAGTTCAGAAAATGACATTTAGGCGAGAGTTTGGGGACCTCTGATTCTCTCTCTTTTCACGAAAACAAAATCCTGCAGTTTTTTGGTTTTGTTTTGTTATATCTGATTGAATGTCTCCATAAATATATATGTCGCACCGCAAATTTTGATAAATGAGGACGATTTGGACCATAACTGTTCCATCTTGAATACGGTTGCCAAACTTTCTCACGAAATGGGATCATACGTTACACAAATCATACATAAATGGCTCATATTGCCATTTGTCATACTTCAAGACATCATCGGCGATGCAAATATGATGAGTGTGTCACACATTGCTACAATTAATGAATTGCATTATGACAGGCATTCCTCTGACGTAACCATGACACATGTAAAACACCTATTTACCGTTTTAAAATCCAAATTTACTTCACAAACCACTGCAGATTTCAGACGTTCAGATTCCTCTGTAACAGCATTTATACTCTACAGAAATCAGCTATTCAAGTAGATAGTAAATGTATCTTTCGAAACTGTCAATGCGGCTTGGTATTTATGTAACAGCGATCTTGAGGTCACTATTCAGTACCGTCTGACTTGTTTTTATTTAAATTACGTGCATATTTTCACGGTTCAGCTTCCTCCCAACCTACCGTGATGTTGTCACTTCCTTGCTGTTTCATCGGGTACCACTGGATGTCATCCTCGCTGAACCAAAGGCTGAACTCTGACAGGGTCTTGTTGCCGAAAGGCGTCTCCACTCCTTGCAGGGCCAGTCCCGTTACAGTGACCCTCTTTTCGAAGTCAATCTGCATGTACTCTTCGGCGGAGTTTGTCACGCTGCCCTCCTCCGACACCCAGCCGTTCAGGCCGTACTTTGGGTCGCTTGGGTTGAGCAGACGGGCATACTCTGGGTAATAGGAGGAGCCATCAGATGAGGGCAGCACAGAGGTGACCGTGATCTGGCTGCTGGAGAAAATCGAGTTGCTGAGCTGGTAGCTGTCGAAACAGACTGACCATGAGAAAGGGAAACATGAAGAGGCAAAGTTTAGAAAATAACAAAAAGTTGTTGAAGATGATCAATAAACAGAAAATTTGAAACAATCAATTTAATGCTTGCATTTTATCTTGAACATTACCTTAATAAACACATGAATTTAGAAATGACAGGAAGAGAATTCAATCTGCGAATTTCAAATCCTGTGTGAGATAGGGAAATTGGTCTTTCCTCCTTTCTGGATATCAAGGTCTTTACCAGATAGAAATGCTGAAATGCAGACCTTCAGTGCTTGATGTTAGAGTTGGACCCTGGGGTCCACTTAGAAACAGAAATTACAACAAAGGGAGAAGGCACCATTTATCACAGCAGGAGCACCAAGTTTCGATTTAAAAACTGAACTCAAAGAAAAAAAAGAGTTTACTCTTGAACATAATGTAAAGAACCTACCATATATCTATCTGACACCCCTTAATCAGCTTATTGAACCAAACGGAACGAAGAGAACGACGAAGGAAATGAACAGCCGAACTTTGGAGGAGTTTACTATGTTCACATGAAAGATTTTACAACTGATGATACTTTCCAGCGATGAGTTTCTGTTGGTTCATTGATCAGTCAATCAATAATTCAATTGATCGATCAACGAATTAATCTACGATCAACCAAATGATCAATCAGTAATCAATCCCGATTTAGATTTGCATGACGAGAGGAATGAAAAGTAAAGAATTCACAGGTTGGGGTGACCGACTAATCCATAACATGCAATATCTGATACAAATTACAATCCCCCCTCAGAAAAGAAAAGAAGAAAAGAAACAGCTATCAATCAACAACTTCAGTAACATGCTGTACACGAAGTGCATTCAACATCTGTTTCCTTGAAATTGACGTTAATCGAGCGAAGAAGAGGATTATTGAAACTGATGCCCGATTCACGTCGGTTCATCGATCAATGGACTCTTTGGACTTACCCGATGAACTCGGCCCTGGGTCCACAGGGAGCTCGGCCGCGCAGCCGAAAAGTGTCACGTCGGAGGAGATGCCGTTGTTGGTAGACGTCGGATACACCAACAAATATCGAATGTTGATTGGATTCAGCAAAACATTGGTGACATAAAGATCCCTCTCGTAGTTCCCCAAAAATTCCTGAAGAAAGAGCGAGCCAAAGCGAGAGATAGTTTGTCCAAGAATATTTGAGATTTCGGTCAAACGAGAAGTCAAAGTTTACAAATGGGACTGAGAGCCAGACTGAGATTTTTTACTCCTAGTCCCGTCTACGTCAATGCCCTGCTGTTGATAGGTTTCCAGTGGGACAACATATCGACCATGAGCAACGTGAATTGAAAACAAGGATTACTGAACCAGTGCCAAAATTAAAAACAGGGAGGTGTGCTTTCTATCAATCTTCATAACATGATACATTGTACGATGAAAACACAGCGACGTCATGTCACAAATGTCCCTGAATGTATTGACTTCATCATTTTGTTTGGATTGAGGGATACCGCTTTGGAGGAAATCTACACACATTATGCTGGGACCATCTGCTCTATCCATGCTTTCAATTTCATATTCAATAAACCTAACATCACACACTCTCAGACATAATCGGGAATTTCTGCTTTATTGCTCCGTGTAAAAAGTCAACGAACGGAAACAAAAAACGACAAATGACTGATATTAGACCTGAGCAGCAGTGTAACTTTGAACGAACTTACTTGGGAAACTTAACACATACTTAAAGACATTGAAACTGAACAATGCTAAGACGTCAGTATTTGAGCCTCTACTTTGTGCTTTGTCAGTAGCTTGTTGTCAACCTTATCAAAATCTGTCACACATTACAATATGACTCCTCACAGACCCTACCGCATGGAGCCCGATCCGTACAAAGAAAAACGCCCGAGATATAACACTTCCACCAGTCTCATGGAAATTTGGTGCTTACCTTGACGGTATCGTTGTCCCTGTAGTAGGCGAGGTCTTTGAGATTCTGCCGAAAGGCAAGGTAGTAGCCCTCCATCCACTTACTTCCATCGCTGTTGGTCCTGACCAGGGTCACTTTAGAGAATGACTGCAGCTCCACCAGAACGAAGGAAGGACCGTCGGAGGGTGTGACTTCTGTCGACGAGGAAATCGTCAGTTGGCTGTTGGTGGTGCAAGCTGATGGGTGAGGGAAAATCAAAGAGCTGAGAAGTGTTTTCTTTGTTGATTAAAGTTAGTTTTTGTACATGGCTGTAAAGCTACTTTGGATAGGCACTTTGAAGTCAGCCCTACATAGACTTAAAATGATTGCATGTGTACTGAAAAACCAAAAAGATAAGATTATGTTTGATCTTAACTTTTTCTTTATTTTTAAATGTACACTCGAGGTTGTACATGAACATACCACGTCCTTCAATGAAGGAAAATGACAGTGTAAACTTCTTCGAAAAGCAACGGGATTGGCATAAAACAGTAAAAAACAGAAATCATATTTGAAAATTAACGGTTCTTACTAAAACCGCCTACATAGTGAATATGCAACAGTACAGGTCTCACTAGTGTATCAAAAACATACTACTCAAGTCGTCGCTCCTTGGTAGGTATCGGGAATTGTAGTATTTGGTGAACGGAAACACTGTATTTACAAATAAGCTACAAACTGAACACAACCTTGCCCGCTGCATCAGTGATCCTGGGTTGGTAACTGAATATTCAATACTAGTATACTTCCCATTGGCTTGCTCAAAGAAGCACACCATTGATTTGAATGAAAACTGTCAGCCACTACATTATCGTATTCTTCACTTTTTGTCGTTATGATAGAAGAATTTGAAATCATATGGCAAAATTAACCAACTGAAACCTATTTATTTTCCCAGATTGTCTGAATGGTGTAATTAGAAGCCTAACCAAAATTTTGGAGATGAAATTTCAATGTTTTTACTTTTTGCCTATGCACGCAATCTCTGTGTGAACATTGATACCTTTTTATTTGCCACATTCCATTCCATTCATTTTATACCAGCAAGCCAGACTAAATAAGTTTCAATACCTACAATTAGCTGCAGACAAATCTTAAATGTCAATTGGAAAGTAGATAAACCAGAAGTAGGAAAGTTTTTTTTTGTCTGGACCCTTGCAAATAAAGAAACAAACGAATAAATATGATGAGAGATATATATCATGAGCAGCACACATGATGATATACGGTAGGCATCACACATGATGACTTAGAATGAGCATCACACATGATGACATATGGTAGGCATCACACATGATGACTTAGAATGAGCATCACACATGATGATATATGGTAGGCATCACACATGATGACTTAGAATGAGCATCACACATGATGATATATGGTAGGCATCACACATGATGACTTAGAATGAGCATCACAAATGATGACATATGGTAGGCATCACACGTGATGACTTACATTGAGCATCACAAATGATGACATATGGTAGGCGTCACACATGATGACTTACAATGAGCATCACACATGGCAATATATCATGAGCATCACAAATGGGGACGTATGATGAGCATCACACAATGACATAAGATGAGCATCACACATGACGACTTATGATGGCAGCACACCTGATGATAAAGATGAGGGCAACACATTATAATACGTGATGAGCATCACAAATGATGAAATACGATAAACATCTCACATGATACATATCAATGATTTGAATGATACCATGAGCACAGACAAAGGATTTTTACCGGAAGGAGTGAAGCAGCCATAAAGCTCAACTCTCAGGCAGATCCTTTCTCCCTCCCACTCGACTGGGATGAACCTGACACCCACGACACCATCTATGGGGGTATCCAGGGTCGTTTTCACCACACCGGTCTCGTCAATGTTACCAAGGAAAGTCTGCTCAAGGCAAAGAAAAAAAACAAGAATCAAGGTGACACAGGGAGCCACAGTAGCAATGCTGCAGAATCTCAGTCCTTTGTACATATTTTTCTGTTTTATTAGTCTCTCTGAAAGCCTTCAAGTGAATACATTGTTAGCTGCTCCCACATCCTAAATATATCCAGCATAGCAACCACTAACAACCACTCTGTTCAATGTATCATTAAAATTTAAGGGTTTTCAGACAAATTAGCCATCTAAACTACTGATGGGGATTTGTAACTGAAACAGTTCCTGACTGACTTGCCGACTGACTGACCAACCCACACATGGCCATACACTTTGAGCAGCACATCTGTCGGTCACCACTTTGTACAGCCAGTCAGCCCTGTGGGAGGGAGCTCCCACAGTTTGGTTGCTAAATGTTAATCCTTAACTGCACACTGGGTTTAATGACTCTGGTGCATGTACACTTGGATATATTAAAATCGAGTACAAACGTAGGACGGTAGGACTTCGAATGCAAATTTACCAAACAGTAGAAACAGTGGGAGTCAACCTTCGGGGCCACATTGTCACATTTTATTTTTTTGGTGGGTCACACAGGTTGCAAGGCTGCCCTCTATAATCCTTCTCTTTATACTAGCTCTCTACTATTATGGAGGGAGAGTCAGAGAAACATTTGCCACACTGAGACTACAAAATTTTTACAGTGTGTATGGAGGTGGGTGATAGGGATCATATCTTCCCCAATCTTTCACCTTTAATTCCTCTCCGTTCCATATTCTTTTGTATTATAATATATTCTGTTCCACTGGGGGAGGGTAGGCGGCACATTATGCCTTCCTGCAGGCTGCACTTGGACCGGGTACTGCAAGTTGGCCACCGCCGCAGTAGAAGGACTGATGCAGCTGATAAAGATTATCTGTTGTGAAGGTTCTGAAATACATCCCATGCTGTGATCATCACCATTAAAATCACATCATCCTTCACCTCTTACCTTAACCTCTCCGTTTTCTTCGTACATGGACCAGGTTTGTCCATCAAGAGTGTAAGAGAGGTTGTACCAGGTGATCCACTTTGATACCAGCTTACCTCCCTGGACACCCACCATGGAAAGAGTGATAGGGGTGACCAGGTCGATCTGCAGGTGCTGCGTCGTTCCGTTGGTCACGTTTTCGTGGGCAGCCTCCCAGCACAACTTTCCTGAAGAAAAGAAAGAAAAATTCAATCAACAATGAAACAGAGCCCTTGACTCGCCGCCAACGAAGGAAGGACGGTTCCCATTTGACAGACAGACGTTTGGCTACATGCAGGCTGAAGCTGGAGGAGAGCTTAATGTTAAATCAATAGCTATTTAGGAAGTTTCCCAGTGACATACACACACATACAAGCAACCTAAAATACATCATAGAGCATTTGGCCAAGTTTCAGGCAACACAGAACACAAAGTCAATTTCAGCGCAACAGACGAGCCCAGATTGCGTCATCACCAACTTCATACGCTTCTTTTGACAAGGAATTGAAGATACAAAAGCAAATGTTAATCAACATTACATACCAGAGAGCTTTTATCTTTCTTTTCAGTTTAATAAGATTTTGTCTGGTGTTTACAGTAATGCAGCACGGCTATCTGCTGAAAAATTTCAGAATTACCTTTGATGCCAATATCATCACTGTGACAGTATATTTCAGTGTAAAAGGCATGCTCAGATTACGATACAAAACTTCAAGCATTCAATTACAAAGTAATGTAAAAGAGAAATGCTAACTGTAGTTTCAAGACATATTAGGATTTTTATCTTGTTTTCATTTTCATTCAGACTATGTATTGCATGTTGACAACTTCTTGGGGACATATATTGCATGGGGAACTCTAAATTCAAAGCATGCTTAATCTTTTCTTAGCAACGAATAAATGGCTGTGCATATGACAGCGCTGTGTAACAACGCCAACATCAATGACAAAGATATGCTATGATGAAAATAATTTAATTCCCTTGAGACAATTTATCATTAAACTTAATCAGATCACTAACTGCATGCTTTGCAACATACTTTGAGTTCCACATTTAACAGATAATTCTTTTCTGCAGTGTAAATGAAACTGTGGATCTCCATTGTTTTACAGACTATTCAAGACAATTAAGCTTTTGTTTGCTTTCTTTCACTTCGTAATAGTTTCATAGATCTCTTCTGCTTGTGCAAACCTCTTGGGAGAGAAGAGCAATCTTTGAGTAACAGGTTTAATATGTGTACCTTGAAGAGCGCATGCATTTTACTTTTCATGCCATGAAATGGCCCACTACAAAAATGCACACTTCTAAATAACCGATGTGTAGGCCTTTGGTTGGGTTTTGGAACGGCAGACAGGAAATGAGAACAATTAATCAGAGGACTCAAAGAATAAACATTACATGCCTGGCTGCACAATTTCTGTCAAAATCTGTAAGGGGAATTTCTTGACATGTGGCTAATATTGAGCATACGTTACTTAAAAACCAAGAGAGGGTCTTTCAAAAGTGAAGCATAATAACAATGGGGCCAATGCCGATGCATAAATTCACAATTACCAATCTGCATTGCCACATATTGTTGTTATGAGAAACACTTTCATGTTGCAGATAACACCTAAGACATTATGTGTACAAGCCCCTGAGAGACTCGTGCAGATTGGCCCGACTTTGGACTTTCAAAGTCAGTTGTCATGTGACTACATTGACACTTACTACTTGCTTCAATGGCCTCAGTTTCTTGCAGAAGACCACAATGGGAATGTACACCTAATAAACCTTTTTAGATCGAATAGCTTTACTCCAAATTTTCCAGGATGTTGCTTTACCTGACTCTGCGGCCACATTCAGCCTGGCATCTTCCGCTTGGTTTGCGCTGTCATTGTGGTAGGATGTGGCGTTAAGCTGCCAGTTCTTTATACGGTAGTCATAGAGTCCCAAGGCCTCGTAGCACTCTATGGGTTAGAACAAGGGAAAGGAATTTGATGGATGTTATTTAGTTATGGGAATCGACGTGATGGTCATCAGAAATGGTTTCGTATTAAAAATAGTTTCTGTGAGATTTACACCGTTTTTGACACAGTCCCAAAGATACACCACTGTAACATGGATAATATTTCAATGGGGTGCAGCAAAGAGCAAAAGATTTTTCTATCTGTCCATCTTATGATTCAATTGTTTTGAGAAATGGTGTAGAATTGAATTTGAAGCATAGATAGTTGTCAAGCTCATGGAGGATGATAGCAAATCAGGAGGGGGGTTAAAAATGTAGAGTCAGGACGAGAAAGACGTCCACTCTTTAATGAAATCAGACAATTTAATGCTCATCTGGGAATTGAAATTTCAATCTAACACTGTCCTGTCTTAGCTCTCTGTCTGGGCAAAGGAACAAAACTGCGAGAAGAAATGTGACAGGTACCTTACTCTGCATCATTCGGTTCATGAGCAAAGAGGATGCCAAAGATGAAAGAAAGCTTCCTAATTCAAGCACAGGAGGCCATCAATGATACAGGACTTCCACAAAAAAAAAGGCAAAAGATATGCAGGGTCCTCAATTTATACCATGTGATGATTAAAGCATAAATTTAGCGTACTATACACTCATATGACTACAGAAAGAACCATTTCAAATTTTTGTGTTGTCCAAATTTCCTGATGTCAAGAATTTTAAAGGCTGACAATTTTTCAGTAAATCAGCTGACACTTGGAAGTACTAACAACAGAGACTGATGTGACCATTTTCAATTAATATCTGTTGCGCTAAAAAAAAAATGACTTATAGTTGCAGTTTGTTTTCCTTACTGTATGATTGAAAAATTTGGTTTCCAAGGCAACTTCTGGGGGTGACAGACACATCAAGTCATCACCCTAACCTAAGTTCTACTTGTTTTGCAGTCAAGTTGAGCAGAGAAATTGGTAGCATTTATCAAGAGACTTTCATTAGGTTCACATATAAAGAGACACATATGAGATAAACACTCATTGCCGTTTTCACACCACATGTCTTAATTCTACGTAATTAAAATGAAGTGAGCACTAAAAACACTAGTGAAGCTATCAAGACTTTTAGTGGGAGCTAAAATCTTAAGTACTGTAAAAAAAAAATGGTTGCCATGTCAATTTTGGAGGGATTATCAGGTGTCATCTACCATACATATGTTACGTAGCTGATGACGGAAATAAACGACAGTTTCCATAGAGATGGGAGCTGGGGTGGCAGGGACACCTTCTTTTTCAGGCCACAAGCTATATGATCACAAAAAAATTAAAGGTCCTTACCTCCACAGTTAGTATTACTGTCGCAGGTATTAAACTGCTCAACGAGCTCGGGATCCGAGCAGTAGGAGCCGTTATACTGGGGAGGGGGGTTGGTGCAGGTCCTGGTCCGATGTCTCAGACCCTGTTGACCACAGGAGATGGAACAAGGTAGTTCGTTCCATGCGGTCCAAGGTGTCCAGTCGCCATCGACTAATTAAGACACAAAGAGGAGTCAACACGTAAAACAATGATGATTGAACAATACATGCAAATGCAAAATTTCTCATTCACACGTCACACTCTCTACAATCTGCCTGAAACTGATGATTGGCAAATTGTGTAAGTCCCTGTTGCAACTGTTTATCAATCACATAAGGTAGTATAGCAGGTGCATGGGCAAGTGATAAATGTCAAAGTTTATTAACATTTATTAATGCAAGCAAAGTACGACACACTCTTCATCTGCAGTAAATTCATGTTACAAGAATCACTGTTTCTGATATCTTTTACACTTGCTACTGTTTCATGTACACACAACAGTTACACTAGGAATCAGGAACGGTTGTGAACTACATTCCTAAAGGGCATTTACGGTACAATCAGGTATCTGAGTACATTTGCAATACGAGGGATTCGAACTGACAAACATGAGACAAACATACTTGGACAGGGTCGAGTTCCGCAGTCTCTGGTCTCCGAGTCCGCGTCGGCGGCCGGGCAACTGTCGCCGAAGTATTTTGGGGAAGGATTCGTGCAGGTCCTCGTCCGAGTCTGCTGAGAACCTCCGCATGTGACGGAGCAGGTTGACCAAGGGGACCACTGACTCCAAGCTCCGTGGACTGCGTGAATGAGAGATGGAGACCATTTCCGATTTAGGATGAATTGAACGAGAGTTATCAGGGTTCGTTTCAGTAGCCACTTAAATTAAACAATTGCAAAGTTAGTGAACGATTTATCCATTTCATATTCAACTGTTTGAAATCTATTCTTCAATGCTCTAATCGTTGCAGCGGATCATTGTTCACAAATCTTGCTCGGGTTATGAACACGTAACTTTTCCTTTGATAGACTTTTCAAGTCTGTGAGTCAAATCTGGCAAAATTTTAGAAACAAAACTTATGAAGGCCCCGATGAAATAATTTCTTGTTGGCTTTCCAGCATACATATTATCCACAGGTTTCTATCTTACACCAGTAACATACATACATGAAGATCATTCTCCTTTTCCCAATCCCCATGGTCTGACAAGGCCAATATTTAATTCTATTACTTTAATAGAACTAACTCTGAGTGAAAATTGCACATTTTCAGCAAAAATCGAACTTGCAGAGACAAAATGGCCGGCAGTTGAATTAGCACTTACTCTTACGATTGACACTGACGGCTACAGACGTTGTGCCAGTTTCCTGTGTTAAAGGAAATTCAATTCCAAAAGTCTCTTCATTGCAAACACTAGGTGTCATGTGAGCAAGTTAAACTTCAACTCTGTAAACATATACATGCCTCTGATGATGTCAGTCAGGCAGACAAGGTTGGCAACATCCCTGAAGTCCCATATCAGCACACTTTTTATTTCAAAATTGAGCTAAAAATTTTTCACATGACTTTGATGTAGAATTTCAGTACTAATAGTCTCTTCACTGCATGCACGAGGTGCCTAATGTGACACAACACCATCAGTGGGTGACGGTGGGTGTCAGAAAAACTTTCCAACAAACACAGGCACATACAAAGTCTGTTCACTTTTAACTAACAGATCACAGAATGGCAGCATTCCTGTTTCAACAGATAAGCACAGTCTTTCCTACAGTGATCAGCTCCAGATTTTTACAAAAGATTTGAATGAAAATTGCACCCGGAAGTCGAAGAACCCTGCCAGCCTTGGAAAAAAAGAGTTGCGAAACACAAAAACTGCATGACAGAAATCTGTGACAGGATACGATTGACACTCACTTGGGTTGTATATACCGTACAACTCCACCCTCATACCGATGCTGTTCTCCCAGGTGTCAGGAACGAAACGGACGTAGTTGGCTTCGTACACAGCGTCGATGCTGTTAACCACCACGGTCGTGGCATCAAAATTACCTCTGAATGGCTGTAAATACGGAAAGTGAAACCAAAACTGAAGAGGACAAGGGAACAGGCATGACATTTGAGAGATCAGTTGAAAAAATGTTCACATTCTCCACCAAATTTGCCAAAAATTACTGCAAGGAATCTACACCATTATTCTTAACCCCTTCATCAACTACGACGGATCGTTTCAAGGGATGACATACCCCGGGTTTGCATCACATTTTGCGGCCCAGAAAAGTCCAGTTGTGATTCAATGGCATGTAAGCTTCCAATAGTCGCCAATCAACATTTATTCTAAACCTACCTGAAAAGTGTAATTTTCTATCAAATTGTTTGAAGTCGAAGCCACAACTTTGCTCAAGGTACATTTTTGATAGGATTAAGTCCTCAACTTATTCGCACAGAGATAATTGTTTAATGTCTAATCGAAGTGAGCTGACTGCCAATCAATTCAGACATAGATAAGCAAAAACTGCTAATCAGTCCCACATCTTTATAGTACAGCCAAGAATTCAAGCAACTTGAAGGGTAAACATCACAGCTGGCCTAACCATCATCAACACTAGACACACACAAACCGTCATCAACACTAGACACACACAAACCGTCATCAACACTAGACACACACAAACAATCATCAACACTAGACACACACAAACAGTCATCAACACTAGACACACATGCGACTTCAACCGTACCCCTATCAGGCCATCTTTTTCGACGTAGGTCCAGTTGGTTCCATTCATGCTGTGGAGGACGTAAAATCCGGTGACGTAATTCTCCGTTCCATCGGATTCCAAACGGCCTTCCACGGCCACACGCTCCAAGGTGATGGTATCTGGCAGTTGGATCTCCAAATAGTCACCTGAAGAATGAATGATAAGCGCAACTAATATTCGAATCTGATTTGCTGACATCAGACGGAGCGATCCAGACTTTGTCCCGTATTAATACAAGGGTGTTTGGTTCAAAATGTTTGATGAATGCAGGAGAACAAAAGGACGACACAAATGAATATGTGCAGTAAATGTAAACCGAAGACTACCGATTAACAACTTTCAGAACTTAATTTGCCAAAGTGTACCATCCTTTCACAAGGATATTCACCCGAGAAGTGCTTTTACGCATATTTCTGAGCACTCTCTCACGTGAAATTCCTAAAAGATCATACAAAGCATTTTCACATCCTTATCTCCACTTGGTCGCTGGACAGTTACCCCCCGGACAAATAACCCCAGGACTTTCACTACCAGGTGAGATTGGGGACTTTTTTCCCCCAGGCTTTTTGTCCTGGGGGGTATTTGTCCAGTCACGCTCCATACAATTCACAGCTCACGATACTAGGATGGAATGCAACGAAAACACAATCCCCCACCTCTGATTTTATAATTTTGCACATTTATTAGTTTCTTTACGGTCAAACAAGCACAGAGGTTAATGAGACATTTGACTGTGGAGAAACGTGTGATGACACCCACCTACCTAAGGTGCCAACAACTTTGAAGAACCAAAGTGCATACGTCCTTTGATATCCAGTGGAAAAGACCCGGAGTTTAAGGCTGTGACGGTTAGTGAAAAATTGGAAACCGCTTTTGGTGGCTGTGAAAACCGGTTTTTAAATCGAAACCGGTTTTTTTCAGAATCTACTCTGACCATATGCATAACGCACTTACTGCAGTGACTGCAAATTATTTTGAACAAGAATTCGCACAACTGTTGGTCAAAAGTTAAATGCAAACTGAAGTTTTTTGACAAATCCTTCAACACACCAGCTATAAGTAGAAACTTTCCATTAAAAAAGTGTGGAATGCATTATCGAAGAAAAATTTGAAATGGAACAAAAATTAAGATCGGTTACTTACCGGTTTTTTCCTATTAACCGGTTTTTTGGTTTCTCGAAAATTCCACAAACCGAATCAAATAAAACTGGTTTTAAAATCAAAACCGGTTTTCCAAACAGCCTTACCGGTGGTTAAAACTTGAAACATGGGGAGAATGGCCCTCTAGAGGCCATGCAATGAGCAAACCAGTATTGAAAAAACATTTACTGTGAAACTGGTCTGATATTGACCAATTTAAGTTTTCATTCATTAAAATATTTCCAGGATCCTAACAAACATCATCTCAGTCTTTGCATTTTACCTTTTCATATAAATTATAAAAAAAATACTAATTTTCATCTTTTTTGTGGACAGGAGTAAACAAATGTGTGGGACAATGCTTCAACACTGACCTGTGTCGGAAGTGGCGGGCGCCCAGGCATCGTCCTGGTCGGAGTCGCCGAGCCGGGCAGAGGTGGCCCCGTAGTTGCTACCCGTACCCTCCGAGCAAGACAGAAGGGAGTCTGTAATGGTGCCGTCCTCCATGCCGAGAGCGTAGTTGTCGGCAACTGCGAAAACAGAATGAAAACAATGGACTAAAATATTGAAGGAGTATGGAAGGATTTAAAAATGGACTTGGGAGTAAGTCTAGATGTCGACCTCGTCATAGATCTTCGACTGTGAGAATTTTAGAACTTTTCATGACTTCCTCAACTTCTACACGACCAAGGGAAGATTGCTTCTTCCCTTCTTCCAGTTATTTAACATCTTTCTGGTATCATGTTTGCAAATGTCTATTTCGTTATTCAGGTATGGTTCTGTAATTGTTCATGTTTCATGGTGCTAATAATTACACAAAGCTAGTGAGTTGCGACAGACCACCATTGCATATTCCTATGAAATTGTCTGTGTCATTGTCACATTTTTATTGGCGGGATGCAAGCATTTAACAGGAGTGTCTCATTCTCCTTCAGACCATTACAAATTATTTCAAAATTGATTAAAAAAAAATCGTAAATATAAGCTGAACTGAGGAAAACCATACATAAATGTATCAATTTCAGCAAAATTTACTCTTTAAATCCATAAATCGTCTATCGACAATTAATGTATTTTGCTTGATCATGCAGGTTCAGCACCAGAGAATGATTGAGAATCAATTTTACCGATCCAAATTTGCCCAGGACGAAGACACACGAAGCTGTCAAACTGACACACAAAGAAAATATTGACTCACCTGCGCAAGCTGAAGCAGAATCACAAGAGACCCACTGCTGGTCAATGCCGGTGCAGTTGGCTCCCCCGTACTGGGGGGTGGGGTTGTCGCAGTCTCGTTCCTGCATGACTGTCCCGTAGCTGCCGCATTCGGTGGTGCAGGCCGTGACATCGTACCAGCTGCCAAACCCGCCGTCGACTGTCGCACGAAGAAGACAAAATGGCATCATGAATAAACATAGGTCAAATATGCAAATCTGTGATCTCAAAACAGGGACTCACATGATTTGCCTTATGTTATCCTTTGTTTGCTTAACCTTTACTTCAAGGGCGATTGAGAACTTTGTATGCCAGAGGGTTCAATTTTGGAAGAATGTACTGTGTCCTTTCAAACTGTTGATATCGTTTAATACCGATGTGAAATCTAGTAAAACAGGAAGTAAGAGACGGTACATGTAAGCCTAACAACAGAAGTATTGACAGTATGCAACAATAGACATCATTTTCATCAGACATCGAAAAACCGTACTTCGAAAACAGCAATATACAAGAACACAATTCTAGCGGATTGCCATTCAACCTTTCACTCTTAAACTTTGAAGTAAAGTCAACTATTTTTCTAGATGGATGTCACTTGGTCTTTCAACCTTGTTTTAAAATCATCTTCACATATGTTCACACGAGTTATGTTTACGACACGTAAAGGAAATCGTTACGTAGGACCAGCTCACTTGGACAAGGGAAGTCATTGCATATCTGCGAATCGCTGAGTGAGTCCGAACACGACTCCCCGTTGTATTTGGGGGCCGGGTTGTCGCATGACCTGCTCCGAGTCTGAGTTCCTCCGCCGCAGGTCACGGAACATTCGGACCAGTTACCCCACGGACCCACTGCACCGTGGACTGTGGGGAGAAGAAAGACAACAGATGAGTATTGTGGAAAAAAGAAAAAGGGTAGAGCATTTCTGTCAGTGATGGAGTAAAAGTTGAACTGCATACTTGAAGTAAATGTCAGTCACATAAGAATGTGACACCCAAAATGTGACATCACAAATGTGACAGTTGTGAGGCATTCCAGAGGTAACAAAGAATGTGAGAAATATTAATGTATCAACAATGCTAAAGGTCAACGAGCCAGAACTGTGAGGGTGGTGTCTGCTTCAATTTTTCTGAAAATCTGCTGTGAATGCCAAGGGCATCCTGCACACAAAACATAATCTACATCCGTGGCATCTTATCAGTATCCATATGCCATAGATATAAAGTATGTTTTGTGTGCAAGGTGTACCAGGTTTTTACAATGGCTCCTCCAGAAAGTTTAAAGCGAACACTGCCTTCACTTATCCGGCACGTGGACCTTTGAGGTCTACCATATCAAAATTTCTATAACTACCATATTTAGTGAGACCTCTGACCAATTGTTCTCATTTCCCGTCTGAAGAGCAAAAAACCCGATCACACTCGCCCATGAATCCGGAATTACCAAATGTACATTTCTGTAAGGGGAACATATTTCCTTGTTATGATCAGAAGTTGAAGCACACTGGAGACCATTGTTGCATAAAGTGAGTGAAAAGATTTCTTCCATCTTCCATTCATGTTAACTCACTTGGGTTAAAAGACCCGTAGACTTCGGCCCTCATGCATATGGTGTCGTTGCTCCACGAGAGGGGATGGATGCGGACGTATCGGACATTGAATTCGTCGGATACGGAGCTTCTCACGGCATTGGTGTTGTCTATGCAGCCTTGAAATATCTATGGTAGGTGCAGACAGAGAATGTTTTGGGCAATATGCATGCTTTTAGATAAATTTATGGGAGTAATGAAAGGATGACACACTCTTAACCCCACCTACTGCTAGAAAAGTTACTTCCAAATAAATGAACCAATTTTGCCCTCGAATCTCAATGCGATCAGTTTCAGTGTATGCATTCCAATGTAAATACACACTTATTTTACGACAGAAGACTAAAGAAGCAATTGCTCTTTGGATTTCTGCACAGTTCCCTCAATGACTGTGTGCAATAAATAGTACCAACGTAGCAGCAATAAATGGCGCACAATGGTCACACATGATGCAAATACATTTCAGTCGGCGGAAAAAGCACTGTAAATGTGATGCAGAGCTGGTTTATAGAAGACTCAGTCGATCATTATTTAAATAATGAAGATGGAATATTGAGGAAAAACAACACAACATGTTAAGAAAAATTGAAAAAAAAAGACCAGAAAAATGAAGTAGAAACAATCCAATTCAATGTACAACAAATATTTAATATACCCTTTATTCAAACATTCACATTTCATACTGCAAACCAAATAGTGCATGCTGCAAACTGAATAGGAAAAAAACAAATTTACGAACCTTTATGTTGCCATCTTCTACGTAGTCGTACCAGTACGTTCCATTTTCACTGAGAGAGAGCTGGTAGGAGGTTACATAGTTGTTATCGGAGGGGCGCCCCTGGATCGCCACAGAGAGGAGCGTGACAGTGTCCACTAAGTAAATCTATTATTCACAGTGAAAAAGAAGGGAAGTACAAAGGTCACACATTTGATGTTTCTCTGCACCATGGGGTCAAGCCCAACAGAGTGCAAGAACAACTTGATCCCAAATTTGTCAACCTCCAAAAAATTGCAAAATTTTAAATAAGGTTCGAGCAAGAAACCCTGAAAATTACATTTCAAACCTGTCAGACTTAAAAAGGCTGATACATTATTATGGAAAGTGCTTTCTTTTTTTTTAAACTGGGGAAGCATAAGACATTTTCCTTCACCCTCTTCTTATAGTATCTACATATAGAAAATCTTTTGTAAAATTAGTCACTGTTCTGACCATGAAATTAGATAAACCATCAGCAAATCATATTTTATGCATTTCTGGTACATATCAAGAAGTTACCCTAGCTGAAATTTTACACATAATGTTTATTTCCTGAGTTTCTCTGACCAATTGTTCTCATTTCCTGCATGTCTGCAGTTCAAAAACCTGATCAGTGTTCCATACGTGGGGTATTCAGAAGTGTGCATTTCTGTAAGGGGTCATTTCACGGCATGTACCATCATGGTTTGCTTTCTGTGTGACACATTCATTCCCCAGCAAAATGCCAAAGTTGAAAAATAATTTTGAAGAGACGGGATTGTTCTAGCCAACATACAATCAAATTTGATCGTGACCATTTGCTATAAGAAAAATGAAAAAGAAAAAAAAACTGTAGGTGTCTCCATAATCTCCTTAATAGTAGAAACCCTGCATTAAATCAAATCTTTAATTTGCCCCTGACCTGTAACCACTGGTTGTCGTCCGTTACATCTGGCATCCAACATTTCGTGGTATCAGAGTCGTCCAACCTCCCCCAGCTGGCGCAGTAATCTCCCGAAGTGGAGCAGTTAGATTCGGACAACTGGGAGTCAGGGATGGTGCCGTCCGCTACACCCAAGGCTGTGTCTTCATCCGCTGTGGAGAGACGGAAACAGACGAGATTGGAAATCGGACGAAACTCTGTCGCCTGCAGAGAATCCTCATCCAGGTCGTAGAGTCAAAGAAAATGAGGGAAGAGATGGAGAAATGTTTTGACAGTCTGTTTGAAAATATATTTGGATGAATCGCAAACTCCAAAAGTCATCTGTCACAGTGCGAGATCTACAATCTTGGAAAAAATTGTTGGGACACTTTGCCGTACTTTGCAAATATAATACTGAATTTTAGGTGAGAGGATAACATCAAACCCCGCGCCCCTTTCCAATGTTGCCCTATAGGAGTGAATGCACGCTTTGAACTGTTACCCTGTAGCCAACATTAAACTGGGGAGCGGGGTGTCCCAAGGTATTTTGTCCAAGATCGTAGCATCCAATAATTCGTTGCAATGGGTCAAGCGAACTATCGCATCAAGCGAACGTCTCACAGTGCCAGCCTTACCATTGCAAGTCACAGAGACACAGTCCTGCCATCTCTCAGTGATCCCAGAGCAATTGGCTCCGCCATACTGAGTAGGAGGAGAATCGCAATCTCTGGCCTGCTGGAAGATTCCATCCTCGCCGCAGGTGACAGTACAGTCCCCGTTGTTGTATCCCGCAGCGTACCAGCTTCCAAACCCGCCGTCGACTGGATGCGGAGAGGAAAGGGAGTCAGAGAGAACATCACATGAAGAAGACACTGAGAACGATGAATATTAAATCACTATTAAAGAGGTGATTCCCATAAAAATGTAAAACACTTACTGGCACAAACCTTTGATTCAGCACAATGAAAAAACCAACCTAGAGCCCAACCCAACCCGTCAGCAAAGTACAGAGATACGTTTTGCTTTCCATGAGAAAACAGTCATCTATTATAAAAATCTAGCTGTGTGGGAGATGACTGGACAATGGTGTTTAAGAAGCATTGATAGGAAAGTAAAATGACTTCACTGCAGACAAACTGTCAGAGTATTAAAACGGGCAACCCCCCAAAATGACTCCATCTGAGGGTGCTATGTTACTTGCAGCCGACACAAAAATGTTAACATCAACTACATATCACGACTGTGATCGAACGAGCAAAGCTCCTTCATTTTTCCCATTTCAGTGAGATCAATTCACTGCGGTGTCTTCCCTGCAGGAATTCAGTCTTCATCTTGTCAGATGAGTTCAAGTGTTTTGTTTATTTTTTGAGGAGCTGTTGAATTTGTTTGATTTCAAGAAGGTCTGACACAGCAAGTTGTGGAATGAAGAAAATCAAAGATGATGTCTGCGCCTTGTGGCAATCAAATCCTTCCCTTATGATGTTTTCCTTCATTGTCAAAATCACAATTGTGAATCAAAAGTAAATGTAAAACATCCACAGAAAAGAGACAATACAGAAGGAACAATTAAATACATTCTGACAGCTAGATCCACTGAAAGTGTCACATGAGAAGCTGCAGAGCTTTTAACTAACATGTCTTTGAAAAAAATTGTTGACACCTCCAAATAAAAAAAAGGGAAAATGCTAGAATTTGCACTAAGCATAATTAGGTAAAATTTGAAACGCTAAAGAAAGAATTGCATAATTTATGAAAATCTGTGATGGAACTATTTAGTTTAATCTCTGTGTGGATCAGTTTCTGTCCAAAAGTTGTCATGGGTTGATAGCTACCAGCACAGAAAGTGGACACACTATCTGAAATCACGAACAGGAATACCGTCCAGGAAGAAAAACGACTTCGGTTACGGAACGTTCGGATGAACTGAAAGGCTGAGAGAGTTACGTGAACCACGCACAGCTGGAGCAATACTCATCCTGCACACTACAAGGACTACCTGTCCTGCACTCTACCAGAATTATTTGCTATGCCTGCACTGCAGCAGGACTTATTTGTCTTTACTCTACCAGGACCATTTGTCCCATAGTCTGAAAGGTCTGCTTGCCCTGAACTCCACCAGGACGACCTGCACTCAACGAAGACTTCATATCCTACATATAACCGCATATAACCGCATATTACTGCATATAACCGCATACAACCGCATATTACTGCGTATATCTTACATATAACTGCACTAGCCTGGCATACAGTTGAGATTAGAGAGCAATTCGCGTTTTTTTTCCCCCAGGATTGGACATTCTTCACACCGTCATTGATGCTTTTCATGTACGTCATGCGACCACTGCCACGGGCAGAGACCTCTGAAGACCTTTGGTCACTAACAGATGCATCATCCGTTGGTATAAAGGTCTATTATTTTGCAGACCTGTTGCAATAAAGACACCTGTCAATACCTGAAGACATCTGATCATCTGCAACATGTTATGTGAAGACAAGTGGTAACGCAGAGTTTCATGAGAAATGGTTTTTAGCACTCACTTGGACATGGCTGCTCGTTGCATGCCTGAGAATCGTCACTGGATCCAGGACAGTACGACCCGAGATGGCGCGGTGCCGGATCCGAGCAGTTACGGCTTCTCTGCTGCACACCTCTGCCACAGGTTTCGCTGCAGTCTTGCCAAGGACCCCAGGAACCCCAGTTACCATCAACTGAAAGACAAGATGGATGTAAGTTTGTATTTTACAATTCAGAGGTGCTGCAGTATAAATTCCAGTTGAAACCATCTCAAAATATGTTCAAGTATGTTAAACAGGGGTTTTTCTACTTGGTTCAATGTTTCAAAACGATATCAATTGCATTTTGGTAACATTATTTTCGACTGGGGTCGACCAGATTCTCATCAACTGGGCATTAATTGTCAACTATGCTTTTTTTATCAACTGGAGTTTCTAATGACCAAGCTAAACTGCATTTCTGTTAGACAGACTGAACTGGTTTATTCTATAACTAGGCGCAGTCGGGCTGAGGAACTGGTACACAAAGTGAGCTTGTATGTGTGATGTTGCTACGCAGATACTAAAAAATCTTCTTGGATTAGTCAATAGAGGGCGAAAACCATCATTTTTTTACAATACGATATGATGACATTACACTACACAATACTGCAAGGCCTGATGAACAGTTTCAAGTTTAAAGTTGGCTGTGGTTTGAGATCTGACGGCACCGATTAATAAATTACAAAAGCGAATCCATAATACACGGACCTGATAACGTATTCTCTGTTGTTGTGTCATTTAATGAAAAACAAGGAATTCATCGATAGTCCCAAGACAAACCTTGTAAGTACAATTTTTTGTAAAAGGCACCCTCTTCTCACAATGCCCCCTCCCCCAGGATGGTGTTCACACTACACTGTAAAAGCATTACAGCTACCACTCAGAGACTCCAACTGGACTCCTGCTCCTGACTATCTAACAAATAAATCTAAGTTTGTTATTCAGTGATAATAACAAGAAGCGAATGGCACAACAGGTGGGCTGGTAGGAACTACAGAGGTACATTTTAAAGCTGGGAAATGAGATGAAAATTTGTCGGTGAAAGTCAGGTTCTGCAGAATAAGTCATAGTCACTACAAAATATTGCTTAAGCCCCTATTTTTGCATACATGAATATTCATATCCATTTGAAGTTGTTCTGTTTGATTTCAAGTAACGGTGATTGACTGCTATGCTTTCTTAGAAAGTTTGAATTTTTAGGGCCAGCAAAAATGTCGAGACAATTTTCATATTCAAACATCTGGAAGATGAGTGCAAAGTTCTCTGTCAGATTTTGTGACAGGTGATATTTTCCCCTACTTCAACTTCTCTGAAACACTGACGAAGAACACAGGCAGATGACCAGATGATTGCCAGTGAAACTGATATTCCAGCTTTAAATATGAGATACTGCTTTAAATTTTATATCAGTTATAATTATATACCAGTCATTAGGAGGAATTCTTATTAGCTAGTCTTCCTGCTACTGGGAAGGAAAATTTTTTCTTCTCCAGTGCACTTGATGAGCTTGTTGCATCTCTCTGGCCATGATAACTTCCTCTGCATACACAGTGATCAGATATTAAAGTGGCACACATCTCAATAGTGTTGGACAGTACACCACACTCTTGGATGGATCTAAACAATAAGGGTTATTGCAGCATAGTGACTGGGTGCACAGACCTTTTGGCTGTGACCATTTATTTATCCATGCTGCAATTTTTTTTTTTAAAAAGTAGCTAATGGGAGATTCCTCTCATAGTTATCAATTATATTTCTATGCATGGTTACAAATATGGCAATATGATTAGTTAACAATAAGTTAGCTATAATCACTAATTATATAATCACACAGAAGCCCCTACACAATCAATGTGATATCGTATTTCATGTAGATATAAAATTTCTTGAATTCATGTAATCATGTTACCTAAAAAGATGAAACTCAAGCATGTTTTACATTGGTTTGCAGACCAGGAGGAGGGGGTTGGGGAAGGGCAGAGGTTGAGGAGAGGCTAAGGGAACATGTGAAGTGACTTTGATAAATTTACATTCCATGGCATAATTAGAGCAGTTACCTGGGTTGTAGTAGCCATAGAGCTCCACTCTCATACATATCCCGTTGATCCAACTCTCCGGATAGAATCGGACGTGATTGACTGCTTGGTCAAGCACCAGTGTGTTGCGCACCAAGGTGCTGTTATCAAAGTTCCCCTGAAAGGTCTGAAACAAAATCGTAGATGCCCTTGACAACCGAACCTAGACTTCCTTTTGACAATGGTTGGTGCACACTGGTCCAGAGGAAAGATGTCTGACGTTTCAAAACAGCACTGCCATGTAGGTCAATAGCTTAGGACACTGGTTTTTAAAGATTTTCCATACCACTTACCCCCCCCCTCACCGATTAGGCACCTTCTCCTTAAATATATCAAAAGTTACACTTGAAGCCTCCAACAAAGTATCAGTGCCAGTTTTTTTTATAAGGCTTAACATTCGAATATGTGAATACTCTAAAAATGTGTCTGGTACAGTCGTTCCTGTGTCATTAGAAGTGATATCTAAAGGGAGACATCATGCTCTACATGGTAACTGTCAACGTAATCCAAATACACCGCAAGTGGCCAACATGTCCCACATTCAGCCCCCCCCCCCCACACACACCCACAAAAGTCCTTCAAAAACATAAACGAAGAAACAATAATAATAAAGGCAACATAATTCTGAGGCAATGAAAGTGTGGCTATCCAGGGATGGATAAAAGAGCCTTCGTGGGACAAAGGGACACAAGTTAAGGTGCATTTACCAGACTGTCAAACTGTATGACTCTGTACGATACAGTAAGCTGCAGCCTCCAATGGCAAAGAGCCACTTCAAGAGGGACCCTACAGTCACCCACAAATGCTGGCCACCTCCCAGCTGAATTGACTGAACCAGTAACAGCGGAATACACCGTCAAAAACTTACTACTTTCTGGCCAAGTTCCCTGTAATAGGCCCAATTTGTGCCATTGGTACTGTAAGCGATGCTGTAACTGGTCACGTAGTCGGGGCTATCGACGTGCCCCGTGGTCCCTACGGCCTTCAAAGTGATGCTGTCTGCAAAGTCGATCTGGAGCCACTCGAAGCTGCTCTGAAATTCTGGCATCCAACAGAGGGTTTCATTGTTTGAGTTGAGTCGCGAGTAGAGGGAGCAGTTCTCGGTGTTGTTGGAACAGCTGGAGGCACTGAGGGAGCTGTCCGGTATAGATCCATCTTCCATTCCCAGAGGGGTGTCCTCGTTATCTGAGAAAAAAAAAAAAAACAATGATTGCTTTGAGATACCATTCACTGATAAAAGACTTATTAAACCATTTTGACAAGAGATGTGTGGTGAAAACATGACTTGATGATGCATTTAATATACAGAAAATGGAACAAATTTTATTCAGCGAGAGCACTACCATTAGGGGTAAGCATCCAGTTGCCTTGATTCAAGGGTTGCAACATGATTTCTTGATCATGTCTAGATACAGTGCCCTATTGACAATGAGTGGTGTGAATGTTATCGTTTCTGTTTTGATACAAACCATAAAAGTTTTAGGTGATGTGATAAATTTCTTTTATTTTATGCCTACTAGCCTTGTGTGCTTGTACCTATTTGCAATAAGTCTTCTATTCCCAGTGAATGTGTACTGCAATGGCACAAATATTACTAAATGTTTATCCGTGTCCTCACCGTTGCAACTGTCACCCGCAGAGCAGCCGACCCACTTCTTTGAGACGCCGCTGCAGTCGTCCCCACTGTACTGCGGGACAGGGTTCGTGCAGGAACGGAGCTGATACTCAGTGCCGTAATCTCCGCAAGTGACCGAACAGGAGATTTCGACCCACCAAGAGGAAAAACCACCGTGGACTGTGCGAGAGAGACAATTTTACAAAACAGTTGATGAGTTATTAAAATCTCATTATCAGTGTAAGAAAAAAAACGACCAGATTTGCAAATGGATCACTCCATCAATTAGTACTGAAAGAGGCTGTGGTAATTTATTTCAAGATGATGTAATTCCTTGCGTTAAGCTTATAGAACCAGAAATGCTAAAATGGATAAGTCATGCGATGATTTCAGTTTTGATTTATGAATGACGATTTATGATTTAATAAATGACTTTATTTAAGAAGATATCATTGCTAATTTTGGCTATAAGTACAAAGATAATACTAGACTGGATAGTCGAGTGTGATGATGTTAGTTACAAAGAGTAACTTCTGGAGTTACCATGGCAACTGGTGCCCGACAGTGACAACCACAATCAGACCTCCTTCAGTCAATGTAATCTTTCAAGTAGAACATATCTCCAAGCTCAAGAGGCATACAGCATCACATTTCTAATATTCTCTCTACTTGACCCTTGTGACACCAAATGCTTTTATACTTCCACCTGTATTTGGAAATGCCATCACTGCGACTGAGTGCACAAGAAACGCTTTTCTAGAGTTCCCTCTCTTTGCGAATTTGAAATGACTGGGTGAAGTCTACCACAATCAATGTAAACTCGGAGGACGTTTTACGATGACTTACTTGGGCAAGGCCAGGTTCCACAGAGTTCTCCTTGCTCTCCTTGGTTCGACTCTGAAAACAGGATGAGAAATGGGTGTCAGGATGGTGGGGAGATGAGAACACAGGCCACAGGATAAGGATGACATGAAAGATGTGGATAAAGAGTTTATGGAAAAACTGAGGGGGATGACAAGACCATGAGAAATGACTCAGTCAACATCTCTGTGCTTTGTTTATACTAACTGCAAGCTGAGTTCTGCCCAAAGAGGACATGCATCAATCAGATATTTCTATTGTATTCACCAACAACCATGAGGACCAAACAACACATTCCCAGATGTACACGATATACACAATTCACTGCAGTAAGCAGTCGCAATGGTTCTACGGTGAATCATTTGTCCCATGAGTGCAAATAAGGGTAACCTTAAGTTTTTCAATTGCAATTGCTTTTCTTCTATAAAAAACCATTTCAGACAAATGCTTGGGACAAGAAATTTGTCTTCCTCTACGTTAGCTTGCCCTATTAACTCATTGGCAAAGAAGTAATGAGACCATAGAAGGGCATTTCTTTTGCAAATGCACTGAGTACTTAGCACTCATCATACGTTCCATTCTTTTGTACTTGCAAAGGAAACAGACGATTAAAAAGTGAAATGATCCCAGGTATTGTGTCAAAAGTGGGCCATGCAGCTGCTGCCTGACAGTCCTGTGTTGCTAGGCAACACTTATCAACACTCAGTTACAAGGTGATGCCTGGTGATGTTATTCAACAATAAGCCTTAATGGCCAGTCAGCTCAAAACAAACTTTGGAAAAACTTTTAGTTAAAACAAATTTTGGAAAAATGAAGAACTACTGCCAGTGAATTAATTCATGCCCATCCCAGAGCTGTATATGACCTTTATGGAAGATTTGCAACTTCAGTTAGGGAAAGAGTTCCAATGTACATTTTGAGTATACTTTTTCTACCTGTGAAATTTGTGACCTTGCCAGAGCTTATCTTTCTAAGTAAGATGGTATGTACCAGTTCCACACACACAAAAAAATATCAGCATTTATCAAGATCACAAATATATGATTTGATATTAAAATACACTACACATTCACACTAATTTTGTTGCAATAAAGTTTAGTCAAATTCCTATAATCTCAAATGGCATATTTGGTACAACACGTCGATAAATAGTGACAAAGTTCCATCAAAGTTAACATAGAACTGCAGTACATGAGACCACTGTCACCACTATATACTTTTTCCAAAGATCTAAAAAACAGACTCTTAAGGCAATCAAGACTGAAAAAAAAGCAGACCAGATCCATCTCAAAACTTACCGGCATAGAGCAACAGCATTCTCTGTTCCTGAAAAGTGCGGAAGAACACTTTAAGGTCGGCCATTGCTGCAGAGATCTGACTCGCGGATACTTCTGGCGATTGCACCTGAGATCCAAGGATAAAGCCGGGATCGTCACCGAGGTTGATCTCTGACACGGTCCCGGCTGAGTCATCGGAACCTTTCAACGCCCCATTGACGTAGACGGCCAGCAGACTCCCATCGAAAGTAAACGCGATGTGAAACCACTCTCCGTCCGGAAAGTCCGTGGTCTGCACCCGCCACTGGCTATCGTCGAACACTGCCACCGTCAGAGTCGGAGTGGAAGAGCCATCCTGGTAATTGATGCTGAAGGTAGAGGTACTCAGCAGTCTCTTGTAGCCGCTGCCCAAATTGTCGGTGGAATTGATCTTCGCCCACAGGGAAGCGGTGAATCCCTGAGTGCAGTAGGACAGATCACGCAGGCAGGATTCCGAAAAGTTGCCCAAGTTGATGTAGTTACCCGAGAGGTACACGGAACACCTGTAAGCAGAGCCCTGCCTGGCTTTGACCAAGGACAGCTGGCTGGCGGCGACTCCCTCGTAGCCGCCCGACTTCGCAGGGACCGTCATGTCCAGGCATGCTTCGTTGCAGTCTGGGAGATCTGTATCGTAACGACATCGCCCGCTGAGGTCCCACTCTAACGATGGCTCAAATTCTGTGGGAAAAATTTGTGGAAAGGATAATCTGAAAGCAGTCTCTAGGGCAAAAAGAGATATAGTGGAATTTGGTCTCAAAAGTAAACAAACATATCACTATTAAAAATGAAATATGCACAAACAGGAGCATCGTAAGATGAATCGATCTCAAATGGACGAAAACCATCACCAGCTACCGACATATTGGTCTTTAAAAAATTGACTTGGATGTCTGCAGTTCTTGAGGGAGGGGAAGGGGAGAAGCGTAATTGCACCAATAAGTTTTAAAACTCAAAGATGATATCATAAGAAAAATAAGTTTTTGTTATCAGCTAAACAGGCTACACTCTGCAAATGGTATTCTTCCAATACTGCATTCAAATAACAGCTACTTTAACATCATCATTACATAATGGGTTGAAAATCGAATACATTTCTTTGAGAAGCAGAGCTTGAAATGTTCACTGACCTTGTCATATTTGTAATGTTTGTAAATGTATCTGTGTTTTTGTAATGTTGATGTGAATGACTGTCTTACCTTAAAACCTCAGTACCAGTTGCAATGTACATCACAACAGGAGTCTATTAGGAGCCTAACATGGAGCCCATTACAAGCCTACCTGGAACCTATTAGAAGCCTGAACTGGATAATATTAGAAGCCTAACCTGGATCCTAAGTTTGTTGAAGGACTCACTGTGGAAGAAGCTGGACATTACCAGTGATAAAATGTCGTGAAAGCAGGTTTCAAATTGACTGAACTACAGGAAAGACTTTCTTAGAGTTTAAGAGAATGTTGGGAAACAAGTAATGTTGTGCCACATATTGTGCATACAGTTCAGTGTCTGCCTCTGATTTTCTTGGACGCAGGTTTTCTTTGCCCTGAACATACGTACCATATCGATCCTCTCGTACCCAATACCAAATCATCTTGGAGGTGTCTACGTCGGAGGAATATATCGGCGCATCTGTGGTTCCATACGTGATAGTGCTGGTGGAAGGCTTTGTAGTCAACGGTGCAAACAGTGTGGTCGTTGGAACAGTAGTGGTCGTTGCTGATGTCGTATTTACAGAAGCTGGCAGTGTTGTGTTAGAATCGGTGAGGTTGGTGTTGGAGGCATTCGTGTTGGGAGCCGCAGACGTCGCCGGCGTCGTGGTCGTCGGCAGGAGCGTAGTGGTCGCCTGCGTGGTGGTCGTCGCCGGCGTCGTAGTCGTCAAATGGGTCGTGGTTTGCACGGTGGTCGTCGAGGGAGCCGGCATGGTGACGGTCTCGTTTGGAAAGTAGACGGTCAGATAGGACGTGAGAGGGGTCCAGACGTAGTCCATGCAAGCACAGACCAGTGTGCCAAAGAATATGTAGTCTTCCTCACTAGTGCCCTGAAAGAGATACAAAAGCAAAATTATTATCAGGTTTCCTAGCACATGAGTAGAGCATGGACATTGCTGGACATCGTATGACGGTGTTTGATTTGTTCAAGAATTGCTCCACGCAGCTGATCCGAAAAATAGCCCGCAACGTAACAACAGACTGTTCCACGCGTTAAACGAGACATTTACAAAATTAAGCAAATGCTCTGAGAATTTTTTCCCATATCACATTCTTCTGACCTCGCCGGTAGCCAGCTGCATAGGGAACGAAATTCAGAGGGTCTTTGTATCTCCCTGCAAGTTTCCTGCCCATTCCGTGACAAATGTCCTGACCTGTCATGGCAGGTTCTGTACTGCTGGAATGTGGCATGAAATGTGACTCCTTCCCTTGCTTGTGTACTCTATTAGATCATTTAAGAGACTGATGGTAAACAGTTGTTGCAGTTGGTATCAAACCTGAGCCTTGAGATAAGATAATTGCCATTTATCTTGGACTGCCTGAGTCACTTTGGCTTGTATTTTTTTGAGTCATTTAACAAAAATTCATTGAAAGGAAGACATATAGCTTTAAAACGATTCCAAGAAGAAACTATTCTGAAACAGTTTGGTTTACCTCATGTGTTGATAACAGAGCCGGAGTGTGAGATGTGAGCCAGGGCATGATGTGCTGAAATGACGTATTGCCCACCAACCAGGACCCGAACCTGGTGATCAGGCTGGCTGTCTGGCTGTTATCCTGCTTCACAAAGGTGTAGGCCTTTGGGACCTCGTAGATTCCACCCCAAGAGCCACGCTCAAATGCCTCTATGCGATACTGTAGAAGAAATGTTGGCAACAGCCAAAAAATGTCACTCCCCGCATTTTATGCATGTACTCTAACAAATAATGATTAACATCACTGCTGAAGTGTCATGAATGGATAGGTCGGATGCTGTTGTTTAAATATTAGCTAATTACTGAATATTCACACGAGACTGCTCTCAACTTTTCAATTGCTCAAAATTTCAAAGTATTGTCACAAACAACATCTTTTCCATTTCTAATTTTTGTTGCTTCGAAATGTCACTTAAACACACTAAGTGGTGAGTCCTTGTCTTTGATTAGTAGCTGTAACTATTAACATGAAAGGACTTGCACAGAAATGAAAAATGAAAAAAATGAAAACCCATATATCGTTCTTACGAAAGCTCCGGCAACATGCGCAGATGTAACTAATAGGGAATATTGGTGGGGTGACCACCTTCTGAAAAAAAGATAGCTTTTTCTTAACGACAAGTAAATTGATTAATTTTGCCCTCTGAAGTTTCATAAGATCTTCTCACAGTGTAAATGAACCCAACAGCATCTGGCAGTGCCGCACACAATATTTTTATGCTGCATGGTCAAATCTGCCACGAAAACGTTGCCAAACACAATTGCTGTTTGTCCATTTTGGGACAAAACTGACTGAAGGTATCGCTACTTGCCTTTAATCCATTAGAAGAAAACTGACCTTGAAAGTGTCCGTCACTGTCAGATCTCTGATGTCGTTGCCGTAGCTCAGGATGGAGTAGTCGCTGTAGAGGGAAGGACTGCTCACGGCCCTGCTGACGACGTTCACCGCGCTCCAGCCGGAGTTTGTGGCGGAGGTCACGAGGAGAGTCCACCCTCCCCCGTCCCGCGTCATATCGCAGTAGACGTCCAGCTCCTCCTGGCCATCGTTGACCCAGATCCGGTAGACGCCGTCCCCGGGGTCCTGACCCCGATACTTGGCGACGGCGTAGTGCATGTTACAGGAGGCGTAGACTGTTCGAGGAGTCATCGATAAAAACAAAGTACTCACAAGTTTGAAAAAAATTAAAAATGTTGGAATGTCTTGTTGCACTTGTTCCCTAAAAGTTATCAGATTGTGATATCATTCTGTACCATCAAGAGTTTCACATCTGCTTTACAGGAAATTTTGGCTGACTGGATCACAAGTGACGCAGCAAAACAGGGAAAGATGCAGATGGGTCGAAATTAGGACCATGCCCCTACCCAGAAGTAGGACCATGCTCCTCTGATGGTTCCAATGAAATGACTGTGATGTGTTTGACATTTGGCAATTTGAAAAAGAAAAGATTTCTGAAATTGAATCTCTGAAAAGTGATGACAACCCTCGAATGTGGGACGATTGATTTTTTGTGTTTAATGGTCATGTTAAAAGAAAGAGAAATATTCTAAACAACGATAAAAACGTTGACACGTCGCAACAAAATATGACACCCGTAATGATCACCTACAGTTTTGAAAAGTTGTACAAAGACACAATTTACAAGCATGCAATGTGCAACTGTAGCATTCATTTGGCGTTTCACATAAATGCATTCACACATTTGACCACAGGGCCATGGGAATATTCCCCACCCCCAGATGATTCCCCACTTGGACAATTTTCCCCTGGACAATTCCCCCTCGGACGACCTCCCCCAGACAATTCTCGCCCAGACAATTTTTAGCCTGCAGAATTCCCCCCTGACAACTCACCCCTGACTTGTTTTTCATGAAAAGGGTTAGGGTGAACTTGAGGGTGGGTGGGAATTGTCCAAGGAGGGGAATTGTCTGGGTAGGGATTGTTCAAGGAGATGTTGTCCAAGTGGGATTTGCCCATTGGAAATTGTCCGAGGGGACAATAGTCTGGGGGGGAAGTTGTCCAGGAACCATCGAGAAGAGCAAACCCTCCTGAGATCCCTCAAAGAAAAACAAAAACAAGTAAAACAAAACAGGAGACTTATAGAAAATTCTGGATTTCACTAGTCGGGAACAACCTGCCCACAAACCCCCAACTCAGCACTTCAAAAATCACTGAACAGATGCCCCCCCAAAAAAAAACAGAAATTATTGTACAGAAAGGTGAATATGAAAGAAAATTACAAATATCACAAGTCTTACAATCATTTTGAGGACATGAGAAAAGGGACTTCTAATCATGACCAAAATATTTCAATCCAGACTATAACACTCACAGAGTTCGTAATAAAGAGACCCATTTTTCTCCACGAGGGTGAGGTTATTAGCTAGGGCTCCCTGGCCGAAGAGAGTGCAGTTCCTCGCAGAAGAGTATTCGAAAGAGACGCAGACAATCTGTGTCTCGTCGAGGCAAAGCAGCGAACAATTGCCAGCCGTCGCTACATCGTTGTACACGACGGAATCGTTGGAGTCGAGGGTGGCGTTCGACGATGCCTTGAAGTACAGCAGCGGATCGACTGAAAGTAAAGGGAAGATAATACACATAAGAGACAAGTACTGACAATGGCCACATGAATATGCAAATATATAGCCAGATGACTATGTAAATGTGTTGTTCATGTCAATACTTCAAAAAGTAAGTTATTGAAAGAAACGACTAGAGTTGAACAAGTTGATATTAACTTGAATCAATGCCAATTCACTTGACTGTCTAAGATGTAACACCAAATTTGGTATTTTTTCCGGTCCACAGTTTACTTTCTTCCTGTTTTGCGTAAGTATCATATGTAACACATAAATTACACTTCCATTGTGAGAATATAAATTGGTTCACCTTAAATAGAAATTGATATTTAAATCTGAAACATATTCTCACAGGTACATTCTACGACAAATGCAAACAATGATTCCACATGTTGTCCATTTGTGTTATGAAAAAGAAATTACAAAAGAAGGTAAATCAATATTTGTACAAAATTCATCACATTCGGAGTGAATAGCTAGATAAGACAGAAAATATGAACCAAACAGAAAGTGGAGTGAAAGAACAAAACTTCAAGATACTTCTTCTCGCCTGCTTACCAAACCATTTCTTCTGTGGATTCTGCATGCATTTAATGTTGTCTCCCTGCTCACATGCTAGTGACCTCTTCCTGATCCCGAGGTCCTCGCATGCAACTGAGCATTGTCCCCACTCACTCCAGGAGCTGGAATATTGGCCATTAACTGCAAATGATGCAGAGGACATTGGATGGCTTCAGTTCAGCCATTTGACAATCAAAGAAAAGCGAAGTTTAAGGAAAAGTTTCCATTTTGTGACAGCTATTAACTCCGCCACAAAAAAAAACAAAAAAGAAAAATGTTGATAACAGGCTACTGCCATTTCAAATAAAGCAATAAAATGCTTCTAGGTGGCATCACTTTGCATCTCAATGATCAAATAGTTCTACTGGTGAAGTTGCGCCAGTCTCCTTAAATCCCTCCCTGGAAATTGCTTTTGAATTCTGTAAGAACTTCACGTGAGGCTGCCCTTGCCCCGTCTTGAAAAAATCTGGAGAACGCTAAAGCTGTGTTGCACACAGAGCTGCTGGTGCATCGATTGACTATGGCACTATCGTGGTGCTCATTAAAAGCTGATAGCCGGTGGCTTTTCTGTCGGCTACAGTGAACAGTTTATTAACAGCTACAAGTACCACAGAGAGGTCTCCAAGTTTGCCATCTTTAAAGACAGACACTTGTCTTCCCAAACTGTTCAAATTCTCCTGACTAGGCTACTTCAAGTCCCACCCACAACTGTCTTTAACTTCTCCTCCTGCAGACCCAAACGTAGTTTATTTTACGAAGGATATCCTGGTGAGTCCTCAAGACCCTACACGTAAATCAGACCACTTACTGCGCATGATGTGTTACACGGGTATGTGTGAGCTAATCTGCATCTTTTTAATTCTGTAACTCTGATGTCCATCAAAGAGGAGTCACCAACTAACAACTGGCTTCCCCCCCCCCCCCCGGCAAGTAAAAATCCTAGTTCAGGTGATGAGTATCTGTCTTTAAGAATTGAAAGTGTTAATAAAGTAATACACTGTGCACAACTTCCTATATTCCAACTTGAAACACGCAACACTTTTTATCTCCCGATGCTCTTTATTTTATAGCACCTACATGCTGAATCGATGGTTCTAAAAATGCTAATTTTCATATCACACACAGACAAAAGAAAAGTGTGGTATATTTTGTTTTATACCAACCTATTTGCCTTTGGTCGTTTTTATCGGTTAACAGTGATCCTATCTCACTCAGGTGGCAATGAATAATGCAGTCAATTAGAAATCACACGTCTAGGTTTAACTTCAACTGTATTGCATACCATAGGAGGGGATATTAGTTGTCATGACGATAGGCCAAAATCGTGAAAGTGAGAATACGGTTAGCTGACTATTTCAACGAGATCAATTTACCATGTACTAAACTTTTATCTGTCGTCCAAGAAAAGTAACAAACACCTTTGATTTCTACAATTTCAAGTAAATACGCACTTTATAAAACGTATCTTCACACATTACCCGCTATTACAGCAGTCAAGTCAAGTGTTACATGGGCAAAGAGAGCTATGCAGTGAATTTCGAGGACCGAGCACGGACAGCGTCAATCTCGACCAATACATATAACTTCTGGTTTTAATGGCAGCAGTGTCACAGGTGACCAAATGAATATCATACCTGGTTCATGAACTCCATAAAACTCCAGTCTCAGGGCAACAGAGTTGTTCCACGTCTTTGGTTCTAGTCGGACATATCTTACACCGCTGACATCGTCCAGGCTGTGGCGTACGATGCTGCTGCTGTCCATGTTGGCTTGGACCAACTGTGTAGATGATCATTGATCAGTAAATAGTAATCAATAAATGGAAGTTTTCACTTTCATTAAAACAAGAAACAGATCATAGAGAATTGGGGATGAGAGGTTAGTGTGCCCTAGGTGGGGGTGGATTGAGGAGGTGGGGAAACACAGATTGGGACATGGGGGTGGGTTCAGAGAAATATGGTACTAGGGACTGAGGACCACCTGGAAAAGGAGAGTACTCAAAGTGAGTCATACAACCGTCGGGTGGGTCAAAGATTTGAAAGTTTAATATGGGGCAGCTCTGACAACTTGACCAGAAGCAAAGGTCATGCTTGAAAGACCCAACCCCCATTGTCACTAGGATTTTATTATTAGATGTTGCATGAAGCTTGTGGTTGTGATTATGCTAAACGCAAATTGAATGGATATTATTTAAAGACGAAATCTTTTGCAATTTCTGCCGACATGCCTTTCATTCTCTTTGGCACTTCTTCTAGAGTGGGACAGAAGGTCTGATAAACAACAAATAAGTGGGTGTTTGGCTTCTGTTGAAATTCTTACAGTGTTACCAATCTAATAAATGGAAGTTTTTGAAAAGAGTGCTGAAATTAAAAAAGACACATCAGAGGAACACAAACAGGTCCCTCATAGGGCAAAAACTGCGACTTTCTATGGCGCCCCACCTTCCACTTGGGACGGTCCCCCATGTACTGCCACCACGATGCGCCGTCGGATGAGAAGCTCAGATAGTAGCCTGTCACAAAACTGCCACAGCAAGGGATCCCCTGGGTGGCTATGCCTTTCAGAGTCACAGGACCGGCAAAGTCGACCTGAGGAAGATGATACCAAGTGACGAAGTGATAAAAACAATGGCAATTTTATTATGGACAGAAACACTTCCTCAGTATGTAAGATTCTAGACTGCAGAATGGTATTTCAAGTGAAAAGTCTTAAATTTTATAACACTTAAATTAGAATGTAGCGGAATGTGACTGACGAGAAACAGGAGGACAAACACTTCATATACATCTGCAGCAGTGTACATGGAAATCAAAACTCTGACAGTCATTCTCAATGTTCACCGATCATCAATCCGTGGCATCCATTCTTTCCGAGGAGACGGAATAACCGGGCACGTATCACAGTTTGCGGCCCACGGAAGTTCAGATGCGATTGGATTTAAAAGTGAGCTTGGCAGTAGTTGTGATCTGATACTTCCGCTAATCCTAAACATGAACGGCTGAACTGTTTTGAAGCCAAAGTCACATCTTTGCCGGTGATTGCTTCATGTTGTGCATGCCATACTTGCAACCCCCCCAACAGATGATGCACCCGCTTTCTCATTTTCACTTTTTTCTTCTTAACACTTGCACAATGTGCGGCATAAACTAAAAAAAGTTCATTGTGATCTTTCTAACATGTAAAAATATGTAGCAGAGAGAGAGGGGGAAAGAGAGAGAAAGAAAGATCTCAAGAGCAGGCACTGGTTGAATTTCTCTGAGTTAGGGGTTGCAGAGTGGCTGAAAAATTACTGGGGTTTGGATTTACGTCACGTCTTGAAATGAGAGATGTTGAGACAAATGTGAAATGTCTCACCAAGAAAAAAACCCAGAGAATTCAACAAAGTAAAACTTAACCTGAAGGAAGGTAAAAATGATCATGGCATGTATGCAAAATGTTCTCAACTGCAGCGTCTACAGGATGGATATGCACTCAGCTACAACTTTTAATAGACCCCCCTTGCACTGATGTCACATAAACAACAAACAAGGACTCCCTCCTTGGGGCAAACAAACGAGCAGTACACACATTGCTACGCTAGACACAACATAGATCAAATGGCAGAGACGCTGTACTTGAGGATGTGCACATATCAATTTTAGCGGCTCACACTCATGGAGGGCACTTCACTGTATCACCGTGACATCACATGCTAGGGGTCTACTAATAGTTATCATACATTCGTTGCCATGGGGATCTATCGTTCTCTGATTGATGCAGTCTACTTTTGACATTGTCCCTTACTATACACCACAGTGAAAACAACCCATGATGGTCAGACCAGTCCATGAGGATATGATCCTCCTTGAGTATCCATTGGGGGATTTAGTAACTACCATTTGGTAGCATTACTTGAGCAAACAATCTAAAGCCCCTAGGATTTCAACCCAGAGCACAGCTGACTGACAAACAGACCACCGTGAGATTGCAAATGCGTTTACATTAACGACCAGAACTATAAAACAGTGGAAAGAAAAGACGAATGGGATACCATCACCTCTGTCCCCCATCCCCCCACCCCCCATCACGCCAGGCAGCTGTGATATCTAGCAAACACAAACAAGGCACAGATTTGTCGAAAAGTGATCATAGAAAATCTGCTGTGAATACAGTCAAAATGTTTTATGATACTTACTCTATACTACAATCCAAGAATTTATATTATCAGCCAAGTTGAAATACACCAAACTATATTTCAGAATTTGCTTTAGAGATAAAGCAGAGGCAATAGTCAGAGAACATTTGTAACAAATATTGAGAAATAAATGGATAGTTGAATCCAATACTGTTACACTCTTTGTATTCAGATACATTTTGTCATTAATACTGATCTTCCTCAGAGGCTTAAAATATGCTGAGTCTTGGCCATGTCGATGTTATAGATTCTCAATTTTTTTTTTTCCAGTGACACTGTGGAAGAGATCCTTGTGAAATAATAATTGCCACATCTTTTGCGTTTGTACTTCCGCTCTCTGACCAAAGCAAACCAGGAAATTCAAGACCTATGGGGAATTAAGATTTGAAACCTTCTATTTCCATCATGCTGAAAGTGTGAGTCGACAAAGAAAATCCTGAAACAAAGGGGTACAAACTGCGAAGGAAGAAAAAATCTTCAAACTGTGTTTTAAAGATACGACAAAGACGAACCATTATCCAAGGATCGCTGTCGTTGGAAGCGGGCATCCATCCTGCCGAGTTGTCGAGTTGACCGATGCGTGCTCCTTGGGGAGAGTACTTGGAGTCCTCTCGTCGAGACGACGCGGACATCTGGTCGTCCTTGATTCCGAGGGATCCCATGCCGAGGGCCGGTCCATCCAGACCGGCAGTCACGTCTGAGTCTGTCGGGAAAATACGAGGCAAAGTAACCAGATTAGCTTGTTACCAAATGCAAGGAGTAAAATGCTCAGAAATTAAAGTCTGAACCACCTGTCAAAAAGGTGATATCATGATATCATATGAGATATGTTTTGCCCGATAAACAACGTGAATTATTGACATTTGATCACTTAATCAGCCATGGACAGGATGGAGGATCAACAAGCCAGTGTCATTGTACGCCATGTTCGTGAATGGATGGGGATCTCGAGGTCCAAGCAATGCTGCCAAATCACTTGTCAGTGCAAAATATTCCCATGAGAGGATTTAATCATTTGCTCCTCTTAAAAAAAAAAAAAAAAAAAAATGCAGCAGACTTTATCCACATGGTCAACTACTAGGTCTGTGGCCTCAGAGGGTTGTGCTAGAACATCCGAATCGTTGAGACCCGTTCAAGCGTGTGATACCGTCCAGCGATATTGAAATGCATGCCCCTTTATCTGATCATTGTCAAGTGCACAGGAAAGAACCATGGTCAAATAGAGTTTAACAAAACAATCAAGTGCAGTAGAGCAGCAAAACTTTCTTGCCCAATCTTCTACTGTCAGGTCAGGGAAGACTAGCTAATGGGAATTCCCTCTAATGCAAAATCAACTCTCTTTTGGGGGGGGGGGAACAATAAATGGCAAGTTTTCATTTACTATCACGACCACGTCCTGCCATTACTGCATTAAAGATATGCCAAGTAATATGAAAACATTTTTTGGTGAGATTTACCAAACGGATTGTTGAGGATATTTTAGCTTGTCGGAGAGCTTCAACAAACAACAAAGTCGACCCTGTCCTTTATAACCTAGAGTAGTTGATCTCAGTATTGGGACACACTATGCTTTATAATCAGTGTATGAAAACAACAGAAATGAGACATGCTTTTAAGGGCTCCTGGAAAAGTTGATCATCCTGAATTACCTATGGATTAGATTAATAATTCCCAAATCTTTAAGCTTGTGGACAAAATGTTGGAATAATTGGAGGGGCCTACCAGAAATCTTTGCTTACACCGTAATTTGACTTTACTGAAGACCAAAATCTCTTTATCAAACGTTAGATGTAGGCTACTGTGCACAGCAGTATGTAATCAGGTACCACAAATCACCGCAAGCTGAATTACTCACTTGACTCTGTGCAATTTCCTGATGCTTTCCACCCAACTAAATTCACTTTTACTTGCTATGCGACCAGATTGTCATGATGAATTTTCATTTCCCTAAAACAGTCAGCAAACCCTCTTGTTTTCTCAATAACACATTTCTAACAGTGGGCATGACAACTAATAAAACCTGACAAGATATGAAATATAGCTCAAGAAAACTGAATCTAGGCATTTAATATCTAAATGACCATGTTATGGTTTGAGAAGAACAGAAATAAGGTGATGTGAAGAAAATGTCCTAGTGATGGAGTTTGGTAACAAAATACAAGAGGAAAACAAGAGAAAATGTGAGGTATGAAAAACAGGCTTCTCAAAGGCTTTGATTCAGCATGTGAACACCTTGTCTCTTGCTCAGATGTTGCTTGTCTCTCGCTCAGACAGGCATCCACAAAACTCAAAGTTCTCAAAGCATGCACACAACCACTGTCAAACAAGACACCACCAGGGTAAACATCTGGTCAAGAGACCATCTTAGTAAAAGTGCTTTATAGTCAGCAGGAACCTGTCAGAAAAGCAATAATTTGCATGAGCACTGCAGACGATTGCTTGCTTCCTACACTCCTCTCAAAAAGTTTAGCTGGAAACTGAAGGATATAACAGATGACTTACAGACTGTGACCTCCACCTCGGCCAGAGAGAGGGACATTTGGTCCATCCAAAGCTGAACGCTGACGTAACGTCCCACGATGCCGCAGGATACGGTGTGGGGTCCCTCGTTGGCGCTTTGGGAGTCCACGACGTCGTCGCAGCGTCTGTTCTCTTCTGGCTTGTCGCTGGGGCCAACTCTCACCACGTACGGTACCAGTTGAAAGTCTGTTTGGTCAGATGGAGGAAAATCGTAATAGTTACTTCACGGGGTAGCACAGTCCTCTGTATAAGCCAGAGGTCCTTGATTTTCGATCCTCATTTTGGGATCTGGTCAAATATTATACAGCCATGTCACGTTTCCTTTGCATTAACTTTTTATCCATTTCTTGAAGTTAACTCCTACTAGGAATCAACCTCGCAGAGTCCTTCATAACTTTCTACATTCACAATCATGGACAGAATATCTGGAATAGACAGTTTACCATTTACTGGTTTATCTCCACCGTGACAGAGGAAAATTTGCCATACTGAAATCAACATAGTGTCGCACTAAATAGAGCCTAAGTTCCAAACCTTTTTCATCCCTGGAACTCTTGGGATGTTCCATACTTTTTGAGGGGTAAAGAAAATCTTTTGATTGAGTTACAACTTACGCATTATGGGAAACGGACCGCCTTACTCAAATTATAAGAATTTAAATTGAATTAAAAAAGAGAAATTGTTGCAAAACTATATTACGATAGTATCTGTGTTTTTGAAAATATAATCTCTTCATCAAGATATCTACCATACATACAGGTATAAAGTTTAGTATCGATTCATTGAGTTATTATTTGGTGTGAAAAAAAAAAATGTATGTCCTTGTCTGACATAGAATGAAAAAACAGCACAGAACAAAACAAAATTAATGAAAAATGTGTAAGCTCAATTTTACTTTGCTTTGGTATTCTGTCGGTGTTGAAACTGAAAAGAAATATATAACCGATGTGAGATATTAGATCCTCACTGATCCAATATGTTAACAGCAACGAAGTTCGAATCGAATGTGATTGGTCTTCAGTACCAAAACTTGTTTAAGTCTGGTCTATTGTAACAAATTGCTAGCAGTGAATCAAAGCGGACTTTGCTGCTTTGACTAGGAAAAATTATGAAAGCTACGAGAACGATTACTAGTTTAGGAGTAAGGGTTGTATGATTTATAATTTCACATCACACCTACAATCTTTCACCTGTACTTTTCTAAGCGCTTAAGTGCTTAAGCTCTCGCGAACAGCTAATTTTTTTTACGGTAGCACTTCATTCTTACAACTTACAATTAATGCTCTCAGGGTAAATTAAGACGTTGTCACTTCATTGCACAACAATAACATATCACTAGGCAGCCTCTGTATTTTAGCCGATACTCACTTATCCCGGATGTTTTTGGCTTTTATCAGGGTCTCTCTGCTTCATTTGTTCAGCATAGAATCAACACCTGCCTGGCCCAGCTGGTCTTGCTACCGCAAGCAAACTCCATGTATCTCGGCGTTACCTGGACACTGAAGTTCACACAACATACACTGTAATTTGTAAATCTCACTTACAGCAGTAGTAACACATGCATTCTCTCGGGTAAACAGTCACCGTATCCACGTGACTGAACTCTCCCAGATCAAGCTGCCACCACGGGTAGGGCTCCTTCTCGGTCAGGATGCATGAACCATTGTTCCAACTGCTGCTGGTGCCACCGTCTACGGCCCTCCTTGCCCTGCCGTCGGCGGTCATGGAGCTCTGACGAGCGCTGCCAGACGTCGCAACATTGCCGGAGGATGCTGTCCACAGATGTATGGTTAAATTGATTGAAATCAGTTTAATTATGAAGTTAATACTGAGCAAAGTACATTCTCAGTTCAGTTAATATGATGTTTGTTCTTTTGTTTAGCGATCTCTCGATAAGAAGTGTGAAGTTGAAATGGGAGGTGACATGTTTGTGTGTTTGTTATTAGGATTAAATTTCACATGTTGAGACAGTATAATGGTATATCTGCAGGGGTCTCACTCAAGGGGAAATGTGGGGCAAAACCAAAAAAAAAACCCCAAAACACAGTTTAAACTATTATGATCAAGAGCGTGAATATTTTTGAGAGTTTGATAATAAGTTCAACCTAAAACAAAGCAACGCAAATAAACATACTTTTTACGGCAAAAATGTGTGACCCCCCTCCTCCAATCTTAAATCTCAGTTGTGGGTGGCAACAAAGAAAAGAAGTAATCCACAACATTCAGTGACATAATTATTTACTTTCCTTTTTACAGCATGAATTCACAGGGCGAAAATACCTTCACTCTTCAAATAAATCCTACCAAGTGATGCAACTGTATGTCTAAGAGTACTTATTAATGTGTTTGAACATCTCTGTAGTCTACAGATCATAAAAAACATTACTCTCGGGTAGATGGCCCGGGATAGATTCCTGGTGAATCCTCAAAAGGGGGTGCACTTCCTTGCATCGTGTCCATAAGTGGGGCAATTAATTTTGGCTGCTTTCTAGTCCGCTGGGATATTAAAATGAGTAACAGCTATTCTGGTTACAATAACCTGCAAAAAACTAGCATTCTACTTTAGGGGCAGTTAAAATTACTATCCTCTTTATGGAGTGAAGTGCAGGGCCTATGCCAAGGCCATGGCTTTGCAGGATTATTCTTTTAACATAGCAATGTGGACGCAGATGTAATTGGCAATAATTCCATTTTCAAAACAGGGTGTTTTTAATGGGTCACATGTCTTTAAGGAGTAATGACCTATGCATCACAGCTAAAAGATCCACTGTGTTGGAACACTGGCAATGTTGATATTTGGCTTATGATGATAAAAGCCGTTAAAATAATCAATTTAGTCAGACTGTATGATCAGACCACAATCAGATTTTAATTTGTTTAATGTTGCTTGTTATGGGCTAAGGGAAAGACTTAATAAAAAAACTTGGTTTGTATAAAGAGCAGGCCAAATATCCCATCAACAAAAAGTAGAGGTGTGTAACAAACCTTTACACAGTGTAACCATACTGTACAATAATTTGCGGAGTAGGCAATACTCTTAAATATCAAATGGTTTACTACTACTTTTATACTGAATGATCACTTTTCAATGCCATTTGCTTTACACAACATACAAAACTCACAGTATTTGTCTTGGGAGCAGAAGAGCACATGTTAATACCTATTTGCACAGGACGGAAATATGTTTTACCTTTTGATTTGTGTTTGCCTGATCAAGTTCTTCTATCTGACTTTCATCTCAGGGGATTAAAATTCAGATCTGGCCTAACTTACTTTCATTACATTTATCAAGGAACAAACAAAAAACTTGGCTAAGATGATAGTTATGTCTAACTTACGGCACATTTGCATCCTAAAAAAGAAGTTTCTTTTTTTTTTTGGTAATACTTAAAAAGGGAAATACCAGCAGACAGGGGAAAACATTAAACCCATTGTCAACATGCTGAATTGCTCATGAAGCCACTAAAACCCTGATTTTCAAAACCTCACTTTCCTTTTGTCTGAGGGTGGTCTATCTTACTCAATACCAAATGCCATTTCATTAGGCCCACTCACATTGCAAAGAATAACCCTATCAATGACACCTGGGTTCCTTCCTATAAAGCAAGCTGCAGCTTATGTCAGGGGCGTGCAATGAGTGCTCATTGGCAAAAATGGGAAATTGAGAAAAGGAGGGAGGTCTGTTGACTATTTTAGCAACATCAATTAATCATGATAGAAAACCAGAGGCACCTTAAGGAATCTTTCAGTTGCAATTTCAAGCATCTCGTTGTATGCAACCAAGCATTACAACTGAAACCACGTTATCTTCAGTACCTGAGCAGTTGACAGCAGCACTACAGGTCCTCCTGAGATACATGCTGTCCAAATCACAGTCATCACCTCCATGTTCGGGTGTCGGGTTGTTGCAGGGCCGGTAACAGAAGGAAACGCCATCGTGGCCACAGTCGACAGAGCAGGGAGTCCAGTAGCCCCAGCTTCCTACCCCTCCGTTAACTGTTCGGAATTCAGACCAAAACGATTTTTGCATGATGAAGAAAACGTAGCAATAAAGAATGTAAAAGGAATGAAGAAAAAAGGAAATCTACTGATAGCAAATTCTCTGTCCACTGACCAGATTACATGCCAGTAAACACAGAACCACCAAATTCGGTCTTTCTGTTGTCTCTGAAAAGTGGAATATGAACTGAGAGGCCAAGAGGTTCAAAGTTGCAAGTTCAGCTTACTGGGACATGGATGGGTGCCGCACGTCTCGTACTCTACGTCATGGCCCTGGCAGTCATCTCCGTTGTACCTCGGGGTCGGATTCGAGCAGTTCCTGGTCCTGTAGGTGGTCCCGTTACCTCCGCACTCGATGGAACAGTTGCTCCAGGAGGTCCACTCGGTGTAGTTGCCGTGAACTATGGACGATGAAAAAAGGCGAATGTCAAATTGACTTGTAAGTTTTATGAAGAAAACGGTGGGCGTTATCGATCTAGGAAAACTGAGGGATGAACTGGTGGGCTGTTTAAAAAGTTTTACGTTCTTAATTGCTTTCCTGCAAAACTATGAAACAGACCAACACGACATCATACTAAGGACAAATGACGTACTTTTGGAATCATGCATATGGCAGCATTCTTCTTATTAAAGTGATTGCATGTGCACAGAAAACACAGAAGGATAGAATAATGTTTGGAATAAAGGTCTCCTTTAGTTTTAAATGTACACACGAGGTTGCCCATTAAGCAGAATATTCACAATAGGTTGCCTATGGACAGAATATGTTATAGAAAGGACAAAAGTGAAAATAAACACAAAAACGACACAAACGGCATGAAAACGGTAAAACACGACATTCCTATTTGTAAATTAACGGTCGTTATTACGGGATGTAGACCCCGCCTATTATGCAACAGTATCACCAACACTCTGCTGAAGTTGTACCTTGAGGTCGGTATCAGGAATAGTTGAATTTAGTGAAAGTAAGCATTGAGTTCACATAATGACCTACAAAGCAATCATCTCATGATGGCGTCGGTGATCGACTGAGTCAGTCAACTGAATATTCATTACTCTGCACATCCTGTTGGTTTTTTTCAAAGAAGCACACTTACAGAGTTAGTCAGTTACGTTGACTGAAGACTGTCAACCACTACATTATCATATTTTTAACTTTATTCATTGAATAAAATGTTCAATCAATCAATGAAACAATCAAATCTAATCCAATCAAATATCTCATCCATTAACCAGATCTGATCCGACAATATTTCAGTTCTGTTATCACGGAAGAAATGAGCAGCCCTTCCGTAAAAGATGATTCTTCAAGGTGACATCCAACTCGGGCTACCTGTGGATCTTTGAAAGAAACTTACTGGGGCATTTGATGTTCTCACTGCAGTTCCTGACTTGTTCCATTGGATCAGAGCAGTTGAAACCTCCGTAGGCAGGGGATGGATTCGTGCAGCTGCGATTCCTGTACTGCGTCCCCCCTCCACAGGAGACGGTGCACTCCATCCAGTTGGACCAAGGCGTCAACCCACCGTCGACTGCGGTACGAGAGAGAAATGTTGTGCCCAAAATTACAAAGAAATGCTATAGTTACTCTCTTTTGTGATGAATGGGTGAACAGCCAATAATATTGCAAACTTGGATCAGCAACTAGTCCCTGTCCTACCAACAGTTTCCCCACCCCCCCCCACCAGTTCTCCATTTACCTCAAATCTGAAAAATTGGTTGGTGAAGGCTTTCATACTTTATGTTTTGTTTTTCTTGTGCACATGGATTGCAAAGACAAGGGATGGCAGCGACAACGAAAATGCACACAGATTGAGAGCAAACTCATGGCGACATTTCGGTGCTGCAGTTACTGTGCACATCCATTAAAAAGCAGAAAATGAAATGACAACCACAACCTTACTGCTGCTGCTGATCTCTCTAAAGTTTTGCCAGGTTGGAAGTATGATGGTTGTCACATATGTAATCATACAAAGATAAATAAATATGCCACAGCCTGGGTATACAATTCTACCTAAATAACATTAAAATAGGCCCACTGTAATTGCACAATTTACCGCATTGTCTTTGTAGTTAACAATCTGCAGGTTGTAAAAGTCTTCCTCACTTTTAAGGTCAACAGGTCAATTAAAAACATAGCTTCTAATATTTCATTGCAAACAATGAGTTCTCATAATTCAAGATTTTTTTCAATGCTTTTAGTTGCTATGACCTGTCACAACAGGCAGGCATTTTCCTGCTACCTCGGTATTGATGGTGGCAGACATGAATATAATTCTACCAAACCACCCGTCAAAACATGTAGAAAATTGTCTCACAATTGATAGTAAGTTTGAATTTAATGCTAGCTACCACCAGTTTGGCTGCAGATTACCCTTAGTCACCACCAATGGCAGCCAGTACCTATTTTATTCTACTACTCTCCTCCAGTCCAAAAAGGGATGCATCTATCCTGCTTGCATTACAAACTGATGGTGGTGTATGTGGTTATTCTTATCAACCACGGCCAAACTGGGTATTCCAGTCGACCGTGGCGTCGGGGGCGCGCACCAGGACTAACCTCCGTCACAGTACCAACTGTCGAAATTACCAGGCGTATATCAGTGACACTTTTATCGCAAGTGTGCATTTATTCTAGCCACCACATCTTCCAGTGTATACCAGTATCTGACACCTTTGCTTGATAACAAATCTGAAACCGATCCTTCGCTTAACTTCCATACAAAGGAAAAGCAACAGTGCTCACACATCTCATACTTGACACAATGCATATCAAATAAACTCTACAAAATGACGAATCAGGCAGTATTTTTTTGAGCAATGCACATACTTGGGCAGGGATCTGTGCTGCAATTTTGGTATTCCACCGGCGGCTCTGCGCAGTCGGCCCCTCCGTGCTGCGGAGGGGGACTGTCGCACTTTCTGGTCCTGTTTCTGATGCCTCCTCCGCAGGTGGTGCTGCATTCGGAAAAGTTACTCCAGCCGCTGTACGAGCCATTTACTGCGAAGTTACAAAAATGGTAAAATAAATAAAACAAATATAGACAGAAAAAAACTGAAACAAATCAAAATGGGTTACAAAGCAACTCTACAGCAGCTGTGAAAGTGCTCAAAAGATAAATATGGTCGCCATGACAAACCATTGAAAAGCGACCCATTGTTTTCTTAGGGTGGAGGTGAGAGGGTGGTGGAAGGTGGAGGGGAGAGGGTGGTGGAGGGTTGGGGGTGAAAGAGGACAATTTCAACCTTTTTTTTTTACTTATACTTCCCGCCTGTCTTGGTAACTTTCCTCTCAATCTCAAACTTGGTAACAAGGTTTCAATGAAAAAAGAAAAAGCCTGGAAAGAAGAAAACCTCTTTTTTTCAGCAACTGCTCTCAGGAAAAGGTACGTGGTTTACCTGAAGAAAAGCCATCTCTGTATGACATATCTACAGATGTTCAAAGAAATCATGCCTCACACTCTGGCTGGTACTCCCCTGTTAAATATAAACCAGATTCTCTTTTGAATTCTCTGCAATCAACTAAAACTCAAAGATCAGCTTCTACAAATGTTATTTTTGAAGGTTTTCAAGTTTCCTTAATGCTCTTCTTGTTTCTATAGTTTGAGTTTTCATCAATTTCCTATTTTCAGCGACGGCTCTCTGGAACGGTACGCGGTTCACCTAATTTCATTTCAGTTATTTTTGTCTTTCCTGAATAGACATACAATGAAGATGAGATTAGATTCTCTTTTACATTAACAGCGAAAAGAGAGATAGCAAGTAGTTAACAAAAAAAATCAAGCAAGTGGTCCAGAAAGAAATCAAGTTTAACGAGTAGATCCACATCCCACAAAAGAAAGGAATGATGGTGCCAAAAACAATTACTAAACCTCTCAAATTACTGCATCTTCAACCATTTCAAACTACCGCAGATTTTGGCATTATAGTAATTAAACAACATGCAGTACAAATTGAACACACAGTTCAAGATCTGGTGTTCATTATAAACCAGGGGTGAGTCAAAACTTGATTTGACAGATTAGCCTTTGCTACATGTCATTTGTTGGGGATGTCAAATGAAGGAATTACAGATATTTGCCAAGTTTCATAGAAACTCAGAGAGCAGAAAGATAAACAGAGGAGCAAATTTCAGCAGATGAAAACCATCATGCAACATTACGTGCAGAATAGTTTGGTTTATTCAAATGAGCGCACTCACTCGGAGGACAGTCGTTGCCGTCTTCCGTTCCGCAGCTGACGATCTCCCACGGTTCGCCCACGCAGTCAGTTGCCATAGAAACGAGGTGCCGGATTGGTGCAGTTGCGAGTCCTGTTCACCAGACCGCCGTACCTCGTCCCATTCGAGTCCCAGGAGTAGCAAGATACGCTGCACTCACCATATTCCCACTCCGTGTAGTTGCCGTGGACTATCGATGTCAAGAGTGAACAAGAGTGTGTCATGTAATAATACGTCCTACAGTACGTATGGTGAACTAAAACAAAGTGAAAATTTACTACTGTACCCTCTTGTGTATCCTTCATATATATGTGTACAGTCGACAACAAAAGAGAAACCTTGGAGGTTTGGTCTTATTTAAATTAATAGCTTCCTCTATTAATCTCTGCAGCTTCTACATGCGCATTGAATACAGTCAGAGTGTCCCCCTGACTACAGGACTGCAACTGTTACGATGTTTTACTGTCAGATCTTCTCGCAAAACAATAAAAATAACCAATGTGTCAAATACTATACACAATCCAATAATTACAAAAACTTAATATCGATCCTGTGTTGCATTTAATCAACCTATCGCCTCTGTATTCCAATTGTGCAAGAAACAGGGAGGGAGGGTCTGATTCCGGATGGGAACATCAATTACTTATTCCAGGCAAATGCTCCTGCATTCAGTTCAGATCCGGGCAAATTTTATCGTTCTCTTTTTTGGAATGCATCTGATGAAGCGCACTCACAGATTTCATATCGTGAATGGAAACGTGAAATGAAGCAGTAATAAAACAGCTGTGCTAGAAGCTCATACTGTGAAGACAGGTTCTCTACAATGTCCCAGAACATGTACACATTATCACAGGCATCGATCACTGCATCATCCACCTTGCATACTCCATGATGAAGATGGGGAGAGTCACAGATAAGGTTGGGTTTTCCTGTCTGTGTGTGAGATACACGAAGACCAACTTTACGTGGGACAAACAGATAGCTCACCTGGAGGGCACTGGTCTCCGCACGCCTGCACCTCGGTGCTGTTCCCCGGACAGTATGCCCCTCCCAAGATGGGTGCAGGGTTGGTGCAGCTTCGATTCCTCAGCTGGGTGCCCATGTCGGGTGCGATGTCACAAGATATGGTGCACTGTGACCACGGCGTCCAGCTCGCCCAGTTTCCATCAGCTGCAGAAAATTCAGTGAAATAGAGTAAATGCTTGTCATAATGATTCAGGGTTTACCCTGTTCAGGAAAATGTGTTCCAAACATGCTCTTTAAAGGGTTTCTGACTGCTTGTAGAGAAATTAATAAGGACCACATAGAATTCCAGCTGCACACTGTCACATCGTGAAAAAAAAACTGTGAAATGTGATCGTAGAAACAGAGAGAAACATTGCAGAGGTTGTGACACTTGATTTACATTTCAACAGTCATATAGATAGACAGATAGACAGATAGATAGATTTCTCCATAGATATTCAAGAGAAGGGGGGGATGGCCAGCGGATTGCTACGAAAGGGTTTGACTTTTGCACTGGTGTGGGTTTCTGTTCCGCTGAATGGCTATTGCATGGGGCGGCACTTTTCACTCGAGGTGGATCGCCCCTCCTTGAAACCCCCGTGGAACACAGAGATAGAGCATAAACGAAGCAGTGCAGGCCCTCTTCACTGTGTCTTCTTTTATGGAAGCAGATGCAAAGGAGGACACTTATCATTGCTACACATTACAAACTATAAAACATTAGTACATCGAAGACATTCAGCTATGTTACAATTTGAGCCGTGACGCCATTGAAAGCTTTATACTTTCCAAATCACCATTTTGACTATTTCTGTTCACCACGATACTCACTTTGCGTGATCTCACAGATGTACGACATGGTGCTATCGCAGTTGGTGTTGGCCATGAGCCATTCCCACTTTCTCGGACTGTACCTCAGGGCAACGCAGGTCGCGGCTGGGTCGTCGAACATGGGGAACGGACCTCCCCACGGGCCATTGGTGCCGTTCCACGTCGTCAGGTTCGCTGATCCGCTGCCGTCCACGAAGGACAGGTTCGCTGGCTACGTGTCCGATGTAGAGCCAAACTGTTTCTAGGAAGTTGTTCAGTATCAGCCTCCAGTTGACGGCTTGCAGCTCTGCCCAATCCGAAATGAAGGCAAGGTGACCTGTCCCGTTGGTCTCCAGGTAGCAGGTCTCATTGGCTTCCGAGAAGCTCTGCATCTGACTCTGATTGGCCGGACCAAAGAGGTAGCAGCTGTCATAGCGAGTGTGGTAGCCGTCACTGCAATTGACTGCAAAGTTAAGAATGCAACCCTAGTGAATTTTCCATACTCTTGGCAGCTAGGTCTTGATAAATTAGAATTACTGTTTGCTAAGGAGTACCTCAGCAGAACAATGAAACTGTTTCAGGAGAAATGCCTCAACATCTTGGCAAATTCTTGATAAATGAAAATGACATAAATAAGTGGAAATAAAATTAATGAAATAAACAAATGCATACAATTGCAATGCAGCAAAATTATCAAACAGAGGAGGGTCAAGACAAAAGTCAGGTCTGACATAGATCTTCACATCCCCTTCCCAGTCCCTCCACCAAATTTTTCAAAAATAAAGGGATGAATTGTGAAAAATCTCCATACGATGGCAGATCACATTTACGGAATTTTGGTTTCTCGAAGCGCTCGGACAGAGAGAGAGATCATCTTTGCAAGGGATGAAAATGTTAAGAACCACTGCTATAGATAAATAAAGGGTACCACCACGAGAGACTTAATTACCTATTGGACATGGGTCACTGCAAACCCTGACATCAGAATCGTTGCCAGGGCAGGGGGCGCCATCCAATATTGGAGCAGGATCATTGCAGGACCGCTGACGTTGCTGAAGTCCCTCGGAGCAGGTCACAGAGCATGAACTCCATGGACCCCAAGGGCCCCAGTTGCCATCAGCTGTGGACAAAAAGGAAGCGAAGCATTTGGGATTGTGTCTCTTGCAAATAGTGGAAACATTTTTTCATGTAGTTCCCACTATGTTCAATTTTATATCATAAAAACAAAATTAATATCATAAATAATCAGCATTTTTACCAAATAATGAAATAACAAAAAAAAAGGACAAATCAAAGAGATTGAAAAGAGGACAGTGTGCAACGTGGCGACAGGAATCTGTGATCCATTCGCACCATTTTAGCTAATCAAACTTATAATATATATTTATAACCTAAAAGTCCAGAATGTGCTGTCAGAGAGATATCTGTCAATCAGGTTTTAAGTGGACATCACCATAGCAACAATAATTCTATTCTGACCAATTGGTCTGAAGTACCTGCTGGAATTTACACAAAAAAGTTTGAATTTATAGCCAGAGGAATAAGACACCTATGATTAATAAATGAAAAAGCAGAGCTAAAGCACAATGCACATATCAATAAATCTTCATTTTAACCTTAAGATGAACACCAGGAGTGGGAGATCCCCCTCCAGGATGAGTCGCTGAACAAGGTGGGGGGAGATGGAAGAACACGCTCATAACGCCTCTAATACATTATTACTTCTACACCATGTCTAATGGTACTTAAAGGGAAATAGGGCGTTTCGAATACACCTAACATGACATACAAAAGAAAACAGCGGTAATCATTGTTAAACCATTCAATCTTATCAATAAACATCTACCAAAGCTTCATCTCCTCAAAACATTATGCATGTGATGAGTAATGGAAGATGCATTATTTGAATTTTGAAAAGTTTGGCTGAACAAATTAGTGTTGAGCAACATATAAGTGAATTTCTATCTGTGAGGTGCTTATTTCTTGAAAAGAAGGCTACTGTCCTTCCTTATTTTGAATAATCTATCATTCTGCATCCACAAACATTGCTTTCAAAAATATGGATGTCTTCTTTATAACAAACGCCCTATTTCCCTTAAATGCATGCAAACCAATACTGGAAATGTTGAATTAAAAGTCACTTAAGTCACATGTGATCACAATGTGCAGTGTAGACGTCATAAACTCACTTTGCGTTATTTCACAGACAAAACTGGTGCTTTCGTCACATGCCACGTCTGCGAACTTCCATTCGAAGGACCTGGCGTCGTAGGCCATGCCGATGCACGAAGTCCCCTCCGTTCACAGGGTAGCCTCTGGCCCATTGGTCCTCCCCTCCCCAATCTGCAGCTGCAGGTCCGTTCTCGCTTTCCAGGTACCTGAGGGTGTTACCCAAGTAGTCCAACCCGACACAGACCACCTGGTCTCGGGCAGTGCCCGAGTTTTCTATAAGCCAGCTCACTGAATGCTGTTCTTCGTGGCTGCTGATGTAGGTCAGGTGGCCAGTGCCGTTGGTGACCGTGAGGCAGGTCTCGTTGGCACTTGCTCTCGTTTCTGGTCCTTCCACGTGCTTGTAGCAGCTGTCATAGAAGACCTCAAAGCCATCAGGGCAGAGGACTGGGCAAAAACAGAGAGATGCAAATATGTGATTGCAGGACAAATATGATGAACAGAAATGGTTCCTTTTGAAAAGATTATGGGGGTTTGTAAAATCTTTTGAAAAGGAAAGCCCCCTGCATAGATACCCATGGTCCCATTGAATAAGTACAAAAAAAACATGCAAGCTGTATGGATCTGGCACTGCTGGGTTTTGTAGATTTCAATTTGATTAATTCAATACAATGTTTTTATTACATATTTCATCACATCACTTCCCCTTACATTACTACAGGGAACAAACAGCTATAATCAGTAATAACAGTGATAACAAATCCCTTTATCAACATCATCCTTCCAACCTTGGAACTCACAAGACAGATGAAAGCAAATAAGATACCACTTATAATTGGCTGGTGCAACACTTACCCTTTGAACAGAGGAAGGAGCAGTTCCTCGTTTGATTGGCATTTCCAGGGCATTCTTCACCCCCTAGGTATGGCGGTGGGTCGTCGCAGGCTCTGTATCGAGTCTGGGTGCCGTTCTCGCAGTCTGGCCCACACTGGGTCCATCCGCTCCAAGAACCCCAGCTTCCAGGAGCTTTGAAGTGAACAAATTTTGGTTAATGAATGAAATGTATCGTCCATGTTACAATCTGTGGACAATGTGCACACCTTGATACCCTGTTTCCCTTTTTTATTGTTGGTTCCTCCAGCTTCAAATAGATAGACTGTTTGAAACGAAAGGCAACGTTCAATGGTGCTGAAGGAAGTTGAATGAGTATTAAGAAGGCTTTTTCTCTTAAGAAATTGAAGGATGTACTGACCCATTTGACAAGAGCACTAATCAGTGTTCAACTTAGCTGTGAACAAAACAGTGTAACACATGGCATGACAATACATGCCAGAACTTTACTGATATCCTTAACAAAGACAAAAGAAAAGCAAATACACTGTTTGCTAAAGTCACAGAAAGGCAGTTCACTGCATACTGAATCTGCTAAAATATTGACAAATTACTTGCAAATGATGGTCTCTTTTCTTACGAGCAGAAAAATTAAAAGTGTAAATCACTCACATCTTGAAATTTCACAGATGTAGCTAGCGGTATCAGTGCAGGAGACGTCAGACATCAGCCAACGCCACTGATGTTTGTCGAACACCAGCGCCATGCAGGGTTCCATAGACTGAGATGGGTAACCATTGGCCCAAGGGCCGGCGTCCCCCCAGGCGGACAGGTTGACCTGCTTGGTCCCATTCTCGTAGAAGATACCACTCGAGTTGTAGGACATGTCGACAAAAACTCTGTCTCTACGGCTCAGTCCTTGTTCCTCATTCCTGTGGCTGTTGAATTCCAGTTCGTCGTAGGTCTGGAATCTGGCCAGGTATCCACTGCCATTGGTCAGAGTCCGGCATTCCTCGATTGCACCAGCATAATCCCTCCCGTCTGTCACCAGACGAAAGCAGGACTCACGATAGACTACCATGTCCTCTGGACAGGTAACTGGAGACGAGGCAGATAAAGGACAATTTGGTTGTCATGGTAACAGATTATCTACACTTGTACAAAGTTTTTGACTGAGACATGCACGTAGATTTATCAGGTAAAAAGTGATGAAACACAGATGAATTTGCTGTGGAAGCCACCACTAACTCTCACTTACTACCTGTGAAGATAAAATGGTACTCCCCAATCGAAAGAGTTTGCTGCAGGAGGTACTGTACTGTAGGAGGGGTACCACTTAAAACCCGGGCAATATCATATATTTATGACGATACACATTAAGTGAGAGACACTGAAGACATTCCTGATGTAGGTCGACTTCACAACTGCCCAAAACATCCATCAATCCAGATTTTGCAGACACTCTTTAAGTTGTGACAGACAGACAAGAAATTTAAAGTCCTTCAAAATTGCTCCTATGTCTTTTCTTCTCCTTTTTAATCTCCTCTTTCATAATTTTCATTGTCTCTTTTTTTTTTCTTTTCTTCAACTTTTTGTGCTTATTTCACACAAACACCGCCCACCAATAAGAGCTTCGGGGGAGATTAAGCGATCCTCATGACCGAGTTCTGGTGTTCTTTCAAAAGTTTCTTCAAAATATTACAATGATATGACTTTCCTTAAATTAAGACAAATGTGCAATACAACACAATCCTCTTTTCTACCACACAAAAGATCTATGCTGAATGTGGCAGACTGGATCTGACATGTATCTGTTAACATGACTGCAAAATCGGCAGTGACAAATTTGGTCAACTCACCCTCTGGGCACTTTGCATCGCATGTGATGTTGTCCGTCAAAGGCAAAGTGCAGTTTTCTCCTCCAAGGATCGGAGCAGGGCTGTCGCACTCTCTGCTCCTTGTCCTATTTCCCGTTCCACATGCGGACGAACACTCGCTCCAGGCTGACCAAGGCCCTGGCTCCCCTCCCCCTGCAAGGAAAGATTATCTGAACAGTCAAGCACTCCATTAAAACCTGAGATCGGCAGCAAAGTAACAAAAATGACTCACACATGACTAAAAAGTTGTCGCATGGACATTTAGCAACAAATGCCCGAAACTGTGCAAGGAATGTGTTAGAATACATTGTGAAAAAACTGCAAAAATCTGAAAAAAAAAAAAAAATGGAAAAATCTGATGAGTATATCAAAGCAAATGTCATCCCAACAGGGAGATGGCATGGCTGCAAGACTTATTTTACCAAGATGTATTTTATTTTCATCACCTCAGCCTTTGACAACAATGTAATTATCAATGTCTCTCTTCTGTGATTGGATGATCCTTTTGTGAAAAAAATTTATAACTTCAGATTTGATTGTCTTCCCAGAAAAGATCAAACATCTCCAAAAATCCCACACACCATTAAGTCATCCTTTTTAAAGGGAAAAATTAGGACATACCAATATGGCAATGCAAGCATTTAATTTGACATGACGGATTTTTTTTTCACAGAACTGATACATGTAAGAAATCACGGTAGAAGTGATGACATTGTTGTTTCTCACAAGATCTTCTCTTAAAACATTTTTGGTGACTTTCATCACAAATTTTGATCATGTCATACATTGCAACATTATTCAATGGACTGTGATGATCAGTGATGCTGACAAACACATTTTAAACTAACGTTCAAATCTGCTTGAAGTTTGCACTTCAACCCATGGCCAAGGGATCACGTGACCGGGTTCACATCGCAATTGGCAAACCATAAAAGCACAGTTGTGATTTGGCTCCACGTAAGCGTCTCAACAGTTGCAAATTGACATTTTCTCTGGTCTGACCTGACAGGTTGGATTCTCTCAAAGCTACAACTTTCTGGGTAATTACTCGACCTGCGGTTCATGCAAGGAGGAGCGATTAAGATGGAGATAAATCTGAATGTTGAATTCATGTCGATCCTACGAGATGGGACGACACTTTTAATTCGTAATGAATAACTACAGTATCTCCCAAAAATCAAGATAGCCTGGTATATAAAAGTAAGGCAGAGAGCTTTAGCCATATGCAAGCAACTGTAATTTACTGCAGGATTTTATCAACTTTCGGAAACTTGCTCAAATTGCATGTGTGCCCGTGTTCAATATGGTACATGACGTAAACCTCGGTCTACTGTGAAAGACGGTGGAGCGCACCGGAGTTTGAGAGATAAATTTTCAAGAAAAGTGACTGACATTGTTGTAGGACAAAATTTGTTTACGTAATTTATGGCATAGCAGATGACATGACCCCTTTCATGTAAAATTCCTAATACCTTTTGAGTCTATTGAATATGAAAGTGGCAAACAAAACAGCCGTCCCTGGCAGCAACTGGGTTGGTAAAATGGATGGAATTAGATGTTTCTCCTTCTAAATTGCACCTCACTGTTAATTAAACACAATCAGTTGCATAACAGTTACTCAGCAATATGTATAAGGTTGTGATATGCAGACTTACTTCAGCATCCATGCAATCTTTGTTTAATATCTGCTAATCAAAATGGCTGACTCCAGACCACTTCAGACACTGATTAGCAAAAAGTGTCAATCAATATGTTCACAATATTTCATCCCTTGGTTATGACTGGTTTTATAATGGAGATGGTGATATATGTTCTATTACTACAGAAATGTTGTTAAAACATTTTAAACTTTTGGTTAAACTACGATAAGTATCCCTTCAAATACAAGAACAAAAAAGCCTGAGTGAGACGCCTTCCTTTCCGTCGACCACCCACGTGTCACCCCAAGAGGCAGCAGTCACACCTACCACGAAAATCAAATGGCTAACAGGAATGGCACAATATTAATATAATATATGAAATTGCGGCTCACCAATGTTGACCTCGCATATATATCCTCCGGTGTAATTGCAGGACTCTAGGTACCATTTCCACAGCGTCCCATCCATTCTCAGAACAATACAGTTCACCACCTGGGAGGATGCATCTGCTGTCGTCAAACCAGCGGTGGTGAGGCCAGGTGTGGTGACACCGGGAGAGGTGACACCGGCAGTTGTGACACCAGGAGTGGTAACACCCGGTGTGGTCATGTCGGTCGTCACCGGGCTTATGGTGGTAACGCCAGGAAGTGCAACACCTGTTGGCGAAAATGTTACCCCGGCAGTGGGCAAACCAGAAGTGGCACCATCGACTGCAGCTGTCCTGGAGTTTATGCCACCTGGAGTACCGTCCGGAGTGCCACCATCACTGGTGGTAGCAGCCATGCCACCAATTGCACCATCAGCTGTAGTAGCTCCAACACCGTTCATACCAGTAGTAGCAATTCCAGGAATCGCACTTTCAGCTGTGACTGCACCGTTGGTAACCGTACCATCTGAGCTTACCGTGCTACCACCAGCCATGCGAATAAGGCCTCCGTCGGTAGTAACGACACCAAGAGTAGACCCACCTACAATCATCACACCAGGAGTAGTTCCACTGGACGTGAGGCCAACGCTGTCAAGGGCATCAGAGGTTGTCCAGCCAACAGTGGGCGATCCTGGGGTCACCACCACATTGGAACCCCAGGGGGACTCTGTGAGCCATTCCCATGATGTCATGTTTGGCTCACCGGTGGCATAAATCCAGTCAAAGTAAACAGAAGAGAGAAAGAGGTTGCCAGTATAGTATGCGAGTGATTGGTTCACACTGAAATCAAACAGCATCTGAGATACAAACACCTCCTCTGATTTATCATTCATGAACAGCAAATGGCTCCCGTAGACCTCGGTGAGGTTCTCGCAGTCCGCTTTGGCCTCTGCGTAGCTTGCCGTTTCGTTGGTTCGGAGCAGATAACAGGTATCATAACGGGTGACAAAGCCCTCCGGACAATCGACTGCAAGGCAAAAAACAAATGTGGTAAAAGTCAACATCAATACCATCGAAAGCATGGACTGACTATTCATTCCCACTTGGACCCAAAGTCTACTACAAGGGATCAGAACCGGCTAGCGCAGCTCCTGTTGGACATGTGTACGAACATTGCAGTCTTCCAGAGTACATAAGTGAAATTGATACATCCACTTACAGTTACAGTAAAGTTTAGAAGGTAAACCTCTCTGAGGAAAAGCATTTGATTCATGCAAATGAAGCACATATATGAAGAAATTTTTGCCCTTACTTGCAGGGAGCTTTCTTGCATCATTCAACACCCGCTTCAAGAGGGTTCTGTCTCTATTTCAGCTAATTCGCAATTTTGCAAATGACCCTGCTGTCTCCTGCTTTAAGGGCATCCACCAGTTGCCCTCCATCTAATTTTGGAGTTTGGAGGGTCAAATGATGTTTGGAGGGTCAAGCACTCATGCCGTTTGAAAGCAAGTCTCATTACTTTTCAAACCATTATGTCTACAATGTACCAGATGGCTTCACTACTTTGTTAATTGGAGAATTGACCTCTGTCACTCAGACAACAATACCTCCATGATGGTTGGTTATTTTTGGGTGCAACTCTCAAAATATATCAGATTCTCAAGCTGTGGATTGTCAATGAATGGCACTTCTGCATAATATCTCTTTGACACATGTGCAAGTTTTCTCTTCTAGAGCAATTTATCCGTACACTATATCAGCCGTGCACTTCATTTCCAAGATAACTAAAACATTTGACCACCCAAGAATGAAAACAACAATAGATGATATCTTTCTTTCTGTGTTTGACGTTACAGCTTTTGATCAATGCTTTCCATAAATCAAAGGAATAAAATATTCGACTCAAAGGAAAGGTTCTGACATGGCATTTTCAAGTCTTCTTGGAACAGTTGGAAGCATCACTACAGAAATACATCAAAAACATATTGTAAAAATATAGATGTCAAGCTGGTGTTTACGTCTTTCAAAGTTCGTAATATGTTTGTCAATAAAGATTTAATTCCTTTGAGCCTCAGATCCCATGTAGTATACAAGTTTAACTGTACAAGCTGTAATGCTTGTTATATAGGGGAGACCCACAGACACTTCTCTACACGGATCAACTAGCATCTTAGGACAGATAAGAATTCACATATATAAAAACACTTAGCCAAATCTCACAATTGCATATCCCAGTGTGATCACAACTCCTTCAAAATCATTGACCAGGCACCTACCAAACTCCAGCTAAGGGTTAAAGAAAGCTTACACATTTCTTGGAATACACCAAATCCTAACAGACAAGTAGAGAGTCCACACCTTATTGGGCTGAATCTCTTTATTTTACATGCGTCACTGCCTTCAACCAGTAGTTGGTATCAAGTCTTTATTCTAGCTTTGTTGCCTGGTGATGAAAGTCGTTCTTTCGAAACATGTTGCATTTGTGTACAGAATAAATGCTATCACTGAGAATTGTCGTGTTTTCAATTATTTTTATTAGAAGTACATCAGTGTGCAAAAGAAGTGATTGAAATCGTACCGAACACTCTAATGTCAGCAACAGCATACTATGCTTGTCAACAAAGACATAAGAAGTATGTTACAGATATTCTTCTGTGAGAAAAAAGGGTAGGTTGAACAGTTTGTACAACCATTGTCACAAAAATGAAGAAAGGGCACATAATCCAAGGAAAAAATATCATTTTTCTCCTCTGGTGCATTCAACTTCGGTAGTGCAAACCATTTGTACATATTGCAATGCTGTCAAAACAGGAGGACATATGTAGGGAATAATTCTTTAAGTTTCTCATAAACAGATGGTAAAAGATAAACATTTGACTTGTGACGAGGCAAAATATGGACAAAATAGGAAACTGACTCATTCAGTAAAGCCTCATATATAATATGTCCAGTTCATATAGTCAGAGTCACTGCATACTCACCGATAGGACAAATTTCACCACAGACCTGGGTTTGGGTGAGGTTGCCCTCGCATTCCTGCCCTCCTAGTAAGGGCGCTGGGTCAGTGCATGTTCTTGTCCTAGTCTGGATACCCTCTCCAGGCCCACATGTGACGCTGCATTTGCTCCAGGGAGACCACTGCGAGAAGTTTCCATTGACTAGTGAAACAAATTTGACATGACCAGTGGTAACTTTTGGTTCACATTTTCCAAAAGCTATCGATAGTACTGTTTGAAAGTGAGCATGCTGAAAATATCTAAAATATTACAGTGAAGCAACTTGAAGCTTTCTTAGACACCATTCACCTGAATCAAGTTTCTCAGGGATTACTCATACAATCTTTGTATTCGTGCCAAGTGTAAGGGAGTTTTGGGGTATCCCCTTCACAGATGAAACTTAGAGTGAACTCACATAGCGGTTCTTGGTTTTTGACAAATGTCCAGTTTTCTAAAAGGGGTAAAGTTCTCCGGGTGAAATGAATTAAAATTCTTAAATCAGTTCCTTCTCATTAATAGTAACAGTATAAAGGAAGAGAAAATAGCCAGAGAGTAACAAACCTAATAAGAAGGTTTACAAAATCAAGAGCTTTTCAAAATTGTCCTCACACTGCATCAGGGCCCAAAATGGCTGATGTGCACCGATACCCATGGCTCTCAAAAATGTCCTATGAACTAATACAGACCTATAGCCATTTTGTTCATATCGACCATCTAATTTTGAACCCTGTTGCATCACCTACTTTGAATGCTATGTCACTCTCACATTTTAAGGCACAAGTGAATCGTCAATTGAAGTTGAAATTTAAGTTCAATTATAGGTGTAAAGAACCACATATTATCCTGCTCTTTGCCATATGATAGGAACGTCAGCTCATTTTCTTAGCTTCACTGGATCAATAAAACATGAAACAAATGGCAATACACCAAGTCAACATTATTCCATACTTTCATCGATACGACGGTTACTCACTTCTATCTTGCTGACAGATGTATCCCAGCTGCGTATCACAGTCAATGTTGCGCCATTTCCAGTGAGCACCATCCATTACCATGGCAACACAATCCGCGGTTCCCGTAGGGTATCCCCCTGCCCACGGATTGACGGCAGTGTTGCTGCTATCATACCACGTAGCCATATCTGGACTGCCTTCGTTGTCATCAAATGTGACATTCGATCCATCCCATTGTAGGCCTATGAAGAAAGCCACAGAGCTGGAAAAGTTCATGGCATGCAACTCGGTGCTCAAGTGATTCTGCTCCCAGTAGTCGGATGGGTAGAAGAGATGGCCTCTGATGTCTGCACATGCCTCTTGAGCTAGGCTCACATTTGTAGCATTGACTGCTTCAAACACGACTTGATAGCAGGTGTATACGCCTTCCAGAAAGCCGTCACTGCATTCCACTGCATGATGAATGAGAGGAGGAGTAAAGTGATAACAGGTAAGGAAAGACACTTAAGTTTTGCCTTGAACTCAGCTGTGCAAATATGAGGCAAAATCAAAAGAAAACACATTTAGAATCCCACCTTTTCAAACAAAAAAAGGAAGACAGCAGTGCTTTTTCTTATCCAAAATGTCTGTCATGCTATCCACAACCAGGGTCACCGTGAACATGCTGTTGCCAAAAAGTGCTAGCCTAATGTGTGCCAGTTGCATACGTACAAATTCCTGTACTGAGTATCACACGTACAGGATTATTGAGAAGAGAGGCAACCATGTAACAATTTGAATATGGTGTCTGTCAATGGAGACGATCTCTAAACTTGTGAATACTTTCAGCAGAAACAACATTTGTTTCCATTTTGTTTTTAATGAAAAAAAAAAAAAAGAGGCGGAGTCCATATCAAAAGCAAGGGGGAATGCTAAGTTATTTCTTTAACTGTCCCTGAATGTTGCTATAAACGGTTCCTACTTGTGCAACACTTGAGGATGATCCTTCCCACAGAGAAACTACTTGCATGGTTAAACATCTGCAGCTTTGGCAATTTGCTAAAATCTGCCATTGTGTTTTTTACTGTCTTCTCAGAATTTTATAACTTTAAAACTAAAAATGTTTAGTAAATTTTGCAAATGAACAGACTATCCTGACTGCAGCTAATTATGTGCAACTTCTTCCAGGCAAACATAATATGGTAATGTCAGTTCATAATCGCTTGGCAGAATAAGGAGAAACTCCTGAGGGGGAAAAGTCTAGCATGGTAAGGGGCTAAAGGCTTAATTTTTGGGAAACAGTCATTTTTGTACATTATCCTGATTGAACATGATCAAGACTGTAGTACTAATCTTTACATAGAGGTATTGAACTTCTCTTCAGGTGGTGCTTGCATTGCACTGCAGACTTAATGTTGACATTTTCATGGTGGCTATTCGCGGGGAATTAGACCAATACATTTACAACATGTGATCCAGTTCTTCTACAACTACTGCTTGGCTCAAAAAATAAAACAAACTAGCTAGCCACAGAGGCAATACACTTCTCAAGAATGTTATTTTGAGGCATTAAGTTAGGGTTACATGGCCTTGAAAATAGGTGCTCAATGATCACGTAGTGGGAAGTAGTCACAGCACAGATGCATTTCACAATGCATGGCTGTCCTACAGTAGCAACAGACAACACTTTAAGACTTACACACTGATGTATTTGCTGCAGATACTGAACCAGTTAAAAGCAAAATGTTCATGAGCTTTTCTGATCAAAACCAGGCCTGATTTTTGACAAAAGTTCTCGGCTAAGTTGTCCTTTGGACAAACAACTTCCTGTCCACATTTGGTTGTCCAAACAGAAAACAATTAGGACAGTTAATAAAATCGCAAGACTAACATACACGTGTACAGCAGTGTAATGGACTCATCCAGTGTTATTCAGACTGTCATTCTGTATTAAATAGGTCTTGTTTTGCAGCACACCAAACAGATAATTGTCATTCTTGCTTATGTAAATGAAGGACGATACCAACAATCTGTTACCACTTCTATAGGGGAAACTTTGCTTCAGACAGTTACTTGTCCATTCGACAAGCAGGAGGAGTAAATTTGACTGTCCAACAGGATTTAACCTTGTCTCAGACGATCGGACAACCCCTAAATTTCAACCCTTAAATTTCAACTCTTAAATTTCATTTCACGAAAAGGATTATATCTAACCAGTGAAATTTTCGCAATGGGTTCCTTCAAATCCATCAATACAAGTACAATTGTAACCATCGAGAAGATCAGTGCAGGTGGCTCCATTCTGACAGGGATTGCTGAGGCATTCATCAGTCTCATTCTGGCAGTCGTAAGCTGTTGATGGAACCAAAAATCATACTGCAGGTGTGCATCAAGTTAACAAGTCAACATTACCAAATCTTTCCATTGCACAGTTACGAATGAACATTACGTGGGCTAAACTACAGATAACAATAACACATGAAATCTGCAAGTGCAGATACAATATCACTAGCTGTAGCATTCATCTATAACAGTACAATACATGTACAGCTACAGTATATATCCCTATGCTACACACAAAGTCTGGCCTAACTGAGAAATCCTAATTTAGTTACTGTAGGCCTGCGTAAGCTGTGCAGCCTGGCTGGCATGCACAGCTACAGTAGGCTATGTTGCTAGGCCTAAAAATACAGTACGAAATTACAAATTACTCATGGTTTATCGACTAGAATAGTTCATAACACGCTTCTTTTGGCGATTTCTAGCTAAGAGCCAAAGTTTTTGTCAACGTGCCGCAGTAAGTAGACCTGACGCTTTGGTACTTGAAAGTCGAAACCAAAGTATGGCTAACTGTAGCAGAACCCCTATCAACAGTTTATTCTATACAAAAAAATATTGGGAATGTATTGCTAATAATATACCTGGGTATCATAATAAATCCACACGATTTTAAAAATGCACGTTACCAGTGATTGCTGGTAGTTTCTTTTCCAACAAATCAGGGTGTGTGAACGAGACATCACTAAGGCCACCTGAACGTATTTCGCAGTCTTGGACAAATTGAAGGTCCTTCCAAAGAACTAGTTCTTTGGGTCCGTGACTACTATCAGGTGCACTCAACTAATAAATCAGTTGTTAGCTCAAGGTCCAACAGAGATTGTATTTCACCTATACAGTACTTTAGCGTTACAATTGATTTCAAACTGCTTAAATAGCAAAATCACCACGCAGATGATCACTTACTCCTTGAAAATCAAATTACCAGACAGAGGAACTTTTACCACAGTAGCTAGGTGATATGATACCTCACGTGAAGTATTGAATGTAATGTACGTACTTGAAGAAGAACAAAAGAAATCATTTGTGCATTCTAATTGAAATTGATAAAAATCTTACTGAGAGAAAGAAGTATGAAAGACTGAGAACTTTTTCATCCTTAACCTAAAGTTAGGTTCGCCATCATACCCAGTCGGTTTTACATACTTACAATATTAATTAAAGGCCAATGACACTCTTAAAATGTTAGATCACAAATATTAGGTCCATTCACGACTGTAAACAAACTATTAAAGTCATATTCTATTATTGTATAGGCTATTTGTTGAATGGAATTTCCTCCCTGGTAATCAATTGGAATTTCAGATTTTGCTCCAATCTTTTCGTGCCGACAACTTACATTTTTCACAAGGGTCTGCTAATATCTTTGCACGAACGAAATTTACAATGATCGGTTATAACAGCCATAGTTTACCTTCCCAACCTGAGACACAGTCACATGTATAATAATCCACGTGATCGACGCATGTCGCTCCATTCTGACAGGGATTGGAGGCGCACTCGTCGAAGTCAACTTGACAAAAGTCAGCTACATAGCCAGGAGGGCAATCACAGGTAACGTTCCATAAGTCGGTCGAGTCATCTGTGCAAGTTGCATTCTCCATGCAAGGGTTGGGTTCGCAGTCGACTGCATAAAATAAAAGAAGAAAAACAAAAGATGAGTAAAAAAAAGGTATGAAATAATGTGAAAATTCGTAAATATGTTGATGAAAAGGTGACTAAAGTCAGTAAGTCTGAGAGGGGATAGTTGGGAGGATCATCACTCATTAAAAACTCACCACCCCCCCCCCACCTCCCGGGGATATTTTACTTTCTGTGAACAATGTTTACCGATGTATGTCTGCATAAATATCGATGAAAGAAGTTCAAGCCTTGAAAGTGGAGTCGTTGATTGCTACTGCATAAGAATATGCAACTTTCTTAGTCACTGTTTGAGACAATAAAAGTTTTCAGTGTGACACATATAGTACTTCTATAGGTGACAGTGACATAGCAGTTTCATCACGTAGCAGTTTTGATGATACTATCCACTAAAAGCGACGGACCTCAAAAGTTTTTAAAATGAAAGCTCAAACTGCCATCTATTGCAGAGTGGACAACGACACATGCAAATTCCAATCACAAAGCATCCATTTTCAAATTACAGAAAAAAAAAACTTAAAGGCTGTGTGAAATGCATTTATAAATAAAATAGCTTCCGTTCAGAGGTTTTAAAGTAAACACCTGACTGGCAATCCGTTGGAATTTTGTTTATATGTATTACCGTATTAGAGATATGACTTTCAAAGTTTAATGAAAATGCAAAACAGATGACGTGTAGTGTTGCACAGTGTTAGTATTTCTTTTGTTAAGCCTCTATATATATATATATATATATATATATATAACAACGTAAACAAAGAATTAACATGAGACACATCATAGGAGGCCATCTCTTGACGTCACAAATTTGCATACTGAGCCAATGCTTAGTCACGATGCTATTGTGAGACACTAGCTGGCATGTAAATTGTCAATCTCTGTTGGATTTTGATGATTACTACACCAATAACCCCCAATTGTTCTTTGCATGTCCCACGACCTAAAAAAAAATATAAAAAAAAACCGAAGTGGATTGTTGTGTCGGATGCAGACGAAAAGTGACACTGACAAACCAGATGAGGAGAAAAAACGGGTTTATCCGGACTGGCAATCTAGAAGTTGGTGAATTCCGAAAGAAGAAAACGTTATTATGTCAGCACTACTAAAGTCGGAGTTAGGGGGCTCACATAGTTCGATATGGAAGAACAGTATGTAATTGAGAAATTCGTACCTCCAATAACAGAAAATATTTTTCCTTTCTAAATGCTTATAACGTTAAGGGAGTTCCCAGTGAGAAAACTTTGATGCAGTGCAGTGCGATGACATACAGGAGTCAGTACAGTAAAGATGTAAGCCAATGGTAGTGTAATGTCACGTGACATGTTGCTCAATCTTTTCAGAAACTTTATAAGGAAGTTAGAAACGCTATATTTATCGTGGCCCTGAAGGGACATTTCGATGTTTCGACATTTCGATATTTCCATATTTCGACTTTTTCGTTTCGATGGACAAGGCATACATATGGCTTGGTAGGCTTATATTGTACAGCTGTTGCTGTTTACAGTGGCACCCATCAGCCAAAGCTAGGCTGTGGGGAGTATGGGGCCCCTGGCCTGGGTTTGCCCGACATTTAATTGGCGTTTCAAGCGCATCATCATTCATTCTTACTTTACGATGGTGGTTTTCTGTTTGGCCTTCTGTGGCGTTATCCTCTGCCATGTTGCCAAGTGAGAAGCAGTTGGCCTAATGTACTGCATGAGTTGGTTTGACCCAAAGAACTAGATCGAATTCTTTGGTTTGACCCAATGTACACAGAACACAGTAATACAGTAGGCATGGGCAAAGACCGCAATATGATATGCAGTTAACTAAGCTGCGCAGGCCTATAGCACGGGTCTCTCAACTCCTTGAAACGAAAAAAGTCGAAATATGGAAATATCGAAATGTCGTTTCAGGGCCACGATAGCTATTACATCAGCAACGTTCACTGTACCTGATCATAGCACCATTCGTAAATTTCCATTGTGTACAGGTGATTATGACGTCACGTATCAATCGTTTTAAGTTAAATTGCGTTATCCCACCAGGGAGAGAGAAAGTCCAAAAAAGAAACACACATGCAAACACAATGACAGTCGTTACCTGGGCAACCGTATAATTCAAGTCTCAAACATGGATGATTATAACAGACGGTAGGGTGAACACGGATTTGATTTGCCCTAAACGGTTGAGCGAACATGTTGACAACTGCAGTGTTCTGGTCCGTGTTTCCGTTGAACAGCTGTGTAAATAAAATAACGATTTCAATTTTATTTTGCTGGAATAGCCTTTATTACCTCGTTTAATCCGAAAAACATGTATATCACTTATGATTGTTCCCAATAATACTGAGAATGAATATTCATTACATTGATTTTCACACGATCAAAGAGAAAGTGGGAGGTGCTTAAAAGTTTCAAAATCAAAGGGTTTGACTGGATGCACATTCTAAATGCCCCCTGCTCTTGGTGCCGCCACTGTAAATGTTCCAGTGTATGCTCTTGTATTGTTTGACCATTTTTCATCAGTGTGTGAAGGAAATTTACCCGTTGGAAAAAGAAATGACTGATTTTCACTCAAAACTCGGGTGCATCTTTTAACGTTCGATGGTAAAATAAATGGCAACGTACCACCTCATTTCCATTTTCTTCATACATTGTCCAGATTAGACTCGATGAGTTACTGTACGATATCTTGAACTGACTGCAATATATTGGATCTAAGTCAGGATGATTGAAACCTTGGGTTACAAATCCTCCGAATTCTTTCATTTCGTTAAAATTAATCTAAAAAGAAAAACAAAAAAAAAAGATAAATGTGAATTAAAGTCACAATAAGCAAATTATTATCATTTGGGAAGTCACAATGTACAGATATCTTTGGATCTGTGCATGAGCCCTGATACAAATATAGTAACATGGGAAAAAGGACAAAAGAATTTGATTGATAATAATAACGTACATCTTAGTCCATTCTGGATTGCCTGAAACAAGAACCATGTTTAATTCAAAACAGCATTTTTTTTCTCTAATTGAAGGTAATGTTACCCTTTGAAGCTATTAATCTACCCCGCAAACGTTCCCTATCTAAACATCTGCACCCTTCGTGACCCATCAGTTACTTACAACACAACGTGAACTAAATGACAAACACATATAGGTCTTCTCCTGACAACTCAACATAAAACTTTTACCTTCACACCTAGCTTTCGTTAAGTTCAGTTAGTATAATGACACGAAATCACGCACAATGAGTGTAAAACAACTGGCACAGTGAACTTAGTAGGTCCCATTACGAAAATGAATCAACTTTTTTTTTAAGGTTATTGAATAATGTTGATAGGACGCCATCACAGCCTTAGCGTATTATCACTGAGAACAGTGCAAGATATCGTAAGGTTTCGTCTCTCCTACTAGCTTCCTGTGTGGCTGTGACCTGTGACCTACCTGCACCCACTCGGTGATGTTATTTATATCATCCTGTTCCTTGGCACACCAACCGCCGTCTGAATTCAGTCTCACGTGATCTTTGGATATACCCAGAGGCCCGTCTTCGTTACCGCCCAGGTATGACGACATCGACATATCGTCCAGTAAGATAGCGCCCTCTTCAAGACCAAGAGCAGGATTACTACAAGTCCCTGTCAAAAAACAAAAGTATGAAATTGGATTGGGTGGGGTGGGTATGGGGGGGGGGGAGTGGTAGATAAAGCTCGTATGGTTCAATGTGTAGACAACTTACAAAATTGTGTGATTAACTCCTTCGGATCTGATTCGATCTGTCACTGGGATTGTCATGGTTACAAACCCCTTAAAATGGCCAGCCATAGGTAGTCACGAGTGTGGAAATGTCGTCATTGTACGAACGATATATTTCACTTAAATCAATTGTAATATACGAGAGTTCATAGGGCAAAAAAAAAAAAAAAATAGGATCCCTTGCCTTTGAATGTGTATTCACCGTTACATGCTCATTTACGATAGGCTATCCGTAACGTCTAAACATTGACAAGGTCGAAAAAGATGCAGAGACAAGAATAGCACGTGTTTGTCCTAAATAGATTCACGGAGTTATTCCATGAAATGCCTGCCTAGTCACTTGGCTTTGTACCGGAAAAAATTTCCGTAGGTAGCTAAGAGTGTCAGAATATTAGAATATCACACTTGATTAATGGTAATGGATGACAAGGAGGGGGGGGGGGGGGGGAGAGGGGAAATATTCAGGAGAATCCGTTAGGTAGCTAAGAGTGTCAGAATATTAGAATATCACACTTGATTAATGGTAATGGATGACAAGGGGGGGGGGGGAGAGGGGAAATATTCATGAGAATCCGTTATTTTCTGTGCTCCTCATTAAGTTATCCTGTTCAGTCACCTCATTATAACACCTCCTTGATTCATTAGCTTCACCCTCCTCCCCTTCCCACCCGACTTCTTCGAATCTGCCAACTGACCAAGAAATGAATCTAACCTTTCAATCTTTCAAAGTGGTTGACATCTTTATTAGTTTCGATGTCAGACGGAGAACTTCTTCTACTCAAGAGGCAGATAAATTCGGCAAAGTTGAAATCAAAAGCCAAACATTCAAAGGCTACCGAATATAGGCATGTCTCCGCGCATTCAGACTCCGTGACGTCATAAACCGTCTCCGTGGCGTTGTGAGTGAACATGCTGTAAGAAGTCTTCACGAAGTAACTGAACGGAAACTCTGTTGTAGGAAAGATACACGGAGAACAAAATAAAAATTGCTGATAACGTCTAGCAGCTCAACAAGTAATTAAAGGAGGATGTGCTGTTTAAAAAAAAACAAAACAGCCCATATTGTTAAACCATCATTCCTTTCCATTTGATACCAGTCTTGAAAATATCATGTATAGGCCACGTTCCTTTGTGGGATAATTTCATTCACTATAAGCTATAATTACGGTACAAAGAAGAGTGATTTAGTTTTGGTCTCAAATGTTAGTGGAACCAGGTCATGTGGAAATCGTACGGCAGCCGTGGGTGGGGGCAGCACTACCACAACGAAACTCCTTTGCAAAATCATTACCTATGGAAATAAGTCTGGCTATATTAATACAACTATATAATGGTGCGTTAGCTTTCATCGCTACATACAAACAGTCCTTTGGGGAAATTTTGAAAACACAAGAACAACAGCACATCCTGCTTTAAAGAGAAGGGGAAGGGAACCCCCGTGAAAGAATATTTTGTTGACTAAAAACAATTATGAACATTGTGTCACATGTACCGGTAGGCCTTGCCCAATATGTCTATCAACCCCAAAAAGCGGATATGTAGTGAAGGCGTGCTGACGGCAACACTGACATAGAATGAAGAGGAACTGGTCGTTCAATTGCTCCTGGTTCATCCGGATTAACGTCTGAGCCTATGTATTTTTCTGTCATTTTCCTCTTTCTTTTGTCGCTTTGCTCCTTTGAAATAATTCAATTTAAAATATTATTGTATTGTCAATTTGACAGCAAAGGCGTAGTCAGCTAACAAATACGGTATGGAAATATGCTATATATTAAAATACAAGAAATATAAATATATCAAAATAAAATGTAGCTTAAAATGAAAGGAGATTCCTCGTAAAAATAGTGTGAATAAATTCCACTTTTTTCCAATATAATTTATTTGCGTTGTTCAAAAGTGATTTGGAATAACAAAATCCTCATTTTTCAGCAAGCCCTCCATCTATCGCCCTTAGCCACAGAATATTCCAGGATGTGAGAGGATGAGATCCATTGATATGTAGATTGCGGCTACCGTTATGAATATTCACATATTGATGATACAATCAAGTATTTTTATGTACCTTTGGCTTTCAACTCTCCAACCGAAGAAAGTAGAACCTAAAAAACAAAATAATAATAATTACAGTTAATTAATTAATTTATAAAATGCATTATCACAATTTTGTAAGCATAAATGTATTTTTTATTATATGGTAGGTATAAAAGCATGGAGTTTGACATTCTACAGGAACTGTACTACATGTTTGTCGTAATTTCACCTCCTTTCCAATTTTAGATGCAGCCGCGTGTAACCAAGTTTTAAATCTTAAAAAAAAAACATTTAAAAATGTGGAGGGACATAAACATGCAAAATAGTTCCTTTTTCGTTTGATATAGCAATCATTTATTCATCTATATATAAATCTCGCGATTTTTTTTAAATTTTAGTTTTAGAATATAACTTCGAGGAATAACATTTTTTTAGCTTTGCCAAAAAAAAAAAAAAAAGGCACGTAAGAGAGAACTTTCACCAGGAATACACGTATCTCTTGTGAGTATTGTCCTAGTCTGATATTAATTAATGTTGATAACAACGGTGGTTCTGCATACGGTAGTATACGGTGGTACGGTGGTATATGGTGGTATACGGTGGTATACGGTAGTATACGGTGGTACTGTATAGTACGGCATTCTAGCGAATGCTGTACATCGCTATTTTGCTGAGGGAAGTATAAACTGTAACTGTAACTTTATTTCAGTCTCGATATGAATAGATAAAAAGAAAAATTACAATGACATATGTAGGTAAAGAGACTGAGGAGTGATTACAAGAAGCTTTTAAAAGCTTGTCGGGGTAATCACCGCTGAAAAAGAAAGAAACAAAGCTAAATCAATATACAAAAACAAAAGGAAATGAAAACAAACAGCAATGCAAGCAAAGAGATAACAAAACAATGAAAAACGAAGAAAAATGAGTAACAGGTGAAATTCATCCTGTTTACAAACTAAATCGGTTTTAAAACTCTTTGTTTAAAATCCAAACAATATACACGATACTTTTGTCTGAAGGTTTACCCGCAATATGCATAAGAAAATCTCGTACTTAGGAGCTACGATGGGTGGTCGTGAAACTGGTATAGCGGTATGAGATACGGGGGGGAGGGGGGGTGAAATGAAAAAAGGATTTTAGACATTTCTGTCCCTTAAAAGGAGGATATGAATTTATAATATACATTTTGCATTATTTTTCACATTTTCTTCTTCCTGATCGGGGGGATAAGCATATCTCCTTATAAATGTTCTGCTATAGTGGCAAATTTGAGACAGAATTTTCTCAAGTAATTTTGCTGGTTTACAAATGCCTGCATGGCTTAGCTCTATTCTACCTATCCGATCCCTTCACCACCTCTACTCTTTCCAACTCCATTGTATTACCAAGAAGTGCTACAGCCCTTTGTGAGAGATCATTGGTCAAGTTCATATCTATATATGAAATACTGATAGTATCCAAATAGTCTCAAGAAACATCATGAAACATTTTCTCAAGGACTACACGTAATTATGTAATGAGGCTCAACGTCAAGTATAATTGCCTTTTGCATATATTTGATGTTGTTTGTATTTTGTATCTTATGATTTAAATTGTTCATTTTGTTCCCAGCACGACCGTGCACCCCTCGTTGTCAACGTAGTGTTCGTGCTTGAACTTTTCATTCATTCTCTCGTTCATTCATTCATTCATTCATTAAACTCAGTCAGAAAGTACGGTACCTCAGCAGACAAAAAAAGTTATTTTTTATGTTGACGCCCCATAAAGATAATATTCATGAATATGTCATTTATGTCTCTCTCCCTAGTTTTGGAGATGGAATATTTTTGGCCGAAGGTCATCAATGCTTTCATGTAGAGTTCAGGTAAACATTGATATCTTTAACCACTTGGCATTCCATGCACAGGCTGGGAGAGGCATAAAACACATACTCATGAACATTTTCTATGGAAGGTCAACATAATAAACCTTTTTTTTGGGGGGGGGGTTCTGTTTACTGGGGCATGTTAAGACTAGATTTGCCTCTTGCAAATGATAAACCATAAAGATATTTTAACGATATGCTTCTATACCCGATTTGGAAGATGAAAAAGTTCAAAAAGTTACATAAGACGTATATCACAATATACGTGTCATCCTTTGAAAAAAACTTCTTTAGTATTCCTAAAATAAACTCAGAATCTGTAGTCAATTATTATTTCTTCGTTGCAGGTGGAAGGGGAAACACGTAAAATGAAGTGATGTGAGCTTCTCTAACTCAAATTAATAATTATGTGGTGCTCCTATCGCGAAGAGACTTCTTTCAACAATGTTGTAGGATATGTATATTTCAAGATAATTATATTTACTATAATCCCGGTGACACTGGTAAACAAATATACCGGACCTTTTGTCTTGCGTTTTTTATGTATACCGTATTTAACTTTTTCATAATTGGAATTTTGATTAACGTTTCTTTCTGTTGAATATCTACGAATACAAGCAGTTTCGAGACATTAACAACCCCCATCCGATGAAGCACACTTGAAAAGGTACGGTCATGTAACATTTGATGTAATCAACTGAGAGTTTACCAGAAATATATTGCTGTATACTTTTTGTCATTTTCATCTGAAGAATGTTTGAGACCAAAACTTACCAGAGTGATAAATAACAACGCCATTATAAAATCCGTAACAAAGCTTTCACTCCAACTCCCGGTATCAAAATCACATTCTTCTCAGCTTTTATTCCGATCGAGGTATATTCTGTTTGCATATCAAAATGGCGGATCGGTCTCCTAACTGGTCTGAATCTATATGTAACGGGACACAGGTGTATGCAATGAGAAACACACCTTTTCTTCTCCTTGTTACCAAAATCATTGATTTTTCGTTTGTGTTACGAAATCGCGTCACACAGAGTTGGGGGTTGGCCATCTCCAAGCTCTTGACTATCCTATTATCGACCGATCGATAAAAGAAAAGGTACTGCTAAACACTATATATCGATATATCGATCCATAGACCTGACTAACAGACTCAGAAACCTCCAAAGAACCTCAGTCTATATTTGGGACTAATATTTGGAACAACTTTCTGTGTAGTTTTCCCCCCAAATGTGTAATAGGCAGAGCCGGATTTAAGCATGAGCCCGATACACAACACGTGCCCAGGCTCACCCACGATATTACATTGTTTTTGTTGGGGGGGGGGGGGCGAGTAGAGTATTCCAGTGTGATTACGCAATTAAAAAATGTTATAAGTGGAGATCATCTGCGCTTATTTTTGTACAGAAGGTTTACATGTATACGCTAGAAGGAAATTTTTAGAGTTTCATTACGCAAAACGAGAGGGGATGAGTAAAAGTTACCACATGCCCCTTTTTTCCGCCGCTGTAGTGTTGTGGAGAAGAACCGCAGAAGAAAGATTCCACGTTACAGTTTGCGGCAAGATCCGACCCCTTCCCGTCACCCCTCCATTTATATCCGACCCTGGCGAAAATTATCGATGAACCAGCACCAATAGAGAAACGCTTCTTGCTTTAAATTCGAATTATATGGGAAGAATCCACAACTTCTACTGCCCCATTTCAGTCAGGTGATCGTGCATTATCCTTTCGAATAAAACACGGTGGGTTCAAAAGTATATAACTGGCGGATGAATACAGTAACAACGTGAATGGACATTATTATGTCGTCTGCTATCTTACACAAAGCAATCGTGGTCTATATCGCGCAACATTCACAACATTGCTGGCATGTCGTTAATCTTGTTTACCTTTTCTCGCGGTTTGTTATCAATGAAAATGCGGTTATTAACAAAACCAAATTTTCTGTCGGTTTGGTCTTTTCTTTTAATCAAAATCTCGTTTTGTATGTATGAACAAGGTTGATCAGCTTTGGACGTGTGCATTAATTGTTGGATAAAACACCTTCGGGGGGGGGGGGGGGTCAACGCTGTCCCTAGATGCACTCGGGCGGCTCCCTTGTATACCGCAATCGTGCACTTGATGATTCACGTAAATCAAGATCCAGTGTTGATAAACATTTCACTAACTTGTGGTTACCACCATTAAGCCAAAAATCAAAAGTATGATGTGTTCCTCTTATGTCAATTTATCATGGAAATCGATCGTCGTGAATTCTAAAGTCAAGTCAGTTGTTTTAAGTGGGTAACTCTTGCAGTATATGAATATTCAGTCTCAATATAGGCAAGCAGAGAGGAGTGGATAAAATGTATGAAAAGGCTTTGTCAGTTATATGATAGCTCTAGCTTCGGTTGTAGGTTGGTTGGGAGTATACTTGCTATAATATTCAAGTATATGTAGCATTACATAGCATAACATGACATAAAACAGCGTAAAATAACATGGCATATTTATTATAAAGTCGCATCATAGCAGAACAACATGACATAGCATATTAACATATAACATAGCTTAGCCTATCATAACAAAGCATAACACATACATTAGGTGCCAAACGGTAACATAACATAGACTGCGACATAACGTAAGCTAAACGTTTAACATATAAAAGGTGAAAGGTAGAAGAAGGGTCAAAGTTCCATAAAATCTCATGAGGTCGTTGGTCCAAGAACCAACAATCCTAACTACAATCACCCAGGGAAAATAAAATTCTTTCACAATCAGCAAAAAAAAAAATGTTAAAAATGTTAACCTTGAAACATTGAGCAGGAGTGGAGAGAGAATCACTGATTAAGGCAGACTGTTTCTTTCACTATAAACTGGCATCCCCGTGAGAGACGCTGATATTCCCCAGCCTACATCAAATCTAGACAAGGATAACCATTTCTCTCTGTGACTCCGAATCCACAAATCGTAAAAAAAAGTCTTCAAATGTTAAGGATTGTACAACCGCGACTAAAAATACAAAGGTAACGTTGAGGTGAAAAAAATCGGCATTGGTCTGTGTTAGAAATGCAACTTTCTGAAATCGCGCCACTTTCTTTATATAACTTTATTGGCCGTTTTTTATTTTTCACCGAGACCCTTGCAGAAGGCCTTCGCAGGTCCAATATGAACTGGCCAAGAGTGACAGCAACGTATTCACATAGGACCCTGAGATCTTCTTCTGTTCGATTTCAGCTGCAGTTCGTGACAATGGACCTGCGTTTACCTTAAAGTGAAAAATTAAGGTAAATTAATTGGTCTGCGGCTTGAAACCTGCAGAAATTACCACGTGGCTGAAGATAACAAAACTCCGTGGCACATCCAGGCAAGATGGTTTCACTGAAATCATCCTGAGTGATATGTACAGTATCAATACACTTTTAAAAATTGACTCTCTGAAAAAATACTCTTAAAGGGAAATAGGGCGTTTAGAATACACCAACATGACACACAAAAGAAATAGCATTAGTCATTGTTCAACCATTCAGTCTTCATCGATAAACGTCTGACAAAGCTTCATTTCCTCAAAACATTATGCATGTGACGAGTAACGGAAGATGCATCATTTGAATTTTGAAAAGTTTGGGTGAACAAATTAGTGTTGAGCAACAAATAAGTGAGTTTCTATCTGTGAGAAACTTATTTCTTCAAAAAAAAAAAAAATACCGTCCTTCCTTATTTTGAATAATCTATCATTCTGCATCCATAAACATTGGTTTTAAAAAATATGGATGCTTTCTGTCAAACAAACGCCCTATTTCCCTTTAAAGTAATTTGAAATAAAAAGTCCAAACAGCACTTAATCGGTTCAGCAGGACATCAGTTTGACAAAAGATTGTTCGTGTGATGTCCTAATCGAACTAATTAAAGGATGTTTTGTTTACAATTTAAGAGTGTGTCATATGTACAACAAGTTGGTGTATTTAAAGAAAAAGAAGAAAAAAATTATATCATTTCCAACTGAAAGAGATGACTATTGTTAGGTTGGATGTCTTTCTCGTCGTATGATCATTCTAGCAAACCTAGCAAATTCGTCGATTCGTTCATGAATTTTCATGAATTCCTGTGGTAACAGCTGGATCTGGTTTGGCTATTTAGCCATAATTTTATTTTTTTATTAACAAAAGTAAACGGAGAAATATCCGTAACCGATGTAGTAACATTCATTGACGTCAAACTGCGGTAATCGCATTTATTTTTCTCCAGTATCGACCTTCTCAAAAAAAAAAAAATAATCTGCGGTGAACTGTATTCATAAGAATAACGAATGCAATGTACAGACGGTTTCACTAAACTTCAAAAATATGCACCGGAAATATTAAACGGTTTGGATGGTTTTTTTAACATTTTTTAACAACTTTATGTAGCCATTGAACGTTGCATTTAAAAAGAAGAGTTTAGTGTTTTCGATTATGGCTTGTTGAGATGCCAGTGTCATTCTTGCAAAAATTAATAGATTCTGGAAATTATTCTTAACGAAATGACTACCGCAAACTTCCGCCAAATAAGGTGTGTTTGGTCAAAGAGTAATTAGTGGAAATTGGAGAATATTGTACTTTACTTGTCAAAAGTCACACAAAAGTCGTGGAAACAAAATGGAGGTGACGGTGATAAACAAAATTAACCTACCATCGACTTTCGGTGTAAATTCAAAGTTATTAATACTATTGCAACTATATACTACTGTGACCTCTGCCACTACTACTCCAATTAACGCTATTATTCTTTTGCTATCACTAATACAACTTATACTACTATTACTATTGCTATACTATTACTGCTGCCACTACTTGCATGCTGTTACTGGTACCGCGCTATTTCTCCGACTATAACAGGTAAAGCGGTCACTATTACTACTAGTATAACTGTTACCGCTATACTGATAGTAATATTACTACTTACTCCTTCTCATCACTAAAACTAATTACTACTACAACTCCCAATTGCTACTATTGCTGCTAGTATACTACTACTGCTACTATTGCCACTATAATATTACTACTACTACAACTTACTACTACTGCTACTACTACTACTATTACTCGTAGTACGTCCACTGTTACTACTATTACTACTACTTACTATTACTACTACTATGATACTACTAACTCTGAAACTGTTACCGCGATACTAATTGTAATATTATCAGTGCGACTCATCAATACTAATTTTACTATTACCCGTAGGACTGCTACTACAGTACTTGTCACTGCTACTCCTACTTCTACTACTATTACTATGATGACTTCTACTACTAATATTACTGCTAGTAGGCCTACTGCTACTGTTACCATTACTGATGCGATCAGGACTCCTACGTTTATTCTTACTGTAGCTCTACTTTTAACCGATACCTGGTGTTGCTACTGCTACTACTATGGCCTGTAAACGAGTTACTAACACTACGATGGTACTACTGTTACTAATCTTCTCTTACTACAGTCCACTGATTTACATCAGATAAACTTTACAAATCGACTAAAACCAAGAAACCAGGAAGAATTTATGAACGCAGCACTTGAATTTTAAGTTACCACAATATGAACGGGGTCAAGCCGCGGCCTAAACTCGATCATACACAGTTCATGAGAAATGGCAGTATTATCTTCTTGTTATACCTTTGCAATTAAGTAAAGGGAACCTATGTTTATGCCAGGCTTGAAATGGTACCGTGCGTCATAGCATGATTTGCCAGATGTGGATAAGAGGGCCATTTTCCTTTACATTTTCTTTTCTGTCGACGGAGGAAGCAGATGTTTTGGTATTACTGTAATTACTTGCCTGTTTCATTGTTTTAATTGATCTCGTGGGGAGATTTTATTCCGCTCCTTTTAACCGCTTGACCTAATATCTAACAATTGTCATCTATTTGTTTAAGTTTTTCTTTAATTAAACTGTAATACTTTAATCATAAAACTATCCTCTAATTAAAACTTAAGTTTGAAACTATAGTTTCAGTTACAGACGAAAAATGTATAAAAGAGCATCCCAAAAGCGAGACAGATTCACAACCAACCATATTGATCATTTCGGCGCGTAAGCCAGAATAGTGTAAAGACAAAACAGTTACATTACCAACTAGGTAAGTACACCAATTCTTTTGATCTGTAATGCCCTATGTATTTGGTAATCATAACGTTTATTGTCACTGGGGCTCATCTGTCAAGTATAATTTGTACCATATGCATGATCAGGTTTTCTATATTTCATTCAGCAACGTATAATTCTCTGTGTGTATATACTGCAGTGTTCAATTTTAAATGCACCACTTTTAAACTTAAACCATAATACTAACGTTAACTGATTTTTATAATTAAGATCTTTACCGTATAGTGGTTACATGACCCTATCTCCTAATGTTTACCATCTGACCAGACCTTTTCCAATCTCAAGTTAATCAATAGTTCCACTGGCAAACCCCAAATCTTACTCCCCAATTTTTTACTGTAAAATCAGTACATTTCGGTGTTTTTGAATACCATTCGTGTACTTTATACAGAAGCAAATTTTGGTACAGTGAGGGAACCAAACATTCCGACCACATTTCGATAGAAAGTAATTTCTTTTTCTTCTTCACTCCTATACTTAAATTTATCAGCCAAGAGGTGGTAAGACTCAAAATTGTGACGTCACATAGAAGTGCTACAATGATATGATTAAAGCATCATTTTGGGTCCTTCTCACCTCGTAATCACTGTAAAATGTCACATCTGTAAATATTGTTAAACTTTATTTAATTCGTCAAAGCAGATGCTTCCCACCTTTTTCACTCTTAGACGCGAGTGACCTTTACACAAGTCTCCTTGCATAAACTCCTCCCATGTTATGAATATTTTAATGAGCCAGGAACAATAGGACCAGATTCTGAACGTTTAACCTAGCACCGGTAGTTTGCCCGTTTCAATTGTTTATACAATAGTAACACGAGTACATGGTATACATGTATTACGTAAAACCGACACAACACGAGGATGGATTATCTGTGAATGAATCTATTTTTACCGTTGCTATGGAAAAAAACAAAAGCATCTCATTAGTGATTGGTTGAATTCGAAACAGATTTTTCATGTGATTAATGTCAAAAGAGGTAAGTTGCAAGGCGGACATTCGCTTTATAATCGGGTATATACGCCAGTTACTCAGTATATATAATATATGTTCATTATAAGGAAAAGGTGAGGGAACATCTCACTTTGATAGATCACGCACGCATTGCACTGCGAACTGCATGGAAATGTCTCGTGAAGTGGCTGTTTCAATGCAATATGCAATTTTGAGCGTTTGCTTTACAGAGGAAAACCACATTTTTAAAACTAACATTTTGTGGTTACATAAGAATAGATTATTCAAAATATAGAAGGGCAATGGTCTCCTTTTCAAGGAATAAGTTTCTCACAGATAGAATTTAGTTATTTGCTGAATAATAAAAAAGTAAGAATAATTTGTTCATACAAACTTGCCAAAATTCAAATGATGCATCTGTCGTAACTCATTTTACGCATCAAGTTTTGGAAGAGATGAAAGCTTTCGGAGATCTTAATTGATGAGCTTGAATGGTTTAACAATGAACAAAGGTATTTTCTTTGTATGCCACATCGGTATATTTTAACCCCCCTCCCCCCCCCTTATTTCCCTTTAGGTGGTTTACTTCATTTTAGACCTGTTTGAATATAAAGGTACTTCTTCTGAGGAAGGTTCGATATTATTTTACGAGGAGAAGTTCTTCTGCACACTTTTTATTTTTTTCCAAATGTGTCGTTGTTTAATTTTGTTAATTGAGTGAAAATGCCTGAAACATAAGTCCAGTTTTGGCACGACGATTTTAGATTGGAGGAGGGGGGGGGGGGGGGGGAATGTAGTATGCAGTATGCATTCATTTGACTTGACACAATTTTGTGTCCAGGTAAAAGTGGCTATTGTACCTATTCGCAGAGAGCTGTCTAGTTTGGATAGCCCTTTGCAGGTTGCATGGGTAGTAAAAAGGATGGTCATTGGTCATATCTTAAAGTAACTTATGCGGGTGAGGGTGTGTATTTGCGAGAGAGAATGTGTTGTGTGTGTGAGAGAGAGTGTGTGTGCATGTGTGTGTGTGGGGGGGGGGGGGGACTTATGCTCGATAACATTACATGACAAAAAAGTTGATGTAATGTGCTGTTTAATTAGATCCATTCAAATATACATCCAATTCATTTCCCTCATTTCTCAAATTCGTACAGATATTACAATTTTAGGACAGATTCGGTCCCCCCCCCCTCCTCACACGTAGAAGTGAGTCCATTCGCTTGTGGCCAAATGTTACTTTTCACGTATGTCAAATGGGATTTCATAAAAAAAGATCACGTTTGTGTGAAAACGGTTTGCAAGTAACGGTAAGGTACAGGCGCTAATCCTTTAACGAGTAAGTTCTTATGATACGCAGAATATGCATAGTATATAGGCCTACGGTACTTGATGTTACATCCTGTGTTAACATTTTCAAAAGTGTTGCAATCCTATATCTTCGATTCTCAATAGTGACATTTACAAACCGTGTCGTCTGCTATGAATAGAATAGGGTCTACAGCTGTTATGATATTTTCATAGGATGGAATAATTCTTTCGGCTGAATGTTTCAGAGTACTTTGTTTTGTTTTTTTTACTTTCCCTATTTATTAAACAAGAATAAACTCATTAACATAATTTTTAAATGTTCAGTAGTTATACCCCAGTCACAATAATCCAGATAGGTTAAAAAGCTAGTTCCCGACGTATTTCTCGGCTCTGTCGGTCGGACGATAATCAGCCGGTATCTGAAAGAGATGAGCACCCCTCATCATTATCACTGAATGATCAAGTTGAAGAACACTACGGGCTTTATATTAGCATCCTTTGAATCCATAAAGTCCGCTCCGAAGTTTTTCGGTTAACATCTAAACTTCAAGTTTGATTCATAGTTCACGTGACCCTTGACGATGACGATAGGTATAATCCAGAAAAGTTACGCATTTTGTGTACAGGTGTTCGTATTGTTCCATAGAGAAGGATACTAGCACCAGAGTACTGACTTGTAAATAACGCGCGCGCACGCAAAAAGGAAAAAAAGAAAAAAGAAGAAGCTGTTGCCCAGATGCCATGGGGTGGCCATAGCATGGGTTAACCATGGCAAAGCACTGCGTTAATTCCTATACGTACTAGCGGATTGGTTAGGCTAATCACCGTAACTGCGCTGGATAGGATAGTTCCGTGCAATCACAGTTGTGTCAGGGTGGCTGCATTCTAGTTCTTATATACTTCTCTATGCATTGTTCACTTATGGAACGTTTTCTCAATGACACGCACTAACTTCCCTATATATGGCCATTGTAACTGTATCTAATTTTGTATAATGGGTAGTAGGATAACAATAGTCCCTATTCTCCTTCATTCGGCTTTTTGTCATGTTTTTTTTTTTTTTTTTGTGAGACAGATTTTCATCTCTCGGAGCCAATATGAAGACTAGTGCGTTCAAAGTCATTTTACTTTGTGCCCTCGTGATGCTAGCAGCCGGTAGGTATTTATCCTAAAGTGTACGTCTAAAGTAACATGATAATAACGAAAATGTAAGTAAAAATGTAAGTAAAAAACTTAGGAAAAATTGAATTTAAATGGTCCAACACGAATCTTCACGGGACAGTCTTGAGCAGAGATTTAAAACGATATATTGCATAATAATTTGTAAGGTCATTCTTGAACTACTCAAATACTTTATTTGTTTTTTTTTAAGCTATGGCACTTTGTTACGAAATGCGATCACCGTCTTACTGTTGTTGGGTGACCTAAGACATCCCCAACCATTGTCCTATGCAAGAAAACCAAAAAAAAAAAAAAAAACTGTCCACGGTTATATAAACAGCTTCATTTCAAAAGGAAATCAGATTAGGTAATTCAAGTTGTGCAAACAGGACTGGTTTCTATATGGATTTGGCCAGATTTCTACATGTGTTGCGTATCACTCGAATAGCGGGACCTACCCTTCATTTCATTATATGTTGGACAGTGCGTAGTTTTAATGGGAAAAACAAGCCCTTTCTAGTGACTGCATATGTTTGTTTACTAACGTGTACCGTCAGCGCGAAAATTCACAGAAAAAAACAAAATGGAGCCCTTAGTTTATAAATATCCGGGGTCAAAGAGGTCAGCTTCCCAACTGTTCACAAACATTAAAAATAAAGGAAAATCGAAAATTTGCAAGAAACTGATGCCAGCTTCATACATTGACAATGAATTTACAAGAGACGATTTTATGTTGATTTTTGCGATTCCTTTGCATTCTACCAGTGGCAACTGAATACTGCATACACATGCACTGCCATCGATCTATAGAGAGGGAAACAAAGTTATGGCGTCACCTTCTTCTACGTATTACTGTTACAACGCCAACCTTTTACGTATATCACAGCTATGACGGGATCTTTAATACATTGCAGTCATTTGATATTTCACTTTCTTTTGCAGAGGCCGGAAAGTCGAAGAAAGAAAAAGGAAGTAAGTACACATTTACATATTGAAGATAAAATTGTTACCTACAGAGTCGTGCAGGTCTATTTTAAGTAACCTGTTGCCGAAAAATGGTTAGGAATTAAAAGGGGAATGTTTGATGAGTCGAGAGAAGGATTTCGAAGGAGGGGGCTTTCGGAGGAGGGAATACTGGATACTCATCTCTGTGACCTGAAACAGAGAGAGAGAGAGGGTCCATTTGCGGCAATGAAAATTTCGCTTCATTAGCAATTAGCCGAATTGCATTGATTACGTATTAATTATCTTATCCATAACCAAAGGAATGATATTTTTTAATATATCATTACGTTTCTCTCGGAATAATCACGGAAAGTGTTGTAAATGCCTTCCTTTCTTGCACTTTCTGCTGGAAGGGAGGACACCAGACGGGTTGAGATATGATATAAATTCTGTAGGATCTGTCTTATGGAGATGTGTCAGGTACTCTGCCTCTGCCCATCTATGTAAAAATCCCTCAGAGAACGATAGGCCAGGTTCCAGTTATTAATAAATGTCATTTGCAGAGCGCCACCGATTTCCCCAAGTTAAACGAGATTTTCCTTTAACGTTAGTAACCTCTCTAAATTATGCATCGACATTTGCCTCTTTTGAAATTCATTTAAAAAGACTATAACAAGGAATACTCTCACAGGGTGTAGTAAAGCAATAATCATATCAAGCCATAGCTTAAAGGGACTCATTGAGTTGTTTCATTATTTTTTTGTCTTCAAACCCGCTTTAGGGTTCCTTCCCATATTAATGAGAAATTGTTAAATCCAAAGGATTCCCATGTATCACACACAAAGGAAACATAATGACTGAGTAATGAACGTTTCAATTTGGCCTTTTCGCAATTCATGACCTGGCATTTTTTTTTTTCAAGGAGTGAAATGCACACAGCCAGGCCAATCTAGGGTCAAAAGTTCAAAAATATTTACAATTCTTACAACTACTGGATGTGTAACTTGACTGATTATCCTCATTCTAAACAATTGCCATATGGTCGTAAACTTCACAAATGAGTACTCAATGTTTAAGCTTTAGTTGATTGAAGATATTTACGAGAGAGTTCTTCTCTGTTTGTCGTTCATCTTCCTTCTAGGTCCCCAAGTGGTACTTCGATAAATTAACAACAAAATTTTCTCTCTCTCTACCTCTCTCTCTCCACCTCTCTCTCTCTACTTTTGTTCTTGTTGCCGGTAATTCTGATACTTCAGGCAGTTCTAGTAGTAATCCGGCAAGTGGTTTTGATGATACTCCCGGCAGTTCTGCTAGTGATTCGTCGAGCAATTCTGGTAGTAATCCGGCAAGCAGTCCCGGTAGTAATCCGGCAAGCAGTCCCGGTAGTAATCCGGCAAGCAGTCCTGGTAGTAATCCGGCAAGCAGTCCCGGTGGTAATCCGTCAGGTAATAGTGATACTTCCAGCCGTCCCTCTAATCCGACGGGCGATAGCGAGAGTGGTGTTGGTACTCCCACTGAAGCTGCTGCCACCACTGAAGGTCCTGCCAACGCAGACGAATCTATCACCAATGAAGGTATTCCCACCGTTGAAGTGACGACTAAAAGTGAACACATGTAGGTCTCGTCACCAAGGTGCCGAAAGATTCGGGTAACTAATCAACTCGACTTGTCGGGAAAGGTGAATTGTTGCGATCGAACGGATATTCGTGAATGACAAAACTACCATTATTGAAACTTTAACCTAACCTATAAACCGAGGTAGACTGATACTTCTTTAATTAGCAAATAAATGAATCAAAGCAAATTAGTGGAGTACTTGTCTTTTTTAATGAATAATGAAAAGTGTCATTTTTTTTGTAATAATTTTCTTTCCTGGTTTGTAGGCCTGCCAGCTGTGATAATATAAATTGAGACAAAATTGAACTAGAAAATTTGGTTACAAATATATCACAACCACCCACTATATATGATTGCGCCTCCCCCAGATTACTTTGGAACGTTCTGGCGGTTCCCTGCGGAAGCGTAGAAGACAAAACGAAGAAAAACAAAAAAAAAAACAATCCCGATAAAATGACAATTTTCGTAAAATTGACATTTTGACGACTTAATACACTCCTTAAAATGTAAAAAAAAATCTGAAATTTGTCATTTTGACGTTTTTCAGCATCATTTTTAAAAGGACAAAATTAAGGGAAATGAAATTTGTCATTTGTCATTTTGTCGAGATGAAACAACTCGTTAAAATGGCAAAATTCGGAAAATTGTAACTTTACGGACTGATAACATCTCGTCGAAGTGGCAAAATTCACAGTACTGTTATTTTGACGAGTTCCAACATCTGGTAAACATGGCAAAATTCTAAAAATTGCCTTTGTTGCCGAGTTCGAACGACTCATCAAAGTAAACAAATGCCAAAAATTGTCATTTTTATAAAACAACTCATCAAAATGGCAGAATACGTAAACTTGTCATTTCGTTGACTTAGAACATCTTGCCAAAATGGCAAAATGACGAAAATTGTCGTTTTGTAGAGTTCAAACATCTCGTCATGTTTAATTTTTATAAACAAGTTAATTCAATCCTCAAATCCTCGATTTTTCACATTTTGAATACTTTAAGTCGTCAAAATGTCAATTTTACAAAACTTGTAATTTTTGCCGAGATGGTTCTTTTTTCTTTTGCATGTGCCTTCTACGCTTCCATAGTTCCGTGGTAAACAGGCAGTGCATTATACATGTTACGCATCTGTACTGTCTCTGTGGTGGAAGGACGGTGGCCATGTACAGAGGTATGTTTTACTACGTCAGGAACGATTATCAGGCTTGCATATACAGCATACCGTTGGGAGTTTGACTTACTCAAGCCTGAAATTGCGGGACAAAATACAAAACTGCCAAAATAAAAACCGGTCGTATTAAGCCCTATCCAAACCAAAATTTAGAAGTCTCATTCCCGTCTACATGATCCGATGAACACGATGAGCTCAGTCGTAGAGCAAACCACCGAATGTGGATCAGAAAACATTGAACGAAAGAACTGCCTCTCGAAAATGAGAAGCGTGCATGGGCACTGTCCATGACGTCATGGCACAATTTCATTGAATTTTTGACCATCTGTCAGTAAAAGGCCATTTGAAGAAACTTTACCGGGTTTGGAAAAAAAATACTGAATTTATTGACGTAACTCAAAGGGCGGCTATATAGCTGCACATACATGTATATATGTAGCCGTTTCATAGTATGTACTAAACAATCGTACCTGTGGCCGCATTACTAAATAACGGTTCATTACAGAGATATTTGAGATGCTATGTGACACTCAGAATGATTTTAAAGACCTCATAGCTTCACTGTTGCTTGTTTGGTGAAAGTCATTTTTGGTTTCGATGAAATCGTAACCTTTGTAATCACGGCGCGGCGGCGGTGTATGTGTGCGTGTGTGTGTATGTGTTTTTCCCTTTGTATTGTAGTACTTTCCGTGGACCTGAACGAAAGAATTTAGTGTGTGTATCAAATTCATGAGGCGCATTTGGCAAATCCTTATTTCTGTGGTACGTGCGAACTAATGGTCGCTTAGTTTCAGAGGAAAACAGAGCACCAAACCCATTCTGCTCATCGGCCACCGACGTCCTCCTTAACCAAAGAAAAAAATCCTAGATCCTCATCTTGTCCACCTGTCCCTGATTTATCTGTTGTTGGGGAGAGAAAAGAAGTTGGACTGGCTCAGTGGTGTTAGTTACTGTTTCATGTAGAGTCAATCGAAAGTTCCAGCCATACTCAGTGAATGAGCCATCATGACTTCTTTTACTTTAAGAAAATATTGTTTATCAACTAAAATATATAATAATACAAGTTACTTTTACAAGTCAGTTTATCAGTTGACGTGTTGGCCATGCGTTAAAGTGGTGGACGGAAAACTCCTGCTCCGCTGGTCGTGGAAATCGTACTAGGGTTCGAGGCACATCGGACTGCAATGGTCCGGTGGCGATATGGTACCGTGTTTTTATGACCTAGGATGCCATGTCTCCTTCGACGGCGTACACCTAACCCGAAAGGATACGAGGAGGGTCGGTCAAAGGTTGACCAGATGTGTACTAGGTGGCGTGAGGTGAATCCATGCAGGAAGGTCTCACCTCCCTGATCCACACAACTCGGCCAGATCGTTTAAAGATTCTTTGCGTCCGGCATGTGTGCTGCCCATAGTCTACTGAACGCTTGACTAATTGAGGCGTGTTCTTCTAAACTATAAAAATGTACTTAAATGTACCTAGGGAAGCTTATGAAAACCATTACACCATTTAAAAGCTCACTGACCGTTTCAGGATTTGACAACCACCATCTTTATTTGCATTAGATGCCTGCAATGTTACAGTACGTGATGTTTATGTTTATTAGTACTTGCCAAGCCCACGGTAAACTTTGCGAACATTAAAGGCATGATCTTGTCACCAACAATCTTCTTTATTATGTTATAAATGTTACTTGTGCATTCAAGTTAAATTAAAAATAAAATGTCCAGAAGACGATAGAAGAAAAAGAAATGGAACTCACCACTGTCACATTCAAAGCAATAAACTAACGTTGTTGAAATCTAAGTACGAATAACTTATATTGAAATTCTTTGAGTAAACACATACAACTGAAGTGAGGTGAAGAAATGTGAGGCAATCAGGATAAGGAGCGAAGGTGATGGGGGTGGGGTGGTTATAGGGCAAGTTCATTGTAGGTTTACAAGTAACGGACCCCCCATGCAACTGATTTATGTCGACAACGCTTAATGCCTTAATGAAAGCGCCACATTTTCAACAATCTTTCAAGACCACGGACACTGTATAACAATATAAGGGTTATGAATCGCATCATCGAAAATTCATCATGTGAAATCATCCAGTGATAAATAAGTCACCTCCCATCATGATTATGTTAATGCAAACAGTTCAAGAGTAAGAAAAAAGACCTAAAAAACCTAAAAGAAAAATTACATAGTCAGCCTCTACTAACACGGAGGAAAAATTAAAAAAGAAAAGAATGTAAAAATGTATATAAAATTGAGATTAAGCAAGTTGTTAAACCTGTAAAAGTTTGAAGATAGTAAGTTAATATGCAACTCAGTCTTTGCAGCGAACTGTGGTCGGATAAGATTACGTTACCATGGTTACACTTACTGCCATCATCAATCCAAAGAGAAATTGGAAAGTTATTCAACCTATCAGCGTTTAACTTAAAACGTGAACATTCATCACTGTTTAGTTTTCTATTCTGAAGGACTTATTTCTTTTACGCAACAGAAATATGTTTAAAATTCCAGTTGCAAAAGGTTCCAGTGAGTATTACGTAATAGTTTACGGGCTTAACAAAATGTTCACAAACGAACAGACTTACATGGAATTATTTTGGTATAAGAAATGCCACTGATTTCTTTTACTTTGGAGATTCCTAGATTCATTCACCGAAACCGCTCAAGCAAGTAAAACAATTAAAGACACTTTTTTTCGGCTGTATTCTCAACGTCTTTTTTCTACAGTCAAAATCGCTCCCTTTAAACTGTACATCTTTACAATGACGAAATAGCCTAACATATTTCGACAATAAGTGCTGGATGTGTTGGACCTCGTTGGTAAGTTTGAGTTGAGCGAGGTGAACTAACAGGGTGGGTCTCGTGGGGGGGGGGGGGGAACTTTCCACTTGAGTCTTAGTCAATATGGAATAAGACAAACAACAGAAAAACTACAGGCTCAGAAAACGACCATATCTGTTAATTTCCAGCATTTCATTGATGACAAAAAGAGATGAAAAATGGGAGAAAATGAGAAATATAAATCGATTCTTGACATGTATCACAACATAATGTAATTACTGTTTCATGATTGGAAAATTTTAGCGACTTAAGAATTTATCTCTGAAATATTATTCGTTTTTATTTCAGGCGATGTGATGCTAAACAAGACGCCTTGATTTCTAAAACATATTGCTTACTTTTTTTTGAGAAATATTCACTGTCACTGTGCCACCATCATATGTCAGTTACAATGATTAATATTTCGTAGCAATTGACATGAAAGAGAAAGAGGTTTGTCTGAAGCCATCCCATTCTACATTTAATTACTTCATTTCTAAGACTAAAAAAAAAAAAAACGAGTGAAACAAATTGATATGGAATGTATCGATACAGGGCGATATCTTATTGGCCCGTTAACCTGCATGTTTAAATTTGAGTTGTTTGATAGGTAAACATATGCTCTAAACAGTGTCTTCGCTGCATCGGTTTCCATGAATGGAACCAGATGCAGCAACCCCAGACCTCAGTTCGAGCGATTTTTTTAACTTCAAAGTATACCAGTGGAAGAATGATGGTCTATAACATCTCTTCAATAGATGTAAAATAATGATGTGAAATTACGTCAAATCATTATTTATCATGACAGTTACTTGTTTACTGAACAGAACAAGTCCATATCAATAAATATTGTATTTTAGAAAAACATAAACTGTTTATGGCGTCATTGTACTTAGATTACAATGTTTACATCTGAAACAACTTCGAGACTGACTGTTCCTAGTCTGCTTCAATTGCAATAAATTAAAAGAATAAGGGAATGTTTAAAACAATTCCCTTTGTTTAATTGACAGAATATCTTAGATTTTATTTGAATTATAACCACAACGAGGACTTCCATATTTGTATTCACGTTGGGTCATTGGATTGCATGATGCAAACAGACATATACGTTTAATCAGTGTAACGCACATATTGAACCAAAGACGTGCTCTAATTTGATATTAAAATCATTAGCAGTCACGTGTCGGTAACGTTCCTCAAAGGTAGAAAACTAGTTTTAAAGTATACACTGAAGAGATTGTTCTCTTTCGTAGATGTTTTTTGTATCATGCTTGCATAAGGATATTTAATTCCATGGGATAAGTGTTAACCATGTGATATGTTGAAAGCTATCGAATACGCCCATGTAAAATTGATACTGCATGCATTTAAAACTCCCTTAGCGGTGATTGCGTGACGTATATTTCACGAATTCGAGGAGAGAACACGCCAGAGAGAATTACCCGGGACATTGGTCAAACTTTGACAGTTTGGTTAAGGTTAGGGCGTTATGATTGATTTGAGTTAAATTGATGTAATTTTCAGTCATTGATTTCCAGTACATCAATCGACTTTCTTATTCGATGTAAGCAAACCCCTGGTGAGGGAAGTTCTCTAATATCGATCAAAAATGACTGAAAATTTGGATAATTTTTGACACTACCAACCAAGCAGCATGGTCCTTCAAATTGTTGTTGATGCAAACTAAATTGTCGGATTTACCAACATTCACAGATGAAATTAAACAGTCTTGAACATTCATCAATTTTCATATACCGACCTATATCTAATATTTGGGAAGATTGCAGTCTTTATAATTTTTTCAGAGAGAAGAAAACAAACAATGACTTGTGTTTTTCAGTATCACCAATTGTTCATATGGACATCCGTATTCAGTACATGGAACAAAACAAAACACTTTGAATTTGAAACATTGTATATTTGGTTTAAATGTAATTGAAAATTTTTCGTTTATGACTTTCCACACCTTGGAAAACAAGTTCTCAGTTTGAATCACCGAAGTGTTCCCATGTTCTCATGATTCTTGTTGAAATTAAGTAGGATGAATTTGAAACAGGCCTATCCCCTTTTCGGGTAACCCCTTTTTGGTCAATCCCGAAATTTTGATAGCCGTTATTACAAAATAACAACTATTTTATTCGTTGGCTACACGTGAGAAAGGCACTTTTTTTTAAAGTTCATGATAAAAGTTCGACTGTAGAACACAATCGGCAGAAGTCGCCGATTTCGGTCAAACTACTATAGTTTGAAAACGCTGTACTCTCATGTTTTACATACATCTGAGTCAAATCGATGAAAATTTCGATCATTACAAAATGATTTCCATTTCATTAATCGACTGTCTTTATTCCATTTAAAACAACAGCTAGCACAAAAACGTCTCTAATTCGATCTGGAAATTAATTAACATCTGATAATTTTATCATCCTCAACCAAACAGTATAGTCCTTCAAATTGCAGCTCATGCAAAATAGATTGTCGTTTCTCTCAACATCATTTCATGGATGATATTAAAATCTATCAAGAATGTTCATCAGATTGTCAGATTCTGGCCTATGCATGTGCCACAGAGGTGTAAGAAGTAAGAAGAAGAGAATTTCGAAAAAAAAGTTCTCCTTTTTTGTGTTGACGGACATCGAAAGAACGGTTCAGAGAAAGTCGATATGTTCCACAAATAGAATAGGACTCAAACTCCAACGAATTATCTCTACAACTTAAGCAATTCTTCACAATCTAGGAATTCATAATTGGTGTGTTCTCTTAATGATTATCTTTGTGATATTAAAAGGAAATAGGGCGTTTAGAATATACCGGCGAGGCAAACAAAGAAAATGGCTTTAATTTTCTTAACTGTTCACCATTGGTTGATACCACCGATTATGTAATCGATAAAATTGCCCGATATTCCATGGCACGTTTCAGCTTTGGTGGCTGTCAAAACTTAGGACTCCACAAGGGGTTTGATTTTAAAACCTCAGTGGTGGGAAAGTCTCTTTCCTCTTCTTGGAGAAAGAATATCATGAAGTTTAAACTCAGCCGGTGAATTCTAATTAATTATGCTCCCTGTTAAGTAACAAAACAATTAACCTACCTTGTTAAAAACTAGAGGAGATATCTTATAGGGAAATAGGGTGTTTGTTTTAGAGAAAACATCCATATTTTTTAAACCAATGTTTGTGGATGTATAATGTTAGATAAGGATAAATAAGGAAGGACAGGAGCCTACTTTTAAAGAAATAAGCTTCTTACAGATAGAAATTCAGTTATTTCTTACTCAACACTAATTTGTTCACCCAAACTTTTCAAAATTCAAATGATGCATCTTCTGTTACTCATCACATGCATAATTTTTTGAGGAGATGAAGCTTTGGTAGACGTTTATTGATGACATTGAATGGTTTAACAATGATTAGGCGCTATTTTCTTTTCTATGTCATGTTGGTACATTCTGAACGCCCTGTTTCCCTTTAACCCAATGATAAAAGATTCAATGTGAGTGCAAAGTCAGTAGTGCTATCACCCCAGAACTTACGAATATAATTGCAATCTAATGTTTTTGGAAGATTACTACCTTTACATGTTTTTTTAAACAAAACTTAAGAAAACAAAAAAGGTAAAATGACTTGTGTTTTCACTATACGACCATCTATCAAACAAGGCACAGAGACATACGTATTCAGAAACAGCACACTGTGAATGAAAAACATAGTGCATTTGCTTTAAACGTAATTAAAAAATTTTTGTTTTTGACGTTCCACACCTTGGAAACACGTTCTCAATTTGAAACGAAAGTGACCGTTGTTTCTCTTGGTTTAGTATTGAAATTATTAATTTGGATCTACATGAAATGATTCCAGTTTAGAATAACTCAGAAAGTTTAAAATCTGTATATGAGCTCTTTCATTAACACAAACACATTTTATAGGTTGGTATACACGTTAGAAAGGTAATTGAAAAAAATACAAAAAAAAAATAAATAAAATTACAATTGGCAGATGTAACCGATTTTGGTGAAAAAAATCAACAGTTTGGAGAGATTATACTCTTTATGTTTTATAAATTTCTTACTATTTTAGTAATTTATATATTGTATATAATGTATATTTGTTTTACTTTATATATCTTTTACTAACAGCGTAACAGTGTCATCTACTTTGGACATAATTTTGGACGACATTTTCTCGTCATTTTCTTGCTTTTACTTTCGTAAAAATCACTGTTACTACGAATAAGAAATCTTCAATTTTTGTTCATAATATAGGAATGTTAATCAAGTGACTCTGGAGTGGTTTTGCACCGCAATTCAAAATGAATCGCGGTCTGATGTTTTCATTGAAACCGATGTGAATGTTGCCTTTAATAAGTTAAATAGAATGTTTGTGTAGTCATTTAAACATTTGTCTACATTACACATAGCATGTCCTGAGAATCATGACAGGAGTCACAATTTACACGACTGGATGAAACCTGCTATTCTGACGTAATTCCTGACGTAATACAAAAGGTTTGTATAGAAAAAAAAAGAAAAAAAAAGAAAAAAAAAAACATCTGCGTAGATCGACCACGGACTAATCTTGGTGCTTATAAACGTTTTCGCAATCGCCTAAAATATGTGATACTCGAGCCCAGCTAAGAAATCGTATCATGCTTCTTTATTCGATAGTCGCAAATGTCGATGACGCTATACTCACCTGGCGCCCTCTTTAGTGGTCGGAATAGTAACCACGCCCTCTACCAGAATAAGCCTAATGGTGTCACGGTCTCATATCCTTCAGATGTGACTAATATCCTCAACGATTATTTTTACCAGTGTTGGCTCAGATACTCAGCAAAATATTCCAAAAGTCTCTCCTAATTTCAAGACATATTTAGAGGAAAAGCCGGCCACAAATTCTCTTTTCCCTCAGACCTGCAACTTTTAAAGAAGTTCTTAGGATTATTCTTTCTCTTAAGTCATCGGCTGCTGGGTTTGATGGTATTTCCGCAGATATTGTCAAACATGTTTCATGCCCTTTTTCTGTGAACACCATTGACATAACTTTGTAATATTCCTATTGAACAAGGTATTGTTCCTACTTACCTTGAAAATTGCACTTGCCGTACTTTTTTTTTACCTGTGATGGAGAGTATGTGGATAATTATAGGCCCATCTCAATCCTTCCTTGTTTTCCAATTCGGTGCTTGAAAAATTAATGTTCTCGAGACTACACACATTCCTCATTGAGCACAATTTACTTTGTGAGTACCAGTTTGGCTTTCTTCAGGGACGCTCAACTGCACGTGCTATCGTCCATTTTACTAGTAAAGTTATCCTGGATGCTTTCGAAAGAAATCACTTTCCAGCTAGGATTTTTTTACCGATGGAATTTTTGATCATTACAAAAATAGTTTCCATTGTACAAACTGACTTCCTTACCCTACGTAAAACAGCAGCTGGCAAGAAAGGTCTTTAATTTGACCTGAGAATTCCTTAAAGTGTGGTAATTTTCACATTATCGATCAAATAGGTAGCCTTTCAAAATGCAGTTTATCGTAGTATTTCCCAACATTCATGAATACATCTAAAGTCATGAATACACATGAATTTATCACATTCAGTTTTTATCTGACATTTTGCAAGATTATCTTCTATACACTCTTTACAAAAAATAAAACAAACAATGACTGTTCACCATGAAAATCTATCATATGGAGCAAATAGACATCCGTATCCAGTACGGAACAAAACAAGGCAATTTGAATGGAAACGCATTACATTTGGTTTAAAAGTGATTTTATCCAACATTCATGGATAAAAATAAATTGGCATGGATATTTTTGAATTTGTATATTCCGGAATTTATCTGATATTTTGCATGATTATTGCCTGTACAATTTTTACAAAAAAAATATTTAAGCAAACAATGACTTATGTTTTCACTATGACCATCTATCAGATGGAGCAAATAGACATCCGTATTCAGCCTAGAACAAAACGTCACTACATGAGCTTCCGCTATATAAGAACAACAGTTAACATTCTCAAGGATCTAAAAGTAAGTTTCGTACCATTACTTTTTTTGCGGGTGAAAACTAGGAAACGATTTTCAGAATTTCTCCTATAAACAGGAAGCGTATAGAATCATGGAATTATTACCTGATTTACAGAATGATAACTAGTTACTGTTTGAGATTAAGGGTAAACAAAAAAAAAACAACAAAACAATACAGTCGAATCTTATCCGCCATTTTCTGCCATCCACTCTCATTACCGACGGTCAAATGACAACAGTGAATTAATTACTTACATTTGTTGCAGGGTATAAACTTGGAATCAGCACTATCGACGGAACTTTTCACTTGTTGAAATCGTTTACAAAAGTGAGACTGATCTCAATGCGAGGGGTGATCGATATCTGATGCTGGTTGCGATCAAACAGCAGCAGGCTCTGTATAGGCCACTACTGTCATTCACAATGTTTTGTGGGCCCTTTCAAGTGATAAACATTAAGATCGATATAGCTGGTGGTATTCAATCTGCTTTATACTTCTCCGAGGCCCATTGTATTCGGAGTGTGGTGTCGGATACTATTTCCTGTAATTGTCACTTATCCCATTTTCCCGCCACCGACACCAGGTGCGGCGTCCGCCTGCAAATTTCATTTATTTCTTTTTTATCTTACCTATCCCATAATGCACTAGGATTCCACTTTCCCGCCCGCATCTTTTTATGTCAGACGATTTGACACAGGATCCACATTTTCATTGGATCCATTTTCAGTGAACTTCTTTATAGATTGAAATAAGGTAGATTATAAGTGTACAACAAAGACTTTACAAACTTTTCTAGGCAGGGCTTAACCTCGACCCCAAACCATATACCAACCCATGGGGTCCATATATAAGCACCTTTGAACTTCTTCATGTATACCGCCCTCTACACACGTACCACATTCTCCGTATGCATCTTCCCCCCCAATTTTGCTTTAACATTGTGCCCAATATACTCCCAATGTTGATGATTGATGCATCTGTTTATCTACATTTCGAAACAATTGACCTTTATATAAATATGCAAATATCGGTATTTGCTCTGAAATGAGTTAAAATGTTGTTCAGAAAAATGTATACGGGTATCTGACTTTATATGTATGTTAAGAAAACAACAAGAAAAGGAATCGCAAACACCCATCTGTAAATTAACAGGTAAAAGCTGATTGAACAGAAGAAATTATTCCTTACGTAGACAAAAAAAGGTAGAAAAAACAGAGACTGGTATTTCATTTCACTTTTGAATGACGAAAATTTGATGACATTTAAACTTTGTATCGTGTGTACAGTGTGGATTTTTGGCCCGACAAAATGTTCTCATATCTCTGTCTATTCATAATCAGGAAACAAGGTGTTGGCTCACGAAGGTGGTGGTGGGGGGGGGGGGGGGGACAGAAGAAAAACAAAACAAGCGAAATCTTTGTCATCAATTTTTAAATTATACCACTTTTCATTTAAGTGAATTCATTGTCAGTCGCCGGATCGAGTCATACCGTTCCCCTTTTCATCCTTTGATTAAATTTACTTTCTATAATTTAGTCTTTGTTCCTTTTTCTTAGGATCCAAGTGTTGCGTAACTATACATGCAATTAGCACCCTGGCACCCTAGTCTCTTTGTTCCTCATTACGTCACTCGACAATTTCTGGTAAAAAAATTCCCTTTCATCGTCTAATTTTATTTCCTGTATAGTATCTTATACGAAAACTTCGTTAAATCGTTCTAAACTGTGTTGATTTAGTACTTTTAATTGCTTAGCCATGTTTTCTAATTATGGTATGTTTAGGTAATCCTCTTTTTCCATTCCAGATTTTTTTGTCGACGACGGCTCTCCCACAAAATCAAGCAGGAGGGCTTCTGCGCTATTTAACTGATTAACAAGTTTCCCATCTTTTCGTAGTTTTACGCCATATGAATAACCTTCTGCCACGCTTGATCGACTATGTACAGTAAATGGCGGGACCTTTGTTCAAAATGCAGACTCACGGGGACATCTCTGACGTAAACGAAAAGCCTTGGCACACAACCAGTTGCTTGTATAGTGTAGCATTACACAGAGCCATTATGTTATTGGGTAAACCTGCATTTGGTGTAGCTCCCTTGTGCTACTAACGAGGAATCATCAACATTAAGTTAAAGTTAGGGCCATTTTTATTAAGTTTTTGTGGTTAGCCAAGAGTTAATGTTTACATCGCATTTTACCACTCTGAGGGAAACGGTTTCAACATGGGTCGAATCTAACTGCAGGGAGCGTTAATGCAAAGTCACACAGACGGACACCGTGTATCCTGACCTCAAGCTGACTTGTGTACAGTACGGTATATACAGCTAGTCGCTAGACAAAAATTAAAACGGGTGTTCGTGTCATTACGTCGGCTGCACTTTCGTAAATTTAAAGAACGACAAATCATGGCGAACTATGAGCATCTAATTCTTGCCTTGGGTTTTGCGATTCTTGTGGATGTTGTGGAATCGACCAGTAAGTAGTTTTTGTTTGCTTGTTTTTATTTTTTTTTCTCTTTGAAATTAGTGAGTATGGGCCTATAAGTGTATACTGATTTTGAGCTTAACCAATGTACTGGATATAATCGGATGGAGTCAAAGGTACGTTTTGCTAGTACATTGGTAGAACGGTCAACAATTAAGTGACAATGTTATGGACTGATCTGAATTTTTGAATCGTAAAGACTTACAATTGACGTCTACGTTTGAGTAATCGTATGACGTTAACTTACAATAGTAGGCCCTATGCAATGTCCTTCGTAGCTGTTTATAAAACAGATTCTCCATCATGCCCCAGGTGTGATTTCCTGGCCGTGAATGTAAAGTCTGATACCAGTACACAGGAGAATCACGTAATCAAACTCTCCGTTGTATAGTTGCTATCGCCGTCTGTGGGTAGCGGGTCCAGATTATAAAATAGTACCCAAACTCGCCACGGAACTCCCCCTCATGCAGTAAAATGATTTTAACCCGAAAGGGTAAATTTCATGAGACTCATTCTGTGAGAGTCGGAGATAAATAGTACATAGTTAATTTTTATTTGTACAACTGAGGCACCCTTATCATAGAGAACTACAAAAGACACACTTGACAGTGTTTCATATTCTCGGTGATTTCAGCTAAACGGAGGACAGGTAGCTTAATTGCGACGCACTGTAGACTAACATCTCACAAATCGGGCAAAGGTATATGTCTCCAACAGATTTGTGGTAAACCCTACCGAAATCTACAAATGGCAAATTGTGCCAGAATATCCTCCAGTAGGAAAAAAAACACTTCACTCTGAATTTTTCTTATGTTGACGTCACACTTCATGAAAATTTCTTAGATGTGGTGCCCTTTTAAAACAAAAAATGCCGGCCCTCATTACACATAATTAGAATGTTTTCAGAATGTCCTTTGAGATATGTACCCCCCCCCCTCTCCTACCCTAAAGATTTTGTCTGGTAGTGCTCTTCGGTAGCCATGAAGTCCGCCATTTGAGGGATAGACTATTTTAACATGGCCAGGCGAATGCCTGTGATTTGATCATATTTAATGTCTTCCCCGTGTCCGCACCTGTATGCAAATAACTGAATTTGAATCACTATTCAAATTGTGAAGGAACTTCAATTTGCACGTGTCTAGAATATTCAGGTTCCTAGTCACTCTGTGCGGCCGATCCGTAGCAAGTCTACACTACATGCAATTTGTAGCACAGACACATGAGACCAACCGTCGGCTCTATCGTAAATTTACGTAACACAATGATATTATATCATCGCGTAAAAGAAGACTACCACAAAGAATAGACTACTCCCAATTGTTGGAGAATCACAAAAGCTACGGTATCTCCCGAGACATTCCGTACGTTAGGCCTATGCATATTCCAACAATTTACAATACAAACAACAACAAATGCATTGTCATCTCTCCCATTGCCGATAGTATACTGTATAGGCTCGAATCACAATACCCTGCAACTCTCCCAAATCAATGCCGCCAATATTCACAAAACATGGAAACAATAAACCTTTGAGTTTTTTTTTTGCAACTATATATACTTGCAAAAATAAAATACGTAAACTTGATGTATACATAATTATGGCGGTTCGTAGCATTTCCTGCATGGGATCTATTTGTCCGAATACTCAATACCACAGTCTTGTTTATGTACATGGAGATAACATACAGGCGTTATTTGCTTTGGTGAAGTACTATTTGTTAATTATTTGTTCAAACACAAGAAGAGCATAAAAAATGAAATGTTGAATCAATAAAATGGCAATTCAGATAGCTTGCGATACCCCCCCCCCCCCATCATTCCCAAAAGCTATACTATAGTATATGAGCAGATGTAAAGTACGTATAGGATAACAAATTACAATGAATTCAATATGATAGCAAAATGTAGGCGTAATTTTTTTTTTAAATATGAAGCGTAGCAAACATATATATTTTCCCCAAAAAGTGATTTTGTTGCAGGTGAAATCCATCACTTTGGAAAAGATCTAAGATCATCCACGTGATGTGGCCTTAAAACTCTTCATACAGTATAGTCTCTATATTAGCAATGGAAGTTACGTTCTTTAAAAAGAAATGTGCTTTCTCTTCTGAAAAAAAAGAACACCTAAGGTACCTTTAAAAAACTATATTTCTGGACACGGAATGATATATTATTCCAAATAAACCAAAACTGGTACCGTAGCCTCCTTTTCAAGAAATAAGTTACTGACTTTCTGAAAGGTAGAAATTCAGTTACTTGTTGGATAATTATTTCATCAAAACATTTCATAATGTGTAATGATGAAAGAATGGATTAACAATGATTACAAAAGCCATTGTCTCTGTACCGCACATATTGGTTTATTTTTAGCACATCGGGTATTTCCCTGTAATTCAAAACAACCCTATTCGTGCAAACATCGAAAAATTTCAGTGAATACAAAATCAATTCTCTGTGATGAATTGATAACGCCAGATAAGATCATCTATTGGCATGTATGTGACTCACGTATACTCATTTCATATGAGGCAATATCAACCATACGTTTTGTAAGCATAGCCTGTGAAGCTTTAAAAAAAAATCGCTTCTCTCGTAAACTGAAGCCATGTCGAATGACATATTTTACACGCAATTACACAGCCAGTTTTAAATATCTGTGTGCATATGGTTTGTGTATACTTAAAGATCATTAAATGTCGCGCAGCGTGTCACGCGTGTCACGTCCCAGATGTGACACTGTACATTACGTTACAGTAATGTCAGCATGTACAGTAACGTCAGCATATGAGCATCTGCGTTTTCACGCCCAGGTAAAACCGAAAAACATTTCACAACTGCAGGCCTTCCATGAACACATTTTTCTTGAAAGGTGACCACATCCGATATACCATGTATGTTGCTCCCTCCTTACCCCCCTCCCCCACCCCACAAAAAGTTTCACAAGCAGCTGCCGTAGGCATGCACATGTTATTCCTCACAACGTTGCGCATTATTTCACCGTAGTTGGTAACGTTTATTATAGAACGGAAATTGTGTTGGGGTCATATTTTTGAGGTGACCTTTTCTATTGTTCTCCGTCCTAAAAGCTGACAAAACAAGACTAACTTCAGTGAAGTAAAGGTTATGGGATGAGGATTACATAAACAGAGTTGTACTGTTTACACAATCGTGACAACGCAAAAAAGAAAAATGAAACAATTTTCTCTAGGTTTTTGCTAAATTCGACTTGGTTTCACCTCAATTTGTGTTAAGTATATTATTCCTTGTTTACTGGCGAAATGATGGGGTTTCTAACGAAAGTGTGACGTATTAACACAATCTACCTATTCCTCTTTACTATGCCGTCTTTTCGTGCTCACTGAAACTTCCAATTTTTGCCATAGGAATATATAGTAATATCATGCTGCCTCTGTAGACATTTAATCAGTGACACACCTACTGTACAGGTAGTCATTTAAGATTCGGGACCTTAAAACGGAGATATCAGCTACAATCGCCAGTTTTCTACGTTTCATGAGGAGATCAGCATGAAATGTAGAGGATGAAAGCCCAAAGGTGTATCGATGCCCTGGTTTGGATATTTTAAAACCTTTTTTCATTATTTTTGTTTCATTTTGATATTTCCTTGGCTTGTTTTCTTCGAACAGTTCCCATGTCAGCACATAGCCCATGACAATCACGTCCCACGGGCTGTCATGGGTCCTTATTATGTTATTCCAGGACCCGTGGGACTCCAAAGCTTAGAAGGTCCCATATGATTACAGCGGATAAAATGGGAAGGCAATACGATTTTGGTGAATTTTGCCACTGAAATGTGGATCTCAAGGACAAATGGGGCAGCATGACTGTACATGAAAAGTAACAGTGTACATGGCATCAAGTGGAACAGTATCTGGCCCTGCCTGCATTTATGCTACTGTGGTACTGTTGCACAAATCTGTAAAATCTGTAAAAGCGCAAAACACAGGAAACTTTCCTTGACGCTGCAAAAAGTTGCTTCCACTGGCAGTGATACGAGATAGGACTATATTGAAAAAAAAAATACTTCTTGCGTGGCCGTAATTTGTTGTAAAAGATTCAGTTCAAGATTCATGAAAAACGGTAATTGTTTTAGTTTTCTAAAAAGTTTTTTACACTCAATTGTTACGTTGGTGTACTTGGGCAACGGATGGTAGCTTGTCACTGTCACAGTAACAATGTATGTACATAAATGTTTCACCGAGCTCAACGTCCCCAACCTGACATGAAGATCTCAATTGTTTTAACGCCTATAGAAAGGACGGGAAACCAACCTTGGTCACACCCGTGGTTACCCGCTTCATTTTACCCTTTTGTCGAATATCACAATGGCGACATTTACAAGTTTCTGTCGGATGCGTTGGCAGAACTATCAGCTCCACTGAGCAGATTGACGTCACTCATAATTATCTCTCATTCATCGGGTGCAGTGAATAGGTGAATTATTATTGATATACTTTTTACCGCTCCTTGACATCCAAAATAAGATAATTCTATAACCAAACGTTTCACACGGTGTGAGATTTGGTATATAAACTGCACCATGAGCGTCTAAACCTGAAGTTTTACTTCTTTCTTCTTTTTTTTTATCTCTGAGTTCTTGCGTTCAATCTTCATGAAATGAACGGCTTGGACAAGCTGAGTTGTTCTTTAAAATATTCTTATTCAAGTCAGGTTTTACAACCTATCGCCAATGAAGAACTGCTAAGGAGTGATTTCGTTACCTTATACAAGCGTAGCGATGACAGAGACTCCTCCACAAGGCTTATGCCAGTCATGTAGAACTTATGATGATCTTGCATTGCGTACACATAGTGTTCCATATCTTCACGCATTCGAGCTGTTAAACTTGCTGAACGTGAAATCAACAACATAGCGTCACACAGTACCCTGTAGAAAATGTTCAGGCTATTTATGCAACTCCCTGATTCGAGTTAAGTGGTTCGATTTTGCGAATGTATGGAGGGAGGGGCTCATGGTACAAGCGTTCATCTCTGACTTAAGTTTCTAATTTTGAAATGTTCCTTGATTTAAGCCAATGGACATCATTTACAGTTGCTTACGCTACATACACCCAAAGAAGTAAGTCAAGCCATATAATCCATGTAGTTGCTCATGTTGTAATTCCAAAGTACTTGCTCAAGCTATGCACGCGAAGAAGTTGCTTAGGTTATATATGCACCCAAATAAGTTGCTCAAGTTGTACACAAAATAGTAGTTGGTAGTTGTACACTCAAGGTGGTTGCTCAAGCTACAGGCATAGTACCGTAGTTTGCTCAAGCTATGCACCAAAAATAGTTGCTCAAGCTCTACACCCAAAGTAGTTGCTGAAGCCATACAGTCAGAGAAGCTGCTTAAGCCATACACCCAAATTAGTTGGTCAAGCTATGAACCAGAAGAAGTTGCTTAAGGTACACACTCAAAGTACTTGCTTAAGCTATAAACCCAAAGTAGTTGCTGAAGGTACACACTACTTGGTTAAACACACAAAGTACTTGCTCGGACTGTAATCGCAAAGTAGTTGGTGCAGTGACACCCAAAGTATTTGCTCAAGTTATACACCCAGAGTGTAGTTGCTGAAGCTATACAGTCAAAGTAGTTGCTGAAGCTATATTGCATGCACTATGCACTCAAAGTAGTTGCTGTAGCTATGTTGCATGCACTATGCACTCAAAGCAGTTGCTCAAGCTCTACTCAAAGTAGTTGTGCACAAAATGTAGTTGGTCAAAATTGAACACTAGATGTAGTTGCTCAAGCTGCTGTCCAACACCACAAGTAGTTGCTCCAGGTATACATGCCCGAAACGGTTGCTACGTTGTACACTTAGAACTTTGTACCTATTTAAACTATACACCCGAAGTAGTTGATCAAGTTGTATGTACAGTATAGACTGTCAAGCTGTACTAACAGAGTATTCATGTAAACAAAGGTAGTTGCTCCGGGCCCGGATCAACGAATAGCCTAACCAACATATAGGTATAGGAGACCCTTTGACAAAAATTGTGGGAAACAGATACGGACAGATATTTTAAGCGCAGCTTCAATTTTGTGCCCTCCCCCCTTTATCGTGGATAAGTAGGGGACTCCCACCACCTTACTTTGGCCATACATCGTTCAATGCCACTTCAGTGGTTTTTTAAACATATTTCAAAAGTCAATTGGAGACAGTGAAGGCTGATTGTGAAGCCCGGTGCCGGTACGTGCAGGTGGCGGCCTTCCTTAATAAAGGGAAAGAGGGCGTTTAGAATACACCAACATTACATATAAGAGAAAATAGTTTTAATCATTGTTAAACCATGCAGTCTCGTCAATAAACATATTCAAAAGCTTCATCTTCTCAAAACATTATGCACGTGATGAGTAACGGAAGATGCACTCATTGGAATTTTGAAAAGTCTGGGTGAACAAATTAGTGCTGAGTAACAAACAACCGAATTTCTATCTGTGAGGAGCTTATTTCTTGAAAAGAAGGCCTCTGTCCTTCCTCATTTTGAATAATCTATCATTCTAAGTCCGCAAACATCGGTTACAAAAGTATCATTTTTTTTTCTATACAAACACTCTATTTCCCTTTACCTTCACGGTAACATTCCTATACTGTAGCTATTGCATGTTGAAAATGTCCGCAAACATCTTCAAATCCGCCCCCGTATTGGGTTTCAGGGATCAATGTTTTGATGACTGCCTTAGAATTCGTTTCCTCTGTAGTGACAACTTACAAACGATCCGAGCGGTTGTAAAGGATCACGTGGTAAAGACTCATGACTCATTACAATACATTAGTTGTTTAGAGAGAAGAAGTATGCCCATGTAATCCAGTATATAGTTTTGTCATATACCGCACCCTACAGGCACACAACATTGTCGGGTACTTCCTTATCATAGGATTGCAGTTGTGACGTTGAAACGGTTAGCCCAAAATGAGTGGAAACTTTTTTTGTTTGATTCGAATACAACACGGTTGGCTGCAAGCTAACTTTAGGATGCTATGAAGTCAGTGGTCTGCTTATCGTCTGCATGTGTGTTTGGGCGTCTCTGTGCGTGTGTGCACTTTCAAAGTGCGATTGTACCTCACTGAGGTGATGACGCAGTCACCCATATTCAAAATATTCGATATGAACATATGTCATATTTGGCTGCAAGGATCCCATCGCAGCCAATATTTATATCGTAAATATTAATGCGGTTAACGTGTCACATGGAGAAAATAAAATTGAAATTGTTCTTAACTACTTCTCAAGCCCCGAGAGGCATTGAAGAGACATTTTTATCATGTGTTGCAAAATGTGTTGTGTCGATGCATGTTTCTTGTAACGTGTGATCAATCACCCCGGAGGGGGGGGGGGGCGTGGCGTCACATCACCGTTCTCGATGTTTACCTGGGTAGGATAAATTCAATATGGGAGTACACGATAATTACTCGTATGGAAAAAGATATGCATCATGGTTAGAGAGAGAACCATATTTTGTGGTGCTCATGTACTGACCAGTTAAACAGGTTTTGATGTCATATACTGTATGAAAATATTCAAATAGTTGTAAGTTGGTAAACAATCGTCGTAAACGAGAACCTAATTTGATATTGCTTTGAGACAACCTGAATTGATTTGAGACAACCTTTATCTGCCAAAAGTGTTTTTTTTTTTCATCCTTATTCATTGCGAACGTTCGATATATGAAAGAAAGTATAACTAATGAATAGTCATGAATGCTGAGGTAAACAACGATCCTAACGCAAATACGTTAATATACTTCAACTAATGATCATGGGTTTATTTTACAGAGAAGTTTATATACTGTACAAGACTAGTATACATCATCTAACCGTGATTTGATAAAATATTAATCTAGTTAAACCACGCAAGAAATCACACTGTCATTACAAGTACTCTTGTATTTTTCTTTTTTCCTTTTCCCGCTTACTAAAACAAAATGCTCTTCGGTTGGTTACAAGTAGAAGCCACTTTCTCTTCCTTGTTTGGATTCACATGAGAGGGTTACCAGTTCGGTGTCACTTCTCTCAAGCACGACGAACTGCGAATTAGCATGATACTAGGGGGTTACTTTAGCAGGAAGTTGTTCCAGATATACCGGGTCACTACATCCCGGCATTCACGGAAACTTCATAAGATAAAATAAGCTGATGTCAGGGTTTCTTAAAGAATATCCCCCACTGTTTAAAGTTGTAAACAATGCGTGGTCATTGTGTATATTCTTCTCTACTTACCTCATTGAATATAGCATGTAGGACAGTGGAACGTAAACCTTTTTGAATAAGGGGGTCACATAGCGGGGCTATTTGAGCTCCGTGCACGCATTACTTCGATGCACAGTTGCAAGCCCGCCCTCTAACTGTAAAAAGCAACACCACTTGAGGTCTGATCCTGAAAAGTGTAACGAAGTGAGACAGTGGAACTAAATGGAGTAGTAGAATTCATGCAGACAGTATCTATAAAAAGGCGCGAACGCCAAAAAAAAAAAAAAAAAAATAGAGATGAAAAATTGGTAAAACGCCAGTGAGTGTAAGATTTGAAAACACAATATTTGTTATCACAAGCTTTTATGGATCTTTTTGTTTTGTCATTTTTTTCTTGTGATATTTAATTCTTATTTCTGTTCAAAAAGGGTAGGGCGGGGAAAGGGGGTCTACCGCTCTTCGCAGGCCGCAGGTCGGTCACCCCTGTTGTTGGGCAGTCTCTAAAATCTTTGTAAATGTGTTTAACAATACCTTCAGATGTATAAAATTATGAACAATTATGTCATTGTTGACAATTGTTTCTTTTACATTTTTTTTCTACAGAAAACGTAAATATTTAATGACCTTCTCCAACACTTAAACACAACAACTATCTTAGTCACTGTTTAATGCAGCCGCTATCTTTAGGTGTTAGCTGAGGTCATTTAAGGATATCATGATAATTTCTGTGAAAAAAAGGAAACGTATGGAATTTGCTTACAGTTTGAAATTCTAAAATGTTAGAGCAACGAGATAGCTTTTTTTACATACCGAAGACCACGGCGTCCCTAGCTGTATCATGTCAGGGTAGATCCTGTTTTAACGTTCCACGTGGGAATCTTTCGGGTACCACTTAATGTGCTCATAGATGATAGAACATGTTTGTTTTTCATCGAAGGCACTTCAGATCCTACCTCGATGATTCCTGAATCATAACTAATGATATTACTATTTGAAAAACGACTACGCAAGTCGACAAAGATTCCCAGTGCCTGAAAATTTTACAACATGTTATGTAACAAACGGCAAAGTAATTACTGCAATAAGTCTTTGAAGGCCTATTGACACTGAGAGTGACCATTTAACCTTGACCTTTGACATCAGTGAAAAGTAGATTCGGTTTGTCGTAGATTCAACCAAAATGCTGTGAACATAAAGGTCACAACGGAAGTAACGATGTTTCCTTCAAGGCAGACGTGAATATAAAAAAAGATGTTCAAGTACATTACTTAGTGTTGAAATACCGTCATGCCGTGTGTATTCATGAACAGTGGGCCTATCTCAAAGTTTTGGCGCCATATTTTCGTTTTGCTTGACTAAGTTCAGTACGTTTTGACACCCTTGTTTGACACTTTGAATGGCACTTCATGTCAATTTGACATAGAAACAAAATCAATTTGACGTTTGCAGAACATCATGCTTTGGCATTGCTTTGGCACCTAACCGTGAAAAGAAGACATCAGAGGAATGCGTGTTTTGTGATAAAATAAAAAGTAAGGAAGTCAATAGGAACGAGCTATATAACAACATTTCGCTGATATTAGTGTTTCTACAAGTATCTTAAAGACGTTCAAAGTCCCTGGACCGGACGTGTTCACGATTGTGTTCTGGATTCGTTTTGATTGCTCGAACTTCGGCAAGTTACGAGCGTCAACCCCTCCACCACGCAAAAAAGAAAAAATTGAACCTATTCGAGAGGGAAACCTCTGTCATTCTCTATTAATCTAACTCCTTGATCCTAATCAGGATCGCTGATTGGCTTAAATCTTGTTTATGACATTAATTACATTCTCAGCGCAACTTCCAAGCGAACTTGTTCAGACTTTCAATTGTTTCGCTGTAGTGTTTAATTTTTGTTTAGTTAAGTTTGTTTAGTTAAGTTTTGGCTCAAAAACATAATCAGACTTGAAAGGGAAATATTACATTTAAAATGCACCAACATGGCATACGAAGCTGCTAAACCATTTAGTCTCATCAATAAACATCAGTTATACATATAGCTGATGTTTATTGATGAGGCTGACTGGGTTAACAATAATAAAAGCTTCGTCTCCTCCAAACGTCATATACATATAATGAGTTGCGAAAAATGCATGGGCCTACATGATTTGAATTTTCGAAAGTTTGGCTTAAAAAAAAAGTTCTTGAACAACAAATAAATGAATTTCCACATGTTGAATAATCCATCATTCTCTGTTCACAAATATTGGTTTGAAAATATGATCTTTCTTCCCTATAACACTCGAAGACATAAGAAGAGTCATCTGACTCTGGGTTCGTCGGTGATTTCCTCTACAAGTGAGTCAATTAATAATGAGAAGAGAGTCATCTAACCCCGATGAATCCGTTACGTGACTCTCCGAATGGAGGCTACGGACTCTCCACGCCAACTCCGTGGACAATTTCCCAGCAAACTACACATACCTTACAGTAGGTTTGAACTTTAAAATGAGACTATACCACGAACAGTCAGCACTCTCATCCGAGGGTCATTTTTGACGTATATAGTTCTAAGTGACTGGACTCTGTTATGTATATCTTGCGTATACCGATCGTTTTCGAAATCTGTTTCTGTTGCAATCTGTTGTGGGGGAAATTCCCGAAGGGGTCAAGGCAACCAATTTCCTCAAAAGGTCTAGTTTTGCCAGATTGACAGCGAGATTTCAGATTTTTTTGTTTGTTTTTGTTATTGTTAGACCAGACACATGGTAACGCTACAGTAACTATTTGCTTGTTTGTTTTTTTTTTGGTTTTTGAATTTTAATGCTTGGAACTAGTTCTCGCGCACCTGATGAAACTGTGTGATGATTCTAGCTCTTTCAAAGATAAAAGTTAACCGTTGACGAAGTGACACAAGAAGTTAAATCATAGTAGTATGCATGGTGCCAATACATCGTAACACGGTAGGTCGACTGGAAAAAAAAATATTTGAAAACAAAAAGTTAATTCGCCCTAAAATTATCCTTCTAAGAAAAATGTGGGTCGGTGCAAGTTCTCTTGTGAGAGTTGGTTGTCTTGAGGTTGGGCAAGCACTTTGGGGGCATGATGAGCCAAAAACAATCGATTGTAGAACCGTAAGAACAATGGGGCGTATGTTTCATGAACTGTTTAAATGGAAACAGGGTGTCTACATAATACGTCTGGAATGTATAGGGGAATGTCATCTGGCGTCATATAGTGACTTTTTGGGAATTAAGGGACAAGCCAAACTCTGACGAACCCCCCTCCCCCCCCTCTCCGCATTTAGTCCACGATTTCGAATAATTTACAAGTGGATAGATAATTCTACGCGGTTTAACTTCTTCAAAAACACCGTTGAGACACTAATAAGGGAGTGCGCTAATTTCAAACAAAATTCGTCAATTATTTGTAAGAAATTCCTTCAAAATCAGCTATCTTGATGAAATGTAACCCCTTGGTCATATCTCCCTCGCCAAGCTCCGTCACCATGTCGCTGTAGTTAACTAGATTTCTGGGGAATTGCTATAGATCCTTCAGAACTCCAGATATTGTGGGGAGGGGGGGGGGGTGTCGTCCAAACCCCCTGAACCAACCCCTTGCTGGATACGATTACCAGAAATAACTGTTTTCATTTCAAATTTTACACTTCAAAGTGACGATTGAAGCTTACACGACTTTTGTGTGTAAAGTAACACAAAACCGGCATTACGTATCAACCTGTGTTCTTCACCCACAGTCAGTAGCTATATAGATACACCCATAGCTATAACCACAGTCAATGGCGTCTCTCGTATAACCAGGGTAGTGGCCAGGTGTAATCTGATTGGTCAAGACTACATTCGAATTTCATATTTGCCAGATATTGTTCATCCACAGTGAGTTTTCCTTGTTGATCCTGCAAGAAGGATCCCACAGACGCTGAAGAAAGGAAACGTACCTTTAACCTCTCTCATCATGACCTGAAAGCTAGAAGTATATGTCAGAGTTACGGTCGCCTCAGCAACATTTGCTTTAATGTTCTAAATGATATTTTCATTGTTTTTTTCTGCTAATAATACCTACTGTATACCTACAAGTCTGTATAACGTAATCTGCAATATCCTTTAATTATTCTTCCCCAAAATGACAACAAGGCCACTGCATGAGTCTTTCAGTCCAAGTTTTCAATCGGCAAAGGAACAAAGGAATTTCAAGACCTATGTCGCTCACCCACGGGGAGAATTTTACAGGCCCAGTCACTTAATTCGTCATTGGTCATTGCTTCCGGCTGAGCCATTCATAGCATCAATCGAAAGTGACCAGTACTGCAGATTTACTGGCAGACCCTAGATGAGGGTAAAAGGCTAGGCGATCTATTTCTTTGTGACCAATGGGTGCTATTCTGCCTCGTGTTTCTTTGTGTGGTTTCTTTGTCTTCTGTTCTACCCTCTTTTGTCTACCCGAGTATTCCTTGTCTCAAAAAGCTGTTTTTCCCTAGATCACTATTGTAAAGAAAGGAGGAATTAAGTGAGTCTCAAAATTTCTTTGTGTCTGTGAGGTCTCGATCGGCGTATGCTTGGTAAATGCTTGGGCAATCCCGATGCCTGCTCAATACCAGTACCTCGTACCCCATTAATCTCTCCCATCGACTTACAAACTGAAATAACGACCTTCGAGAGCCCCTAATGCATGCAGGATACAATACCACAACAGGACGATTTGCTACCAGTCATGTCATTGGTAATTGCCTGACCTACCATGTGTTTTTAAAATTTCCATATGGCTTTATGTCGACCACTCAGACTTTGAGATTGAATCGGTGGAAGTTTTGAGAGGTGCTCCCCCCCCCCCCCCCCTTGACAAGACTCCACCGACCGAAATATCACTACGACACCTTCCATTTTCTAATAAGCTCTAAATCTCCTTAAAATTTTCCTATTTTTCACATAATCTATATATAATTTAATTGGTGTTTAAGGGGTGGAGGGTCAGCATGTTGGTTAGAATGTCCCTCTGGCAATCACTAGGTTCCCGGTCGGATCAAATCCCAGTGCAACCAGTTGGAATTTTTGGGGGGTACTCAAATTTGCTCGTTAAGTAAACAGACAAAGCTGTTCACAGTGATACTGAGAGGTTTACTGGTGATTTCAATTTGGGCTCCTGTTATCCGATTCAGTTCTTATCCGTCTCAGGTTACTCGGCACAGCTGATGGACTGCTGAGCTGGGCAGGTCCTCCACGGCTCCCGTTGGGGAAAGTGGTTTTTTTTTTGGGGGGGGGAAGTGGTTAAAGGCTGGGGGATGCACTCTCGTCCGTCGGATGGGGACGTTAAATGGCGGTCCCAGGAGCGACTTGTGCTTTGTATTGGATTATTGGTTCCCCTTGTCCCTTTACCCTCTGAACACTGGTCGAAAAGAGGGGGCCGAATTTCGCCGGTGTTGATCCACGATCAACATGGTATGGGATCATCGATGAGTTTACAGAATTTCTGATCCTCAAATTTCAAATTCAAAATTCAATTCATTCATTTTTTTTTTATAAATCCAAGAAAAACAACAGTGATGTTAACTAAAAATTAAATCTATCCCCGTGGCTCAGTTTTGGCACTTTTCCCCCGATGGTCAACGGATCTCGAGGATGTACATAATCTGATAGTGTATGCGACCCGATGAACATTTAATGAGGGTACAAGACATTGCTGGTCCTCATCAGTTGTGCACCAATATCTTGTCGTGAGTCAGGCTGTCTGGGTTAACCGTTGGATATATGAAGGTTCCCGCCACAGGCTTACCCCGTGGATATATGGAGGTTATATTTCTCATTGTTATGAAACGGGATGACTCTCAAGATTAAAAGTTGGTTTGGCTTATGCCAAAGCTGAATCCCGGAGTTGATGGAATTGATCGTAATCTGGTGAATTTCCCCTCAAAAGTTACACGTTTTCTTTTTTCTTCTCTTCTCCAGGACGGAGTGGCTCTAGAAATTCCAGCCGTTTACCACAGGACAGCGGTTTTAAGAAACGTAAGCAACTGTTGTAAACTGCGATTCCATCAAACAGTTTTTTTCACCTCTCATCGTTTCTGCTATCATTTTAATCATTTTATCATTTTTTCTACGTGCACCCTTTATCGAGAGGCCTTCCTAACCTCATCCCCAACCCCTTCAGGTGTCCCCACCCTCCCAGATTGCACTATTAGTAAAAAGAATGAAAAAAAAAAGTTTGAAGTTTGTTTTTTTTTAATTTAATTTACTCTCTTTCATTCGCAGAGCCTCTCCCCTGGTGGGTATTCCCCTTGATAGCGGTCATCGGTTTAGTCGTAACCCTTCTGATCCTTTACTTCACGAAGAAGTTTTTCGCCGGCCAGAGAACGATCAAGATAAGGAACAGCCTCAGGAACCGGCCACGCAGTCCCTGGATAACTACGGACAACAGGGACGGCAGAAGCGACGGAGGTTCCGACGTTGAGTCTCGAGATATATCCATCAACGATTTACCCCCGAGTTACATCGAAGTGACGAAAGACTTCGAATCACCCCCTCCACCTCCCTATGACGCCATCTTCCAGTGTTCCGCGGCCTTCATCGATGCCGGCCTAATGGCGCAATTACCGGTTATCGCGATATCGGCCGGATCGGGGGAAAACGGACCCACGGAGCGAGACGACAAAGCCTCTGCCGCGAACGCAGCCTCGTTGTAAACGGAAAGCTGAAGTGTGCCACTGTTTTCTGTTGGTTCACTCCTTTTTTAGGAACTTGAAGCACCAATTTTGGTATGATCGTATAAGCACATATGACGATGTTATACAAAGAACGCGTAATCGTCCCCCCACATCGGGTAACACCTGCGGTAAGAGTTTCCATCGCGGGATGATAAACCATATTTATTTGTACATACGTGGTGTCAAAAGTACCGCAAAGTCCTCCGAGACACTTGATAAAATGGGTCAGCAACCATGGTAAGCTTTCGGAGAGTTTAATCCGCCATAGTGCCAGTGTGACGTTTACATACACGTCGCATGAAAGTTCAAAATGTAGTCAAAGTGAGGGCAAAAAATTGTGTTTAAGCGTACGATAGTTAAGAGGGGGAGCAGTCCCACTATTTATGTCGCGAAGCAAACATTTGTGGCTCTTGCTGTCAGGTTACACGGTATAATAATGATCGTTATCTTTTGCGGACGTCACCGATTGGTTGATTTTTTTTTTAATTGTCATGGAATGGAGTTGTTACTGTTGGTGTTCACTTCTGCGAAAGTGAATATATTTGGAGCTGTGTCTTGACGTGGTGGAAGGGCATGTCATAAGCCTAAGCGAAATTCTTACCAATTAGACCAGCCGAGTGCAACCTTCTCGAACACGGGGTCAAATCATGTTGATGTAACCCTCGAATTCACAGCGCTGGACCAGAAAGGAGTATGCCTATATTAGGTTGTTCCTTATCTTAACTCCTCCCCCCCCCCCCTCTCCCAATCACCGCTCCAAATGTCAGTCCAACATGTCCATCTGTTCATTGAACCATTGGCCACTGCATGGCGACGTTCCCCCGACGTAAACACCTCCATTTTGTGTCGACAACAATTCAAACTTTAGGATGCGTCTAACTGAGTAAAGTTTGTAATTCTCCGATCGATGAATTATCAATTTGACATAAAATTCATCACATCTTGTCAAGAATATGACAAGAAAATCCATTGAAAATTACTAGGCGGGCCACACAGAAAGATATAAGCTGCACACGTCTGAACCAGACCAATGTTGGTTGCCGATCTGTGAGAAGTCACAGGTTAATAACAATTAAACATTTTGCATTGTAAATACATCATTTACGTTCAACTCATTCTTTAATTATCCAGTGTAGACCAAAGTTTGGATTACTCTTGTTACGAATTCTATGTATAGGCTAAAGCTTTTCGTAGCGTTTTGTTTGTAGTAAATACACTAAACGAGGCTGAGTTCCTCCCAACCAGTAAAACGAGCACTAGAAAGACAATAGTTGTGGTTGGTTTTACTTCATTACTCGCTCACCTCTCCCGACTCAATAACTGTGCTACCATCTACCGTTTTAAGAGTACCGACTTAAGTACACTTCTCCCTTTCGTACTTCGACAAACATGTTTGGACTGAAGGACTTGGTAGAGGTCAGAGGTCATTTGGGGTCCAAAAGGGGTCAATTTGTAGAATCTAATATACATATGCTACACCCGGGAAAAGAAGTATGGAGAGATAGTATAATAACTAGGTTGATGTGTGTAAAAAAAAAACAACTTGGTTTGGGGTATAGAGGTCAAAGGTCAGTTGTGGTCGACACAAGATCAGTAATCGTGAGACTATCAAAGAAATTACTTAAAGTAATTTAGAGTGACTACATGAAAGGATAAACCCCTTACTGATTTTCATTAGCCATGTTCCTATCATGATCATTAATGTTTTGTTTGTGTTAATTGTTTTATGTTATTCATTTATCTACTTTGTTATGATTTACCATTGGAAGTCTCCTATTTGTCAACGATCTGTATACGGGAGGGCCTTGGTAATATTTCTTGAAAACGGTCAGTTATGAATTAACTTGGGTCCATGTGGTGCAAGTCTCAGTACCTTTCTGCTTATGGATTAGTTCATAGCCCTTTCGCCGTGGCTAATGGAACGATGGGCGACAGATTCAGGTAAAGATGGTATATATACCGTGCAGCTTTAAGAACTAATCTCTGACTGGTGCATATCAAACCATCGAAGTTAATTGCTCAAGGAGCTGAATTTACGTCAGTTTATTAGAAATTTTACGGTACCATCACAGTGTTTCACCTTTGGTAATGTTTTGGTAATGAGAGATATGCAAATGTGAAAATAAATGTACATTGGGATGGTGTTAACTCGGAAACGTTTATTTTTTCTCACGTTCTACGCCATTGCTTTTATTTTTGTTGAGTCGGTATACATTTTGTAAACCTCAAAATTATAAGAACACATACACACACATGCAAAAAGGAACCCATTCTGTAACGACACCCCTTCGTCAAAGTGCAATTCATTCGCAGCAGCAAGATTTGAAAAGAAGAGTACAATTTAAAAACGTGTCATTTATTAAAATTATTGTAAATATTAGAATCAATTATGTCTGCTAATCTTGTCTAAGCTTTTATTACTGTTTATGTTAGCCTTTATTTTATTTTAAAAAGCACTTCAGTTCATTGAGTGAGCGAAATAATTTCATTCGACTCAGTTTGGTGGAATTTGATTTTTTTTTTCAAAGGGAACTTATAAAGGAGGCGGGCCGGGAGCGATGGAGAGTGTGGTCACAGGGGTACATGGGAACTATGTGTTATCCTATAAAAGCCCAGTTAAGGCTAATGTCAACTTTTCATTGCCTACTCCATAATTGACGAAATAGCTCAATTGGCTTTTGGCGTTATCATATGTTCATAAACTGTTTGTCCAAACTTTGGAGAGAAGAATAAGCATGGAATTTGATTATAAATAATTTCGATAAGCACAATAGTTTTCCGTAGATTTTAGGACAACTTGATACGGTACGTTGGGAGAGTGCCCACCTTTTAATTTAGGAAGAAGTACGTGCGAGAGCTTTAACAGAAAGAGGTCACTGGCTGATTGTTGCAGTTGAAGTACACAATGGCTGGTCCATGTGTGGTCGGTAATTGTAAAATCCCTTATGCTTGAAAATGATAACAGCATGACCTGGTGAACGTTAAAGCCAGTCATGATGTTCCATGGTTATACCAGGATGGAGCCTGTGACAGCTACCTGGTTGTACCGAGGTCGAGTGGAAAACACTCGCAACGTCAGATTGCAAGTATCTGGTGTATTACGTCAGAGCCTGACATGATCAACCTCTGATGGGTCGCTTTCTGATCAGACAGAGGCAATGTAAGGCGTAGATAACACGGCCAACTATGATCTGTTTCCCTTCCGAGTGACATTGCACACCTTGTGTCGTCATATAAATGACTTGATAAAACTAGCAAGGGCCAGATTAAATGATTAAAATTCGAAATAATCGGATCATAGTTGTCATATCGAAAAAAATGTTTCAGTCACAAATAACGCTATCTTCATGTTTTTGTTAGTAGTGTAAGGTGAACTAAGATCTCACATAGTGTCATATCATTGGTCTTATTCGCGATGATAGAATATAAGTATCAGTATTAAAAATATTAAACTTAGGAGTGCAAAAGCGGCCGTCAGTGAAAGGCATCCATACAACGTAGTATCTATGGAAAGTAAGAAGTCGTGCCTTCAAAGCTTTTCAACAAGACAAATCAGTATTTCGTTTTTGTTTCTTTTTACTACTTTCATCGTAGCTGTTGAGACACGTTGTGTTTTTATTTTCCTTTCACTTTCTGTGTACGTCTGTGACGTTCACAATCAAAAACTTTTGTCAGATGTTAAGGCAATTGATATAAAGTCCTTTTTTTTTATTTCATACGTGTCTTATTCATGTCTCAATAATGTCGAAAACGTACAACTCATAGCCAGTGTAGAGTTATCTAATAAAAATGAACAAAACGTAATTGAAAATGCACTTTGTTTTCTTTTAATGATTACCGAGCGATAGTTACTGGATTAAGAAACAACAGGAAGAGAGAAATTTGCCAACCATTTGTCATTCTCTTAACTGTTATCATTCTACAGAAATGTGTCTTATTTCTGCCATCTTAATGAGACGATGAATCTGTCTTGAGCACATTGGATTCTTCCTCACTATGTGATCAAGTCTCGCATGTATTTTGCAAAACTCGGTGTGTGCAGTTTTTGGAAACCTTCGTTAACCGAATCTTTTCGCAGTTGCGGATACCTGTTTAATAATTCCGACGATGGTGGAGGTGGAATTTAGTCGGTCAGCATTTAAAATACTCTGTAAAAACGCCCCACATCCCACACTCATTACACAATCGAAACATCTATACGGCACGGCAGTATGAAGGTTTCTTGATAAAATTAAGAACGTCTACGAAAAAGCACGCCCAGCTTTCTTCTTTTGTGAGCATCTGCTATGGGCACACGCCATATGAGATTATAGCGTCATAGTATTAAGTTTTGACGTTTTTCGTTTTGGTTATTTGGTAAGCCGAGAGCATTTCACGACAATGCAGGTATTTGTCCCTCCCCTCTCCCTGTTAACTTATTGGTGGTCCACGGAGTGTAACATGCCTGACATGTCATTATACGTAGTTTCGTTTTCGCATTAAAACGAATGGCTGAAGGCAAACCCGACAAAACAGGATGAAAGATGGCAACATTTTTTGCAAGGTCATTGATATAGTATTTCCTCACACTCAGCACACGAAATGCTGAGTGGTTACAATGTACAAAATAGGCTATACTACAAAAATGGCATGTATACTCTGTAAGGCGTATATTAGTTGAGCAATGAGCTAAGTATATGTGAGTACTCACATTCAACGGTGTAAGTCAGAGATCTAAAAACAGCATTTAAAAGCAGTTAAAGGGTCCTTTTTGTATGCCTTTTACTTTTGTTCAGTGAAGTGCAACTCTTACAACCTAATTATAAAGAATTAGAGTGAATATGGTACAGAATTTTAGTTTGAGTTACCTTTATGGTTACTGAGTTCTGTTTGTATTTAAGAAGCGTACGTATGTTGTGACATGGGTGCTCCACTGCTGATTTTTCTTTCTTTTTTTTTTTCTAAAAATATTCCCTTATTTGAAATAACCCTCTGAATGGTTGGCAACATTGATTCCGTCTGCCAAACCGGAGTTGCTTTATATGTTGACTTATACTAAGCTATAGAACGCCCTTTTTTTTTGTTCGAAGTTTATTGCCTATAATCACCTTGTACTGGGTTCACGGGGATTGAATTATGAAATTTTAAGGATATATTGCTTAAACCTGCCACGATATCAAAGCATCTGCCCTGTCTTAGGGAGCTCTTACTCCGCCCTCGAACTCCAGCTAGAAGTCATGGAACTATTAAACTAAGTGGGTAGCGAAATGACGGCTAAAGTGAAGAAACTGAGAGGAGGACGGAGAGGTTTTAGGAAGGATAAGAAAAGGAAGACTTGTAAAAGTTTGAAAATTCGAGAAATCCTTGCTGAAACGGGATTCCAGCTGCCACTGTCTCGGGATTATTCCGGTCGCTAAAGTACCGGATTTCCCAGGAACAAGAGTTTCAATCCCATTTCCCCCTCCCTACCCCATGCTGGGCGTCAATCCGTGGTCAGAGGTGAGATGGACAGAATGTCTGCTTGTGAATTCACAAGATTAGTGACAGCAAGGTTAGCCAGGATTATTCATGGGGGGGGGGGGGTGGCGTGAAGAAGTGACTAATCGAATGGACATATACGGACGGGGTATGATCGTTACGGGATTCTGGTCCTGTCCTCAGGTGAAAAGAAAGTTTCAATCCTGGAAGTCAATTTTGTGAGTCATCTAGAATTTGTTGTTGTCGTTGTGTCTTGTTTTATTAATCTTCATGCACTACAAGACTAAAAGCTTCATAGTTCTCTCAAGTTGATACTATTTAAGCGAAGTGCCACCATAAGTGGCGCGTATAAGTTAGCGCATGGCGTACAAAAAAAAAAAAAAAACTTGCCAGACTCCAGGAAACCGTTCCTCACTGGCCTTACTAAAAAAAAAAAAACATCAGATATAGGAAAGTGTAAAGGGGAAAACTACACTTTGACAAAAAAAAAATGTAATAGAAGAACCACCACCGGTTAGCCGGCGAAGCACGAGAAAATCGTTAAAGGGAAATATCTGGCAGACTGATTACAAAAATAACACTGCGCATGCATGGTCCAGCCTGCATGATTACCATATGTACGGCGCATTACATGCTAGTGAATGTGACAAAGATTATTTCAGGAGATGAGGATGGAAGGGGGGGGGGGGTGGGTGGGTATAGTATTGTGAGCTACCGGTTTCGGACTATGTGGGAACGTACATTTTGCCCCCCCTCCACATTCCTAGAAGTGGGGGAAGGTCTCCTACCCCGCTCCCACCCGAATTGCGCCCATGCCCTACCGTACTGACCTTGCTGACGCTTCCGTTATCATAACAAGCAACTTTTGGTAAAATACCAGCAACCATTGCCTTCTTATTACAACAGGGTTGTCACTGAAGTATTGGAATTTCAGAAATCTGTGCAAATTGTAATATGTCACCATTGTGTTATGAAGATAGTTACAACCCTGCGGAATGCTGTTATACAGGCTTTTCCTTGGATAGGAGACTGAAAGCTTGCCACTGTGGAGCACTGTATTCCGGGATATGCCATTATACGTAAGGACAGAAGTACTAAAGAAGGGGGAGGGGTTGCAGTGTATATAGATCATGATACACCCTACATACGCCACTCTGAATTCGAAGTGGGGACGATTGTAGCTATTTGGGTTGAGATTACTTTACCTTACATTAGAAATGTTTTAATATGTATTTTATATCGGCCACCAGATTCAAACATTGAGTGGTTTAATCAGTTTCATGATATGATGTCTAGACCTTACAGCATTTTTACTGATATTTGAATTATTGGTGATTTTAACATAAATGCTTTAAATGTATTTCCTAAAAGGTGGAAACAAGAGCTTGAAACTTTTCATTTAAGTCAAATGGTTGATGTTGTAACGCGTCAGACCGACGACTCTGAGACATTACTAGATCATGTATATACCACCAATCAAGATCGGGTCATAAACGTTGAGGTACCAAAGATTAGAACACGCGATCATTTCCCAGTCTTTTTACTTGGCAATATGTTTCTAATAAGAGAACTAAAAAGAATCGTCACGAAAGTATTACGTGCAGACGTATGGACAGCAATGAGAAGCATCCTTTGTGACAGATATTAAATTTTCCCCCGTGGTATCTGGTCACTCAAGAAACCGAAGCAAACAAAGCTGTCCACAACTTCGAACTCATTTTTAGGGATGTACTAAACAAACATGCTCCTCTGAAAGAGAAACGAATTAAAAGGAAATATCAACCAAGGTGGTTCAATGGTGAAATCCGCAATGCTATGAATATTCGTAATAAAGCTAAGGTGAGAAACAATTGTGAATTGTATCGCATCTGGTGAAACAAAGTAACGTCGCTGACTCGTTAGGCCAAATAAAATTATTTTAAACAGGAAATCACTTCTAACACCGGCAATGCAAAAGTAATTAGGCAAGTGATTCGAAATGTACAATCTAACAACTCGGGTATGCAAAATAGTCATACTCCGAATCTTGTAATCAAGGATGATAATACGATCTCCGCACCCGATGGTATAGCTAATGCTTTTTAACTCATTTTTTACGTCCGTGTCGGCCAAGTACACTCATGAAGTTAATTCCACAGGTTTTTATAATTTTGATGATGTGAAATATTTTGTGTCTTTTAAACTGCCAAATGGTGCAATGTTTGAAATTCCAGAGATATCTTATGAATTTGTTTTAAAGTTTTTGCAAAATTCAGATCCCAAAAAGGCAACCGGTCTAGATGGTATCAGTGCACGTATTCTTAAAATATGTGCAAAGGAAATCACCGGAAGTATCACACATATTCTCAATGTTAGCATTAAAAATAATGTCTTTCCTTCTAGCTGGAAACATGCAAAAGTAATTCCAGTTTATAAGGACAGCTCCAAACTTGATGTTTCAAACTATCGCCCAATCTCAATCTTGCCAGTTTTATCTAAAGTTTTAGAGAAACATGTTTTCAATGCTTTAAGTAATTACCTAAATTCTCACAGCTTGCTGCGTGTAGCACAATCGGGATTCAGAGAAAATCACTCACGTGAAACGGCTTTACTGAAACTAGTGAACACATGGATGGATGCCATTGATAAGAGGTATTTTGTTGGTTCTGTATTTTTAGATCTACGCGAGGCATTTGACTTGGTTAATCACGAAATTCTACTACAAAAGTTAAAAATTTATGGATTATCTAGTAATGCCGTTCAATGGTTTACATCATATCTAACAGAAAGAATGCAAACTACATATGTTAACGGGTGTTCCTCAACCCCTGGAAGAATTACGTGTGGTGTTCCACAAGGCTCTATCCTAGGCCCCCTTCTTTTTCTTATTTACATTAGGCGATATGGATATTTGCCTTGAGCGTTGCTCTGCTGATATGTATGCGGATGACACTACGTTTCATATCAATGCTAAATCAATTGCTGAACTGAATCAGAAGTTGGGAGAAGACGTGAAACGTATAAGTTCTTGGTGTATAAATAATAGAATGGTTATCAACACTAGTAAAACCAAAGCCATGTCAATCGAGTCGAGGCAAAAACTGTCCTCCCTGAAAAATGACGAAGAATTATCCGTGGTTGTTAACGCTGCTTCTCTCCAAAATGTGTCCAGTGAAAAATTATTAGGAATAATGATTGACAACCACCTGACTTGGAATGATCACTTTGACCATATTTGTAGTGTTATCAACAATAGATTGGCCTTACTTAGACGCCGGCATAAAGCCGTATACGGATATCAGCACTCAAATTCTTTTTTACAATGGTTACGTTCTCCCTATTTTTGAATATTGTAGTAATGTTTGGGGTACTTCCAGTAGTTGGTAATATTTCACGTTTACAACGCTTGCAAAAAATGGCCGCTCGAATAATTTTAAATGCCTCTTTTGAAAACAGATCAAGTGAACTTTTTGAAGCTCTCAATTGGAAGTCAATAGATGTTTTATTACGATTAAAACGTTTATGTATATGGTATACAAAGCTCTTAACGGTTTAACCCCACAGTACATTACTGATATGTTTAGATTTTCAGCTAAGTTACATCATCGAGCTCTCAGATCTACATCAAATAATAACATATTCTTAACAGGTGGAAGAACTGAAGTATCATAACTAGAAAATTCTCATGCATTGCAGCCAAAGAGTGGAACCAATTACCAAATGAGTGTAAAAATGCTTTGTCTCTTCCCGTTTTTAAACGCCTTTTGAAATCTGTGTTATAAATTGTATTCTTTTTAGTGGCAATTTTATTGATGGTAAGATTCGTACCTCTTAATCACAATTTATTGATTTACATGCCTGTAGATGTTCTTTTATGATTCTTAGTCTGTATGTATTTTATTTGTTTGCAATCTTAATGTCTATTTAAGTCATGCCTTTGTGCATTTTCCTTTATCTCTGCTTTACCCTCTCTTTGAGCCAATCCTAAGTTATTCTTAAGTCATGTTCTTTGAATTTTGTTATCCTTTTTGTAGAGGCTTATAGATATTTTTATGTGTCTCAAGTTATTCAGTATGTATATTCTTCTTACATATCTATTTTAGTTATGTTTGGTGATTTATGTGACCTCCATCCCCGTTTTCAATTTGTATTCAGTTCATGCTCAATTTTTAAGTCTCCTTGGTGTGTTTAACCTCTTTATTGCTAACCTTACATTTTATATTGTATTTAACCTTTTGTATCTTTTGTAAAGGGCCTCGGGGGAGATTACCTTTTCAAGCTTACCGAGTTTACCCTTTTGAATGTTTAAATAAATTAAAAAAAAAAAACAGTACAAGACGTCTTGAAGGAAAAGAGGGCGCAATTTCAATAATCCCGTAGACGGCCAGTTCGATGTTCTGACTGCAATCCTGATTGCGATCCGAAATCCAGTTTTCTTTCCTATACTAGTAGGGAAACTTTCAAAACATCAAAATGGATGCAGAGATGTCTCGAAAAACATGGGAATTATCCAACAATATAGAAACTGTGCAGAGTATTGATGAAATATACAAGTATGACAAACAGCAACAGCAAGAAGTACTTGCTGCTAAACCGTGGTCGAAAGAGTAAGTTTCAGCGCAGTGTCATTGTTGGGCCTAGGCTAAAATGTATGCTTGACTAGTTTGATCAGGTATATCGTATACAGGTATCAATATTCAGCAGTGATGTTTCGCGAAACAGGTACCTGTTGTAGGGGTACTCTCTATGCTTCATACAAATGACATGATAGGCCTAGCCTACCGATGGTACATTTTCACTAGTTATGTATATTTTTAGCAGTTATTATATTATATTATAATTAAGATATGCTTTACGCTTTAAGGAGGAAAAAATAGCTTCAATGGACTCATTCAGTCAAGACTCATTCATGTTGCCAACTTGTTCACAAGTAATTGCTGTAGGTTTACAGTATATACAGGGTTTATTTGCAAGGACCTTGTGTAATGAGTGTCATACTACCATTGCGAGGTGCTTGCAATTTGGCAGGTTTACATTGTATTTTTGAACTTGTCAAGCAGATACTAGCTAAAATAAGAGATTTTTCAAAGAACAAGCCCTACCAGGTTGGGCTGAATTATCTTAAAAATTAATTAAGAACTTGCTCATACAAGACTGTTAGATTCATAGGAACTTTGCATTTCCAGCAGCGAGAAATTCCAACTTTTAAGTTTTTTACAGTACAGTAGGTGCATGAAGTTTGATCCAGCCATAACACTATACTGCTAACATTAGTGTTTGTGTTACTGTTTAGCTACTAGGCTTAACACTTAATATGCATAAATAGTTTTGGTTACTGATCTATCAGCGCTAACAACATTACCTGTATGGTATATATGTATTCCAACAATTGATGTCCACTTTGGACATCAAGTGCTGTTTGTCCAAAGTAATTGCTGTTTTGTAAAGTTTGAGCAAGGAGCAAACTAGCAGTTTTTATGATGACCATTGCTACTGAAATATTCCATCCAAAATCATTTTTCTTAAATTGAAACTAGTTTTACCGTTACATTACAGTGTGACATTTCCAATGGGTAGGCCTTTTTGCTGAATGCCACATAATTGCACACGTCAGTGTTGGTTGGTAACGTTGTAACTTGGTCTACTCAGCATGTTTAGAAAAACAAAAGTTTCCTTCATCTCCAGAAATGCATCTGGTGTGATTGTATTTCTATTCCAAGAGATTCATTAATGTAGTATGTACCATCTGCACTGATATCCAGATTTACTGAATTGATGTTTTTTTTTTTTTTCAATGTTTTCATATCTCCATGTAGCAACCACTACTTCAAGCATATAAAAATTTCAGCTCTGGCCCTGTTGAAGATGGTGATGCACGCAAGATCAGGAGGTACATTGGAGGTGATGGGTCTCCTAATGGGAAAGGTAATGTAATTTGGATCTTTCAGGTGTGATATTGTTGTGCTGTGTAAGCTGTAGGTCAGATTATGAGGGATCAGTTATATACAACAGAGAGGAAAGATAGCCAATAGCAGATTCCAAACACTTTGAACAATTTACTGATATCTATGTAGAACCCTTGAGTAATAGGTGATCATTTTTTATTAATTACATAACAGGTTTTGCCAGCTCCTGAAGCATCTCACAGTGTTTGATGTAGGTAAACAGTGAGGATACCATATAATATAATGAATGGTACATTACAATAGGCTGCCCTGCTCCTTTCTCCCCCCTCCCTCCTTCCTTCCTTCCATCTCACAGACACACCTCAAAGCAGGTTGTGAGGTAGGAAAAGGAAAGTGTGTATAATGTTGCAATTTAACAGTGACTCAACTTCTACATGTGAACAGATGTTACAAATTTACCACACTCGGCTAGAATTTTTCACATTACAAGTCCAAGTGATTCACTATACACTGAAGACATTCATTCTAATTTCATCTGCATGCAAGTAGACATTACATGTAGTATATATTTAAGCTCATCCCTGCAGTGCATTGTAAGGTGATTATAGGATTGAAGATGCCCCTAATCCACTGCAAAGATTTGCGAGCTTATGGTCAGGAGTGACATCGAGTCACCGCAATACTGTACCATATATTCTTTTCAGGTACTGTATTCAGGTACCGTCGTCAGGTATCTATTCTGCTGATTTATTTGTAACATACGGCCCTTGCTCTGAGCATAACCTTCTATCTGCACAGCAGGTCAATGTAGCAAAGGCAACCACTCATGACTGCAGGCAATGTCTTGTCACCTGGGACTTGGAAATATTGCTGAGCAGATGAGATGCTCTGTCTGTCTATTATTTCTTGTCTGGAGGACCGTGGATGGCTTAATTTAGCTTGTATGAAGTCGCAGTAATTTTCTAGATGTTTGAAGGATTCTTGCTCTGGTTTGTAACTTCATTGCTGGGAAATGTACAGTGCTTTATGGTCAGGGTTCCAGCTAGAGGATTCTGACTGGTGGCTGTTGTGCTTTGTCAATGCAGTGTGAATGCCATCCTGGATAATGGGAGGGAGTGAGGGGTTGCAGATCTTGAGTAAGCTGAAATGGCAGGCAATTTTTTCTCATTTGAGCTAGCTTTGTGTCAAGAATTGACCAAATGAATGTGGGATGTTTTATATTGCAATTATTGCATGATTATGTATATGATAAATTGATAATATTTCAGACATTTTTGGGAATCTTTTTAGTTTGTGATGCCGGTATTCTAACCATTTGCTCTTTATGTTGGTCGCCTGACATCAGTGCCTATAGCTAGCATGGGTAGAACCCTGCTCATGGAACTTTAGCTATCAGAACAATAAAGAGTAATTTACTATGTGTGGACAATCATAGTATGAATCACTCGGTGACATGTCTCCTGTTGTGTTTTTCTCCGAATTAGGTTGACGGTGCCACAATGATAGTAATGGACTGCTTTGCACTACCAGTGGAGGGCACAGAGACCAGAGTGAATGCTCAAGCTGCAGCATACGAGTACATGGCAGCTTACATGGAAAGTTCCAAACAGGTAAAAATTCCCCTTGGAGTCGCTCCACATTCGGTGAAAATCCTCTTGTAGGTGCCACACTTACATCCCACATGACTGGTAGTAGTCATTCACACCTCCATGTAGTGGTGGTGACATCACTGCCTTTGTATGTTTGTTTTGTTGTGATGAAAAACAAAAGTGCTCATGTTCTTGAAATGTTGCGTGAAAAATTCACGGATGAAATTACTCATTTACACGCTACTAGATTAAATATTAGACTGATAAAAGGGGAGAAATGATTATGGTTTACTTTTGTGTTGTGCATTAACTTGTCTCCTGGAGCCAGCAGGCCTATGCTCAGCTAGGGTAATACAGTAATAGATATATTTTATTAAAATTTGCAAAATTTCCTCCCTACCTAGCCACTGTTTTCTCACTGTGGAATTTGCAACACGGTTTCTTGATTCCATCTAAAATGTGGAATGAATATCACTTTATGGTCACACTCCCCGAAGCAGAACACATGTACAGGTAATAAGAGTCATTCTTTTGAATTTCCAAGTTGTGGTTACAGTATATCTAGACTTGACCCCAGCATAGCAGATTAATTTATGAAATAGATAAATCAGTAATTTGCACTGCAAGAAATGCTGACATTTGGCATGGCTGCGCATTTTTTGGTTGCATTTTGAAATATTACTTAACATGTGAGCCAAGCTTCACAAATTCTGTTACTCTAGAAATGACAAGAGCAATATTTTGCGGAGCTGAAAGCAGTGGCAATTTCGCAACGGATGATGGAACCTGCTCAGTGGATCGAACTTCATTTTTCAAGTTGATTTGGTTGCCTGTTAGGCCTTCATCAATCCGGAAGGAAGCTCATCAACGTAGACCTCCAAATTCTAGCATCCTAAAGTAATACTGACTGAAACTTTGATGATTTGCTTCTGCAGGAACATAACCAGACAGAATGGAGTGTTGGTTGTTTTTACAAGAAGGTAGTGGCTGATTTGTGGACCCTGGCAAACAAAGCAAACCAATGAAACAATTTTCTCCTTTTTTTCTTAATTGAACGCTGACAACAGTAGCAGTTGTCATGGCCTTCTAGTGGTCGGTGATTGTTTTTTGTCTTTTTGTGATGGTCGGCTGACGTGAATAATGGCAAAAGCCGACCACTGTAGCCGCAAACCTGGGCTTCATGTAGAGGTTCTAACTGTTCAAATTCTGTCTGAGATAATGCTGGTAAAGGACGCATTTATTTGTTGGTTTCATAGAGTGTGTGTGAAGGAAAAAAGTTCTTCAAGTCCACCAGGGCTGCCTCTTCTTCAGATTACAAGTGATAGAGATAATTTCTCACTTTTGTGGACATTAAAACTCTCATTAGTGAGTGAATGGAAATGCCTTGACCAAAATCCATGGCTCAAAAGTGAAGCAAAATTTGTTGCACCATCCCATGTTTGGCTGATTTATCACTTTTGCCTTTGAGATTGTTTATTTATTCATTCATTCCTTTGCCAGGTTGGTCGTTTGGAGAATGCCATTGGATGGTATCACAGTCACCCTGGGTATGGTTGTTGGTTGTCTGGTATCGATGTCGGGACGCAGATGCTTAACCAGCAGTTTCAGGAACCTTTTGTAGCTATTGTGGTGAGTGACAGTTAGGACAACATACAGTTGAGGAGTTTTGACACTTTTACCTGAAAGGTGTATCTTGCAGCAATGATTCTTTAGTCACATGTATGGTCATATTTTGTTTTCAACTGGTGTAGCCTTTAGCTGATTTCAAGCTTGCAATCTGCTGAAAGCCACCTCATTGACTCAGTATGTTCATATTTGTCTGAAGTAAGCCTTTTTGCAATATTGACTGTGCGTGTGCACATCCTACAGTAAGAATTGGAAGATAAACAAACACACTGTCATACCTGCGCACAATACAACATGTCACAGAAACTGAGTGTTAATTTTAGAAGATATTCAAATTCTCCTTTTTACAACAACTGCAAATACAGCATGGGCTGACACGATGAGCTTGCATCTGTGGTTCTTTGTCCTGAACGGCATTTAAACTGCCTTTTTAAAAAATTGAGTTGTAAGATGTCAGAAAATTTGTGTATTTTTGTGGTCTGTACCCTAAGTGTGATTTGGTTGTTTTCCAAGCATTCAACGATTCCTTGTGTGATCTGAGAGAGCAAACTAGCTAATAGCGAGTGATTGTGTTAGGTTTATTCAGTCTCGATCTGTCTGTGAGGTATTCTCACTAGGTTTTGCAGGCCTCGAGGAGTCGTTCACCACACTTGAAGTCCTGCTTTTCTCTTTTTAGCAAATCTTCATTTCTTTTTGAGCCATTGGAGATTTTGGTGCATCTTGCTGTGATGCTGCTTGTCACGAGAAATCAGATTATGCTGTACATGCAATGTGGGAGCTTCAAGTCGACAAATGTCCAAACGACCTGTCGTGCAAGTCCAGCAAAAATGTCTGTGTGAAATATCTTTAATGTATTACTATAGATTGTTTGATGCCTTTTAGTCCACAGAAGTGATCATTTGGGATCTTTTTGTTTCTTTGACTTTTTCAGTTTTATTGTGTAATTTCTCGAGGCTAAAAGTCTCATTTTCTCTCTCAAACTTGAGGGTAGCTACTACCGTACCAACTGGTCGTGAATCGTGACGTGGCTGATCCCAAATTTGCTTCCCCTCCTCTCCCCACCAGCCATTCCAACTCTTTGCTACAAATGTGAGGTGTGTGTGTGTAAAAATTTTTACATTTCCTTTCCAGATTGACCCAGTGAGAACAATATCAGCCGGTAAAGTTAACCTCGGCGCATTCAGGACCTATCCGAAGGTAAGGTAGATTTTCAAATCATTGTATCATGTTGGTTGTGAGGTGCAAGTGGCTACAGTCTGATTTACAAACCAAGACATCCAGAAAAATGTTTATGAGAGGAAATACGCTTCCTTTCATTTCTCACATTGGACAATTTTACCTCATTCTCTTTCTCCCCCGCCCTTCTTGGCAGAAACTTGGAGCAGAAAATTTAGAAATTAGCGAAAGACGTGTTAGACCATCTCACACCCATCTCTTCCCGTGGTGTAGTAACATCTGAAACTTCTATTGCATCCATTTCTCTGTGTATGCTTTCTCTCGTCAAAGGGATACAAGCCACCAGACGAGGGACCCTCCGAGTACCAGACGATACCTCTGAACAAGATCGAAGATTTTGGTGTCCATTGCAAGCAGTACTACTCTCTAGAGGTATCATATTTTAAGTCTGCTCTGGACAGAAAACTGTTGGAATCTCTGTGGAATAAATATTGGGTCAATACTCTCAGCTCCTCCACATTACTCACAGTAAGTTTGATCTTTAAGGTTGATCCTCTGTTTGAATTTGATGAATAAATTGCTGGAATTACCTATTTTTTTGAACAAGTCCTTCCAGAAGTGTGAAACATCTTAACCATCTGCCAGCCTCGATAATATTGTCTCTCGACATGTAAGCACATAGGGTGTTTCTTTTTTTCCCCCTCTTTTCCAAGGATTTATGCTAAACACAACTTGCTGGGCAGGCACATGAGCTTATGCTCTGAAGAGTTGGGTTTTAAGGAGATAGTTAATTGTGTAGGAGAAAACATGTATGTTGTACTGAAAAATGTTTGCTAAAGAAACTGCCATATGTACCATTAACAGCATCAACCCACTGTAACCTTGTTGCTGCTTGTGTAATGTTTCATAAACTGAATGCAATATGTAGCACTCAATAGATAGAGTCAACTTGACTGCTCTTTGCTACAGTTAAATCAAGTGATTGCCGAATCGAATAAAGAAGTGAAGAGATAGAGTCAACCAAACATGTTACTGCCCTTTGTAACTGTTTCAAAAAATTGATGCCAAATGTAGGTTGGAGTAAGATGAAAGAGTAAGGACTGAAAAGTGGCTGAAAGTGACCTGCTGTCATGTTGCAAAGAAAAATGGATGAAGGACAAATAAGAAAAAAAAATAGTTTTGTTGCCTGCATCCAGTTGTTTGTTAGGTAGTCTTCCCACAGTTTTAGCTATCATGTAAGTGATGATGAATGCCACTTGACCCTGGCCCCCCAGGACCCCCCAGGACCCCTCCTAGGACCCCTTGCAGGTAGGAGGCACTCATGCAACCTCCGTCAAGAAGGGTAACTTGAATAAAGTGGACCCGCAACTGTTTCTATTCCTCCCTGAAGAGGTGACATTCCACAGTGTGCACACTCAACTCGAGATGTGATCTTTCATTTTCAGAATGCGTATTACACCACAGGGACAAATTTCTGATTTATCTGAGAAGCTGGAGAACTCTGAGAGCCAGCTTGGGAGGGGTGCTTTCATGCTGGCCTCGGACCACGACAAAAAGGCCGAAGACAAACTGTCAAAGGCAACGAGGGACAGGTTGGTATTTTGTTTTAACTTTGATCACTGGGAAGAATGTAAATGTTATCAAGACTGGATCATAGTGTGTAATTAAAAGCTGAACATTCGGAAAGTTGTCAAAGGCACCCTTTGTGAAAGGTCCTTTAAAAACTTGCTAATCCTTCAAGTTGTCATTACAAATTTCAGTGCTTAATTAAATGGGTAAGAATGTGATTGAAAAGCTGATTGAAAAGGTGACTTCCAAGTGAGGAAGAAGGGGGGGGGGGGGTTGGTGCAAACTCGGAAGGGAAAGGAGGGGAGAGGCAGAAACTGTAATTCTAGCATGTCAAAATAGCAACACAGAACACCTCAAATAAACATGAGATTTGATTTAACCAAAAGAAAGAAGTTGATGCAATAATTATGATACCAATTTCACGCGATAGTTTTCTTGAAAAACTCTCTGTCACTAAATTTAGCATGAGTTCAATGTATCGAACAAGTCTGTACACGACGGGGAAACAGACAAAGAAGTTGTCTTCGAAACACTGCCAAAGAATCCACCACAAATATTCCCCCGAGGTGAATGAAGATATTGCTACCATTCTGAGTACAGCTTCAAAGTGAAATGTTACAGTCTGTATTGCAGGGAAAAAAAGTCATGTTTTTTTTAAATCCAATATTTATGGACAGTGAATGATAGGTTATTCAAAATCTGGAAGGATGGTGGCCGCCTTTTCAAGAATCGAGTTTTTCCCAGATAGAAATTCATGCTATTTGTCATGCAAGAAAAGATTTTTCACTCAAACTTTCAAAAAATTCAAATGATGCATCTTGCATAACCTATGTATGATGCTTTTTAGGAAATGAAGCTTTTGGTGACCTTTGTCGGTGAGACTGAATGGTTTAACAGTGAACAATTTAAAGCTGTTTTGTTTGTATGTCATGTTGGTGCCTCTGAAATGCCATATTTCCCTGTAAGAATAAATATTTCATTTTGGGACTTTCTCTTTGACTTTTGAAGTGGTTGCCTATGGTGACCAGGATGAAGTTACTTATTTTTGTCAGGTGATATTCATTGTTACTGTGTCAGTTTGGCTTATTTGTAGTGCAAATACTGCAAATTAAATCCTTTTTGCTTTTGGCAAAAATTGCTGACCCTCCTGGCATACGACAGCATTACTTACAATGTGTCATACATTAGTATGCCATTTTACTGTCAGGTCAGAACTAGAAAGAGCCAAAGACTTTCAGGTCTTTCATAATACTGCTATTGGTTTTGAGAGAATGCCTGTCATGTTGTAAGTGCGTTGGTTTGGAGAGTGCATGGTAGTTGTCGCTTATACTGTTGTTTGGCTTTGGTGTGGGATGTATGTGAACAGGAAATCAATTCTAGGAGTGAGCAGCAGCTTTTGAATCAAATATTGAAGCCAATTTGATCTTTCTGTAGCAAAAAACATTTGTTAAATCCCATGTGATTTTCAAGTCAATGACATCTGCTACACATAGTAGCAATTGAAGAGCAGTTTCGTGTCAGTTGTGAAGCAAAAATATGATGCGATACGAGAAAAATTCAAAAGGGTGGTCCATCCATCCGAGGACTTCCTAGATCCTTGTTTTAGTCTGAGATTATTCAGCAGTGATGAAGTTCAGTGGTAGTCCTGGCATCCACGTTGCCCCAAACTGTCTGCAGGAGAAACGCAATTTTGGTTCAAGGTTGTCCTTTAATTCTGTCTGTGTTCCAATCAAATTCAGAGTTCTGAAACTTTCTGGTGTAAAATGTGGTGATGAACTGCTAACAGTGCAATGCAAGTCTGTCACTGGTACTGTGGTACACCGAAACCTGGACGTACGCACTGCATGTCGTGGCATGATTCTCTGCGGGACAAATTAATTTTGAAAAGGACAAAGTCATTTTACACCTGAGTTTCCCTTTGGACTTCAGATTAAAATGCTAAAACAGAGCTACAACAACTGAATATTCAGGAATTTTTTTGCTTTAGTTTAATTAACAGAGGTTGTGTCCAGTAGCCCTGTAGAGCGTCTAAGACAAATGTCATCAGTCTGTCAATCTGAATTTGATGCACTTACAACAACTCTAGCAGTCACAAAACCACAAGAGTGAACATTGCTCTATTTGAAATTTCAAATGGTTCTACAGGGTTCCCGTGGCCTGGGAAAGTCATGAAAAATTATTTTCACTGCCCTGTTTTGGAAAAGGCATGAAATTTTGTGAAAATGACAGAATTCTTGTAAAAGTCATGAAATTTAAGACAGAGTGCTAATTTTTTAAAAGTTAGTAAAATTAATCTCTGCCATTATCTTTAGGCCATTATTCGTCAATCAAGTTGCGAGCAGTGTGGTCATGAAATTATGATTTAAAAGTCATAAACTAGTCATTGATAAGTCTCAGAATTTTGTGTTTCTTTAAGTACAGGAACTTTGTTTTACTTTTGTTAAACTACCCATGCCTTCTATCAGATTTTGTGAGAATACTCAACAAGTTTTCCTCATCATTCTCGCTTCCAGCTGTAAGACTACGATTGAGGTCATCCATGGTCTGATAGCGCAAGTCATCAAAAACAGGCTCTTCAACCAAGTGAATGTACCATCCAGCTGAAAGCCAGGAAATGGTTTTCATCATCCGCTCTGGAAAGATTAATTTTACAGCCTCTGTCTCGTACTGTACTACAAGTTGAGGACTACGTGTAAAGTTGACTGTGCTTAGGCATTGTTAAGTTCAAACAGACTCACAAAGATGAAATTCAGGATGGAAATAATTTCATTGAGAACTGAAAGTTTGTGGAACCACTTTCGTTTCTTAAAAGTTTGAAGACGTTGGATACAACATCGTTGAATGCCAAAGCAGAACGGGTGTTTATGTACCAGTTGCACTCTGTTTACAAACTTTTTGCTGAGCGAGAAGAAGGTGATATATTTTACTGTAGAGAGAGAAGCGACAGAAATCTTTTCAATCCATATCATAAATGTGTTAGGCATAGGGGAGGTTGTTGTGAGATATGGTGTGCCTTGAAATGGCCGCTAAGGGACATGCACACTTTTAAATACCCAATGTATTGGCCTTTGATCGAGTTTTTGAACTGTAGACAGGAAATGAGAACAATTGGTCAGAGGACGATGGAAATAAACATTTCATGCACGGCGCCACAATTTCTGTAGAAATCTGAAAGGGGAATTTCTCGACATGGAGACTTTACACATCGCGATTTTGTTTGTCGTCTTCCGTGTATCTTGCAAACATTGTGAGAAAGAAACTGACCAAAACAGCAGAAAATCTGACAAAAAATGTCAGCGATTGACAGAAACTTTTACTTAAAGGCAGTCACTCTTCATCCCAAGCTACATTTTTGGCTAGTGGTAAGCAAAATTCTGCATCGGTTCCGCCCTCTGATCGACAGCAAATTTGAAAGATGCAGACTGACTCGAATGACACAGTGTAAACGGCGGCCCAGTGTTTTGATCACGCGTGTGGCGGAGTCTTATGCAGGCTGTGGGAAGGGTTAGAAGTGACTGGTTGGGATAATTGGAAGTGTCTGGGATGATGAGTGGCTGCCTTTAAAAGAAGTGCAGACCCTTCTTTTAAATTGATTGTAAACTTGTGCTCATAGTCTGGCACTGAGAACCTCTTTGTGAACTTTTTGGCTGTTGATTTTCTACTCAGAATCTTTTAATAACAATTCTGTAGTGCCCACTTAGAGAGCAAGTGCAGAGAAGGTTACAAAAAGTGTTTCTAGCTAGTACTTGCGCTAGGTCCAAAATCCTCTCAGCGGCAGCCCATAGTCAGCCGGATACCTGGGTGCCCGAAAGTATATCTTCTGTTTAGGTCACAGGCTTGTTGTGGAGCCATAGAAGGACATGTTACTGTGCACATTAATGTAGTACCATGTATCGTATGTACCGTCATAACAATGAAGTTTTCTTATGCATATGTGCTGTCATGTTTTTTAATGAATGATGCAGTTTGTGAGAAAAAAGTCTTTTTGTATCATGTAACAATGTGACACGTAGTGACACCTCGAATCTGGTAAGCAATTTCAAAATCAGGAGTTGACATCGTCATCTGGGACCCGGTGCTAACGCTGTTTCGTATGACCTCTTAACCTTTTGTCTGTCGCTTTGATTCCGTAGGTAAAGAAGACTTTTGCTTGTCATGTTAGAGTATTCAGATCATATAAATAAACCCTGAAAATACAATTAGTCAGTAGATTTGTTGAATCTTGGCTTTTCCAATCCAGGAGAATTTGCGAAATTAAAAAAAAATTGTAATCTTATTTCGGTGTGTGTACGTGATTTGACAAACATCGTGGAATCTACTTTACATGTTTCTGAACTTGAAAATTGATGAGCTGAAAACACATATGAGAGCATTTTGAAAAGGAAAAAAAAAAGAAAAAAAAACTTGCTGTCAGTGGGTGGAAAGTTACAAATTACAAAAATGTGAATAAAAAGCTATTACCTTAAGACACCCTAAATTTATGTGACTATATGTGCCACTGCAGATGGTTTTTCCGAGAAAGTGTATTAAAATTCACCAATCGTTTATTAAGTAATTTGGCTTTGCACAAATTGATATGAGAGAAACAAAAAGTTTGAGATGAAGGAATGGTATTGTGGGAAGTTCAGTATTCACTTGTCAACCGTAAAATGATTTGGGCAAGCCTTAATAAAAGCAAGAGCAACCTCGGTCAAGAACATTTAATGTCCTGAGTAGTGTTTACAGTACAGTAGTTCTGTTTTCCCTCTCCCCTCTCTTAGGGGGGTTTATCTCAGATCAACCACACTCTTGACAGGCACAAGTTTAGAAACTTAAGTCCGCCTGATTGAGAAAAGTGCTTAGTTGTCATACTAAAATGTAGGACCTTTCCTCAAATTTCCAGGTTTGAAGTCCGAATTTTTGAGGTTGACAAGTCTGCAATGCTGTTGTCTTGTGGATACATGCGCTATAGTCGGTGTTAGATAGTGAACACAGGGCATGTCAAAAATTTCGGCACCCCATGATCAAAAAACGTCATATGGTGACGTGCTATCCCTGTGTTCGTGGTATATAAACCTGCCTTTGTTTTGGATGTCTCACAAGTTTCCAGTAAAAGAAGGGCGGTGTAATATAACTGGACTAAGTACGCTAGACCTCGTTTATCCTTAGCCCTGTTTTCTTCGTAATGCATCTGATTTACATCCATGCATCCATACAAATTGTCGTTTTGGGAGCCAATTTCTCTCTCCGTCATTGTCACAATATGTCAGCCTTTGTTGTTCCTTACCACAATATTTGGAATCCAATTTTTGGGAGAAAAATAAAGGATGAGAAAATACATGAACAAATCAATGAACACATGAGATAGAACTTGAAACTTGAATGTAAGGCCACTTACAAGACACACTTGAACCAAAAGTGACATAGCAAACGTCAATGACAAAGATCAAATGACCATTTGAATTCATCTTTGCCTTCTTTTTTCACATAACCATCAACCACTGCAACCACTTTGGTACGGTAGCGTACTTACAAGTATACAATAGTGAGAGGTGGAGAGTTAGCTTGGCGGTTAGAGTATCCGTCTTGCAATCAAAGGGATCCAAATGCTGGTGGAACCACTTGGAAAATTTCTGGGGATTCAAATTTTACTTGTTCAGTAAAGCTGTTAACAGTGGTGCTGAAGGGTTCTTTGGGTTCCTGTTGTCCGATTTTGGTCTTCAGGTTGCTCAGTACAGCTGATGGGCTGCTGAGCTGGGCAGGTTCTCCACCCTTCCCAGCCTTGGGGAAAGTGGCTAAAGACTGGGGGATACACTCTCGTCGGTCGGATGGGGAAGTTAAATGGCGGTACCGGGAGCAGGTTTGGGTTTGCATGGTTTGCATTGGCGATTGTCTGGTTTCACCCCTGCCTCGATATCCTCTGGACACTAATCGACAAGAGCAGGCGAATCTCACCGGTGTTCATCCACGATCAACATAAGGTCCTTGATGAGCCCGGCCATATGGGACTTCCTGATCCTCAACTTTCAAATTCAAATTTGAAGCATGTAGAGACTGTGTATTATGATTTCTGACGAAGTGCCATTTCATTTTGTATGTAGTAAAGTAGTTATCCACGACTCTAAACTTTATTTCTGGTTTCAGGGTAGCAAAATTCTCAACTGTTTCTTAGTTGTAGTAGGCCTACATTTTTTTGACAGGAAATTTGAAAGATGCGGACTTGGTCATATTACACAGCGTAAAGAGGGATCCATTGTTTTCATTACACATGTGGGGGAATTTTAGGCTGAGGGGGGGGGGGGGAAGATGTAAGTGGTTAGGAGAATTGAAACTGTCTGGTTTAATGAGGTTTTGTCTTTAACATTTATTTCAGTATTATGGAAACAAAACGACAATTGAAATGGGAAATATATACAAAATAAAGAAAAAGAAAAGGGACCGAGGAGTGTCTATAAGAAGCCCGGGGAAGCTTTTAGACACGGACACTGAAATAAATAACACCAACAGCTATGAGTATGGATAACATTTAAACACGAAAGAAAGAAGGGAAGACAAAAGAGAAATCATTGATAATTGGAAATAATATAACTCATAAGGGTTTTCTTGAATGAATTGAAAGAACTTTGCTTAGTGATGTAGAGATAGGGAGTTCCAATAGGCCTATCTGGCACCTACTGTGGCACCTATTTGGCACCTACTTTGGCACCTATATCTAACAGTATGTTAAGATGATTTCTTTCTAAAAAATGGAATAGAGATAGTAATAGAACTTCGACTAGGGTGTGTAGCAGAACGTAGAGCAAAACCTGAAGGAAATAGGGAGGATATTATCATTCATACATTTATAAGTACAATACAGGTGTGATACCTTTTCAGGTCATCATAGGCATTTAACATATTAGGTTTGTATAACTGAGGTAGGTGTTTTTTTTTTTTTTTTTCAAAATAAAGCGAGTACATCTTCTAGGAGGCTACTACAGCGTCTTGGCGTCAGGCGACCATCATTGTTAGGGGGCGAACTGGTTTGCACTAGGGGCGAACTGGTAGGTCTTCTAGATCGGGGGAGTGTGGGAACTGGTAAATAGCTTGGGGCGAACTGGCAATTTTGGGGGCGAACTGGTAATTTTGGGAGATGACGTACATCGGGAAAAAGCCGAGTGGCCCTCCTCTGAACCTGCTCTAAAATAAATTTGTCTTTTTCATAATAGTGACTCCACGGCCTGCACAGCATAGTCAAGATGCGGCCTAACCAACTGCTTATACAGATTCAACACAATATCTTTACTAAAATTAAAAAAAATTCCTCTTGATCAATCCCAGCACCTTGTTCGCCCTGGCAGCAGCACCTGCGCACTGTTAAGAAGGCTTCAGATCACTTGTAATGATAACACCTAGGTCTTTTTCAGAAGTCACATCACTCCAAATACTACCAGCCATGGTATAATCATAATTCAAATAATTAGTACCAAAGTGAAGAACTTTGCATTTGTCAGCATTAAAAGACATTTGCCAAGTTTTGGTCCATGTTAATAATCTAAGTCTCCTTGCAACAATGAAGCATCCTTGTCGTCATTTACTATCCGATACAGCTTGGTGTCATCAGCAAACTTACTTATACTAGAAGTGAGAGAGGTATATCATCAATGGAAATCAAGAAGAGAATTGGGCCAAGAACAGAACCCTGTGGAACTCCACTTGTGACATCTCTTCAAGAAGAGAAATCACCATGGACAACAACTCTCTGAGATCTACCTAGTAGCCAAGAATTAATCCAACCTGCAAACCTGCCCTGAATAACTAACTGATTCAGTTTCACCATAAGTCTGTTGCCTAATGGTACTTTATCAAATGCCTTTTGAAAATCAAGGTAGATGACATCAATACAGTGACCAGAATCAAGAGATAAAGAGACATCCTCAGGAAAACTCTGTAAATTAGAAACACATGAACTGTAAGGCAGGAAACCATGCTGAGACAAGTTCAGTAAACTATTATCTAAAAGTTACTTAAGCACATAATCCTTGACCACAGACTTCATGACTTTACACACTACATGTGCACTGGTAAACTAACGGGCCTATAGTTGTAACGGGCCCATAGTTACGTCCTTGGGAAGAAAAAAAAATAACACGCCCCGTCCGAGCCCTGTGTACTTTCTAGCCTGTTTGCCCTTGCTACTGTAGCTAATAGCAGTAAAAGTACTATTTCTTGTTTCCAATTGGTTACATTACGTTTTTCATCAACAAACTTTTGTCATGCCCTTTGATTTAGGCTTCATGATCCTGGGTGGTACCCCCTAGCTTTACACACAGGCTCGCGTATGGATTATTCCATAAGTAAGGGTCAAACTTACTTATGACATTTAGTTAGCGACATTCTCAATTCTAGAATTGAAAGTTTAACAACACTTTTTTTTTATTTGTTTGGCATGACAAATTCTTTTGTCATGCCAAACTCAAGGTGATAAAGGTCAGAACGCAATGTGAGACACCAAATCTACCTGCACCCGTCTAACGGAATCACCCATCTACAAACCGAAAATTATAATGCAATTAGACGGAAAGGGATACATTTTTTTTTTAAATTTCTATATCAGATGGTTGAAAGCGATAAATTACAGTAGTTAAGAGCGCCATTTGAAAAGGAAGCGCATGTTCATGTGACAATGGGAACGCCCACCAACTCCTGTGAATGGTAACTTTGAAACCACTTTTGGCGACAGTAAATGCTACAGGAAAATTGAACGTCTGTGTCACTTCACACGTTTCGGTAGTTTCCTCGCATTAGAAGAGCAAACGTTTGTTGTATTTCGCCTAGCAGATCTTTAGTCCTAGTTTTGGTCAGTTGTGCTGATCAGCTGTTCTTTTTGTTGTGATGTCGAAATGTTGAACCGTAGCTGAGTTAGCTGTGCATGTGACGCTTGTTTGTGACAGCAGCACAAAACGCGTACGATGCTGGTAGTATTAGTACTATCGTTGCTGGTACGGTAGTGACTGTACTGTACTAAATGTGCATTGTTAAACATCGTCTGATGTACGGCAGCCAGTAATTTGAGCAAATCGTCGATGAAGAGCAAAATGCAGGTCAAAATCACGAAAGTCATCGTAAAAGACGTCAGATTCCCCACATCCTTGGAGGCTGATGGGTCAGATGCTATGGTGAGCATTGACATACCGTGACTGTCACTCCACGGTGCAGTCGTCGGTATTATCACTGTCATAGACAGTACCTAACTTACAGAAGGCCTTTGATTACAGGATCAATATAACGGTAGGAATATATCGTCTGCTGTACAGTAGAGGCCCCAGTTAAAAGCCTAGACCTACAGGGAGTACATGTTACAGTAAACTTCCCAGGATGTCTTTTTAATCGACTAGTTAAGCCTAAGGCTTCGTACAGTAGCTATATACCTAGCCAGTGATTGTTGTTCTTTGAAGTTTGATACTGAGGTGTAGTTTTCTTTGAATATTTGACACTGGTAATTTATTTAGATTGAATTTATTATACAGTACGTTACTTCAAATCTATCTTCCAAATGGGCTTGATGCTGTAGATGGAGATGTACATGGAGGATAGTTCATGCATTTTCTGCTAATGTTTTTGTGAAGTTGTCAATCTTCATGGCAGATATCATTTAATGCAGGCCTATAAATCACGCAAGCTGCTTCACAGCTCAGAGTCCAATGCAAAAATTTTATTTGAACAACTGGTAAATGTATCCTAAAAACAATTCAGTTCATCACTTACAGTACATACGCGTCCCCCTAGTTCACTTAATGTCATGTGTAACTTTCATCCATGTGTTCAGTTTCACTTAAACTGCTCAAATTAAAAGGACAAAGTTTGCAAGATAGGCCTGCAGCACTGTACAAAATATTTTGCAGTCACATTGTCCATCTACCCCAAAACAAGTGTTCAAATGCAAGTGTACAACTTAAAACATATGATGACCAGTAATATCAGTAATATGACCAAAACTAGAAATATGACCAGTCAAGGGTGTAATCTGCAATCTCTGCCTAGTTAAATTGCAGTGATATATCTCCTTGGAAAATTTGTTCTTGATAACAGCTGACTGATTGGTTCTATACGGTATTATTCCCCACACGGTTCTGCCTATAAAGGGTTTACTTTGTGCCAGCTATGGCATACACTACTGTTTTGCCTTGGCCATGATAGCACCGATTTCTCCCAGAGTGGAATCTGCTGATTATTGTGTGTGCCGAAGTTTGTTGAATATATTCTAAGATTGAATCCTCATTGCTTCTCAGCACACAGATCCTGATTACTCCTGTGCGTACGTCATCATCCACACTAACTCAGAAGATGGATTGGAAGGCCACGGTCCAACTTTTACCATCGGAAGAGGGACTGAAGTTGGTAGGCGATTTTGAAGTATTTTTCTAAGTTGGTTTTCGTGTGAGCGTGTACCTGTGCTTGCGAGATTAATTCTGTTGTGACTATCATATCTCTGGATTTGTTCACTTTTTTATCATGCCTGGTGAGTTGAACATCATGGATACTCCTACTGGAAAGATGAAATGTGCCATTTCATTTCTTAACTATCCCTGAGTATTTCCATATCCAACTGTAGCTGAGTATGTCCATCCTACTGTCCCTGACTATGTCCATATCCAACTGTACCTGAATTTATCCACATCCAACGGTACCTGAGTTTGTCCATATCCAACGGCACCTACCTGAATGTGTCCATATCCAACTTTACCTGGATATGTCCATATCCAACTGTCCTGAGTACGTCCATCCAACTGTCCATGAGTATGTCCATATCCGACTGTACCTGAATACTGCCATATCCAAATGTCCCTGAGTCTGTCCATATATCTAACTGTACCTGTTTATGTCCATATCCAACTTTACCTGATTTTCATGTCCAACTGAGGTACAGTATATGTATAAAATTTTGCCGCTCGTTTCTAATGTTCTGAAATTTTAGTATGCTACACGGTCACCTCCTGTGTAAGGTACTGTAGGTTTGCATACAGGTAGTCACCTGATGTGAATTTGTAATACTGTATGTACTATACAGTATACAACCCACAGGACTAGGCTTTCCCCATACTTGTGTGTGTTTGCCTTCAATGGTTAAAACAAGTGCCATTCCATCCACATGCGCCTGTCGCAGCCATGTGTACAGTTCGTTTGTTTCATCCTTATAGAGGGCGCCCTAGTTTGTTGTTATGTGACATTAGTGCCACTGATCTATCGTATTGTACACTGTATACTGTGCTGCACATTGCTGTACGTCTTGATCAGTGGCTCACAGAGAACTGCAACTCACTGTGCAGTGTTGGTGCATATACTGTACTGTACTATGTACAGTGTACATGAATTACCAGCTGGGCTAGAATTCATTTCACATTCGCCACAGAATGTACATGCTGTAAAAGTCAAACCTATTACCGTGGTCACAAAGACAGTATTTGGTGATTAACAGTGCTTCTATACTACTGTAGGGACTGTAGATGCAGACTGTTCAGTTTATCCTTTAATGGTGTTCACTCTACATTAGATGGACAACAACGAATCAAAAGATTTAAAGGAACACAAAAGTCAGAATTTTTTACATGAAATATTATTGCCCACTAACATATATTGAACACCATCACTAACATTCATCTTCATATGTGTTGTTTACTTTTCAAGATGTTAAAGTTGAGAGCACATGAAAATTCCATCAGGACATCACCATTCAGAGATTGTGATGTTGTAGCCTGACCACTTGTAATTCAGAATTAAATTCCTGCCATATTAAGGCATTGTGTGACATCAAAATGAGACTTACCCAAGTCTTCAGTACTTATTGTACATTTAAATGAGACAAAAAGGTAACACCCATCTCTAAAAGTGTGTGTTACTTAGGAAGAAAACAATTTCTTGGATGAAACTTTGGCAAAATGTGCCTCATATAGTTTCATATTTCATTAAGATATTTTCCAGGGTCTCATTTTCCTTCAAGAAGGGTCTGTACAGTATTGTAGTGGGTAGTTGTCTTTGGGAGCCTTGAAAAATTGTTTTGAGGTTTACAAGATTGACTTTGCTTTCTCATACTGTACCTGTCTGGTGAGCTCACATGTTACTTTTCCAAAATCTCTGTAGTAGAACAGAAGTCTAAATTAACTAACTAACTAGAGCAGAACAGAAACTAAATAGAACAGAAGATTAAATACAGTAGGATACAACATATACAAATGGAAGACGAAACATTCATACTTAAAGGCCATAACTCATCAGCCTAAGCTATATTTTACTTTCCGGAAAGCAAAACTCTCAACTGGTTATAAGTTACAGTACTCTTTGATTGACAGCAAATTCGAAAGATGCAGAGTAGCTCATATTACACAGTGTACACAGGGATCCATTGTTTTGATTGCACATGTGGAGGAATTTCAGACAGGCTGAGGGAGGGACTAGACATTGGTGGTTGGGAGAATTGAAACTATCTGGGGTGATGAGTTTTTGTCTTTAAGTGTTGTGGAAAATTGTTTGCAATGTACAAGATTTGCGCAATTCGAAGAGTTCAAAATTTTGAACTTAGTCATTAAAACTGAGCTGATTGAGGGGTTTCTCTGTTGCTCATTGAGCTACAGTCCTCATTTTTCTCTTTCTCCAGAGTAGCTTTAAAGGGGGGCATCTCACATCCTTAATGAAAATTTGCCATCCCTAAAGTGCAACCACCCCCTAAAGTGAGTCCTGCTCCCCCCTAACAAAATCTCCACTTGGCCCCCCAAACCTTTGACAACATGGTGCTGCCATTTAAAACAGAAGGGAGAATTTTTTTACCGCACCATTTGGCATCGTTTAGCATTTCAATTGTCGAATTTTTCTGGCATTGAGGTTGAACCCCCTCCCCTGATACCTCTCCCCGGTGATCACATTACAATCATGCATGTGCTCCAATTTGGCAGTCGCCTCTCTTGAGAATATGTAAAGAACACCTGAGTACTGTATCATAACTTTTTTCACTCGGTCTATTCGTGCACGAACTTTGCTTTGGTATTGGTTTGCTTTGTTCTTTGCTGTCATCAGTCGTCGCTGCAATAGAAGCCACAAAGTTCCATCTGGTTGGGCAATATGTAGAGGCCATATTTGATGACTTTGGAGGTTTTTGGAGGAAGTTTGTCGCTGACTCTCAGCTGAGATGGGTACGTTTTAACAACTACATTGTACACTACACTCTGAGGTGCCTTAGTGCCAAGTAGATGATCTCTGTCACTTTTTTATGGACGTCAAAGGTCGTATGAGGTCAATAGAGGTCATAAATTGAAAATCTTGTAGACATGGTATCTCAGTACGGGAAAGTTGCTGGGAGTGCAAACTTGACTTGCGGATTGTCCATTGTAAGCAGATGATCTCTCTCCTTTTTTATGGCAATAAAAGGTCATTTGAGGTCACTAGAGGTTGAAGTATGAAGACCAATTAAGGAACCAGTATCTGACAATGAATGTCGCTGGATCATTAAACTGTTACCATCGGTAGACCTTGGTGAGCAGATGAACTCTGTTATTTCTTATGAACAGAATTGTAATTAAAACAGTCAAAGCTGAAAGATCCTTGATGACTTGTTTGTTGAAACCCATGAAACCTGAGGTCATCTTCTCGAGTGTCTGTATGTGTTGGCTTTGACTGACTGTACTGATCTTTACCAGTTGTTGAAATGTAGGAAGCACTGCCTCTCCTCAGATCAAAGTTAATCTCATCATGTTTTAGCAATACGTTTCAAAAGAAATTTTCAAATCTGGCAAATTTTATTCAGCTTAAATGAAATCCACCGAAGAAAATCTCATTACTGGTATTAAATACGTTCTTTTTTTTTGTTTTTTGTTATTGTCATTTCATGACAGTTAGGACCAGAGAAAGGAGTGGTGCATCTTGCAACTGCAGCCGTCATGAATGCTCTCTGGGATCTTTGGGCAAAAAGGGAGAAAAAGGTATGCTATTTAAAAGTGATTTGCCCTGGAAGTCCATTTTGATTTACTGCTGTGTATAGGAAGTAAATTTTGGCAACCTGATGCAGTGTGTTCACACAGGGCTTGTGTTGATTTTCACTTAGTGAAGGAACAGACAGGTAACTTTGGATTAGGGTAGTAAATTATCATGTGGGTAACCAGATCACCAGTGAAAACACTACTCCTCACCCTTCACTTCCTGTCCTCACCTGACCCTCATTTCCTGTTCTCATCCTACCTAGCTCACTTTCTGTTCTCACCTACCATCACCCTTCCCTAGGTTATCTGCATGACAGTGCAATGAATACACAGGTGCGATGACATAGTAAAAGTTGATGTAAAATAAGGGCAACAGTTGACAGTAAACAAGTTTTTGCTATTGCTGTACACACTAATCAAATACACCCAAACGTTGTGTGTGTTTGACATGTTTGTGGTCAACGTAAGAGAACTGCAGTTACAGTATTATCACACATGTTGATTGTGTGAGCTGTTCCTTGTAAAGATGGCAACTGTTGGCCTTTAGTTGACCTTGAACTGGGAAAAGATGCAGGTATAATGTTTGTGTATAGCAGCGCAGTTGCTAGGCAATTGTACAGATAAAGTATAGATGTTGGAAACCTTGAGTAAGTGCTGCAGGAAATCCTGTTTGAGTGTTTGACCCAAGAGAAGTAGGTCACTCTAACCCACTTAGACATTTACCTTACACTGTATGATGGTCAAGAAAACTTTTTGCGTGTACTAATTGAATGTCATGTAAATTTATTTCAACACTTTTTTTTCCCTTGCTTCATCAGCAACAAGACCAAAATGATACAGTGTATGAATACAGGTACCAGCTGCTATACCTGTGTATACTCATTTGTATGGTACAATAACATTACACATACAGTTACCAGGGTTTGCTCCAGGTACTTGGCTACCTGACCCACGATGTCAGGTCCCTGTTCTCAGAATTGCCACCCGGATTGAAATTTCACAAATGTACATCGTCGATTTGTTGAAAAGAAAAAAAATTAAAATGTTACTTATTCCTGACAGGTTGATATTTTGAGGTTCCATAAAATGAAGGTGTTGTGCAAAGCTAAGCAAAAGAGGTATTTTGACTTCATGACAAAGTCGTGACCCAACAATGTTACATTTTCGTGTCACCTTCAACATAGCAGGCAATACATATTTTGCACTTCTTATGGGGCAACAAGGAATATTCTAGATCATTCCTTCCACATTCACTTCTCATTGAAATATGAAGTGGTAATTTTATTTTATTTTCCTTCTTTTTGTTGTGGTCTGTTCTCTTTTACAGCCTTTATGGAAGCTTTTGGTGGATATGGTGAGTCATGCTTAGTCTTTTTTATGGCTTGCAGCATTTTTGTCGCATTTGAACTTTGCTTCCTGATGTCCATCCTAATGAATAAGATATGTTAACTTTTTATACATAAGGGAACTACAGAGGACTCACTGCACATCCAATTTACCTTTTCTCTTCTTGGGAATAATGCTAATGTTGACAATTTTGTTGAACATTAAAAATCATGGCCTTGTCTTAGGGCATCTTTGCAAATATTCTCTTACAGTATTTGATAATGTCAATTCCAGATGCTTTAATTTACCTGGTAATGTGTCTCTGTTTTTGCAGGATCCAGAGAAACTAGTTTCCTGTATTGATTTTACATACATGTAAGTATTATTACTGACTTAAGGACCCCTTGTGGTACCTACACCTTTCCTTTCAAAGGGGGAGTGGTAATTGGAGAAGGATTGGATAGACCAACCTAGAATCCTGAACACTGTGCATTTATTGATTTGAAACCAACCACCTCTCCCTTCTCCCACCTTGAAATTTGTAGAAGAATGCTTGATTTAAGGCTATTTTTACTAAATACAAACGTAGCTTGAAAGTTACTTTCCACCTATTACCTCTCACAGATCGGATTGTGTCACAAAAGAAGAGGCGTTGGAGATACTAAAGAAAAACAGCAGCACCAAAGATGAACGAGGTACGTCAAACTTGAGAAAAGTGTACTTATGTCATAGTTTGTATTTATTTTGGTTTTTAAGTACGTATACTTAGTTTAATACATTGTAACTTAATATGCAAGTTAAAGGTAAACACATGCACAAGGTGATAGCGACGCATAATCTCAGTAGACCACGAAAGTGAAAGTTTGTATTTCGTTTCAGACTGGTGGTAAAAATATAAAAAAGGGACAAAATAGTGTAGACAAATTGATTAGAGGTTTTTGCAATATCAGTTTTTAAATTGGTTAGCAGTCGACTCATTTGATTGGCGAATGTTAGACAAACATTCCAGCATTTTTAAGTCAATTTTCACATAACAACCATTTATCATACATTCAATATTCAGTACCTGCTGCAAAGGTTCTGCAGCAAGCTCATCATTTGCAATGAAAATCATGTACAGCATCTTGAGCGGTCGTTTGCAAAGTTGTGGCTTTGGCTTCGAACAATTCGAGTGAGGATTCAACATTTTGGCAAGAGTCGTAGGACCAGAGCAAAAAATATTGATTCACAACTCATTGCAAAACTTTCACGACATTTAATCGCAACTTTGCTTTCGTGGGTCGCAAATTGCGACGCTAGCCCGGTCTGTTTCATCCCTTGTAACGTCACATCTGAACAGCAGTTTGGATATCGAAGCATGTGCTTATGGTGCACCAACTCTGGACCATCTGGACCGTACTGAATATAAAACTAATGATCAGATATACAATAGCCACATTTACGAGGATTACACATGACACTAGTCATTTGCTTCTCAGGGAAGTCCAAAGGAACAAAGGAAGGCTGAAACTATAGTTTCTGGTTTTTTAGGGAAGGTCTGGGGTGAGCAATTAGGTTGGAACACAGTAGATTTGACTCGGGATCTGTCTGAGCTGAGTAACTCTTTGTCATCAGAGGGCATCCGATTGGCTCTAATTTGCCTGGGACTGGACCGTTTGTCAGATTCATGAGCGTCTCTCTAAGTGCATGAATTGTTCATACCAACTTCACACCTTTTTTGGGGAAAAAAAGTCTCCAATCGGTACATATTACAGGTTTCATAGTGGCCTTTCACCTTCAGTTTTTTTTTCTCTCGAAGGCTGATTTAAGTCAGATATGCTTTGATTAATTTCAGTTGCCGAATTAAGTTCAAAACTCTTATAATAAAGTGCAAAACAACAATAACTATAGTCCAGTTACTACAATACCAGCAACAAAAAGACTGTATACTGTATATCGAAAAAAGTAGACTCTAAAGAAGAAATCTTCCAAACAACAACTGATGTCCCCAGCCCCCAACCCAGCCCCCCCCCCCCCCATGGTTAGAGCAGCATCATCATCACTGAACTAGAATATCCTGGCTAAGACTGTGATGTGTGGTTGACCTCAGTATGTTTGACCCAAATCATATTCCTCTCTTTTTACAGAGCGTTTCCTGAGGGAGAATGGTTTTCCAGCTTATACAACATCGGTTGGATGGTTAGGGTATAGTGATGACAAAATAAAGCAGGTAATCTAGTTAGTGTTCTTGATACCTATTTACCTACCTATCTACCTACCTACCTATCTACCTACCGATCAGAATGGCCGTGACATAATTGTTTTTGTGTTGTTCCAGTACAATTCACTTCTCTTGCAAGACTGATAAGGATTATGAATTGGAGAATGAAATCTGAACAGCTAGTTCATCATTTTGTGAATCTGGTGGTGGATTGTGGGTAATTATGCAGATCACTTGTTTCCTACATGTCAGTCACATCCTAACCAGCATTTCTCGAGTTGCTCACCTATCCTATCAGAAACTTAGCAGAAACTATCTGTCTGACAGTAATTTTGATCTGCCCAGAAGATTGCTGAAACAGGAAACAAATACGATCTTGGGCAGGGAGGAAGGTTCAGTCCAATAGTCAAGGTAGGGGAGGGGTGGCACCCCTCTGATATTGTTTCCCAATCCTAGAGTTTTTGGGAATTAAAAATACTCTTAAAGTGATTGCGTGTGTACTGAAAAACCAAAAAGATAAAATTATGTTTGACTGTAACTTTTTCTGTACAGTATTTTTAAATGTACACGTAAGGTTGTACTTGAACACACTATGTCTTTCAATGAAGGAAAATGACAGTAACTACTTCGAAAAGCAACAGGATTGGCATAAAAACAGTGAAATACAGAAATCATATTTGAAAATTAATGGTTCTTAGTATAACCACCTTCATAATGGATATGCAACAGTGCAGGTCTCACTAGTGTGTCAAAAACATACTTCTAAAGTTGTCGCTCCTTGGTAGGTATCGGGAATTGTAGTATTTGGTGAAAGGAAGCACTGTATTTACAAATAACTAATAACTGAACACAACATTGCGGCATCAGTGATCCTGAGTTGTTTTGACTAACTGAATATTCAATACTAGTATATTTCCCATTGGCTCACTCAAAGAAGCACACCGTTAATTTGAATGAAAACTGTCAACCACTACATTAACGTATACTGCACTTTTTGTCGTTATGTTAGAAGAATTTGAAATCATATGGCAAAATTAACCAAGTGAAACCTATTTATTTTCCCAGATTGTCTGAATGGTGTAATTAAAAGCCTTACCAAACTCTTTGAGATGAAATTTCGATGTTTTTACTTTTTGCCTATGCAAGCAATCACTTAAACATTATGTCACATGTGCTGTGGGCCTACCTTCCTGTTTCTACTTTTGCTCCCTTCCCAAAGAACCTGACCTGACTGTGCGGCTGAGAAGGTTACTTTGCTTTGCATTATATTTCCACGTTTCAGTGAAAACTCTGCCTTCTCAATGCTTATTTAACAGTCATACGTGGAAAGGAGCATGTTTAAAGCTGATTTCAGTTTGTCTGTTCTGCCATGCATTTTGTGAAACGTGGAAACAAATCACTTGATGTATGGTATTGTTACGCGACCTTCTCCATCAAACTAATTCACGTGTCTACCATTTATAACATTCAGAGATGCCAAGAGGCTCTCAAAGAAGGCTGGACCATGTTCAAGATGAAAGTCGGCGCGAACCTCGAAGATGACATCCGAAGGGCCAAAATAATCCGTCAAGAGATTGGTTATGACAACGCCCTGGTATGACAAATCATCATCACAGTTTATCTGAACTCTTCATGTGTGGACGTTTTTGTGTTTATGTTGTAGTATTATGCAAGCCATGAATTCTGAGGTGTGCGAGTGCAATCGCACACCACCGCTCGCCTCAAATCACTGTGAAAAGTGCGAGTTTTTGCACACCTAGAAAAAAAATGGGAACACAGACAATCTATGAAAGTTTTATAAAATAGCCCACCTACCACACTCCTTGATTTCCTGAGAAGTGTGATTTGTAGCACACCTGGAAAATCTAAGACTCAAGGCCTGAATTTATGGAAACAGATGCTATTCATATCAGTTATGATTCTTAGCTGGAATTTGTCAAGTTTCATTTCTACTAATTGTGTCAGAGTATTGAAGAATGTATTTCATTTCTGAAACAGCAAAGGAATATGATTAGTACCCAAATTACGAAATCATGAAGAAATTGTTGATACACCATACAGTTCATGCCGCAAACTATAAGACATTTTGTGTTGCATGAGGGAAAAAACGGGTCATAATTGAAGTGTGATTATTAGACTTCTGATTACACCGGTCGTCCATTGTTTGAATACTGTGAAAGCTTAGTGCCAAGTGGATGGCATGTTTGGTGTCCCCTTCGCCAGAAACCAATTAGAATGAACTCAATTGATTCTTTGTATTTGACAATTTTCTCACTCTTCTGGGTTACAGCTTTTTGGGATGTAATGTGCAAAGAAATCTTCAACAACTTGCTTTAATGTAAATTATGTATCATCAGGACCAAAGAATAACGTAAAATGGTACTGCTGTAACAGAAGGCACCAAAACATCATAAATTAGGCCCTTAATAAAAAAGAATCACCCCAATATGTAGAGTTTATTGGAAATAATATCTGAGCAACGTAATTTTCTGTAGCAGAAAGAAGATGTCTAGAAGATAGTATTCCATGGCTCGGTACACGTAAACTGTAAACTTGATGGGACTTTCCTGCAGGGGAGAACTTGATTTAAATAATACTGAGATGGAAATTGGTGTGGTATGTGACTATAGTTTTTGATTGTGTAGATTGTATTGCATTTCACTCACAAATTTTACGTTTGGGAAACTGGTTTGTTTACCTCTAATTATGCAACCCCAATTGGCCCTTCCCCCCTCTAGCTATGTAGGTGGGGGAATCCCCCATCTCTGATCCCTCTTTGTGCATTCAATTGGTACAGGCAACAAGATGGCGTGAGTTCATCACACTGATACTACAAAAATGACATTTTGCCAAAGATGAGCTACAGTTTACTGCCCTCCATAACTTTATACATAAATATCGACTAACTTATACTTTATCAACTTGTAAAGTAACATGTCATCTGTGTTGTCATTGGTAGATGATGGACTGCAACCAACGATGGGGAGTCCAGGAGGCCATCAACTGGATGAAACAGCTGGCTCACTTCAAACCCAAGTGGATCGAAGAACCCACCTCGCCAGATGACGTGCTGGGTCATGCAGCCATAGCAAAGGTTTGAAAGATTTGAATTCCACGGAGCAACTGAGTTTATCGGTGGAGGATATGCAGAAGTTTTATTAGTTTTTCTCTCACATGAAGAATTGCATACCAGTGTAAATGAAGTATTATGAAACATAAAAACAAGTAATCCCAATTTAACTACTTGATAGACAAAGGCAAAAAATAAGGAAATGTTTGAAAATTCCCCCTTTACTTTCTTTCACAAACTCTCTCTTGCCATCTACCTATGGTGATGAGCTTTTTTTGTTTCGAAGTTATTTCTTGACAGGGCCTGAATCATCTGGGCATTAGAGTGAGCTGCAGATGAACATCATCATAATAACATCATGTAATGAACAGTTCTTACAAAGCATGGCTATACAATATTGAAAACATTCAAATCGGTGCTGTTTATAAATTTTATTGGAGGAACCTTGTATGATCTGCATTCTCTTAACAAATATATGCACTGCAACTCTACTCAGGGATGTCATTAATGCACGTGGCACTGAGCATATGTTATATGTCGGTGACACCCGGATCTATTTATCATTGAGTCCATGGTGTTTCTGCAGCTAATTCATTAGAGCTCTGCATCCACGATAACTCCTGGAGTATTCGTGATAAGTCTATGCTTAATGATTCTAAAAGTGAAACATTCATATTTTTGTCAAAATATATGCACCTCCCATCTTATCTGAAAGTTTGTATCGATGACACTCTCATTGGTGTGTATCTGACATCGCTAGGCGCATTAATGTTGTCTTAGATTTTGACCTTGACGTAAAATTCCACGTGAAAAACCATCGCATCCGCAGCCCGCTTGGGTATTCACAAGATCGGTCAGCTAAGCCGATGCTGGATAAAAATTATACTGAGAGGCTAGTTCATGCTTTTGTCACTTCATGTTTATATTAATCGCAATAGCTTGTTATACGGCAAGCCAATCGGGCAAAATATCAAAGCTCCAGCGTGCACAAAACCATACGATCTTCCTAGTCGCATGTTCTAGAAAGCATGAACGTATCACACCAATTCTTTGCTACTTGCACTGGCTTCCAATGGAATATCATATTAATTCTGAAATATCAATGCTGACCTTAAAATCTCTCAATCACGCCTCTCCCGTTTACATATCTGAACTCGTCATAAAATACCTGGTAGGTGTCTCCGCTCATCCTTGGAACTTCTTCTCAGTCATCCCGCAAAATCAAAACTAATTTCTAAGAAAATGCTGCTCCCACAGTTTGGAACCACCTACTGCTAAAACTCTGTAATTTAAAACTGATATTAATGCTTTTAAAAGGAATTTATAAACCTATTATTTTGAGTTCTCAGAGTGTTTCTTGCTTTTATCTTACTCGTCCTGATGTATGTACTGGCTCGTGGCTTGTGCTCCACAACTTGCTCTGAATTTTGATCATATCTTCTTTCTTGAAATATTTTACTTTCTCTTACAGGTGTATTGGCTTGCTTTATCACTATCCTACTTGCTCTTATCATGGGTTTTGCCATCTTACTTTTTTCATTTTAAGCTTTTTAATGTTGTACAGTGCTTTGAGATTCACTGAAAAAAGTTTGTATCAATATCACTATTATTTTGTTCCTTGCTGTTTTGCAGGCCCTCAATCCTCTGGGCATTAAAGTCGCCACAGGCGAACACTGTCATAACAGGGTCATGTTTAAACAGTTCCTACAGAGCGGTGCTATGCAGTACTGTCAAATCGACAGCTGCCGAATCGGTGGCGTCAACGAAATACTCGGCGTCTTGCTCATGGCCAAGAAATGCAATGGCGAGTTCATCATAAGTTTTCAATATAGTTTGGGAAGAGTAGTAAACTTGGTGCCATAAATCTCAGTGTTTTGGTGTTGTTGCTCTGTTTCATAATGTAAAGTTCTATGGGTTGAATGTTGCTTGTAGGTGAGGTGGAAGAAATCTTAGATGATTATGAAAATTTGTGGTTCGGTACTGTTGTTCCCATTAGCACCTGGTAAATGAATTATGTAGCATTGTTTTGGGTTCTTCGGAATAAATCATCCATTTTCCAATTTTGCATTCTGTGACTACAAGGTTATACCATTCTTCGCTCCAATGTACCATACGAAAAGTTGTGGCAGACTGCATCATGCCTCAAGAAGTAGGCTACCAACGGTAGCCATGGTCATTACTTTGGTACAAAATGTTCAAAATGTAAATCATAACAGTAATCATAAACAGTAATGATGTCTGTCCCTTTACTTTGAGTGTGGTCTCCTTCTGACAGAATTGGTCCTTTGTACTCAGGTATCAAATGTCTACCAAAGCAAAAAAGTTTGGCTAGACCAGGTCTTAACGATAGGATCAATCTTCCGTCTTTAACAGTTCCCGTCTGCCCTCATGCCGGTGGAGTTTTACTCTGTGAACTTGTCCAACATCTCATCATGTTCCACTTTGTAAGTGTCTCAGCATCACTGGATGACAGGTGAGCATTTTCCAGAAAATTTTTTTTGTATTGGATTTTTTTTTTGTAATTGGATTCAAATGGTCCATTTCTTATCTTCACAGGACATTCCTGAGGTAAGATATATAATGTCGAAGCTTGTCCAATCACTTTGAAATGGTAAATTGTGCAATACTGGGGGACGTCATGCTCGTACAACTCAAGTTACTTTCTTTGTTTTTCCAAAGCCATTGCACCTTGTCACAAAATGTGCTCACTGTTTTACTGTTATGGGGTTTCTTGATAAGCTCTTCATACAACAGGCTATGCAAAAAATATACACTTTTCAAGGTTATACAAACATTTGAAAAGGAAACAAAAGCATGTAGTGTGAGTTGCCCAAGAAGGACATCACAAATTATTGCAAACTTGTCTATTTCAATTAAGTGAGTATCTTTCGACATTCCGATCTTCTGTTCTCGGGACTTGCACTTTGCTGTAGGAGCATTGGGATCGTCACCTCCTTTTTGTGTCTTCGTGTGATTTGTAAAGACAGTTCATTCGTTTACTCGCTGCAACATTTAATGCAACATTTTTTTGTTCTTTTGTCACTTTTGTAGTTGCTTAAACTACGCCAATGGTTTTCCAACCATGACATGAGTGAACACTACAATAATACATGGAATGCTAGTGGCAGAATGGGGGGACTTACTGTGAAAAATGATCTCTATGTCAACTGAGATATCCCAAGTTGTAGCATTTGTACTGGGCCAGAATTGGGATCCACGGACCCTTAGCCCCGGTCACATTGTCGAATGGGTACCCTGGTGCCCCGAAACATTACTTCTGGTAGGCTAAGAGTTGTTTGCCAAGTTATAATTTGATATTTTTTGCCAGTGAAAGCTGGAAACATGAGTTGTAATGGCAACCCACTGGTCATCTACCTTTGTTCTCTGTCAGTGTTTCTGTGAAGAGAAAGTAGAGGAAAATACCACCTGTCACAAAATCTGAAAGAGAACTATGCTCGCATCTTCCAGATATTTGAATAGGAAAACTTTCTCCATATTTTTGTTGGCCCTACAAAATTCGAAGAAAGAATAGCTGTCAATCACCATTACTTGAAATCCAACAGACTAATGGGAATGGATGTGAATATTCATGTATGCAAAAGAGGGTGTCAACAGTGCTTTTTTTTTTGCTAGTGGCTATGCCATAATCTGCAGAATTTGACTTTCATGGTCAAATTTTCAACTCATACTCCAGCTTTAATTTGACACCATTTATCTTACTTACTGCCATGATGATCAACTGGTATGTCTTAGTTCTACCTTTGGAATTTTGTCACTCATACAATGTGTGCATTGCTGAAACTTTGGAATCAGCAAATCACAAGGATCTCCACGTCATCAGGTTCCCAGGGGCAAACTCTACCAGATTTGCATAATTTGTGCAGAAATTGAACTTTACAGATACCATTCACATACATTGAAAAGGTCATGCATTACACAGTTTCATGCGGTATTGAATCAAGTTTGTGATACATTCATACATGACGTCTCTTTCAGCGTCTGCGAGTTTGTGGATCATCTCCGAGAACACTTCGTCTATCCGGTCAAAATGAAGGGTCCGAATTATTTGCCTCCTACGGTGAGAAACATGATTTTAAGAAAAAGAAAAAAAAAGACATTGATGTAGTGACATTTATGCATTCAAGCTTATGATAGCATTTTCAAGTCTCTTTTCACTTCTTAAATTTGGGGGTAACCAGATCCATCCATATGTCAGGGTGATTGTGACCATACCTGCCTGTAATGATACAAAAGTTGACATATGAAACTAACCTGTAGTGTGTTACTATGTATGTGTAATGAAATGTATAGGGCTAGTGAAGGATGGACATTGCATTGAATAGTTAAATATTTGGGGAAGTGATAATTTTCTATGAGGATGGAAGAGACAATGTGCCAACATGTAGAATAAAAAAAACCAGGTGTTGTCATGATGAGCTTAAGTCTATGTATCAACATTTTCAAATTTTGACGAGTTGCACCGTCGCCCGTCACCTGCAACAGTCAAACTGACCTGGATAAAAATTGGTGTTTTGATGAAATGACAGTTCCTGTCAATGGAACTATATGACGCAAATTGACGAGTTAGCTTGGTTGTCGCCCACCCTTCGATTTTACGAAATGCTGAAACACGGTGTTTGAAGGAGACCGGAGCCTAACAATGCGTTCATTTCTTGCACGTGTATGAAACTTGCTATCAGTGTGTCATCCCTGAGTGCTTCTGTGCAGATATCAGGCTACCTGCAAAAAGCATTGAAACAGAACCAAAACTGCTGAGAAATTTCAGAGGGTGTTTGAGTAGCTGTGTCTTTGACATCACAAAATTTCCCATGATGCAATGTACCATGTCGAGGATGGTATCCCTCTAAAAACCTGTCACTCTAAAGCAGAACATGCCATTTAGATGTGGTTTTTACCAACGGAGAGAGAATAAAAAAAATCCGCTAATTTGTACAAAATGTCAATTTTCCTTTAGTGGTCAATCCCCTTAAGTGGAAAGAGGACTAGTGGCACCCATATCTGATGTTGCCAATTGTTTACATTTTTCAACTATTTGATTGTTAGATAACATCATCGCAGTAAATTGATATCTTTTCGTATTACTCTGCAGAAGGTCTTTGCCAAATCAAAATGCCATGCCTGTAATTTTTACATACTTTTCTATACAACTTTGTGTTTTTTTTTTCCTCTGTGGATGAGCAATTTGCTAAACATTGCTCTTTTTTTCTGTTTTCATAAATAAAGTTACTTCATTGGCTGTTATTAAAAAAAAAAAAAAGGTCTTGTTCCATCCCACTTTTCTGTTTGTGAGAAATTTGCGATTTACAGAAGAGGGACTTTAATTAACCTCAGTTTGTCATTTACATCTGCAGGAACCAGGTTATTCCACTGAATTGAAACCCAGCGCTATCGAGGACCATCTCTATCCCAATGGGAAGGTCTGGCAGGAACTGAGGATGGGAGGCAAAATAATGCATTGACTATTTTCATTTGTTTTTGATAATCGTATGTAACATTTACTTACTTTTAGTCTCATGATAAACTATACATTGCCATGAAGACCACCCACCATTGGTGCCTTATTTCACATCTTGCCAAATTTTATCTAAAATTTCAGATCATGTGGTTGTAAATTTAAAGAAAAAAATATTTTTGGCCCTTTTTTGGGGAGTGGGGGTGAGGGGATGGGAGACAGTATGTTGGGAATAGAAGGTAAAAATACAAGTTACTTTGACTACTGTGATGTCTTTCAGTGCAGTATACATTCCAATAGCCACAAACCTAGAAATTTCAGTGACCAATTAAAAATTAATTTTTGATTTTAGTGTTTTCTGATGATTCTCATTTTGAAAAGAGAAACAACAAGCAGACGATGAAGTTTAAGCTTTGCTGAAAATGTCAGAAATATCTGGCAGGAAAAGTCAGCTCCAAAGCAAGGACCTATTATGGCTACTTCTGATGTTTCGCTTTACAGTCTCAATCCAGCGTTGAGACTTTTACTAGAAATGTCCCATTCTGAAAGAGCGCCATCGGTTGTTGCTAAGCTGTGTCAAATTTGTGTGTGCACAAGATGTCGAGATTTGAGTGTACAGTGAATAGGCCTGTTAGTTAGCCTAGTGCTTCCAGTGTAGTGTTGTTGCCATATTGTGATATTTGCAAGCAGTATTGTTCTTAGACCTTGCTCCTATTTTCCTTTGCGAAATGGCCTGAACGATATTGGCTCTAATGCCTGAGGGAAACAAAAATTAACATTTCTTGCAGCAGATTTGGATCAGTTACGAAATATGCAACATATACTATATATGGAAACAAGAAATCAGACTTTAAGGTCGTATTACACTTTAATGAACTAGTCTGGTTGATCTGAAAATGAACTGTCTAGTCAGAATGAAAGGTAGACTTTGGCTGTACAATGTAACTTCTGTACACAATTAATAGTTTTACACATTTTCAGCTGTTAATTCTCTCCAAATCGCCCCTTTGATATCGTTTGACAATGAGGAAAAGTGCTCCTGATATCATATTTGGAATTTTCGTATCGCAGCAACAATCATGCAGTGATAATATATGTAATTTAATTACAAACAATAACCTGGCACATCTGTACATTTCGTTTCTGCAATCGTTTTCTTCCCAAACCTCTTTCTTTTGTTGCTAATTGCTTGTACATCATCTGAGGTGGAATATCCAGTTCCCTTTTTGCTAGTGGTGTTAAACTGCCAAGATGACTCAGTTTATGTATTTGAAAACATCATATGCATATATTCATAATTAGTGGTTTTATGCTTCAAAGTTTGCCAGGCTTTCTTTTTATGTAACATTTCATGTTTAAGGATATCCCCAGACGAGATTGTAAAATGTTTACTTTTGTAATTTGTACTAATTCAATGCACCAATACAGTATGAACACAAGACATGAATATTATGCTTTATACATCAAAGTGAGATAAGGTGTCGCTGTCATCTGTGTCTGCTCAGTTGTCGGACTGTTACTCCTGTACAAATACTGCCTGGTTTTCTACCACCAGGTGAAGTAACAGCCATATGGGGGGGGGGGGGAGGGGAACTGCTTTCCAATGGGAGTATTTGTCTGTGGGGGGGGGTTTTCTCGTCACATTCTGCTCAAGGAAACATTGCATTGGATTAGTCTATCTCAATCAAAACATTGGCACAACAGCTTGATACCCCTTTAACCCCTACCCACCCCCTTACTTTTCCCTTCCCCCAAGAAATATACTTCAATGCTTTCATCCCCCCCTCCATTTCATTTCATTTATTTGTTTTTCACATCAAACATATTTGCATATATATATATACAATAATTACATTAATTGGAGTAAACCGTTTATTTATGATGTGAAGGAAGTTGAACAAAAAACCCTCACGGGCTTGGCGAAGTGCTCAACTCCCTAGTGCAATAGCAGAAAAAAGATAAGAAGAGACAACGAAAACTTAAAAAGATGCTTAACATAACCCCATCCTCCGCCACATCCCAAAGCACCATCATTCCTACATACATAGCTACGAATTACGGGCCTGCTTTCGCATAATAAAGTAGAGTAAAGCAGGGCTCCGGAAAGTAGAACGTCAGTAAGAACTTAAATACAATTTACCAAGATTACACCTGAAAGATCTAAAACTAGGACTGTCCATTACTTTCTTGGGTAGGGTATTCAAAAGAGTAATGGCACGACGCCGAAAGCTCAACGGAGAACGGAATATGCGACTTACAGTATGTAGAAGAAGCTGAGGATAACGTGTGTTGTAATTGTGAACATGAGTGCTAGTTGTGAAAAAGTTTGTAAAGGGGTGTGGTAACAGGTTGTGGGTAAAGCGATAGGTGAATGAAGCTATTCCTAGATTGATAATGTCGTTAAGTTTAAGTAAGTTCAACGTTTTGAAAAGAGGATCGGTGTGATCACGTGGACCACCCTCCCTTCATTTATCTGAGAAAAAAAAAAATGTCAAATTTTTATGGTTCAATAACTCAGTGTTGGAAAAATTTTTCGATTTTTTGAAAAATATTGGTCCAGTAATATTTTGGCACGCCAAAACCACATGGAAACCACATCGTGCGGAACAGGCTGGCCCACCGCCATTTCAGCCAGCCTGCATTAGAAATAGTTGCGTGTGTGTGAGAAGAGCAGGCTTTCTCCCGTGGATGCATGTACGAAAAATGTCGAACCCTTTTGAATAGTGAATGTCATCACAATCACCGATCAATGTGTTTTTTTTTTTTCATATTTCATTTACCCATGCTCGTTGTCACTCAAGGGACGGGCGTGCTTTCAAATGCTGAAGTTAATAAACATGGCGGTGAAGAGGGCGTCCAACACTAAAGGGCAAAAAGCATGATATCAACCACCGTCCGTGGTTTTGTTGCCAATTTACCTTTAGCTAAAGAGTCATTTGTTACTGACTCTTAAATATCGAACGTATACGCTTTCTGACTCATTTGAAAGCAGACTTCACAGACAGTACGTAAAACCATTTCTCACAACCCACCAATGCTCCTTGTAAGGGGTAACGTTTTAACACAACGAGTCCAACGATTGGATGCCACTTTATGCAGCTATATCAATCGCCATGACAACTGTTACCAGGGAATAACGATTAGCCCGATTTTCTTTAGACAGTGGTGGGGAAGTTGTCCTGAGGTAAACCACGTTGTGCGCCAAAGATGAGAGGATCAAATGTCACATTAAGTACAAATGATGAGAGAGAGGGGGAGGGGCGGGGCAAAATGTGTTTTGTGTGTCCATTTTGTTTATTTGTTATTCCTGAACGAATAGTCTGATCGCCTTTCAGGCATGTTGTTAGAGTGCCCTTTGTTAGAAACTTTGTATGACAAAGGGCAAAGTAGTTAATAAGTTTAGTAGGGAAAAAAAAAGGATCAGGAGGGACAACTATGCCAGTCCCCATCAACATGTAGGACCCTGAAAAACAAAAAACAAACAAACAATCAGATAAAAATAAAGCTATAAACTCAAAGCCGCTCACAAAGCTCAAAGTACTTGTTCAGTGCATTCTTAATCCATTTACACTTCTTGCCATCACTGCATCCTCAGGCAACCCATCCCACTCATTCACTACCCTCTGAGAAAAGAAGTAACAACGGATACTGTATCCTACTTTGAACCATCTGGAGTTTAATACAATGGTCTCTTGTAATTTTACTATTTGCAAACTTGAAAAAGTAAGAAAAGTATAAATCATCAAAAACGTGAGCAATCTTCTAAACTTGGATCAAGCCTCTTCGTAATCTTAATTCTCAGCTCAAGTAAAGTGAGATGTAAGAGACTTAACCTACTGTTATAATTAACACCCTTGAAGGCACTAATCAATCTAGTAGCCCTGCCCTGGACTTTCTCAAGTAAATCTTGTAAGTTAACATTTAATTGCAATAAAACCATGATGAATTGTGGAGGGAACTGGTCTTGGTGAGGAATAACTGGTCCGTGTGTCATTTTCAAATATAGGCCTATGATGAACTCACTACGTACTATCGAAGCAAAGTGATGGTATGGTACAAGAGGTTACCAGTTTCGAACGCTTATTCTTTGTTTCTGTTCAACGGTCTTGTCACCACAGCAACGGAATTACGGAAACTGTTGCACTTGCTGTATAGTCTTCTTTTACTAGTCAAATAACGGTCAAGAAAGAAGTTCACAACTGCCTTTAAAACTTACGAAGTGATTTGTGTCTAGCTATCCTAGTCCTTAGAGTTACATATAAATCTATTGTACCTTCTTTTCTACAATTTTGTCGTTAATAGCTTACCGTAACCAATGTCCACACATATGGCTTCAGAAACGCTCTCATGACGTCATATAATCTGTACAACGTATCACGTGATGGCGTAATTATCCCATGGAGTCATGGTCGGTCGCACTTCACAGTAAACGTTTTCCTTTCGGCGTTCCTAAAAAAAACTTCGTTTTTACAGGGCCTTTTGAAACAAGCTAAGTCAAAAGGGTTATAAATAGGTCAACTGGTTGAAATTTCGTGAATTCTTATGTTGTTTGTTATTGACGAGAAATAAAACATGCTCTCGTTTCCTGCTTTGCTTTTCCGGTTGTATCCGGCTAGAGCAGATACCAATGATTAGACCATGTATGATTCCGATTGATGGTTGGGAACTTTATCAGCTGATATTCACATCAAAGCTCTTGTCGAACGATTAGAACTATGCGAGCAAATGTACTTTCGTTGGTATGGCATTGAAAGTTTAAAAGAGATTTCCCCCTTTTTTTTTCTCTAGCCATAGTCTCGTAAATTGTGCCTACATGACAGGGAAAAGTACAGTATTCCTTATTTTCATTTGAATTATATTTTTTTTTTCTTTTCCCAGTGTCGTTCATCTTCTGTTAAAGAGAAAAAAAAAGTATTTTGAAAAACTCAGCATTTGTAGACACAGAATGATAGATTATTCAAAATAATCACGGACGGTGGTTTTCTCTTCAAGAAATAAGTGTCCGCAGGTAGAAAGTCAGTTATTTGTTTCGTTTCCCGAGAATATATGTCCACCCAAACTTTCCAACTTTCAAATGATGCATCTGCTGTAACTCATGTATACTGTTTGGAGGAGATGAGACTTTTGTAGATATTTATGGATGAAACTGATGGTTCAACAGTCAGGCTAAAGCAGACTTTGTTCGCCATGTTCATGCATCGTTACCACCACATTTCCCGATGTCTGTTCATATCTTTTTTTCTTATCTGCAGAATGTTAGATCAAAATGAAACTTACATTGTGACCATGTACTAGTTTCATACTTTCCAACAAGGGATACCGATCTAATCTTCAAACAGACTAGTCTCTTAAAAAAAAAATACAAAATTAAACTTTTGTTGAAAGGCATGCAGTCACTTATCATCACAAGGTGTACTTTTGGCTATGGGTGTAGCAAAATTCTCAATTGGTTCTGCTCTTTGATTGACATTTAGTTAGAAAGATGCATAGTATCCCATATTAAACAGGGTACATAGGGGCCCAGTGCGGGTTTGATTACAAATATTGAGGAGTTTTAGACAGGCTGTAGGAGGAGCTAGAGGTAAGTAATTGGGATAATTGTAACTTTCTGGTGCGATGAGTCACTGCATGCCTTTCCAAGTAGGCTACCAGTAAAAGACGTAAAAAGTTAATCTGTCACAACATGTAGTAGTCGTATGATAGCGCTGTGCAAGAATTATACAGGAAGTTTAAATCACATTGAGACAAGAGATGGAATGGACCAGATGAGATTTTCGTGACAGAAATCCAAACCATGACAGTCGCTTTAATTCAAATTATATGGTTCTTTGGATATGACACAGTTTTGATGAGCACAACGATGCAATAACCTAGGCAAAATAAGTGGTTTGTCGGACGTAACCTGTGGCAGGTGCTGTGTTCTGTTTAACTTGTCCCTCAAAATAAGAATACTAAAACATACTTTCACATGGAACTGGTTTCAGTCATTCATAATAAAAAAAAATAAACGACTGGACAATTTGGCAGTTACTTCCTCAAACACAGAAGACCGCAGTATACGGTGATAATCGGAAGCGAAAAAAAAAAAAAAATCGGTCTCCGTGGAACTGAAAAATTACCCGAGGAGAAATTTCTCCCAGTGAACGAAGAATGAGTATACAGCAGGTCTTGAAGGTCACTTTCAAAATATTTTCATTTATGTACATCAAAATAAGATTTTTCTTTTGTTTATTGTCTTGCAAAATTGTGTCAATGTCAGTGATAGTACGTGACATTAACGCTTGAGCCCTGTCACGAATTATTCTCCCAAAGAAACGCTAGTTGGAGAAAAAGTGTTATAGTTGGCACAGTTTGCCCATGTATCGACGCGGACGAAGCTTAACCTATTTTTTTTTAGTACTTTCATATCTTAATACAAATAGATCACACGCATATATCGCCGTGCTTAATGATAATCCGAGTGCAAAGTAGGTCGTCTGGTCAACGGATTCGTGAATCATCATCTACAGTCATCACACACAAAAAAAGAGAGAAGCGTATCTCTTGAATGTAATATTGGTAATGGTTAATATCCCTCTGATACATCTGTTTCAGTATCATTATTTTTCGATCACGACGACGATAAAACCTTTTTAAACTCTCCCAGACATTTTGACGTATTCACAGGACGACAACATTCAGGACTGGTTTCGAGTCATTTCGTCTATTTACATATTACTTTGCTGTTTATCGAGAGCTCTGTTTAAAAGGATTTTTTTGTCTCACAAGAACTTTTCATGTCACAGACATTTTTTTTACCATCTTGTTTGTAAACAACTTACACAGCAGGACCTCGGGGCGTTGTTTCCTCTTTCGTTGTGACTTCCCCCCTCAAAAAAAAAAAAATGAGAAACATAGTAGTAACCTGTGTATTTATAGACAGACGATTTCGTGAAACTAACGTGCTCTGTTTGCCACTGGACAACAGAGCACTACCCCAAATTTCGAAAACTCACAGAAAAGCGTTATATGGAAGGTCAAAAACAGTTTATAGGTTTTACTAGGAAAAAAATGTTCTCGGTGATTTTACTCCTGTATACTATTTGATCAAGGGTGGTTTATATATTGTCGTATTGTAAGGGACGAAATAGTGTGAAGTAAATTGATTCAATATTTAAATTAGTTATCAGTCAACAAAGTCCGATTAACAGGTGCTTAACAAATGTTTTAAATGAGTTGAAAACTTAACTCACTCAAGTATGTGCCATGGGAAGAGTTTTAGCTTCAGCTTCAATAAAAAAAAAAGTTCCAGAGAGAATTTGACGTAATAAAGAGCCGAAGAAAATATCGATTCGCTACTATCGCGCAACTTACATGAAATCAGCCCTGCGACAGAGAACTCTATATGTCATCTTGAGGCCAAACTTCCAGTCCATCTATTTCTTGGTGAACGACCAATCGGGAACTCAGTCCAGATTGTACTGTGGTAGCCGAGCCAATCTACCAACCTGTTTGAATATTCGGAGAATATGTTGATATTTCGACCGGCTTTTCCCAAAATTACGGGCCTTCTTTACCAGACACGTGTGCTGAGGGGAAAGCCGAAGGGGTAATATTTGAAAACATATTATTCTTGAGAAATCCATAAATAACTAACTTTCTATCTGTGAGAAACTTATTCTTCAGAAGGAGAAGTTCTTCGGTCTTTCTTTTATATCCGATAAGCTATCATTCTGTTTACATGAACATTGGTTTTAAATGTATGACTTTTCAACAAACGATTTATTTACTTTTGTCACTGTCAGGTTACGCCAACCTCTTCAGAAGGAAAGTTTGATTCGTACAGTAAGCAGAGTTTGTTCATGACGGTTGCAATATAGGACACTGATCAGCGAAATTTGACTTTCACATTTGGATGAGTGTTGCAAAATGGTCTTTCCATCTCTCCCTATTCCTTTGTTGTTGTTGTTGTTGTTGTTGTTGCCAAATGTGGCAACGTCCCGCACAACAAAAGGAAATACATTATGTGATGGCGCCAATCTGGAAAAGTTCTTCAGTAAAAAAATTAAAGTTAAGAAATGCTAGCGTGATCTCCAACTACGAAATGACCTTTAACGTAAGAAAGTGAAAATCGATGGGCATATTGACAAAAGTCTTACACTTAGTAAGTAACAAATCGGATCGAAAAACGATTTCTAGTAATTTGGGACGATTCTGCACTACCCCCACGTACCACTCGCTTCATTAAACAATTTATTTACGGCTTGTGGACTTGTAGAGGGTCATCACAGGGCAATATCCTCAACACTGTTCTAAAACAGGTACACACGTTTTAGGCCTTCACTTGAATTACTGACGTGTCAGATATTTTCACATTAACCAGCCACAGAAAGGATTCATTTCATGTTTTTTTTTTTCTCTTTTTGTTGTGAGTGGGCCGTTGTATGTTTTTGAGTGTCTTCAGAGCAAGCCACTTTTTTACAAGGGGAGAAAAAGATTTGTTTTCAGCTATTTATGTCGCAAAGGTTGTATATTCTAACCAGCTTTTATACGAACTACCGACAAGCTTTTTAGATCATTTAATTAATTATACAATTAATTAACAATATTTGTTACGCCATAGATACATCGAATGCAGGTTCTTCACTGACGTCACTGCAATGTGTCTCCCTCTCCCAGGCCAGCAAGTTGCGTCGTGTGCGCGTATCGATAACACATCTGCTGTGCATCGGCAGTGATCGCTAGTGTGCAAAACTGAAATGCAATGACGTCACGCAAAGAGCTTCCAGCTGTGGCCGAAGTTACAGCCAGTAGCCTAGTGACTAGAATGTTAGGCTACCCGAAGATCCATATTTGATGACTTTTGATGACATTTTGATGAAGTTTGTGAGGCAAACGTAAGAAGAAGACAATTATTCTTGGTTACCCCTGTGCCAGTCAACATCAAGTTGAGAATCTTTACGACAACCCATGTCAACATGTTGCGGCATTCCGACATGTTGCATCTCAACATGTTTTGCATATCCATAGATCAGCTGTTCAACACAGGCAATCCTCACACGATGTCATGCATGTTCATGTGTTCTCGAGAGTACATTTTCTTATCATTACAGCATGTCTGGATACATCTCTTCATATTGTATCATGCAGAATACGTCTTCTTGAGACGTAATTTTAATACATGACGAAAAGTCTGAAGAGGGGACGATGGTTCAACATGTAAACTTGCTGCGACCTACCGGTGCTTGCGATCCATGTAAACATCATACAGATTTCATAGGCGTATACTCTATTGGGCTTGGCTTTTTCGTCGCGGAAGCTGATTGAGACCCCTCCGAAGTAAAGCTAGAATATGAGTTGACCTAGCAATCGCCTAGTCATCTATCCTTGTTTTTCGTCAGTGTTTCAGGAAAGAGAAAACATGATTAAAGATCACTTGTCACAAAATCTGAAAGAGAACTATGCATTTATCGTCCAGATATTTGAATACAAAAATTGTCTCAACATTTCTGTTGGCCCTTTAAAATTCAGACTCTTTCAGAAAGCCCAGTTGTCAATCACTGTTACTTGAAATCAAACAGACCAATGGGAATAGATATGAATATTCGTGTGAAAAAGTGGGGCTTAAAACAATGCTTTTTTTTTTGTTGTTGTTGTTGTTCAACTAGTAGTATCTATAACATGTTTCACGTTCAGTGACGAACTATGACAAATTTTCAACTCATATTCCAGCTTTAAATTCAACTAAAGCATTTAACCACAGAAATTACATTAAAACAACCCACTAATTTCTTTCTCTCTTCTCAAATTTTGCACTATGCCTGTGTAATCATCTTGAGCACTCAGTATCACTTTGTTAGCCACGATGAATGAGCAGGAACCAATTTTGACTATGCAATGAAAGTTTATCAGATTACAGTAAACATTTTCCTTCTTTCTCGAAAAAAGAAAGAAAGAAATAAACAAATAAAGAAAAGAATAACAGAAAAAAAGAAAACGAACTTTATGAAAAAGGATAAGCCAAGTTTTGGAAGCAATTTGCACTGGGTCGAACATCACGCATTTTACATTCCAGAGTGCTTTCGTCAGGTGTATTTTATGAAAGTTCATCAAATTTTTGTCAACAAAAAACTATAGTCTCACAAATCAACGTCAAATCACTATAAGGGATATTTGCCACGCTCGGGTCGAAATAACGCTGGACGAGGACAAAAATACTCTTTTTTTTTCTTCTTCCATCGATACGGATGATTCTGATAGAGCACGAATGCCGGATTAAAATTACTCTTTGGGGATTATCCGATTATTGCCAGGTTGAGTCGGTTGTTTGTGAATTACTCTGTCTCACGCTCCTAAGAGGGGGGGGGGGTTGTAGGGGTGGGGGTGTGGGACTTGATGAAATCTGATCTTGTTGAAGCCCTCCTTCTTGAAATGTGTCTACAGTGTTTTCACCTTTTCACCCGTTTACCCCAAGTGACGTTTTGTCTCCACGTAAAACGATAGGACTTTTGTACTATCGTACTTGTACTTTTTATACTATTTTGTACCCTTTCTACACCTATATTCCACATATGAGATTTGTCGAAGCTTAACTTCTTGAGATATTGCTTCTACAAGGTTTTCACATTTTGACCCCTGTTGACATGACCTTTGATCTCCACCGAAAACGATATGAATTTCTGCACTAATCTTGGTACTAACTTTGATATCTGTCCAAGCTTCCCTTATTGAGCTTTTGTGTTTACAAAGTAGGCGTCACAAACACGCATACACACACACACAACCATAATGCATCCACATACTTTGTCCAAGCTTTTTTAACTTCAGATATAGTGTTGAAAAGGTTTTCAGAGTTTGCCCCCATATGACTTTTTTTGCCCTCCACCAAAAACAATAGGGCACACCTTCCTCAGTATGGCGGACCTACATACCTAGTTTGACTTTCATCCAACTTTCCCCTATTGGGTTAGAGCGTACCCGACCAAGTGTCACAGACACATACAGACCAACACACTCATACATCCTTACATACACATGTCAACCTCACGGCATAGGTTACTTTGCTGACGCAAGGAACCAAATAGAGATGAAACAACCTAGTAAGTTTGAGGTTGGACCTATGTGGAGCCGCCGAAAAAAAAAAAAAAGACAGAGAAGTGGGCGAGGTCTGTGGGGTGGGGGACTGAGGTATAAAGAGATTATTTTTTTAATGTTGCAAACTTTACAAAAAGAAAACACAGAAGTGCAAGCTTGTTGGCTTCGTTTATATTTCGGAGGTGTAAATTTTTGTCTTGCAGCTGTTATTTTTTTTTAATACTTTATCTTTTTACTTTAAAAGCATCTCACTTGACATGTTGGTTCAATTGTTAATTCTGTCATTGTCATCTTCCGCCATGTTCGTCATCTCACAACAATCTTAATACAGGATTAAAAACAAACCCCTTAAATTCCTGATATACAAATTACAAATACTCCACTTTAGTAGAACTAACATGTTACATAGTAGTTATGCTCGAGTTTCTCCAGCACCCCCCACCCCCTTTCCTTTCCCCTTTTTTTGTTAAATTTAAGTTAAAAAAATGTAATACTGTTCTTCTGAAACTTCTTTCCTGTCAAACACGGAGTACTTAAAAATATTTTCACTTTCCTTCTATAATAAACCTTGCGCATTGACGTCACATAACAACAAACAAGCGCGCCCGAATAACAAAGAAAAAACATTGCATATTGCTACACTAAGCGCGCGTAGATCGAATGGCAGAGACACCGCACGTGCAGATATGCACGTGTCAAATTAGTGGTTTATCCATAAGGAGGGACACTTCATTGTATCACTGTCACGTCACATGCAAAATGTCTATTGTGTTGCCTGAGGACCCAGATCTCGGTCGGGAGACGGTACTTGAAACGGGTTGTTTAGAGTACCGTGGGAGTTGCGTTGTGAACTCTAAAATACTATCTGAACGTATTACTTTCTTACTCTCTTATGATGCACTTTCGTATGTACAGGGGTAAAAACAGGAGAATGTGGCACCAAGAATGCATGGGTGCCGTGGGGAGGAGAGGTCAGTGCTCCAGAGGGTTGGCCTACGAATGCAGGGCACTAGCCGTCTGGTACATGGCGTGGAGTCGTGAAAACGACACACCGTAAACACCGCCAGCCAAATGGAAATTTATTTTTGAAGTATTGAACGAACATGAATGTAGTGTAAAACTGAAATTGTTGTTCCCTTAACTTCCCTATACATTCAATTATAGAGACGCTATGTTTGTTATAATTTACTGTCTCTAAACTCCTGTACTCAATGTTGTCACAATTTATTCCGAATTTGTAAATATATATATATTATATATAAGACAAGACCGATAAAAAGTCTTGGCATGTGGGAGGTCTTTTTTTTTCGGGGATTATTTTAGTTGTTTCCCTGCATACCTTGGTATATGACCCCCATCTATCTTAATCTCAAGACCTGTTGATCTGTACCATCTATCAATTTTTAATCAATATGACAACCAAAAGATTTATAATGCCTTACCTATGTACTCTATTATCACAAACTTGACAAGCCAGGATATAACTGGCTGAGGGTTCGCATGCACGGATTCCTTCAAACTTAACAGATTGCGTGTATAGGCAATGAGATCATAACAATTCCAGGAAGCCACGGACTTTAATGTTACCTTTGATGATATTTACAAACAGTTCGTCCCATCCATCTTTTACTCTTTTCATTTGTTTTCTATAGAAATATAATATGACGAATAAAAACTTGTATCGTTCTCTTAAAAAATCTGTAAAAGCAATTATCTCGACAGACGTATTAGCTTACCATGCTAAATATCCATCTGCCAATCACCCGACGAATGCGGCATTGTGCTTGCTATCGACATCGGAGTTTTATTACTGTTATTTTTTTTTTTTTCAAGTACATTCAACTGGTGACATCGAAACACGATAAAAAAAAAAGTAATCTTTTAAACATTTTCATGTTGTAAAAAAAAAAAAAAGCAAGTTTTCAAGGGAGATTAAAACAAACAGAAAAAGCCAAAAAAAAAAAAACAAAGAAAAAACAAAACGGAACGGTATAAACTTTCTATGGATGTTTGGAACTTGGCAGAGGCAGTGACCAGCCCATTGTCAAAGGGAAATCGAAAAAATATAGCGGAAGAAAGGGTTACACTGGAGAATTGACGAAAGTTGCATAAGAGCAACAGCAATACTTATGTGGCCGATATTGTTTGTAAGTTTAAACCTATGACACGAGAGAAGCGGGCAGACTGGTCAAGAAGGATTCTATCGTCTTAACAACAACGGGTCACCCCATCCCCTCTAACCTCCCCTCCCCCACAAACACGTCTCAGATGCCTGTAAACAATATATATATGTATATGTATATATATATATGTATATATATATATATATGTATGTATATATATATCATATATATATATCTTATTATGACTTAGCTATATTAAGAAGACGATTATTACTTTTGTTGATAACTTTCAACATTTAATTTGTATCGGGTCTTACAATTAAGTTGTATTCGACATAACTATTACTCAGCATTTTTTGCATAGTTATATCTGTAGGAATGCACACTTCACGTGACACAACAGCTGGTCTCTGTTATTGCAACAAAGGGTTGCATTCTAAATCTATAGCCTCCGAGGCATATCGTCCTCATGTACCTGTACAAACAAAGAAACAAAATCAGTTTACGTTACACGTAAAGTACATTTTATGTCTTCTCAACAGTTTATGTCTTCTCAACCGAAATGGTAAATGTCAAAAACAGAAGCATATAAACTTCGGCTGGACATTAAGTGTGATCAAAGTGGGCTCCCAACATACCAACCGATGTATATTGTGTTCCATAATCGAACCGTTTACTTGGCCTCTCATCCGTGTGAGTGTAAAGAAAAAAAAGCAAGAAGTATGTGACTGATGAAAGCTGGAGATGGGAAATTAATAAAAGAGGAACTTGTAAATAACCAGCTCACTCAGCCTGTAGATTAGCTCGTTACTAAGGAACAACTCTCCCGTATAGGCTACATCTAGTTATGGAAATATGGCAGAGATCCACTTCATGCGAATTATAAGTAAACTTCATTAGTCCATTTTTTTATTTTTTGTGTTTGCAAGCAGATGTCAATAACACGAAAAAAAATGTACTAAAACTTTGAAAAAGAGTTGTACTGGCCATCCACCTGGTCATCTATCTTTGTTCTTCGTCAGTGTTTCAGAGAAGAGAAGTAAAGAAAAACTAGAGCACCAATTGGTGCAGAAGCTCATACCTCAACATCCTGAAGGTACTGTACCATTTATGTATCATTTTGTCAAATTATAGGATACCACTGAGTATCATTATACCAAATCATCAACACTGTACAAGAAAATCTGTAGGATCGCACAATTTTCAGAATTTCATAAACTAGAACCCCAACGTTGCAGAAGTTTGATCTTTTAGACTAACTGAAGTTCATGAAACAATTCAAAGTGCCCCTTTTAAGTACAAATACTGGTCAACATACCTGAGGGCATTACAGAGTTTCAGTTAGCATAGCAACTGACACTGTACAATTACTCAATTATCATTCATGCACGATAGGGATATTTGAGATGCGTATGACAGCTTAAAGGGACACTTTAACAGTAGAAAAAGAGGCAATTTGCAGAATTCCATAAAATGGGCCATTGGGCCCACATGGGGATCTTGGACTGCCAATTCCTGAACACCCTGAAAGGTCCAATAACTGAGCATCATTGTGACAAACCATCAACATTGTACAATATAATCTGTAGGAGAAGAAGCATTTTGCAGAATTTCATAAAATGGGCCATAGGGTCCACATGGGACCTTAGACTGAAACTTGTTTGTACACCCCAGATGAAGCACCACCCAGGGATTATTGTGTCTAAGTTAAATATAAATCTATGGATGCATGTGTGAGAAGCAACGTTTCAAACAGAATTTCACATAATGGGTCATTGGGCCCACATGGGACCTTGGACCAAAAATTCCTGAACACCCCGAAGGTACCACCAACAGAGTATTATTATGACAAACCATCAACACTGTACAAGAGTATCTGTAGGAGGAGAAGCATTTTGTAGAATTTCATAAATGGGCCGCAGGGCCCACATGGGACCTTGGACCAAAAATTCCTGAACACCCCAAATAGCCCACCACCTAGGGAACATTATGTCCGAATCTCAAACAAATCCATGAAAGCATGTGGGAGGAGAAGCATTTTGAACAAGTGTGAGCAGATAGATAGATAGATAGATAGATAGATAGATAGATAGGTAGATAAATAGATAGATAGATAGACAGAGCCAAAACCTGACAGATTACTATGCACTTATCTTTCAGATATTTGAACATGAAAATTGTTTCGACACATTTGTTTGCCCTAAAAATTCAGACTCTCCAAGAAAGTATAGCAGTCAATCACCTTCGCTTGAAATCAAACAGACCAAGTGGGGAAATGATAGGAATATTCATCTGTGACCGCCAAAAATACCACCGCAAACGATGTTATTTTGTAGTGGCTGCGACATGTTCCACAGAATTTTGACTTTCACTGACAAATTTCAACTCATATTGGACAGCTTTAAACAGTTAAATGCCACCCCTCTAAAGACTTCGCTTCGTGTTTCTAGATTTTAAAGGGTTGTACTTTACACAAACTTCCCCACCTACCCTCACGCTGTCACCACTGTCTCACACCTCGCACGATGCAGGGTACATTTGGCAATATTTGTTTCAACTGAGCTATGACATCACGATAAGCCCGTTACACGTTCGTCCTTGGATTGATTATATATCACCATTACTGGCAGACAAATAAGACGCTCTGCATCTGTAACATCTAAAAAAGTTATTTTAGGAGGTTTCTGCTCACTGGAGCATTTGCTAATTCATTATTTCTGCGTCGTGAGCAAAATAAATGCTAAAATACTCTAGGGCACAAAGTCAGGTGACAAGTTTGAGACATCTGACCATACCCCACATAGCCTTTGATCTCGTGAGGTATTTATGTAGAATTTTTTTAGAGGAACAGAAACTGCGTGTTTTAATCCACAGATTTCACTCTCTGAGCAGACTCGACTGAGGGCAGTGTTGAAAGAGGTTTGTGGGAGGGCGTCGATTGAAATTGAGAAATATATACATCCTTCTAAACGCCTAAATGTCAAACTGAGAGCGAAATCGGATTCATTTCTGATCCCATATAATTTCAGCTTCTATCTTCTCTGAAAATTAGTCGAATAGAGTCAAACGTTGACGATATCACATGGTCGGATTTTGGACCCGGTGGACGAAGTAAAATAGGATGTCAAGATATGGCGTGATGTCACTTACAAGAAAAAAAGGCTTTTATCGAAAATAAATGAAAACTGTCAGAACGAATTTTTAAGAGAAACCTCTCAGTAGAATAGCATATTATATTTGATCTGATTGGGCCAATACAGGAAGGCAGCCAGGATCAGCCTGTTGAAATAGAGTGACCAATGTGAACAAAAATGCTGATGGTTCATCATTGGTATGATATGTATTTTTTTTTTTTTTTTGTGCTAAATTCGAATCCGATATTAAATCGTTGTAGCGTGACCCGCGCCTTAGAATCGCCGAACGGGCAATGTGCATCCTTAATTTACATAAACGTAACCTATGACAAAAAGAAAAAAAGAAAGATGTTGAGGGTTTTGACTTAACAGTATAAAACAATTCAGGCAAACTGACCGGAAAGCAAACATTCATTGCGGTTTCGATGATGTAAATTACAGTCCCCTAGCTGCTCACTGTAGTGAATACATAAGCAACAAAAAAAAAGGGGGGCTATGACGAACATCCGATAATATTACATATAACAAATGTGAGGGCTTCAAAAGTTCCTTCCCGTAAGGTAACGTTACCGCAAAGCAAGAATCGGTGTTTATTTTTCGTTTTCGCATCAAAGTTCTTTCTCACAGTACATAACGTATGGGAGATTCATGATGTTCAGCAAAGATTTCTGACTGTTTTTTTTTCTCTAAAAAACTGTAAATACGACAAAGTCACGGGATTCTTCACTCTTCAGTTGATGGTCTTCGTTCCTAAACTTGTATGCGAAAGCTACATTTTAGTCTCCAAATCTCCTCAGAATTATCAACGGTTTTCGTCTGTCTCGGCATTGGCATGAATTTTCTCAAATTCTTTCTTATTTGGTGAGGATTCGCAACTCTTATTGGCCTATCACAGTCAGGTAACCAGTCATCATCGCCTGTATAATACACGGTCAATTTCCGAGAAAAAAATATTACTAGCGGATGAAAACAATAACCACGTAAATCGACAGTTTTTTATGTCTCCTTCTACCTTATACGACACAACAGATGGTACTCCGTCTATCGTATACACGAACGTTGTTTTGGATCGTGTTAGTTTTTGAAATGTAATTTACAAACACAATTTCGTTTGCTTTCGTCCTTTTTATCAACAGCTTGTGTGAATGAACAAGCTTAATTAACTTGGACCTATGCATTATACGTGATGGATAATGCACTCTCAGGGGCTAGTGCTGGATGCACTCGGACTCCGCTCTCGTGCGCTGCTCGCATGCATTAACCGCCGATCGCGCATTTCCACCCTGCTAATGTACCGTCCAACGCTAATTAAACTTTAATTCAATTAATGAGAGGTTATTTTTACACAGAAACTGACCAATGTTCGTGTTAATTCACTGTAATAACCTAGTCCTGGTCAAGACGTTTGAAATATTTGTGTATATGTATATATGTATATATATATATATGTATATATGTATATATGTATATATGTATATATATATTATATATATATATATATATATATATATATATATATATATATATATATATATATATATATATATATATGTATATATGTATATATATATATATATATATATGAAATGAGCACATTGGTTATATTTCTACATTACCAGCGCCTTAGCAAAAGCTAAATGCTAAATCCAATTAGGTGTCGGGGATGACGAATCACCGTCACAAAATGTTAAATTATTCTTTTGTAAGAACTGTTTCCTGGGTTAAGTGTCTATAAGCTGTCAGTTCTTGGAAACTTCGCCAATTCCTTATAATGCTATGGTCAATGAGTGAAGTTTACAGATGCGTGTTGTGTTGTTACTCCGGTGTTATATGACGTACCGATTTAGATCCCAAGCGACATGGTCCTTTGTACATTTAAGAACTGTAAAATCATGACAATAGTAATGGAAATAGCGTTGATGAAATATTAATATTGATAAGACCCTGAATGAACCTCACGAAACTATGTAAAAATTGAATTTTTGGACAGCAGTTCCCTGTCCATATTATCGTCATGCTCTTGTAGTATTGAATTACACCGTCTCATTTGTAACTACTGCGATCATAGACGATGAAATATGCAGGCATGGCGTATTTCGACATTGCTTTTAAAATCGTTTATGAACCACGAAGCTGAAATCCTCGTCAAGCTCAGCCTTGAATAAATCGTTACATAGCTCAGGTGTCACTTTCACATAACAAAATATCGACTTTCTTCACATGGTAAGTTCCACTCTCCTTTATCTGGTCGAAGACGATGAAATATGCAGGCATGGCGTATTTCGACATTACGTTTAAAATCGTTTATGAACCACGAAGCTGAAATCCTCGTCAAGCTCAGCCTCCAATAAATCGTTACATAGCATTTCAGCTTTGTGGTTCATGCTGTCTGCCCTGGAAGGAAGTTGTCATGGACAGAGATCATTGACAGTAAAATTGGCGTGTTACACACTCCCCGACTTTATATCGTTTTTTTTTTTTCTCCTTCATTTTCACTGTTGATATTATAAATGTGATTCTACTTCATTAGTTGTAGGTGACAGTTTTCTTTTCTTTTTACGTCGACGACGAGCAGCTGAGGTTCTTGCCGATGAGATCGGTTGCTCGATTCGCTGTTTATCCCTCGTCTTACCTGGCTTCTTGTGTGACCTCCTGTTTGGTTTTTGTTCTTGACCTGTGCCCAAAAACATTAGCAAAATAAAATTTTGAAAGACTTCATCACTGGGTTATCTCAAAAGATTCACGTGAAAACTGATTTTTTTTTTGCTCTTTCAATGATTGCATTTGTACGAAAATCACAGATAATGCTGCATATTTCCTAATTTTGTTCGCATTTCATACAGTCACTACATATGTCAGTCCTACGATGAAAATGATGTATGACTGCCACTTACAGGGAGACGCATCTAGCAATGAATGTGACGCATTGATAGCTTAAATCTTTCCAAATTCCTCTTCTTAAGATATCGTGTGAACAAGGTTTTTTTGAAATTTCACAACGGCGGTTGAGCTAAAAGACCCTTGCCCTCCATCGGGAAGCAAGAAACTACAATTCCATGGCAAATAACGAGATCACTTTAAGCAAATCTCTTCTTGAGATATGCTTCTCGTGTTTACAAGATTCCTGTACGCTGATATTGGTTGAAGCCAAAATTACATCAACATCCATGAAAAACAATGGCATTTTGAAATCCAAACAGAAGAGGATCATTGTATCCAATAAAGTACACCGACATATCAAATGTGAGATATCGTGTTGAAATGTGACCGTACAGTATACGTCACCCTACATTACACCTTTTTTATCTACACGTCACACCTACGTCATGTGACAGGCTTCTGTGGCATACTTGCATGGGAGATTAATACAACGAGGCTGGTAACTCTTGAATTTTAAAACATTGTGAATGGTCAATCAGTAATTTTGAAAATTTCGGAGGTTTTGTCAAGCTTCCATGAAGGTATATGGAGTTCGATATGGGTTCTATATGAGTTCTATATATGAACTATATGGTACTATGGAGCTCCGTGTGGTGTAGCTCCGTGACTAAACACAACACAGCCCTTGATCATGTATTCGCAGGAGGCGACAGCTGTGACTACATTACAAGTCACGAAACGAAACCAGTTAATGTGAAATCTTGGCCAGTACCTGGACAGTGGCGAACGGCCATTCGACACTTTCGCTCTTCAGTTAGGTCGGGGCAGGGTTGTCCCCCTGGGGTCGGGTGTTGGGAAATTTCCCGTATTCTCAACTGTAACCCATATTTATAGCCGCACGTTCTACCGTTCTTGCTGCAATCTCCCCATTGCGTCCAAGTACCGACCGTACAGTCAACTGAAAGGAGAAAAAAAAATGTGAGCGTTAATTCCAAACAATTCGCAGTAGGAGAGATGCAAAGTTTTAAGTATAAGACGAGGGTCAAAAGGAAATGGTGTTCTTCATATTTCTATCCATTCTAACAGACTTCCGATTTTGACCACACTAATAAGTATCATCTCACCCGACGTACAAAATCACAGACATGACCGATTGGAATAATTCCATACGTTTAGGACGCCCTCATTATATACAAAGTTCCAATCTGCGTCGATTGTTGTACAGTTACTACTGGCTGCGTAGATTAGACTGTGACGATCTGCTCTGTCATTGGCGGTATCTTTACCCTGTCCAATACAAAACTACAAAGTCCCGACCCCCAGCCCCAGCCCCACCCCCACCCCAAAGGTGACTGCGTACACATCCTATAAATACAGAGACAGAAACCGAAGATGCTGACCACTTATGTTGTGCTGCATAACCACCTTTGAAATTAAGTTCAGTCCCCGAAGGGGACTTGACCCAGACTCATTGCCAAATTTAGGTTCCATTGAACTCTGGACGGCAAGTCGATTGCGGACGGTATGTTACTAATTGAGAATCTGGTTCCACAATCAGCCTAGTTTAGTTATCTCAAGCCATTGTAATGGTCGAGGGACATCCATTGTTTGTTAACAAGCACAAAAACAGTTACAATGAATTGAGACAGAGTCGCACACGTTGTCGTTGTGGGAGGATGGGGAGCGAATATAAGCCAGCAGCTCCTCCCTGCCTCCCCCACCCCCACCCCCATGACCACCGCCAGAGCTTTAAGTGCGCATTCTTTAACCTTACAATAGCATTGTTCCAGAAACAGCTTACATGGCCTTGGAAAGGCCATTTTATGTGATCTGGAAAGGAGTTTGGTAATATTTTCCTTGGATTGTTGTCCCCCCCCTTCCACTCACAACTGATGGTAGCGCTCCACTACGCTCTCCGCCCCACCCAAATTCTCCGCTGTGCAATGTTGTCATGTGACCAACCTTGGTTTGAAAGGTATTCCCCAGCTGTTTAAGAATTCTGGAAAATTAACCACCAACTTACCTGGTAAGGCTTTACATTCCCCCGTGGTGGTGTCTGCGTACATATTTGTCGGACAAGTGAGGACGCATCGACCCTGGTGGGAGTAGTAGGGGGGCTCACAGAAGGCACAGAAGTGTTTATCGAAGCAAGTTGCACAGTTTTGTACATGGCACCCTAAATATGGCAGGAAAAGAAGAAGAACAACGACACGAAAATAATGAAAAATGTAATTACTGACTCAGGATTTGATACGGTACCAAAAAATTCAGTTTGTTTGAACGAGTGAAAGAAATTAAATTTAAGCGATTTGATTGTCACGTGACATCGGTTACTGTAATCACTACTAGACGAGACTCTCCAAAAACAAAATTCGATGATAGAACGACTTTAACGGTACTCCAACCTTTAAGTCTTAGAATCTTACTGGATTCGTCAAAAACTAAGAAGGTAAAGCAACCAATTACATTCAGACAAAATTCAAAAGCATTTCAGAAATGAACGATGAATCATATCAGATATTCTATCAAAATTTGTCGTGCACAAATTTTCACGTTTTTTTTTTTTTTGTCTTTGGGTCGATGAACAATGGATGGCCACTTGAAGGTTGAATTACATTGCCCGCGACAAGGCTTACAACAGGGGCCGATCCAAGACTTTTGTTTTTGGGGGGGGGGGGACTGGTTGTGCACTATAGTCATGCATTGTAAGAGAGTGTCTTCAATCTGAAGTAATTACATACATATACATAGCTCTCACTATCGTATACGGGTTTCTATAGCAAAAAGAGTAGAACAACAGTGAAATTTCTGCCACATACGTTTAGAGGAACAACAGTGGTCAATTTTGCATTTTTATTGGGGCCCCCCGATCCGTGTCTTTCAAAGTCCATATACGACCCCCTTCCGTCGCTTTGGTTCATATCGCATACCTGCTACATGGAGATTAAATTTTTCTCATTTGGTCCAGACAAGAAGACGTTTCCCCATATCAAAGAATTTTTTATAAATTTTCTCTTTGAAACCTTAAGTAACCGTATGCATATCTTTAGATAATGATCTTATGCTTGAACAACTTGTAGATGTTGATACCATCAATGCAGTATGGATCCTGGCATTCGAAGAAACCATAACTTAAAACGGTTCAGTGATTCCGTGTAGGTGACATGAGAAACTGGTTCCACCTGACTAAGAATAAGTGACCAGAAATGATCAGCAAAGTATCCAAGTAACAAGATTTACCAATATGCCATTTGTCATGTTTTCACAGTTTCGCAGAATGACGTCACAAGGTTATCACACACACATCATTTATTGGTGTAGCGGCCTGATTCTATCAAAAGAATGCTGTATACTCCATTATTGATTTGATTACTTTTTGATGATACGAATATTTGTTTCGTCGGTTTGATTTTATGTCTTACTTGAGCATTGAAAGTAGTCGTTGGCTCTGTTCCGGTAATAGCCGGTGGGGCACGCATGCGTACATACCCCGATTTGCTTCATGCCACTTCGGTATAACAAAAAGTAGTACTGTGGTCTGCAGGAGAAGCAACCGTTGTATTGAGAGCACGTCATACAACCTTGAGGGCAACCTAAAAACCAGAAGTAACAAAAATATAAAAAATGTATAAATCTTTTCGATATAACGATTCGCATAGCGATAGATTCGGATATTTGCATTTTAGTATACGCTTCCCTTTAACAAAGACTATTGCGGTACCTGGACTGGGTATGAGGGGAATACAAGGATGGTCGTTTTTGAGGTTACATCATTTGTCAATTCATCCGAGTCCATTCTCGGAAACTCCCTCCATTACTCAGAGGAAGGCATGATCAGCTTTCTTTACTGCAGCTTTAATATTTAGGATAAGTTTGAAAATGTTTAGTTATTATAATCCTTAAATATGTTAATTCTAAATTATGTTATGAAGCTTTTAGGGAGAGTCCATTCCATGTGTCCCTCCCTTACCTCCATACATGAGAAAGCAGTTCATAACCACGTTTGACACACGATTCCAAACTATCTTTTGACATCCGACAAAAACAAAATATAAGGTGTTTTTACTTCGGTTGAGACTGAAATTCACTAAATGACTATTGGACATGTTTAGAATAAATTAACGATAAAATGTCGCAAAACGTACCGTAATAAAAAATCATTATCAATGACTTACAAAAATTTTAAATGATTTGAAGTGGCCCATATACACAAACTGTGACATCTGCTGGACGTATCTGCTTGAAATATCAAGTCTCCTGAACTAGACGTCCCAAACACACCCACACCAAACCACATACACACCCACACAGACACACGGTTTCTATCAACATCAGAAAAGGAAATATTAAAGGTTGTATATTCTTATGGATGTATTATCTACATTAAATTATTGTGAAATTTTGAGGTGTTCATGCTTCCAAGCGTTAACGTGTGATCAACCAGTGAAGATATTTTGATGACTGGGACGTCAACAGTTAACTCTCCCTTGTTCTCACCAGGCTGCCGGACATGGAATCTAACTTTGGAATATTGGCTGTATTAATCGTTAAAAAAATGTTGGAATTACAGTATGCCTTTAAAATTCATTCAGATGTTGAAGATTTTACAGGTACATCCCTGCCTTATACCCGTGTCATTAATATGCATTAGCTAAATATGCAAATTTATGACATCACGAGAGGCGTGATACGTATTACATGTTCCCTTTTTCACTCATCCTTTATTTTATGGATGACTTTTGCCCTCCCGCCACCCTTGCAAGGATGATTTAAAAGCATGTATTTTCTTCTCGACAAATATTGATATCGCTTGTCAATGAGAAAGCCAGTGATCACAAAATTAATAGACAATATATGCAGGCTTAAAGAGAAACACTGACTGCCATATTTGCATTTCCATAAAACTTTGAACCGACGTATCTCAAAACGGTTATCGAAACACGATTCCAACGGATTTTTATTCAGGAATTTACTTAGCAACTTTTAAATTAAGTCACCTCTTTTTTTTTCTAGATGCATGTCACACTACCTTTAATTGATTAATGAGGACTAATATGAAATCTTCTCAGAAAATCCTTTTCCGGATAACAATCTTGAGTAAAACTTCCGACTGCTGTCCACTATTCGGGAGGGGTTTTTTTTATTCCGAGAGGTCTGCATCATTCCGAATTGAAAGTACAGGTAGTACAGGTTGTTTTTCAGAAGGGTCGGTCACTTTTTTTTCGAACGGATGTTATTCGAAATTGGGAGCAAAACTCGGAGCATTTTTTTTCCCTAAGAGTCATTTTCAGATGGGTTTTCATTCTGTGTTCCGTATCGAACACAAGGGTCATTATTCCGGAAGGATCATTAGTCCTAATCAAACATAAGGATCATTATTTCGAAGATTTTTTTTTTTTTTTTTTCGAAGAGCCATTATTCCGGTGGATCGTTACTCCAAAGGGTTGTTATCCCGAATTTGACATAAATTTCATTATTCCGAATTGAACATGGGCCTCATTGTTACCAATGGCCGTTACATCGCATCAATCGTAGCAGTTCATTGAACCAAATGGGACATTGAATTGAACCAAATGGGAGGTATTGTGAACTTTATAGGAAGCTACTTCACCTTGAACTTGTAGGGCTCAGAATATTTTTAAGAATTAGATGGGAGGGAAATGACCAGATGACACGTAACAAAATAAACTAAATTTAAAACGAACTCCTTGAGGCTATTTCCCAAAATAAAGGACGTTAGAATGGTTGTCGGAATAACGTGCCTAGGAAGAGTTGAGTGGCCCGTCTGTTCTATTCGGAATAATGACTCTGTGGAATAATGGCCCTTATGGATGATTCGGAATAAGGATTCTTGCAGAAAAATGATCGTTGTGATCGATTCGGAAAAACAACACTTAGGAACTTCTGACCTTTACGTTCGGGAAATGATGCGTTTGTTTTCCAAAAAATAATCATGTTTTTTTAAGCCGGTATTTGCGAATATAGGATGATAGATCATTGAAAAGGACATCGGCCTTCTTTCCAAGAAATAAGTATCTCACAGATAGAAATTCAGTTCTTTGTTGCAGAAAAATAATTTGTTCACCAAAACTTTCTCTTAAAGACTGAGCACAGAATGAAGTCGCACTTCGTCGGTCAAAGCAACGAGCTGACTTACTCGTGAGAATTAGTAAAGGCCTACTATTCATGTTCAAAGCTGAATTCTGGCTTTATTCTGTGAGTGGGTGGGTGGGGGGGGGGGTGTAAGGGGTGGCCGTGTATAAGAGTAACGCATATATAATGGGTGTCATGCATACCGGTGACGATATTAACTATTCAAATCTCACCTCAGCTGCCAAGATTCACTTTTCGTTCTGGTCTGCTTTATCTGGTTTGTGAGTGTGCGTCAAGGGATGGGAAGGGGAGGGGGGGTGGCTGAGACTGGCCGGTATCTCTGACGTCATAGATGTGGAACGTCAACGGTTCCGCAATCAATGCCTGCAATGTTTCGCAATCAATGTCTCATCGTGGTTAGGCTATCGTAAGATACGATATCTGAAGTGATCTAATTCGGTCAAGTATGAATGGATTCAGCTGAAACTTGAGGAGTATTTCGGGGTTACTTAGCAAGTGGCGCTGTCTTTGATGGCAGCCTTTTCTACCGCTTTAAACAGGGCTGTTTGCCATGGTGTCAGTGGGTTCCGGACAGAAACGACACAGATGGACTTTAGAACATTTTTTGAAGCAAATTAGAAACGAAATGAACCCACAGAAAATACACCTACATTTGTCGGTCTTTTCTTCTTTTTTTAAATGAACAGATTATGTAATCTGTAACATATGTCACCTTGCCAGAGACGGGAATACGAAACTAGAGAGGCAAGTCTCGATATGGAGTTTGTCCTGCTACAAATATTTCAAAGAATTAAAGCTGTTTCATCCACTTGAAGCGTGAGATGCTTCGGGCAACCATGTGGTTATAATCCTAATTTTGAAGAACTGCTATTGCCGATAAACTGATGGAACCAGCATTCCATTCAATAGTATCAACTTCAGTGACTTAAACACAAAAATACTTCAGTCATGGACGTAGATATATCACAGCTGATGGAACGTTCGTGGGAACATATGTCGGCCTACTTTACACAGTTTGTCGTATTCGATTTAATGTGATGGTTGGGCGAGGGTCACGCTCAGTGTACGTGGTTTGTCATTTAAAGTACAGGATTAACTTTGAACGACACAGGAGTCAATGTTTACTTTACAACTTTTTTGTATGCAGAATACATACGAAAGAAGGCGTCCAGGTGAAAATTATGCTAAATTAGCAAAAGCTAGTTATGTATCTTATTTTGGACTGGACAAATTCCTTTTGGAAGGGATAAACTTTTCTTTTTGGAGTATACCTTTCATGTAGTACAAACACGGAGCTTGTAGGTCCAAATAAATTACAGTTGAAACTCATCTGATTAATAGAGGCTAAGTAATCGTTTTTAATCCACAGGACCAGACACATAAAGACATTGGTCTTATGATAATCTTTATGATCGTCATTTCAATAGTCATAATCTTCACCATCATCACCATCATCACCATCATCATTGTCATTTTTACTATCATCATCATCACCATCATTATCATCATCATCACCATCACCATCACCACCATCACCATCACCATCACCATCACCATCACCATCACCATCATCATCATCATCATCATCATCATCATCATCATCATCATCATCTCCAAAAGTACCATCGTCAACATCATAATCATCAGGCACCGTCATTGCCAACAAGATTGAATTCATAATCGTCATTAACCATGATTGCCATCGTCGTAATTATTATAATCAACATCATATTCATCATCATAATTATCGTCATTATCACCATCACCAAAAGTATCATCATCTACAATATCACCGTCATAATCGCCATCATCGTCACCATCGTCATCACCGTCATTGTCTCATCATTTTAATCGTCATTACCATCATCATAGTCACAATCGTAATAGACATCATCATTATCATCACCTTTTCCATCATCACTGTCATTTTTACTATCATCATCAATGTCACCATCACCATCATCATCATCGTGGTCAACAGAACCCAGCATCATCACCATCATCATTTCAATCATCAGTCATCATAGATATAACCATCAGTACTACCATCATCATCACTATACCGGTACTTAACCATCATTATCATGATGATGATCATGATCATCATCACCATCATCATCATCACCATCATCATCATCACCACCACCACCACCACCAAGTACACGATCATCAACATTATAATCATCGGCGTCGTCATGACCAACAAGATTGCCATCATAATCGTCATTACCCATTATTGTCCATCGTCGTCATCATCATAATCAACATCATATTCATCATCATAATTATCGTCATTATCACAAAAAGTATCATCATCTACAATATCGCCGTCACCATCGTCATTACCGTCATTGCCTCGGCATCTTAGTCGTCATTACCATCATCATAGTCATCGTCGTAACAGACATCATATTCACCATCGTGATCACCGTCATTGTCATGAACATAGGTAGCGTCATAATAACCGTCGTCATCACCTACGAGATTGCCTTCAAAAGTCACCGTCACCATCGTCGTCATCACCATCACCATCGTCTTCGTCCTCATCATAATCATCATCATTATCTTCAATTACCATCATCAGTATTGTTGACTGACAATAAGTTAAAGGGGCATTCTTTCCGAATAGGGTTAATAGTTATAATGAAAGATGTCAACTTTCTTTAGGTTACAAAAAAAAGCAAACAAACAAACAAACAAATAACAAAAAGTACACAGACACATACACTCATACATTTTGCCACTTTGGAAATTGTTGACATCTATCTCTTTACATTTTAAGACATTACAGCACTGTTTTAATCATCCGTTTATTTAGCATTTTCTTGATTCAAACAGTCCTGCGTTAGTCGTGCACGGAATTGGAGGGAGTTGCCGCCACTGGTTTAACAGACCGGAAGGTGATTACTACTGACACCGCGCACAATGCGTCACAATAGAGTGACCGATGTGGTAACCATGGACAGGAACGACTTGAAAAAGCTTTAAGTTCTTATAAATGGTTCCAAAGAAACGTTGGGATGAACGAGTTTAGTCCAAATCCGTAATGAAGACAATGTATGACACTAGAACCATGAACAAATATCTGTTTATCGTCTGATGAGGGAGCTGCAAAAGTGTAAATAACTAGGGGCAGAAGAAAGTATTTACAAGAACAGAGAGATGTTTGAATAAAAGGAAGACCTTCCTTTGCGACATGGAGCTATTACAAGGGGGGGGGGGGATGAAATGTAACTAAACCACCTTTTTTATGGGTTATCGTTCGTAAAATGAATCGAAGCAAAAAGATTAGAGAGAAAGGGGGGGGGGGGGGGATATATAATGTAATTGAGCCACCAAAGAAAAGCGATCTTGCGAAATCGCTCCGAGTCTACAAGGCTTGGAAGACTCTACGGCTATAAAATTTAAATTGCTACTGCCTTTCAATTTCAAAGTAAACCTGCGGTCTCTATTTACAGGAATAGACGATCAAATAACTTAGGCCTTAAAGAAAACAAAACTAATCCTATTACAGTTAAAAATGTTGACACAAATCTTACAGGACGTGCACCGTTCAGTGAAGATTGATGTATACATTGTTGACAACAAGTTTTAGTCTGTGTTTTTTTTTTTAGCTTGGAAGGGGCTATGCACTTTATAAGTCTAAATGTAAGGCTATACTAAGCCCCAAATAGCAACTCACTGCTTGATCGCGACTGACTGTTGTGATATTAACATTAGAGCGACTGCCACTAGGTGCGTCCCCCTTTCTCCGACACTTATACGGGCATGTTGTGGAGGAATTTCATGGGCAGATGGTCTATAAACTAGGGAAACATCCCCGGTTGCAAGACGAACAGGTTTTTCTTCCAGTTAATTTCGACCATTCTGCGGACGTTATACGAACACTCTTCGATGGTGTGGTCAGGTATTATACGGCTTCAGTGCGACGCCGCACGATTCACTCCGTAGATCTCCAGAAGGTTTGGTGTAAGGCGCCGATAATACTCAGATTTTTGTAAATATGTTCACGCAGATTAGTGGACTTTTCATGGCACTTACGGGTTTAGGAATGCCTACAGGGAAAAGGGCGTTTAAAATACACCAACAAGGTACACAAGAAAATAGCTTCAAATAGCAACTCCCTGCTTCTATCAATATAAAGCTGGAATATGAGTTGAAAATTTGTTAATGAATGTCAAATTCCGCGGAATATGTCATAGCCACTACAAAAAAAAAATAGTAATAATAACACTGCTTAATCCACATTTTTGCATCGATGAATATTCATATTCATTCCCATCGGTTTGCTTGATGTCAAGTAACACGGTGATTGATTGCCGAGTGTGAATTTTGTAGGGCCAACAAAAATGTCGAGGCAATTTTCATATTCAAATATCAGGAAGATGAGTACATATAAATTCTCTCTTCAGATTGTGTGTCAGGTGAACTTTTCCTCTACTTTCTCTTCCCTGAAACACGGACGAAGAACGAGGTAGGATGGTTGTTATTATAACTCATATTCCTGCTTTAAACTGTTCAGTTTCATCAATAAACATCTGCGAAAGTTTTATCACCTCAAAACGTTATGTACGGTATTTGATGAGTAACGGAAGACTTGTCACTTGAATATCTTAGGTGATTGCGTGCGTAGGCAAGAAGGAAAAACACTTGGAATTTCATCTCCAAAGGTTTGGTAAGGCTTTTAATAACACCATTCAGGCAATATGGGAAAATAAATAGGTTTCAGTTGGTTAATTTTGCCATATGATTTCAAATTCTTCTAACATAACGACAAAAAGTGTAGAATACGATAATGCAGTGGTTGACAGTTTTCATTCAAATCAACGGTGTGCTTCTTTACGCAAGCCGATGGGAAGTAAACTAGTATTGAATATTCAGTTGCAACTCAGGATCACTGACGGGGAAGGTTGTGTTCAATTCGTAGGTTATTTGTGAATGCAGTGTTTCCTTTCACCAAATACTACAATTCCCGATACCTACCAAGGAGCGATGACTATTAGTATGTTTTTGATACACTATAGCGAGACCTTTACTATTGCATATTCATTACGTAGGCGGTACTATAGTAAAAACCGTTAATTTTCAAATATGATTTCTATTTTTTACTGTCTTTTATGCCAATCCCGTTGCTTTTCGAAGTAGTTACTGTCATTTCCCTTCATTGAAAGACGTAGTCCGTTCATGTACAACCTCGCGTGTACATTTAAAAATAAAGGAAAAAGTTAAGATCAAACATATCTTATCTTTTTAGTTTTTCAGTACACACGCAATCACTTTAAAGTTTGGGTGAACAGATTACTGTTGAGCAACAAATAACTGAATTGCTTACTTTGAGAAACTCATCATTTCTTGAAAAGAGGGCTCCGCTCTTGTCCTTCCTTATTTTGAACGATCCATCATTGTTTGTCCACAAGTAATGGTTTTAAAAATACGATCGCTTTCGGTAAAACAAACGCCTCTTTTTCCCTTTAAGACAGGACGGAGGAAATTTAGGAAAATGATTTGATTCCTTAACCTGAAGGCTATCTCTTTATAAAGTGGCACCTTGAGATGACTTGTGTGGGTTTTGAAGAAAACAGTCACATTGGAATTGCCTATAATAAGCATAGGGCAGTCAAGTTTAAAATGTAGAAGTAGTCATGACAACTGTCAACATGTTTGATTTTTGGACCATGGCTTGCTCAGGCTATGCTCATTATGACTTAGCACTAATTTGTCTGATCACAAATTTCAAAACCAAATTGACTACGTAATTATTTACTCAGTCTTATATGTTCCTGTGTGTGTGATACATTGGGAACCTCTTGGTTTGACCATTTGTCATCAGCGTATTAATTAAACGTGACACGTTTTTGATAAGAAAATATAGTTAAAGGATCTCATTGAGTTGGTGTTTTTGAGGATTTTGAAGAGTACAAACACATGACATTGCGTATAATGAGAACAACTTGTGAAGTTTCACATAAAGTGTGTGAAAGCTGTCAAAACTATTGAATGTTTGACCCTGACTTGTACTAGCTGTGTGCGTATCAATAAGAACTAATGTGAAAAACGTCTAGTCACAATTTTCTTAAAAAAGCAAATGCAATCGCAAATTACTCATGAACATTAATGTTCATTTGTTTACGACACATGGGCATCCTCCTAGTGTGACCATTTGTCATTGGAATGTCAAAAAAAAATTCAGTGTAGATTAAGAAAAATTTAGAGAATTACTGACAAAAATAAACAAAACAAATCAATGTGCCTATTTACTTTCACGACACAACCCAATGAGTCCCTCCCCTCATGCGCTGACGTCATACCACATACAGTGTGCCTCTCTGCAGATAAATGGATGGCATCACGTGTATACGCATGCGCAGGACTCTGTTATCTCTTTTAGTTCTCTATTTCTTCAGGCGAAGCTCGAAAACACTAGCGTGTGGTTACCACTGTATTGAGGGGCAGCGTACGCAGCATACGCATGCGCAGTAAAAACCTGAAGAATGACCATGAATCTTGTTTACTACCAACATTGGACACAGCAGTAGTTATTACCTGTTTGATTGGCTTAATAAAAAGCGTCAACTGTTCCAATCTGGAATTGTCATCAATTGCTCAAATTTCAAAGACCATTTGCGAGCACCTGTGTGCGTGAACACTAAAACATATGTAACCGTGGAACCATTGGTTCTTGAATGAGGAAGAATCCTGGAGCATGAGATTACGAACTGGTGGTTGGAGCCACCAGATTGTTGACAAAGTTTGTGTTTCAGTTCTATTTAAAGCGGGAAATTAATGCACTTTTGTTTTATACAGGAGAAATTAACATTTTCAAAACCAACATTTGAGGGCACGGAAGAATAGATTATTCAAAATGAGGAAGAAACATTGGTCTAATTTTTTTTTTTTCACGGAATCATTTTCTTAAAGATAGAAATTTAGTTCTTTTTCACTGAGAATAATTTGTTCACCCAAACTTTAAACTAGAGTATCATTGGTACAGAAGCTCATACTTCAACACCCTGAACTTCCTGAAGGTACTATTTATGTATCATTATGTAAAATCATAGGAACCACTAACTGAGTATCATTATTCCAAATCATCAACATTGTCCAAGAGAATCTGTAAGACTGCACAGTTTTCAGAATTTCATAAAGTAGAGCATCAATAGTGCAGAAGTTCGATCTTTGTCAATACATTAAATTAGTGAAAATTTTGATGAGTACCAAAATAACAATGCCTATAATTACTCACATCAGATCACTACTCACATCCAATAATTATGATAACTGTCAATTGTTATCACTCTCTCTTGCTGGTTTGTACTGGCTGTGGGTAGATGAATTAGTACTAATGTGGAAAAGTGAATGGTCACAAGTTTTCCAAAACAAATTTACATCATTCACTACTCACTCATAAGCGGTTATTTGTATGTGACTCATAGTGGGGGCCTTCTTAGTTGACAATCGAACTGTTACTAGACACTTGACACAAACTTATCAGGTTTGTGAAGACTAACTGAAGTTCATGAAACAACTCAAAGTGCCCCTTTAATGTCCATATACGGGTCAACATAACTAAGGGCTATAGAGTTTCAGTTAGTGAAGCATTACTCATCCATGCACAAAAGGGATATTTGAGATGTGTATGACAATTCAAAGGTTTTCAACAGTAGGGGGAGCTCATTGCTCCTAAAATGTCCTTAATGTCCTAAAATGGACCATAAGGTCCACAAAGTTTATCGTACACTTCACATGAAGTACCACCCAAAGAACATTGTGTCCAAGTTAAATATAAACACATGGATACATGTAAGAGAAGCAGCTCATTCAAGGAGAATTTCATGTAATGGGACGATGGGCCCACATGGGGTCTTGGACTAAAGACCCTGAACACCTTGAAGGAACCATTAACAGAGCATCATTGTGAAAAACTATCAACATTGTTAAATAATATCTGTAGGAGAAGCATTTTGCAGAATTTCATAAAATGGTCCAAAGGGCCTACATGGGATATTGGATCAAAAATTCCTGAACACCCTAAATGGTCCAGCACCCAACAAACATTGTGTCTAAGTTTCAGACAAATCCATGAAAGCATACCGGGATCAAAGCATTCAGAACAAATTGTGGACAAATAGATAGATAGATAGATAGATAGATAGATAGATAGATAGACAGATAGAAAGATAGACAGACGGACAGACGGACAGACGGACAGACAGACAGACAGATAGACAGACAGACAGACAGATAGATAGAGTGACGCTGCTTTCAAACGTCGAAAAAAAAGTGTATGTAAACTTGTAGGCTATGGTATGTTCACATGAAGTACGTTGGAACTGGTATGTCCATATCTACGGTCTTGCATGTAAACGCGTTCACAGAATTAGTCGGGAACTCCCTACATATAGGTTATCTGTTTTGATGTCGTGAAACACTTAACATTTATTGAAAGGATCAACGATGGATAGAAGGAACTTTAGCCCTTTCTGGTCACCTAGTTTGTTTTCACTGAAGAGCTGTACAATTTTCTTTATTTACTAATCCCAGGAATGGAAAGGACACTGTCCACCGGCTGCTGAGAATCGCCAGTCCAAACACGGCCCATGATTATTGCCTAACTGTCACTCAGCCACCAGCCCCTCCTCCGTGGTAAAGGAGAAACCGATAATTAGAGGGCGCTGTCTAGATGGATCCTGCCGAAGCAACTGTATATTTATCAGCAAGCGAGACGGTGGACCAATCTTGTATGAATGGCAAAATTTGAAGATAACTCAATAACAAACCTAAGTGGGAATGACAGTTACACATTAGTGTGGGTTTCGACTGCTTTAGCCTTGAGCTAAATCCCTTAACTTACCCCTACCGCCCAAGCGCCTCCCTCGCGTACAGACAAAAAAAGGAAAAAAAAACATTCGAATTTTACTTACAAAAAAAAAAAACTCATTTAGAAGGGTTAACCACTAAAATGTGTTACATATTTCAAGATACCGTCGTAACAGAACTATTTCGTAATGAATACGTGTGTGATCCAAGGCTCCTGAAAATTAGGAGTACATGGGGAAAAATAAATTGAATAATAGAAAACCCGTCAGATCGAATCGCCATCACCTTTTAACATATTCACTGTTATTTATTTTTAATTTATGTTTAAACGAGGAATGGGAAGTATGTGTGTCTGTCTTCCACCTGTATAGGGTTTGGTAGCCAGTATTTCGAGTCTGGTTCCTTACGATACCGGTTGAATGTACACATACTATAGGCCCCGGATACTGCAAATTCGTATGTGAATGTTCCACGCACTGAGATACAGTCAGAAATTGTAGATTCAGAGGGAAACCGTGACAGCGTGCAGGTACAAAAAAAAAAGGAAAAAAGAAAACAAAATGCAATAGGCCAATGTATATTGCAATTGAATTGACCATTACAATACCTCTTTTAACTTGTCATTTAGTGATGGGAGATTACTACAAAAACCGAATTTATTTTTGACATACGTACGCACGTAAAGCAGTGTCTTTGGCTTTTAAGGGCAAAGCTCACACCTTTGTCACAATGGTACTGCTTTATACAGCAGGGCGCGCGTGTGTTGTAAATAGGATCGCACCTATGCCTACTGGCTGTGTGTTTTGCAATTCAGCGCTTGGTATAGTCGCAAGCGCGTGAGGTTTATGTGGCATATACTTCTTGGCTGTGAAGGTGGGGGGGGGGGGGGGATGGTATTGAGGGACACTCGTGATCTTTACGCAGAATGCAGTTTTTTCTTTGCTCTTCTGGAGGAAACTTCAGCAGAAAATAATTTACCGTCTGTCTCTAAACTGCCAATTCTCCTTGAAACCTTGAAGTGCATATCATGACTGCAACCCAAAAGTTGTGTTTTGAAACTCACGCGGGCGATATGACGCTCCTTTTTAGCATTTATTCCAGAATTAAGGATACCTTTAATTATTTGAAGTATTTTAAGCTAATTGTAATATTTTAAGCTTTCTCAAGTCTTTTAAAGATATCTTTATTTCAAGATTCTTTAATTATTCAGAGATATCATTAATTCCATTGAAAGTATCTTTAATGTCAACACAGTATTTCAGTTATATCTTTAAAGTGAAGTCATTTTAAAGCTTTTTAAATCTTTTAAAGATATCTTTCCTGGGTTACTAATGAGATTCAGTGACACACGGTCAGACATTAACTTTCACACTGACAGTGGCAGATGGCGCCCATGAAGTCTATCTTTGAGAAACAGATGGAACCCCTATGAAAGCTTCTCTTGCAGATGTAATTCGCGGTGTACATTGCGGAGAGACAAGGAAGCCTGTTAACGGAAATAAACTTGGTTACAAGAAAACAAACTGCTCACACGTTGAACCGACGGTGTGCATGGCTGGGCACAGTAACAGGATGCGTAGGCGCAAGGGACTGACAGCCCGTCAAATCCGTTCGTTGCCTAGCAAACGACATCCCGCAGGATGGTTACTGATGAATGTTTGAAGAAAAAAAAACAACTGAAGGAAAACAAAACGCATATTTCAACATCTAATCTTATGATGGTACCCTCAGCTCTATTCTATTGCAGTGTAATTTCGATCTTTTTTTTCCCTATTTCGTAATTGCTGTATATCTTTTCTCCAATCGAAATTTTGTAGTTTAATCAAAGTTTCTTCATTTCGGTGGGGGGGGGGGGGAGGGGACGGTGGCATCAATGAGAGTTTGTCCTGTCGCAGGCACTCAGTTACTTCTGTTATCTCTATTCTATATGTTCATCACAGACGCCGACTTATACCAGGGAGTTGACGGTTAGACCCGCGTAACATCACGTTCTGACAACAGTATGATGTCAAAATTGGATGGTGGGACAGGAGGTAGAATGACGTCATGGCATACTTGATACTCCGATACAGGCACAGCAGGAAGCTGACTGCCCATATCACAATACGTCAATCTTTGTCCCCAAAGATTAAAGCAGGGCCGGTATTGCGTGCCAAAATTGGAAAAAAAAATGTAGCAAACAATACACGGTATTTTCATATGAAAAACATTAAGAAATAATTGCAGGCATAAATTACGTAGTGTCCAGGTAATTTAACTTCAATTTGAATTGGAGGTTGAATTATAGGCCTATGACTGTAAGGTTACATGGATTACGGAGACACGCAGAATATCCGATGTTTTGCCATGCGACGAGAGCGCCCTCACATTCGTCTTAGATTCGCTTGATAACCAGAATTCAAGAAGACTTTCTGCTCGTAGTAATTATTACATGAGCTAAAGAATATAATAAAATGAACATAACATTACATATATACTCTACTTAGAGCTGGACATTACATTTCTACTAGTTTTTACTGCAGGCTTAACCCCCACGGTCTCGTGGAGACGATTATTATGTTATTATCTCCCCCCCCCCTCTTCATCACCTTGAAAACTTCGGGGAGGGGGTGGCAGCCGCAGAGAATAGGCAACTGGTAGTCTAGTACAGACAAATGACTTTGAAAGTCATTTGTCATTTGTAGCCAGCATCATGAGTAGCCACATTGAGAAGCCTACCGTTGCCGGTCAAACACCACTATAAGTTTTTACGTTAAAATGTACGGCTCGGGCTAATGAGTACCATGACCAGCATTTAAGCATGATTAAGTGGCCCGGAAAGGCCGGAACTGGCAGGATTTATTCATCACCGTTAAAACTGGAATTCAAAAGAAACAGAGCGTAACTTCAAAATGGAGGGGAAATATAAGTTGTCATTCAATGACGACAAAATGGGGTGATGATAATTACATCCTTTGTTTACTTTACGAGTCAATTTATTTATTAATTCTTTTCTTTATTTTGATTCTAAAGGCGATTCCCTTACCCTATCACATCACACCAGCCCGTCTGAAAAAAGGCTGCGATTTACTTCTCATAAGAAATAATTCAATAAATAATCAGTCATTTTACTGCCCTTTAAACTTTTCCCTATCAGCATTTTCCATTCTTCAAACTTGAGGAAAAAATGTCTCGCAAAAAGTGTACTCACTTCTTGTTGATCTGATTTGCCTTGCCTCTGAAAATGTTTCCGCCAACATAGTCGCCAAGAGAATAAATAGCAGTTTTAAATCGTATGCGATCATTTTCTGATTCTGGTGAGCATTAATTTAAAATGACTCATCTATGATGATGATGATGATTGTGGTGATGGTGTTGGTGGTGGTGTTGGTGGTGCTGTTGGTGTTGTTACTCTAACTTTGCTTCAATTTCATTGGTTGGTCATCTTGAATCTCTCACCAGACTCTCCCCTTCCGGGTGAAACGGCAAAGGTGGTCAAATTGAGGAAAAGACTGTAAGCTTTCACATCTGGTTTCCAAACTGTTTGAGACGTCTTGTAAGTAAAAAAGTTGAAGGAATCTTGAAGAAAATGAGAGAAAATAGGAAAATGCATTAAATTTTACGTTCATGTTTTTTTTTTTCAATCCCATAACGTATTAATAATTTATAAATCTATGTAAGTGACTTGCCTTTAGTTAAGCGAAAATGGATGCAGTTTACGCAATCATTTGAAAATGAGTTACAGTGTTATTCAGCATCGCCAATTGCTCCAGATAAATCGATCGATTAATTGCTTCGATTGATCATACTAATGTATAACCACTGCCGACATCATCAGAGCCATTAGAAAGAGGAAAATGCCGAGCAGACTTGCCGTTTGCTGGGGTTTTCTTTGACTTTTTCCTATCGCAGTAACAATCTACAAAACGTTGTTTTGGGTAGCTGTGATATGCACGCAAACTTCCCTGGTTCTCCTCGGTGATTGGATTATGAAACGGGAAACAAGATATTACGAAGGAGAGGGGGGGGGGGGGAACCAACATATTGTGGACCGATAATCTTCTGAAACTATCTTAGCAGTCACCTCATCTGCTTTTACTTTTTATTTCGGTCGTCATGGTGACCGGACTCAAACCTGCTTTGGAGATCCTATAAATTCAAGGGAGAGAGAGGCGCATCTTCACGGCTATACGCTGCATCGTGGAGAGAGAAATCCACATACGTGAGCGACTTTGAAGCAACTACTCCAGCATTGTAAGATCGCGATAGACTAACACGACTCACTATAAATAATACTTATACCGGTAATTAATACATTTCCGGCAGAGGGCGATTGGAAGAGGTGGGTGGAGGATGTCGGGATGAGGTAAGGGTAGAATACACCTCGTAAACGCAAACAAAACGTTTATAAAATGGACACTCGTATCAGTTACATATATTGCACTCAGTTGGAAAAGAGGGCACTTCGTTCATTCATTGTTTTAAATCTTACAGTCACATTCTTACAGTCACTGTTAGTGTTGTTTTATTTTCCTGTAATTGATAATAGAAATAGCTTCTGAGACTCGTACTAAACAGTCTATAGCAATGCAACACTACAACACGTGTTACCGTATTTTGCCATTGAATCAGAATTACGTGTTTGAGGTATGAATACGTTTTATCGTTTAAAAGGATTGGAAAGAAAGGCCAGATCATTTTACTTTTAGCTCTGAGAATAGCCAATCATTTTAATTGTTAATGGTGTTCTACCTCACTGAATTACTTTGCCTTTATGTTGTATGTTGGAAGGGGGGGGGGGGGGGTTTGTCGCCTTGGTATGGCTGCAAAGTTTAACATATGTCGAGGGTCCATGATGCGTACAGGGAAAGTTGATTCAAGAAATTGCCTCTCCGATACCCCCACTCGGACATTGCCATAAACCAGGGGACATATGCTGGTTCGATTGACCCCGACTCGTTATACACACTCGATTTGCGCTACGTCCGAAATGAATTTTGGCCCCAACACTTTCTTTCGCTCCTCCCCCACTCTAATATTACTAAAACTCTCACGGCGTAGATCGCAGAGAAATTAGACTACCGCTCCTTGTGTTATTTTTCGTCAAATATTTTCGCAGAACTAGTGCCAATCCGCAAATACATCTGGCGCTCCGTTATGAATAATGAAAGGTGTGTGCATTGATAAAGCATGAGGAAACGACTCCCTCCTTGAAGGCAGCGTCGTCTGCAACGTACTGTTTTCTCCAGTGCTTGTTAGTTAGTGTATAGTGTAGTGTAGTTAGTGTACAATTGCAATAATTCACTATCATCGAAGCACAGTCAGTGGACTAAACTAAATTATAGCATCACTTTCATTTGTTTGTAACAGTTCCGCAGTACTGTTATCATCAGCCTCTCTTGATTCAAACTGACAAAATTTCATATAAATACCCAGATTCTATACACCATACACCACCACCGTTTGGTGGGGATCACGGGTACATGGTACCTTCATGGATACGTCTAGGTGGGACACGAGGTAGGCCTACACGACACGACTGAAATATGACATACACCGTACCACATACTAAAATGGATACTGAAGGCCAACTTTTTTTTTCTTCTTGAAATGATAATGACGGTAAGCGACGTCTTAGCATCATGCTGAAAGACAGTCGCATTTCCGACTTAATGTACAGTACCTTTCCGTACAATTTATGTGACTTTTAATGTGAATGAGACTTGAAGCAAACAAATCTGATGATGTCATAACTGCACAAATGGCTCTCCATAGTTTCCTTTTATTTCCTCTATCAATTATTTGACCTTGAAATGGGCAGCTGACTGCTGGCACATCCAGTTGAAAGAGACACTTTCAAACCAATTACTAGTGTGGTTATTGTTATACATTTAAATGTATCACCCCAAATTTAAAGAAATGCAGAAAACGTACTTTGCGCGTGTCCAGCAATGACGTCACGACTGTTACTTTGGGGATAACATTCTACGACTTATAATGGATACGTCAATGTCGATATAAAATGAAGGAACTGATTTCAAATCTCGGTAGAATACTATATTTAGTTCGTACCCTTCTAAAGGTTATATGTCATAATTTCGGTCTGAACTGTGCCCCTTAAAATAGGAACTGTCACCATAAACTCTACCCTTACGGGTTCATCGTGAAAATGGGTCTACTGCATGCAATGATTTCCATGACTGTATGTATACTTGAGCCACAGCTGTCTCCGCGAATTAGAGGAGCAAATAGCTGACAAGTTTCGAGGAACCCGCCAACTCTTGCCGAGTCCTTTCTTTAGCCGATCAAGCTCATAATTCGGCTACGGATCACTTGTACTCCGCTAATCAAGGAAGCTATTTCGATAATATTCCCAGCCTCAAACATATCGGTAAAGATACTGACAGGGTGTCGAACTACACACTGCTACTTCACACGAAAATAAAGATGACTGCGACGAAGCTGCCTAACGCCTTTAGACCCCGAACTCTTGATGGGCATCGTTTGCTGGATGAAACCAGCAAGGGGCCCCGCAATGATACTGTTTCATCAAAAGTTCATACCACCGCGGAAGAAGCCAGGTTTCCGATGACAGGCCGTCAATCGAACGCTCTTTCCCCCCGCGTTGCCTGCGGGGGTAATTGTCCTCCTTTGTCCGCTGAAATCAACGGGTTTCGTATTTTCGTCACGGCGGGAAAACAAACAACTTTTAACGAATTAATTTGGAGTCACTTGTTTAAAACATTAGCCACACGTTTCCTGTGAAGGGAGAACGCGGGGGAGAAGATGGTGTAGGAATGCGCAAAGAAATTTATTCGTACATATGGGTGTAGGAATGTACACCGGGCGTTTAGACCGTTTCCATCTCCCTCATTTATTGCATTTATCTCCTTCATGAGAGGAGTGGACGGAGAGAGGGTGGGGGAGAGAGGTTGGGGGATGAGGCTTTTTCAGGAAAGTCGATGAATGATTTTCTGATCGGTTAGTGTAATTTCAAGAGTTTGAAGAAATTTGAATGCAGCCAAATCAAATCGCAACATACTCAAGCAGTACCCTGTACCCGAGGATAGTACCCTAAATCAGGGTAGGAATAGCTAATAATATTTTATCATATCGACTATGGGTTAACCGATACGGTTATTCGCTGCCGATCCGACAAATCGATGTTCGTATTTACAACATCGGCCAATATCCGATCCGATATTTCTCTATCAATGTTTGTTTACGTAGTCTCACAACGCAGACAGAACGGTCCCTGTACTTCATGAGCCATGGCTACGTACGCAGATCGGCTTCGGAGACGTTTTGAACAAAAGCCAACGACCGATTGATCACTTTAGGTACTAAATTGCATTTTTCTTTTACAGATTTTACAGGTATTTAGAAGAAAAGAACACTGGTGAATGACAAAAAAAAAAATCCCAGTGATCACATTCACGATGGCTTTTTTTTTTCTTCACCCTTAGATTTCAGAGCAGGGAGTTGCTATTTGTCAAAAGGCCAACACCCTTGTCAGAGTCGAAAATATACCCTACAAGGGCGCTTTTTAATTCCTAGCCTGATACTACGATCAGGGAGGTGTCATTTAGACCTAAATCCATTTTCAGGTTGCTGAAAATCATCCCCCAAACATCGGCAAATAGAATTGGCTAAATTTCCTTGTCCGAAGTCTTACCGTTAGTGGTAAACATCGGCCTGATTCGAAGTCCTACACGATTTGTCGGTCGTTTCCCTAACTTAACGACTTCAACGGTTGTAAGAGTTTATATTTGTGAGAGAGCCTTTTTTACATACTTTTCTGTGTAGTCTGTTTTCAGATGTACCAGAAACAAGTTATGAGGCGCTCCACGTGACGTCATCGTTCACTTTTGGCATACCGGTCGTCACCGCCCATGCGCAAAATGTGTGGTACCGTTACGCGCGCACTACACGACCTTTATTACAATATCATTGTTGTACACTGGAAGATTGCCAAAATATCACGAGACAGTCTTTCTTGTGGGATCCTATTTTAAGTCCCGGAACCTTTTTCCGAACCTGTAATAAGTATACGGCAGAGTCAATCATAGCCTGCGTTAGCCTCTCTTTGGCTGCCGCCCATGGCGATGAGAGGGACGAGAAAGAAAAAAAAATCGTCAGCCACACGGGGTACGCCGATGGTACTTTCCAATTTGGTACATGTTGAACATAGAAACCAACGGCATACCGTACCATATATCAAGGAGTTGTAAAGAATAAGGTTAAAAAAAATAAAGATCTCAGTTGTTCTGTCGTGTAAGCGACTCTTTGTCATTTTTTTTTTGTGGCAAACCAACATGGCCGTCCTGTCATAGTTACTTCGCAACCTTAGGGCAAAATGAAGGCGCGCTTGCGACGTGCACAGCAGTTCGCAGTGGGACGCGCTCGTATTAAAAAAAAGAAAAAAATGAGAACAATAACGTCCGAGTGAGACGGTAAAATATCGATATATCACAGTCGATTTACCAAAAATATACGTTTAGTGCCAGTTTCGTCAAGATGTACACACGAGGCCAGTGGGAATTAATGGTGATATTCTGGTTATTATATATTGTTGCCCACACGTATATTTACCAAGGATATCAAAATATTGTCATTAACGTAAACATAAATAAATACAAAAATATAAGAGGTTTATATATGCGAATATTTTTTCACACCGTGTTACCACGTTTTCGTTCCTCGATTGATACATCTACGGGCTACCAGACTACCAGTAGTCATTAAATAGTCACTTTTTATGGATTTTGAAGCCATGATTGTATGTCAGGGTATATTGAGACGTTATCACTATTTCAAATATATTAAAAAGGTACATTTACATGTTTTGTGAAGCGAAAATGTTTCAAGTTTCCTAAACCTGTCCAGTTTCGTTCACATAAATGGCAAATGATAAGCCAAGAGGAACACCATGTGCTACACACAAAGGAACATTAATGAGAGAGAAACTAACGATTCAATTTGGTTTTTGAAAATTTGTGACCAGACGCTTTTTCACTACAGTACTAAATTTATATGAGCACAGCGGGTACAAATCAGGGTAAAAAAAATTGAAAAAAAATGAAGAAAGATATGGACAGTTTTCATAATTACTGGATGTGAAATTTGACTAATTGTGCCAATTATATGCGTTGTCACGTGGTTGCACCCTTCAAACCACTCACAAACTTATCGATATCAACGTGGTGAGCCCCTTTAAGTTACAAGTCTAACGGCAATCAACATCGTTTGGCCTTTCCACGCCAATTTTCAACGATAACGGATCACATTGGTTTCGGGAACATGCGACCACAAGAGTCCGACCATTTTGGTTTGGTTACCATGGCAACCTACGAGATCGTTCTCAAAATGCTTGCAAAGATTGTTTGAATAAAGCCTCTTACGGGACTAACTTTAGTGAGAATTGACAATAAGATAAAAAAAAAACTTGCGAAGAATCCAGAAAATGACGCAAACCATTGGCAAAGGTAATCTAATTTCGTTGAGAACATGCTTTTAATGTTTATTAAGTAATTTTTAAGGCACCAAGCGCCCTACAGTAGTTGCTGGTGTTTCCATGTGTCAGGGTGGACCATGCGATCACTTGTAACAAATTAATTAAGGAGACCATTCAAATACAAAGCATGTTCTATTTTCGTAAATCGAATATCCATTCCCCGTCCCACTCCTGATCCACTAAAATTAAAAGGATGGTCTATCCACAAATATAGCCTGGATGTGTTGACGAACAAGTTAATCCGACTTTTACAGAGAAACTTCCATTCAATTCCCATGTGTGGTTCCAGAGATATGAGCAGTTGAAGTTGCCACATTTGTTACCAGCAGTTGACTTGAAGCAAGCAGTAGTGATGTCCTCTCCCCACATTGATAAAACATTTTATGTTTTTGTTCAAACTTTACACCAAATTTAAAGTGATTGCGTGTGTACTGAAAAACCAAACTGATAAAATTATGTTTGGTCTTAACTTTTTCTTTATTTTTAAATGAGTGATGTTTGAGTATGTGCGCGTGACTTTTAATTGTTTAAAATTCTTTTGGTTTTGTGTCACTTGCAAGTTGGCAGTCAGTGGTAGTAGTCACGGAGATCTAAGATTTTATGTCAGTATGTTCTTTAATAATTTTAATGTTTATTCATTCGTTGATTGTCTTTCATCTGACAGTCTCTTCCTTCATTTGATTTGGTTTTTGTTCGTTGTTTCTTCCAGTCACCAGATCATTAGATTCATTGACGAATAAATAATCCCGATCAGGAGAAATCTCCGTTGAACAATTCTGTTTATGCCCCGCTTGTTTCATTTGTTAGACGTATACCTATTGTCTCTCACAATTACTGTGCTTCATGTTGGTAGGTGATATCAATCATAACAATGTATGCTAAAAGAGAGGGACACTCTCAGGGAAGATCAAAATCTCAATTGTCCCTGAAACTGAGGTTGAATAAGAAAAGGTAACATACGGCATGTAATTTGGGTCCCTCCTTTGATCCTTTGACGTCACAAATTTGCATACTTGTCTTATACGTTTATTTCATGATGAAATTGTAAAACGGATGTTTGTTTGTACAATGGTGAATGTTTGATGGAATTTTTTGGAAATTGTGACCATATTAAACATTTTTTAATGGTTAATTCGGCCAATACGCCAATACGGTGTTTTTCATCGTATGTGACCTACTTTAAAGGCAACGGATTGTCTCACGAATCGGATAAATTTATGAGCGTATATATGAGTCGCACTGGCAAGCGACGTGTAGGCTAATTCCACGTACCGTGTGTCAACTGTTTAGCCACAACTCGGTCGATTCGCACTACGTGAACGATAAGGTTATCTAAAATGGTAAAGTGACGTAACGAATTCTGAAATCCTCGAGTCACGTGACGATCGGTTGTCTTTAACTTTTCCAGACGCCTGTGGACGCATCCATCCCACATAGAATTTCTTTCTCACTTCTCAAGACTGTTTAAGTTGAAAAGCTAAGCACATCAGACATAAATTTCACCGACCCCGTGACCTGAAGGGTATACACCCAATCTGTAAATCTGTGCTCCCCAGTTTCCACCTCCAGGCTCCTCCCCCCCAAAAAAAAAAAAATGAAAAAAAATTTAGAAGTGCTACCTTGCTCAAAAGTGTTGTGCTTGGTAACTAACGGAATCGCTGGTAACTGTGCTGAAAAAAAGAATCACCCCCACACTCATACATCTAATGTTTTTAATATGTATACTCAAGGAGAATTCGCTTTCACGTGATACCTAACTGGTATACTTAAAACGCGCTGTAATGCAGTCCATGATACATGAATTGTACAAGTTTTAACCCATACCACTCACTGTTCATTGGCAACAATTAAACACCCCAAAACAAATGTGTGCGTGCGCGCTGTGTGTATCACACGGTCAACGCTCGTTCGTGTGGTACTGGCTAAGTCTCTACCGTTGCAACTGCCTGGCTTCGGTAATCTTTCATTTTAAATCCATATCACGAGTCACCGTCGGAATGCACGACTCAATCTATAACCCAAACAATTACTAACAAAAGAGTTCGGAATTCTCCCGGTAATTAGGTCATTAAAGTCGTTACTCGTTGGCCGATGAACTCCAATCGTTATGCTCTTTTTTTATTTTTCTGTTTTGTTTTCCTCGTTGAAAGTCACCTGATGTCACATGACCAGGCTGTCGGCCGATGTTTGTCGGGTTCGCCACCGTATGATGATCACAGCCATGTTCAGAAATGCGGTCAAAGGAACATAATACGCATGATTCACGATAAAACTTCTCTACAACATACCACGTGGTTATCCTTGGTTAAAGAATGGGTGACGTGCATCTAAGAAAGCGAACTCTTCATGCAGAAGTTGCAAAGTAAAATCCGTTGGAATTTTCTTTATATCTAGGCTATTAAGGCTTTTCAAAGTTTGGGCAAAATGAAAAACAGGCCACGTGAAGTGTTGCACAGCGTCATTATTTGTTTTGATATACCTATATATTTTGCCTCGTAATTACTTAATTAGACCTTCTGAGTTTCACATTTCATAAGTGATATCGATATTTTTGAAAAAGAAAATACTTGCTTCCAACTTGAAAATAAAACCCTGTGGAAATATATTAAATTTTCAAACGTCCTCGAAATAAAGGTTACATAAACAAAGGAATAACATAAGACATAGGCCTATAGAGTCCATCTTTTGACGTCACAAATTTGCACACTTATACAATGTTTATTCATGATACAACTGTGAGACACTACTTTGCCTGTGAACTTGTCACTCTTAGAAATTTGTGGCGATTTTTAACAGTTTTAATGCTTAAAGCACCCGTGAATAATCCAAAATGTCATTTTCATGTCACATGACCTTCAAAGTTGAAATATGAGTTAAACTGGCAATCTCCTTGTCATCTACCTCATATGAAAAGTTGTGATCATATCCCTCACAAATCCGTTTCAGTGTGTGGGGGCGGGGTGTGTCCTAGGTTTTCGTTCAATGTAGTATTCGGGGTTGCGTTTTAAGATATGGCTAAACTGGATTTGAATACCTTTTTTTCTTGGATACATCTCTTACTTCCGTCGTAAATCAATTTGTGGGAATGATTCTTAGTGGCACAAAAAGCGTTTTACATTTCAAATTTATTTAAATTACAGGATGGATACTTGTAGTCACAAATATATTTACACGGCTAAATGCGTTTCTTGGAACTGTGCGTCACAGGCAGCAGGTGGAGAAATCGTTTTACAAGGATCTTAAATTTTATCGTAAAGCGCTTGATTTGGGGCATAATGTTTCCGATTATTTGGGGAGAAATTCCCCAAATTATGACCTCTGAAATTTTTGAAAAGGTCAAAGTCATGTATTTCGAATAAAAATCCACAGTTCATGGGTTGTTTACATCTAGACACATCATTTCGAAGCAAAACTGCTTAAGATTACCTTAATGGGAACAATTCATAGATTTGGGTATAAAATGAGCATATGATCGCTTTGTGTACAGAACTTTTCGGTATGTTGTTCATCGTAAGTGTTTCAGGGAAAACACAGTAGGGGAGAAGATCACCTGCCACCCATGCACAAAGTTTGAGAAAGAACCATGCGCTCATCTTCCAGATATTTGCCTATGAAAATTGTTGCGACATTTTTGTTGGCCCTACAAAATTCACCGTTACTTGAAATCAAACAGAACAATGAAAATGGAAAAGAATACTCATATATGCAAAACTGGGGCTTGTAAACAATAATGTTTGTTTTTCTGTAGTGGCTATGACATATTCTGCAGAATTTGACTTTCACTGATAAATTTTCAACCAATATTCCAGCTTGAAAATGTTATGTCTGTTGTCATCATAACGCAGAATTACTCTTACATACACTGCTCTCTATCCCCCCCCCCCCATTTTTTCTTGTTTCCCAGGCTCCATTGCCCCAAGCTAGTGTATATTAACACCGACTCCCTGATTGTCCAATAGCTAATAACCTGCTTTATCAAAAATATTAAAATTTCGCCAATGCCTCTGGGAAATGTACATGGGACCCTGCTGGCACTGATGCAAGAGAGAGAGTAAACGGCAGACTGTTAAGAGTGTTATAGAAACCAGGTTATTCTTCCTATTTACGTCCAGGAAATCTTGGAACCTTTGTTACAATTTGCGGATCAAAATAAATGCATCACGTAAGATATTGATACACTGTCTTTGTGCCTATGTGCGCGTGTATACAAGTCAATGTAGGCAGCACTGTAGTTGGGGTATCGTTACATACCTGTGTGGCAGGGAATTGCTAAAGAGCAAGTCCCTGCCTATAACTAGCCTCATAACCTGCAAGAAAATGGCCGACTGACATGATTTCTATTACGACACAGTCGTTTCAACGTTTCAAAGTATAGTCACTTTCAACTTATGTGTACAATACATGCTTCATGAAAGCACTTTTTGTTAAAAGACCTTCACGTGCCTCGAATCAGGCTAAAATCAGGCTCCGAACCTCATGTATTACCTTAACTTTATTCTGTGCAACTGATGACGTGCATTTATGCAAACCTCACTTGCCCAGGTATGTGAGGTTTGCGGCTTGCATGTCAATGTGAGGTTTGAATGAAGCATGTTTTTGCATGCAATATATAGATATATATATATATATATGTATGGAGGGCGCTCTAGTTTACTTAAATGTTACGTTAACATTGACCTCTGCACGGGATAGCAAACGAAAATACGTTTACCTTTTTTAATGACTTTGGCAAGGAATGGAAAGAGCATCAAATCCTTCCAGGCGATGTAACGATGAAGATGTATCCTCTTGAAGACCGGTCCATATTAATCGAAAACCAAAACGTAACACAACTTAAACCCTTGGCAGTATTAAGTAGTCGAGATTTTATAACGATCTGCGCTTAGCCCCAAAAATATTTTCCGTCCGACACTTTCGATTTCATTTGTGTTTCTCCTGCATTGTTTCTTTCCAGATTTTTTTTTTCCCGTTTTCATGCTCTCTTTTTCCTCCTCTGTATTTTAGTTGGTCCTTTTGTCAGTTAGGATATTTTCTGCTGTTTCGAAGTTTTCCAAAACAACTTCACGGTTACAAAAACAGGAGGTCAAGCCAACAACTTTTGGAAGCTAATAACTCGAGTAATCGAGCGTTCAGATTTTAAGCGATTTTGGAGCCCGATTAACTTTATTGACAGGTGAAGCATGATGCAGGCGAGACAGATTCGACAATGTAGGCGTAAATGATAGCTGTCATCCACCAATAGAAACACGCAATAGAAACCAAACTCCAAGGATTAAAGGGACATACCGGGTACTAAGAATGTCAAACTAGTAAATGTACATACAACTTTGAAGGACGTTACGTTTTTGTAACGTGTGGCGTATCTAATTTGCGGTATGGAAGTGCCACGGTAAGTACTTTCATCACTGAGGTCAGGTAAAACGGCTGAGGGGAGGTGGTGCAGTGGCGGAGTCGTTGGACCAAAGAGTTTCAGCCCCAAAATATGGGGTTAATGCAAGGCGTATGGCGACGGTGAACAACGTATAAGGGGGGGGGGGGAGGATGAAAGAAAGAGTATGGTGAGGAGGATGAGGAAAGCAAAATATGGAGAGAGGTAATAGAAAGCCAGATGAAGAATAAAGTGATTGATTAATTGCATTATGAATATTACAAACATTACCAATCGTGCTTTGTAAAGAAAGTCATTTGATGAGGTCCTTACAGTATGAAACCTCACCCTCCGAAAATCCTGCCTGGGACGTTCTGGCTCTCTTTCAATATAGGATTTTCCAAAAAAAAAAAGAAGGAAACTAGCTGACAGTTAAAACAATTCAACACGTCATACCACTTTGAAGTGCATTTCTTTGACATAGGCTGAAATGATTCCTGTTAGATGGGAGGTTCCCCTGGGAATGGTGGTGGGCGGTTAACGGAATTCAACATCTCCTGAAACGAAGCGTTATGCAAATACCGGTAGACGTTCACGGTGCGTAATGTTGAAGCACGAAAGTCTTGAAGTTTGTTTTGAATTGATAGGTTATTACATGTTGCAGAGCTTGTTTCAAGCATAAACAAAAACCCCCCGAAGAAAAATTACACCCTTCGACTTGTCATGGCAGCTGTATTAAGTCAACAGTTTTCATCTATAATTTCAGCTTGTCGCTCATGTGTGCAATAATTGTACATGTCTGTTTTGCAAGTGGACTATGTTTTGAAACGTACTACATATATGTCATTACGTCATACCAATTGCCCGTATAGTAAAGGCCTGCTGTGCTGGTCACACATTACAAGAAGGCACCCTTATTACGTGATCAATTTTGCAATGGTGGTTAATTACCTGAAATTAGCCCACATGCTTTCTCCCTCATGCTGTTACAGTGAGCATCTTTTTAACGTAGGGTTGAGACATTGCGTGTTAAACATTTAGAGGTATGTTTTATTGACAATTGAAGGGTTTGTAAAGCTGGGATATGAGTTGAACTAGCTATCGTCTGGTCACCTACCTTTGTTCTTGGTCTGTATTTCAGGGAAGAGAAAGTAGGGGAAAAGATCACCTGTCACAAAATCTGAAAGAGAACTATGCATCATCTTCCAGATATTTGAGTATGAAAATTGTCTCGATCTTTTTTTTTGCTCTACAAAATAAAAAAAAACCTCCTTCAAAATCAATCAGATCAGTGGGAATGGATATGAATATTCATGAGTGCAAAAAATGAGGTATAGACAAAATTTTTTCTTTTTGTAGTGGTTATGACATATTTTCGCGAAATTTGACTTTCACTGACAAATTTTCAACTCATATACCAGCTTTAAGTGAAAGAGAATAATTTTCACTGCAGACAAACCCCATCACGCCAATGACTTGATGATAACTCAAGATATTGCTGTTTGAAGGACTTGGCTTCTCTGGTCAAGAAAGATTTCTAGTTGCCTAAAGGTTACCAAAATGCCAGGTAATAGTGGCACATTTTTTCCAAGAAGTCTCTGCTATATATCCTTTAAAATTGTAGCCCTCCTTTTGACCCTGAATTTTGACACTAGTAAATACGTACAGTGGGTGTACTGTAGATTTACCTTAAAACATTGTGGAAATTAAGATCACATGTTTCTCTAAGACTATTGTAATGTTTCTTATAAAGAAATGTAAAGGATATTCATGTAATTGCGTCTGGGTGACGTCACAAGTTCCCCATTGTGCATTGTTCCATTTCGAAATAAACATTTCTTTAAACTTTCATTACTTCTGAACCGAACATGCTATTGCGATACGATTTTTTATCGATAAAGAGAAAAAAAAAATATATTCCCAATTTTTATGTAACATCAATTTTCTTTAGTTTTAAAATAACTATAAAATGTAAAACTTTTGTTGAGCTACAGTTGAAATATTGTGATTCATTTATCACATCGGGTGACTTCGAAAGCTGCAAATGTGCTTAGCGGTCGAGCAGAGAGAACGTTGTAGCAAACCCGGATGACATTAATGGCCATCTTCCTACATCGTGACGGGTGTTATTCGACCTCCGTAACATGATTCGAGATTTTCTTGTATCACGTAACAGAGACATCTTTTAAAGGGAAAAAGGGCGTTTTGAATACACCAACATGACATGCAAAAGAAAACAGCGGTAATCATTGCTAAACCATTCAGTCTCATCAATAAACATCTACCAAAGCTTCATCTTCTCAAAAGATTATGCATGTGGTGATAATGGAAGATGCATCATTTGAATTTTGAAAAGTTTGGGTGAACAAATGAGTGTTGAGCAACAAATAACTGAATTTCGATCTGTGAGGAGCTTATTCCTTGAAAAGAAGGCTACAGTCCTTCCTTATTTTGAATAATCTATCCTTCTACGTCCACAAACATTGGTTTAAAAAATATGGATGTTTTCTCTAAAACAAACGCCCTACTTCCCTTTCAGGCACATGGTGAGTATATTTGTGATGTCATTGTGGCCCTTGATCTGTTATTTTAGACTATAAAGAAGTACAAAGTATAGTCTATTCATATATTTGTGCCTGGGTGACACCGCAAGTTTACCGTTTCGCAATTTACAAATTTGAAATAAATTATTTCTTAAAAAACAATCATAACTTCCGAACCGAACATGTTACTAATATACGGTTTTCACCAATAAAGAAAGGAAAAGATAATCCGGCTAAATTTTTTTTTTTTTCATGAAGTAGCCCATCAATTTCCTCCAATGGCCAATCCCTTTAGAGCGGGGATCAGTCTTCACTTATAGTATAACATTTTTCTTATGTCAGCAGAATATCTTGTAAAAGCACAAAAAACAACGTAGAAAATGTAGAAAATGTACAGGACGGGTTCATCACTATCTATGAAACACCACAGAATGGATATTTTTCCATTGCGTGGTATGTGTGATTGCTTATACGTATAATGTGCGGACCATATTCATCACACAGAGGAGTAAACCATGGTCTACATAATGATGAATTCTGTCGTGAAGGACCTACGGAGACGCATATCTAGCAAAACAAGCGAATGACGAACGAGATAGGCCTACAATATTTATGAATGAGGAGTGATTCCTAGGTTTGTCCCTAAAGTCTGACTACCGCTTTAAGTGGTAAAGCACTCGCGACCTTACCTCGGCGAACTAATCCATGAGTTAGTTGTTCACCGGTGTTAGTTACGCGAGGGGGGGCTCTCGCTTTACGCTGTCACTGTTTTGTACGGTTTCCTATTAACGTCATCTCAATTCCGAGGGACTTAATCCTCTTCGGCGGCTTAGTCACCTGAGGTATAGGGTGGAAAAAAAATTAGCTTGACACTATAACTATAGAGTCTATAGTCTCAGATCATTCAGAAGTTGAAATGTAACTCAAAAGCCAACAAGTTTTCTTGCCACTTTCTTTTTGACTCCGCCAGTCACTTTCAACCGGTAACTGACACTCGCCGTTGGAGCAAAGAGTCCTCAGCAAGTGTAGTACAATCAACCCTCTGGTTGAAACTATTTTGAGGATAACATTGTGCTGTTTACAAGCACGACACGACGTAGGCTCGTGTATGAGTTACATCGGTGATTTTCAACATTTTTGGACCCCTTCCCCTTTGTATTCACCCCACCGTCTAATCATTGAAAAGAAAGAAATGCACATTTTACAATGTGGTTTTGCAAGGGGTATAGCCGAATTTTGCACGTAACTAATTTCATGTACACTTTGCATTCTCCCATAGTAGCCCTAAATATGTTCCCTCAAGCGAGCTTTCCCAGGTACCCACCTCCCCGTGGTATTTATTGCACCCCCCCCCCCTTGGAGTACTCGTATCCCGAGATATGAACTTGGGCTGTGAAAGCTAACTGCATGTTAAAGCTGCATGTCGATCTGAAGTGGGGATACATTTAGGCCGACAGGTACTTACGTATACGTATGTCTACGCATTTATACGTACGTATTATAAGGGCAGATGACTTTATATCCTGAACTTGACAGAATTACTCGACTCATGATCCTACGGGTGTTTTGAATTAAATGTATTGCCACAGCTAAGTAAACGAAGTCATTTGTACAGTTAAATCTATAAAGCTTACTAGACGTGATTTAGTTTTACCATAGAGCTATTGTTTATGTACATTATAATTTCATTTGTATTAATGAATTTGGATAAAGCGGAGAAGGCGGGAAATATGAAATGGGTAAAAAGTACGGGGGATGGGGGAGTCCCCCAAGATCCGAACTCGGGAACTTTCACTCAGTGGTATGGACGATCTATACCGAATGCTTGATCATCCAGGCAACGTTTTTCGTGCCATAACCTGATTGAAAAAGAAAAGACTCGTCCACAACGGTTGGGGGGGGGGGGTAGCGCTGAAGATAGACCCATGAGGTCGAAGAACTTTCAGAAGTTACGAGACCATTTCGATCTACCTCAGATCTGCTATATATATATATATATATATATATATATATATATATATATATATATATATATATATATATATATATATATATATATATATTTATATATATATATATATATATATATATATATATATATATATATATATATATATATATATATATATATTTATCAGGCATGATCAAAGCTTGAACTGACTAATTCTTCTTCTATACGCTTGAACTACAGGGGCTGCGAATGCACTTTCGCGATATTGGAAAACAACAAGTCGATGAAATCAGCATCGGAAATGTTTTCCGAGCCCCTGTTTTCCTTTCACCTGGATGATATCAAAATGACTTCTTTTCATTTTGTCATAGTAGAAAAAATCGATCATTCACTCATAGAAACGGTACGACGTTGGAAATTCAGAAAGGTGTAAATAGGCCTGTATACATGCGAAGGGGCCAACTATCGCCTACGGTATAGTGGATTACCTTAAGGGGGCTCATCGAGTTGATGTTGGCCGCATTGGTAAATTGTTTGCGGATTTTGAAGGGCGGTACTAACGTATGACAATGCTCATATTATTACCACGAGAAGGCAAATTGTTAAAACTGTCAATTTTTTTAAACTGTTTGACTATGAACTTGTACTGGTTGTGTGAAAAATGTCTGGTTACGAATTGTCAAAAAAAACAAATTGTTATCAATGTTAATGTTCTTTTGAATGTGATAGACCTCAATTGGTTTGAAAATTCGTAATTAGCATGTGAAGGAAATTTGACAGGTTCGAAACAAGAGACTCAATGTACCTCTTGTGAAATTGCTTCTCCTGTTTGACTTTAATAAACGGTAATACCCCGCGGTTCCCTCCCAAGCAGTGGTTGGCATCTACTTTTTTTAAACGTACACGAAATGAAGTCAGAACTGGTGCATGAGTACTAACAGCACGTTCGTCGTGCGGACTGGTTTCGGTATGGGCTAAGGGCTACGGTGCGGCATCGAGAGGGCGGCAGGTGAGGCTGGTACCCGGTAACGGCCGGGCACTTCTGTATATAAGATGAAAATGCTGCACACATGAAATTTTATCACGACCACAGTAGTCCTACAGTGTTTTTTAAGTCCCAGAGCATGATGAAACCGGAAAGTATTTCCACAGTATATATTTAAAAACAAAATACCATCATGAAGGGATCGCTGACCCATAGAGGTCACCTTTAAAATTTGTCATTTCATTTGAAAAACTTAATATTATGTATTGCGAAATAAGATCACCAAGGAAACAATGCGGATCATTCGCGGATAAAAGTGAAATACACAGACGACAGTGCCACGAAATAAGAGGGTATTGCCAATTGGAGGGAGGGTGTGAAAGAGGGCATCCTTCCCTCCCCCCCCCCCGCCCATCATCATTTGTCCATCAAGCGTTTCGCAGCGTCTATACGATTGTTCGACGCGGGAGGGGGCTTTTGACCCCTTTCTTCAGTGAAAAAAGGGTTTTCAATTGACACGTTATAACCCTGCCAATGAATTTGTCACTAAAAATATTAAGTAGTCTTTTTTTTCGTACGGAACTGACTTCTTGAAAGAAACGAAAATCTTTGTATATCCGTTAGAAGAAAAAGCAAAATAAGAAAAAAGGAAGAAAATTATCCACACCGCCTTCTAAATATATCCACATTGCCTTCTAAATTTATCCACATTGCCCTCTAAATTTCCGACGTTATTAGCTGGACTTAGGCCTAATAGTTTATACTGCAGTAAGCTAGCCCTCATGCCAGTTCCATACTACTTAAACTTTTGGAGGTTTTCGTGCGATCTAAACCAGACTTTTATCGATTCATTTCAGTCGTTGTCTTGTCTTTGATTCGACTCCATAACTACTTTTTTAATTTTTTATATGAACTGCACAAAATTAGAATAAAAAGAAAAATCGGGTTTGAAAGTGGAAGATTAGTGACAGTGGTCAGACATAGAGAGAGATAGAGAGAGATATTGTAGATAGAGAGTTGGAAAGAGAGAGTAAAAGTCGCAAATCTTTGTGTGAGACAAGTGACTTGAAACGGGACTAACCTCTGTGTATATACGGTAGATATCAACGTTCGCATCTGTTTGTAAGTTCCGACGGAATATCGATGAAGCCTGCTCCTGCAGTTGTAAACTGGTATCGAACGTTAGAATGGAAATTTAGTCGACTTAAGTCGGTGAAAGTCCCGTCCACAAACAGCTAAGCAGTTATAAACGTTTTCAGTCATTTAGTTTAAAACAAATAACCATGAAAGAACGACTGAATGTTGTCATCCAAAAATTTTTAAAAAGTGAATCCAAATACGGTAAATTACTCTGTATTTTTATTTTTTTTTTCAGTTTTTTGCCTCATTAACTATTCTCACAGCGACGATCCACAATCGAGATTTTATCCCGAAAGAATTCCTCAAGCTTAAGTGTAATGCCACAACTGGGTGGCTGTGACTTCAAAGTGCTCAAAAGAACGATCTTGTTGGAGAGAAAAACAGGAAGGAAGTTTCCAAACTTGTACAAAATCACAGGACAGATTGTACAACTCGTTTTCTCTGTATGTTTTTTCAAAGTCTCCAAAAAGTGCGTCATTCCGTGGGTTTTGGGGTTTCTTGTTACGTTGAGTCACGCGCAATATTAATCTTCTCTTCTCTCTCCCCCCCTCCTTTTTTTTTTTTTGCTCTTCTTTGTTTGATAAAAGAATTCTCGTCGATACGCGTAATTAATCCGAATTTTATGACCTGAACAAAAAAACATCTCATTTTCTAAAGAAGAGTCTCTGTTCGTTTTCTTTTATCGCGGTTTCTGCAATTAGGTGAAGAGAAATAACAAACCTTGGTTCTGTTTGTGCTAAAAGGAGAAAGTAGGAGAAAAATAAGGCAAAAAGGTTTAGGGAGCTAGTCACAAACTAAGGCATATCTGGCTACTCGCACGGTCTCCGAAGGGTGATAAAACCTGTAAACAGATCCACTTCAAAAGGTGTTATTTTCTTACAGTTTTTACCATTTGATCTGTTTTCGTCTAAAGTTTCTGTCAGTTGCGTCCGTGCATCGCTGTCTCGTGTTGAGACCATTTATGCATGTATGGTAGTTTGCAAAGCGTTGGTTATAAATAGTCCGTAATGGGATTTGACCCTAGACTTGGAGAGAGGACGACCTGGGGCGGAAGGGGGGGGGGGGGATCAACTTCGTTATGTCAGCCTTCCCATACGTACTCGGGGATCAGGTAATTGTGGGATCTGACCTGGATAATTTATAATCCAACTCTGGCAATCATGATCACGGGCAATCATGCCGCGTTACAAAATGTCATGATCATTCATTGATACTGAACAGTGGACGGTTTAAGCCGGGAATATGGGTTGAAAATTTGTCACTGTGAAAGTCAAATTCTGTGGAATATGTCATAGCCACTACAAAAAAAAAAATTGTTGTTTAAGCTCCATTTTGCAACATGAATTCATATCCAGTCCCATTGACCTGTTTGATTTGAAGTAACAGCGATTGACTATTCTTTCTTGGAGAGTCTCAATTTTGTAGGGCCAACAAAAATGTCCAGACAATTGTCTCATTTTCAAGTATCTGGAAGGTGCATAGTCCTCTTTGAGATTCTGTGACGGGTGATATTCCCCCCCCCCCCTACTTTCTCTTCCCTGAAACACTGACGAAGAACGAAGGCAGATGACCAAGCGATTACCAGTACAACTCATATTCCAGCTTTCAACTATCAACTAGTGGCTTATTTCAATTGGTGTATTTAATCTCTGTGTTTGAGTTTTAAGTTAATCCACAGTTAAAGTGAAAGATTACGTTTCTTTACCAAAAGAAAACCTCATTTTTACACCCAGCATTAACAGCCAGAGATTTATAGATTATTAAAAACCAGGGACGGGACGGTAGCTTTTTTTTTTCTAAAAATGTTTATCACAGATGGAAATTCAGTTACTTGTTGCTCATGAATAATTTATTCACAGAAGCTTTCATAAATTCAGATTAAACGTAGTATCTTTCGCAACTCATGTTTATGCATATTGTTGTGAGGAAACTATCGCTGATATTTATTGGAGAGATTGAATGATTCAACAATGTTTAAAGCTATCTAGCTTCGTCACGTTAGTGCATTCTAAAAGCAATATTTCCCTTTAAGGAATGGAATGAGTTGGGGTGGGATGGGGAATAGCGGAAGACTTTATGTAAATACCTTCTAAACATTGGTTTGTTCACTACTTTCCTCTTCATCTAGGTTTAAAGCAGAATAATGAATTGGGTTCTTTTGGTCATTTTTTATGTTATGGCACTGAAGTTCTCTAATGATATGAAGAAACATCATAGCAAAAAATAAAGCAAACGTGAAATTAAATTAAACGTCAAACGTCAAAATCGGTATAAACTGTTGTGTAAAAAAAAAAATACCAGTCTTTTATAAAAACGGAAGTACCTTCACATCTTGGGTTAAACAAAAAAATACCCAAGTTTGTTAAAAGTGCCCTTTATTGTTACTGAATAATGGGTGCTTTTTACCCAACTTCCGCCCATTGTTACCCAACAGTTTAGGCGAGGCAGAGAGGTTGCCCGCAGAACTTGTTCCGCATCAAAACTGATATTAACAAGGATAATGGACAGGCGATCGAAGATATATGTAATGGAATTCGAAAGAATACCCGTATGACCATGAATCGTGTTGGGGTGTATGCAAACGAGGCGTTCTTTTCTTGCTAAACGTAACGTTCTTTCAAGGAAAATAGGGCGTTTAGAATACACGGACATAACATACAAAAGAATATAGCGGTAATCATTGTTAAACCATTCAGTCTCATCAATAACCATCTACCAAAGCTTCATCTTCTCAAAGCATTATGCATCTGATGAGTAATGGAAGATACATCATTTGAATTTTGAAAAGTTTGGGTGAACAAATTAGTGCTGAGTAACAAACAACCGAATTTCTATCTGTGAGGAGCTTATTTCTTGAAAAGAAGGCTACTGTCCTTGCTTATTTTGAATAATCTATCATTCTACGTCCACAAACATTGGTTTCAATAATATGGATGTTTCCCCTAAAACAAACGCCCTATTTCCCTTTACAGGGAAAAAAAGGCGTCTCAGTTTTACAGAAAACAACCAGATTTTTACAACCGATGTTTGTGGACATAGACTGAAAGATCAATCGATACAACGAAAGACAGTGGCCTTCTTTTCAAGAAATAAGTTTCTCAGAGGAGAGAGAAATTCAGTTATTTGTTCCTCAACATTGATTTGCTCACCCAAACGTTAGAAATTTCAAATGATGCATTTTCCGTTACTCGCTTCATGCATAATGATTTGAGGAGAGGAAGCTTTGGTAGATGTTTAGTGATGGGACTGAATGGCTTAACAATGAGCAAAGCTGTTTTCTTTGTTTGTCATGAATTCTAAGGTCAAAGTTCTAGTGTCAGAGTATGCCACAACCGTTGTGAGGAGTTCATCATGCACCAGGTATGGTCTTTACACATAACTTATGCGCAAATATAGTGAAATCGTTTTGCCAGAACGTCTTCCAAAGGCATCTGGATTGCCTGAAAACATTTTTTTTTTAAAATTTACAGGACAAATGCAGTCTTCCCTCTGTGCTAATTAACGAATAGGCCTTTTGAATTATGTGGTATCATTATTCTGTTATCGAATTCTTTAATTTCACAGCACAGCACGTCGTTTATGAATGGTGCTGAATATTCAGCAACATCATGAGAAATACTCTCAAAAGAAAAGAGAAGTGAATTTTTGCAAGATTTACCAAAATAAAGCAGTAGCGACTGCCTATTCCCTTTAAGTATATACATCACTAATTCATAAACGGAAAAAAATAAATAAATGCAAGCATTTTAGCCGGTATCTGTTTATTCGTCTAGTTGCCACATATAATGTGTGTTACCTAAGTGGGATAAAACTAGAGCAGGTTTAGGTTACGTGAATTTTTTATATATGTTTATCTGGACATTGTTGCTCCAAATGAGTGATAAACGTTCAATCGTGCAAACCAAAAACAAAAAATATGGAAAACAAGATGATCTGACAGCCATCAAAGCTAAGCTAGACTTCAAAGTTAATTACGGTACTTAGCAGATGATGCATGTATGGCACAAAAAAATTCAGATGAAATTTTAATTTTTTTTTATTTAAAGGGGAAATCAGATGTTTGTTTACGGCAAAAAACAAAACCAATATTTGTCGACACAGAATGATAGATTATTCAAATTAACGGTGGTCTTCCATTCAAGAAATAGGTCACAGATAGAAAATCAGTTATTTAAGTTGACCAAGAATAATTCCGTCACCCAAACTTTCAAATATTCACTTGATGCGTCTTCCATAACTCTGATTTGAAATGAGATCTCCTTTTCAGGCAACGTAGTGAGGATGTTTTGGTCAAACATTTACCGCTTATAGTTTGTGGTCATAACATTTGCAGGAATCAAGATTTTTGGCTATTTGAGACGACGAAATACACATTAATGTGTCGCAGAATGTGGTCTTTTTTTGTCCCAAATATCAATTATCCGGCTTTTAACCTGGAATATAAGCTGACAAAAAAATTTTCCGTGAAAGTCAAATTTCACAAAATATGTCATAGCCATGCACCTCTAAATAAGATTATGTAAGCCCCATTTTTGCATAGATGAATATTCATATCCATTCCCATTGGTCTGTCTGATTTCACGTAACGGTGATCGAGGCCTATGCCTCCTCGCAGAGTCTCAATTTTGTAAGGCCAACAGAAACGTCGAGACAATTTTTCATCTTCAAATATCGGGAAGATGAATGCATAGTTCTCTTTCAGATTTTGCGACATGTGATCTTTTCCTCTAGTTTCTTTCTCTGAAACACGTGACGAAGAACAAAGCGAGATGACCAAGCGGATTGCCAGTAAAATTCATATTCGAGTTTTAATTAAAAAAAAAAAAGTCAATTGCGACTGACGTGGGACACGACGCACTGGGGAAGTTTTTGAGGGAGCTGGACTGCTGTTAATGTGGACTGTTTTTAATTAAAACTCGAATATGAATTTTACTGGCAATCCGCCTGGTCATCGATATAGTTGCGACCAGTTCACGACGCGAAGGAATATAAATTTCGAAATGTTTCAAAGTACGTATAGATATCAATGCAACACTTTCTGTTGAATGTCGGATTTCAGACGATAATGATGTAACTGGAACTTGTTTCAAATATGTGCGATTAAATTCCAACAGATCTCAAGTTGAAAGTTCAGATAATGACGAAACAAAAGGATGACCATTGGAAAAAATGAGGTATTTACAGTCTGAATTCAAATCTTTCCAGATATCTTAAATATGACACATGAGAATATTACTCCGATACCTAAAGTTCTACAGGTTAAAATGTATATTTAAAAGTACTTACTCCTACCATGCTTGTACTACTACCTACTTTTATTTGTAAGTCATATGCATTGCAAGATTATACTGCAAGGTTATATTAAAAGATTATAATATGGACGATGGAGCTAGTGCATACACCCTCACAAGAAAGGAACGTAACTTGTGATATTGACCATTTCTACCCGATACACACAGTTAAATGAGGGCGCCAATGGGGTTTACACGTACCGAAGTCGCAAGTTTCAATTAAACCTTCTTCCAAAAAAATAAAAAAAAAAATGAGCAAGGAAAAAAAAAACGGTCAAGGTTAAATGAAAGTTTGATTGGTCAAAGAGGAAGAAATTCCATACATCTTTTAATCTTTTAATTAGTCATCGGCCATAGTTATGCAAGATGAAAAAAAAAGTTTATATCTGACGGAGATCGAAAATCAAAATGTTAACATGAGCGACCGAGAGTCCGGGTCTTTAGACTGACAAGTACGGTCGCTGAATATCACTACAGCGCTTAATTTAAGGGCGTTAATCTTTCTACAGGTTACTAGGCTATTTTCCGCAATTAGTGGACGTCATAAACTGGACGGACAACTTTCGTACCGCTTCTATTTGTCGAAAATGAGATGAGCAGTGAAAAAGAAAATTGGCAAAATGACCGTCAGCCGGGACATGCCGAAACGAAACGAAAAATAATAGCATTCGCAGTACATAGATCGAAGCGACTCATGCTCTAGACTTATGCCCTGACAATGTGTCAAGACGACACTCCGGTCATCATTCTTGTCTTACGCGGACCAAAATCCAGTTTCTCATTGCGTTCCCGACCCTCCACAGATCCTCCGTAATTTATTTCATTTTTTTTTATGTTACGGAGGAAAAGGAAGACATTTTGAATAATTGGCCTGGACAATATCATGTGGCGAGTTGAACAAAAAGCGGATCATAGTTTCAAATCGTTTGAGGACGAATTCCTGCGATATGAACCGATGGGCTCGAGGAAGCGACTCGAGCAAGAAAAAAAAAAAACCCAAGGTACGGTGCAGTGAATGCCACTAAAAGGGCGCATTTTCAACGTTTTTAATATATACCACTATGCATCCCTATTAGTTCAGCCATTCAGTGGTAGTCGGACTACCTGCAGGTTTCAGATCAGTTCGAAGATCAGTAAAATGAGTGACTGGTGAATGCATAGGGACTTGCAGTCTCCCCTTCCCCCCCCCCCCCCCCCCCCATCTCGATTCCTTTCTCAAGAGATACTCCAAAACTCTGACTCTTCTTCACATTTCATTTTCGGTTTAATTTGAGGACGGTATTTGCAAATTTTACAGACATCGAATAATTTTGACTCCTGTCTAATAAAGCCGTGAACCGATACCCGGTAGGTTACCTGAAAAGGTTTTAAGGTTGATACACCAGTTAGGAAATAGGTTCGTAATACGATGTTAATGCAAGCTGTCAGAGGGAACAAACCTTCGCAGTACAGAGGCTTTGGTCATATATAAAGACTGCAATTTACTCACCGTGATTTCTTGATCAGAGAGGACACCCTCTAATGCTCTGAGCTGATCCCTTTAAAAGTATCCATTTTCCAGTTGTCAAAACACCGCTGATGTTCGTTACAATCGAGTTCCGTCCTCGTAGCATTGGCATACCACATTGTCAGTGTACGATTATTAAATCTCTGGAGCGGTATTTGCTCCTGTATTGAAGTTTGTTTGACTATCAGTCTCTCTCTCTGTCTGTCTATCTGTCTTTCTATCTCGCCGTTCGTCTCTCTACTTGAATGAATCTGCCTGTTTGTCGTCTACTCTGTGTGTCCGTCCGTCCGTCCGTCTGTCTGTCTGTCTGTCTGTTCGTCCGTCTGTTTGTCTGCTTGGAGTTCACCTTGTCTCATAAAACCGTCAACACAATAGTACGCCAACGGAATTATTAGGTCTCCAAACAAGTATTCTCCGGACATTTCAAGTCATTGTAAAGTGAATCAAAGTCAAACAGCTACCCTTTTCGAGACTGATTCTATGACGTCACATCCGCTTTTACGAGTCATAACGAGAACGTCAGGTTTAAAGGGTCTACACGGGTTCACACATAGTATATCTCGCTGTTGACGAAAACTAAAAAAATAAATTCGTTACAAAACACTACAGCCAACGTTTATTGTCAGCGCGTCTTTCGCTAGCGACAGGTTTATCAGAGGGGCACACATTTGACAAGGAGTTGTTTGCACACGAGAGACATAACAAAATCCATCTTTATTTATTTCACTTTTGATTGACATTTAAATAGAAAACAAAACAACTCGGGTTTCTGTCAATTGCAGGTTCCCAATCAGACCGATGAAACTTTAATATTCCGACGGTTATAAAGAGAGAGAGAGAGGTGGAGAGAGAGAGGGGGGGGGGGGGGGGAAATAGTTTGAAAAAATCGTAAAAACGATGATCTAAGGCTGTCGTAACATTGCATCATGAGCCTGGTATATCATTGCTAATAAATGAAATGACATGATCGTAAATTGTCGCGGAACAGTATAAAAAGGGTCGATTCACACCACCTTCAGTCTGAGGCAGGACATTGGCCAATTAAACGCATAGGTAGATTAACCGGTTGGGCAAAGTTATAAGAATAACCGACATGTCTTCTGAAAGGTTTTTTTTTTTATTTGAACTTTTTTCTCTACAATCCGTACAGGAATACACGAAGTAATCAAATTTACGGTTTTTTAAACAAATTGTGCTTTAAACTCATTCAATAAGGAGGAGTTACCACAAAATAATAAAATAATAATAATAAATAATATTTAAACAAAGAACCTTAGCCAAGGAAGCCAATAACTATATCCCAAATGTCACCATCCGTATTTGCAATGGAAATACACATTTCCACAATTATAAATTATAATTACTTCTCCATAAGTATTTGATAACCGGCCACTGAAGGGACACTGTTTTCCTGTTTTGCAACAAAAGATATAGTTCTTAACTAGTATTAGTATTCAATTTAAGACCCGAGCAAAATCATCTCCAAATAAAGCAGTCGTGGGGTCCAAAAGATTTCCGTTTGCATCAGCCCTGTCAAAAATTTGTAGAAAACGCCAAGTAGTCTGAACATTTTAAATTCAGTATCATTACCTTATGTAGTAGGTAGGAGTCCTCTGAAAGTTAGCCTATACGGACACAATGCGAACATCGTTTCAGATCATACAGGAACTTGAGCTGCTTCTTGAAAGTTCTTACTCGTCACAACCCCGAGTAGCAGACGACTTTTTTTTTTTCGTTCAGCTACTCGCGAGGAAAAGCTATTTTCGGGGCGGCAACCATGCAGGAACGGCTGTCAAGTGGCTCCACATAGGCTAATTTTACACTAGCAGCTCCCTGGTCAGGGTACCTCAAATTAAAGGGACACCAATCACACACACACACACATATACGCACGTATATATATATATATATATATATACATATATAAATATTTTCAATTTGATTTTTTGAAATTGAATTTCAATTTGACATATGACTTAATGAAACTCCTTCCTTCTAGTGTACTTGATAAGGTTCCCGTTTTCATCCAACTCTCCGATCACCTCCACCCTCTCTCAAAGCTATTAGTTGTTCGTGGTTGTCCGTCTGAATGGCTTAACCGTTAACGGTGTGGGTATTGTTGGAAATCTTTCATACCATTATTCCATAAAACTGCTCATTTCTCTCAGGAAAACAAAGTAAGACAAAGAAAGGAAAAGAAGAGACCGACAACTCATTCTGGGATTAGCAATAAAATTGGGGACAAATTTGATTTGATTTCTTGTTTGTCTTTGATTCGGGGGGAAAGATTTACGTCTCCAATAGCGCTTTGATAACAATATTTGGTGTTTTCCTGTTCACACTAATTGGTCGGCGACGGTGATGTCGGGGTTAAGTTGTGGGGGCGGCGTGTAAAAATCATGCCAAACAAAATAACCAGCAAACCTGTGCTGTGGTTTGTTTGCGCCTGTTTCGAGCCACAATTACGGTAAGATTATATGACACGGTAGATTTGTAAACATAGCGATTCGATTTCATTTGCCTAAGTGGAGATTTCCCTTTCAAGGCTTCACACACTTGGCGCCAGTGGCTAGTTCGGGCGTCGATATACGTGTACTCACAAATACACACGCATAATAAAAAAATACCGTTTCCGACATGAAATATGGGAAAGACATAGCCACATATGACATTTGAAAAGTTAAACTAGTTCAAAGAAAATTAGAGCACCACATCCCGAATGACATTTGCAATGTCCGACTCAGTATTGGTGGGTATGAATCGGTATCATTCTTAATCCTATAGCCTATCAAAATTTGTACAGACAATGCAATTTCGCAGAGAAATGACAGGCAAATTGAGGAAGCTATTCCCTATCAGTTTGTATCACTTTCGGAGTACGCTACATCAAAGTTTGATTAGTGTTGTACCTCGATATTACACTACTATGCTGTAGTAGATAAGACTTAGAAAAAAACAGTGTTCAAAACATGGCAGAAACACAATATTTACATTCTTGCAACTTCATTGAACACACAGCTGTATGCCGACTGAAAGAAGTTCAAGTTTTGGACAGTCACCCAGAAATCGGAAGTTCAGAAAGCGTCTGAATAAGAAATTCCATCTTAAATTTTCCAACGTTGGTTTTTTTTTGTTTGAAATTACAGCTTAGATATTTCGAGTTACTACATATGTCAAACTGATGACTGTATCGTGCATGTTTGGGTTGCGACGAAACTTGCAGATTTTTTATTCGAGAGGCTTATTAAGTACAGAACGATGTTGTAAAAGAACTCTCTGATGCCCATCCAGCAGCTTGAAGAATGGCTTCGACTGCAAAGTTAATACTCAACTTTTCTTGAAAGTCTGTCCGTGAGTGCTTAATGAGAAAAATGTTTTGTATTAATCGGGGGGATTCGCTGTTCAGCTCAGCTTTTGCTCTTTTTTTTTGGCTTTTTTTTTTATACTGAATGCTTACTTCGTTTCAAGAAATACGACAAAATACTACCATGTACCGCCAGGCCCGTGGCCAGGTCACATTCCTAAGGGTACAGGGGTGGGCCCACCGGCAGATGTGACATAACTTCAACAGGTTTTTTACCCCACAGTTCTGAGGTCCGAAATAATTTCAGCTTAACTATAAGGGCCTGCCATATATCCAGAATGCATTTTCATGTTTCCTTTGAAGGAAGTTTAGGTCTACACCTGCTAAGGTATTTGATGCGTTGCAAATTATCCTTACAATAGCCTATTTACCTAAGCTGGGTAAATAGCGTCAAAGGTAACATTGATAAGTTTTATTGTGACTGTGGCAGAATCTAATTACGCTGGGATATTTTGGATGTTAGTTTGGTAAGGTTTTTTTTTTTTGGGGGGGTCTGGATTACAGGGCATTTTATGGGGCTTGTGCCCTTAAACTTGTTATGTTATAGTGGCAAAAATTCAAACTCTTATCATAGCAGTCGATCACCGTTGCTTGAAATCAAACAGACCAATAGGAATGGATATGAATATTCAGGTATGTAAAAATGGGACTAAAATAATGTTTTTTGTAGGGGACTTACGACATATTCCACAGAATTTGAGGTTCACTGACAAATTTTCAACTCATCTTCCAGCATTAAACATAGCAAAGACATCAAATTTGCAAATATTACCAGTGAGATAAAGATAACACTCCAAAAATATAGAATTTCTGGCACCTCTCTCTGGCAATGAATGTGGGAATGCGTGGACGGGGAAGAGGTTAGTTCATTTGGAATGAGCAGACAACATTGGCATGATTTATAAAGTTTAAGGACAAAATTTCATATTCGAACTTTCTATTCTTTTCTTCCAACTTTTTTTTTGCACAGTGGGAGGGCGATATTATTCGATTCTTTGAAGACTTCAAAATATGACAACCCTCCCCCAAAAAATAAATGACAAGTGACAACCCCCCCCCAAAAAAAAAATGAAAAGAAGGAACAAACACGACTATAAGAGCTGTTTGACTATACCATTCTCGGATCATAAGTGTGATCGATTTTGTATTATTAAACCTTTTTTTCCATGTACAAAAATATTGCAATCGTATTATAATTACTTAATTCTTCACGATGACGATATAGTACTGATAATCATACAACAATGAGTGAATACTGACATGAGAGAAAAAAAAAAATCATGGCAAAGTTCACAAAATTCTTGCAGCCCAATTGTCAATTTTCTCCAGTTGAGCTTTCATAATAAACCAGCTATTATGTATTGCATCTATAATTAGCCAAAAAAATTACCTAAGTCATATTGCCCACCAATGAATAACTGTTGTTAAATGCTTCACAATCATTTATCACTCACACAGTATGTCTTATATTACAAACAACATACAAATGACATACAGTACATATACCATATAAATACCACCAAGGCACCAAATGTACCAATAACTGCATACTACCTAGGAGTAGTACTGTATCTCTAGGTTCAATGCTTGTGGAAGCTTCATAACGGAAAGAAAACTATTGATCAAATATACTGTTAATTTAGTTATTGCATTTGATCGAGTTGACAGCTACAGTACATATACCATATAAATATCAACAAGGCACCAAATGTACCAATAACTGCATACTACCTAGGAGTAGTACTGTATCCCTAGATTCAATACTTGTGGAAGCTTCATAACGGAAAGAAAACTATTGATTAAATATACTTTTAATTTAGTTATTGCATTTGATCGAGTTGACAGCTACAGTACATATACCAACAAGGCACCAAATGTACCAATAACTGCATACTACCTAGGAGTAGTACTGTATCTCTAGGTTCAATGCTTGTGGAAGCTTCATAACGGAAAGAAAACTATTGATTTAATATACTTTAAATTTAGTTATTGCATTTGATCGAGTTGACAGCTACAGTACATTTACCATATAAATACCAACAAGGCACCAAATGTACCAGTAACTGCACACTACCTACGAGTAGTACTGTATCCCTAGGTTCAATACTTGTGGAAGCTTCATAACGGAAAGAAAACTATTGATTAAATATACTTTTAATTTAGTTATTGCATTTGATCGAGTTGACAGCTATTGTTTGACTTAACTTGTGTTCACAAAATCAGTATCAGTGTGATGAAAACTCTCATACTTTGAACTGTGGCATCCACATGTTAGCTTTTCTGATTGGTCTCAATTTTGATAGAACAATTTGTTTTAAACTGTATTCAAATGGAACTTACTGTACACTGTGGGTTGATAGCACATTAAACTTGTACAGAAAAGGTTCTTCTAAGATCAAAATAACTTTCCCCAAAAACGAAAATAAATGAAGAAAAAAAAAACCCAGCATGTTCTGGGCTGATAAAGAAATAGTAATGGATGCATCAAGCGTTTCCTGAATAAATACATTATCTGTCTGATGTGATACTTTACCGCAGAATATAGTGCTTGAGGGAAAACGATAAAGAGGGGGATGAATGAGAAATTTAGATTCTGCATGATGCTCAAATGAAGTAATAAGATAAAATCTAGAGAAAATTTCCTGAGAAATGTATTGTCAGTACATTGTGCCAAAGTTTTGTGAAACTTGCATTTCATATTCAAATGGCTGCATATAACAACAAGAAGAACTGTAACATAAAGAAGGACTATATCATATAGTACAGCCCGAGGTCATTCCGTACAAAATCAACAAATGGTTTGCAGTGGGTCATGTGACCATTTGGCCTCTATAACCAAGGTTATTTTCCATAACATGTTCATGCGAGTAATTGCGATGATTTGCCCAATTTACGTCATCTGACCGACCAGCGATCAAAGTCGACACAACTAATCAGAAGAAGGGATGTCATTTTTACGTGAGCAAAGCATGCACTCTTTTGGCTGTAATTATTGTAACGACTAGTGCCTTGTATAAGGGGCTGCTGGACGGATTAAAAGACTTGAATTCCACTGCACTTGAGAATTACTTGCCAAGATTAATGTTCTGTGTGTGTCCAGCATTACAAAACATAAAATGTGATACATTTATCCTGGGAAATAGAATGAATCTGAAAACTGTTAGCCTACCTATAGCTGAGCCACCCAAACTTGGCTAAACAGCTGTATGGTAGTATGAGCCTATACTGCCTTGTGTCTTCTTCATAGGCCTTACAATTCAAATGAGGTTCACTTGATGCAGGCTAGAATTGAACCTGGCTCCTCCATAAATTACTTTTGCAGACAAAATACAAACATCTGCCTATGATATCAAACATTTCCAGCACTATAGGAAAGCGAAAAAAAAAATCTGACTGCAGGAGGGGGCTTCTCTAGCCCTACTTCCCTAAGTTATGCCAATACTCAGGGAAGGGGAGGCGTAAATGCCTAGTAATTGATTTAGGAATAGTACCTGTGTGAAGGATCATCAGAACTGGCTTCATTACATCACAAATGTACATGTGTATGTTCTAATGTCCAACTTCTATTTGGTCCTTTGCACATACAGTACTGTATATTGTGGAACAGGTAAAATTGGCTGCTTTCACAGAAATAGACCTATCCAACATTTCAAAATACTGGCATCGTGTCCATGCCATAACTTCCTCATGCCTGGCGCAAACGAGGATCTCAGGCCTATTAGTGCATTTCAGTTGGACTCAGCAAACTTCAACTGAAGTTTCTCGCAAATAAGACTGATTATTAGCATGAGCGTGGGCCAATAGCCACTCATGTACAGTAATAGATGCATATTTGCACGCATACGGGTGAATAGGTGCTGTCTATCTGCACTAACTAAATAAGACTCGTTATTGGCACGGACGTGGGGGAATAGATACAACAGACACTCATATACTGACTGTCCATCCACACGCACAAGTTGAGACGTAAGCAAGCTTATTCGCTCGTACACAGACCAATAGACGATGTCTATTGACACAAACAGGTTCGTGTGAATGATGGAGGATTTTTGTCAATCCGTGCACGTGCGAACAAGCTTCCTTATTCACTCGTGTTCGGACAAATAACCTCAACCTCTAACCAAACCTTGGTTTGGGGAGTTTACCTCACATCTATGATTGCTTCGATGATAAAGTTAAGAGCTTTGTAAAATGGGGTTCTCTCAGAATATGGCCATTCACGGCTGCACGAGAGTGGACAATGGTGACACCTGTCTTTGAAATGAAGGTACCTCAAGAAATATACTTTAAGTCCAAAAATGTTCAAAGTTGGACAAAACCATCCTGAAAATTTGTTAATTTCATGGGGAAAGACACCGATCTTTCTCTGAGTCAAAGACATGCAATCTGCAAAGATTTGCCACGGCGACTGGCTCCACAGTAGAAATTATGACAAGAGACCCTCCACCTAGTTTGATTTTTCCGTTAACTGTGATAGCCCCCAGTCATAAGAACTTAACAATTTTCACATAGATGTTGTCTGTCGACATACAGAACCGAGGGGTTAATTTTTTTTTATCAAAGGCTATGTAAATCTCGTACGGTGAAGGTCGCTAGACTGATGACAGATGTCTCCATTCTCTAGTGTCCTTCTTATGCTCAGTTTCTTTATATCATCCTTTTGCAGCTTACTACGTACTTTTTTGTTGGAGATGTGAAAGAAAAAAAAAATTGAATATGGTGTTAAAGTCAGTCAATTACTACGGAGAAAACTGGCAAGATGCAAGAGCGAATCAAATTTTTATAACTGATGGAATACTGTGGAATAACTCACAACCCTGGATTCATAGACCTTCACAAAGATGTGCCTGTCTTTGCCTCTACCACAGAAGTTGACAAAATCTAACATCTGAAATAAGTAGACAACACGCTCGTCGGAGCTATGCTTTCCGATCCTCACTGAATACGAATTGATAACACTCGGGTCCTCTCGATTACAGTTTAGACTTTCCACTGGGATACAAAGTCTCTTTTGGTGCTGAAGGATGATCAGTTGGGAGCATGTAAATTCTCTGGTTACCGCGGGCCAATAGCACACCATTTTTGTCCATGAATTTCAGCCTGCAGTCCACCATCTTCGGGCCAACTTTAATTGCATCTCCGAGAACGTACACTTTCTGTCCCACTGGAAAATCTTTTAGGTTCCTATCGTTAAAGAGATAATGAGATCATAACTTGAATAAAACTGAGATTCATTGTCAAGGGGTAAATCTGAATCCAAACCTTTGCATTTGAAAATGTGATTTGCTTTATCTGGCAGTATATCCTTTTCATTCACTTTTAAACATTTTACAAGGAATGTTTATTCCATTTATGCCGGCCGACTAGTCTAATTATTTGCCCAGTGTGTTGGTCTGCAAACTTCAGTGCAAATACAGCCAGCTATCATGCATACCATGGGACCCTGCTGATCAGTACAAGCCAGAAGTATAAGATTGTGTATTTGCAGCGTTGATTGCTGCACATGACAAGAAAACCCTAAGGAAAAGTAAAAAAAATTACGAGACAACTGTGGCTGTAACAATTTTCCCACAGTTTGGATTGGACAACCAGAACAGTGTAAATTGAACGTTGAATATTCACAATGCGTTTTGACTGAACAACCAATCCTCACATGCTGATATCACACATGATTACACTTTCTCGAGAGGACAAAGATCCCTAGACACCCTGAGAGTAGGTCTGACTATCACATCATATTGTATCAATATATGAAAAAGTCTTCGTGAGAAACGATTGTAATTTTTTCCAGGATAAAGTACGTTACACTATTGATTATAAGCTATAGTTCTTTGATAATTGTAAATTGGGAATAGGCATACTGTAAGTGATGATCGTGATCACGCCGTAAACACCTTGGGTGGATTTCGACCAGCGCGAGAATATTTAGAGATCATTTTTCTCCTTTTTCATGTTAAACAGCTGCCGTTGCCTGAAATTTGAAGAGTTAAAGCAATTTTCAGGGTCCATATGCTTTTCACAGGACGAAAAGCACTTTCAAGGACTTTTCATGGTAGCACTTCTATTTTTCTCCAAAAACAAACCACTTTAAAACACTCTGTGAATATCTTTGGAAATTCTTACGTACACTTGGCCTGAAGAACTTGGAAGGGAACAGGACTGATTCTGGTTTGAAAGTTTGTTTCAAATTACTAAAACTCAAAGGAACAAAATTCAAGCACTTTAATAGCCTTGAAAACAACAATGTAAATTCAAGTACTTCCAAGGTTTCCAAGAAATCATATTGAAAGGCTAATCAACACTGGATCGTGCATTAACTAAAGGATAATAAATGACCTGGGGTTAATGCTATCCCTGGAGGCACTCAGGCTGCATCCTTGTGAATTGCTTGCATTAACCCATGAGAGTCCATCATCTTTCAGTTAATCTGGAGGTCCAAATTTGCTTAACCTTGTCCATTCATACAAGGCTAGAGTTTTAGGAAAAAAGATTAAAAGGAAAGAAAATTTGGGTTTGTAAATAACCACATTTTCATTCAAAATTAACCGCAAGAACAGGTAAATGCTATTACCAACATGCAAACAATGTTCGTGCATGAATATATTCAAAGAACCACTACTGTTTTGGGTAAGATAGCAGGCAATAAAACATAGTCGATCAAAATTTTTATTGTGTTCAATTGCTGTTGGTTTTACTCTAAAACTGACTGTGTATTATCCAACAGATAATGCACGGTCACCTGACCTGTAATGGGCCAACAGGAGTTGAGGATTCTTACATAAAGTATAAATGAGCTTAAGGCACTGTCCTGTACTACCATGCTTACAGCATCACACACTCACAGAATGACAAAACCACCATCCTGAGTTCTCCATAGACTTGAAAGTGAGGCGGGGAAGGCCGAATCTGGAAGGGGGAGGCCCCTTCTGAAATTGCAAAGCTATTGTCGGGGAAGGGGTTTTGAGCTAATGCTTCAAGTTTGACCGTTTTATTACCTTACACTTAGCTGCAGAGATACCCCATGTACATACATCTCCAGGTGAATGCTCGCAGCGACAAACGTCACGGCGTCTGTTACGGTCATCAAAACTCCGTTACTAACTTGACCATACGGATTCAGAAATTCTTCTCTGACGTCAAATTCGAAGAGTGCCTTTCTCGACGGAACAGAAATTAGTTTTATCTGCCAAAAAATAAACACTGCAACAGTGAATGGATTGGAAGCTGCAAAAGATCACCCATATTCACTTCTACAGCTCCCACTACCCACATGCCATGAAATGGATTAGCATGGGGGGGGGGGGGATACTAATACACTGTGTAAAGAGGCAGGTATAGTAAGTTGTACCTGAGATGTGGTGCAGCATTGGAAAAACAGCTATCACCATATTTGTTAAGAGACCACAGAACTGAGAGTAAACTTACAGAGTTGTAGAATACAGCTAGTAAGGATGAATGAGATCAGATAAGAAACCTGGAACTCTATTGTTCACCAGTTGTAAATGTGGATTCAAACTAAGTAATACATTTGTACCTGGTAGCCAGTGTAACCAACCGTTGCAGGCAGGGGGAGGGGTAGTGAGTAAGTGTGGTTGACCAGAATGCAAGAATGGATTGCGGTTTCAATGAATTCATTACATAACATATAGACTAATGTTGACCAGAAATAGCTCTTGTATGCTAAATGTTCTGCATTGGTATTGTTTGGTAAAGACATGTCATACTCTAGCAGTAGGATCCCCTAGGCTTAGTGGTGATGACCCCAGATGGCCTCTTATCTAAAGTAAAATCAATGGCAATCATCCTCTCAACAGGAAAATTTTACACACCAAGTATGGAAGCTACTGTATCTATGCTTCCTATCTAGAGGTATGTGGTGGTCAGATGATTATTGACTCCGTAACAGTGACAACCAAAAACAGAGGATTTGTGCACATAATATGCCACATCATCCAAGTGTCCTATCTTAACAAATCAACCACTATCAAAAACAAATACCATCTTCCATTTGATGTAATACATTAATCACAATGCTACCTATCAAGAGTTACCATGATTGCTATCGTAACATATCATGCTTATGAAGTTTCAGTGTTTAACCTTTGGTGACCTCAGATGACCTTTGACCTCCACTTAAAACAATACTGTTCTTCTACTTGATATACTGCATTCACATGATAAGTATCAAAAGTTAAAAGAATCATACCTTAAGATATAGTGTCTACAAAGTTTTCAGTGTTTGACCTCTGATGACCTGTGACCTCCACCCAAAATGATAGGCTTCTTGGACTTGATATAAAACAGCCACATCCTAAGTATATATCACCAGTTTTCATGATTCCTATCTTGAGATATTGTGTAAACGAAGTTTTCAGCCCTTGACCTCTGGTAACCTCAGATGACCTTTGACCTCCATCAAAAACAAAAGGCTTCTTCTATTTGATATAATGCATCATCATACTAAGTATAAAATAGTTTTATTATTCATATCCTGAAATATTGTGTTAACAAAGTTTTCTGTGTTTGACCTCTGGTGACCTCAGACAACCTTTTACCTCCACCAAAAGCATTAGAATACTTTGCCTTAATGTAACACATCTTCATTCCAAGTATCAAAAGTTTTCATGATTCGTATCTTGAGATATAGTGTAAACAAAGTTTTCAGTGTTTGACCTCTGGTGACCTCAGACAACAGTTTACCTCCACCAAAAGCGACAGTATTCGTTTCCTTTATGTAACGTATCAACATTCTGAGCATCAAAATATTTCATGATTCCTATCCGGAGATATTGTAAAACCAATGTTTTTAGTGTTTGACCCCAGATGACCTTTGACCTCTACCAAAAACAATAGGGTACTTCTACGGGATATAATGCATCCACATACTACATACCAAAAGTTTTCATGATTTCTAACTTGAGATAACTTGTAAACAGTTATCAGTGTTTGACCTCTGGTGACCTCAGATGACCTTTGACCTCCACCAAATACAATAGGGTTCTTCTACTTGATACATGGGGCATCTATGTATCAAGTATCAGAACTTTAAGAATTACCTATCTAAAGATTTAACATACAGTAACCCCTTCTGCCTTCTTCTACAGTGCTAGTATAGTATGCTACCTTATTCTCGTGCTTCCATAATTTTCATGAAATTCGTCATAAGCTGATGGTGTGCATGGCAACGGAAACCTGCAGAAGACCTTTTACTACTATATTTTCCTTCAAAATGACCAAATTTAAGATGAATATGCTTCACCTGAAACCATGAAATGATAACTTCACTTTCAATATATGAGCGTGTTTCCTTAGTTTTGGTATCATGACAGAATAGGCCTAGCCTACTGAATGGAATCTAGAGCTGTATTTGTCCTCTAATGTCCTTCTACCGGCAGCCTTATATTTCTACCAGTAGCAGAGAGGGTCAAACATGCTTAATGTGTGCATTTCAGTGGTCACTTTGTACTTTTTTTAGTTAAAAAGGCTGTATATCATTAAAGTGCACGAAAATATGAGAATGAACACACTGTTGACAGGGTGATGAGATGTTAACTTCATTATTCCCCCAAAAGTTTTAGAATCACTGAAAGTTCCAACTCAGCAAGGTAAGAAAAGCCGTAAAAAAGTGTCAGCGTACATGTGCTGGTACTAAGTTAGAGTATTTCTTGTAAATTTAAGAGTAAATTAACGTATTTCTTGTTTTTCCTTTTTCTAGTTATTTTCCCTCCTGAGACATTCTAATTTATGGATTTTCTGTGCAATGTACACCATGTAGTGAAACCTGTGGAAGAAGTGATAGATTATTCCTGAAAGAGAAATAGGTTAGAGGAGGATTCGGACCTAGGATGTCACAATAACAGTGGCATCATAAGTCTTACGCATAACCCACTACGCTACGAGAGCGGATGTGGTGCTTGGGTGTTCGAAAATGCATACTGTACAATACACAAAAGCGTAATCTAACCTAGTCATACAAACGTATTATATATTTATATACTATAAGTATCCATCCCCTAACCCTATCCCCTAACACTGAATCATGACACCTACCTAACCCAATCCCCTAACCCTGTTTACCGACGCTAGGCAATCCATTCATCATATGCTATTCAAAGATGGTGGTCTGAATCGAACAATCGAATCGAAGCTAGTGAGTATGTTCATATGGTACAGATTCTGAAGTTGTGCCCATGTGCTTTTCAACTGGGGAACTGCTGGTCATTTTCCAACTTTGTTGCACGAAAATAGGGCCTAGGGGCTTCCATGCTACTGCTCGCCTCTGCTCTAACCTGGGGAGTATTGTTACACTATACTACTATCCTACCATCCTACCAAGGAGAAAAAAACCACACACACACACACACACACCCTCACACACACACACACAATACAAGCGAACCGTTCTGAGTGAGCATACACATTGACTCCTGAAACCGGGTTTTTCAAGAGCAAATGAAAGATGGTTAATTCAAAAGTAAGTTATGTGCGACAAGATCGGCATGGTTTTCACTAAATTAGTTCATACACTCACTCAGCTCAACCATCTAGATCTCCGCACAGTTACACTACAGACTAAGATGGTTAATTCAAAAGTAAGTTATGTGCAACAAGATCGGCATGGTTTTCGCTAAATTAGTTCATACACTCACTCAGCTCAACCTTCTAGATCTCCGCACAGTTACACTACAGACTATAGGAGCTTGTTGGCTTAACCAATACTTGTTAGGCCCCCGGGCAAATTTTCATGGATGCCCAACAAGTCAATTACTGTACATGGTTAGTAATCGCATCAGCTTCAAAGCCTTTATGTCGACGCATTTGCCGATTCCCAACTCCAAGCAATTCGTCGGGGCTCATTTTGTCCAACTCATAAGGTAGTTCTAACTTCTACAGGCCAACAACTTGCGATTACTGCCAGACTGCATTCGTGTGGAGGTCATGCACAGTATACATAACCTTGCTACAGCATATGCATACCTGTACACTCATAAATTATTACTGACACCTGCGTAGTAGCTCCATAGCTCCATGACAAACCTGGATGGCTGATACAGACGAAAGAAGTCACCGGAAGTTATCGAGCAGCCATCTTACTACACCCACCTTGAATTATTTCTTAGGAGTGTAGTTCGCGGTCTGCGTGACACACACATAACATGTGCTTTACAATAATTATAATTTACTGTAGATATTCAAAAACAAAATACTAGAGAGAAGCAAATGGTATCCATTTCGGGAGCTACAATACATCATTTGCTAAAAGCAATTTAGAGTACTGAGCAAATATTACCTGGAATAAATTGCCTCTCGAAATCAGGAATTTACTTAGTTGAAAGTCCTTTAAATCTACTATAACCAATTACAATGTAAATATTTGTCAACTTCTTACATAACAAACTTGCATCTGTTTGTTTTGTTCTTTGTAATTGTTTTCTTTTGCTTTTTCTTGCACTCAGGGAGTGTGACTACTATTAAAGCTTACTATAGGTTTCTTAGAGCACTACCTTTCAGTGTTGTCTTTTGTATAGAATTAACTTGCCAAAATGCCTGGATGTGCAACATTTAGCTTTATTAAAGGCAAAAACTCATCAACCAAAACAGTTTCAATTCTATCAACCACTTACGTCTAGTCCCTCGCACAGCCGATCTAAGATTCCTCCACATGTGTACAGTAATCAAAACAATGGATCTCTGTGTATGCTGTGTCATATGAGCTTCTTTCTCTGCATCTTTTGAATTTGTTGTCAATCAAAGAGAAGAGCTAGTTGAGATTACTGCTGTTCAGTAACCGCCTTCCAAGCAGGTGTTGGTATGTACCGTACGGTCGTCTAACGTAGGCCTACAAACCTAAATACCTGCAAAGACTTTGAGATTTGTCTCATCTAAGATTCAAAGTCTCTATATTTATAAATCTTCCTTAATGTCTGATGATTGGCTCAAAAGAGCATGAATAATCATAGCCTAAGGAAAAGAGGTATTGAGTGCTACTGAGTGTAATTAATTATGTCAGCATTCATGAATTTTAACAGCTTACTGTCGGTACGAACATTCAGTTGGAATCCAAGTGATAGTTCATGGACGTTGGTATTATGAATATGTGCAGTCAGAGCTGATGCATGAGTATTACAGTACACATTTGTTGTATGGGCTAGCTATCCAGAAGCCAAAAATATAGCTTGGGGAGATGAGTTACTGCCTTTGAGTTCTTGTGCATGAAGAAGATTTTGAGCACTGCAATTAGAGGCCAGAGCTAGGCCCAGAGAAGTAGTTTAACTTTTTCTATGGCTAGGCCTCAGTTTGCCCAACACTATAACACTATCGAGTCCTAACATGTTTGTGCAAATAATTGCCCTAATTCGCCCAAAGGTCATTTGACTAACCAGCAATTGAACTCAATACAGCCGGTCCGAGAAGTGGACATCAATCTAAAGTGAGCAAAACATGTACTTTAATTATTGCAAACGACCAGTTTCCTGTATGAGAGGTGCGATAATGGATGGATAAAAAGACTTGAATTTCATGACTTTGCAGCATTTGAGAATTACTTGCCAAGATACAGCTTCTCAGAGTATCCAGCATTAAAAAACGTAAAATGTGATCCATTTATCATGGAAAATAGATTAGATTTGAATACTGTAGGCCTACCCATGAACAAGGTTCCCAATCTTGGCTATACAGCTATATGGCAGGCCAGTGGGGTAGCAACATGATTTTGAATAGGGAGCAAACATTGGATAAGGAGCAAATTTATGCCCCTCACACAGCAACCGAACACAAAGGGGAAGGATCTGGCATGTGGTATACAGAGCTCTGTTGGGGGACTCAGCTGGCATTTTTACAACAAAATTCAGGAAGGGGTTAATGAGGACAAAGCCCCTAGAAGCTGAGTGATAGCAATATACTTGACACCTTAAAAATGCTTCTAAATGTTATTATTTTATTAACTGCTTCTGTATGTATGTCACATTTCATAAGGGACAACAATTTTCCTGGTATGTAATTTATGTGGTTTCCTCAACATCTTTTTATGATCTAAGCACGTAAAGGCAGCAATATGACAATTTTTGTTCATGATAGTCAAAAAGTACATTTTGGTAACAAAAGCATATAACTCCTCAACAACAAACAAAAAACAGTGACTTGCCAAATCAATACATATGAAGAGAGACCTGCCTTAGTCTAATCTTTCCAAAAAACTTAATTTGCCTTTGATTTTTTTTTCTGTTCAATTTCAGGTTTAAAGAAATCCCTGATCTTGTCTGATGCCTCTTCATTTTGCACACACATGAACGCACTGTAATATTGACACGTGAAGTTTGACAATAGAGACAGCGCCGTCCAGGGCAATTGATTCTATCTTCATCTGTGGAGCCGGAGTAGAAAATTAGAAATTACGACACTATTACGGTATTCTAGAACTAGAAGTTGTACAATCTGATTTCTGGCAGTTCTGCATTTCGCGGAACTTGCCTTCAATTGTTCAGATATTTTAAAACTAATTGGGCCTAAGTTACAATAACAAGGTTACTATACATCTAAGTTAATTATTATTCAATATTTAGTTAAGCTACGTCAATTCCCAGAAAATTATATGGATTGAATTACAGATTTCAAAATGAGAGGAGTGCCTGTAGACTTGCGCGAATTAGGGCTTTGTTGTAACTTCCCGACTTTGAGCAATTCTTCGGTTTTAGGATCCATCTTTACTTCCAAAATCCGAAACCGACCGTACTGACTGACCAAACGATTCACCTAGTCTGAAGCTAGTATACACAGGATTCGAAGTTCCAGCACATGATTCACCAACACAGGATCGGCCACTGCAAGATTCGCTCAGCATTGGAACGATGGCTCCTGTTGTACTGTATGTGTACAGGCGAATGCCGTGCACTGCGTGTAATGGTGAATCCTTGCTGGATTTTAAACTAAATATGAAAGTTTGGAAAGATCCGGAACCCCACATGGGTTCATCAAGGACCCTGCACCATCATGCTGATCGTGTATGAGATTCGCCTACACTCTTTTCGATAAGTGCCCATGCAGAGGATAACTAGCAAGGGCAAGGGTTAATTACATATTATTATTTCTACTAAGTCTCTGTCAATTGATTCAAGAAACAATCGAAGTCGTATTTACTTCAGTTGAGACTAGATATTTCTCATTAAAGACAAACACCCATCACCCAGACAGTTTCAATGTGCCCAACCACTTGCATCTAGTTCCTCCCTCAGCCTGTCTAAAGATCCTCCACATGTGTAACCAAAACGATGTATCCCTGTGTACACTATGTAATATGAGCTACTCTGCATCTAAGTTCGAATTTGCTGTCAATCAAAGAGAGTACTGTAAGGCCTAAAACCAGTTAAGAATCTTGCTTTCTGGAAACCAAATGCTCAGATAACAGCAACAATTTTCACCACAGAATAATCGCAAAAATGCCGCTGAAGGTAACTTCAGTGTAAACGTATTACTGTGTCGTCAGGTCAATGCTTGGGTGTATAACATGGATGTACAGGTGGAGAGTTACAGTACCTTAATAGTTGGTGGTTAGAGAGTCCGTCTTCAATCAATCCTCGGAAATCGCAGTGGAACTACTTGGAAAATTTCTGGGGATGCAAATTTGACTTGTTCAGTAAAGCTGTTCACAGTGGTGCTGTGGGGCTATTTGGGTTCCTGTTGTCCGATTTAGGTCTTGTCCGCTTCAGGTTCTCCACCTCTCCCTGCAGCCTTCGAGAAAGTGGCTACAGACTGGGGGGACACTCTCGTCCATAAGATGGAGACGTTAAATGGCGGTCCTCGGAGCAGGTTTGGGTTTGCATTGGTCTTCATTCAAACAATTTGCACATTTATTCAATTGTCTGGTTTCACCCCTGCCCGCCTAGATATCCTCTGGACACTTATCAAAAAAACTAAGCAAATCTCGCTGGTGTTCATCCACAATCAACATGTGATCCTTGGATCCATATCGGGGCTTCCTGATCCTCAACTTTCAAATTAAAAATTCAGCAGTGTTGCAGCTACGACGGGTGGCACCAGGACGAGGACTACTGTAGTACGGGACCAGTAATTCCCGACAGGCATTAGTGATCAGTTTACGCCTTACATGAATATGATGAAATGAAAAAGTCCACGTAAACTTTCTTGAGCTGCATGGTAAACTGTACAAGACCAAGGTTACAGTATAAAGACACTCATAAGCTGGTAATACCTGTGCTTGCTGGTTTATTTTTGAGTCCATTGCACTTTTCAGTATCATAGTTATTTTGACATAATAATGTGAGTGAAAATACTATGATTACAAAATACTGTAAAAAGCGAGGCAAAAAGTCACCCTGAGATAATGTGTTGGCACAATTAACTTCTTCAGTCTGTATATCTAGGAATAATGTAGTTTATAAAAATGTGTGGCATACTACTGCAATTAAAGAGAAGTTGAAAATAAAGTTGAAAAAAATAAAACGAACTAAAATAAAAATTAACGGCAATAGTGAATTGCAACAGGAAACAAATAAACAAACAAACGAAGAAACAAACCAACACAAAACAACCGTAAGGTTTCCTTGTCTCTATAGGATGAAAGACAAAGTTAAAATGGTTCATTTGCTTCCGATCACTGAATTGAAAAATTGCTTTACCTGCACAGTTGCAAACCAACATTTGCTATCTTTGCTGAGCACATTTTCGACTTGTTGCTCGAATCATTTTATGTACCTACCACAAGGTATCAATCATATCACCATTCCGACCTAACATACAAACATAATCACCACAGATTTTTTAAAATTGATGACCTTTGCCTGAACACTTTCTTTTGAAGAAAGAAAAGAAAAGAAAAACTATACCTCTGACATCACGAGGATTTGATGAGCAGGGTTTACCGCAACTTTTACCAACTTAAACATGTACAACACAATCATTAACACAACAGACTGGAATGTTCGCAAACTGCCTCAGTATATAAAGTCAGGCTAAATATTGAGAGAAAAATCTGTTTCTGAAACACTACAGCAGTAGGAATAATTAGTCCATAACTTTCAGTTGCCAGCTTATATTATCTTGTCTGCCAAGGGACTGTAACTCTTTCAAGCAATTTAGGAATAACTAGTAGTTTATGACAAGACATTTTTAATCTGAATAAAATAAGCTGCACTGTGTTCAATATGCAAATGCTACAGAGCAAAGACAAGCTAAACTGCTACTTTGTATCACCATCAACATCGCAGGATTAAGCCAGTGGAGGGCCTGCTGCACATGTCATTAAGGGCCCCTTTATTCAAAATAAAAAAAAAGAAAAACATAAAAATATATTTATAAAAACATATTTTTAAACTGAATTGTAATTATGCTTTTTCATTGGTTTCTTAGCTGTTGATGAAAACAAACTGCTGTACCCACTGTAAGTTTTAAGAGCACATGACAAGAAAGATCTCTAAAATTCCTTTCTTAAAATTTGAAGTTACTGATGATGATATTGCACTTACAAGCAAGGTAAAAACAAGGGAAAATGATCATAAAATGGATCTTGTATATTCCTTAAAATATCAGGGAAGACCTTTAATTTTATGGTAAACTTTCAATCAAGGTTTTCACTAATTTGGCAAAAACACTTCAGAAACTCTCTGTACACTGTGTATTTGACAAAATGTGACCCTGAATACATTGATACATTGGATTGTTCAGAGAAAGGAATAATTAAATTCTTCTTTCAGATGATAATGGAGAATACCCCTCAACTAAAAAAAAAATGAAATTTTCTAAAAAAAAGTTTCCTAATTCTCTTTGTTAAAAGTGATCTATGACTTCACACAACTTCAAAACTTCTCTTGGAATCAAGACTTTAACGGTTTAGTGGTGGAATTTGTTAGTTTTCCCCGCGTGCTTACAGAAATAGGGGATTTGTCACTTGTTACATGAAGCATTGTGCCAAATACAAGTTCTACTGGAATTTCCACGCTGATCTTAAGTCATCATGTTCAAAAAGTACAATAGACTGCAATCTTTGAATGCCCACTTTGCTGTTCAGTCCCTTCCGCAAACAGATTTTGGAAGGAAAGCATTGAAACTGTTAGATGAAATTCTCCAACGGTGTTTCTTGCGTCCTTTGGAAACATCTGAACATTTTTTATTCAATTCATCATTCTTACTTTCAGGAGATATCTCACAAAATTCTAAAAATAGATTATTTCAGTAAATGTTTGTAGCAGATCAGATGTACGACACTGGTGCTAGAAACTGGTTGCTTGTGATGTAGTACAGATTAAATTTACTTTGCTCGTTGCTATTGCACAGAACGAATAACAACACGGTTTTCATCTCAAATTTGTTAATAAAACCTTAGTTTCGAAGCATTGTTCTGAGCAACTTGAGCAAGCTAAATGTTCAAGGATTAGTCGATATTACATTTAGAGACTAAATCTCTCTACAAGTTGATTTTGCTGAGCAATGCAAAATTGATATTTTTAGTGTAATTGAAAAGATACATACAAATGAATTTTTCTTATTACATGCAAAAATGCCTCATCTCTCACTGAAAGAACAATTCTTCCCTGCGAAAGTCAATACATTTCTTTCACAAATTTTAAAACTGGCTACTGAGGAACTTTAGCATTGTGGATACATAATGGTTCTGATAGGAAGATAGATTCTAGGGTGCAATGGTTGCTTTAAACATTTCTACATTAAAAAAGCTTTTTTCGACCAATTTATTTTGTCTTCACTTTCATACATGTTGTACACAGTGATAACAACTTTTTCTGTTCTTGATATATCAACGTTGATTTGCAGTAAATGGCATCATGAAGAGAGAACAAATTGCTCTAAATGAGTTTCAAATACAACAGAGAATTCTCTGTTTTTGACCGCTCTAATGACCAACCACAACCTATGTTTGCTGAAAAAGTTCTGACAAATTTTCGCTGCCAAGATTGGGTTTTTCAAACTTCTGATTTGATCTCAGTTTACGGTACGTCCGACGACCTTTGATCTCCAAAAACACAAGAATTATCTATTTACTCATGCGGTAGGTCTTCCAACTATCTACCTACCTATCTGCTTATGTACCTACCTACCTAGTGTACCTACCCACCAACTTATTTGGCTACCTACTTACCAAGTTTTAAATGTGAGAAAATTTGTCCTTTTTGAGCTACTATGTTTATAGGTAGCATCAATGTGCACACTTCAACATCTCCTTTTCCTTATATCTTTGACAATGTATGTATGTGACTCGTGGAACACTGTTCAGTGCACTTTGGTTCACTACCTGATAATGTTTTGTTTGTTTTATACCATTTATGTCCTGTCATTTCATAAATCATTTTATGCAACCTCTTCACTTTCACAGTTTCAATTGCACCATAAATGTTCTGTAAGAGTAGCTGCACTGCAAGTGCAAATTTCAGGCTATTTTAAAGAACAACTACACACACTTTCCAACCAAAAGGTTGAAACAAAATTCGATCACTCTTTGGTAAACAAATGAAGTGTGGAGTGACAAGTTCAAAATTAAAGTTTAGATTTTACTTTTAATTCAGTGTGAAGGTCTCTTTCATCTTTGGTTGATCTGCTGTTTGGCAGCAAGTAAATCACCTGACCCGACTGGGCCACCAAGACTCTGTCTTCGTCTCGAAACTCCGCTTTGCAGAAATAAAACTTGGGACCTCCTCGTATGGCCTTTGCTTCTATGTAGATCTTCTGTCCAGGTAACGTTCCTTTGAGACACCTGAGGAACAGAAATGCAAATAGATGGGATAATCATCCGCATGCATAAAAGTGGATTGAATATAGGTTCATTTTGCTGCTTAAAGGAATTCTCTATAGTGTACTTCTCATGTCTTTAAAAAGTAAAATATAAATATTTTTTCAATGCTATTAAAGGGGAAATAAGGGTTTGACTGAGAAAATTCACCTTCAGTTAATTTTCTTTCTAGACTGATTGTTCACCGAAACATAGGGACCTTGGGGAGGTGTTTGAAGGAAGCAGAAACGGTAATTATTGTGTTAATTACTGTTGAATGAGAAATCTTAATATTTGTCGGGTACAAAAAATAAACGTTCATGCACAAGACAAGACAGCCTCCTCTACACGTTGACCAATCACAGCGAAAGACTGAGATGACGTTGTATGAATAAACATAACCGAATGTTTACGTGCATTGGGCAATGCTAAGTAAACAAGTGTTCAGTGATAGTTGATGATACATAGGCCAACAGCTAACACACGTAGGCTACGTATGAAATAGGAAGCCTCACCTTGAAAAGGCGATAGTATTGAATATTCATATTTGATTCGATGAATATGGATGTTACAGACTTTCGGAGTTCTTCACTGATTTTTTGCGAATTTGACTCGTTTCTCGAAATTATCCACATGTTTTATTAAAGTCTTGATTATATTTGTTAGTTTTAACTCATTGTGCGATACCGGTGAGGAATTGTAGTGAAATAAATTGTGAAATAAATTGTGAAAATAAACCCTGATTTCCCCTTTAATCACTCTTACTTTCAGGAAATATCTTGCAAAATTCATGAAATACATATTATGCCATTAAGGTACATTCGTCGTTATTGAAATGGTGCACAGCGTGGATTACCGAAAAAGTCTGACATAGTATTTGGTGATGCAGTCTTAGTTCAAAAAAAAAACAAAAAAAAACTGAATGTATATTCATGAGGTTTTACACAATCACTGAATGGAACAGGGTATGAACTGTAAAGTCCTTTCTGGCATCAGGAAAAGTGAATAAAGGGAATCAGGCTTGTATGCAGAGTTTTAAGCGAGTGGGTCAGATTTTGCCACAAGTGGGATATTTTACGAATCAACTTTGATCCTCAAATGTCCAAGATATGCGGAAGGTACCGGTTATCTACTGTGAGGGGTCCAGGTGAACGCTCCACCCCATGGTATACCCATTTTAGTAGGAGGTATAATGAAATGAAAGAAATACAAAAAGTTTTGACTAAAATGATGTAAATGATAACCTAACACTAGCACAGTATAATCTTGTTGTATTTTTATGTATGCTGCAGCTACATGTGCACCAAATGTCACTTATGTACTGTATACACAGCTAGGAGGAGCAGGCAAAGGAACGAAGCTGCCTGTGGTTGGTGTTAAGTATAGTGCTGTGTTGTAAATTTGTAACAAATTGATGCTTGTTTAGACTACATCTCATACATTTTTGTTTACATGGCCAATCGATCAAATACAGTAAGGCCTAGGACTAATATATTTCGGATATTTTCACTAATGTCGCAAATGGAGTATTTAAAAGAAAAAAAACGGGATGCGAAACCAGGTGGGTGGCGAGATCTGGAGGAACTGGAAGTCTTCCCGCAAAAGTACCACTTTAGTTCAAGTTGAAAGGTCTGGAAATACTGTCGCAGTACCAACACATACATACCCAACAATCAAGTGATAAAGTAGTAACTACGAAATTCTAGAAAAAGTCTAGAATTACACATGTTTAATCAATTTGGGAATTATTTGTTACGTAGGTGTTGTGCAAAACTAATTGCTTTCGTTTTCCTTTTGAGATTATATGCTAATACCTGCAGTAATAATACAGCCTTGAAAAGTTTACTGTCTGTGCAAATGAGAATTAACCATATGAATTGATTTTTCGAGGAAAATAGGGTGTTTAAGATTTAATAATTGTTCATTCATACTTGGGAAGAGTCCCCGTTCTCCTACTGGCCCATTGGAGTCAGGCAATCATGCATAATTCTATAAATAATACACAGTCTAGGCTAGAGTTAAATCATCAGTGGATAAAATACAATCAAACCGTAGATCACCGAATTTTGTCGTCTGCTATCTTACACAAAACGATGGTGGTACTTTCTCTGTCGCACATTAACATCTTTGACATGCTGTGAATCGTGTTTATCTCATCTTGGGGTACTTTTCAATGAAAATGCAGTAATTTACCAACCAAAGGTATTTTTTTGTCTTTTCCATCAAAATCTTGCATTGAATTAATGAACAAGATCGATCAAGCGAATTTGGACCTGTTCATTAACGGTAGGACAATGCACTCTGCAGGATAATTATTGCTATTGCTGGATGCACTTGGGCTGCTCCCTCGTGTATCGCTTCCATTGACCCCCCCCCCCAATCATGCAATACATGCTTCATTTAATAGTCGGCTCACTGTTGATTAACCTTTCACACCATTCAGACTCATTGACAAATATCTACAAAAGCTTAATCTATTCAAAACATTATGCATGAGCATGGAAAATGCGTCATTTGAATTTTGAAAGTTTGGGTAGACAAATCCCCCTCGGAGTTTGTGACAATCCAAACTGGATTGCACTGAAACATAGGATACGTCACTTCAACACTGAAGCAACCCACAATACATCGCCAATTAAAATGTCTCTGGAATAAGGATGCAGCTTCTAGAGGCTTTTATTATTAGTAGCAGACACCATGGAAACAAGTTGTGCTTAATTTTAATTGTGACTGTTTTGTACAGTAACCCTTTTCACAACATTTTTCAGGTAATTCTCGTATTGAAACCCACATCTAACGAGTGTTTGAATCATCCTGTTTCAACATTAATGGACAGCTCAGCTTGTTACCAAGACATCTTCATCATCTAAACAACTCAGACCCTGTGACATCACGGACCAAATGAGATCTTGTGAAGTAAAATTCTTTAGAAAAGTAGATTTAGGGTCAAATAAATGCCCTAATTTAAGAAAGGACGAACAATCATAATCTTGGGAAAGTTGACCAAAATGCACCAATATCTGAGACAAGAAATAAACGAAATAATGCAATAATTTTCAATACGGACAGATATTGTCTCATTGGCTGAGATGTTTCCATGCATGCTATGATGTGTCAAGGGTCGAGATATCTTGAGGGCTGACTCAAGTTGTCTCAGATGTCCAGGCCAAGTTGTCAAAAAACGGACTTGCTGTCTCACGAAAGTTATGTTTTATGAAGTCATTTTCTTATAAATGTATCCTTATCTTACATAGCTTCCAAATGATTTTTCAAAAAATCTTCAAAATTAAGGCTTTTTTCCACTTAAAGGCAGAAAAAAAAATTCCAGCAAAAGTCTGGTGGCAAAGTCGCCCTGTTAAACCAACTAGTTAACCCTGCAAACTTGAATTAGCCAAACGTTAGCCTACTTAGTTGCGAGAAAATTCTGCATCATATGACTCCAAAGTGTCAGCAAACCCACTTTTCGAAAGTCGGGCACCCTATAACCAAAGTTTTTGCCTCAGACTAGTTTCAGCATTAACTAGTTTCAGAAAAACAAGTAAGTTATCATACACCATTCGATGACAACTTTTTCTCATCTGACATGTAGTTGAATTTGTACATGAGGATTACTGCAGGCCTAGCCTATGCCTACCCTTAAAAGCTGTAATGCATCACCCCAGACAGTTTCAATTCTCCCAACCACCTACCTCTAGTCCCTCCCTCAGCCTGTCTGACATTCCTCCACATGAGTAATCAAAACAATGGATCCCTGTGTACGCTGTGTGATACGAGCTGCTGTGCATCTTTCGAATTTGCTGCCAATCTAAGAGTACTGTAATTTAGAACCAGTTGAGAATTTTCCTTTGCGGGAGGTAAAGATATAGCTTAGGGTGATGCAATACAGCCTTTAAATTGGATGGATTTGTAAAAACCTGCAGTGATGGGATCGCCCTGTTGTGATATTTTCCACTCTACCAAGGACGATTTTATGTTCAAGTTATTGTTTATCGTTATTGTTCCCGTTTGACTAAGCTAGTATATAGCTATAGGTGGTACGTAGATAGAATACCCATACGGCCAAACATATTCGCCTCGATCTTTCGTGCATGACATATGTACCTGCACATCGTATGTCGACGCTATTTCCCGTTCCTAAGGAAATGAAACCTTGGACTGTATATGTCAGCTGGAAAAGGGATTCTTATTTGCATATAAAAAGACAAAAAGGCGTCCAGAGAAAGTTAATGACGTAATTTATTTCAAGCAGTGCCACCATTGTCTATATATGATCGAGTGACTTCAAAAAGGAATTGCTTGAAAGTAGCGGCACGTACTAAATGTCTATGATCCCACTGACATACTCCCATGGGTAATGGCGGAACTATGCGGGGGGGGGGGGTCTGATGTGAGTTTTCCTTTCCCCAAAGTTGGAAACCTTTTCCTTACGTAGAGTGGTTTATGTAGTAGGCCTACAGTTCAGTGAATTCAATTTATCTCCAGTACTGTTTTTGCTAAGTATAATGATTCTATTTTTGATGATCTTGTTCATTGGTAAAATTCTTGGACATTTCTTAGGTAAGTCATAATGAAACTGAAGTAAGATAATTCGATGCGCAGTTGTTTAAAGTAGGCCTATCTGTAAACCCATTAATGTTGCTCCGATTCTGTCCCCTCAGTCACAGGCATGGAATTACGTTTCATTAACTATTTCAAGAGGCCATTCATATAAGAAGCAGAGCGCAATCGCACATGAAAATTTGTATTGACCACTTCGTATCTCTTACCCTCACCTGTTGACTTTCCTGGGTGAAGAAAAGATTTTGGGTAGATCTCCATCTGGTAGGCCTACAGTGAAAGAGGTTGTACTCCATCATTCCCAGGGTCTTCCCTGCCCCACCTGATATGTTAATCTTACCAGGGAGCTGTTATTTAGAGCTCCCTGGTCTTACTATGACCCTAATAATGTATCGGGCCGCAGCGTGATTCTTTTGTACTGAGCTTACTGCGCCCGAGCAATTGTTCCTGTCCGATTTCTCCTTGAAACTATCGAACCATGGGAGTACAATGAGTATATATTATTAAGTATTCAATTCAAATTTATTTCTCATATGGACAGCGAAACACAGGAGAGCAGTTACATAAACAAGTATTACAAAACATATGAAGGACACTATAGAAAAACAGGAAACTGTCAACAAAGCTATTGACCACTAAATTAGAAGATACAAAAAAAAAAAAAAAAAAAATTGAACGTGGAAATGTGAAAGAAAGAAAATTGGAAACGTCTGGACCAAGACTACCAAAATATGTGCATGTTCTAGAAATTACCATGTTCAGTAGAGGGAGACTCCGACACTTGACGTTTAGAGCAATTATTTTCAGTAATTTTCAGAAATTATAGGCTCGCCTTACGCGGCGATCTCCGCGCTCAAATCGGCACCCATGTTACCATTGCAACTTAATTGCTCCAGCGTATCCTTGCACGCCTGATAGGCCTACACCGAAGGGCTGGACGTTGACAGAACATGGCGTACACACTGCAAAATATGATAGCATTCCCTACATAGCAGTTGGGAAATTTCGCCGCGGCAAGTATAAGCAAGTGTTCACTGTCGGTGAAAGGCCCGAAAAAGGTGAAATCAACCTTTCCCAATATGTGAGCAAAAATGTTGGGTTTTTGACGTAAGGCTTGTTACATCCTTGTTGTGCAAATCAACTTGACAGAAAACACGGTGTACAGGTACCCGAATAGAACCAGAATGCACAAATGCATTGTGATTTTGAAGATTTCATTATGAGCAATTTTATGATTCTGATATACCATGACTGATACGTATCATGTCTCAACTTGAACAACTGCACAGTACAGTGATGTAACACCTACTACATAACATATGAGATCATAGCTTCAAACTTCCCTCCTTGAAATATCATGTTTCTTGGTTGCCACAATTTTAACCCTTTGACTCCACATAACCTTTGACTTCCACCATAACCAACAGGGTTCTTCTGCACAATGTGATGCACCTACACACTACTATGAGATCTGTCAAAGCTTTCCTCATTGACACATCCTGTTCGCAAGGTTTTCGCAGTTTGACCCGTGTTAACTCCAAATGACCTCTGACCTCCACCAAAAACCGTAGGGTTTTTTTTTTCTACTCAATGTGGTACAACTACATAGTAGGTGTGGGAACTGTCCAAATTTCCCTTCTTGAGATATCGTGTTTTCACGCTTTTAATTTACAGGTTAAGACAAAATGACCTTTGATCTTCCCCAAAACAATAAGGGTTCTATTACTCAATGCGGTACACCTACATAGTACATACCAAATATACTAAATAAGAGATTTGTCCAAGCTTCCGTTCTTGAGATATTGTCTGTACAAGGTTTTCACTGTTTGACCCCTTTTGACCCCAAAAGACGCCCATCAAAAACAACGGGGTACTCCCACTCAATGTGGTACATGTACACCTACACAATACATATGAGATCTGTGTAAGCTTCCCTTCTTGAGATACCGTGTTTACAGGGTTTTCATAATTTGACCCTGTTGAACCCTAGATGATTTTTGATCGTCACCAAAAACTAAACGGTCCTTCTACTCATTGTGGTACACTTCCATACTAAATATGAGAACTGCCCAAGGGTACAAAATGAATGGAGATAATCTGTCCCAAGTCCTCCCTCCCAAAATTCCTTCCCATTTTCCTTCTCATAGTGTAATTTTTTGCTGATTCAGTTCTTTCGAATACATGTCTGGGTTCCTGGGCAGTGGTTGCTGAAGCTATTAGACCATGGAACTATTGACTAACTGATGCTAACAGCAGCTTGACTTGCCAGTTTACATGTAATGAGATTTAGAAGTATGAAATTAATTGCATCAATGAATCTGAAATAGTAGGTTAAATGAGTTTTTATCATACCGCCTCAGTGTGTAAATTGTGTTACGTTCGCAATTATATTGTAAATCTGTGACCAGACACATTTTACCACAGACTGGAATGAAGAAAATTTATGGCAATTCCTGATCACAAACCTACGTGTAATTTGTGCATGTAAATAAAATTTTTTTTGTAATATCAAATTTTCAGGGACTGTGGAAATAGATGCTTGACCAATGAGGCAACTTGGAGTAAGTGCCGTGAAATGGTTTCCTCAACACTCGTCGTCAGGGAATAAAGAATATCAACTCAATGAGCCCCTTTAAGTGCATTCCAAACACCGCAATCTCTGGGAGTTATCGAGGACTTCTTGGCTGTTGTCCTCCATCTGGATGTTGCCAATGGAAGCTGCCAGGGGTCCTACTAAGGCGGACCCCTAGACCCCACCCTTGGTAGGTCTTGCGCTTCGTCCTCTGTGACGACGGGTACTGCGCATTGAACAAGTAGTGCGACCCTCTAGTGCCCAACCCCCCTGCCACCCCCCCCCAAAAAAAAAATCTGGTGACACCACTGCACGGCATGCCAGGCTGGCCCAGTGCACCTCATGGGAATGATGCTGGCAGCGTTTTTCGAGATAGAAAACAGCTTTTTCTTAATATGTTATTGGAAGATTTCTGCAGTTTTCATGCAAACCTTCAGAACTTATTGAATATTGAACCTTTGCTTCAATCTTTGATTACATTGTTGTGTGTGTAACAAAACATATTTATTGCGCACTCCAGGCCAATTGATGATGACGTTTCGCTTGGATAACCATGCAGGCATTTAGCCTTCCCCTCAGCCTGCTTTTCTTTTTTTCATTCTGCAGCACCTGACATGTGAATGCGAACCCTACAGCGGAGACTTGTGTGTGAAAGGCCTTTGCTCAGGCATGTTCTGTACTCATACCTCGCTTCAGATCTCGGCGGCCCCAGTCACAGTACTTCTCACGCGTCCCCCCGAAATTTGTTTTTGCAAAACGACCCTGTTGGTCACATGAATATTTTGTCTCTACCGAAATCAGTTTCCACGACTAGTTTCCAAACAGTCATGGAAAACCTTCGGTGGTGGAGGGGAGAGTCTTCCTTGAATTAGTTTCACCAGCCGGGGCTGGCGAGGACCAGCTGGTACACGGTAAACACTTATACCGTCTATTCCGATAAGGTCCAACATAATTCTCACTAATGTGAATTATTAATGGGTTTCTCTTTTAAAAAGCCTCTACTTTAAATACTTTGCAAATGAGAAAAACCAGAAAGCCAAAAGGCTTTGTGATTCCTTGCAATTGCTACATGGTTATATTACAACAAACATGAATTATTCACATGACAAGTATAAGATCAACTGCAGTTATTTTTCTTGATACACCACAAGCCTTTAACCCAAAATGACCTTTATTTTGGTGACCTAAAATGACCGCGACATTTGAAGTCCACCAAAAGCAATAGGGATCACCTACCCAGGCCATACAACGCACACATCAAGTACAGTATGAGTATGACATCAATCAACATTATCTCTGAGCTCCAAGAAACACACAGTAATCAATGCTGCTTCTAGTCTTGCCTGTTGTTAGTTGAATCAAATAACTCAACCTTACCTCATCTGAACTCAGCTTGTCTGCCATATTTACCTCAAAATTCTTCATAAACGACCAGAATGTTCTTGGGTCTCCACCGTATGGTGGAATTTCTGCCTTAGGTAATTCCAACGCTAATTTGAAACTGAATTTCCTCCTTTAACTTTTTCAATTCTTCCTCCCTCTCCTCAGTATAATGCTTTTGGCATTCCAACATCCAGCTAATTTCTGCTTGCTCAAATGCTTCATCAGACAACAGCCCAGCCAGATCAGCATGAACCTCTTCCATTGCCTCAAATTGGCGCTCTGCCTTTTGCAAATTTTCCTTTATCGACTCTGCGATAATTTCATCCTTGTTACAAGTAGCTTTTAACACACTCAAAGTCCTCGTAAGTTGACCCTAAGTTATGATTCCTCCTCAATATTTTTGCTCCCTCCATCCTTTCCGACATTGTGAAATATGATTGAAAGCACTCCAATTTGATTGTTAAGAAACCTTGTTCTGCTACCAGCTGTTCCTCTGGATATTGATATTATCCAAATAAATGACAGAACGGATGGCTTTTTTTTATTTTCTTCATTTTTTTTATAAACCCATTAACATTCCAATGCATGAATTAATGCCACCTTGTCTATCTGACCCCATGACCCCCCATACCAAGACTATCTCTCTGGACAACTTATCGGAGGCCCCTCACACTAGAAGTTACTCACTAAGTTACAAATGCAGTACTGTAGCCTTAATCTGGAGAAATCCCATTGAGTTAACTGTGTGCGACGGAATCAATAACTGCCAATAGTAATTTTGCACAATTTAGCACATATGCTTTTCAACTAATTTGTACGGTAGTTTATAATAACCACAATAATGGTGTTTAGGCTATTATTATTGTTTTATAGTGAAAAATTATCCCTTCCTCTCTATTGATAAGCATTAAATTTCACAGGGTCGTGAACCTGTTAATAAAAGACAACCTTATCAAGTTTAAAACAAATCTGACCCACGGATAAGGAACTATGGCAGTTTTAACATTTTTTATGTTTTACCCGGCCCATAACCTCATTAATATGCAAGATTTGGACACTAAAAACAACAGGGATCATCTACTCAATATGGGCAACCTACATGCCAAAAATGAAATTACTCAGAGTTACCCTTCTTGAGATAGTGTTTAAGAGCAACCGTCACACACACACGCATACACACACACGACATCAGGACTGCATAGATTCCCCTGCCTACGGCAAGGAATCAAAAAAACAAATTGACAATCAACAACCTACACACTGATTGACAATTGCCGTCTAGATCTAGACAGCGAGGGCGACTTCAAAGGTGTGCGGGGGTTCGATGGTTGGGCCCTGGGATAAATGTCCCACAGCTAGAAAGTATGACCAAAAGGCAAGATGAACAAACTTTCAGTTGCCCGAATGGTTGGTGCACAGGTTAACCGTAAATAAGTTGTTACCAGAATGTAAGAGTTCATTGAGTTCAGTTTACACAAGTTCACAGCATATAGCTAATCAGTGTAACCAAAAGCAAAATGACTTGGCTATGACAAGCATAAAACATGCATAAACTATATATGGGATCCATGCATGCTTTCTTTTTGAGATGCTATTTAATGTTTTCTTCACCACTTATTGGCCCTTAATGACCTTTGACCTCCACTAAAACGCGACCTATTGATATATGCACCACATACAAAATCAATAAAAGCTTCTCTGGCCGACTTTTGCTTTGATACTTAAAGGGAAATAGGGCGTTTGGAATATACCAACATCGAATACAAAGAAAAAAGCTTTAAATATTGTCCTTCCTCATTTTGAATAATCTATCATTCTATGACCACAAATATTTTTTGTAGAAATATGGTTGTCTTCTGTAAAACAAATGCCTTATTTCCCTTTAAGGCTCTTACTTTAGATGATCCATGAATTAAATTTGATATATACAGTGGACGAGAAATTAACGTTCAAGGACAGTACAAAATCAATCACCCTCTTTCTGAGATATTGTGGTACAAGGTTTTTCTTTATCATTTTGGACATTCACTTTGAACGAACTTTGACCTCCATGAAATGAAAGAAAGAATAACAACAAAATATGCAAGTTGCATTTTATGTATTGCACCCACGTAACACTATATGATATTGGGACAACTTTCCATTCGTAATAAGACATTAGGGTAATAAGATATTAGGGTACCTTAATACACACACATACTCGTTGGTGGCACAGATCAGGGATATGGACTTTTCCTCACTTAAACGGTGATATCCCCACTTTGCTGATGATGTCCCCAGGTTACTGATGTAAGTCTTGTATGTATCCCCAATTCACGCCAGAAACGGGATTGTGTGTATAATTTTTTTTTACACACATACACTCCTATACACAGGTATAGGTCCATATAATAGGTACTTAAAATCGACCTATAAACGTGAGGGCGCATATCAAATACCCTTATTTTCATTATGTTAAAATTTTCCAGAAATGGGGATATCCCCGTTGTTTGGCATATCCCTGGTCACAACCTCGAAGTTCTTGTGTGTGTTCCCGTTCGGCGCCCTTTACGAAACCACACACACATCTTCATACACTTTGACCCCTACCCTAATCGAGGGGGGGGGGTCTCAGGTCACCTTATGTACCATCCCAGGTTAGACCCCCATGTCTCATATATCAACCGCACATAATGTTACCAAGTCAACTGTTGCTTTGGCAACTGAGCGAGATACAATACATTCTAGCGTCCAAAAGCAACTGCAGTATCTCATCCCGCACAATACATGTGTAGGGATGAGATAAAAAAAAGGTTATTTAATTACCCTCTGCTAATAGCTTCGGTGCAAATCCTTGAGACATGGGTTCATAGCATATATTGCTACGATGTTTATCCAGTCCTCATCATCCGAGGTTTTGTGGAGAATACACTTTAAAATCAACATTAAGGATGATGATATTGCATGTAAAAAGCATGGTATCAGGAAATATGATCCATGAAACGAATGTAAATTCTTTAAATATCGGGAAGATCTTTCATGGTCAACTTTCAATTTGGTTGTCACTAATTGTGCAATAAATACTTCAGGAGCTCTCTGCACACTGCATAACATTGAATGTATGTATGTTCAGAGAAAGAACTAAGTTTTATTTCAGATGATGAACGAGAATAACTCTAAATTGAAGGAAAAAAAAGATTAACAAACATTTCCTAATTTCTCTTTGTCAAAAGTCATGGATGACTTCGCCCAATTTCCAAAATTCTCTTTGAATCAAGGTTTTTTAAGTGCTCGAAATTTGTTCGATTTTCCCCGGTGATTTAAAAAAAGGGACTGTCCATCTGCTCATTGATTGGAGATCTGTCATCCATCTGCCAAATATAAGTTCATCTGAAACTTTCATAGTGATCTTAAATCATCTTCTTCAAAAAGTGCCAGAGAATGCTATCTTCGACTGTACACTTTGGCACTTCAGTCCCTGCTGCAAACATGTTTGGGAGGGAAATCATTACAGGAACACTGTCGTACAGCCTTCCGAGCAGTCCTGATACTTCGATACTACAGGTTTCCGAAAAAGGATACAAAGATTTCGTGGTAGTACATAAACAAGTCGAAGAAAATACAAAGATTTTGGGAATGTACTGTTTTGCTCACTCAGAGTTGATCGTGACGTCACACATTGCACCTCTTAGGCTCCGCTGTGTGTCACATAGTATTGCAAGTGCATGAGCTGCAGTATGTCAGCTACAGTGTGTTTTACGACATGGCGACACGGTACACAACAATGGCAGGAAATTTCAAAGTATTATTTGGAAAGAGGTCGATACATTAATAACACCCTTACAGTCATGACTGTTTGTAAATAGATGTATATTAAGTGAAGGATGAAATTGAAATACACAATATGTTTGCTAAATGGTTGCTCTTTAAACTTGGGAATTCTTCACCAGTGTTTCTCATGTCTTTTGCAAATATCTTAACATATTTTTATGTTACTTACCATCTTCACATTGACAAAGAATGTCTCAAAATTTGGAAAGTAAAATTATTTTAGCAAACATGTGTAGCAAACTGAAAGTATGAGCCCAGTACTAGAAATCGAAATTTGGTTGTGACATACGTGGTAGTAGGGACAAATTCAATTTGCTCATTGCTGTTGCGCAACATGGGTTAGAGCATGGCTCTTGTCTCCTATTTGGCGATATAACCTTAGTTTCATCGGTTCCTGGACAACTTCCCACGGACAATTGCCTGCATGACAATGTCCAATGGACATCTGCCATGCAGACAAGTTCCCCCTGGACCCCCCAACCGGACAATTCGCAACTAGGAAAATTTCCCCTGAGTGAATTCTCACCTGCCCTAAAATTAAACTTCAAACTTTTCAGGAAGAAATTGTCAGAGGGGGGGAGGTGGTTCCAGGGGGTAATTTTCTGGGGATTGTCCGGGCGGGAATTGTTCAGAGGAGGTTGTCTGAGGGGTAGTAATAGAGGGAAAATTGTCAAAGTTTCAAAGCATTGCGCTTGCGAGTGAGATAATCATTCAAGGATTAGTTAAATTTTACATTAACCTTTCTCGTTAGGAGGAGAACTCCTTCAAAAGTTGGATCTGCTGAGCGATGCACGACTGCTATTTTCGGTATAATTAAAAACGACCATTCTAATACAAACTAATGTTAAGATTCTTATTGCACAAGAAGCCCATATCTTTCACTGTAAGCACCACACTCTCCTCCTGGATTCTGCAGATTTTCCTCACAAATTCAGATTTCGACTGAGCCAGGAAGGCTTGTAACTATGGAAACATATTGATCCTGATACGATGATCCCAGTCTAATGTCAAACAATTGGTTTAAACATTTCTAAATGAAAAACGTTTTCCTTTTTCGACCGATTCATTTCGCCTCCATTTTTACACACAATGTACAAAATTTATGAAAACCTCTCTGTTCGAGACATACCGACTTTGATTTGAAAAAGAGAGACCGTAAGGGGAAAAACAAATAAAGTAAAATTGCACTAAATGAGGTAAACCCACCCACCCACCCACTTACCCACCTACCTATTTACCTACCGACCTATCTACCTATCTATTGACAGAGTTTAAAATTCAGTAAACTTTTCCTTCTTGAAAGACTGTGGTTACAAGGAGCTATTAACACACACCTCAACCTAACCCCATTTGCCTTTGGCAAGGAATCAGTATATGGCACCCCCCCCCAAAAAAATTTAAAACAGTTCTCAATGACATGACTCATGGAATACTTTGTCATTTAAGTGCACTTTGGTTCATTACCTTTTCGTTTTATACCGTATGTCTTATAGATTTATCCTCTATTTAATATCCTCCCTAACCTCACCACCTTCTCTGTTCACAGTTTAAATTTCACCATAAACTTACCAGTAGTTGCACTTTAGACTACGTACAACAACACTTTCCAACCAAAAGGTGGAAACAAAGGCAATCTTTGGTCAACAAATCCATTAAAAATTTCTGAAGTTTATGAGCCAAAACTGAGGAGCAACAATTTCAAAATCAGAGTTTACATTTTCCTTTGAATTCTGTTTGAAGGTCTCTTTCCTCACTGGTCGATCTGCTGTTTGACAGCAAGTAAATCACCTGACCCGACTGGGCCACCAAGACTCCGTCTTCGTCTCGAAACTCGGCTTTGCAGTAATAAAACTTGGGACCCCCTCGTATGGCCTCTGCGTCTATGTAGATCTTCTGTCCAGGTAACATTTCTTTAAGACACCTGAGGAACAGAAATGCAAATAGATGGGAGAGTCATCAGTATGCATGAGAGTGAATTGGGGTGGCTTTCTTTGCTGCTTACTGTAAACATACAGTCCGCCCTCTCTCTCTAAGTTGACCGCTGAACCAACAAAAAAAACCCAGCTTATGATTTACAGACGATAAGTCTTCTGTACCATTATGCGAATGGCAACTGGATTGATTCATTTTACTCCACTGGGTTACCTACATGTATAGTCTTCATGTATGTGTATGTGTCAATAATTCATGTAAAGCAGGCATACTGTAATAATACAGATGCATGCACGCCTATGTACAATATCAGCTCGTTCATTAGGGACTCTCGTTGAGAAATGTACGGAAGGCTTTGAGCGGTACATACAGTTTCCTAATCCAATTAAATTGTGATATGGTACCCAGATATTATCTGAGCTGTTGCCCTGAATACACAGCCCATAAAATCCTGATATAGGAAAAAAAAAAAAGTGTGCACTGTAGAACTACTTGCATCAGTATGGTTTTGTACACTAGGTCCATGCAGTAGTGTAAGTATGCAGTTTAGTTGTTCACACAGTTTGGAATTTGTATAAATCAACCAAGAAAAAGTTTCTTCTCAGGCAAAAAAAAAATGTTTGAACAGGATTCTAGATTTTTACAAAGGTCAATTTTTCCCATTTGATAAAAAGGGTGCACTGTACAACTTAGTTTCAGGTTAAGCATCCTGTGAGACTAATATGATCACTTTGAAACTAATTGTCAGATCAAAGGAAAACAAAAATGCAAGATCTAGCTGCTTAGCTGTTCCTTCCAATTTGTGTTTTCCTACCAAAGTAGTAAAACAATTTCTACTGTAACAATTCTCTTAGGTTTTCTGACCATAGACGGATACAAAAGTTCACTTTGTCCTGTTCACAAGTCAAAGAAACAGCCAAATTACATACAGTGATCATGTATCAGAAACTTTAAACTTGGAGGGCATTACTATCCTTGTAAAGTGCATTCATGAATGCTCCTACACACTACCGTATGGTCGTTTAATGCTTGTTTCAAAGAATAGGCCAGGCAATGTTGGAAATATTCTCATGAAGTCCATAATAATATGAAACTAAGTGTCAACAAATTTCAAACTGCTTCGCTTCTTCATGTAGAGGTACGGATCGCTTGAAAGCACCAAAATATTTGACAAGGCAGACGAAGCCTATGACGTAGAAGTAGCACAGAAACAATGGACAACAAGACTCTATTGTTTGACTTTTATCTTATCATACCGTGATTATGAATTATTCATGAGGCTGTCTTAAATGTTATTTACTGTAAAATGGATACTATTTCAACATCTTTGTGCACCAAGTGAGTCTTACTGTTACGGGAAAATGGCTTGTACGGTCAATGTTGAACTTTCTCCCTTTGTGACACGTAGTTTGAAGAACTACTTACTGTCACTAACCCCAACAAAACAGTCTTGTGAGACTGGCCCTGAGACTAGCTACTTCATTTTATTTTTACTGTCAGTCAAACAAATATATGCAGTTTTAAAATAACAGGTTCTGAGGTAAACGTACAGTATGGGACTTCTCTACCAATAACCACAATGATGCAATATCAGCATTTGGTTTTGTACAGTACTTATAACCTTTTAGTGAAAGATGAATGTTTTTTGGTTTATCTCGAAAAACCTTGCCTTTTTTTTTCAGCAAAGTACTGTTTGCTCAGTCTTTGTCAATCAAACTATAAACCAACTACCATGCAAAGTTGTGGATTGGAAAATGTAAACCAGTCTAGCTGCTAACAGTGACTACATACAGTATGTGCAATACATATGGGAAGGAACATTTCGATCCATGCATTGCAGATAAGCGTGATTAGTCGGTATGCATCGTGCATGCCCATAAAATGAAAGGAATTGGGCTATATTCAACGGTACAATGTGCAGTGTACATCAGTTTGTTTTCTCTGAAGGACACCTTGCCAGAATGCTTCACATTATGTTCCAATGTACGATACATTCATGACTTTCCCCCCGAAGTTTATGATAAAACCTTCTCGTGGATGAAAAGTGCACAAATAAACCTTTTCGCACCAATGTGTAAAATGTTCTGGGTCTATGAAAGTTATGCTGTATATATATACTGTGATGCAACTTAATCCACCAAATCCCTAGGCTATAGACTTTCTTTACTCACAATGTTCACCAATATACTATATAAATAAGACCATATAACCAAAACAATAGCGTACAGTACTTGCAATTCATGTGGTGCATCAACACACTAAGTATGACATTGTCCAAACTTGATCATTGAGATACAGGTATACTGTGTACCTTAAGTCAAAGGTATTCGCATTCTGGCCTCCTGATCTCAAAGGATCTAAGCCCCCCTCCCCGTGTCCCCCAACCCACCCCCCCCCAAGAAACAAACAAGATTCTTGTACTTATCTAGTTCGAGATCAGCTCAAGGTTGTATTCTTTACACAGTTTTCACATTTTCACCCCTATTGAACTCAAATCACTTTTGACCTCCAAACAGAAAAATATATATAGCATCATTTTAGTTCAACAACGTACCACATACCATCATTCTTGTATCATCTTGTTACAGTATGTACTGTTGTAAATATATGGAAATATATACAAACCAACAGACAGACAAATGAACAAACAAACAAACAAAACACAAACACAGAGATGCAACCCCACCATCATGACAACAGTTCAGAGGGTTGTGATTTCACTGAAACTAGAAACTGTCAAGTAAGCTGTCAAAAGAAGAACTACCGTATCGAAAGGTGGTAACAGAACATCAATACTTTCGTGCCAGTTTTATGCTTTTCAGTTTTTGGCATCACTCAGTAAAGTAAGGTTGAAATTCCAAATTTAAGGTCGAATCATAAACGTTTAAGAGATTCGTGTTTACGTGGTGATAAGCGTTCAAGACCACTTTCACTAAAATCGATTGATCCAAATTTCAGTTTTTAAACCTTGAACACTTTTAATTTTCGAAAACCCCAAAGTTGTACTGGGTATGTGGTCTGAGTCTAAAGACACAGCTTTTACACGCCTACTCCAGAAAGATCATCTTGTTTTGCAAATGAGCCATAAGGAGAAAATTATTCAACTACTTCAAGTTTTTTTTGTGAATGGATAGTGTAAAAAAAAAAACTTGTGTTAGATACCTATCTTCATGATAATGTCTTTGCGGCTGTCGAAGTGCTGGGCTACAGTGTATATTAATTAAAAACAGAAACAAAAAAAAGTGGTTTTGCTTAATTTCTCACCTGACATTCATCTCCAGGGAAACGCCATTTACCAGAAACTTCTCCAGAACACATGTTGCTGCAAAAGTCACCGCATCTGTCACAGTGATCAGTACGCCACTTAGAATGTGGTTGAAAGGATTCAGGAACTCCGGCCTGACATCGAGTTCCAAGCATATTTTAACATTTGGCTGAATAGAAGCTATTCTAAGCTGTGGATGAAAGAAAAAAAAAATAAAGCAAAAAAAAAAAAACATGAGCTCTTTTTAGAGAAAATAAAAAGAGACAGAGAGTAGTGAAAAAAACAGGAAGTTTAGTAACTGTCAACTAAAGAAAATGACACAATTGAACAAGTAGTACAAGGGATACTCGACACATACAGCAAACTCTTTGTACATAGTGACGAGGCACCAGAGAAGAAGCAGCTTGCTACTTGAGTACTGTACCGTTTGTCAGCTGTAAATCTTGTAAGTAAAATATATTTGAGAACACATGGCTAACGGCTGATATAAAAATAGGACTAACATGTTTTGGCTATAATCAGGAATGTTACAAATGAATTATTGCAAAAAAAAAAATGGTAGACTGTGGAATGAGCTGGTGAGATCTGAATAATTCCTGGAAGTATTCTGGTAAAACTGGAGAGTTGACAGGCCTGGATCGAGGTACCTTAATCTATTCTCTTGAACTCTGGCATAGAAATTAGTACTTACGATACGTTAGTATGTATGCAGGTGGACTCTATAGTGATGAACACTTCAGGATCTCATCAGCAATGTCTAAAAACATGTTGAAAACTCTGAAGTAATGGATTTGACTGATGCATTTTAAGGTACAGTGCGTAACGGTCACGATAAAGTAAAGGCCTCAGAAATGTTATGATTATATGCTGAGCTGCTGCTACACAACTTAGAATTAAGCTTAAGGTTGGACCAAATTAGAGACTGATGTCCAACATGTCCAGTTTGACCTTCACTTATCCTTAACTAAAACTTTGATGGGGGAGGGTACAGTGCCTACTAGCAGACTCTGCATGCCAAAGTAGCATAAATAGTGGACACATGCTTACATGCACGGTTTGTGTAAAAGTCCCAGAGGTTAGGCTCACTGAGGTTGTGGTATTGACACACTGCTTTGTAAAAGTGTTTCAAAAAAGTATCGATCTGTCTAAGTATGTTACTGTACAAATTGCATAAATTTGCATACAGTAACACGGGCAAGTAACTGCAAATTGATGCATCCCCTAGATTGACATCACCTCCTCAGCAATTACTGAAGCAATTTTGAAATAACATTTTCTAAAATCAATAAAACTCTGCTAAATACGATATCTTTATAGAGTTGTGTAATTGATCATTGTGCAATACTTCCTTGTCTGTATGTTTACAAACTAATGTTCTTTCTTTCAAAAACTGACAACAAAAAGCTCATTGAAGACATTATGGTCACCAATTTTGTCAATGTTTGCAATTTTGTTGGTTCATACTTGGGCAGAAACTTGACAATACTATATGGCCATACAGGTATACATCATATTTGCTTCAAAAATCATGAAATGGCTAAATATTGCTTTTGATGTTATCTGAGGAATATTCATTGAAGAGTACAGTACATGTACATTGAAATAAGATCGCTTCTGTAAGCTGTTCTGGAATATTCAGAACACAGTGGTTGACTCATGATACTGTGATCAACTGATAACTATTTGTAACTACAAGTGTTTTGACACTTAATTTGTCAATTTAGATGTTTTGTTTTATATTATAAGGATCATCTGATTGCAGACTTGTAACTTTAAAATCTGCACCGTCCGAAGGAAGTTTGCACAAGTCCCACATTGGATCAGTGAGTGAGCTATCTTTCACATAATATTAAACTAAATGAGAGATGCTGTATGGATTCAAAGATATGGTACGACTACAGAATACCTCGCCAATATGAGACCTGACTGTGCCTCTGGAGGTGCAGTTGGAGTCAAATTGAAGCACTAACAAAAACAGCTTGAACATGTAAGTGCGCATTCACCACGACTGCAGCTGTGCATCCACCCGGGACTGGAGGCCGGCTCAGTAGAGATAATCTACACTACAGTTCATCATACATTCATACTGAGTCCTTCTCAAAATAACACACAAGTGTATACGTGGCAACCGCGACTGCGCCTCCACTGGGAACTGGAGGTTCAAGTACACTTCAAATATTTTTAAGAGAAAGAGTCAAAATACAGTAACATACAAGTGTATACTGTAGGAAGCCACTGCCAGTACAACTCCAGCCGGGACCGGTGGGCTCAGTAAAAAAGATAACTTAGTGTACACTACAAGACCATGCATGCACTGATATTGAGTTTTTCTCAAAATAACATGCGAGTGCATATGCCGCCACTGTGAATGCGCCTCCACTGAGGACTGGAGATGAATTCAGTGGACTTAAAACACAGAAGTGCATAAGAATTAGCCAAATGTAGGGTACTGTACTCAATTAACTTAACATTCATGATTCTAACTTACAGGAGGAAAACATACAACGTACAGCGCTGCACCTCCTCATTAAAAAACTACGGCAACATAACAGCCTTGAACAGGGCTTTTAAATGGTACATGGCCTCTAGCTTCCAGCTCATTACACTTCACATTACAGCCCTTGCGCTGCTTCACCCAAATTTTTAACGCATTAGCCGACCGTCGCCAGAGTTGTTAACTCTCACATTAACATAATGTTACATTTTCTTGCCAAACTTAACACCAATGATCTCTGGTACCGCATTCACCTTTCTGTGAAGGCTTTTTACAAATATACTGTATGATGAGGACACGGATCAAGTTTGACTCAAAAACTGAACTTAACACTAAGTCAGTATGCACCTGTACACCATATTTCATCATTGGCACAGCCTTCCAGTGAGTGAATGATGTTGAATTTTCCCTTTTTGATCGAGCTTTGAATGGTCACCAAAAAAAGGTTTACGAGCACTCTTATAGCTAAATAAAGATTTACTTCCATATCACTTAGTAGTGATGAAAGTACTGTACGTATGACTCGTTGGTGCTGATTTTGGGGCATTTTGTAGCAAAGCTTAGATCGATTAAAGATAGACTGATTAAAGCTTAAAGATTAAAGCAAATCAAGATAAAGCAAATCAAGAAAGCAAATCAAGCTTAAAGATTAAAGCAAATCGATTAAAGCTAATTACAGTAGATCGATTAAAGCTTAGATCCATTAAAGTGTCAGCCATGCAAGGGTTGTGGTGTGTAACCTAGCGCACAGTCCTGTTCAAGTGCTACAGTAAGTGTTCCTCGACCATGGCAGGGTATAGTATTCTATAGTTACTCCAGTTCTGTAACTTTTAACACTAACAGCATTGCAAGATGGTGGTATGGCACATATACACCAAACTTCGCGGCACTGCCAATTTTCGCGCACCCCTAAAAAATATGCCGCAAAATGCAATGGACTATGCAGCTTGGCTATGTTTGGCTATCACACCTTGTAAAGATTTAAATGAAAGCTGAGACGCCCTTGTCTAGTAAACTTTACTGTGCTGCATTTGCACAGGAGAGTTAGGCTACATGTAGGCCTAAAGCATCCTATTCCCAGTTGCCACCAAATGTTACATATTTCCAAATCATCATTTTGACCATTCACTACAACCGCACACATTTTTGTTGCTAGCTTGTTCACAGGTAATTGCGGTAGATTAATGCATAGGATTGTTTAAATGGACACTCTTCATGTACTGATTCTCATGCTAAAGTTATCGAGGCTGGGTGAAGTTTGATAGGTTTACAGCGTATCGTTAACGCAAGTAAATGTTAGTTCAAAAGACAGATTTCGAGGTACAACCCATAGCATATTGGGTCAAATTCCAAGTACTGAAAATTGAATTTTAGATTTGCAAAAACATGATAAATACATTTGCAGGGATTTTGAATTTCCAGCAGCTGGAAATTCCAAGGTTTTACGTTGAACGGGCCAAGTGTTATATATCTGTGCTATACAGCAACACGTTACAGTAAAACCTAGCATTCATTTCTCGCACAATTGCAGGCATTAGGTTTTAACAGTTTGACCCAGTACAGACATTCAAGAATGTAAGTTATGCTAGTTATGTACTTTCGCCAGGGTTGTGTACACTACACTAATTACAGTACGCCTAGCCTAGATCGGCCAGTTAACGTCAACCCTCTCTGAAGTTCTACCAGGTTATAATGTAATCATTACATGGTCCAAAATGAGCGATCCACCAAAGTTCGTGTGCTGGTGCTTCCCCAAGCAGAATTGTGACAATGTAAGAATGTCTTCAGCAGCCATCCTGCATGTTGGAGGAATTCCTCATGTCATGTTCACGACCTCATCATGCACGATCCAGGGCTAGGGGAATTCCCGCAGGATTGTATTGTAGTGAGTACTGTCGGCTGCATCGGAAGCCGTTTAACTTTTTATTCCAAATTTGGTGATATCAACAAGTTATTGGTGATATCAGCAAATCATTTGAAGATATCAGCAATTATTTGCTGATATTTTTGCTGATATCATCAAATGATTTGCTAATATCAGCAATTAAATGAATTGTTGGTATCAGCGAATGAATGGTCATATCAACAATTCGAACATATCACTAAAAAATTCGTGATATGAGGTGTCGAATTGTTGATATCACCAAGTAATTTGCTGATATCATCAATTATTCTGCAGACTCACCAATTCATTTGGTGATACCGTCTATTCAATTGTTGATATGTACAGGCCATTTGCTGATATCATTAAAGGAATTGTTGATATCAATAATCAATCAATATCATTTGATTTGTTGATATCAGCAAATGAATTGGTGATATGTCCCATGTGATGAAATCAGCAAATAATTGGTGATATGATCAAATAATTGCTGATACCAACAATTAATTGCTGATGTCATATCTACATATCTATATACATATATATATCTATATCTATATATATACATCTATATATATATATATCTATATATATATCTATATGTATCTACATATATATCTATATAGCTATATATATATATATATATAGCCTATATATATAGAGCACCATCATCCTTGCACTAGGCGCGCTCTAGAAAATAATACCCAGTAGATCGCCGGAAATCGTCTTCCCGTCGATCCGCGGTTGCCTTGCGGAAACGCCTCTCCTTGGTAACCCGGCCGTTGCTCAATGTCATGACTCCCTTGCCCCTAGCCACGTATTTCGATCCCAGGCAGCACTGCTTGTTTGGAAAGAAAAAGGCCCGAAAAGACCCCAGTTGGGCTCCCAATTGGGCCGGATCATTCTTTGTTTTGTTACTAAGCGATCTTTCCCAAGGTGTGCTCACTGATTGGGCCAGAATTGGGAACTGACTTTGTGCCGAGTTCTGGCTTTTCTAGGGATTTCATGTGGTCCCAATTGGGCTAGTTTGCCTGAGCAAACTGAGTAAGGCTGCAGTTTCAGAAGTTTGTGAGATTTCACTAAGTTGGACCACTTTTGGACATCATTGGGCTCAATCTGGAATGAAGGCCCAACGGGCGAGATCATAAATTGGCCCTGGTCAATCAGATTCCCTTCACTGCATGCTGACAGTAATATAAACTTTTGGTCTCTTTGAAACCAAGTGTACGGTGCCCGAGAGCGGACAAGTAAAAAAAAAATTAGTTGACTAAGTCCGAAATTTCGACTTATTATCTCGAAATTTCGAGTAAGTCGCAATTTCGAATTTTCGCACAAGTGCTATAGAGCATACTGACGTTTAGTCCTAGAGTATAGCGAAATTGAAATAACGTAACCTTAAAGCCTGAAGTCAATTAAGGCATTGCAGAAAGTTTGAATAGTTTCTTTTCTTCGGTGTTTACTTCTGAGAGTTTGGATGACATTCCTGTTCTGGGGTTTGTGATTCAATTTTGAGTGAAGTTACCTTTTCTGGGCACCACTAAGTTCAGTGTTTTGTTGTTCTGCCTCGTTATTGTCCTGTAGAGGTTTAATGTTTTTGTGCACCCCGGATGGGTATCCTGTCTAACGTGTGGAGCTCTTCTTTTTTCGCGCTCCGCTAAAAGCCTGTTATTACATTGCTATCAGATGTGTTTGCTGTTCAATAAAATGTTCCTACTTGAAGGACAATCGCGTGTGTCATTTTGTCGAGAGTTATCCCCCATATTTACTGGCGAAGGAGATTGTAAAGAATTGCAAAAGTTAAAGTTTGCCTTAATTCCAATGCTCCTGTCTATTCATTTGTACAGTAGTGAATAAATTTGCCCATTTTCTTATTGTCATCAGCTTTTTATAATTTTCAACAAATCAATGAATGAGTGTTCCGTGAGTCGAAATGCAGTGCAAATGTTACTCTTATTTATAAAAAAAAAAAGGTTAACGTAGTAAGTTCCCTTTAACTGTAGGCCCATGAGCCTTACCCGTAGACCCTATTGCTTCCAAAGTCATGGAGTATATTATTAAGGATGTGCAGGTGGTTAACTATTTTAATATGAATTTGTTGTACTGTAGAATCGTTCCCAACATGGTTGTTGTCGGAAAAGACGAGTTTGCCGCCCTTGGGGTTTTTTGGAAGATCATGTTAATTAATTTTACTAGCTCTTTGGATAGTTGTAAGCCGGTTGATGTTGCATTTTGAGATTTCCAGAGAGCCTTCAACAAAGTTTCTCATAGTCGTTTACTACTTAAATTGCAAGGTCTGGGTATTGACGGTTGCCTTTTGCGTTGGATAAAGAATTGGTTATAAATTATCGAAAGCAGAGAGCAATCATCGGCGGTCCCACTTCTGATTGCTCAAATGTTTCCAGTGGTGTGCCTCAGGGTTCCTGTTCCTCGTCCTTTGTTATTTCTGACATATATCAAATGATGATCTGGATGATACTGTTGGTATACTGATGATACAAAACAGCCTGTTCAGATCATGTTTCTTCTAAACGTAATGGTAACTGTTTTCATGGTGATCTTGATAAAATTTACCAGCGATGATTGGCAAATGCTGTTTTAATGTTGACAAAATTTAAAGAAATGCATATTGGTCATGGTAATCCTAAGACTAACTACATTGTTTTGGTGGTATTCGAAGTCGACGTTGAAAAAAAAAAAAAAGTTCTTGGCATTTTTGTGTAGATTCCTGTGAGAAACCGCCCTCTGTAGGCAGTGTGCGGCAGTGTGCGGCAGAGGCGGCCACGAAATTTAAGGGAACCAAATTCTAAGTATGATTACACGTAAATTCAAATCTCTTCGTAAGCGGTGTATTTCCGTGAGACTCTACAAACTGTAGGTTAGGCCCCATCTTGAGTATGCTGTACAGGCTTGGAATCCCATTTTTCAAAGGAAAAAATATCAGAAGAGAGCCACTAGACTGATTGGTTCCTAAATGAGAAGTGTTATCATCCCAGATTGAAAATAGTTAATGTTACATCCCTTGCATGAGCTTAGACGTCTTCGAGGTGATCTGCTGCAAGACTTTAAAAAAATTGTTCATGTGGTTAATAATTTCGCTCTAAATGATTTTTTTTTTCAGTGGACTAATTCAAAGAGTTGATTTTAAGCTCCAAACGATGCTATAAGGGGTGGATGATTAAAAAATACTTCTTCTCGCAGAGAGTTGTGGATAAATGGAATGGTCTGCCAGAGTCTCAACATGTGGTGAGATTTATAATTTGTAATTTCTGGTGTTAATTAATGCCTTTAAGAATGAACTTGATAAATATTTTCGGCACTGTGCTAGATTTTGACTGTTTTTCAGGGATGTCTGCACTTCCTGATCTTTCTCTGAGGACATTGTCCATTCTGACCCGTTGCTAACTGTATAGACAAATCTTAACTTGCCCCAGATGATCACACTGGTATATTACTAGAAAGTATTGCAAAATAGTAATTTGAGCACATTTCCTCTAATTACGGTACCTCTAATAACAAAACAATGTCTACATAAAGTCTGCTTAAGCATGACAAGTGTGTGATTTCTCCATGGTATCTTCAACGTGGCTGACTTTCTCGAAAAGGGGTATATGTACCAATTTGATTAGTTTGTCTCTGATTCTGAAATCAAGTTACCACGAATGGCTTCCGGACAGTCATGGACAACTCAGTTCGGCGGCTGAGAGGACAATCTTACTTGGAGTATTTTCACCCACAGGACATGGGAGGACAGGCCACTACATGCCGCTACTCGTACATTAGGCCTAAAATGGTATTCACTTCAACCTCACCCTTCTTTTGTTCTAGTGAGGTTCAACTTGTTGCAACTTTTCATCGCCTTAGGTCAGTTTTATCACCTTATGCTGTAATAATCCACATGGTCAATGACACATCGTTCTCCTAATGTAATTCAGGTGTGTCAATCCAATGTCTAGGCTTTCTTGAGCTGCCTGGCAAACGGTGTTAGGTGTCATGTCCATAGGTAACACATGTGTAATCCGGCATGAAAGAGGGTCTGTTTAACACTTTAGCGCGGTTGTAACGGCATGTACTCGGATCACGACCCAAAATATTTTCGTTTTTCCTTTTAGACATCGAACAGCACCTCGTTGGTGACTATGGTTAAACGTTTTATTTTTTTATTACATGTGGTTCTTTTAGACACATCCATTAAATTTTATTTTAGTGCATTGCACATCTACAGCTGTAAACTTGCCTCAACCATTCCCAACAGTATTACCTTTTAGCAAAAGCTTAAATTTTCCATGAAAGTGGAAAATTACATACGCTCAAAGTTCCCTGGCAGTTAACCCTTACAGATGGGAAATTAATATTCTGAATATCCTTTCGTATCGGCTAAATACCAACAGTAATTCTAATTGAACTCTATATTTCTCTCTCAGTTTTATTAATTACGGTACTCCGGCTTACTTCTATTTCTTTCAATTAAAAATTCTAAAAATAATTCTAAAAGTATTTGTTTTCAATAAAATATCGGAATAAAAAATAGGTCCCACAATATTCTGACACATGTGAATCCCTACTGCTTTTTTCTTAGAAAATTCCACTGTTCATATTCTTAGCCCAAAACGAAACGTGTGTTACTATACCAATTGCATACTGGTCATAACAGTTGTGGCGGGGTCGCGGACGACCTAAAAATCCTCGGGTGTTGATAGTTCGGTCCACTGCCTGAACGTATGAACAAAGCGCTAATGCGCTATGCGCTGTTGATGCACGGTTTTTAAGGTATATTCACTGCCAGTTAGCTTATCAGTCACGTGTATCGACATTTTCAGGCAAATGATATGGTAAGGCCTATGATAATAACAGTAGGCCCACCAGTGCACTGCCATGTTTCCCTCGTGATGCAGGGTATTACACGTACAGTGACCTCATAGTAGAGATCAATTTTCTTACACCTGTGGGGTAAGTTAGCAAATGCATTATCAGGGCGCTTCGAAAGTGACGTCATAACGCCACTCTCAAATTGGCATGGGTCTGTTGTATATGCGTTCATCATCATAGTTGGTGGGTGTAACATTTGTGTAAACTACTGTTTTCCGTATTGCAGGTTCAACTGGCAGAATTAACTCAACAAAACTTAAGGAGAAACTAAAAATTTGAGGTCTCTGTATAAACCCCAGGGTTTGTAATGTGTTTTGCCATATATTGGCCCTTAATGACCTAATTTGAAATCAACAAACAAACGCTCAATGTTTTAATGTAAATTTTAAGGTACCTATTGACAGGTGTGTGCCCCCCTCCCCCAAAAAAAAAAATCAGTCCAAGCGGCCCTTGCTGAGCTTTTGCTTTTACAGTTAAGGCTCCCACCACATTATGCATAATTTCATTTGACCTACGGTGAAACAGAATTAACATTCAAGTGGAAATAACATTCATGTAGGCCTACATACTAATTACGAAGTGAGTACGATGATCCTATTCCTGAGATATGTGGTGTTCATAATTTTGCACATTGTTCACCTCAAATGACCTTTGATCTCAATAAAATTACGCATGTTAATTTCCAGAGGGTGATGTATGATATCAGTACAAATTTGACTTCTTGTGATACTAAGGAACCACGTTCACACATGAACATCTACAAACATAAGTTTAACCGTGACATCAAAGATTTCAATTATCATCAAAACCAAACTTAAATACAAGCAATGACACTATAGATGACTGCTGAAAAAAAAAAAAAAACTCATTCATATATTTGTATTTGATGTAAAACTGTATGATCTGTATTTGATGTCAAACTGTATTTGATTTTTTTAAAAGATGTCTTTACAGAAATTTACTTCATATTGTGATAAAGAACTCTGTTACTTTGTTCTGTGTTGAGAAGTTGCAATAAAGACATTGATATATTTCATTGATCATTTCACTGATGTATTTCATTGATCATTAATATATTTCATTGGTATATTGCATTGATCTGTATTTGATGTAAAATTGTATTTAATTTTAAAAAAATGTCTTTTCGAAAAAATTCAACTCATATTGCAATAAAGAACTCTGTTGCTTTGTTCTGTGTCGAGAAGTTGCAATAAAGACATATATATTTCATAGAAATGATAACATTGCAAAATATCATTAAAAATGGAGAATCGAAGGTATTCATTGGCCCAAAGTGATCAACCATATAAAATTCATGGCATCACCATTTTGATTGTTCACATGATATCGATACAAACTTACACAGTGTTAGTTCTCGTAAAGGATATTTTATCTTACAGTTAGGCATGGACGTCGTGGCTCTTTTCCTGTACATATACCATTACACGATAACATACACAGCACAGCTTCGCATTTGGATTAACACCCTGAGGATAGCAGTTCCAAAATTAAGTCACTTCTTTCCGAGCTTACGTATCGTTTAGTTAGCCGAGAAAAGGGTAAGAATGGATGACGAAATGACACTGAAAGAGCCAACATCCCCAAAACCCTCAACCGAGAAAAATCAGAATATCCCACACTGCTGAAAGTATCTGTCAAGTTCACTCTTAACGGCATTAACACTTTCAGACATCACCACAGAAGTACTTTCTAACAGTCTACAACAAAATCTATAACCTTCAACCACTCCTTTGCTAAGCAATGCAGTTCTTTCCCACGATTTTCGACTTCAGGTCCAGTGACACAGCCACGCTGGGGGACCACGGGGAAGCCCATGGGTCTTCCGCTATTTGTGAATTATTCAAGGCATTATTTTGAGGTTGATTCTATTGATTAACTACAATTTTACTTGCAACAAAACTACATCAATCACAACACGGATCATCGACACTAGAATGAAGAAATTATCATTAGTAGGACGGTGGTCTGGGGTTGATATAACTTTTTCAAGATTTTCTTTGTGTTCTGTTGTAGATGAGAAACAAGAAGTGGCCAATCATAAACTTATTAGACATGTTGAAAAGTAACACATTAATTTACACAGTATTGTAAATGTAATGGACATCATGAGAAAATAATCACTATATGCAGTTTATTCAGTCTGAGGCATGCAATTATTTTCCTCAATATAATTTCAATGGAAACAAAAAAAAGATTACTTTGAGTGATAGCACTAGCAGTATCCCCAAATATTGCCCAAGGACCCAGAAATACATGTATGCAGCACAAAATCTGCCAAAAATTAAAATCCAATAGAAAAGAATTATGAGAAGGAGGAATTGTCACTAGACGAATTATTTTCATCCATTGTTATACACACACACTGTGCCTAAACTCACAAAAAAAAAAAAAAAATATTGTAAGTGGTACATAGCATACTAATAGACCTGTCAAAAATAAGACCATGGCTTTTGTTATGCTCTGAAAAAACTTCACAACAAGACAGGATAAAACTCTGCATCTCTGACAGTGATGGTCTATCAGATTATAGTTATACTTCTTAGTGTTTCAATCAAGATGTAAAAAAAGCCCCTGAGAAACAGATTAATTTACAGTGAGCTGGTAGCGTCACCAAGAAGAGATTGGAATAATTAAAACTTCTACACCTGTAGGGCCATGCAAACGATGAAGACTGCTCTGAAGACAACGAAACCGTGCATGAGAGACTCGGTCGAGTTTAACCCAAGGCAGAAAAACCTCTCAAATACCTCTACGGAGTTAATGCATACGTGAGATCATTCACCATCGAACAAGTATGAAAATCGTTCATTCCACAGATTCATCAACCTCAGCAAGCAAGAAAAACTTGTTAAATTCCAAAATTTGTTCAGTTATTTCAGGAAAACCACCATGAAAGAAAGACAGACCGTGTGATTTATTCAACATCAACTCTTATTGGGATGAGAAAAGCACGTGTGAGAGACCAACTTTTTGAGGCCCATGTTCTCTCCCGGCCTCCTTCCAGCAGTGTCTTCGGTCTCACTGCACCACGTACGTTTACATCACAGTTTCGCCGACAGTTGTGTGTTTGTTGCCTTTTCTGGGACCGTAGATCCTCTTGGCATGTAGATGGTTTGGTCTCCTCTTATCGCCAGGTTGCCGTCTGCACCGATGAAGTCTGCTTTGCATACGAAAATCCTCTTCCCTGCTCTCGCTGCCTCCGCTTTGATGTGGATTTCGTCTCCCTTCTTTAAAGCTTTCAGGAATCTGCAGAAGTTGTTGAGAGTTCAATAAGGAAAGATACAAGGAAATATGTAAATTGACAAACAACAATATGAACAGACAAATTGTGGAATGTTTACCACTAAAAATAAATAATGGTAAAATTTCTATAGCCAAATATGCCTTGCAACATTTGAGATATACTGCACGACCAACCGAACAAGCACTTTGGTACACAGAAACAACAAACAATAAGATGACAAAATCAAATAGTTCCTTCCAAATGTGCACTTTTTAAATTTGCCCAAAATTTGTTCCTACTGTACTGTATGCATTTAACTGGGAATACAGGTAAGAGAAGGACCATACTGTATGCATGTGCTATTACAACCCGACAGAGAGAAGGATCGAAAATAGAAATAAGTGGTTCTCAAACTTTTTTAGACTACCACCATGTTTCACTGTCTTGAACTGTCAAAATGCCCCCTCGACCTACCCTCCACTCTTTATACCCTACCAGTGAGACCTTCAACAATATCACAATATTTTATGAGTCACAGAAAACGTCCCTTCATACATTACAGAGTGGAAGAAAAGTGAACCTCAGGGGTCGATTTATGAAATTTCTAAGAGTAAGTGGGGTGTAACAGACCCCCGAGTGCTTTATTGTGCTTGTGTATCACTTGCAGGGATACATGCACATGTCACAAACATGCGGGACCTCCAAATCAGTGACACTGCTCTCTGTTCCACGCATACTCTGTCATGCCTAAGTGGGACTTTCCAACACTGCCCAGGGACAGGAGTGACCACGTTGAGGATCAATGACCCAGGAAGATTATGATCATGTTCAAATCACAGTTAACGCACCACAGCAGTTAAAAGTGAAACTTGCTGATAGTTTACTGCAGGTGGAAACAGCCAAAGGTAACTTTGTCTACCCCTGTTGATGTCGGTGCATCCTTTCTGAAGGTTGGGGGAGGAGAAGCGAGGCTCAAGTGATGCCCCCATCATGACTCACATGATCCAAAATTGTGGGAACACCACAGTATCTGACTGGAGTATCACCATCCGTTGGAGTAGAGAGTACCAAAAGAATTTCATAAAAATACCTCCTGGATCAATGGAAAATCACCTTCCCACTAAGGGATCCCTTTTGCTCCTATGGCAACTACTCCCCCCCCCCCCCAAAAAAAAAGGGAAAAGAAATAAAACTGCTATGGGGAGCTAAGCTATCTATAGTTCACATGGTTTTTTGGGAAAAATACTTAACAGACCAAACTCACTGATGTGGGGGTTTCTTGGAAGCAATACAAAAGATGACAGTGACACCGGATCCCATCTTTGTGTATGTGCGCACGTGGACAGATAATACTGGAAATACAGTACGGGGACTACAGTCTTTGACACCTTCAGGCGCCCTCTGCCATGACTGGTAACACGATACACAACTCCACTGGAAAGGACATCATCATGATCTAAACAGTCAATGCCGTAAACTCCATCAATCGTAGGTACACACATACCGTACACTCATTTCAACAGACGTTCCGTGGAAGTCGTCTACCAGCGTGCTGGCTGCCAAGAAGGTCACAACGTCTGCGACGACGGCAGCGAGTCCCCCGTGGAACATGCCGTTGGCGTTAAGATATATGTCCTCCACCTCCAGCCTGCACACTATTTCTCCGGGCAGAACGGACACTAGTTCGATCTATTCAGAGGTGAAAATAAATGAGAAAAAAAAACTAAAATGTAAACCAAATCAGACAGAGCTTTCAGACAAACATAATCCACACTGGTGACAAAATACAGTCACTCGGAAATACTTCTACTAAAGTGCCTACAGTGCGAATACGTTCAAGCTTCCACTTTTTGTGACACTGTGTTTGCAAAGTTTTCATGACTTCAACCTTTTCCTCAATCCAAACCAATGCGGTCTTTTTCATGCAGTGTGGTAAAATAAGTAAAAAAAAAAAAGAAAAAAAGTATGTGTTCGAAAATGCTCAAACTTTGGACTCATCATAGTTCACACAAAGCACAGCCAGGCTACAAGTGAGTGACTGAAAAATCAGCCAAACCAAGGAAGTGACCAGCTAAGCCATTTGTTGGTTTTATACATAAGGACATATTGCACATTGTACTATATACATAACATAAAAGATCTGTCCAAGCTTTCAACTTTGAGTTACAGTGATATCTTTAAAGTACTTGTGTTTTTCGACCTTTAAGCTGCTTATGTACCTCATATGGCCTTCCATTTCCATTTTAACAGTTCCTGTTCTAGTCTGCTGTATGTTCGCAACTACAGTACAGTACTGTACATAGCAAATACATATTCTTGTTATTTGACTACAATTCTTGAATTGTCACATGATTTTCAAGGTTTCAATTGCACCACTGTTGACAATAGTGTAAATGACCTTTGACATCCACAGAAAACAATACCATATATGACCCTTGACATACGTCCAGTTTTAAGACTAAACTTAGCTGTGCTGTAGTATAGTTTTTTTTATTCTTTGAACCAAAAAAAAAATATATAATATCATAGTAAAATAAACTTGCACTTTCTATTATTCAGTACTTTCTGTAAATAGGCCTACAGGTATACATGTATGATACTGTCTATTTTTTATTCCAAGTGCCCACAGATGATGCAAAGTACAGTAAGCACTCAAATATATATTATGAACATTCTCATTATTAGGATTTTAGTCAATTCATATCACTTGTGAAATATTTATGTTTAAAGTACATGTGACATTTTGGAGTATTGAGCAACTTTCTCATTAAATATGTTGAATTTTCTCACAATTTTCATGAAAATTCATCAAACATTGACCACGTTACAAATAAATCTTTTTTGTTACAATTGCATCATGAATGAACATAAGACAAATACAGTGTGCAAATTTCTGACATCCAGGGAGGGACACACATGATATACCTTATGTTATCCGTTGTTTACTCAACCTTTATTTCAAGGACAACTGAGAATTTTACATTTCCTGAGGGTTTTGTTTCGGAAGCACATATTTCCTTCCCTAGAAATATTGATATGTGGGACCTAGTAATTAAATGATTAATGTATAAAATGTAACTTGGCCTAACTAAAGAAATACTGTACACACCCACACAAACACACCCACACCATCACATAGATTCCTTGCATGCCTTCAGCAAAGAATCAAAAAGGAAAAGTTGTGATGATAACCTTCCATGGAAGCAATAAAATTGGTACTGTATAAGTTTGTTATGTTGCAACACACAAAATATCAGTAAAAGAATATCAAATCCCAAAGATCTGTTCTGAAATATCTTCACAGTAAAGTTTTTCCTTGCCACAAAAATAAAAAAATCCAAGTGACTGTACCTGTGCACACATGCAAGCAATGCACAATACAGCAGTCACAATAAAACTCAGACTGACAATGAGGAAGAATTTGCTGACTTCATCGGCACTACATCTCACTGAACATGACATTTCTAAAAAACAAATAGCTGGGACTTCTAAAATAAGCCAGAGAATGCCCCCCAAAAGCAAATAAAACCTGATAAAGACTGGCCATAAGTCACAAAAGAAAATGAACTGCATCAAAGGCCAGGGTTGTTGGATTTAAATCAAGCTGATTCAAATTATGATTAAAATCATGATTTTTATTAAAAAATTCATGATTTAAAATCACTGATTTAAATAACTTTTTATCTTTTTTGAAAAATAAAAAAATCAACAACCCTGTCAAAGGCACAAACTGGTGCAACAAAGACTGATTCATGACAAAGGACATTTTGCATGTAATACTGAGGTAGAGCACAAGCAGATATTACATAAGAAAGGTACCGCAGGCCTACAGTACCTATCATGTTGTAACCTGCGAGTCAATGAAATACTGAAGCAGTCACAGATATTCCATTTGGCCTGTCAGTGAAGGCCCCAAATCATGTAAAGAAGGGTAGCTAATGCACTATCTAACATTCCATTCATGTCAGTGAACCTTGGCACACTTTCAAAGAGAGGCCCCAAATCAACATGGGGTATTTCATGAGAAAGAATAAAAGGCTTTTTGAGGAGGCCACTCATCTAAAAACTTCCCATGAGATTCTCCAGAGAATTTCTTGTGAGATTTTGGCCCCAACTTTTTGTGACAAATTGCTCATGAGAATTTTCTTATGAGTTATCATAGGGATGTCATGAGAAATTTGTCATTAGATGGGCAAATGGTCTTCTAGGGGTAGTAGTTTTGATTCAGGATACAAAAAGTCGAGATGTACTGTAGCAATTACTCTGATCAATCCCTTATAAATAAAAAAAATCCCACATAAATTCCTATAGAATGTAAGATGTGGGAATTATGTTGGTATTTGTGGATGTGGTAAATGCAAAATTCTACCAGTATGGGAAATCTACTGTATGGGAAAATGCATAGGAAAATTTTTCCCTATATAGAAAATTTTTCTCTGGGAAATTATGGGAAGTTTTTTTTTTTCTATGTAGAAAATTTTCCTCCACAAGAAATCTTCCCTTACAGGAAAGCTCTTTCTTACTTTGATGAAGTCCTCAGAATTGACAGCTACTGTACATCTACACACTTTGTTAAAATCCAATACTACCTGTCTCATCTGCCTCTCAACAAGGTGGTACTACAAGCTGAATATTTTGGCAAGTTGAAGTTGCATCAGGGAGCAGGAGGTATGAATAACTGAGTATCACCATACGTAAACAAATTTGCCTTGTCTTGAATGGATGTTACAGAGAATACCCTAGTTTGCAAGCATTCTGACTGGTCCATATTTTGGGGGCCAAAACACTGAGATGGCCTGTAATCAGGGAAAAAGGTCTGCTAGTTGATACCCTTCATTGTTTAGGAATCGTCCATTAGCTGAGAGAGTAGTTAAATATTGCCTCCTCATGAAAAAGATAAACTTCAAAGAGAAAATTCAGTTTCACAGTCGCACACCGCACGGTACAGTTCTACACAACTAAGCCTAGGTATCATTAGTAGTACAGTTAACTAGTGCGGTACTTAAAACGAATTCTGTCAAGTTACTGTACTGTAACATTAGGCCTAACACTATAGTCTACAGTACAGTAACACTAACAGTAACACTGTTGCAGACCAGGCAACTTAAGTTACAGTAGTGTAACGTTAGAGTAGATCACTATTGACTTGCTAACAAAAGAAATACTTCTGTATGCTTACTGGATCAAGAAGAGGACTAATTCCAACACGTCTGAACTTGTTCAATAACTTTTCGGCGTTTTCAAATAATTGTTCGGAAGACTTCATTTTTGTATCACTCAAATTCCACGTACATCAACCATTTACACTGGAGTTTCTAGGGGCGTAAGATCAAACATGTAGACGCGGGTGCAGAGAGCTGTTACAATCTTCAATCGCCTCTAATAAATTGATACCACGAACAGCTCATAACTCAAATTTGGGGTGAGTGATACACCCGAGGGGACTTCCCGTCTAGCGATAGAGATCGCCTGCTTCCGAATTCCCGTGAGAGTGTCATGTGTTTCAGTACTTGATCGACGTGACTTGTTTTGCATAAAGGCCTGTGTACACTTTCAACATTTTAGTGTACATGTGTTGACACATGTTGCCGACACATCTGGACACAGATTTTTTCCTTGGATAAACTATACTTGTGGGGGGCAACGTGTGTCTGCGACATGTTAAAAATTGGCGGAAAAGCAGGATTTCTAAAGGAAGATGAAAGATTCACTATGTTGAAGAACGGTCAGATTTCGGAGGAACTGCAACAATGAATATTGACGATTATTTCTGGGAGGAGACTCAGGAGACAAAAATGGCGAAACGCACAAAAAAGAGGCTAGAGGGCAGAGCCCGACCTGGATCACCACGGGAGAGCAACATCGGTCTTACCACAGTCTCTTGAAGAAGCTCAGTTGGACTTGAAGATAGACCCTCCTGTATTATTATGATAAACGTGAAAAAAATCGATTCATTGAACTCATTCTCAAAAGGAGTTATTTGCGTTTTGGATGCCTGTTTAAAAGAACTTCTGAAGGATGTATGGTGTGAGGTACAAATTTTTAATGGATTAGAAATTAAGTAGTTTAAAAAAAAAAAAAAACTGAAGAGAGCGCTGTATTGTTTTCTTTTATGTACGTATCTCTTATATATTTAAAAAAAAACTCACATTAATTCGTACATGAAATGAGATGTGAGAATTATGTGGATATTCGGGGCATGTGGAAAAGACTCTCCCCATATGGGAATTAACTCTGTGGGAAAATCTATTTTCCAGTATAGAAGAACTTTTCTCCTGCGTGGGATTCTATAGGAAAGTTTTCTCATAACGGAAATTTGTGGGAATTTTTTTCCTATTTGGGAAATTTTCCTCTAGAGGAAATCTTTCCTTACAAGAAAGCTCCCCCGGCTTACTGTGATGGAATCCTTATTGAGCAGCTAGATCTAAGCACTTTGTTGAATTCTTTGACTTATTCCTGACTGCAGTAGCTAGGCCCTATCTTCTAAATTAGGTGGTGCTCCAAGCTGGGTATTTTGTAAAGTTGTAGTAGCAACACTGGCAGGATGTATGAGTACGTAACTGAGTATCACCATATATGGGCAAATAAAATTTGCGTTCAATGTCTTGAATGGACGTGGCAGGCCCTTGCAGCATTCTGATTGGTGCATGTTTTTGGAGCGAAATCACTGAGATACAGGGGTGAAATAAGCCATATGCTCTAGGGAAACACACAGTGGCGGCGCCAGAATGTCAGACTTGGGGGGAGGGGGAGGGAAACTGAGGGCAGAGAAAATGTTGGGGGGCAAAGATTTTCGCGCCCAGTTCGAAACCGAGCGCGAAGCGCGATCGCGAGGCCTTGTGGGTGGGGTCCAGGGGCCCGCCTTACGGCCCCTGGTGGGGACCAGGGGCAAAGCCCCGGTGGGGGTCCAGGGGAGAAGCCCCCGGAAGCTCTGAGGTTTTAGCATATCTCTGGGTGGAAAATTAAGCCCCAAGAGAGGTATATTATTTATTTTTATATTATTTATTTTTTCGGTTGACCGTACTCCAAGGTTCCCAACTTTTTTCTTTGGGAGCACCATTTCACATTTACGCGGTACCACCGAGTACACACACACACACACGCACATAGGCTACATACACTTCCATTCCATTCCTATGTTTAGGAAAACAACCACCTACCCGCCCGGCCCTTATGCTGGACGGTAATTCCAGAGAAAATTGGTCTGACCCGAGGCTGGCCTACTGTTGAAGTGGCTACGGGCATGATATGAAAACTGGCAGCCTGTGTAACATAAATTAGGCATTTATCAATCACGGGTTCTCTGAAGCTGTTATTCAGTCCAATGGAAATAGTTTTGTGATTAAAATTAATTTTGGATGAGTACAAGATCTGATTGGGAATTAAGGGTGAGAGCAACTGGGGGGGGGGGAACTGGGGGGACAAGGAAGCAATCTGGAGGGGCAAATTTCCCCTCATCCCCCCAACCCGTAGCGCCGCCACTGAAAACACATGAAATATGTCGAGATACATGTTGCCAACTTTTCTCGCTCTGCATGCACTGCCAACACTTCTTCTAGGTGTTGCGGCAACAACTGTGTCGACACATGTGTCCTGAAATGTTGAAAGTGTACACAATCAAATTTTACACCCGTTAGCCTACCCTCATCACGGTCGTGAACTCTCACCTTCACAAACAGTTTTCTTGCCATGCTTTGATCAAATGATCTCTAGCACCGCATTCACCTTTCTGTATAAGCTTTTTACCAAAATATGACGAGAAAATGAATGAATTTTACTCAAAAAACTGAACGTAACTCAAAAAACTGAACGTAACACTAAATCAGTAAGTCACTGTTCGCCATATTTGCAAACCTTCGAATAAGTGAGTGATGCTGTATTTTCCTGTTTTGCCCTTCGAATGGCCACCAAAAGCGATTTTAATGAGTATTTATTGTAATGAGAGTACTGCATGAATCGTTTTTTATGATTCTGGAGCATTTTATAACAAAGCATAAATGGGTTAAACATTTGTGTCAACGGCGCAAAGGCTGTGGTGTGGAGTGTTAGCAAGGTAACGCACAGCTGTTCAAGGGCCTTGTTCAGGGGCCGGCTATAAGTATAGCGGAACTAGACCAAAGTCAACTTTAAATGATGAATGGTGCGCATATCGCAGTATTTTCACTCAAACAGTCAGCTGAGCAGTGTGAACCAACCGCGAACTCGAACCCCTGAATTACAGTTGCATGGAAAATGTCATCGTCGGGGAAAGCCATTATTGAGAAGCTGCACTTCGTCATGAAGCACGCAGTTGCTAGGAAAGGGTTTGATCAGTATCTAAAAGATGTATGTGCTGTAGTGCATTATTACATGCCTATGTTTTTTTTTTTTATTAATTACTGTGCTGTGCTGTAATGTGTCCTACTCTTAGCTACTGCCCCGGCCTAGGCCACAGTACTGTAAGTGAAGTCAAAAGTGAGACAATACTGTTAAGACCAAGAAGTAAGAGTAAGCACAGTGAGAGTGAGGCCGAGAAGCCTACATTGCGGTAGGCCTAGCTATCATACTACTGTACGTATAGTATGGATGGATGAAACTACGCATATTACGCTACACTGCAGTACTGTACAGTAGTTGCTGGAAATGTGATCAAATGCAAATTGCAATATTAGTATTAATAATCTTGCGCTAGCGAACTTTGAGTTACAATAATTTTCAATGTAATTTGACCCAATCTAGTAGGAATTGTAATTGGCAGTGTCCTCCTTGAATTCGGGATCTGGCTCTGCAAGAGCCTACTAGCGGCTTGATCTGGCCGGCACGTTGAAAAAGTAGTCGCGGCCGCGCATCAGGCCGGCCGCTGTTGAAAGTACCGTCTCAAAATCGTTTGAATTCATTCGTAGCCTATTCGATTTGAGTGGTTGAGCAACTTGAGCCCGTCGCCCCTGATGGTGTTGGGTTATATGCATGAACCCGCCGAAACTGTGTACGGTAAAGGTACTGCTCCTCCAGCAGCTTCGGATCATCGTTCAGTTCAACCACGCATATTTCTGTAAAACTGAGCTTCGGCCGCGCAAGAGCTAAAAATCTGTAGTCACTTGCCCGCACGGAATGAAAACTTTCCAGTCTGGGTACAGTACAGTGTTCAAACAAGGATGATGAAATGAACAGAGTGATTTAACTTTCTTTTAGTCATCACAGTATAAGCTACAAGGGCTGATAGTGAAAACTTTATCAAGCTTCTAAGTCCATTGCGTTTTCAGGCTTATTTGACAGGTGCATAAAGTTTGGTTGAGCGCAAAGTTTGATACATGTAGGACTATACATGTACTGTACCTATTTCTTCCCAAGCGTACTGGGCGATTCCACACATGTTGCATGGGACATTCAGAGGCTATTTTGAATACACTCTACTTTCTTCAATTACAGTTTTGAATAACACAAAGTTACCTTTTTTGGAAGATTATTCAAATGCAACATGTTTGTGAGTTTGGAATGTACAGTATCATGGATAAAGTCACTAAGAAGAAAGGTCATGATAAATGGGTCATGTTGCCAATGGGTCAAAAAGTGGATATGGCTTTTCACTGCATCTTTTCAATTGGCAAAATTCCGTAAATTCTATGGGTGTATAAGTCTTGAAATTGATATTTAAAATTTTTGTATTACCCGAGGGATTTAAAGAGGAAAAGACCTTGTGTTAGTCTTGTGTTGTATGGGACAAACAAAAAAGTGTTACATGGGGCATACCAACCTTTTCTGATAAAAGGTCAAGTGTTAAAATGGATACACTGTATGTAAAACAATATTGTGAAATGCATTAAATTGTCAATGTACTTGATAAATTAAAACAACAGCATGTAGAGAATGGTATTACTGGAACAAACACAGACAAACTTAGGCAATTACATAGAACTTCAGCACAATGCTAATGTATGGAGTGACAAATATATGTTTCATACTGCACTTTGCCACTTTATCCATTTGATGGACACAATTTAAATTCTCTACCGTAGCAATTTAAGAAAATATCATGAAAAGTGCAACAAGGAGCACCAGCCATGCATCGGCCTTTATTAGCATTTTTCTGACGCTAGGAGTTTAGGGCATATGTCAATCTGGACCATATACAGTAACTGGTCGGGATTGACCTCATTTGATGCACCATATCACCAAGGTGGTTGATTTTACAGTTGAGCTGGCCACGGTAATTCTGCACCATCTGAAGTGATAAAATACCTCAGTGAATGTCACACAGTCACTGTGCTCATCTCTTGGTCAGCCACTGGTGGCGCTGCTGCAGCCACTGATGGGGCCACTGCAGACACTGGCAGGGCCGCTGCAGCCACTGGCGGGGCCACTGCAGCCACTGGCAAGGCCGCTGCAGCCATTGGGTGATGCTAAAGCTTAGTAACAAGGAGTACTGTATATGGCTTCACTGGCTGCAGCTTCTTTCTAACTCTGTATGAGGGAACTGGATGTAGTGGCTGCAGCTGCCTTCCAGCCACATTTCACAGTTCACAATACTGTAGGACATAACCTGGATATTCAGTGGCACAGCTGGCTGCACAGGCTGGCAAGGCCTCGTTGCTAAGGGTGGTCTTTTGTTAATAAACTCAACAACAGCGGCTGTGCCAGCGGCTGGGAGGCCAACTTTTGACATGGTGCGTAAGATTTATGTTACGGCAAGTGGCATTATACCAGCATGATTTACGTCTGCTATACAGTGATTAATACTTTAAACACATTTGACAGTGCCTCACTGCTGTGGTGGACTGCCGATCTGTATTCAGTGTTGTCCAACCAAAGTTGAAAGTTAATGTAACACAGAAAAGGCCTTTTTACAACACTGGAAGCGTACTCTTCCGTAAATTACATGTCTTTAAATCTCAGAAAACATAAGTACCAATACATTTTCATGAGTTAACTGATTTGAGAGACTGAAAAAAGGCAAGCTACATCCACATTTGTTTCTAATTCTGCAAGGTAATTTCTGTGAATATTCCTGATTTTGAATCACTTTTAAAGTTGGAGTATGGGTTATTCTGGCAATCAGCTGGTCATGTACAGTACCTTTTGTCTTTGTCAGTGTTTCAGGGGAGAAAAAGTAGGGGAAAAGATTACCTGTCATTAAATCTGACAGGGAGCTGTGCACTCATCTTCCAGATACAGTATTTGAATATGAAAGTTGTCTCGACATTTTTGTTGGCCCTACAAAATTCAGACTTTCCAAGAAGGTATAGTGCAGTCAATCACTGTCAATTGAAATCAAACAGATCAATTGGGAATGGTTATAAATATTTATGTATACAAAAATAGGGTTTAAACAATGTTATTTTGCAGTGGCTACGCCATGACATGCTCCACAGAATTTGACTTTCATTGACAAATTTTCAACTCATATTCCAGCTTTACCACCATACATTTGGAAGTCTCATTTTAGGTTTTACAGTAATATAATGTGAAATACAACCTCGCATGAGTTTCTTTGAGAGTAATGTCAGAAGGATAGGAATCCTTACTCACTGAGTCTCAAGGCACAGAAGTGTCCCATATTATTTCCTTGATCATTTCAGAGAGCCCTATATTTTGTCAAAAATACTGTAAATCTGGCAGAATTCGGAGCTGAAAATTTAGACCCAAATTTAGGCTCAAGTCTTGGCTTAAGCTTTTTGATTCCCTCTGCCATACATGCATTGAACAATACAGTAGGTTGGCATGGTATTGCTATCTTCTGTTTTAGGTGGCTAGAGGGCAACTGAAACTGTGAACTGTTGAACCTGTAGATAACCTATAGATACGTGAAACGTATCTATAGGCTCTAAGCGAGTCCACAGTGGGCTCACAGTGGGCTCACAGTGGCATTTTAGAGTTGTTTTGTGAAATTCTCTACTGCTTTCCAAACCTGAGTATTCACTTTGATTTTTGTAATGTGTGACAAGGCACTATTGGATGTGAAACTTGACTAAAATCATGATAGGCATTGCAATGTTCTTGTGTCTTCTACAATCCCCACAAACTTATCGATATCACCTCAGCGTGACATATCAATTTTCAATTGGTTTGTCAATTTTATTGACTTCACCCATTAATGCATTGTTTTACACATCACAGCTCTTTCAGATTTCATACACTTTTCTACAAACTGATAATATTTTAATGCTATTAGGAAGTTCCAGTTGACAATTAAGGACTATGGCTGCAAAACAAAGTAACTGGAATGCCAGCCACTAATTATTCAGAAAAGACTTGGGAGATGTCAAAACAGTTTTTGATGAATTTTGTCGCCCAGCTTGCAGCATTTCTCGGCACGCTGGTTTGGAATATATTGTAACCTTATTATACAGTATTTCAAAAGAAATTCTTTTAAAAGCAGTGACACATTGCAGTACTACTTTTTGGCAAAGTCTGTTTTACAGTAACTCACAGATATACAATATAATATTTAGTGAAAAAAAAAAAAATGCTGGAATGATTTAGCACTACGGTTGTTCTAATTTCCTCAGCACCTGTTTCGCTTTGAGTGGACATTTCTACAGTAAGTGTATATGATGTATAGATAGCTGATTTTAAGAGAAAATGCAGTAACAGGATTGTAAGTTTACCTCATGTCATTTTTACTAGTACCTGCACCTCATTGAACTTGCAATTTACTTTCTCTTTAATGTATACTACAGTTTTTTGCCATGCAGTGTAGTCACTTGTCTTTTGAAATACCAACATTTGCTAGTCTCTCCAGTGAAAGTCTAGTTAGTTGCAGTTGACAATTAATTGAAGGCTATAGGCTCAAGAGTGGTACCTTTCCATCCTTATCGCCCACTTGCTATTGGAATGTGGATTTGACCATTAAAGTTCCACGCATCCAAAACATGAGGGCGATGTCCGCTTCAGTTTTCCGGAAAATCCACCCTAAAATCCTGGTAGATCTTACACACCAACCAAAGTTCTATGGCATGTTGTTAATATCATTATGCCAACGTTTTGTGCGCAAATTGTACATGTCGGCTCGTGAAACATTGGTGTGTGGCATATGGTATGTGCCAGGATTAAGATTGGATCCTCTAGAAAATTGAAGCAGATTTTTTTTCACTTTCTTTTCAGAAGATCACTTTGCAGATGCATGCATGACCCTCCCTCCCTCCCTTTTCAGACTGATTGATTGCAACAAAGAGGAATCCTCTTTATGTCTCCCTCTCACATAGGTCAGCGTTCTCAGCGCCTCCTCGGGTAAAGTTGACTTTGAAATGGAAGTGAAGCATGAGCACACCAATCAGGGAGGCACCCTCCACGGCGGCATGACGTCGTCTCTCGTAGACACCATGACTACCTTGGCCTTGATGTCTACGGAAGATGGGACACCAGGCCTGAGCCTAAACCTGGGAGTCAAGTAAGTCTTAGTTGCTGCTGTGCTAAAACTTGGAAAATACTGCTCTGACTACGCACATGGTTGCTGTAAGCCCACATTCACCTGTCAAATTTGCACCAATTGCATGTTGTGCTGTACCTGGTCAAGTATGTGTGTCTGTGTTGACAATACTACTAAGAGTTCATGTTGTTCTGTTGTAGTTTGTATACAATAGCTAGTGGTGTATCAGCAAAGTAGTTGGTTAGTCCTGGGGTCAAGCTAGCCACGGTCTTATGTTTAGGGCGGGCACATAAGCTGCATGTCCAGGATTTTCAGCAGGTTTCCTGAAGGGTGAAGCCCTTTTGTGCTCACTGAGTGTGCAGGACTATCTAAGCAGAGTGCTACCATAGGTTGACACATACAGTACAAATACATTTTTGACTTTAAAAACACCCCAGATGGTCAGAAACAGCACTTCTAGGGTTTTCCTAGCTGCATGTACCTAGCCTAAAAGTTAGGGATCTGATGTCTGCAATTTCTTGAGAAAATCATTTTAGTGAAAAAAAACGTCACTTCATGAACATGATAATAATTTGGATCCATGTAGAACATTTCCCCCTCTTCAATCTTGTTTGCCGCACATTTTAACCTGTGAAAACATCTTTGGATCGGTGCAGGCAAAATGTCTGGCCGTCGCGGACTAGCCTGCATATACTAAGCAGAGCATGTCCATCCGTTAACACAGAGTGTATTGGAAAATTTTGGGCCAAAAGCACCTCCCAGGCCAGTGGAAATCACATAATTTTCCAAGACCATTTATCTGCATATTTTATGATGTTGCTGGCCTTGAAAATCTTAAATAAGACATGATGTGGCTCCCATGGTCTACTATACAAGTGCGGAAGGCACTTTGCACCACTTAGCAAACAAAATTTCATCAGTATAAACTTCCTATGAACAAAATCTGAACTGGTAAAGAGAAGTTGCACATGAACACAAACTTAAATTAGTTCTTTAGTAGTCATGATTGCATGTGGGTGTGTGCGCAGGAATATTTAAATGTTTTTGTAATATGGTTCATACTGTAAGCATGTGTGTTTTTGCGATGCCCCGCTCATAAACACGATATATCTTGAATGGGCCTTTTTTCACTGATGCTATATTTGGTGTATGTTTTAACCACATTGAGTAAAAGATTCCTATCATTTTTAGTTAGAGGTCAAAGGTCACCTGGTGTTAGCATACTGTTGACTGAACTCCTTGTGAGCACAAAATCTTAAGAATGCAAGCTTGTGCCCATCTCACAGTTTCATGCTGATGAACCACATTGAGAAGAAAACCTCCTTCCTTTTCTTTAAGGTCAATGGTCAGCTTAGGTCAACAGAAGTCAAATTGTGAAAAAAACAAAATTGGAAATGCAATATCTCAAGAACAAAACCTTGGACTAATGTCATACAGTATGTAGTAGACCTTACTTTATCAATCATGAATAGTAGCACAAGATCCAAGTTGATTTCGGTGACAGCCGAATGCATGGAATGCAAACTTACACTGATTACATACATACAGTGTGTTGATGGGCCACAAGGACTCTGCCATTGTTGGTTCAGGTCATCTTAGGTCATCAGTGACAGTCAAATTGTGAACACCATGTTAACACCATGTCAAGAACAAAAGCTTGGACTGGTGTGTCAATAATATCGAGTTCAATTAAGAGCCCTGTTGGTTTTATGGAGGTCATTTAGAGTCAGCAGATGCCACACTGAAGACTGTGTAAACACAATATATACCTCAAGGACACAAACATGGACTGCTCTAGTGATACTGTGTGTTGTGTAGCAAGACAGTAAGAAAAACAATTTTCTTAAACTTTTAAATAGAATGGGTCAGGTGTATGATTTCTTACATATTGTATTCTTGTGACCTGCCCCATTGAGAATATCCAACACAATGAAAAACCTGACTTTTGTTACAGATTATGGCCAGAATTTGAAAAATTGTTTTTTTTTTAATTTTTTATCCTAGTATGGATGACTGGGGCGAAAAGAATCCTCCTCTCAACACCTGTCAAAACACCTGGACGAACAAAGTACATCTGTACTTTACAAAACAAATTTGTACTGTTATAATGTACTAAGTTAGGCTGGTTCGACCCACACTGTGACTATATGAACGTTAGATAAAGTTTATATTCGCCACATTAATTCCTACAAACTGTAAGTACTGTGAGTAGGAGATTGCATTATCAAAATTGCAACACATTTTTGCATTCTGGCTACCTCGTTTCTACTTCTCTGTTAAAATAAGTATGGAATAGTTTTTTTGTTTTTTGTTTTGAGATTTTTGTTTTTAACCACTAACCCGACACTTTATGTACAGCAGTATCCACAGATAATTACTTCTTTCCTTGAATATTGTTTTTCTCTCCTTTTCAGCTTCTTGAAAGCTGCTAAGGTTGGCGAGAGAATCAGGATCGAAGCTGAAGTGATCAAGCAAGGCAGGACTATAGCTCACACCGCAGCCAAAATTTACAACCAGAAAGGAGACATCATTGCTGTGGGGAGCCATGTGAAGCACATTGGATCGTGAACTCTTGGATTTTCTAAATAGATATCAGTGCGTTTACCTTACAGGATGACAGTGGAAGCGTTGGCGATTTGTAAGGAGATGTGGGGTGCGGTAGCATGCCAGTTACAGGTGTCCATGCTTCCGGTGGGAGAGAGACCGGTAGGGAGACTTGAAGGGATTATGTACTTCATTTCTCACTTACCTGTCTCCACACAACAAATGCACTCCCATCTCTGTGCCACGTTAGGGAGACTTGAAATGGCTACGATTGATGGAGACTGTGAGATGATTAACCCATCTTCACAGGTGGATATGTTTCTTCACCGGTTTTATACATGTTTTGATTTTTCAGGGTCCCTGCAATCACTCCTGAAATGCTCCAGCTCGTCTCCTCTCCACGTTTGCAGTCGATCCTGCAAATAGATTTTACTTCTCTTGATTTACATTTCAATTACTTTATTCCTCAAGTTGGTCATTAAATCGACTCTTACAATTCAGAAAGCCCAAACAAATTCTCAGTTTGTTGCATGATGTGTAGCATTTTGTATAGCATTTGTCCACGGTTCATAGGTCATCCCCCGGCCACTTCTTAGTGAGTGGCAAATGGACAGTTGAGAAAAGTTCAAGTTGACTCGCAAGTCATGGCTGAAGAAGACTCTAAATAGATTGAATTAAAATTACTTACTATTAAACTGAATGTTGGCAAACAACGCTACTTTGGTTGTGCAACAATTTGTCTAATACTTTTCAGAAAAGGGTGTGTCATGATCTAAAATATATTTGGAGCCATTAACCAATATTCACTTCACTGGGACCACTCACTGACCTATGTTCTGCTGATTGGGAACTGGGCATTACGGCCCTACATTCTGCTGAAAATTTTGGTTAACAGTTCAAAGTGTACGTCAAGGAGTGGTGTGTGTGTTTGAAAGAAAAAACGTATCAAATACTCTATCTGCATCTGTTGTCTCCATGTAACTATTTTCAGGAATGTAAAGATTTATTTGTTTTTTTTCTTACATTGTAAATTTGCTATTGTTGTTTACCCCTGTAAAAATCAGAAACACACATTTATTAACCAGCAAAAAGTGTTACACAAATTTGAAGGTATTGGTTAATATGCCATGAATCAAACTTTACACGAAGGAATGGCATGATCTTTATTGTTTTAACCTGAGTTATGTGTAAGTCTTCCATATTTTGTCATCAAAGAACTTTGCCTCAACAAATCCTGACAGTGTGTGCACTAGTGTGAATATTTTCTGACAACCTACCTCTAGTCAATTCCATCGGACCTTCGTATAAATATTTGACTATGTAAATACCTGAAAGATTATGGGCATAGCCCTGGTGTCTCAGCGTCTTTTTGTCTTTTTTAGGAAGCACATGATTGGTGTTTCAATAGACAAAAGCAAGTTGGTGCTTTCAAATTAAGTTTGTCCTGCAGACGCCTTCACACCTGCGTTGTCTGCAAAGCGACATCAAAACCAGCATCACTTCAGAGAGACTATATGAAAATAAACCTGAGTGAATGAAGTTGGCCCAGGAAGGCCTTTAAAAGGATGGTCCAGCCATAAATATAGCTTTGATATGTTTAAGAGTAAGTTAATCTGGCCATTACAGTGAAACTTCCATTAAATTCCCATGTGTGGTTCTGGCAGATATGAGCAGTTGAAGTTGCCACATTTGTTACCAACAGTTGACTTGAAGCAAGCAGGAGTGATGTCATCTCCCCACATTGATAAAGCATCCTATGTTTTTCTTCAAAATTTTCACCAACTTTAATACTTCAATATCTAGAGCTATCACAATGTGAATGTATGATGGGTATGAGAGTTTTGCGATCTTCACATAGTAACCAGTACCTAAGCTGACCACCTATTGATTTCAAGGTCAAAGTAATAAATTCAAAAATAAAGAAAACAAAAGACTATTCAGCCATGTGAGGAGATGATGTCACTCCTGCTTGCCTCAAGTTCACAGTTGGTAGAAAAGGGGGTAACTTCAACTGGTAATATCTTGAGAATCACACATGGGAACTGAATCGAAGTTTCACCAGAATGGTTGGATAAACTTACTCTTCAACATATCCAAGCTAAATTTGTGGCTGGACCATCCTTTTAACTTTTTTTTTAATGTAAATTTTTATTTTTTTTTTGTAATAGTGTAAAAAAAACAAGGGATGACTGATAACCATGTATTCAAGTCATTCGTATAAACTATTGTCTCTTTTTCGGTCATTCTCGGTATATATACATATATGTATATATATATATATGGAATTGATATACCTCTAACTCAGTAAAGTGCTCAATGCCTAACAGACAGAGCTAACATACAATATTGAGCCCTATACAATATTGAGTGGTTGCTACACGGTGTTTCATGCCCTATGGCATTCTTCAGGCAACTGGCAGGAATCAGGATTTCTTCGTGAGTTTATCTTTTCTTGGCTCGGTTGGCTGGCTTCTCTCCATGCCTACACTTGCTTATTATCTCTGATCTCTTGTTCAACATGTTTGGTCCGCTGAGCTTAAATATCTCCAACTTTTCATCCAAGCACAAATTGCATTGTCCCGCCGCTCTCCTATGGATGTTGGACTCCTTCAGGATTGACCAAGAGACCTCGTAGTCCTTGTTCTCCTTCTTTAATCCCCAGATATACATTGAGAGCTCTGTTTCTTTACTGTATTTGTCATTGCTCATGGCCTTTTTGTGGTCGTTAAATCTCTCCTTGAAAGTCCCCCCTGTTAACCCCACGTACAATGCAGAACATGCCTCGGATTTTACAGTGGCCTGGTATACTACTTGTGAAGACAAGCACTTTCCACTCATGGGGCATTTCTCTGGGTTTCGGCAGTTGCATTCTTTTTCAGGTTTGTCAGCAGTTTGGGTTTTTGAGGTTACTTTTCGATTGTGTGATTTGATTATGGTCGAAATATTCGGCATGCAGCTGTAACTTATCTTGATGCAATTTTTGTTGAATATTTTGTGCAGCTTATGGTTTGGTGGGAAGTGCTTGTCTATCAGCTTTAGGAAAGTTCCCCCAATATTAGATTTAACGTTCTTACTGAAAGGTGGATTGAACCATATGATCTTCCGTTTTCTTTTTTTTTCTCCTGGTCTCGTTTGTGGTAGTGCGCCCTTCTGTTTTGAATCTTATCTCATTGTCGGTGAATCCACTTTTTCTTAGTCCCTCATTGTATTCTTTGGCCGAAGCGTTGAAAGCGTCCTTGTCTGACGACAGTGTGGATAGCCATTTACTGATGGCACCTGGGATCTGGTTTATGACTGGTTTTGGGTGGTTGGAAAGGGCATTGATGTACATTGGCGTATCGTTGGGTTTTCTATATGGTGTGTGCCTTATATATTTAGGCTCAGCGGACCAAACATGTTGAACAAGAGATCAGAGATAATAAGCAAGTGTAGGCATGGAGAGAAGCCAGCCAACCGAGCCAAGAAAAGATAAACTCACGAAGAAATCCTGATTCCTGCCAGTTGCCTGAAGAATGCCATAGGGCATGAAACACCGTGTAGCAACCACTCAATAGTGTATAGGGCTCAATATGTAATATATATATATGTATACACACATATATATATATGTATATATATATATATGTATATATATATCTATATATATACACACATATAACTATACATATAACTTTGCCAGAGAAACAAATCTATGTATGAAATAAATGAAAGTCCAGTGAAAATGTTTGTTTCATCTCCTTTTCACTTTTTTTTTCGATCTGCAGTTGTTTACTAATGTTATGTGCAATAAGACCTCCTCGCATGTGACGTCACAGTGATACAGTAAAGCACTCTTCACATGGGCAAGGTGTTAAATTTAACACTTGTAGGTGAAGTCTCTGCCTTCCACTCCGTACTCGACCCCCAGCATAGCCTTATATACCGTTCATTTGTTTACCCTCTGGTAGGGTGCTCTTGTTATGTGACTCTCAGTAAAAGGGGGAGGGGGGGGGTGGGTGTACCAGGGTTTGATGAGAGCACTAGGACGCATATTTGTGTTTGGAGATGAATTTGTTAGAATCTCTCTGGCGGATAGGTTTGTCGTTGTCCAAAGCCAGCTACAGTAAGAGAGAAGTGTTCACACACTAAGGAGTGACATCTGAGGGATCAATGCAGATATTGTGGTTACAGTTCCATTTAACAATTGATTCCACTCACTAAAGGATTAATTTAGTTTGACAAGAGATGACGACCTATGACTGAACAGAGGGGGGGGGGGGGATTTACAAGGCGTTTATGCCATATTACGGTTCAGTCTGAGTGAGGGATGTCCCTCTTCCACAAAGATAGGATGACAAGTGATGCTAGCTTTAAATTCGTTGAGCCGCAGCCAGCATTTCAAAGTTGCGATCGGGGGGGGGGGGGGGGGGGCGCTCAACTTTATCAGCCAATCAAACTGTCGCAAACGGTCCACTCACAGTTTAGTCCTATGAAAGTAATTCATTAGCGTCGGTCTGTGACGGTAGTGAAATTCTTTTAGTTGCCTGTTGTCTGTTGAAACTGGAAGAGAGATTTGCACGATTATAATAGATTACATCGAATATTACCATAAAAACTGAGTTAATCCGTCTCTTAACCCAATTTAAGATCTGATGTGATGTCGTCATTTCGACGCTCATCTTTCCTCACTACAGCATGCAAACTAATGTACTCTGTTACGGTTGCAGAAGTGTTTCAACGTAGGAACAGACTCTCATACAGTTATCTCGCAGGAAACTTTTAGATGCAAAAGAACAGCGTTTGGAATGAATTTGTCTGAATTTTTTGTTTCATTCCTGTGTCAAAACGTTCAAGTTCCAAGTGTCGTGGACCAATCTACGACCTACAGAACCCATTTCTGTACATGATCGGCACCAGACTTATAGAAGGGACGTATTTTATCATGTGAAGAAAGAAGTTACCAGACCCTTGTATTAACGTCACATATACAGACAAGGGAGCGCTGCATGAGGCAAACAAATGGTGACAAGTGCATATGGCTATGCGATGATACCTCATTCGTTGAAAGACTGGACGTTCAATAGATCACTCAATCATTAACATTATGGAATTGTTCATAGTATTTCACTCCAGTGGCGTGTGCACCGAGGGCTTCGAAGGTGGGGGGACACAACCTGTAATTCCCACGATTCGGTGCGCACCACGAGCGCGAAGCGCGAGCGTGCAAGCGTTTGGTCCAGGGTCCCTGGCGGGGTCCAGGGGCAGAGCAGCCGGTGGGGGTCCAAGCGCCAGCAATATAAGGTAATAAGAATACCTTAAATTTGTTTTGCAGGCCTTTTTAATCAGGTTTCTTTTGTTTCAGATTTTCCGAATTTCGATGTCAATGACAATATTGAGTTCAGGTTATCCTCTATGTATGGTAGGCTGCAGTGTGTCACGTACATTGACATGACTTTAAGTTTAACACCGTGAGGCCAGTCATTTGGTCAAGAAGACTTCTTGAGATGATCGCGAAAGTTTATTTTTTTCGTAGCATTTTCACAAAATGTCTGTATACCAGAGGAACATAGTTTTAGCGCTGATTTATTTTTTGCCCTGGAATCTGAAGTGTAAAATTGGAAAACATGCGAAGCGCTCGGAATTTTTTAGTTATCCTACAGTAATATGTGAGAATATCGGTAACAATTTAAAGATTATGCAGGTCAGTAATTGTGCTGGCAGTTGGGCCCTATTGGGCATAGACGGTACTACCTTCGCTGTACTTCTCCAGTCACTATAGATACTCAGCATGGCCAACACATTAGAGAACAGTAGCAGCTAGGGTTTGTGACATGGGATGAAATTAACTATAGGCCTACATAAACTGTGTACTCTGCCTTCATGTTATTTGGTAACCTGTGTTGCAGTAAACCTGTTTGATGATACTTGGTTTATTTCTAACCCAGCGTTAAGCATCTACGCCCACTATGCTGGAAATTAAAGATTATTATTATATTAATATAATTTCAAAACTAGCAAATCAAATAACAATTTAATAATAATTATTATTTTTTTATTATTATTACTATAATTATTATTATCATTATTATTATCATTATCGTCATCGTTATTATTATTATCCTCTCTTCCACAGCTCTATTAGCTGGATTCACATGTGCTGACATCGGGATCTTACCCTGATCCTGGGAGGTCAAGCACCCTTCTGAGGATGTGGGAGCCGCCGAGTATTGCTTGCTTCATGAGTTTCCTCATGTCATGTTCTCCGGGTGTCCTTTGGAGATGGTCTTCCAGGCTGGTACTAACTGCACACAGTGCCCCGATTACTATTGGTATCACCTCTGCCTTCACATCCCATAGTTTCTGTAGTTCTAACTTCAAGTCTTGGTAGTTTTGTAACTTCTCGGATTCTTTCCCTCGTATGTTTTTATCAAGGGGGATCGTAACATCTATTATTTTGGCGTTCTTTTCCTGCTTGTCTACCACAATTATGTCAGGTCTCCTTGCTGTTATGACCCTGTCAGTTCTGACTTTGAAGTCCCACAGTATTTTCACTCGATCTGTTTCATTGACTGTTTCTGGTCTATGCAGCCATGGTTTTTGCTCACCAGTGGGAATACCGTAGTGTCAACATATTTCACAGTGTAGGGCAGCCATAGGCGTAGATCCCGGGGGGGGGGGGGGGATGGGGGAATATATCCACCCAATATTTGACTAGGGGGATGGTCAATGTAATCATCCCCCCAATGTTCAGTCTACAGATACGTGTTTTTTACTGACATTAACCTACATTTATTCTCCCCTCATGATTAACATGACTCACGTTGTTCACCTACGTGTGCAATATAATGCTGTCTATGTAGGCTACGTTACAGTCAGAAGGTTTCCAAACTTTTTTGGCGGGAATGGTTGATAATATGGGAACTATATCATCTCATTCTGTAAGGTTGCACAAAAATTCCAGCTTAAGTTTTATGTATTTATATGTATGTCCTTTGCATTACTTTCATGAATAAAGTTGAAAATTTTCTGGTTATCTCCAGCCAACTTGCAAGTCATGTAATGGTCTTCGAACTCAAATTTTTGTTACCGGGGATAACCCTGAGTTGATACCTGCCTTTTAAAACTTAACGGTACATCGTTGCTCTAGAATTGTTCAATTTCAGTCCTCCAGTGCAACTTGATAAAGAGGTTTGTGCTCGAAAGAGCTTTTCATAAGCGTATAATCATGTCAATACCCTGCAACATTACCTCTGTATTTTACCCCTTAAAGCAGTTTTCCTGGGGCCTCTGAGGCGTTAAAACCCAGGAGCTTCCGGGGGCTTCGCCCCTGGACCCCATCTTTTAGGGGCTTCGTGCTTCGCGTGCACACATCATCTCCACCCAATGTTGAAAAGAAATCTACGCTCCTGAGGGCAGCTGCTACTTTATTATGCCTCTCCAGATATTAAGTGGCTACAAGTTTCTGGCATCCAGCCACGAGGTGGCTCACGGTCTCATCTGTTTCTTTGCACATTCGACACTTACTGTCAGTTGTCACTTTCATGATGTTGGTTTGGTGACCTTTTGTGTGAAGTGCCTGATCTTGAGCAGCTGCGATGAGTGCTTCTGTCTCTGTTTTCAAGCCTGTGCAGGAGAGCCACTCGTACGCCATCTCCGTAGTTGTGACCTCTTCTATTTGCGGGGGGGGGGGGGGGGGGTATTGGCCGTGTAGTGGCTTCTCTCTCCATTTACTTCTGTAACTCCGTGACCATCCTGCTTTCCACTCATCCTTCCTGACCGCCTCTTGTTGTTGATTTTTGGTTTGCCAAGTAGCTTGGGGTAGGGGCTCTTTGTCTTTCATTCTTTGGATGTATTCATCAAGCCCCACACTTTCACCCATGACGGTAGCTTCCACCTCTTTTAGTCCCCTACCTCCCTGGTGTCTTGGGAGGTAGAGCCTGTGTACGTCTGCTCTTGGGTGGAGTCCTCCGTACATGTTCAGGAGTTTCCTTGTCTTGCGGTCGAGGTCCTTCATCTCTGTATGTGTCCACTCAATTGTTCCTGCTGTGTGGCTGACAACTGGCATGGCATATGTATTAATGGCCTGGATCTTGTTCTGTCCATTTAACTTTGTTTTCATGACTTGCCTGATCCTCTTAGTGTAGGTCTTGATCGTGTTGGCCTGTACTCGTTTCTGGGGTTTTTCCATGCCCTGCAGGATACCGAGGTACTTGTATCCTTTTTCTACTTCAACGTCTCTGATCTTACCGATGTCTAGGATTGGGCCCTGCGTGGCTACCACCTTCCCTCTCTTGATGATGAGATTATTATTATTTCTGCTCCCTCACAACCCCTCGCTTGGACTTGATTTTTCCGTGATCTCTCCTGTCCCTCAGACCTTGGGATCCTACCCGGAATATTATCATTATTATTTCATTTTTCGGTGTCATAGGGTTTAATAGATGAACCCACTGTGGGAGAGTGAAATCCATGATGGACCTAGATAAAAAAATAAGAAATGGTACTCTTAAAATATGAAAGCTCCCGACAAGGAGATCTGCTCGTGACTCGGTGCACGAGTTGCCTTCGATAGGATATAAAAGATACAAAACCATTGCACACCAGGGTGTATTTAATGAATACCCTACGGCTGAATTGTCGAAGAGCGCCTACCTCAGTGCGTGGAAATTCAGTATGGGGACCCACGCCCGTTCTGAAACCGTGGCCCTTGCTTGATAACTAGTTCATGAGGAACAGGTTCGTGCAGTTCGGATGGCATTGAAAACTTTGGTTGGCATTTAATTCCCCATTTTGTCTGAAAGCAGGGGCCTCGGTGGCTTTCTCCATGATGGAAGGGGAAGGGGGTTGGGGCGGAGGTGGAAGGGGTTGGGCAGGGGAAGGGGGTGGTGGAAGGGGGTTCTGGCAGGGGGTGGGGGAAGGGGGTTGAGGCAGGGGGTGGTGGAAGGGTCGAGAGATCATTATTTTGGTATTAACCGTTCATCTACAACGGAATAAAGTGTGCAACTAGTGATACACTGCCGCTGTGTAAAAAAATGCACTGGTGAACTCAATCGATCAGATATGATGACACGTTCATTTAATCGTCAAATTTATATCCTCTTCTGGAACAAATCAATTGAAACACACATAACCCCATACATATGTATTCTTGTTAGTCATTCCCTAAGAGTAAGCTACATAGTCATGTTTAAAATATAACCTTTTTTTATTAATTAATCATTACATACAACAAAGGTATGATTTAAAGAGGACGAATTTTCATCTCTGTATACTTGATATTGTGCTGGCCTCCAGGAAGATTATTCCATCGAATACTCAGGTGACAGTCGGTGCAGCCAAAGTAGTCCCCGTTGAGGTTAGAATTATGGCAATGATGATACCACCAGGCACCGTGAAAATTAACGGCACAGTTAGAGCTATAAGTATCGTGATCACTGTCGTAGGTAGAAAACGACATATTCCTGTGATGAGAGAGAGCGTTAACACCTGTAAAAAGAGACACATACAACGAGAATTTAAAGAACATCTTTGTGATTATTTCCTACTGATTTCCATAGGCAGGCTGATATAAATAAATGACATCTTCCAAAATTAGGTCAATTTTTTTTTTTACGTTTTAAATTACAATGCAGATTACAATCCCATGGGTCTGAAATATTGAAATTGGTAACATCTTTTTTTCCTTATCAATATTTTATCGTTATGAAATGATAAATTTATATTGATTTATCCATCTCGGGGAGGCTAATGACAACCTCTGTTCATCAATCACTGAGAAATTGGTGGGAGGTTTTGTAAAGGGTGCAATTGATATGTATCGAATAGTGTTTCATAATTTGGACGATTCGACTCATGCTTCAATGATCTCGTTGTGCATGCGGCAAAATGTGAGAATCTCTTGGTACGATTGTTATAAAAAAGACAAAAAGGACAAGAAAAAAAAAACATAACAAAAACCGAACACATCTATTTAAAAGGAAACCATTCTGCGGTTAAGTATCTTATTAAAGATTCTCTCGTTAATTGTTTTTAAGCGGGTTTTAACTCTCTAACGTCATTCAAAATCTAGAATAGCCCGCAAATGATATACGTTATGTATTTGTGTATTGCGCCATCACATTGGCAGGAACTGTGAACGTGGCATAGTGCAAATTGCGGTTGCAGTAGTCTAAATACGCACTAAATGCTTAACGCTTTTTGCCGCAGGAACGAGGACAACGACACATTACAGCTTTGTACATCTGATTATGTCGAGTAATGTACGTTACATATTGAGGTGATTCCACATAGTATCTTTATTTGTACTACTAGAGGGTAACATTTTCTGAATTGTATAACAGCACTTCTTCATCAAAACCACCAATATTTGAAATGAGGTATTTCTCGTTTCCTTCTAAAAATATGCTTTCCATCATTCATAATCAAACAGGTAAAATGCCGGCACTGCTGATATTGACCAAATTCAATTACATTTACAGCTAATCAAATAGGCCCATAATAATAATAACGATGTCGTCTGTTGGCTTTGGTTTTTCCTCCCCTCATTTCACTAGTTCCCCCCCACCAAAGAAATCTAAATATGCATCCCTTTTCACAAAAAAAGTACGCGTACTACACGTCGTGAGATTGTGTGCCCCCCCTGACGTTATTTTCAGATTTCTCTTTTAGATATTCTCCCCTCCAACTATATATAAGAGTCCAAGTTGGACTGGCCTCTGTAAAGCAATATCAATTTATATGAATGATCACCTCTAACAACGTTTCAGTTTTCATCTGTCTTGTTATGACAAGTCGTCCTTTATCCAGGTAGTAAACCGAACATTTGATCAGCATCCCAATTTTTTGGTCGGAAGTGACAATTCACAGTTTTGAAATACATCCGTAGTTATATACTGCTAGTGAACTTAATCCATAATTAAGTAACATCATCAATTCTCATCAGCATAGGTCGCGTTTCAATTTCACTTGATTGGTTTCTTTTTTTCAATGGTGGAGAGAAACAACGAGTCCTTAAATTTTATGGGACATCGTCGTGTGAGTCGTCTCCTTCAACATCAGATTCGAGCAGAGAATGTTTAACCTTAACCTCACTAGAGAGAAAGGGAAAGTTTGTATTAATGAGTCTCTACGGAGCTACTATGGAGCATCAAACGACAATTTTTGAACCACTAGCTGACTTTTCTTCAAAAATGACAACACGCACAAGGATCAATTATCCCAACAACGATACATGAGCATCCCACGTAAAGCTTACAAGAATGTTATATGGAAGTGTTTTGTACGAAAGCCGCACAGAAAGCACAATCTATCATTGAACTTTCTTTAACAATAATTACCTGCTGTGCTCTCTGGTAAATACTGTCCGAGGTCTACCAATCTGTATTTGGTCCATTCATCGCTGATGCGGAAAAGGTCGAACTTGGCGTGATAGGCATCTCCGATTTTATTGACAAAATCGATTCGAAGTTCATAGTCACCCTGGTTGGTCAGATAAGCCAGTTTGTCGTTTCCTAGCCAGAATTCCCTCTGTAGAAAGCCGAACCCGTTTTTATACTCCATCCAGTTTCGGTAGAAATCGACGTCGCCATCCATCCTACGTTGGAATATCTGAAAATCGAATTACAAAGCAATGCATACGACACATGGTTACGCAATATTTCCTGGACTCAACGGAAAACACTTAACTAGGTTTGTCTTTGACCGTAAATTAAACAGTGTTGCAGGAGTGGATTTAGAATTTTTTTTTTAAAGGAGGGGGGGGGGGGAGGGTAGGCCTACATCTAAGCGGAGCACCACCATCCCAGAGCATACAAGAAAAAGTTTGGGTTTTACAAGCCCCAGATGGCAGAGAGCCGACACTATCCGAGTGTACTCAGCCTTGAAGAGTGATCTCATATCTGCATTTCTCTAGTACTATCTTTCTTGGTACTGTCTAATCGGAGGGTAAATTAAAGATTCTGACTTTACAAATCCCCAGGTGGAAAAAACGGCACTTTCCGAGCGTGTCAAACGGCATGTAACCAGCCTTGAAAAAGAGATTTCATGTTCTGCAATTTTTCAATTATGAAAAAAAACAAAAAAACAATCTATATTGCAATCTATGTGTAAAGTGCTAATACATATCAGATTAACTGAGATAATATGTAGAAAAATCCTTAGGAGTTATGCTTCCTCTTTCATTTCTTCTTTTGGAACCACTTTTTTCATTGACACTTAGCCCAAGGCCCAGTTCCGGGGTTTTCCTCTGCAACTGGCCTTGGGGGTGAGACATTACAAAACTTCCAGTAAGAGGCATAGAACACATATTCCTGAATATCATCTAAGGGACGTGAAAATAATAAAATATGAAAATGAAATAGCGATTTGTTCTGTCTGCAATTTCTGACAAAATTTGCCATGTGTAGAACATTATTTAACACAAATCTGCTCAGGAGTTATAGTTATACCCGATTTGGATAAAGAAAGAGCCAAGAAGTTATGTATACACAATGTATGTCACAAGTACCTATGCTTGTTTAATGCGACTTGATATGCGCATGTGCAATTCCTTCACTGGTTTCTCAAGGTTCCTGCTGGCTTTGACACCGAATTCTAAACAGACATTTGCGTTCGGAAATTTTTAATATTTGCTCACGCATTCTGGTTGTGCCTCAGACAAGTCGTAAAAAGCTCAGTCCTTTCCTCTTTTGAGAAAATATTTATCGAAATTTGATTCTGTTACTGTAAACAACAGCATAAAAGATATTTAGATAATGGGACCTGACTGAAATTTGGGTGACCTCTGTACAAATGTCACGAACTATGTGGTGAATTGTTATAATCAATACGGTAAACTTTGGTCATATATAGCTTACTGACCAGATGGAAATGTATCTGGAGAATTCTGAACCCGCTACACTCACCGTCCACTTCCCACCATCTATCGAGTTATTGCAATACACTTCAAACGGTTCTGGGGATCCGTCGGGTTGTATTGTAAATATTCCTGATTCGGTCATTTCTCCATTGCACTGTTCGTAGACTTCTTTACAATCTCTCGGATATTGCGGTTGTTGGTAATAAAAATACGATGATTCTGAATGAGAGAAGTATTACAACAAGAAAAACTGAAGGACTAGGCGCGTAGGATATACCAATCAAGGGACACCGGTATAGTGTAAAGATGGCAAACTGCCTCTCCATCCCATAATGTAATGATAACAACAATAAGCTTATGCGAACCAGGAAATGAAACTTGATATCGCCTGAAGCTTTTATATCCATATATATATGTGTATATATATGTATATACTTATATGTATATATACGTATATATATATATATATCTATATATATCTATATCTATATATATATTTATCTATCTCTCTCTCTCTATATATGTATATATTGTACCTTAGGTCGTCATTTCGCTTTCTACCTACGTTTTCGGTACCGTTTTTAAGCATATTGTTACTGTCGCAAATGCTTTTATCATATTCTGTACCCTTTAAAACATGTAATTTGATCTGGTTAGGTTGAGGTTAGTTTCAGAGTTAGGAGAAATACAAGGTGAAAATTCAATTTTTTTGGAAGCGTGTTAGTCCACGGAACCTACCTCGACTTAAGGTGCAACCCAGGGTAATATGCCTTATATAATACTATGTAATTTAGTATGATGATGATATAATATAAACTAATAATATGTATAATATGACGATGGAACAATACTCACCACCGACATCCCGTTTGCTTCTCATATTTACGCCTTGGTCAACGTCATTGTTTCCTGGCTGTACAAGAAAGTCAAATTTATATACAAATGCTTGATGTAATAAAATGATGTTTTACTGCAATCGAAAACAGTTGTAAGGTATTCAAGTAATTTCATCGACTACGGTAAAATATATTTCTGTGACGTTTGAAGCGCCTGAAGTGGAAGAAATGAGCGAATTCATTTGAGAACCTCCGTCCGAAATTGTCAACGTACTGTCTTTCGTACAATAAAAGGAATAAACTTCAAAAGTGCCCAATAAGGACAGCAAAAGTATAACCTTTATGACAATCACAATGAGATTTATCTGTGTATGTCTTTGTCTCCTCTCGTGTAAGGCTATTTTATGGCCTCAACTGCATGATAAAAGCAAAATAATGTTATATCAGAACAACCATTCACGTGGTGTTCACAGAATACATCACAAGAACCCCTCTTGATACTATTTTTGTGTATAAGTTGTAAAAAAAAAATAAAAGAAAAACAAAATGATGAATACCCGTTGAAAGTTGAAAGTTGATTAGTCACAACATTCCCCTCTCGGATTGTACCTGAGTTCACGAAATATTTAAGTCAGGGCACAAAGAGATCTAATCGATCATGATGGATTCAGCAGGGGTCAACTACTCACATCATTTTAAGTTTTGTATTTGAAGACGTGTCTAATTATAACATTTTCGATAGCCTATATGAGTTTATACATTTTACATTATATGCTTTCCTTATTACGAAATTTCCACGGCATATTAAGAGTGAAATTGTCGCTGGCGTTCACATATTTTACGTGAAACTGCGGTGTACAGGATTCTCTTTGAAGCGCACATTTAACTGACAATTAAAGAAGTTGTTAAAAGAAAGAGCCTAGGGTAATCTTCGATCGCAGGTATTTTAATCCTAGTACCATTATGTTGTTTCTAACTCAAGATGGTGTTGTTTGTAGAAAGACTTCTCTAGTCAAGAAAGCTAACTTTCCACTTGCCTTAACGTTACGAAAATTCCACTTAACAGTGGCAAATTATTGATAATTAATAAGATATCTTTGTTCTTCTTTGAAAGTGAAGTCCTTATTTTAACCTCTAAAACTGATACTAGTGAAAATGTGAATAGGGTATATTAAAGGCTCACTTTAAAATTTTGTGGAAATTAAGGTGACATCTCTTAAACTATTGTTACTAGTTTTTTAAGACAGTCAAGATTATAAAGGAATGCAAAGACTATTCAAGTACCATAGTTGTGCCTGAGTGAAGTAACAAATTCCCCGTTATACAGTGTACCATTTTGTAATAAAATAAATCTTTTTTTTTCAAAGAATACATAACTTCCGTATCGAACAAGCTATTGAGATATGCTTTTGACGAATTTAGAGAGAAAATGTTCCTATTTTTGTGACATAACAATTTCTGTCAGTGGCAAACGCTTTAATCATCAAAGAAAACATGGCCTTAAAAGCCTCGACGAAAGAAAAACTAAAGCATAAACGGTATTCAAAATATGCATATGAATTTATCCTGACGCACAATGACGATTATTAATTATGAAAATGATAACGATAAAATCAACTTCACAATTTAACACAGAATATCTCTTAGAGAAGAATAAATGAAATTTCCAGAAACTTTATCGTAATAACAGGAGTATATTTTCAAAGAAGTTGATTAATAGGAAAAACCGATGGGAACACTAACTGAATATAAATTGATCTTGCCAAAAAAATGATACGTCTGAATTCCACCTGTGATAAAACATGCAAAGATGGACAGTCAATTTGAACAGTGCTTTCAAAATAATACTCTCACGTTTGAGTATATCTTCCTTTTTTATCTTTCTAGAATAGATCTATGGAGTTGTCATTTTTATTTCCGAGCTGGAAAGGGTATCTACAAGGACAACATTTGCAAAGGAAAATAGTATTTATTTATTTTTTTTGAGTAATCCCCTATGCCGTTCACCCACGATTGCTGTAAAGAATAATGTATGAAAACAATCACATTGGTGCCAAGTGCAGAAACAGTGAACAAATTTATGTCTTACACTATACATACCTTAATATCAAAGACTCATGAAGAAGATGAGAAACTTCAAACCCGAAACTGATTGTTGTACCACCATGATGAAGGTCTTTAAATAGTTTTACTCACATTTTCTCAAACTTGTAACTTAATTTAATCTTATCATTGATATAAACTCTCAAGTGTTGCCATTATGTTTGGTTTGTAACCATTATTTTGGGGAGGATAAAATAAATATATATGCTAACAATCGTGGGAAAGAGATGAACTTCTGTGACTGGATGTAACTTTGGCTACGAATTTGCTTGCAACGTAATTTATCTCAAACAAATAGGCAAAATCTATTAAGCATTCCATGTTATAGTGCACGAAAAGATATGTAAAGAAAATATACGTATTATACTGAATGGTGTTATTAAAGAAATTGTCAAAAGTGGATTTTAATCATTATAACTTAAACGTGTGAAGTGAAAACCGTTTATAGATTAAAGAATAGACAGATCATTTACTTAAAGCCTTTACTATGTAGGAATGTAGGAAAATCTCAACCATAGTGCATTCCGTGAATATCTCATATATGATGTATGGTGTATTTTAAAGTTGCCTTAAAATTATGTCTGTAATATATGCCGTCAATGTATTAGCATTACATAAGGTAACCATGCAGACATGTCCCAATATTGCTTACACGTCATTGTAAAAGGACGTGGTAAATGACAACCTTTAAAACAAATGAGACACTCACCTTAGCTGTAAACAAGAGAATATATCCTTTAATTTAGTAAGAATGTGCAACGAGATTAAGAGGTAAACTAGAATACTAGCTGTCAAACTACATCAATTGGGTTTATTTTACCTGTAGTATGTGCGTCATCGAGTGCTTGAAGGCTCTGGGACCGCGCTCTAAAAAAGGCTTACATTTAGGAGCAGAGACTTAGCAGCGGCAAGTCATTGAAGGCATAAGAAGTTTAATGAACTTAACTTAAAATCAAATATTTTTTAAAAAAAGAAGTTAAAGCCTAATCTGTCATTTGTACCAATATGTGACTAATACCGGCAGTGACTTTAATCATATAATTATCTTAAGCTGCCATTGGTCTTTTTCATTCTAAATGACTTGAATAATTATCTGGAGACTGATATTTGTCATGCCAATACTCACAGAATTATTTACCTAAATCATGTAAAATAAGAACTCCATAAATTTTACATATAATAAATCAAAGCAGTATATGTAAATTCGACATAATTTTGGTAAATTTTACTACATTTTAGTAAAATTGTCACATACTTAATGTAAAACTTACATTAACTGTGTGAAAATTTTACCTAAAAGTTATGGAGGTCTTATTTTACGTTACGTTTTGTGAGTGAAATTAGTAAATAGTTCAATTCGACCTTAATGTATGTCTAATCTCCACACGTTTCTTGCTAAGCGTATGCAGATACAATAATTTTCTGTAACCTTATTTCAACGAGCAGTCAGTGACGTGCAGGTCTTTCATAACAGAAGCAACTGTTGAATTTATGAGGAAGTTTACAGAGAGATTTCAGTCGAAGGGGGTTAAGGGATATTTTCAATTGATCTTAGAGGTGTCTAATCAGAATCTGGTAATTTAGCAGGATCTAAAGAAATACACCACTGTTACCAAAAAATGCCCAAAAGGAAAAAAGATGAAACTTGGCATCACCTGTGAATAAAATCGTGAAAAAGCAAAGAAAGATAGAAAACAAAGCCTAATGGCTGTGAAGTTGTGAGCGACTGTCTACTGCTGTAGATAAAAAGGAGAGTTTGTGACTCTGACAGATACAGGAGTGGAAAAAAACAAAAACTTTTGAGTGTTTACTCACCGATTGTAATGAGTTCGTTTGCGAAAGTAACTCCGAGAGAGTAAGACCGATGAAAAGCACAAAACGAAGAAACGATGTCATTTTTTTGGCTGGATTGAAGCAGATCAGCTGGTTGGTTTGAACTGACTCGGTCGAATATACAACGAGTAATGAAATGCTTATACCGCGCTCTCCACATATTTTTTTCGATACATCCTGTAAATGGGAGGCACTGGGAAGTACGGAAACCTCCAAAACTTGATCACAGATGAAAGCCGAAAGCTTTAATGCGTCGTTTTTTAGGGATATAAGTTCAACGTGTAATATATATATATATATATATATATATATATATATATATATATATATATATATATATATATATATATATATATATATATATATATATATATATATATATATATATATATATATAAAGGAAGGAAGGAAGGAAATGAAAGATTGCATTTTTAGCTCACTAATTATATTTGGTGTTATTGTTCATTCGTTGTGAATTGTTTCGAATAAACAATATTAAAGTACTTTGCCATGATTTTATGTTAAACGTTGAAAAAGAAAAGCGAAATCTTGGTCTAGCATAATGTTGAAAATATGTTTATGAAGATTTTCTTTATGAAGATGAGTAGAACCATTCTGGAATAAAAAAAAATCACTAATGGAATTCTCATAGGTGTTGGTAGAATCGAGACTTTCTTCGGCTAATTATGCGAAGGAGAGAAAAGCCTACCATGACCACATTGATTTTCTTTTTGTAATATTCTGTCTTTCCTTCACTTTGAGAATACCTTGTTTGCCCTCCCTGTCTGATGATTCATACACTAACAAACATGAAGACATGCGACGTTTACAGAAAGTATGGGTATCCTACTTGAAAGTTTAAAGGCAAGACTAAAATCAATTTCAAATTGGCTTTTAATTTTAGCAAATAAAATGAAAAAGATCAGGTGATTGGGTTGGAACGATCCAGTTGAGGTCTTGCGAATATGCTAGTGAAAGAGAAATGCTTAAAACGATAGATAAACCAATGATTGCAGTGAAAACCTTCCTTCAAATGACTCAACTTTAATTGAACTTCCATACAGAATATTGTATAGCGAAAAACGTCAAACAATGTTAAGAAGAAGGGTTTCTCATCACAGAAGCTAAAAAAGGTACAATTTCCAAGAGATTACTTGCGCGGCCCGAGGAAGTCGGTTCCCGGCGTCCTAAGGGCCATTTTTATTCCAAAATGTTCTTGTTCGCTCCGCGTCAACCGGCGGTTGCTCGGTAGATATATAGATAAATAGGTAGATGCGTCGATATTCTCCTCATTAATTTGGGAATTACAGATATTGAGATTTTTGTGTCACGGCTGGGTTCATGCAGTTTAGAACACTCGCGAAGTATCTTTCTCCTGGGGTCTGTGAGGTTTAAATTTGTAAAGAATTTTCTTGAACGGTCTGTACGTTTTCCATGCCGATCGAGTCAACTTCATACTCTGACCCCTCCACCTATCAAACACACTGCATGCTACTTTTCCTTACCAATGTAAATGTGGTTTTACTCCATTTACCTCTTTTCAGTTGTCCATATGAGATACAACTGCACCATTGACATATATCGAAGACGTTAAAAGTTGCAAATGCCTGTTTCTGTCGAGCAAACGAAAATCGTACGTCATTAAATGATATAACGTATTTTTTTACTGTTTATATGTATTTCTGGATTTCTAGATGTCATTTGCTTCCAAATCTGTTTTCCAGAATAAATACAGTAGTGGAAATTCTAGTTGTAATTTACAGACACCTTTATCCACTCGGTCACAGAAACGCTGGTGGTATATGAAGGAATGGAGTTTATTAACAGAGAGGTGTTAGGTTGGATCCCTAGACAGTAGGAACTGTTTTTGGTCCAAGAGTTGTTTAAGGTTTCCCTATCCGAACTGACTTTGTGAAAAAAATAGGTTACCAAATGATGTCTAAAATTGTTCAGATGGTAGTCACCTGACGTGACGTCGCAGTAGATGAACAACACACTTCCTGTGTGGTCGCTTAGAGTTGTAAACAGACAGGCTCCATGACTTATAATCACGACATTACGTCCCATTATAACCCACATTGGATTTAGTTAAAATGGCCAAGTCGTCATAATAGACAAGTTACTTGACCTACATGAAAAAAAAAGTAAATACGTTAAAGCATTTATCATTTGTAAAGCGTTCAGTCGATCCGAACTGTAGTAACATACGGCGTTCATTGGACTGGTCGTATCCTCATCTTCGTACTGGGGATATTGCAATCGTTTGAAGCGTGACCGAACCAGAAGATACCTACGTGATGACTGCCGGAGGAATTTTTGTATCCGTTGAGATTAGAATACGTGCAAGAATAATACACACCATCTTCTTCCCAAGCGTAGCATCTTCCGGAGGTAACGGAACGTTCCGGGTACCACCAGGCGCCACGGTGCATCTGCGCACAATTGACGTCATCTGTTCCGTCGTTGTCCCGGTCGTGAGTGCTGAAGGGAGCTCCGTGGTTCAACCTCATGGAGTCATGACCTGGAGGGAACAAAATGGCGTCTATCGAATTGAATAGCTCTCCAGAATTAAATGGAAACAAAATTTGATTTACAGAAAAAACAATCATATTTTTAAAACCAATGTTTGTGGATGAAGGATGATAGGTCATTCAAAATAAGCAAGGACAATGGCTTTTTTATCTGTGTGTCTCACAGGTAAAGAAATTCACCAATTTGTTCCAATAATTTGTTCACCCAAACTTTCCAAAATTCAAATGACGCATCTTCCGTTACTCATCACACGTATAACCATTTTGTGGAGATGAAACTTTTGTCGATAGTTATAGATGAGACTGAAAGGTTTAATACTGGTTAAGGCCTTTTTCTTACTTTTTCTCACTATTTCCCTTAAAAGAGTTGAAGTGAAATAAGACCACTAAAGCTACACATCACTTAAAATTTGTTTGTAGGTTGATAATGACCCATTTTAAGCCTGAAAAAATGGGGTTAAGCAACTAAGCGACGCAGAACCCGATTGAACTTTTTTAACGAAACGCCCGGGTAAAACTTGATCTTGCACCCGTGGTGAAACGTTAGCAACTGTTTTTAAAAAAATACCAATGACGGACCTTTAAGCAGTAGAAATAAATGGTGGGAATTGACATACTTTTAAAAAGTAATATGACAGAATATTGTTTTGTTTTGGTTTCAATACTTGTTATTGGCATTCACAACTGTGCGCTACATTATAACAACAACCAATACTTTTGTGTGATTTATTCTTTTTTCATCCACGGTTAGGGGTTAGCCCCCCAACAAAATAGAGGCAAACTGTTTCTAGATTCCATGCTATCACTCATATCAAAGGTTTCAAATGGCAGTTCGGGGAGGCGTATTGCCAATGCGTCCTGCGTTAAATAAATCTGCAGACCGTTCTGCTCGGTGCGGAGTCCATCCTCTCGCTTCACACTCGTGTATTGCGTATAAACAACACAAGCATGTGTTTGCCCATCTAAACCTCGAATTAACAATTTCACACGTTTATGAAGACCTTGTTTCAATTGCCTTGTTAATCTGTTTTGTTTAGTGCTATTTTTCAATGTCATAAGAAAATCACAGTTGTAGAGCAGTTCAATTTCCCAGTTTTCCTTCCGCCCTCAGTTTAGGCCTACCAGTTCTCCCCAACTCCGTCAAGTTATCATCGCTTCCTCCTCACTTCGTTTTTTTTTTCTTTTTCTCTCCTTTATTTTTCAACACCATCTATGGCGTCCCCATTATTTCTATATTAATTTAGTTTTAATTTCAAACGATTGATTGCACAAATATGGTCATAGATGCACGTCTTATGGAAGTTCTGGCTGTACAGAGGAACTGTTGTACTTCAACGGACTCGCTAACTACGAATTAAAGAGACAAAGCACATGCTTTCGGGACCAGCAGCAAATTCGAGCCACACAAATTTCACTTTAGACTGGGGACTGACTCTCCCTTCATTAGCCCGAGATCTAATTTAAAAATTTCAGGTTTAGTTTCGTTTATTGTTTTATCGCTTTTATCGTCTTATATACGCAGGCATACATGAGTATAGAAAGGATGGAAAAAATAAGCATAGGCTATATAAGCAAACATGACGCTAGATATATAAGGCGAAAGGAAGTACACAAAAGCCCTATAGTCAGTGACTTGAACAACAAGCTGGTATGGTCATGTGGTTTACAGCAAGTAATGTGTTGGCCAGCTCTCTTTTGTATAACTTATTGAAAAGGGTAAGACTAGAACTAGACTAAGCAATTGAACAATAGTTAAGATGAGGATGAATTAACGCGAGGTAGACAGAGCGGAGACTGCATTTCTGGGTACAACGTGCCTTGCTAATGTACCGTTCACTTTAGCAATCTGGGATGAAACATTACACAACCTACATGATTATCCCATTATAGCTTGGCATCAATGTGAATATTAGGGCAAGCTGATGCTTAATCCCTCATTGGCATTCGGTAAAGTACAGTAGCATATAGGTTAGCATATAGGTTATTGCAAAGTAAGTAATTTCTCTTGGGGCAGTTCTGCGAGAGAGCGAATAACAGCTTCATTGGAATGATGTAGCCTATATGGACGGACTGAGGCTTCATGAGATAGTAGACCTTTACGGTTTCCCCATCTCATCTATCGTTCAGCAAACATTGAACAGAAGTCACTGATCGCTGGTGACCGGCAATGCATGGCCTTCGACCTCAGGAAACATAAAACACTTTAGCACAGTGAATGTCTACTCACAATGGCAAACGTATACACTCCATGTTGAAGTTCTCTGCAACTGTGACTTTAGGCTTATACTCAAGTAGTTTAACTTATTGATGGTAAACAGCTTATGCAGATGATCACAGCCGTGTGTAGAACCGTGCAAAGAGTGACAGGCATAGGCTACGGCTGAACTGATAACGATACACAATTATGCCAGGCCTTTAATTAGTATTATGTTACCGCTGTCCTTATCCTTGTTAGTAGTCCTAATCTAGTGGTAGGAGACCTTCGCAATGACAGTATTTCATTGATACGTCTACACATACGTACTGTACTACTCCCGGCAAAACGAAATGAGTATTTCCATTTCTCGGTCTTCTCTGAACGAGTAGGCCTAAAACACTATCCCAACTCCTAGCCCTAAAATAAAAGTTTGAAAAGCAAGTTGAAGAGATAGTAAGCTCATTCAGATCAGCGATACGGACTACAGTTTCTTAAGTTAAGACATTTGGGTTACGATTACTTGACGGCAGGTTAAGCGAAGTACCGTAGGCCTATATATAATGTTCAGAGCAGTATAGTGTAGCATAGACACAATACGTTCAGTGTATACGCGTCCGTACGTACGCGGAAGTGAACGTCTATCAACCTGTGTACGAAGTTTGACTTACTGAAGTCGTTTTTTTTTTTTGCAAAACAGTAAAATACGTAACAGCCACGAAAAAAAAAGTGTTCATTTTTCAGTCAAATCCGAACCAAAATTGACAATCAAGTCTCGTTCCCGTCTACATGATTCACTCGACACAATGAGATCAATTGTGATGCAAACCACCCAATGTAAATCAAGAAACACTGAAAGAAAGAACTGCCTCCCGAAATGAGAAGCGTGCCTAAGTACTGTCCATGACGTCATGGACTATGTTACTAAATGTAAGGCGACTTAATAATCTGCAAATACAGATAGTACACACTTCTTGCAATATGTCTATCCTTACTGGTCTCAGTGAAGTGTTGTATGCTAGTAATGATTAATTTCAGGCTTCCTTAACTGTTTTTCTTTGCTCATCAGATGCCGTTTTATGTCGTCAGCGTCGTAGAATTTCTAGTCACATTGCAGTGTATAACTGTACTGTGTAACATGTAACGACATACTGTAGGATATGCGGTATCTTTGTATTGAATGTGTACCGACCTGACATATTGACAAGTACAGAGATTTTTTTTACTGATTTTCTATTATAGTTATCATACAAAGTGTGATTTATATGAATGTGAGGATACCACTTTGATCTGTTGGTCTCTGCTTATTTTCTACTATTGTTTATGAATGGTGTCATTCATAATAGTTTTACCAGGTTAAAGAAAAAACAAAAAAAAATAGGAAGTATTCGAACCGGATGTTCCACTGTAGTCCCCCAAAGATAGTGTGTATTTGCTGCCCTCGTCGGCGATGCTGAAGAAGCTGTAGAGGGCGTGGTAACGTGAGTTATAAAAGTCCACTCGAAGCTGATAGGCTCCCTGACTTGTTAAGGCGTAGATTTTATCATTTCCCAGCCAATGATCCTGCCCGGGGAGGCCGAATCCATTTTTGTATTCTCCCCAACCGCGATAAAAGTCAATGGAACTTGAAGTCCTCCTTTGAAACACCTATAGAAACAACATACGATTTGTAAAATATTAACGTTAGGTAGTAACTGATGAAAAATCTTATTTGGAAGTGGTTTGCTTTGCCTACCAACGTACTTTGTAAATCACAAAGAAAGAGGGAGAATGACCTCTTTGGAGTGAACATTCACTCTTAATTTTTATCAGCCATCCCTGATATTTGTGATGTAGAGAGTCATTCAGGAAATTTTTGGTCTTTGTACAATCAATTTAAAAGACTCATTGGATGTGATATCATCAATTTGACCAGAAAAACCGTGGATAAATTGCACTGTTCATTTTTCTGACCAGAAATACAACGGTTTAGAAAAAAAAAAGAAGCAAAAACCTTAGCGTTGCTCCTTGAGATTTCGTATAATGTCATGTATACTTGGTTTTTCAGGAGAAAATTCAATTTTTCCTTTGAAAGAAAATATTACAAACAAGGCATTCGGAAATAGGTTTTACATATAGCATTCTCTGATATGGTCTGTCCTCCAGATGGCTCTTCTATACTTGGTACACCTTCTTACGAAACGACACATTAGAGAGAGTATTACTTGTGTAGGAAGAGCGAGGAAAACGGGACAGAGAGAAAGAAGTAATGGCTGGATTTGAGAAGGATGGATGGATGGAGAAGTTCAAAGATATATAACAATGTGGCAAAGAACAGGCTACGGTGGCAAACCATGGACGCCCGAATTTCCATTAGAACACGGGAACTCTGTTCTAACTTGTTGATGATGTTGGTGATGATGATTTTAATGATGATTTTAATGATGATGATGGTGATGATGATGATGATGATAATGATGATGGCCATGATGATGATGACAATGACAGTGATGATGACGATGCACAGCTGACCTGAAGGAACATTTGCGTTGCACAATAATTGTCATATCAAGTATTGTAAGAGCTGTACTTTATTTTTGCAACATGAAACGTCGAGCTTACAAAATTCTAAAGAAAAAGAAAACATTGTTGACTAAACTGGACTCTGACTTTCATAACAAACGATTGGAAGTAATCAGTCCAATAAGGACTGATTGATTTTTAGCTCAACTAAACCTCTACCTTTTGAGAATTTGTGTTGCTCCATTCCTTGGTCCACTAATGACCTCCAAATGACTGTTGACCTCCACAAAATTACACGTAGGTTCACTAAGCACGATGCACGTATCTCCTACTTCTTGAGATGCTTAAACGTTTCGAGACCTCCAAAAAAACCCATCCATAATTTACCCATTAAGGCGTTAAAAACCCGCCAAGGCTGAATTTAGAGGAGCCTCTAGTTTTACTCTTACTGATTCCTGTTTACACACCAACGCGTCATCATGCGTAGGAAGTTACCGTTAGTGAAGGTTCCTCTGACTTGGGGAAGTCCCGATTTTACGAGATGACGGTATACCAAGTCGTGCTTAGGTTGCCTCCATGATTTATGAAGAAAATAAGCTGAACAAGATCGGATTACGTCACAATGGCCACTAATAGCCTTTTTGCACTTACCCAGTATGACAAATTAGCAAAGAGACATGAACTTTCACGTCATGAAGTCATGTTGACCCAACCTGACCTTTGAACTCTATTAAATAAAGTGGCTTCTTCATCTATGATCTATACTCGTTCTCATTCTTGAAAAGTTGTGTACAATTTTGATACCATTTCAAGCCCGCTCACTCCAAAACATTCTTGACTCTTTCAAAAACATTAGGCACTTAGGACTCAGATAGATACATCATAACTTATGTTATTCAGCTAACCCCTCTCCTCTTGACGTAGTATTTTCATGCGGAATCAGTTTATATGTTTGTAGTCGAGTCTGCATGCTGACCCTGCTTACAAGAAAGAAATAACCCAATCCTTCAGACGGAAAGAAAGAGAAACAAGGAAAAAAAGAAAGAAAGAGGAAACTTCCCAAACTCTGTTTCAAAGTACATACCTTTATAATAAAGGCAAGCTGTTTTCAGTAAACTTTTCTTTAGGGGAGTTTGACACATTTTCTTGAAATCTGCAGATGATGCTTTCTGATCCCAAACAATCTATTTGTTCATCAATCCGACAAAGTAAATCGACGTTTAAGCACCCTGAAGTTTAACTTTTTCGAAATAGCGCATGCTCACCACAAGGTCACTGATATCCTTTTATTTAAATGAACGCTAGCGAGGATATTGTAATAAGTCCCTGGTGATAGTCTGCTAATTGGTATAGTATCTACACGTGTACACCTTGCTCCCCTTCATATAGTTATGACGTCAGGTGAAAACAGAAATAGTCAGTGTTTCTCTTCAAAATAAACACTCAATTTCAGATTAGAATAACAAAATTCACAGACGTCGTGGGTCACAATAATTAACTTTCACCATTTTTAAAGGAACTTAATGGTCAGTTTAAATAACAATAACGTTTGCAAGTCATTTCGTTGTTGTTTGATTGCCTCCATTGTGTCATCGAATATCGATCAGTCACATACTTCACGTTCAGCCAACAGTTAATGGTCATTGTTTTGTGAGGCAACATAGACATTGTCCAGAGCAGGGTAAGTGTCACCCATGCTCATTCCCTTACTTTTCATTCTCTATTAGTTCAAAATGTATTCGATTCATTTTGAGATGATCGCTTACGTCCCACTTCCAACACAAACCATTTTGTAAATTAAATTTTGAAAGAACCTGTGATCATTTGAGGACGAAATAGGGGTTGGAAGTTGCCAGGCACTCCATGCATAACTTCGGAGAGTGTCGGAAACGTACCTGATGCAGAGCTCCTTGATTGGTATGCATGCGTATATGGTAATATCAACCACAATGAATTGAAATTTTTAGCGTTTGCAATTGGTTATTGTTTTCAGTATCATAAGGCGTAAACAGCCTTGGGTCAGCGCCCTCTGATCGACTATTTCAGTCTGTTTAAAGTAAATTATGTGAGAGAATACGCCATGAAATTCATACCTGTTAACAGGGCTTATATATTTGTCATTCGAGCACTACACACAACATGGGGATAACATAAAACAAAAGAACATACAGGCTTTTAATGCTGTATAATATCTGATCCTTCTTGAGAAATTATGCAGTCAGTACCGTTAGCCCTGTTACAACCAATACTGTAAAACTTAACCGATAATGTATTAAAAGAACCGATGGTTTCAAGGATAACAATGTGTTTCACCATACAGATAAAATTCTGATACAGCTGATGGAGGCAAATTAATCGAAGGCTGCAGCTTCAATTATTGGAATTACAAGGCTCGTGATTTTCTTGCTATCACAATTTTCAGTTTTACTGGGCCTATGAGACCTAATAGTACGTCAAACGGTAGACTAACTGATGATACGGTGACTCAAATTTGTCAAAATGTTTAACCCTCCATTGACAGAAATCTTCAAATCATACCCCTTCTTAAAACACCCCTCTACTTGCGTTTCTCGAAAAGACCCGGCCCATTTATTAGGTCTTAAGCATAACTTTCCCTAACGTTAAGTTTGATGGCCAGCCAGTGACTAAGTTTATCCTATATAGGCTGGCCTGTCTGATATCGCAAAATGAGTCAATGGCAATGTCGTGAACAGCATGAGGCCTAATGATAATAATTACCGATCTGTAGTAACTTTTACCTAATTTTATTTTTCTGTACCCACATTTTGGAATCCTACAAATTACCCAACACGGTAATTTGTAGGATTACTACCCGTGTGTACGTAGAAGTTAGGGGTATCCTACTCGATGCACAGAGTCTGTGCATGCTACATATGCGTACTCTACTGCATGTACCTGGTATGATCTGGTCTTTCAAACTTAAGATGACGTCACGTAAGTAGCTGTGTATGCATCCGCAGCACTAGTACAAAAACTTCAAAATCGAACACCAGCATTTACTGATTTGTAGATATTTGTAATCCGTATATTGAACAAATTTTATGAGTTCATCAGAAATGATGAGTGACATCAGTTGATAAACAGATTGTCTACGTTTTCACGACTTATGAGGCAAGGGAATGATTAAAACTTCGTGCATTCAAAACAAAGGCTTAGCATAAGAAAGTGGCAAAAGGACAGTACGGCTGCATTAGATTACGATATGCTATCGTAATCCAAAAACGAGCGATGATGTAAAAAAAATTCTTTAAACGGACAATTTAAAAGAATACCGATAATGAAAAAAAAAGACTGTTCTAACGAGGATTTCATGTGGTCCTTCGTACAAGTGTGTAAGTATTTTGGTAGGCAGGCAGGGGGAGCAGGCGGGTTGGGCGGGGAAGCAAACAGGTAAGTTCGTAGGTGGATGCGTGCCTGCATGGGTACGTGCGCGCGTACTCTTATGTGAATTTATGAGTGTATGCAAACCGAAATTCACAAAAATGACGGTTTATTTTGTGAACGTGAAACGAAATAATAATACTGAGAAGAAGAACGTGAGGATACTAACCCACGATACCCAACCTACATAACTAATTGTCTATGCAGTGTCTGAGTATTACCACTACCCACTGGTGTAGGCAGAATTTTTGACTGAGGTGGCCAATTGCAGGGTCTGGTCGCCGTCGGCAGAGAGTTTATGGGGAGGAGTCTAAGAGGATGGGCGTGAGAAACTTTTGAATATTCAAGTACCCTATGTATCATATGTAATATGGTGCAACATTAAGCATAATTTGACGTCATTTCTTTTGTATTTTTTTGTTAAATCCTTTTTTCAGAAAAAAATTGATGGGGGGGGGGGAGGACTTCTCCTCCTCTAGTTACGCCAATGGCCTTTACGTAGTCTTTGTCTGGGTTTAGGAATTCTGACTTGTCGCTGGAGGGAGAAACGTCAGAAAAAAAAAAAAAAATCATTGTCTAATCAGGGAGCCTGAGCTGTAATTGTTCACATATGTCATGCATGTTGGTACAATGTACTCTTGTAACGAGTTTTACAATCATAACATCACTTTAAACAAGGTTTAGTTGGGCGGTTCAGTCAATCCTCACATGATATCATAAATGTTTACATCTTCTCGAGGGTACCATACCTTAACCATTATGGTATATCTGGCGATCAGGTCATGTTCTATCATGCAGAAAAGGTGCTCTCGAGACAAGATTTTAGCACATTATAGAAATTCATTGAGGACTAGGTTGGCGGTTTCAATTAATCATAAATGTCATTACATGCATGAATGAATTTGAAAGTGCATGGTCTCAAAAGACGTACGGGATTTTTGTCAACTGTTGGTGCAAATTTTGACCTTATCGAATGAGTTAAAATTTGACGCACCAAAACAGCGCACCAATTGCTGATCAGAATTTCAAAATTTCGCAACTACTTAGGCCTAACTATTACATCAGACAGCATTCGCAGCGACAAATTCAATGGTGCATCTTTCATATGAGTATCATATTTACTTTTTGAGTTATTGCACCGGAAATTCACGTTTACGTGGGTCCTTACACTGAAGGCTAATATTGTCCCAATAGTGCATTCTATGAAATTAATTTTAGATTCATCCGTCTAACAGGATCATTTTGTGTAAAAAAAAAAAATTCGCTGATTTATAAGTTATATGTTATATTTTAAAGTCTAGCCCTACATCTTCCGTACACTACTATACACCGAAATCAGTACTACATTAATGTTCCAGGAAAGGGGTCTCTCGCCCCTATGTTATACCGCCCTCCACAAGCAATTACGCATGTACACGTATGTACAAACAATTATGACTGTAAATATTCTCTCACTGTAGATCGTAATCAGTGTTTTGTGTAACAGTATCTTTAATCAGTGGTTTTTACTTGATACTTCCCATCTTTTTGTTAACTTCTGAAAAAAAAAGTTTTTAAATTTGTGCCATTGTGTTAACGGAAAGATCAATTCAAAGAAGACATTCTCAGTGCTGACGGCGGGCAAACAGGTATTGGCATTGAGGCAAGTTTCGGACTCTGCAGCCGTGTGCCCCGCACTGGTGTCTGTCCTCATAGTTTGATTTTAAAGGGAAGTTTCTCTTTACTAGCCCACCCAATTTTTTGGGCTCATAATTTGTATTAGTCATATGGTATTACTTTGAAATCATGACCTCGTCGTATAAGACTTTACTTCTCAAGGTCTGTTCCAGTCAACTGTCAATTAAATTCACGTCTGATATTTACACGGGTTTCTATTTTTAATTTGATTATTTACACTGATTGCTTGCATAAGGGCCCCCTTTGTTGAAAAACCAATTTCAGGCCCAATTACCTTAATTTCACGACTTGTCACCCACCATACACCTTGCATGCAATGGGATTTCAACCACGCTATTACTGTGACCGAAAGACATTTATTCACAGAGCTCGATTTTACTATGGTAAATTCTATGATCAATTCTTACAGCCCCCTGTCAAAGATTGACCATCCATAAAAAGTGACTTGGAATAACAAAACGAGTGGGCTCCAAGACAGGTCATTACACTGTAGTGGGAACGGTGAGAAAAAAAGTCTAGTTTCACTTTGTGTAACATCCGTTCCATACTATCTATAAATCATTGCCTACGTAAGTGACTGAAGGATTGCAATTACGTCATAATAAACTCTTCCTCTATTAATTCGTTTTCTCTTCCTCATAACGACGAAGCAAACAAAAATCGAAAGAGCAAATTCCCTTCATTTTGGTTCACACTTGAAGTCTACCTCAATCTCTTTAGGAAAGCTTCGTGAGGAGAACAGCCGTGTCAAACACTTCACTACATTGAAGCAAGTGCGGTTGCTATGTCATGCATTGCGCGCCACTAAGGCTGGATGCAACTCAAACAATGTTACTGGCGTTCCTTTTAAACTTGAGTGACCTCACGTCATTTCTCACAGATTTGAAATGCCACATACATTTAGAGCCAACCCCTAACGTTTTTCCTTTAATTGTCACGCCCACTCTCTCATTAACCGTTGTTTTATTGTTGTCGAAAAAAAAAGCAAAACAAAAATTTAAGCAACAACAATAGAAACAATAAAAGAAAACAGTACAAGCGGTAATTAACCTTATGTTACAGTCTCATTTCACACTTTGTAATTAGTTCCGACCTGTTAAACTTTTGGAATACTTTTATGAAGTGAAATTCTCATTAGGAATTTAACTTATTGCTATCTGTACTTCTCTCTCCTTTGGATATACCGCGGCACTCTGGAGTCACTATGACCGATATACGGTATCGAACTGAAAATACATACATGTTTTATCTTTGGAATGGAATTAGATAGACAAAACTCGGTGGTGATTTTAAATACCATACTAAAAAAATATAAAAAAAAATTAATGTGTTTCATGTTTTCTTTTTGATAATGACTTACTGTCCATCCGCCACCGTTAGTCGACATTTCACAGTAGGCAAGAAATCCCGAGTCATCCCAGCCAGTTGGATATATTCTGTAAACGCCATCAGTATTCTCGCCATTGAGGTAAAGCTCGTGGCAATCCTTCCATTTTACTTTACATGTCATCCCGTCTCCTGAAAATCCATCATTACAATGGCACTCATCGACACCGTCCACATTCTTGCAGGTTGCGTTACTGCCACATCCGGCAAATTCTCCATACGATAGCCCATTATCTGTACAATTTACGAGTCTGGTACAGTTATGTTTAAAAATTGTTTCACCCTCCTGTTGGTTGGAATAATTGTCATGTAAAGACTGTCGGTTTATAATCTCAAACCGTTTTTATGATGTTTTGTCTTTACTATTTTTTATCATATTATATTATTGCTATCAGTATTATCATTTTGCAACATTTCATTTATAACAAATATCCGGATATTTACATTTTCGTAGACATATCTGCTTTAGTTACAACATACATTAAACAAGTTTGGTGAATGTTAAGTGAATGATTTGAGGAAGACCCCAACCGTCTGGTGAGTCGGGGCTGTAAAGGGTGCATATCAGCTGATCACGTCTAGTGACCTTAAGAGAGATTTTTTAAAAGAATTTTTGATTTATGAACAAAAAGGAGATTCCAATAACGTGGTTCCAGCCAAATTTAACTCGCATACCTTAAGAACTCTTCTTATATCGGGAATAAAACAGCTACATTCTTCCGGGGGAATACATGTATCTCCTTCAACCAAGAAACCTTCTGGACAAATGCATCTCTCTGGGTCCACTACCGTCATGGCCATGGTGCAGCTGGTCGGGTCTCTGCAATGTCTTTCACATTTGTTGGTCTCGTATTGCCGGTTAGTTGGACACCGTTCGATGTATGAATCTACGTAGATAATGATGATGTAAATGTCGATTAACAAAACTCAGTGTATGTAATGTTTAGGAGGGAACTACAGCGAGAAGGGTAAAATCTCCATACGTAAACTGTAAAGCAGCAAAAAGTGTGAAAAAGAAGAAAATAACTAGCGTGACTTTAGGGGAAATCATTAAATTTCATATGTTGCCAGTATCAGGAAGATAAAATGTCAGATGTCAAACGAAGTACACACTTCAGTAACGTTATGTGCAACTTACACCCTTATAGGCAGTCGTCGTTGTTCGAATTTCGAAAGAATCATGAAACTATTGGTTTGTTACCATTGGAAGATGAGGAGAAAAGAGAAAAAAGAGTCATGTAAAATCTCGAAAGTTATATCCAGTCGTTCAAATTGCAGGGAAGAAAGTCCCTAGTAAATACAATTGCCAGGCATGGCCCTGCGTGGAGTATTAGTCAAAAGGAAAGAGACCACTAACCAGCATTGCCAGCCTCAGCGTCAAGGCGGTGGAGAGTGTAGCCATCAGCCTCACCAGTGATACGAAAGTGGTTGACGGTTATGTAAAATGTTTGTCCGGCAACGTTTGTAAAATCAACACGAAGTTGATAGTCGTTTTGGTTAGTCAGGTAGGCAATATTCTCATTTCCTAACCAGAATTCACTTCCGAGAAAGCCGAATCCATCTTTGTAAGAATTCCAAGTTCGATTGAAGTCTATGGATCCGTCTCCTCGTCGCTGTATTACCTGCGGTTATAGGAGTTAAAAAAAGGTACAACTTTACAAAATACCAGTAATAGTGGTTTTCTCATTTAGAAAACAACATATTACTCATTATGTGAAATTATTACGCAATCGTGATGTTTCCTCACACAAAGGAATACATCTGATACATATCAAAGACCTGTATCGGTCTTATGTTACCGTCCATCCACCTGAATCTAGTTCGTTATCACAGAACACTTCAAAAGGCTTCGTCAAACCAGTTGGTTTGATTTTGTAAACGCCAGATTTACTTGCAGCTCCTCCACATGTCTGGCGATGCGCATGACAATCAGATGGATACTGAGGCGGTTGGATGACGTAGCTAGAAATGCCTGGGGATACACAGCCAAAAGGAAATGAAAAATTTATGTAGTTAAAATTAAACCAACGTCCCTCCATAGATCCCTTTGTCTATTTGCTTTCATTCAAATTTAAATGCTCATCGAGGGTTTTGTTTGGGGGTTTTTTTTGGTGAAAATCTGCATGTATCACTGAAAATGAGCGTTAAGATAATTCAATTGATTTAAATCTTCTCATGTTACATGTTAATTCCTTTTGTATTGTTCAATTTTTCTGTCTTGTGAGCAAATTAAGTGATATGCATCAGATACATCTGACAAATAAAGATATAAACGAAAAAAAATATATTCGACATATATAAGAAATGGAATGGTAGTACGTATTTAATGTGTAATTACTTCTATTTACTTAGGAAGAATGGTTCAAATGCCATTCATGTTTAGCACTAGTGTTTACAACATCACTGAAATGCCAGGTTTGTGACTTACTCGGAGATGAACCCGTGACTTCACCAAAATTCTGTATTGATAAAGGAAAATAGATCAGTCTGATTATTTCTTCAATTTTTCATCTTGTTTAAGATAAGATAATGATGAGCAAGACAAGAAAAAAAATAATGCTCAAATCGTACATAGTTAACAAGATATTTCATGCTTTCTTGCAATTTTAATATTTACATAAATATAATGCAAATTGAAGAAGCAGAAAGAAAACAAGCTAAAAGTTACACGGCGTTCTCTATTTTGTACTTTTTCCATGTTTTTTACTTTAAGTACAGAATCAGACACCCCAAACGCATCAGATCAGTTATCCCTCATAAGCTACTGGTAACTTTTTATTTTGCGGAAGTTATTTTTTGTTCATGGTGTATACCAATTTAAAGTTTAAGCTTTTAAGGATGAGTATCAAAAATGTGAATCAAAAGACTCCTGAAAAAAGAAAAAAAAATAGTTAGTTTAAGCTGGAATATGAGTTATACTGGCAATCGCCTGATCATCTACTTTTGCTTTTCATCAGTGTTTCAGCCAATAGAAAGTAGGGGGAAAACATCAGCTGCCCCAAAATCTGAAAGAGAACTTTACACTCATCTTCCAGATATTTGAATATATGAAAACTGCCTTGACATTTTTGTCGGCCAAACAAAATTTAGACTCTCCAAGAAAGCATAGCAATAGGAATGGATGTGAATATTCATTTTATGCATAAATGGGGCTTTACCAATGTTTTCTTGTAGAGACCTATGACGTTTTCCACAAAATTGGACTTTCACTAACAGCATTTCGACTCACATTCCAGTATAAGATCAATAATTGTTTAATGTATTGGTTGCAGACCAAATCTTAGGAACCCCCAAATTCAAGTGAGGGGAACCCCCAAATTCAAGTGAGTAAAACATTTTAGCGATAATGTGATTATATCAGTGGCTTAATTTTCGTCGGTAAAAGTTAAAATAGTTTCACATGTACAGTCTATTCCAATGGTTCATCAATGAAGAAAGTTTTGATTAAAACAAAACGATTTATTTTCTGTGTGTGCATGAAAGACTTATTAATAATGTAAGTTTTTATATAATAATATTTAAAAAATGAAACTAGGATTTTTTACTTACTTGAAATAGATTAATTGACGATGAGTGTAATTTTTGAATGAAAGATTATATAATAGAATGCCAATATTCGTAACTTACATTATGGTCACATTTCTTATAAAACTTCACCTTATAGAAATAAATTAGAGATCGCCAGGAAACATCAGTTTGAAGAATAAAATTAATTCGGTTGTTAAAATTATAACAGTCAGCAAATCTCTCCTTGCGGCATTTTTACACACTGACAAAGGCTGCAATATTTTTTCTAAAATATAAGCTATCCCTTACATGTTTATCTTATTCTCTACAATACAGTTGAATGTTAAAACTGACACATTAAGTGATTTTATATAATATGCTGATCTCTTTTAAGGAATTAATTTGACGGACAAAGAGCAGCGTACGAAATCTTTGAAACACTGCTAAAGTTCAGATTTACCAGAATAATATGTTCAATGAACAGTAATTGGTTCCATTTTCACTGGAACGTTTTATACATATAGGATATCTTACGCGCTCAATTTGAAGAAATGTCAAACACAAAAACACTAAAATATACAACGCCAAATTTTCTTCAATTTTAGAGCACACATGCAAACTACAGTAAATTTATTCACGAAGTAAAATCTATTAAACTGTTCAGTCGGTTTATTTTTTTCTTTTTATCACTAAGTGGGAGTACTAAATCTGGCCTTCCACTGTCGAAGGTCAACAAAACAACGTTAATTAGCAATGTAACACACCATCTTGAAATTCAGTGTTGTTGGTCTAAATACTGTCTTTCATTATCAATTAATGTTGAATTGACTAACTGGTATTACAAAATGTAAATTACTTAATTGTATGATCTCATGACTAAACGAGACTAAAATCTACCTATGGAAGGACAAATTAAGTGGATGGTTGGACATGAAAAGGAAAGGTCTTTAACATACCTTACGAGTAAAGGTTACCAAAGCCAAGGAATGGTAAACGAAAATCCCTGAGTAATAAGCCAATAATCTATCATTGAGATTTCCTCTTAAATTTAAAATAGTTTTGCGCTATGCTATATCTGAAATGAAATCAGGATTCAAATTAACTTTGTAATAATTTGAATTGCTGCAAAGTTCTGACTACATATCCATCTTATATGAAGCTTAGAATTTGCAATATACATCAACGGAATATAGTTACAAATTGCACAAACCGCCTTTCTGAATTGTTTCCTCTACGTAGATGTATATTCGTTCTACTTTGGAGGATACATTGTATGAGTGATAGCTGGAAGGAATTCTTTGAGAGGAAGTTACTTTTTGAGAACTCTTAATAGCTTTACTAGTTTGGGATAATTACATGTGCAGATTGACATGGCCTCAGTGGTCCTTCACTGAAAATTACATCTTATAATTAGACTGTATTTTATTTGACACTTCTTATCACACTCACAAAAACGTAAAGTAAAATAAGAACTCCATAACTTTTTGGTAAAATTTTTCACACAGTTAATGTAAGTCTTACATTATGATATAACAATTTTACTAAAATGTAGTAAAATTTACCAAAAGTATGTAAAATTTACAAATACTGCTTACATTAATTTTACATAAAATTTATGGAGTTCTTACTTTACATAATTTAGGTAAATAATTCTCTGAGTGCACGGGTCATTCGCAATTTTAATGATAACAAATTTTACTAAGTCGAGTTGCACATATGCCTACTTGCAAAGAATTAACTCTACAAAAGACATGGTTGAAGTTTATTTGTAGGGATATGATATATGAGAAACGACTAAACAATGAGAAAAAAATATGAACCCACAATTAACCTAAATGGATGGTTACTATCAACAGCTTTTTAGTTATTTCCATATTTCTTTCATTTGCCCTTTTTCACTAGATTAAAGGAAAAAAGAATGTCATCTTACGTTTGTGTCTCAGAGATACAAAATGACTTACCACATTTAGAAAAAACACGTTCCAAATCAGAATGAGAGTTACCAATTTCCACTAGACGTGGTTATCCCTCAGAAGTTTCAACATTTTCCGATCTCCCTTTTGATGTTTAATCGATGAGAATCTCTTGAAAACTTGAAAGCACAGTGAAGATCAGTCAAGGGCAGACAATACCTGACTGTGATATCAGACAAGATATCTAAAACATTAATTTTACAGTCGTCTGTATTTGACACTGTGGCATTTAAGTATTTCCAAATTTACGTTTGGTTTCATGGATGTTCCCATAATTACATTACAAGTCCCTTGCCGTCTACGGTTGTGATTTATTTGTGACTCTTTGTAGATATCACTAAGTGGGTCGATTCGGACTGTAGGCTTTGCAGTCTCTAAACAAATATTGGAATCGCAAGAGAAGGAAATAAAATGAAATGTACGTCTACTGGACAAGCATGGGTATATCACTCTAATTGAGGCAAACGTATGGCATTTATGTCAACGAGAATAATATATCACCTCTGCACAGTGCACGCTTTCTGATCATTAACATAGGAAAGCAGAAGAAAGGCAGGTTTACTGTCTTAAAGCCATCGTTTCAACAGAAATTATGAGATGAACATTTTCCATAAGGTTCACAAAGTAGGGATTCGCTACGGTTGAATGATTGGTGAGGCTGGGGACATATTGCCATATGTCTATGATAGGACATATATTGTCAAAGAGAGCCATCAGAAAGAGCCATCAGTTGTGGGATCCTATCAGGAAAAAAAAATGGTCGAAAGCAGAACTCAAAAAGGAAATTTCGGGCAATTTTTTTTTCTGTTTATTTGCACTACTTTCCAGCCCTACAAATGAATTTAGCTTAAATGCAGCTTACATTGAGGTCAAAATTTGATGGGGGCACTCGCCCCCTATGCCCCACCTATAAGAGAGGTCTGCCATGGTAAGATTTATGTGAGTTTTGTCGACATTTCCTCTCGTCTATACAATTCAATAGCACAAACGGAGCTGGATTTGGATACGATTTTGTACAAATGTAACTCAATGAAACTCGTGATTCGACATATCGTAATCTTTTTAAGGAAACCACTTGCAATTTATGTTGAATTACGTTCAACTGACCCATTGTTTGTTTGTTTTTTTTTTTTGTTTTTTGGGGTTGGCTAGTATGTTTTTCACCCACAAAATATAATAACACCGTGTCACCCGCACTGACATTGTGATCACAAGTATGGTCATAACATTCGTGTTTTTTTTTCCCTTAACTTCCCGTTGCTGAACACTTTAACCTCCTCTTTCATGTCTATTTAATCTTAAATGCATATGTTTAGCATCCAACTTCAAGTCAGATACACAAAGAAAGTACTGAAAATCCGCTTTATCCTGTCATTCAAGACGCACACCAATGGATTCAAAGAGGACCTAAAGGACCACTGAACCACTACCTTTCCACAAAGACCCATAGCACTCTCTTGTCAAGATTGATTTAACTCTTGTTCTTATTCTCAGAAGTCACTTTCGTTCTTGCTGAAGAAAACCCCAGGGGATCTAAAATCTCAAATTTTCAATCATCTTCTCGTACTTTTATATATATATGTACTATATATAATACACTATATGTACTATAGCCCAGCTGGTGTTAAAGTTTTCCACGTAGAGAATTCCTAGTGCAAACGTAAGATCATAGAATCTCTTTTCATTGAGGATTTACAAACAAACTCATAATAAAAATGTCCAGAGCTTTAATAGTCAACTATTCTAATCTGGTATTACTTACTAATTTCGGTAACAGCTATTATTTAAATGCATTAACTTGTACTTGTACTTTCACGCAGTTTGGCTCTTCGCTTTGACGATGTAAGGTGTATTCTTACGAAATATTGGCGGAATATATTTTATTCATCATGAATACATCGTGCATGTTTAATACATGAATACGAAACACATTGCTATTTTCGGCTTCATTATTCGTATATGGACCTCTCCAATCTTCATATGTATAAGATGCACATTCCTACAAAGTGCCTGCATGAATACAAAGGCAATGGTTATCACTGACACCGAAAACCAGTTACATATCACGTGGATAAAAAATAGTGTTCTTAGTAACTACCAGCCACTTTCATCGCTCAAGATATCCGTTTATTCTGTAATGTACAAGCCGGATGTACCTTTGGTTGGGCGCATAACTTTTCAGTATCACTTTCTGTGATACCCTGAATGTTGAAACGCAACAAAACGACGGACCTGGACTTAAAATATAAAGCAAGGTAAAAACTTCATTATGTTGCCGGTGTGCTGGATTATAATGTAACTTGCAAGTACTGAATAAATGAATTACAAACTAGTTAAATGCGTTCGTTCCTTCCTTAATAGTGACGTAGAGTTCTCATTGCCGGATGTCCTTGTCGACATATTCTTCCGTTGATTTACCACGAAGAAGCGTTTATCCAACCATTGTGTTTGTTACTATCACCATACGTCTTTCAAAATACATAGAATACAAGGTAACAGACTGACAAAAAAAAAGAAAAAAGGTCAACTAAAAGTTTACGTTGACTTCGAAGAAAAAATCAACAGTGAAGTGAATTTTGACCATTTTACTTGAAGAAAGGCAATCGACGCTGGTACTAATGGTGTTATGTATTGATACAAAATATAATGATTGACCATCTATTCATTATAAACTGCCACCACTAACCTACCCCTCGCATCCTCCTTGTACGTACGGAACATTCTGAAAAAGAAAAATGGCAAAGCTGCTTTTGACCCAAATTTAACCCACTGAGAAGTACATCACAAGTATAAACGAAGGTTAAAGAAACCAAAAGTGAGCATTTACCCCAAAATCTTACACCATATACTCTTACTTATTATTTCGTTTTTTTCTTAATACACAGAGAAATTAATGGGCCTGTGGCACATTCGTAGTAAAATTAGTGAATTACAGTAGGCCCTTCTGTTGGGAGTATATAAACAGTGAGTGACGGATTTACCTCAGTCTGTTATATCGCATTGCAGTAGTAGCAGTCTAAGAGTCTTGTAACATCGAGTTCATGAAATGTCATCTGCATGGGAAGTTGAAATACAGCAGAGTTGGTGTTATCTCTTTAATTAAAGGTAAATCAACGCTGGACCGTGCATTAACCACAGGACGAATAATGCACGATCTGGTTTTACGCAAGCGATGTATAAGAGGGCGCAGCCCGAGTGCATTCAGCGATGGCCTTCATTAACGTTGTTCATTTATGTACAGGGAAATTTCGTGCAAAAAGACGAAATAGACCAAAAAAATGGGCTTTTAAATAACCACATTTACCGAATAGAAAACGAACCTCGAAAAGCACGTTTTACGACATGTCAATAATGTTCGGGCGCTACTAACAAAGTAGCACTATTGTTTTGTGTAATATAGCAGGCGACAAAGCAATATCGATCGACGGTTTTACTTTCTTCATCCCCCGGTCCTCTTACTCTAAAATTGAACGTGCTTTAGTATTAATGCACGGTCACCTGACTCTAATGGGCCAATAGGAGTTAAGGATTCCTGCCACGTATGAATGGATCAACTATATAAAAACTGTAAAAGCTCCAACGGCAGCAAGAAAGAGGAAGCATAATGACAGAGACAGGTTTATCATTTTGTTTCTCGCCATTTTGAGTTTCTACCCACTAACGGTTTTAGTTGCTATGGTCAACCACATTCACGACGGCAATTATTACCACGATTACTTTGCAAGCAAGGAACTGTTGTGTAATATCCTAATTTGAGTTTATCCACCAGAGTGGTATATGTACAAAACTTGTCACAATGCAATACATGTGATCACAACACCTTTAACCACTTACCAATATTGTAAGGCCTGTTCACCCATGTTTAGTGCATAGGAACTTATACAACAGGTACCTAAACAGTAAGTCTTTCAATTAACGTCTAATTAGGGATTAATGAAATTTAATGCCATAAATTCAGATGCAAAGACAAATGGACAATAGAGAAGAATACAGACATGAATATCAATGAGTATTCATTGAGAAAGCTATAAACATCAGTCAGGGCGTTTTGCCTTTGCACGGTGCATAGCCTGCTCAATACTGTTCTATTAAGGCCATTATGTTGCAATATACTTGTTATGACGAGGTTTAGAAAGTTGGGAAAGTTACGACAACCCAGAGAAGTCGAAACTTTATTTATGAGTGGTGAGTGGAAAATCGTACTCGTAAATCGTAACAGCACCTACGTTGAATATATTAAAGGAACATATGCAAAAAAAAGAAAAGAAAAAAAGAACATATGCCAAAAAAAAGGTCTTTCATTTGTAAGTGGGGTCAGCATGTTTCGTGAATCGAGGGCGCACATTATTTATTACTTTATTATTTTCTGTCAAACGTTTGAAGTTTTCCTTTGCACGCTGATGGCAATGGACAAACAAGGAAGATTCCCATGTACCGTATCACACATCCAAATAAACATTAATTAATGAGTATTAAACGAACCATTTCGTTTTGGAACACTCTTGATCAGATTCTCTTCAAATTCTACTTGTTTATATTCGCACAGCCAGTACAAGCTAAGGATAAAAAAAAAACAACAATAAATGGAGTTGTCATAACTGTAAGCATTTTCAAGTAAAGTTATACTCTTCAAATCCTAACAAGCTTATTGATACTCTCGACATACAGGTCCAAATGTCAAACGGAATATTCTAAGTTAGCTGTCAGGTAGGACAAGTTTACCAAAATCTCCTCAACTGAATTGCTTTGCACTCATTTCACAAAGGATAATGTCACCTGCCTCATTTTTCATGGTGTAGTTTCCAAATTGACCTATAAGCTTTCTGTACGCCAATCACACTGATAGCCTATTCTATATATTTGGATAGTATCATTTTTTTGACACGCTATGTTCTTTACAATTGCCAGTCTGTGAAAACGGTAATATGCGGATGCATTCAGTTGGTGTGTGAAATGTAATACCTCATCCCTACAGTACCTGTTGCAAGGTCAAAGTTAATCCCATTTTTTAGTTTACTTCACCACATTACTATGGTGATCCATGACACATGATCTTCGCAAAGTATAGCGGATGTACTTTACGATATTACAGTATACCGGCAATTCCATGGGAACAGAGGAAATGGTAGAAGAGCGAATAATTTGAGCTATTGCTAATGTTTTCACGTTGGCGAAACAATCAGAATGTTATCAGAGAGCTTCAAAGAAACCGTACCGTACAACGCACGTAATGAAATTGAGGACACCAGGTAGCACGAACGGATTTGTGCTTGTAAATCAAAAGTTTGAATGCTACACAGTAGATTCAACAGACAGTCAAGTAGTAGAGCACCGAAACAGGACAAACAGTACCAATACCATTGGAATGACATGCAGATCTATCTAATCTGGATAGTTTACCTAGCTGCCTGCACACCGCCTCGTAAAAAAAAAAAAATGCATTGGTAAAACAGAGACCATATTGTGTACACTATTTAGCACCGCGCTATCAGGAATGTCAACTAGAATGAAATTAATGGAGAGTACCTGCCTTACATTGAATGTTCTAGCTCCCCATTACATTCTGTAGACAACGTTGCACTCGTCAGCACTTACTCATCGAGAAAGATATATAGCAGGGGACGCTACAATATATCACACAGGGAATCGTTCTGGATTGGAAAGCGAAGTCCAATGTCTGTAGTATCTACGTATCTCCACATTCGGCAAAAGCAACTAAAAATATTTTTATCAAGTAAGTTTTCACTGTTTTGTTTTTTATGTTGAGTTTGCTATTAAGACAACACTTAGAATCATAATAATTTGAAGTGATTAGACATTCTCGTCAGGGAGTTTCTTCAGTTATATTTATTCATTCATATAGTGTCATATAGTTTTCCACCTACACTATTTTCTTTCTCCATTTGTTTTTTGCTGTGAAGAATCCTGTAGAAGTAGATCTATTGATAAAATTTAATTCACAACTTGTTTTTTGCCTTCCTTCCCTTTTAGACTAAAATTACTAAAGTACATGTAAAATGTGAGAGACAAATTTTTATAATTTCTCAATACATACTCAGTCAACCGAGTACCAGAAAAAAAAAAAAACCTACTGTATTAAAGAGAAAAAAAAAACTGATACTGCAAGTCCTTGCTCCACGTCGGTCTTAATAGATCTGTATTGGGAAGCAGCTGGTTTAGCATGATCATCTATATTCGACGTAACTTCTCCAAACACTACTTCAGATAAAGCAACAATTCCAAACTGCACACTACGGTGTATTTAATCCACAGTAACGTATGCGACATGTAGTAGGAATTGGGCTATGATGGACAGTACCATGACACTACACAACAGGTATGCCTATGCGCGGTTAGTAAAGTGATAATGAATGAAAGTAAGTGTTTGCTTTGGTTTGTCAGCATTATAGCTCACTTTGTTCTCGGCCAGTGCATGAGAGGTTGATCATTTCAACCATTTTTTTTCCTGATCTTCTAGCATACAAAAAATATGACATATGTGCAAGTTCAAATTTTAAAAATGTTGTGCTTGCAACATTGCTCGACCTCGGCTGACTTGTGCATCAAATGACTTGAACCAAAACAATAGAGTTTTGTGGTCATTGCAAGGACAGAGGGATCAAGTTCCGACTCGACTTCCATTCCCTCCTTAAGTCTTTTTTTTTTTAAACTCTGACTTGCACTTTGACTCTGGCTTTCCCAACTTCGTTTGGGACTACGGATCTTTGGACTTTGACTTGACTCGTCAATCATGTCCTACCTTTTTCTTCAGTTTGTTCTAACTAAATTTCATTATCCACCAAAAACCAACACTACCCAACATCTACTCCCGCTTTAGTTTCATTGTTGTAGGCTACATTAGTCCTACTGTAATCGTGTCAGTTTTACGAAGATTGCTCAACTTCTTTTCACGTATTAATTTGTGGTATAGGAAGCACTCAATGCATGTGCATAAAGTACAATAACATAATTATACTAAACGTTTTTGTGATTCATTTTGTTGGGGGGGGGGGCAACTTGATAGATAAGATGGACTAACAAATGCATGATTAAATTTAATAAAACGACAATGACTACAAAAGTGAGCCCAAAATTTTGACTTCTATGTAAATGTTGCACTTCCGGGACTTCCGGGCTTGTATACCAACTAAGTTTAAACCACAACTGTGTTCGAAACTAATTTAAGACCAGTGGACAGACCATAATATAAAAAGGGCTTATTGTCTGCATTGCTACTAGCCTAGTTGTATTTTTGTTCGGGCATTTTCTAGTGTATCTTATGTTAATATTATGTTGTAACATTTGTTGCAGTTTGATTTTTATTTTACTTCAAATTATTGTCTTCCTACATGCGGTGTTTTATATTACAGTATGTTCATGAGTTAAATCTGATTAAAAACCAATGAAGCCTCAGTCTCTGATTCCATTTCACCAAAATACTCTCTTGATAATTTTACTGTGACTGAAATTTTACAGGAAATGAAGTCTACCAATAGAAAGAACATATCCAGCTATATCTGTTCCTCAAAAGCTTGTTAAGGTTTATGAACAGGAAGAGACAATGAGTTTAAACCATTCTGTATGGTAAATGAAATTGCGTCGAAGGGACCCCGTTGGCTGTAGGTTTCCTGTGTTGCAATATGTGTAATATGTGGTTATGTACATACATTGTGGTATACTATGTGCAAATCAAACTGAGACCATCATCTTGGTGATTCCAAAGTGCCGTTGTAGCAGCAACGTAGTAACTCAGTTCATGCAGATTCAGCCTTGATCAGTGAAGGAGACTGTGATCACTGAAATCGAAGGATGTATGAAATGGTCCTAAATAGAGTATATTTGTGTCAGGTTTGATTATATTTTCACACTGTTTGCCATAACATTTCTCTTATTTCTTTAGTCAGTTTGTAGTAGCTTAATGCTTCAATCTCATAAACCACTATAGTTTACAATTTTAGACTCTGGCTCGGACTCGAGCGTGTGGGACTCAGCCCTGCATAATTGTGCTTGATAAAGTTACTGTAATTCGAAATTGCGTGTTTGAGATGTTGTGTTGACAAAGTTGTTACAGTTTGTCCTTTGCCAATAAGAAATGACCATTGATCCGCACCAAAAGCAATAGGATTTAAAAACAAAACAGCTCCAGTCAGAAAACATATGATTTTAAAGTAAGTTTTTGTGCTCGATATAATATGTCATAAGGTTTTCATAGTTTGACTTTCTTTGCTCCTCTGCTGACCTTTCTCACATTTGAACTTCAACTACACAACGAGGTTTTTGTAGTCAATGTAGCTTATCAAACTAGCAGTGCATGTGATCACTCCAAGCTTCTGCTTCTTATTCGTTTGCTCAATATGGTATATGTACGTAGCGAGTATGATATCAGACCAAACGTCAAAGCATTCGTTCTTGTGTAAATAGTTTGTGCCATGTCCACTCATTCTACATCTTGCTTAAGACAAAGTAGGTTGGAAATATGTAACAATATTTGTTCTCTCAATATAATATACAGTGTTTATTCTCTCAATTGTATTCTTTGTTTACCAACCGACTGTCAAAAGATTGTTTTTGCATAAGGATTCCGGACATTTTCTTTACACTTTTCCTCCATTCTGTTTGCTGTATTTTATCCATGTTTAATACTTAGAGTTAAATGAAAACAGAAGGATTAAAAATGGTGTGCGTTTTCCACTGTTATTTATCCCTCATATATCTATACAGTGTAAATAATGCTATCTTAATCAAGCCGTTCTACTTAGAAATTATTCATACTTGTTCATCTACTTTCTGTTATTAAATGCAATTCATCCCCTAAATAATGGTCCATTCCATTTCCTGTATCCAATCTTGCTTCGTTTCCCCTCCACAACCCTTTTTGCCATGTTTGTTCATGTGTATTTTCTCGTGATGTTTCATTATTGACTAAATTTCACTATTCATATTGAGCGCTTTGTTTTAGCAAGGAGCGGAATACTGTCAACAAATTGAGGCTTAGCGTTCGCCAATCAATATTTGTTTGAGTTAGCAGTCGATAGATTTCGATTAGTGGAATTTGAACAAATATTGGGTATGTTTAGTGATTATATCATAACCCAAAGATGTATTCAATACCTGCTGCTACCTAGGCCTGCACTACAAGTGCTGCAGTTACGTGCACAGTAAGTATAGTCTATTCGAAACCATATAAAAGAAAATTAAACTTTGCAGGTAACAACGGAGACAGTAACTACTGCTGCCATTGCAAATCTTACATGAGTTACATGAATTGCAACTGGACTTTTATGGTTTGCAAATAGCAATGCAAAGCCAGTTATTTTTGTCCCTTGGAGAATGTTGTTTAGCTTGTTACTGTTGGTTATGACTCTTTGCTTCAGATTCTAGATTGATATTACGGTACTGCCTTAGCGGTTGGTCTAACACGGGATTAAAATAGGTCACTTCCATTGCCAACAACAAAGAAAGAAATTGTCTCGTGTTAGCTCTACAGGAAAGGCATTCATGTATGCCAGAAACGTAAACTTTCAGTGTAAACCAATAAACAGAGTAATTCCGTATAAAAGTGTGAAGCAGTGGAGTCGACTCGGTAAGTTACTTTCCATTGTTGTAGAGATCGCTTGATGCTCAAATTTACTAAAAACGTTAGGTAAGTGTAGATCATTCGTTACGATGTATGTATATCAGCTTGCACTGGCCAGTCGTACATAGGCCAATGAGAAAAGGCTTGGCAAGTAATGGAATATTGTGAAGAAATTGAAAAGCAGCTTTTTAAAAATTAAAATGCTTAATTGATGAGCAGCCAACACATTTATTCTCCAACCTTGGCAGATATTGTTCGTAATGTTTCTCACGTAACCAATCTGTAAGGTAGCCGTAGCACGCTGGATTCCGGGCTTACGCCAAAGGATTTTTTATCCTATGGCTCTTTCGGGATGGGGTTGAGCAAACGCTTTCACGGTCACGTGGATGTCGATGTACATTTTAAGAGGAAGGGAAGATTACATCATGAACTTGAAGCTGGTATGATCCTGTTTACGGAATAATCTTCTGAAATGGAGAGTCTGAAGACTGATCGTAGTCCCGATGAGGTGCGAAAGAGTCACCTTCCACTTTGGAAAGATTTTGCTGTGCACCGTGGCTGGAAGGGGCGCTTTCGCATCTGCTCCTCCAGCCCAGGTCCTGGAATTTGTATATTTTGTTGAAAAGACTCCGAAGATCGAAACCACTGTACGGAAGGCCAAAATATCAAGTTATCATACACAGTAATTACTCACAGGCATTGCCGTGACACAATTATCTTCAGACACTCAGAAAGTAAATTTCAAAGCTTTTGATAATGTTAGCTTACGGGTTAGGTCACTCAGATTGCATTGTTTGACCTGATCCGAAGTAGCACCTACAGACTGATGCAAGGGTTGTAAAGTCATCCTGCGAAATAGAAGGGCAAAGGGTGCAACAATAAGTTAAGACTTAATCTCTCTGGAGGTGCAGCTAAGAATTTCTGGCAACTGAAGTGTAAGGAAAAGAATCTACCCAGAAGTTCTTCCTTTCTCCTCCAGATCTTTTTTTGGGAGCGAAAATAGCAAATAATAAAAAACAATAGTGTACAAAAAGTCAGAAGAAAGTCAAAGAAAGAGTTTAAGTCCCCAGACTTAATATATCTTGATATATAAATGATAATAATATCAAATAATCTGAAGCCACAAATCTAGAGGTGGGTCGATGCTGTATTATATCCCATTCACCGCTCTTGTGAGGGGAATGTGTCACCATCCAACAGGATCGCCGTCCCTGGTAAATAATAATAATAATAACAATAATGCACCGTCTGTACACTCCAAGAAAGAATGGTGGAAGGGGTCTGAGAGAACTCGCAGCCTCTGTGACATTCCAGTGTGCCGGCCTCCAGGAATACATCATGGAAGCCAAGGACTCAGACCCATTGATAGAGGCTGTATGGCAAAATAATGTACTAACAAATAACAAACCAAAGAAAGTAGCCATGGCAGATTGGAAAAAACAATATGAAGAGAAGTGGTCGACGAAGCTGCTCCATGGCCAATATCGCAGACAAGTCCCACAGATCACGGCCATGGAAAACACCTACCGATGGCTGAAAGACAGCACGGGGCTGAAAATTGAAACTGAGGCACTCATAACGGCTGCTCAAACCCAAGCCCTAAATACTAAGTGCCATCAGGCCAAAATACTCCACACAACAACAGACCCATTGTGCAGAATGTGTGGAGAGAAGGATGAGACCGTCGCCCATATAACGACTGCTTGCCCTAAGATTGCCGGAAGCCTCTACAAAACCAGACATGACAACATCGCAACAGTCCTCCACCATAAAGTGTGTCAGCACTATGGAATACAGACGGAACACAGTAACACATGGCTCCACAATCCCAACCCGACCGAAGAAAATGATAAAACCAAGATCCTCTGGGAGTTCGAAGTTCGAACAGATAGAGTAATCCCTGCGAGAAGACCAGACCTGGTAATAATGGACAAGACGGCCAAACAAGCAACAATAGTAGATGTGGCAGTACCCAATGATACCCACATAAATGAGAAAGAAAGAGAAAAAATAGAAAAATACCAGGACTTACGACTTGAGGTACAGAGGATGTGGAATGTCAGGGCAAAAGTTGTCCCCGTGGTGGTCGGAGCACTAAGAGCCATCACCAATAACCTGGAGGCATACTTGGGTCAGATACCAGGCAATCATGAAGTTAGATTGCTTATAAAAACAACATTACTGGGACGTGCCCACATTCTGAGACGAGTGCTCGACCTCCCAGGATCCGGGTAGGACCCCGAGGTGTGAGAAGAAGACGCAAAAAAAAAAAAAAAAAATGAAATCCGACCGAGAGGTTGTGTGAAAGAATAATAACAATAATGACAATAAATCTTAAACCGTGTAAGACGGTTACAATCAAAGTGTGTAAGGTCCCATAAATTTTCAGTGTTCAGCGTTCCACATGCAATTTTCAAGGACATACAAAGCATTTCTGTTCACAAAAATGAAAGGAGTATTCTGAAGTACAGTTCTATTCAGCAATTCAATGACAAGCTACAGTTTTAGCTATATTTGTAATTTTTGGGAACTTACTAACGGTGTTGTGATAACTAGTGAGGATTTTTTAACGACTTGTTTTTCCTTTCTCCAACAAGTCAATTTTACATTGACCATCATTTAACACTTTTTTAAATAAATATACTTTAAGTAGCATTTGGTGGACATTTTGCATGATTTTGGAATTATCACGCACTCTTTTTGTAGTCATTGGCTGTTGTTTGTATTAGGCTTGAGACACTTAAGAGCAAACTTGAAAAACACCAAAACAGAAAATTGCTGCCCACACTATTAAGATCAATACCAGCATTTTGTCTATTTACTGTTGTAAAGAGTTTATCCATGAGGTTTGTTTTATGTATTGCAAAAATAAAACCTTTCACTCCATTTCTTTATCTTATTAAGATAAGTGATTGACTTTTTATGACCTTTCAAGCTTTTGAGTAGTTTTGTGAAAGCCATGACTGTGTTGTAGGTAACTGCCATTTGAAGATCTTGATGTTCGTGTGGGAACCTATCTTCCTATACGCTGTCAGATACTTTATTGGTTTTTCATACGAACCCTTTTGAGATTGCCGTAAAATAGAATCTAGTGGACATTTTGCATGACTTCAGAAAAATATAAGGTTCTTTTCAGGGTTACTGATAATTTATTTTGTATTCAGCTATGCACATTTAACAAATATATATAAGCAAGTAAAATAAAAAATATTACGAGCATATGAGTATTGTCTGTTCAGTGTTAAAACACTCCTGCATGAGATAAGTCATGACATCCCCGTCTGCTTTGCTTTCGTGTAGACCTCACCTCATACCTGGGAGCGTACCTCTTTACTTCTCGGTATCTGTTTCACATGTTTGTGTATCGTAATTTGTAAACTGCTCAACGGTGTGTTATGGTTCCCGAACTCTTCAAAAAATTTCTTCAGTTCGGCGGTTAGAAGTGCGAACGTGCTCAATGTGTGGACAATTAAGACTGTTGGGACAACTCTCAGCAATGTCTTAAGTGTGGTTCTTGCTTACGTACACTGAGAGAGATACATCGCGAGACAGAAGAGTAAAATAGGTAGCCAGCTCTACTGGATAAGCTCAACTGGATAAGGGGAAATCCTGTCGATTCCACCGTGGTACGAGTCTGCTCCAGTCGGGAAGTAAGGGCAGGAAAGGAAAGTTACTAATCAAGAGATTTCAGCCCTGATTTAAACATCAGACAACAGAAAGGATCCTGGTAGCTGCTGCAGCAGTACAAGGAAACAGATCGCACTCCCCAAATAGGGCAGGAACATGAACGGGGATCTTCCCAGACGGGGATCTTCTCTCTCCTCGTCATGGTACCCACGGAGATCGCTTGGGAGGAGATCTTTGTGTCCCAACTCTGACACTAAAATTTAGGGTCAGGAGACACAGGAACACTCTGTTAAAGAACTAGAATAACTATTTAAAATAACAAAGGCTGCTGGGTGCCTTTCCGAAGAGAGGAAGTTGAAATGTGGAAAGGACTTGGAAGAATACAAGTTTCATGATAACGTCTTTGTGGTGAAATCAGTTACAGGAGATGATCCCCCAAAGTACAGGTCATGTCAATGTAGCTAACAGCAAACAGAATGGTGCTTTTGGAGGACACCTGCATCACGAGGCATCTGAGGATTCTCTGAAGGCCAGCTATATATGGCAACATCTGATCAAACCGAAACGGATAACCTTACTGTAACTTGAGCAACTTTTCTTTCTCTTTCTACCCTTAGTCATATTTAACTATTATCAGTGTGATAATATCGTAGTAAATAAATCTGCGTTAAGGGAAATGTAGTCCTATCTATAAGTACTAGGTACTTTTTGGAGCGCCAAGCCAGGATGCTATTGTTGTCTTTCCATAACACAGTCTCAATGCCAGTCATCAAAAAAGACTTCGGTGGCCGAAATATTTGCTCTTCGGTCAAAAAGAGTTGCGTTTTGGGCGACTGTTTAGGAGGAGCCACTCGATCTTACGATCGGCCCATTCTTTCTAATTACCAGAACGAACCGATCCTAATTACATGTGATGGCTTTCAATAGTCAGTTCCCAACACTTTGCATGGCAACACCGGCACTCATCTTGTCTTTTAAAATACTGGACCTGAAAAAAGAGTGTTTTAGGAGCATCGTATCTTACAAAGACCGATGCAGCACATACTGGCACTACTCATTTCTTTATCAGGAAATCCTGGCAAGGAAGGCCCAAAGATGCACCAATCTAAGTTTACACCTTTTTTGTAAGGAACAAAGGGAACATTTGTATTGATCATTTCGGTAAACGTACAATTAACAAAGCAGCACAGCAGCCAAGTGTCAACAGCATATTGTCTTTCTTCTAAGGCAGATGTGAGCTTTTGTAGGAGTGGAAATGTTTCAGGGGTAATTTAATTTCGTGGAAAGGGAGGGAGACTGGTCTAATTGTGGAGACAACTAAAATCATATACTTCTTTGGAGTAGTGCGAATTTTCAAGATGTCGTGAAGATGTGCTGAAATAAGTAATTGGGTTTCGATCATACATAGCCAAACAAATTGAGTTTTGGAATTACCTAATAATCCAAACTTAAGAGTGTACATAAGAGCCATGAGATTACTGTAAGACATTGCCTTTCTGTGAGATACACCGAAAAAGTTTGTAGTAGGCCTAGTAAATGGCAAAATCTGTACAGCTAATGAACCATTTATCCACAGGAGAAAGGACTTTGATGAAGATTCCTGATGCTTACAATAGCCTTATACAAGTATTTGAACGAATCTATGCTTGTTACGAAAACACCGTTACATTGACGAGAGTGGACTTCAACTCACAATGCACACCAAATATGTCTAGAACGATTACACGAGCCTGGGCGCTGTTTAAATATATGTATGTACAGTACCCCGTAATTGGCGCACTTAAGGAATCCATCGCCGATATTTTAAATGTCACAAATGAGCCCTAATTTAGAAGGAAAGTACCTGAAATGGGTTCATAATCGTGAAACACCTAATTGTGGTTAGATTCAAGAAGGTTAGGCTCACTTCAGTAACGTTGCCACAATGATATCGAGTAATTTTTGAAGGAAGAGCCAATTTCGGGGGCGTGCCAACTACGGGGTACTGTATATATAAGCCATGCTTGTTTCAGTTGTAATGTGCTACGTACTGAAACTCGAAATAACTAGTCATAAATCAAATTGTGAGTTTGGAAACGCAACCGGTGCATATCAAAATGAAAGGAAAAGACAAGGGGCGCTTTCAGCTTACGTTAACACAATTTATTTCATTTTGTTCACAGAGTTCTGCTAGATGGCTAGAAGGAGCAGTAAGATAAAGACTGTCGCTGTTCTCTTGGCTATTTTCTTGTTTATGTGGACATCCTTTGTCGTGTTGCGTAGAGGTAATAAGTACTGTAATCTGCTTGGCAGCTAATTCACACAATTTTTACTACACATTTTTTTTTACTTTTTAGTACACAAAATTATGCTAAAAAATATCTATACTGATATATTCCTTTGGTAACGTTTATGACTGGCTTTCCCCGGCATGCAATTAGCTTTTTGAATTACCGAAGGCGACAGTCAGTTGTGTAGCCATGTGTGTATATGTTGGGTTTTAAAGGTATCTCATGATTCACAGCGTTTTTGAATTTCAGACTTGGTGTGCACATTTACAGAAATTTGAGATCTTAACTCACGAGATAGTCCCATCTGGTCAAACGTTAGATGCATTCTCATAAATAAATGTTGCTCATCGCCAGTTTTGATATTTCCAATTAGCTGTTTTTCACATATAAACTTGAAACTCGGGTAAAAGTTTAAACATCTACAAGCCATGGAATCTGTACTTGTTGTGTTCCCTTAAGTACGTATCCTATCAAGTTACCACCATGAGTACGTATAGGTTGAGCATAGAACTTGATATTGCCATTGAATCTCTGCATACACTCTCCGAGGCACAATGCAGCTAGAGTGGTAGGTCAGTCTGGTCATGTATGAATTTGAGGTCTAAGATCATCTTGGAAAGGACAAAAATGTCTACCAACATAGCCGGTATACCGATTATGTGCAATTGCCGTGTTTTACTTTGCAGTGTTTAATCGTGCTTCTATATTAATGAGGTCCATTGGATTATCCAACAATTTTCGCTGGGCGGTGATCATATTTGCCACTTTTAATATATGCAAACTGCTTTCTTTGTGCATAGATGACCCGCGAAGTTATCGGTAACGTTTATTACGTATAGTTCAATGTGTAAGATTTATCATCAATTACTATTTATACCCAGTGACAGGGGCAAGTCGAAACGCTTCCCAAAGATGACGATCAAGATGTGGATATTTTATGTTTGAGTTGGCAAAATATTTTGTGACATGTTAGTATCCCTTTTCACATAAGTGACTTTTCATGGTTCTCTGGTTCAGATGGTACTTTTTCACTATAATTGAAAGCAAGTTGTTGAAGACATGTATCTAAAGAACTGTGATTCTCAGAAAGTTGGATTTTTTTCAGAAACAAAGAACCACTAAGTTCGCTCTTAATAAGTTCTTGGTAAAAGGGAAAACAAAAACATTGATGTACTTTGCATGAACATAGAAATGATTTCCCCAGTTCTTGTTAGCTTGTAACAACAAATATCAAGTGCACTATCAGGGTCGATTTTCATGCTCAATCATGTCAGGTACTTGTAAACGTGAATTGTTTGATGTTTCTGTTTATTTCGTTAATTACAGTGTCTAAATATAAGTTGTCCAGAGTGTAATGAACATGCAAAAAGTTAAATAAATAAGATGGAAAAGAAAAAAAGTTACTACCTGATGAATTGCTCGCTAAAATAGTGAGAAATGCTTTTGGTCAACTCAGTTACACATAATTGCCTATTGACATGACAACTTATATATCCTAACATGATATGACATACACCTAGGCATTTGATGTGTAATTGACCACGTTACTATATGCTACTTTGAAAAAAAAATACCTAAGGCGATGAGGTTGGAAAAAAGATGAATCACGTTCAATTATTGTTCTGTTGTTATACAATAACATGAATGTTGTGTCTTCGATTAAGCATGTATCGTATGCTGGCTAACGCACTATGTAAAAGATTCAGTGACATGCACAGCAAGTTTCCTCCTGAGGTCGGTACAGAGTTACTATTGAGCATAGCAGGTGAAAATAATTGTATTGATACTAGTGTGGACTATACCGTGTCACTAACCTGACAGTGGTTTCATCTGTAGGGGAGACTACACCTTTGAAGGAGGGATTTATACATAAAACAATGACTGTATGGTGCATGTTTGTGTATCCTCTAATTTGTCTTAAATAATTTTGCCTCGTTCAGGGAATGTGGGCAGAAATCTGTCTTGATTAACAACAGTTAACTAATCCCACATACTACAGAAGCTACACCATACATTTTAAAATTTTGTGCAGTCTCAAAATATCTCAAAGCCTCAGACAATATGATGGTCCTTAGTTACGGCATATGTGTGTTAGAGATTGCACTGTCACCAATTTCCGTTTGATTTGTGCTTTGAAATGCAGTGTGTGCAGTAGGTTTTTATATATTTAGGCTATTGTAGAAGTCCGTGGGGTGACCAACAACGGAATGATGTAGTGAATCTACCGTACTTGCTTTCAAGTTTTTAGCCCGCTTAACAAAAATCAAAGGCTTGATATAGATGCCCGCAAACGAAATTGAATAATAAACTTCAACACAACTGTGCATGACAAGGCATTCAATGGAACAAAGTGATTTGAAAGTATTTTTCTGCTATTCCAAAATGAAGTCTTATCTCGCTGAACAACAATCAAAGCTTGCTATATATAGATACCGGCAAACGACAACTCGATGACGAAACTTGAACAGAACTGCATGTGCAGGACAATCATTCAACATAACAAGGCACTCTGAAAGTACTTATCTGCTATTCCAAAATGAACACAAACAGTCATTTTTGTTAGATAGGTCTTACTATACGAAATACAAAACTATGATGCCGAACTGGTACACTCGGTTGGCATTGTGACTATGTGGTGCTGGTTCCGTTGTGATATCAGTTGTAGTGGATAACAGTGTCCATCTACTTTGTTGTAAGATCATGCGCTTGATGTTGTAAGCAAGATGTTAAGAGCAACGGTGGTCCATCGGTGGTCCAAAATCATTTTCTGTACCACGGATGTGCATCAGTTTCCCTGAAAAAAAACTGTCTCTTTGGACAAACACTGAATACAATGTACATGCTCTGCAAGGCATGTGCTCCACTGCAGCATAATAAGTGCAAATCGTAACTTGTTGTTGTCATGATTGTCTGTGAGTGTGTGTGAGATGGTGACACCATTCTTGTGAACGCATTGACGTCAGCAGAAGTCAAACTGTAACAAAATAAAAAAAAATACAAAAACTTTTTTAACAACCCTATGGTTTCTTTTGTTCGGGGTAAGTGTCATTTGGGGACAGCAAAGGTCAAACTGTACAAAGTTGGAGACCCAACATTCCACGAACGCAATTTTAAACTAATCTAGAATATATTACAGTACGTCATCAACCGCGATGACCACACCCACAAATTTGTTTTTGGTTAAAGTCAGTTAAAGTGCAAGTCATTCGAGATTTACATATCACTCTTTGATGCACTGTAGAAGATTATTAGAAACTTTTTCTTGTAAATCACGAGATCTGTCATACATTGACTCATTGCATAGTGATAATGTATTTTGTTGAGAAAACAAAACTAATCCCCAATTCTCTCTTTAATTAAATATTACTTGATTAAGGAAGCATGGGCATACGTCATGGTAGTTACGTGTTAGGGTAAGGTGATTTTTAGCAGTTGGCGGCTGTTGTAACATCATCATAGACAAAATGCATTTTTGCATTTCCGTAGTATTTGGCCAAAAGAGGTTTTTGGTCTTGCTTAGGCTAACGACAATCTATACAAATCCAATAAAAGAAAAAAAATGTAGGATTATTTATCGAAAGAAACAATTTAAATGCACAGAGTAGCATACGTAAACCATTTACATCCAGCAGTCATCTGGAATCCTTGATCTTCTAGTTACAAACCGTCATGTAAATACAGAATATTTAATTTTCTCAAAATTGAAATAAACTTGGTCTGTGTGATGGTCCTGGGTGATCCGTGATCCTTCGATAAACTCTGTTAAAGGGTTACAAATCCCAGATGCTTTGTGAAATTTCTTCTACATTTATCGAACTACATGTAGGATTGAAGGCGTGAGAAGTGTCATGTTGAGATAATTGGCAACGTCCATATCTATTTATTCTCGCGATGTAGTGTACTATTACAACATAGACGTTACTTACAAACTAATTTTCACTTATATTATCTACAATAAGCTCACCCCTCTGAATCATCCAAACTGTTGCAACTATGTAATTTGTTCTGCAAACACCGCCCAGTACCTTTCCGTTTGCATTGATATACTTATCCCCATTGCTCAGTCATCTAGCTTTGGCAGCATGTTCCTTTTCAGGTGGTACCCTGAGAGACTTTTCAAAGAATCTCGTGAAAATGCTCACAGAGAAAAGCAAGACCAAACGCCATGGTGGACTAATAACACAGATTTCACAGAAAGAAATGTTCCAGCATAGTAAACTAGGTCTAAATCACACAAAGCAGGACCCGACAGTGCTGACAACTGATAAAATTCAACAAGCAGGCCTACAACCAAATGAGATGAACGTAAGCAGGGTAGGTAAATGAAGTTTTTTACGCTGTCACTTCGATCTTTACAATCTGACAGCGTTGCAAGTGCTATATGCACTTGCGGGAAACTCGGAGTAGCAATGACCTACTAGTAAACCGGGTATTTATTGATATATAACTGTATATATATATATATATATATATATATATTTATGTAATTTATGTATGCTGCATGTGTACTTTATTCTCAATATCTCTCATATATATCAATCATCAGTATCTTTCGTTTTATTTGCTACAGATATAATCTTTAAAAATGTTACATTGCGTTTTTAAATTTCAACTTGACAGCTCTTAATTTTTTTATTGAGTACACTAATAAACACATATTTTGATAATTTGGCGCAGTCAAAACTGGTAGTGTTGTGTGCTTTCAAAAGTTAACTTTCTGCTACATTAGAGTTAAATAGTAAAAAAAAAAAACATTGCGAGTTATCCTGTTGTACTGATTGTTTGTTGTGATAAGTTTATTAAATTGTCCCATGCCTTAACCATTGTTTAGGGATGCATTACAAAGTACTCTTCAGTGTACATTTTGCATCTATATCAAAGTGAAAATGTGATATGAATAAAATCAAGCATAGCGAAACTTACAATTCCAGACGGTGAACATTTTCGCCTTTGTTAAAAATCGCATTCACCTTTTTTTCCATTTTACCAGATATTGAATGCACCATCTTATGATAAAGAGGAACAGGATGGCCAGTCGGAGATTAGTAATGATGTTACAGACAAACAGCCAATGCTATCGGAATGGGAAGAGGAACAAAATCGGAGAAAATCCATTTTGAAAGACGCATGCGCACGACATCCTGAACTGAACGTGTCAACTGCAACGCTCAGCAGAAACCCCCATTTACTGTGGCCTTTCATATACGACGACAAGTATAAAGTTATTTACTGTTCAATTTGTAAAGTTGCCTCGACGACATGGAAAAGTGTTTTCCTAGTGTTGATGGGAACGTATGATTCCACCCAGGATGTAGACTTCAGACTATGGCCTAAACTGCAGAGCAGTTTACATACTTTAAAAAAACTCGGGGACGCCGACGAGATAGAGAAACGTCTGAGAACTTATAAAAAGTTTATTTTCGTTCGAGAACCATTCTCACGTGAACTGTCTGGCTACAGAAATAAACTCTTTAAAAGGAACAGATATTTCGAACAATTGGTCGGGACAAAGATAATCAGAGAATTTCGTCAAAATCCCGACAGGCACGCCCTAGCGACAGGTATTGGTGTAACATTTACTGAGTTTGTAATGCATTTGACTAAAACGAGAACAGAATCTCTCGATGTTCATTGGCGACCGATGAACACGATGGTATTACCGTGTGCTGTCGAGTTTGATTATATAGGCCACTTGGAGACCACTGAAGAGGATACCAAAAATATATTAGTTAAAACAGGTTTGAATGAGGTGGTAGAAATACCTCATGTGACTGCAAATTTAAGTAACTCAGATGAAATTTTCAATCGCTTCTACCAACAGTTAGATAATAGTCTCCTTCGAGATATGTACAACACTTTCAAGTTAGATTTAGAGTTGTTTGGTTATAAACCCCCAGAACTAGTCGCAAGAAAGATAAGGTTGAACACTTGATCATGTGTGTATGCTAGAAGACACTCAAAACAGACGTTGTTAATCCAACTGGCAGTCAATTTGTTTGCTCCGTAAAGCGTCCTTCTCCTGCAAGTTTTAAACATGATAGTCAATGGGTGACGGTTAACATTGAAGGGAAGGGAGGGTGTAAACAAAATGAAAAATTATATAGCAACGCTTTAGCAACAAAGTAAAGAAAAATCAATAAACAAAATGTTATCCTTTCCACTAAACTAAAAGTGTGCCAAAATTTAATTTAAAAATAAACAAATATATTTACCGGAATCATTAATCTTGCTTGGCTGAAGAAACTGCTACATTCACTTAATTCACATTCTTTTGTCATGTCAGCATGTTCTCAACACATCTTTTTTTTCAGAGGTTTGTCTTTTTCTTTTGATTGAGGGTACTAATGAAAAAGTTCGTCTTGTTAAAGCGTACTCCGTATACTATTATCTCTTCTTTAAATGATGATTGATCAATCATTCTATTAACTGTAATGTCTGTGGGGGTACTTCAATTTTGTCTTTATACATGATTGACACAATGTACAAATCTGAAATTAGTTAAATACCGGTAAATAGTCCTCAACACTATGCAAAGTGTTAGTCGCATAGATATCTGCATCTCGAAATACGAGGTTTCGCCACGGAGTATTAATAGCCGGACAGAGGGGAAAATTGTACATCTTTGGCCACCCGGGTAGACTATTGAGCTGGCTGGGTGATTCACTGCGAACCTTTAAAGCGATGATAATCTCATGCTTATTCACGTTGTGGTGGAGGAAAGTATTTGTAACTTTTCTCACCTTGATGATTGTAGCTTATGGGAACTTTAACAAGACAGTTAACATTGGTAACATGTCTTTCCATTATTTTACACTCTAAAAACAATTTGTTAAACTATTACCCATGTTTGCTACTCATGGCTTTTGCTAAACTGTTAGGTAAAAACCAACAAGCTAAATTTCCCTCGTTCAGGTAAGCGTTACCCAACAATGTAACTTTGCAACTGACTTGGGTATTTTTACCTAATAGTTTAGCATGAACGTCTTTATGTGAAAGCGGGGATTGAAGTTGTTGTTAATACATCAAACAAACTGTTTTTATATATGTTCTTAAATAATATTTTATTTCATAACGATCAAATTATTATACGGATGAACAAGTTGTTCCAAATGATGTGATTTTTTGAAATTGTAATGCAACTGTAGTAATGTCATTCGCGATTAGTCGCTAAAAAGACCTTTTTGTCGAAAGGTTCAAGACTTGTGTTAAAAACATACTTTCCATTGTCCCAGTTAGCATTGTTGCAATAGCGTTAAATCCATGACTGAGAGACACAGCGTTGCAATATCACCCTTTGCGCACAATGATAGTCACAAACAATTACGATACAGTTAAGTGATATTTTTTAGAAACATTTATCAGTTTGTATCAGATTCAGCTCCCATTTAAATATGATTGCAATGTAATTAAATGAGAATTTTCATATAATTCGTCATTAACATATTAAAAGAGAACACCTCACGAAGATTCGGTCTTCATCTGATGAAATCTTGCCACATAGAGGGAGAACTACGGTATTCTAGTATCACAAAGATAACCTTTAATGAAATTTAATTCTAAGAACATTTGAAATACGTCGAAGGGTGCAAACTTCCATTATCTATAGTTTTGCATTGAAAGAAAATATGCCTTCATGCCAGAACTTTCATTGATCAGTCGATTATTCCTACATGTCATCCGCAAGGAACAATTGAATTTAAGGTATGATTCACCTTTCTGTCAAGACAAATTAAATATAACAATTCAATGAAAACGTGCATGTTATTAAACTAAAAAAACTGAAAAAAACTAAAAAAAAAATGTTTAACTGACAAGCAAATCTCACCCGTACTACAACATCGTTATCTCGATTATAGCATCCACATCCTTTCTTTGGTATGCAGCTACCGTCTTGGAAAAGAAAATTTCCCTGGCAGATGCTTCTTTCGGGTTCCGAAGACTTTTGAGGAATACAGTCATTCGGACTTTCACTAGTTCTCTCGCAAATACTAGCACTTTGGTTGTCCTTGTTTGTAATACACCAAGTGATATACACATCTGAAATGATACCAAATGGTTGATAAACTATTTATATTAAATTGAATCATTTCGCTTAAAATAATGTAGAAAACGCAATGTTCGTTAGTTTAACATCTGCCCATTGGGCAAAGTTTCAATATACGTTTGCTTAGATAACCACATCTTTGTTTTCTTCTTTACAGAAGAACTGTATTCAAAGTTTACCTATAAATTGATCGCTTGCACCAAGACTTGATAATGAGAAGTTGTCCCACTCATCTGCGATGCGGAAGTTGTCATATGTTAAGAAATACGACTGTCCTTCAGTGTTCTCCAGATCAATGCGAAGTTTGTATCTCTTTGGTTTGTTAAGTGAGCCAGCCTTTCATTTCCAGTCCAAAATTCACTTCCCAAGAATCCAAATACATATTTGTAGTCGGTCCCATCTTCGAGTGAAACTAATCGAACCATTCTGACGATGTTCTATAACCTGAAGATTAAGAACCGAATTTGGACGCTGGTGAATAATTATTGATCACATATTCTGTCCATATGCATATGCTACAATCAATGTAAGTACGACTAACTTGCTTATCAAGGGACATAGAAATTATAACTGTCGCTTTTCCCTGACTGATAACAGTATAACTATAAAACGCAAGGAAATGCGAAATAAAACACAGGCGAAATGATATCTGTTATCCTATAAGCGTATTTGTTTAAGCCCATATAAGCCTAACGTGACAGATAATTTGAAATGGTTATAGAAAACATTTTAGAAGACTTCGCATAAGTTTTTTAAAACTTTTATTCTGGTCTCCGTTTATCTAAGTGTTATAATTTATGATAATCTTTTACTTTTGAGTTATCTAAGTCTTTCTAACTTTTGTATCCTATTTTGTAACAAAATTGTGCTGTTTTCCAGATTGAAACTGAGGTAATAAATAAAATGAATGAATGATAATGAATGAAGTGTCATAAATAAAAGACTTCAAATGACATGTATAGTACTTTGCTGTTATTCTGGTGATCCATCCATCAGTTGTTTGGTTGTTTTCGCAATAAACCTCAAATGGTTCTGGGTACTGGTCAGGTTTGATCAGGTAAACACCTGATTTGACGTTGTTAGATGAACATTGGTTGATAGCCTCTTGACAGTCTCTTGAATACTCCGCAGATTGGTACAGAAAATACCGAACATCTAATAGCATCAGCAAAAGAAACAAATGTACTTACTTTAGTATATTACTCATCTGCAAAATTTTATTTTCTTCCTGAGACTTTCCTACCAACAAAGAAAATTCTAAATACGGAAGAAAATGGCGAATTCATGTGGGGCATTCACTATGAACTTGAAAAAAAAAAACGTAATACATTTCAATAAACATTGAATTGTTTGAAAACGTACGACCAGACTAACTATAAAGGGTTCAAGTGCAACTTACTAGTTGATGATTGGGTAACTTCATTTGCCCAAACTACCTGAAAAAAAAAAAAAATAGTGACTTGAAAGTCCGTATGACCCAGAAATTGTCTTTTTAGTGGATGTAATATTGACAAGTCATTGCTTCTTTCCAAATATTGCTTTATTTCTTTTTACAAAATATCTGAACGAGAGTAATTTTGTAACTTGAACTCTTTCTACCGTTGAATTATTTGACAGAAGAGGACTAAACTAAATTGTTTTTTTTTTCAACGTCCTTTCTTCATAGATGCTTAATATTTTGAGAAAAGAAGGAGAGGATAATGTTGAAAGGGTAAGACAGGTAATTAAATTAAGAAAGGGGTATTAAGGTATTTTCTTCCTATTCAAGATACTCACTTCACATCACCAAAAAAATGAAGTTCTTGTTTGTTTGTTTTTAAAGACAAGGACTTGTATTGAATAAATTAAAAGATGGCTATATATATATATGGTATAGGGATGGCTCTTATATCCAAAGAACTTAAGACAAGGAGTGAAAAACTTTTTTAAAAGGAAAAAGGGCGTTTACATTCTACCAAAATGGAAGATTAGAGAAATGGAAGAATTAGGAAGAAAAAAAGCTTCAATCATTGTTCAACCGTTGTGGCTGATCAATAAATATCTACAAAAGCGTCATGTCCTCACAATATTATGCCTATATTGAGTAAATGGAGATGCATCACTGATTTGGGTGAACAGCTTATTCTTGAGGAAGAGATAAGTGTATTTCTATCTGTAAGTTATTTCTGTAAGTAACTAACTTCTTAAAAAAAGTATCTGATTTATTTTGTGTTAAACAACATTCTTTCCGTATAAAATGATTGCATTTTCGTCCTCAACATAGTTGAGATACATTAAAAGAGTAATGTATATGAATGATTTACAAATGCATTTATTGTGAAAGTTATTAGTATTCTCTGATTAAAATGGTTAGTTTTTTAATTTTTTTTACGTTTTAAATAAGAACTTTAAATTTTATGTAAGGTTGAGATACATGCTTAGGATTGCAAGGATAAACTTTTGCCGGGTTAAAGTCTGATTATTACAGGTATTCATATCAAAGTGAAACACTGTCTGTAGAATTTGTTATTTCTCAAAGATTTGTAAAGCGATTGCATTTTTGTACTCAATATAGTTGAGATATATGTATAAGCGTACTTTCTTTGAATGATTTACAAATGTATTTATTGTGAACGTTTTCAGTATTCTTTGAAGAAAACAAATCCCTGTTGTCTTAAGTTTTAATTAAGATAAATTAAACTTTGCATAAGATGGGATTAAATGCTTAGGGTTACAACAATGTTTAGATTAAAACAACTCACAGATTGGCACCTAAATCAAACTGAAACACTGTAATTTTTTGACGGCTTTATTTAGTCATCGGCAGATATTTTCTGCAAACATTTAATCAACTTTGTAGCTCATTTAAACATCCTTGTCATTTACATGGGAGACATGTATTGTAACGGGCTCTTAATTTATCTCACAGTGATGTGTGCCGATTTTACTATCACATTCAAGATCGATTTAAAAAAAAAAGTACAAATATGAAGTAGAAAAGTATCGGTACTGCAATAACAAAATACCAAACAACAAAATTCGAAAAATTCAAAGTAATTGGACAACACACGGCAGCTTATCTAACCTATCAACAATTATACGTTGGCATTTCTTGAATTCTGTCATGTTAGTTTTTAGTTTAGAAAAATATTGTAGGTCTAGAGAAGGAGATTAACGTATACCTATGGGATAATGTTAATTTAATGTCCTCATATTACTATGATTTAATTTTACCACACATTTGAAATTTAACTTCATGTTATTTCTATTTAAAGTGTCAACATTGTCGCCTTGCCCCTATTTTGTGTTTTTTCATAAATCTATGAACCGCAAAACCCTTGTTTAAAATCGCTTAAAGTAATGGAATTATTAATCAAGCTCCTTCAATCGTATACGAGATTGGCAAAACAGTAAACTATCGAATGTACATCTTCTGAATTTCTTTCTATGTGTGTCACTGTAGGATATTGCATTTATGCACAATAGGGAAAATCTAAAGAACTAAATCTAGTAAAACTAGCTGGGCTATATTTTGTTTTGGGAAAAATGTAAAAAAGGAATGTAAATATAAAAAAAAAATACTTCTTGCTGAAATATTTTATGTGAAAGCTTGAGAAACCAATTTATAACTCTCTTCAGGACGATTTGTTACATGTTGTATCATGTTGTGGCATCTTTCCTAAATAATGAAGCACCGCTTCAAAACATTCTCAAACACTATTTACAAAAGCAATCTTATTGTTATGAAAATCGTCAGTAGGAACTTAACGCTTGTATCTAATTAAGAGTACATATTGAAGTAATTACAGAGAATAACTCCTTTCAAAATGGAACAAACATATATTGAAAACAAATCCCTTTATCATTAATCCATTCAGTCTCACTAATTTATAATCCCATCCAAACCTTCCACATTAGAATGTTTAATGAAGTCACATCTTTCGAAAGTTTGAGTGAACATATTTCTATACAACAAGAACTCATTGAATTTCTATCTGTGTAAAGACGCAACCGTATTGTCACACTTTTCAAATAATTCATAATGCAGCGTCCATAACGTGAATTTAGAAGTCCCCCAGAAATTGCATCATTTATCTTTATACTACATTTTTATATATTAATTATTGTGATTATTAATATAATATTTTCTTGACAAATATGTATACAGCAGTGTCTATCAGACCACTTTCAACTTAAAGTTTTTTGTTGTTGATGGAAGTCCTTGCATGTTATTTGAAGAAATGTGTATTTTCGAGCATTATTTAAAATTAAAGCTGAATACCTGTTTATCATTGTAAATATTCTTCTGTAAATACTTAATACACAGCAAACTAATTCAATCCATTTGGAAATTGTAAGCAATAAAAGAAATAGCACATGGACTTTACCTGTGATCCAAACGGCATCCACAACAATAAAGCGGTAGAAATGTAATAAGATTTTGCAAGTTCAGCCATCTTTGGAAATAAAAGACAGGATACGAAATTCAGACTTAAATTCGATGCAGCTTGAAGAAGTTCACAATTCGAGAAAGATGGAGACGAATAAATGCAGGTTTGCTGACATCGTTTGAACTTGTCCCGTCTCTTAGTTCGAGGAAGTACGAAAATCACGCCACCTACAAAAGCCCACTCCATGCATTAACGCCAATATTCAGAGTCGTACGTACAACATCATACTAAAAAAGTCATGGCAATGTGAATTTTGAACGGCTCTTGTGCTCATCCTTTATAAACATTTTGCGTTCTTCCTCGTATCGGGGAATTGCCTGCTTTGTGGCAAACAGTGGTCATAGTACATGTATGCAGTTGTGGAACATGTTACTCTGTGCAAAAACTAATTCTCCAACTTTCTGCATTGAAAGTACCGAGGTAAATTACAACAATTAAAAAAAAAACCGAAGTTGTGTCACTGCGGTTAAATTTTAATTTTAATAATTTTAATAATTTTAATAATTTTAATAATTTTAATAATTTTAATAATAATAATAATAATAATAATAATAATAATAATAATAATAATAGCATGGAGCTTCTGTAGGCCTATTACAGTGATATGATAAAGATATCTACAACGTAACCAAGATTATCCCTCTCATTCTAAATTTAAATGTATCATATTTATTGTTCGACTTTGTGTAAGTAACAAGTCGACATAACAAGTTGACCGGTTTTTAGATATTTCGAATAATTTCTTTTCATCATGGCAAATCAATAGCCGTGTCGTAACATATCATTACTTGCTTGCATAATAGCATTTTACTCTTAAAAATGATAGTTTATTTCAAAGTTATGTGAAATAAACTTTTTAATGAAATCACACCCTATCAGACGTAACGTAAAGTAATGTAAACGTCTATAAAACCTTTCAAAATCTGGCTCTTTTTAGATTGTATAAAACCACTATGCAATTCAAAACATGGTATCCAATGATATTGTCGAAACAGGATATGTTGCAACAGGTATTTTTGCGCATCACGTTGCTGACAGTAGACAGACTGTGGCGACAGAAAAGAAAAATGGAACAGTCTTCATATATACACCGACAACGAGAGTTTTCTTCGTTACATACAGTCCGTATGAGGAAATTCTATATTTACTCATTATATGCAGTGGGTATGATAAGAGGCTGTGATCCTCGGAAGAAAAAGGACAATGTGACATACCTCCTTAATAGATGAAACACATGTACGGCTATGTAATGAAATATTTACACCAGTATTGAAATGAACAATCAAGGTATGAAGAATAACCCAACAGACAGTTACATCATTTTGTGTTGTTTATTTCATTTGTCATAGGAGACATCCAAAATTTACATACAGAATTCGCATACAAAATTATACACGATAAAAAAAACGAGGAAAAAATAGGTGACAAAATATAAATGAACCAAGACAAAAGAAGAAGGAAAAACATGCAGCTAGTATACTTTTCTAGTGCTGGTCCTTTATATAGAACATAGAATCAAGAAGAAAAACATAAGATAGTGATTGTGACTTCCTTATTAGTCGATTGGAATATAGATCATATGATAAATTCAGAGATAGATCTTATAAGTAGAAAAAATAAAAACAACCCAGAGTGATACATTGCCGGTCGATTAATATTCGTGTAATGTTGAATTACTGTATAAAGAAGATGCTTCCAATGCTAGCCATGGTAAAATAATAATTATTCAAAGAGTATAAACACAAAGGGGAAAACATAATAAGCCAACCAACCATTTCTGGACATACTATCTACGAGAAACTGGTTTGAAAATGTAGGGGGTTATTTTTAAAAACATGGATGCTCAACGTACCGCCGCACATCAAAAGCAGATCAGAGTAAATATCAATAATGAATGACAGGATTGATACAAACATATCTTGCTTCAATCCTGCCTTTCATGGTACATTGCTTGTGAATGCCAGCCTAGAGACTGTGCTATGCGTAATGCAACAGTATTACGTCTCAGCTAAAATAGAGAAGACTACACAAGCAATGCACCAAATTTGTGCATTGCAAGTGCAAGTGCTGAACTTAACATCGTCATACCGTAGCACTACCATGCGCTAAGGAGGGTAAATAAATTCAATCTGCAGACAGTACTGTTTCGCCCTTGTTAGGACTCGTCAGTGTAACGCTTTAGCAACAAATAAACAAAAATCAAGAAATAAAGAAAGTCATATTTTCCTCTGGACTAAAATTGTATCAAAATTTAATTTCAAAATACCGGAATCATTAATCTGGCTTGGATAAAAAACTGCTTCATTGACTTCATTCACATTTTTTGTCATGTCAGTATTCTGCTTATCCCCCTCGCATGTTTTCTATACATTTTTCTTTTTCTTATGATTGAATGTTCTAACGAAAATGTTCTTCTTATTAATGCGTACTCTCCATAGCATGATCTCTTCTCTAAATAATGATTAATCAATCATTACATTGACTCTAATATCGTTGGGGGTACTTAAGTTCTATCTTTATCCTTCTTTTAGATACAGAATTCACACAATGTACAAATCTTAAATTTAGATAGATATATAGTACTCAACATTAGGCAAACTTTTAGTCTCATAGATACATGTGTATCGAAATACAGGGTTTCGCCACGGAGTTTTAATAGCCTGACAGAGGGAAAGCTGCATAACCGAGGCCGCCCGGGTAGAGCTTTTCAAGTGATTCACTGCGAACCTTTGGAGAGAGGATCATGTTATGCTTTTTAGCGACGTAGTGGAAGAAAGTATTTGTAACTTTTCTCACCTTGATGATTGTGGCTCATAGGAACTTTAGCAAGTTAACATTGGTAACATGTCGTTCCATCACTTTACTCTCTAAAAACATTTGAATTGAATTAAACGTTACCCAACAATTTAGCTGTTGAATTGACTTGGGTATTTTTACCCAACAGTTTAGCACGAATGTCTTTATTTGAAAACGGAGATTGTAGTTATTGCTGATTCGTCAAACAAACTGCTTTCATATATATTCTTTCAAACAATACTTTATGCATAACAATCGAATTATCATACGGATGAACAAGTTGTCCAAATGATGTGGTTTCCAAAAGGTTCAATGGTAAAAGGAAAGTCACACCAAGCATGTGCAATTCACTTAAGATAGAAAAAAATGTAATGTAACTCTAGTAATGTCTTCCACAATTAGTCCCTAAAAAGACCTTTTTGTCTGAAGGATCAAGAGTTATGTTAAAAACATACTTTCCATTGTCCCAGTTAGCATTGTTGCAATAGCGTTAAATACATGACTGAGAGAAACAGGGTTGCAATATCACCCTTTGCGTACAATGGTAGTCACAAATAATTACGATACAGTTACGTGATATTTTCTAGAATCATTTATCATTTATATATCAGATTCAGCTTCCATTTAAATATGATTGCAATGTAATAAAAGATAGTCAGAGATAAACATTTATTGCAATCATACTTTTGCTTTGTGAAGCTACGCAATGGGTATGGTTCATAACTAAACTTACAATCAGAAAACATAACAACGGAAGACACTTTTCAACCATAGCTCTATTGACAACCAGCTAAAGAGATTCATTTACGTTTACTGTGCAGGGATAACCACTCCATAAGAATATGTTAAATTCTTAATAATCATTTCCATTTTAACGCAGTTCTTGTAACATTGTGTAAGGACTTGGTAAAATATTAACTATTTACATATGTTTTACTTCATTACATATATACAAGTTCGTATGCGTTAATACATATGGTAAAGAACTATTAATTAACAAATGTCATTGGTCTTCTAAAACTCATAGATCCGCATATGTCACCGTTTTTCACTTTCACTCAGTTTTGTATTTTTTTTTCCAGGTTTTTTTTTTTTTTTTACGTTCAGATATTGATCTAATTCTACCATTTCAGCCTTGCCACCTGCCTAGTATGGAAAGATGCCTCCTTTGTTTCTTTGTGTATCGACTACATTAGCACAAAGACGTAACATGCTGTATTATCGGATGCACGTATGTATCTTTGAGTGAAATTTACTTTCAGCTGAGTCGGTCTAATACAAATTTTAAGGGTGGCTGGGCGGGTGGGGGAGGGTGATAGTGTGTGATGGGGCATTCATGTGACTTTACACGTTTTGGAGTTTCGTCATTAAGAGTCTATAACAAAACAGTTTTGAATTGTTCGTGGAATGCATGAAATTGTATCTGACACTACGAGATTTTTAAAACAACTACCTGCAAACTTAAGGTAAGAAACGCATTCTCTTCATTATTTGAATTGAAAAACATATTAGATTTACACTGCACGTAAACCTTTTGTTTCTGAAAACTGTCACTGACTGACTATCAAGACCTTCATACAATGGTAGGAAAGACATTGAAGGAGACGAAACAAATGATAGTGTTGGGTGAAATCGTTATATAGGTTGTCGTTTGCATCATTCCAGATGTGATCTTTTGTCGTTTATTAGGATAACAGTAGTAGGATGAGTGCCGAGACACCTCCGCCTCGTTTTTCGAGGCGGTCTTGGGTAACGCCTTCCTCCCCCTCCTTCTTTTTTTTGGGGGGGGGGCTTTTTTGTAGGACGCCCCCTTCCGACATTACCACCCAATTTGAGGGATTGAGAAGGCACTATTTTTTTTTTCGAGGGAGCGCACTTTTGGGAATCTCCTTGATACATGTTGCTATGGATAGAAACAATGTTAAGGTTCCAACAAATTGAAAATGTACTTACTAATCGAGAAGAATGAAAGAGGTGAAGAAAGTCTCACGCTAGGGTAACGTGAGGTACCCAAACACGCCCGTCACAGAAATAGCCAAGCGCCGCTAAACTCTTGCTTGGACGGAAGGAGCACTCTGTCGATTGTCTCCTACGATGGCGGGGGAGGGGGCTGGGATAGGCGCTACCTTAAGCTATGAGTTTGCTGGCTAAGTGTACACAACTTAATTGAAAACGTACGCAAGCAACTTTGTCAACAAGCCACGATGATGATGATGACGATAGATAGATGTGACGTCACCACGACATGTTGGTTACCAGAACACTTCTGTACTCCTTTTGTATTCCTTTATTATCTCATCGCCCTATGGGGGCTAGATGAGATATTGTAGTCACTTGGCTATTTTATTGTGCACCCATGGGAGAATGGTTGCCATGGAAATGCTTGGAGTGGATGAGTAGCAACACACCAGGGGTACCCCATGGTAGAGTGACTATGGGTACAGGAGGGTCCTGTTGGGTGGTACAAATGAAAACGTGTCCGTGCCAATGTGTGTGCGTGTGTGCTTGTGTGCGGGTGTGTGTGTGTGTGCGTCCGGACCTGTCCAAATTGTAGTTTTTCCAGAATAGTTTGAAAAGCATATGAGCGATTAAGTTGAAACTTGTTAAATTGTGCATGATGCCAATGTGTGCAAGGTGTATTAGTTGTATGGCAAATCGAGTCAAATTTGCTGATTTTTGAGAGAAAAAAAGTCTATTTTGCACCAAAATTGTTATGTCCAGCATATCTTGAGAAGTGTTTGAGCATTTACATGATGCCAATATGTGCGAGATGTATTAGTTGTATGGTAAATTGAGTCAAATTTGCTGATTTTTTAGCAAAAAAGCCAATTTTGCCCCAAAATTGGTATTTCCAGCATATCTTGAGAAGTATTTGAGTATTTAATGCAAAAATTTGCAAAAACATATCTGAGAATGAAATATTCAAGATATATCACTTTTGTAGTAAAAAGAGTGAAATTTGCTGATTTTTTAGAAAAAAGCCAATTTTGCCCCAAAATTTGTATTTCCAGCATATCTTGAGAACTATTAGATCAATTAACTTACAGTTTTGTAAGTACGTACCTGAGAACACACTGTTCAACATAATATTACTGTAATGGTAAAGAGAGTGAACTTTGCTGCTTTTTGAGACAAAAAGCCTATTTTGCCCCAAAACTGGTATTTCCAGCATATCTTGAGAAGTATTTGAGTATTTAAAGCAAAAATTTTGCAAAAACATACCTGAGAATGAAATATTCAAGATATATCACTTTTGTAGTAAAAAGAGTGAAATTTGCTGATTTTTGAGAACTATTAAACCAATTAAGTTTTGTAAGTATTGTGCAATAAATTATTACACATTCACATGTGCAGACCCTGTGTTGAAATCAATGTCCATGTTGGCAATGAGATACGCAACTCCGTGGATTACCCTCTTGTTTATTTTTTGCAAATTAACATTTTACGGTTCACGTTTTTAACAGTGTTTACATTGGAATAAGATTTACTTTTGTTTACCATACGCTGTTCTTTCAAATTTTACCGAGACCAGAGAGTTGCTACGACGGATTTTATACACACCTGAGGAAAGAGTACTGGCCCACAGGTCACGGACGATATTTGCTGCGACAGTGACAACTTTTGTTTATACACAGATTTTAAGGACCGTGTATGGACACAGACTGACTTACCTTTAAGGAACTCCTCCTCTCCTTAAAATTACCTACTCTACCTGCTCTTGTACAACTCTACCCGCCAAACCCTTGAGCATAACTTTCTCCCCCCCCCCTCTTCATACTTTGTACACATGAGTGTCAACAAACGTCGTGTGACCAAAACAAGGGTGGGCATACTACATATGGTGCATTGTGAAACGTTCGATAACAATCTCGAGCAATAAGTGTATGCGTATTTCTGTTCTCATTTTCCCATTTGCTACCTTTCCCTCTCATTTACTCTCATTTTGTTCCCATTTTATTATCTTTTTTGGTTACGTTTTTCCTCCATGTGCTATTATTTTATTCTCATGTCGCTTATTTTCACGTTTGCTTCCATTCGTTTCCCATTTTCGGGCATTCATTCATATTTGCAACATTTCTCTCGTTATCCACTATACATGTTCTCTTCTCATCCTCCTCTACACATTCCTTCTCGCCTCTTGACTCCCTCCTCTGCTCATATCATCATTATGTATACAACAGGATGTTTTATTTTACGAATCTCATTCCAGTCTTTGTCTGATATAGAGAGTTGACCTTTAATCCGTGACATACAATGATTGACATTGTTTCATTGAGTTCAATCATAGCCTTCCCTGTCTCCAAGGCATCATACAGAAGCTTGTCACTCTCCAAAAGGGGGACGGGGAGGAGGGGGGGGGACCCAAGACAGCCTTCAGTTGAAAAAGGAGGCCAGGATGACCCAAGATCGCCTCAAAAAACGAGGCGGCACTTCTCCCATACTGATAACTGGCGATTGAAATATGCAAAACAAGAGAAAAGGGCAGAATTTCGAACAATGCTGTTAAAAAATGTAAACTATTCAAGGTGTTTATTATTAATTTTCCTAAGAGCTGCCAAGGCTGTAAAATCAAGGGGTCATACGTCTTATTTCAAAATAATATGTCCAACTGTCAAAGTAAGGGATACTGTTACATTCGTATGAAATAATTAAGACCAGTACAAATACTAATCAAATCAAACTAATCAAAGATGTGCCAGTTGGCAGCAGAAAAAAAGGAGCATTTTAAACTGGCGTTAAATTTCTATATCTGTGATAAAAAGAAGGAGAGAAATCTCAAACTTGCTATCGGTGAACCCCAACACGGACACCCTCAGTGTTACTGTTTTGTAAATCAGAACAGCAGATATCATCAAGTTCATTCTTTGCATTACAAGAACATGTCAGTTACTGATTTTTCCATGCACGAAAGTCTTCTACTTCCTTTGTTTTGAGAAATATTTAGGGTTAATTTTCTAATTAAGCCTTAAGCTCAAGATAGTCATCAAAACAAAAAGACCCCCCTTGTCGTTACAAATATGCAAATCCTCCGGATATGCTAAAGAGAAGGTAGTTTGAATGGACTTCGATGGATAACTTAGAACTCTGCACTGGAAACAGATGAACAACGATTGAGAACTGGATATAACTGAGTCTTTCCCCTTGATCTTTGCACCTGCAGGTTATAGCTAATTACTGGTACAGTATATGCAGGTGCATGTGCATCCATGTACAAATGAGAAACAACTGCACACCTATTGACAACACAGATAACAAAAACAATATTGTCTTTGACTTACAGAGGATCGTTGACTTGTTCTGTGAATTTTCCTAAAGCTGTTAAGCTTTTTTCACATCCTGTTGACAAATGATCAAACTAAGAGGATTCCCATGTACAGTGTCATATACAAAGGGACATAAATGACTCCGTAAAAGACGATTGTTATATTTTCTGTGTGTGTATATCTATATACCTTCAAAATCATCACAAACTCATCGATAACAACTCAATGAGCCCCTTTAATGTACAGTTTATGTATTGTATACGTTACACACATTAAAACGAGAAACCATTCAGATTTGTAATCACTTGGGACCAACTTTAGAATGAGTGTAGTCAGGTAATAGGCACTTTCGACTTTTCAAGTTTTTCTCCAGCTTAAAGCGGTTCCATAGATTGTAATTTCTGGTAAGTTATTGCGTTATTTCAGTTTTCATTACAGCAAACGGTCCACATGTATAAACCGTAATGTAATACCAACCATATACCTAATGCCCACCATAAATGTAACTACCTTAAACGTTGTGCACGATTTCTCGAAACAAAGAGTATGCAAAACTCTGTTTTGAGAAAGGTTACACTTCACATAGGTATCACTACAACCATTGTGGTAACTCGATTAATGTTGGAGTTTGAAGTGAAACCGTCTGTCGGAATTTTTATTTTGTAAGCTTACATGTCGATGAAAAAGTTGAACTATGGAGTTCACTTTTATGAGAGGGGGGGTAAAAGGGGAGTGGAAGATGTGGGTGGGTTGGGAGTTGTGTGTATAAGTTAGTGTGATTAGATACGTTGCTATCATTTCGTGACTTGTAGTCCTGTAGGGAGAATTATAATCGAGGTAATCCCACTTTGTTTTGAGTCCAGACTACAGTCTCCATCCTTAGGTAAATTCCTGCCACATAAACAAGGATATGTTTGATTACACAGTTTTTGCTGTCACTGATTCAATATACACCGATAACTACCAGGGATTGATATTTTTGGTTGATTCTCTAAATTTTCCTTTGTTTATTGGAGACCTTTCCACCGAGCAGAGACGTTGTGTAATTACTCCTATTCCCAAACCTGGTAAGGATCCATCCATGCTGAAAAATCTTAGACCTATTTCATTACTTAATTCTGATTACAAAATTGGTGCTAAGGCTCTTGCTAATCGCATGAAGCTTGTCTTGCCTTCCCTTATTGGTCATCAACAAACTGGTTTCCTTAAAGGAAGGTTTATAAGTGAAAATATTAGATTTACCCTTGATCTTATTGAGCATTGTTCTACTTTTGATAAAGCTACTTTCATTTTTCTCTTAGATTCTGAGAAAGCTTTTGATGAAATTGACTGGAACTTTTTGTATGATACTTTACATGCTTTTAAGTTTGGTAATAATTTAATTCGTTGGATCAAGACTTTTCACCACAAAAACTCCAGCCGAGTTTTCAATAATGGGTATTCTTCGGGTGACTTTATCTTAGGAAGGGGGGTACGTCAGGGTTGCCAACTTAGCCCCTATCTTTTCTTACTTTGTGCTGAGGTTTTGGCTCAGGTAATTTTTCATAACAATGTTATCAGAGGTCTTAGCATTTTTAATAATGAAGTAAAACTTTTACAGTATGCCGATGATACGACATTGCTTTTGGATGATACCGCCGATTCTCTTAAAGAAGTTATTCGTACACTTGAAAATTTTTACGTCGTTTCCGGTTTAAAGATTAATTATGATAAGTCGATTTTGTTCCCGTTAGGTCCCTATGTTAACTGTAAACCAGCATTTATTAATGATCTTCCAGTGACCTGGTCAAAAGGTCCGGTTACTTTGTTAGGGGTTTCTTTTTCTACTAATCGCGAGGACCTTTTTACTCTTAATTTTCCACCCAAGCTCTCGGCTAAAACATTCACGTAACTTATGGTCTATGAGGGACCTTAATCCTGTTGGTAAAAGTATTCTTATTAAAACGTTCGATCTATCTCAACTTGTTTTCCTTTTCCTTGCAAATCCTCCAAAGACTTTTATTCGTAAGCTTAATCAAATAATTTTTAATTTTATTTGGGGTAACAAACAAGAAACAAATAATCGGCTGACTATCACTAATCCCATTAGGCGCGGGGGACTGAATGTAATCCATCTAGACTTCTTTCCTGCAGGTTTAAAATGCACTATCGGTTCATTGTTATATTAATGAAAGACCAAGTCACTGGAAGCTGTTTTTTGATTATTTTCTCTCTCGATATGGTAAAAGTTTTCTTTTCAATTGTAATTGTAAGAATGGGGACGTTATGATTAAAAATCAATTTATTGCTGATGTTGTTAAATCATGGCAAGGTGTGTCGTTTAAAGTCCCAGACACTCAATTTGATAATAAAATTATTTGGAATAATTCTTGTATTAAAGTCAATAATAACATTATCTTCTATCGTTTTTTGTTTGAAAAGGGAATTATTTACGTAAGTGATCTTTTAAATCGTGATGGTACGGCAAATTTCTTATAATGGTTTTATAAATAGATATAATTTACTGCGATGTCCTTTCACGATATATTGGAGTATTATAAAGGCGATACCGGTTCATTGGAAAGTTGCGTATAATTTAGATGTTGATATCATTGAGAACTACAACGAACATCTCTTACATACATTTAGGGCCACTTTACGTGCTTCAAAATTCATCTATGATAATTACATCTTAAACTTAGAGTGCAATATAAAGGCAGTCTCAGAATGGAATAACTTTTTTCAATATGACGAAAAAACGTGTGAATCGATTTTTCGCTGCCCCTGTTATTCTGTTCGTGAAGTTAAAATTCAGTTTTTTCAGTTTCGTTTTATTCACCGTATTCTTCGTACGAACAGATTATTATTTCTTATGAACTTAATTGAAAGTCCCCTTTGTACTTTTTGTAAAAGAGAAGAAGAAACGTTAGATCATTTGTTTTGGAGCTGCCACATAGTATCTTCTTTTATTTTAGACGTAGAACATTGGTTTTTGGATCGTCAATTTATTTGTCAAAAGAAGATATTTTCTTTGGTTATTGTAGATATATTAAACATCCTTTCAATTTTCTTATTTTGCATTTAAAGTATTACATATTCCAATGCAAACAAAAAGGCGAAATTCCTAATAATAACGAGTTTTCTTATAAACTAAAATTTCTATCAGAGGTTGAAAAGCAGATATGTAAAAGAAGCAAAAGTAAACATTTCTTTCATTATTCTATTTTATGTAGGTCGTTTAATGTACAAATTACTTAATGTACAATCATTTGAATTTGTATTTCTTCGGACGTTGCTTGATACTTGTATGAACATTTGGATTCTTATGTAAATATTTGCTATTGAAAAACACTTTAGAAACGATGATCAATAAACGGAGGTGAAAATAAAAAAAATATTGTTATTATCATTATTATCATTATTATTATTTGGTCATGATGAAACGTATTCCGGTGCGATAATTTCCTTATTTAATCATGTATGAGTGTTCGTCGCTCCAAACATATATGTAATGTCAATGAGATGAGTCAAAATGTTCGAAAGAAAAAGACACAATGCCACACATTGATTGACATTCGTAGGTAGTGTGACCAACCAACAATTTAATCACTGCAGTTCACAAACAATTACTTCATAGACGAAAACAAAGCTTTATATTGTGCTCATTACATGTCAAACTTGGAAAGTCTAGTGATCACTTTGTAGCTACCACTGTAATGATTACCAACTAGCGCCTGGTTAATCCAAGAGGTCATGTGATGTCAGTTGAATTTGCCACAAGTTTAATAGTCTGACAGTAGATCTCTTAATCTGTTTTATCCAATCGTTAGTGGTCTGAGAGTAAACCTACAAAAAAGGACAGAGTGACGATACACGCCTTTTGTATTCGTAAACTTGATAAAATAAAATTTGCAAATATAATTCAAACAGGATGATTTCAGTTTTTAAACCATGTTTATAACGTTTCTCATTCTGCTGGAAGTACTTTCATAATTGTTGCTGTGATGCCGCAGTCAGATCCTGTGAGATTCTTCCAGAAAATACCGCGGTAGTCATTGTACTGGTAATCACCATTTAGATTCGAGTAGCCACAAGAGTAGTGAGTTGTCTCGTAAATCTGATTCTTGCTACGACACCTCCTATATATATATATACCAGAGCAGCCGTCACAGTTAGTACATTTGTAATGGTAATAATAATGATAACAATTGTCACGGCAGTAATTAAAGTTATAATTACAACAATAACAGTCCGAGTACTCGTAGCTGCCAGTAGCTGCTCTGTTGCTGAATGAGTAGCAGTTCTCAGTCGTGCCTGTGCTACTGTCGTCTGGATACCACCATCCACCTCGGTGTTTTTCTGCACAGTCGAAGGTACTCGATCCATCGTTGTCCTGATCATGCGTACTGAACCGATATCCTGAACTTGCTCCCATAGCATTTTTACCTGCAAATATGTCAGCGTAATATAAAAATTTGTGAAAATTCTTGTTTTAATATATATCTATTTCTTTTCTTATACTGCATAATTTCAACAATCTCTCTGTTCTGTCATTCGTCTAGTTATTTTTGAAGAGTTTTCAGTGAATTGATTACATCTGTCAGTTTGGTTTATTGTAGTTCAGTTAGTTTTTCAGTTTATCTTGGTTAAAATCATGGAAATGTGTTACGGGTAATAATCAATTTAATTCTACTGCACACTCTTAATTATCTCCAGTACATATCTAATTGAACGCCTCCCCCAAATAAGCAAACAAATGTGGTCAGGTGACTGGATATATTTCTACATTGTAATTTGAACTGTGCTCTCTTTCAAAGTGGTTCTACATTGAAATTTATGGGCTGCACCAAGACAGAGGACATTACACAAAAACAATCAAACAAAAGCAAAATGTGTGTAATAAGATATACATGACAAGGTCTTCTCAAAGTTGCTGAATATGTTTTATATTGTTATTGCTATACCTTCCCCGTTTTCAGAAACCACCATGATGGTAAACTGGCTATATTTTAGTAAAAAGCTAAAATATAATAAAAAAAGTTTACATACGGTGATGTTCCAATAGGTAATTGATCTGATTGTATAAATACATGAAACCATATAAAATTGTAGGAGCATTTATTCAGTGGAGAACAACATTATATTCAAATTAATGTGTCTCGTCTTCGTGATAGAGAAAAAGATTTAGTATGGCAAATTGTGTAATAAGTTACATTATTATATCAAATAATCAGAAATGTAATATAGCTACTTTGTGTAAGAATTAAACTGAACAGTAAATTCAGTCTATGCAAAACTTACTTTAAAGTGAAAAAAAAATGTAAAAAGAAAGTCAATTGACAACAACACGAAATATTACACCAATCAAAGTGAAGTACTTAACAAAGTATAGAAATAAGCAAGAGATTTGAATTCTGAAAATACATACCAGCATTTCCATCGTAGCTACCCAACGATAGTTCGTACTTTTGGCTTTCGTCACTGATCCTAAAACTGGAGTAACTTGAGTGATATAATGACCCATCACTGCTTGTCGTCTCTATACGTAATTGGTATGTTTTCTGGTTTGTGACTTTGTGCATCTTATCGTTTCCAAGCCAGTGATCTCCATCTGAACTTCCGAAACCGTTTCTATATTCATTCCAGTCACGGTAGAAAGTGAGGGATCCACTACTTCGCTTTTGTAAAATCTAGTAAAAACAAACATGGTAGCAATATTTCATGACCAGTTTCATTAACTTTAAAGGATAAAAAATCAATTTTTACTTTAAAACTAACTTTTTAGATGAGGGATGTATCTAAAGGAAAAAAAATCTCATGTTGCATCTTTTGAGAAGAATAAGTACGTTCATTAGTTTTATTTGCTCAAATTACTATTGTAACATTGAGTTATTACATTTTTATGGAATAAAGATATTCTTAATGTTTTTCGTTTTGCTATTTTATTAAACAAAGCAGTTCTTTTGTATTGCCATTAACATTTCAATGATTATACCCTTATCAAACATTATTTGCTACCTTTTGCTCCAAATACAGAAAATATACATTATATTATATTCGACCAAAATCAATCAAATATCGTTAAATTTTCAAATGATGTTTCAAATACTCTTGACATACCGTCCATCCACCATTTGACATATCACAATAAGCCTCAAAGCCAGAGCTTTCCTTCAGGATGGATTGTATAAGTCCTGTCGATTGTTCTATTAGCCTTGTAAAGATCGTAACAATCCCTTGGTCCATTCCGTGTACATGTGAAACCATCGCCTTCATACCACTCGTTACAAGTACATATACCGGCACCGTCAGTCTCCTCGCAAGTTGCGTCATCACCACATCCAGAGTTTTCATTAATCAGTTGATTATTCCTACATATCATCCGCAAGGAACAATTGAATTTCAGGTATGACTCACCTTCCTGTCAAGACAAATTCAATATAACAATTCAGTGAAAACGTACTTGTTATTTAACTAAAAAAACAAACAAACAATAAATGTTTAATCGAGAAGAAAAACTCACCCCTACTACAACATCGTTATCTCGATCGTAGCATCCACATCGTTCCTTTGGTATGCAGCTACCTTCTTGGAACAGAAAATTTCCCTGGCAGATGCATCTTTCGGGTTCCGAAGAATTTTTAGGAATACAGTCATTCGGACGTTCACAAGTTCTCTCGCAAATAATAGCGCCTTGGTTGTACTTGTTTGTCATACACCAAGTGATATTCATATCTGAAATGATACCAAATGGTTAATAAACAATACACATTAAATTGAATCATTTCGCTTAAAATAATGTATAAAACGCAATGTTCGTCAGTTTACCATCTGCCTATTTGGCAAAGTTCCAATGTAGGTTTGCTTAGATCACCACGTCCTTTGTTTTCTTCTCTAAAGAAGAACTGTATTCAAACTTTACCTATAAATTGATCGCTAGCACCAAGACTTGATAATGAGTAGTTGTCCAACTCATCTGCGATGCGGAAGTTGTCATATGTTAGGAAATACGACTGTCCTTCATTGTTCTCCAGATCAATGCGAAGTTTGTATCTCCTTTGATTTGTTAAGTGAGCCAGCCTTTCATTTCCAATCCAAAATTCACTTCCCAAGAATCCAAATCCGTATTTGTAGTCGTCCCAGCTTCGAGTGAAACTAATCGAACCATTCTGTCGACGTTCTATAACCTGAGAATTATTAAGTGCCAAATTTGGACGCTCATGAAGAATTATTGATCGAACATGCTGTTCATATGCGTATGCTGCAATCAATGCAAGTATACTATACTTATCATACTTGCTCATCAAGTGACTTATAGATAAGAACTGACGTTTTTTCCCTGGCTAATAACACTATTAGTATAAAGAACAAAGAAATGTGAAACAAAACACAGACGAAATGATATCTGTAATCCTCTTTGCGTATTTGTTTCATATAAGACATGCGTGACAGATAATTTGAAATGGTCATAAATAACATTTGAGATGACTTCGAAAAGGTTTTTTGAAACTTTCTTTTCTGGTCTACGTTGATCTTGGTGTTATACTTTATGTTAATCTTCTACTTCTTATTTATCGAATTCTTTAGAAGCTTTCTTTCCTTTTTATGTGACAAAACTGTACTGTACTTTCCCAGATTTACACTGAGGTGATAAGTAATGAATGAATAAATGATAATGAGTGAAGGGTCATGCATAGATTTCAAAAGACATGCATATTATTTTATTGTAATTCTTGTAAAAAAAAACAAAGAAAACATACCGTCCATCCGCCAGTTGTTAGGTTGTTTTCGCAATAAACCTCAAATGGTTCTGGATACTGGTCAGGTTTGATCAGGTAAACACCTGATTTGACGTTGTTAGATGAACACTGATTGAAAGCCTCTTCACAGTCTCGCGGGTACTCAGCATATTGGTACAGAAAATATCGAACATCTAATAGCATCAGCAAAAAGAAACAAATGTATTTGCTTTGGTATATTACTCATCTGATTTTTTTTTTCCTGAGATCTTCCTACCAACCAAGAAAAATCTAAATACGGAATAAAATGACAAATTCATGTGTTGGACTCACTATGAACTTGAAAAACAAAACGTAACACATTTCAATAAACATTAAATCGTTAAAAAACTTATGACCATACTAATTATATAGGGCTCAATTGCAACTTACTAGCTGATGATTGCGTAACTTCATTTGCCAAAACTGCCTGAGGAAAAAGGAAAGAAAAAAGAAAAAGCTAAAAAAAAAATAATGACTTGAAAGTCGGTATGACCCAGAATTTGTCTTTTCAGTCGATCTAATATTGACAAGTCATTTCTTCATCCCAAATAGTTGCTTTATTTCTTCTCACAAAATATCTGAACGAGAGTACTTTTGTCACCTGAACTATTTCTAACGTTAAATTACTTGACAGGAACGGAACCTACCTTCTTTTAATCGCACCTGTTGTACATTTCTGATCAATGAAAGCACAGCTTGGTCTTACATATCACTGAAATTATTTATTTTTCCGAACATTCTTTCCGTTTTACAAACTTTGTCTTGACATATATGCTTAATGTTTCGACAACAGAAGCAGAAAATGGGTATTAGCGTATTTTCTCACTATTTAAGATAGACACTTCACATAAAAAATGAGTATGGTTGTCTTTTAAGACAAGGACTTTAGAGAAATGGAAGAATAACGAAGAAAAAAAGCTTCAATCATTGTTTAAGTATTCAGGTTCATCACTAAGTATCTACAAAAGCGTCATGTCCTTACAATATTATGCCTATATTGAGTAAATGGAGATGCATCACTGATTTGGGTGAACAGCTTATTCTTGAGGAAGAGATAAGTGTATTTCTATCTGTAAGTTATTTCTGTAAGTAACTAATTTCATAAAAAAGAATATGATTTCTTTTCTGGGAAACAACCTTACTTTCTTATAAAGTGATTGCATTTTTGTCCTCAACATAGTTGAGATACAGTAAAAAAGTAATGTAACTGAATGATTTACAAATGAATTTATTGTGAAAGTTCTTAGTATTCTTTGAAAAAAGTGATTACATTTTTAGTTGTTTTAAGTTTTAAATAAGATAAAATTAAACTTTATGTACGGTTGGGATTACATGCTTAGGATCACAAGGGTTAATTGTTGGTGGATTAAAAGTCAGGGTTATTCAAATCAAATTGAAACACTGTCTGGTAGTACTTGCTTTAGAAAGCGATTGCCTTTTCGTACTCAATATAGTTGAGATATGAATATGAATGATTCACAAATGTATTTAGTGTGAACGTTATTAGTATTCTTTGACGAGAAGAAATACCTGTTGTCTTAACTTTTAATTAAAATAACATTACACTTAACGTAAATTGGGATTACATGCTTAGGATAACAATGAATTCTAGATTAATACGTCTCACAGCTACAGCCTACTTAAATCAAACTGAAACACCCTCTGATCGTAATTTCTCAGGGTGTTGAAGTTTCTTGCATTTATCATGTCCACTACTTTACAGCAATCCACGGCTTTATACCTATTCGGATAAAGTAGTTCTAACTCTTCTATCTGAACTAATTTAAATAAATAGACATGTGACGAGCAGGAAATGCTCCTTTCTCCATGAAAAAATATTTTTTTGGTTAAATTTAGTAACATTTTGTCTGCTCCTTTCAGTCAACCGCAGATATTTTCTGCAAAGTTGACATTTAATCAACTTTAGTTTTCATTTAAACATCCTTGTCATTTAAAAATGTGACATATATTGTAAGGGGCTGTTAATTTATCTCACTTTGCCACATAGTGGGGTGTGCCCATTTTACTATCACATTTGTATACCCAATTTATTATTTAGGATCGATGTAAGGAACAAAACGAAGTACAAAAATGAAGTAGAATAAAATATCGGTACTACAGCTACAAAATAAAAAAGAACAAAAGTTCAAAAGTCAAAGTAATCGAGCACACGGCAGCTTATTTAACCTATCACCAAGTATATGGTGGCACTTCTTAAATGCCGTTATGCTAGTGTTTAGTTTAGAAAAATACTGTAGGTCTTGGGAAGGAGATTAACGTATACTTATGGAATAATGTAAATTTAATATCGTCATATTACTATGATATAATTTTACCACAAATTTGAAATTTAACTTCAGGTTATTTCTATTCAAAGTGTCAACACTGTCACCTTGCCCTTATTTTGTGGTTTTTCATAAATCTATGAACTGGAAAAACCTTTGTCTGGGATAGCTTAAAATAATGGAATTATTAATCAAGCTTTTACAATCATATAAGAGATACTATGTTCTTTGGCAAAACAGTTACCATCGAATGTTTATCTTTTGTAGGTGCCTGTCACTGTACGCTGGTATTACGTTTAGGTAAGAGAAGGAAAATCTAAAGATCTAAATCTAGTAAAATTAATTAGGCTAATTTTGTTTTGGGAAAAATATAAAATATAATTAAAAAAAAATTGCTGAAATATTTTCTTCGAAGTCAGGAGAAACTACTTTGTAACCCTGTTCATGATGTTTTGTTACATGTTGAATCATGTTGTGGCAAGAAATGAAGCACCGCTACAAAACATTGTCAAACACTATTTGCTAAAGTAATCTTATAAGTATTAAAATCTCCAGTAGGAAGTTAACGTTTGTATCTAATTAGGAGTACATATTGACGTTATTAAAGAGAATTACTGCTTCCAAAATGACACAAACATACGACGAAACAAATCGCTTTATCATTAATCCATTTTGCTTCACTATTTAAAATCCCATTCAAACATTACACATCGAAAGGTGTAATGAAGTCACATCTTTCAAAAGTTTGAGTGAACAAATTTCTATACAACTCATTGAAAACAAATACGTTTTTCCCTTTAAGCTATATTTTTCGTATATTAATTATTGTAATTAATAATGTTATTTTTTCGTAAAAAAATAAGTGTACAGCAGTGTCTATCACACAACTTTCAACTTAAAGTTTTTTTTATTAATGGAAGTCCTTTCCATGTTACTTAAAGAAATGTGTATTTTATTTAAAATTAAAGTTGAATACCTGTTTATCATTGTAAATATTATTCTGTAAATACTTAATGCACAACGAACTAATTGATCCATTTTGAAATTGTGAGTAATAAAAGAAATAGCACATGGACTTTACCTGTGGTCCAAAAGACAACCACAACAATAAAGTGGTACAAATGTAATAAGATTTTTCAAGTTCAGCCATCTTTGGAAATAAAAGACAGGATACAAAATTCAGACTTGAATTCGACGCAGCTTGAAGAAGTTAACAAATCGAGAAAGAAGGAGACGAGTAAATGCAGGTTTGCCGCTGAACTTGTCCCGTCTCGTAGTTCAAGGAAGTACAAAAATCACGCCACCTACAGAAGCACACTCTATACATTAACGTTAATTTTCAGTCTTACGTGTGACATCATACTAAAAGAAAATCATGGCAATGTGCATATTTAACGGCTCTTGTGGGCATCCTTTAATATGCTTTTTATTGCGTTCTTCCTCGTATCGAGGAATTGCCCGCCTTGTCGCAAAATGCAGACAGTCGTCATACATGCATATAGTTGTGGAACATGTAACTGCGTGCAAAATCTAACTTTTCAACTTTCTGCATTGATAGGTAAATTACAAAAAATTGAGAGGAAACCGAAATTGTGTCACTGAGTTTAAATTTAAATTTTAATGTTAATGGCATGGAGCTACTGCAGGACTATTACAGAGATAGGATGACGGTATCCACAATGTAACCAAGATTATCCCTCTCGTTCTAAATTTTATTGTTCGAATTTGTGTAAATAGCAAGTCGACATAACAAGTCGACCGGTTTTTAGATGTTACGACCAATTTCTGTGCATCATGACAATTCAATAGCTGTGTCGTGGCATATCATTATTTGCCTACATGATAGTATTGTACTCTTAAAAGTGATTAGTGAAAAGTGTCCTAAAAGTTTATTTTAATGTTATGGAAATAAACTTCGCGATGACATCACACCCTATCAGGCATAAGATAAAGAAATGTAAGGATCTATAGAACCTTTCAAATCTGGCTCTTGTTAGGATGTATAAAAACGCTGTACAATAACAAAACATAGCATTCAATGATATTGTCGGAACAGGATATGTTGCAACAGGTACTTTTTCGTATCACGTTGTTGGCAGTAGACAGACTGTCGCGACAATAAAAAAAAAAAAAAAATGGAACAGTCTAGATACACCGACAACGAAAGGTTTCTTCATTACATACAGTCCGTATGAGGAAAATTCTATGTTCACTCGTTAGATGCAGAGATATGATCGAAAAAACTACTTTGAAAATGTAAGGGTTATTATTAAAAACAGGGATGTGCAACTTACCGCGACATATCAAAGCAGATCAGAGTAAATATCAATAATGAATGACAGGATTGATACAAGCATATCTTGCTTCAATCCTGCCTTTCATGGTACATTGCTTGTGAATATCAGCTTAGTGCGCAAACTCAAGTGAGTGTGCTATGCATAATGCAACAGTATCACGTCTCAGCTAAAATAGCCAAGACTACACAAGGAATCACCATGTTGAATTGCAGAGTGCTCAACTTAACATGGTCATATCGCAGCACTACAATACGCTAAGGAGGGTAAATAAATTCAATCTGCAGACGGTACTGTTTCGCCCTTGTTAGGACTCATCAGTGCAACGCTTTAGCAACAAATAAAAATCAATAAATAATCAAAGTTATATTTTCCACTAAACTAAATTGTACCAAAATTTAATTTTAAAATAAAGAATATACTTACCGGAATCATTAATCTTGCTTGACTAAAAAAGTGCTACACTCACTTCATTCACATTTTTTGTCATGTCAGCATGTGCTCACCCTGTCCCCCCCCCCCCCTCGCAATTTTGTTTTCATAAATTTGTCTTTTTCTTACGATTGAGTGTTCTAATGACAAAATTCTTCTTATTAATGCGTACTCTGCATAGTATGATCTCATCTTTAAATAATGATTAATCAATCATTATATTGACTGTAATATCGTTGGGGTCAATTCTGTCTTTATCCTACTTTAAGACACAGAATTTGCACAACGAAGAAATCTTAAATTTAGTCATATATATATATATATATATATATATATATATATATATATATATATATATATATATATATATATATATATATATATAGTGCTTAACAATATACAAATTTGTGGTTACATAGATACATGGTATCGAAATACAGGATTTCGTCACGCAGTATTAATTGCCTGACAGAGAGGAGAGATGCCTAACTTAGGCCACCCGGGTAAAATGTTGACCTGGTCGGGTGATTCACAGCGAACCTCTGAAGAGATGATCATTTTATGCTTATAAACGATGTGATGGAGGAAAGTATTTGTAACCTTTCCCACCTTGACAGTTGTAGCTTACAGGAACTTCAACAAGTTAACATTGCTAACATGTCTTTCCACTATTTTACACTCTAAAAGCAATTGGTTAAACTAATAAATAGATCTGGCATCCGGGTCAATATACACCACATTTAAAATTTTGCAGAAGCAACTTAAGCAGAACTGGCCCCTGTTGGTAATGGTTTTGAACTGTCCTGCCAATTATGAGAACATTATTGTTAAGTCAAACAGTAATTTTAGCAGAATCAGGTCCACTTAAATAGGAGACTATTGTGTGAATAAGCCATAGAGGGATGCTCTTATATTCTGCCTCTAACTGTAATCACTAGGTCTCAGCTGTATTGAATAAGCCAATGTTCTAATTGTGTCGTGTACTGTAGCGTAAAATGCACAGATACTTTTGAGCAATTATTGTTATCATTACTTTAGCATTAGAAGTGGCTATAGGCTTAAGCTTGCTACCTTACAGTAGATATCAATATTACAGTAGGTATCAATATTACCATTTTCTGCTTAATTTTCTTTTTCTGCTTACCACCATTTGATGTTTGAAGAATATTTGGCTCTAATTTACAATCCTTGACCAAACTAGTTCTTTGTGGTTGCAGTAAACTATTACAAATCCTCATGTGCAGGTCCTCTGTTGACATCAGAGCATGTTGGCGATGTGATACGCAACTCCGTGGATTGCCCTCTTGTTATATAATTCGTCAGTAACATATTAAAAGAGAACAACCCACGGAGTTTCGGTCTTCACCTGATAAAAAGAAATCTTGCCAAGGAGAGAAAGAATTACGGTGTTCCAGTATCACAAATATAGCCTTTAACGAAATTTAATTCTAAGACCATTTAAAATACTTTTAACGACGCAAACTTCCATTATCTCTAGTTTTGCATTGAAAGAAAACATTCCTTCATGCCAGAGATAAATATTTATTGTAATCATACTTTTTTTCCGTCCGTACATTGGATTCTCTTCTATTTTCGGAATATGGAATACTCTTTTCACAATACACAACTGAATACACTTTTTAAGTATAGCTTTATTGCCAATAAGCTAGTGAGATTTATTTGCTGTTACTGTGTACAGTGATAGCTGTTCCATAAGAATGTGTTAAATTCTTAAGAATTATTCCCGTTTTAACGTTGCAGTGCTTATCACAGTGTGTGTAAGGGTCTTGGTAAAATATTAACTATTTGTATATGTTTTATTTGATTACGTATATTAAATGTCGTATTCGTTAATACATATGATAAAGAACTATTAACTAACAAATGTCATTGGTATTCTAAAACTCATAGTTCCGCATTTGCTGCCAACTTCCACTTTCGTTCTGAAAGTAGACCAAGTTTGCCATCTTTGTTTCTTTGTGTATGGAATTCATGAGGACAAAGACGTAACCTTATGTATTATCGGATACACTTATACTTTACTCTTAGGTGTGTCGATTAAATACCTTGTCTTTGAATGTGTGTGTGTGTGGGAGGGGGGGGGGGAGTGTTGGTGTGAGGTGGGGCTTTCATGTGACATTTGCACGTTTTGTATTTTCGTCATGTAGTGTTTATTACAAAAGAGTTTCTCATTGTTCGTGGAATGCATGAAATTGTACTTCATCTGACACTACGAGCTTTTTAAAGCAACCAACTACCTTTAACCTTAAGGTAAGAAACGCATGTTTTTCATGATTTGAATTGGAAAACATGTTAAGCTCACATAGCAAGTGTAGTGTTTCCGAGCATGGTAGGCTTCATCTATACTGGGGCTTCCAACGTAGCTACATTGTGAATCAGTAACGGACTAAGCAATCGGATTCATAGCACAGAATACAAGGTACTACAAAAGAAACCTCTACGCCCAAGCATTCTCTGTTTCACTTGTTTGCCCTATACGGGACTTACAAATTGCATTAAATACTTTTCAAAATGGTATATGAATTCAATCATGGCACTGAGCATAAGTTTGAACACAATCTCTTTAAGTATTTACAAATAATAACAATAACATTTACATGAAAACCATGCACACGTGTCCGGTATATGTGTCTTATGTGCTTTTACAACAGTTTACTGATTATGTAATTCCCAAAGTCTCTTTGTTAACTTTTAATTAAGCAATAATAACATTTAACTGAAAATTTTGAACAGCTCTGTCGGTAGCTTTCTCTATAGAGGCTTGTAAAGGCCATTTACGTTACACACGTATTTCTTTTGTTACTGAAAATTGTCACTGACTGACTACCATGACTGTCAAAAATGGTGGTAAAGACAATGAAGGAGACTAAACAAATGATAGCGTTGGGTGAAATCATGTGGGTTGTCTTTTGCATCATTGGAGATGTAATCTTTTGTCGTTTATTAGGAAAACTGGCGACTGAACTATGCACAAAAAGAGAAAGGGGCAGAATTTCGAACATTGCTCTTAAAAATTGTAAACTATTCAAGGTGGGTAATATTACTTTCACTAGGAGCTGTAAATTCTGTTTAATCAAGGGGCATATTTCTTTTTTCAAAATGACATGTCTAACTGTGAAAGTAAGGTGATACTGTTACATGTATTGGATGTTAGTAAGACCAGTATGTATACTAATCAAATTTCAAGATGCACAATTTCGTGGTAAGAAAAAGAGCTTTTCATAATCACATTAAAATTAAAAGAAGGAGAGAGATCTAAACTTGCTATCCATGGAATCCAACATTTATACCCTCGGTGTTATTAATTGGCAATGCAGATATCGAGTACATTATTTGCATTATTGGAACATGGAGGTTACTAATTGTTTCTCGGAAAGTCGTCTGCTGGTTTTGTTCTTAGAAATATTTGCGGTTACTTTTGTAATAACGAAATCCCCCCTCGTTGTTACCAATATACAAGTCCTCCGGATATGCTAAAGAGAAGCTAGTTGGAATGTACTGAGCTGGGTAATTTAGAACTTTGCACTAACAGAAGAACAACAAGGAAGGACAAGATGTAAGTGGATCTTTCCCCTTGATATTCGGACCTTCAGGTTATAGCAAAGGATTTTTACATTATATACAGGTGCATGCGCATTCATGTTCAAATAAGGAACAACTGCACACCTATTCACAACACAGATGGCAAAGAAACAACATTGTCTTCGACTTGCAGAAGCTCGTTGACTTGCTCTGTGAATTTCACAAAATTTACCTTAACCTGTTAAGTTTCCTTCATACACTGTTGACAAATTGTCAAATTAAGAGGATTCCCATGTACAGCATCATATACAAAGGAACATAAATGAGTGAGTAATTAACAATTAAATTTGTCTTTTGAAAATCTGTGACCAGACACTTTAACTTATACACATTCAAGTTAGGGTAAAAATTCTAACAGTTCTATTGGTGGATGATTCGAGTCTTTTGGATGTAAAACTTTTACGCTAATTACTAATTACGCTAGTTACGAGGAACTAATTACGCTAATTGTAAGCTTTGTCATGCAGATATCCCCTTCAAAATCATAACAAACTTATCGACAACAACTAAATGACCCCCTTAAATGTACACTTTATGTATCGATATCCCTTACACACAGTAGAACGAGAAACCATACAGGTTTTTAGTCATTAAGGACCAACTTTGGAATGAGCGTAATCAGGTAATAGGCACTATCGACTTTTCGAGGTTTCGCCAGCTTAAAGCGGTTCCATAGATTGTAATTTCTGGTAACCAAAGTTGTTGCATTATATCAGTTGTCATCACAGCAACCCGTCTACATGTAAACAAAAATGTTAGAAAGACCATATAGGTAATACTCACGGTAAATGTAGCAACCTTAAGCATTGTGCAGGATCGCTCGAAACGAGGAGTACGCAAACCCGTGTCTGAAGAAAGGTCACACTTAACGTAGAGATCACTACAACCACTGTAGTAACGCAACTAATATTGGAGTTTGAAGGGAAACCATCTTCCATTTTTGTGTTGTAGGCTTACATGAACAAAAATAAAACTGTGGAGTTCACTTTTAAAGGGGTGGGGGGTGGGGTGGGGGGGGGTGGGTTGGTTGATGTGTGTTTGACTGATTAGATAACTTGCTATCCTTCGTGGCTGTCAGTCTTGTGGAGAATTGTAAGCGCACTTCCCACAAATCCCACTTTAGAGTCCAGTCTCCATCCTTAGGTAAATTTCCTCCATATATAGCAAGGATATGTTTGATTACACTGTTTTTTTTTTTTTTTTTGCTGTTGCTGATTCCCTACACAACTACAACTACCAGCGATTGGTATTGTCTAGGAATAAAGGCATGCTAATATTCAAACTGCATGGCAATATGCTCTGCAGTTATGTTTTGATTGAGAAGACAAGCTACCAATGCTGGGTAACTCCGACATTTTTCATTACCAGTTTATCTATATTGCCACTTTTAGCAAAAAATAAAACGCTTGGTAATTGCCTATGTTTGCAAAGCGGTTAAGTAGGCTATGAATTTAGTCAATCGATGGATACAATGTTGGCCATATGGCGAGACCGACGTGACAAATCCTGCAGCAGAGAATCTACGTAGGTTCTCCAGGCATAAAACAGCGTGTATCCTCCAGATCCTAAGGCTCAAAAGTTTAGTTGCTGTAACGTGAGTCAGAGGCACATACTAGAATGACATTAGGCCAAACAGCTTACAAAAAAAAATATAAATAATAACTAACAATGTTGTATTGATTATTTTTTTATTTTATATGAAAAAGGATGAAACGTATCCCGGTGCAATAATTTCCGTATTTAACCATGTATGAGTGTTCGTCGCTCCAAACATATATATAATGTCACTAAGATGAGTCAAAATGTTTAAAATGAAAGGTACAATCCCTCACATTGATTGACATTCATAGGTATTGTGATTTCAAGCCTGAGATTTATTTTTGTATCCAAGCAACAATATAAGCACGACAGTTCACAAACAATTACTTCATAGAAAAAAAAAAAAAAAAACAGCTTCATCTTCATGTTGTGTGCATTACATGTCAAATTTGGAAAGCCTAAAGTGTGCATTTAGTCATGACCACAAGTTTCGTAGTCTGACAGTAGATTGATCTGTTTTATCCATTCGTTAGTTGTCTATAATTAAACCTACAAAAAAAGGACAGAGTAACGACACACACCTTTTGTCTTCTCATATTTTAATCACTTTAAACTTGATGAGATAAAACTTACAAATATATTTCAGACAAGAGGATGATTTTAGTTTTTATAAGGCATGTTTATAACATTTCTCATTCGACTGGGAGTATTTTCATGATTGTTGCTGTGATACCGCAGTCAGATCCCGCGAGATTCTTCCAGAAAATACCTCTGTAATCATTGTATTGGTAGTCACCATTTAAATTTGAGTATCCACAGGAGTAGAAACTTGTCTCGTAAACTGCATTCTTGTTACGGCAGCATCTATAATCCCTACACCCAGAGCAGCCATCACAATTATAACATTTGTAATTGAACCGACCGTAATAATGACCATAATAATAATAATAATAATAACAATAATAACCATTATAATAATGGTAATAACAATAATAGTAGCAACCACAGTCTGAGTACTCGTAGTGACCAGCAGCTGCTCTGTTGCTGAATGAGTAGCAGTTCTCAGTAGTGCCTGTGCTACTGTCGTCTGGATACCACCATCCACCTCGGTGTTTTTCTGCACAGTCGAAGGTACTCGATCCATCATTGTCTTCATTATGCGTACTGAACCGATATCCTGAACTTGCTCCCATAGCATTGTTATCTGCAAATATGTCAGCGTAACATAAATGTTTGAGACAATTCTTCTTTTAATATGTATTTCTTATCTTTTACTGCATAATTTCAGCAACGTCTTTGTCCTGTCATTAGTTTAATTTCTTTGGTAGAGTTTGCAGTAAATTGTTTTCATCCACCATTTAGGTTTATTGTAGTTCAGCTTTTTCATGATTTGGTATCCCGCTCTCTTTTTATTCAGTTTACCTTGGTTGAAATTATGTACATGTGTCAGGGTAATATTCAATTTAATTCCAGTGCAAACTTTAAATTATTCCACATTACATATCGCAATGAATTCCTGCCTCTCCCCACTAAAAGCAAATGTGGTCAGGAAACTGGATTTATTTCTACATTGTAATTTGAATAGTTGTGTAATGCTGGGAACTTAAAAGGAACCACTTATTTTATTTTGTGTCCAGTATTTAAACTAGCGGAAATTTGCTCCTATTTTTAAGACGGCCTGCGTTCATGGAATGATATTTCTTTCTCAACTGTGCTTTTCTTTTTCAAAGTGATTCTATATTGAAATCTATGGGCTGCAACAGGACGGAAGACGTTACACAAGAACAAAGAAACAAACAAACAAATAAACAAACAAATAAACAAAAATGTTTGTAATAAGATATACATGAACAGATCTTCTCTAAAGTTGCTTAATATATTTTCTATTGGTATTGCTATACCTTCCCCGTATTCAGAAACTACCATGATGCTAGGCTAGCTATACTCACTACAAAAAAAACAAAAACAATATAATGAAAAAGTTTACATTTGGTATTGCTCCTATACATACTTCATATGATTATATAAATATATGAAACCATATAAAGATTGTACAACCATTTATTCAATGAAGAACAGTATTATATTAAATTAATGTGCCCCGTCTGCATGCTAGAAAAAAAGATTTAGTAACATTAAAGTAGTTTAGAACTTTCTTATTTACAATATTTACTGTCTTGCAAGTAATACATGATTGTAGAACTTAAAATATGAAATGAATAGAGACAGCTTACATCGGAAAACAGGATATTACGAAAATACCCTGGGCGTAATGGAAATACAGTAAAAATGGAGGAAAAAAAAAACATTAAAGGAGTTTGATAGGTTACATTTTTATATAAAATAATGAAAAATATAGTATAGCTGCTGCTATGTGTAAAAGTTAAACCAAATGGTAAGTTCAGTCAATGCAAAGTTTATTTTAAACTAAAAATTTTTTCACATATGTCAATTGGCACAAACACGAACTAGCACATCAAAGGGAAGAAATTTAAAAAAAAGTACAGATATAAGCAAGATATTTAATTTCTGAAAATACATACCAGCATTTCCATCGTAGCTACCTAGCGATAGTTCGTACTTTTGGTTTTCGTCACTAATCCTGAAACTCGAATAACTTGACTGGTATGATGACCCTTCACTGCTTGTCGTCTCTATACGTAATTGGTATGTTTTCTGGCTGGTGACTTTGTGTATCTTATCGTTTCCAAGCCAGTGATCTCCATCCGAATTTCCGAAACCGTTTCTATATTCATTCCAGTCACGGTAGAAAGTAAGGGATCCACTACTTCGTTTTTGTAAAATCTAGGTAAAACAGACACGGCAGTAATATATCATGACCAGTTCCATTAACTTTAAAGGATAACAAAAAGTATTTTTCACTTTAAAACTAACTTCTTAGATTAGGGATGTATCTAAAAGAAACAAAAAACAAGTTACATCTGCTGAGAAGATAAAAAAATCATTAGTTTAGCTTTATTCGCGAAAATTACTACATTGCGTTATTACCTATCATGGATAATTATTCTTAATATATTTCGTTTCGCTATTTTATTAAATGAAAGCCGAGCTTTTGTACTGCCATTAACATATTCAATGATTATACCCTCAATAAACATTATTTGCTACCTTCTGTTGCAATTACAGAAAGTATACATTACATTATATTTGACTGAAATTAATCAAACATCGTTAAATTTTTAAATGATGTTTCGAATACTTTTGACTTACTGTCCATCCACCATTTGACATATCACAATAAACTTCGAAGCCAGAGCTCTCTTCAGGATGGATTGTATAAGTCCTGTCGATTGTTCTATTAGCCTTGTAAAGATCGTAACAATCCCTTGGTCCATTCCGTGTACATGTGAAACCATCGCCTTCATACCACTCTTTACAAGTACATATACCGACACCGTCAGTCTCCTCGCAAGTTGCGTCATCACCACATTCAGAACTTTCATTGATCAGTCGATTATTCCTACATGTCATCCGCAAGGAACAATTGAATTTCAGGTATGATTCATCTTCCTGTCAAGACAAATTGAATGTAACAATTCAATGAAAGCGTGCATGTTATTAAACTTAAAAAAGTAAAAAAAATAAAAAAAAAATTGTTAATTGACAAGAAAATCTCACCCCTACTACAACATCGTTATCTCGATCGTAGCATCCACATCGTTCCTTTGGTATACAGCTACCTTCTTGGAACAGAAAATTTCCGTCGCAGATGCATCTTTCGGGTTCCGAAGAATTTTGAGGAATACAGTCATTCGGACTTTCACAAGTTCTCTCGCAAATACTGGCACTTTGGTTGTCCTTGTTTGTCATACACCAAGAGATGTTCACATCTGAAACGATACGAAATGGTTGATAAACTATTTACATTAAACTGAATCATTTCGCTTAAAATAATAAAGAAAAAGCAATGTTCGTTAGTTTAACATCTGCCCACTGGGCAAAGTTTTAATATACGTTTGCTTAGATAACCACATCTTTGTTTTCTTCTTTTAAGAAGAACTGTATTCAAACTTTACCTATAAATTGAGCGCTAGCACCAAGACTTGATAATGAGTAGTTGTCCCACTCATCTGCGATGCGGAAGTTGTCATATGTTAAGAAATACGACTGTCCTTCAGTGTTCTCCAGATCAATGCGAAGTTTGTATCTCTTTTGGTTTGTTAAGTGAGCCAGCCTTTCATTTCCAATCCAAAATTCACTTCCCAAGAATCCAAATCCATATTTGTAGTCGTCCCAGCTTCGAGTGAAACTAATCGAACCATTCTGACGACGTTCTATAACCTGAAGATTATTAAGTGCCGAATTTGGACGCTCATGAATAATTATTGATCGAACATGCTGTCTATCTGCGTATGCTACGATCAATGTAAGTACGACTAACTTGCTTATCAAGGGACATAGGAATTATAACTGTCGCTTTTCCCTGACTGATAACAGTATAACTATAAAACACAAGGAAATGCGAAATGAAACACAGGCGAAATGATATGTGTTATCCTATAAGTGTATTTGGCTAAGGCCATATAAGCCTAACGTGACAGATAATTTGAAATGGTTATAAGAAAACATTTTAGAAGATTTCGCATAAGTTTTTTAAAACTTTTGTTCTGGTCTCTGTTCATCTAAGTGTTATAAATATGTTAATCTTTTACATTTGAGTTATCGAATTCTTTTTAAGTTTTCTGTCCTATTTTGTAACAAAATTGTACTGTTTTTCAGATTGAAACTGAGGTAATAAAATGAATGAATGATAATGAATGAAGTGTCATGAATAAAAGACTTCAAATGACATGCATAGTACTTTACTGTTATTCTGGTAATGAAAAAAAAAAAAAAGCCGTACCGTCCATCCACCAGTTGTTTGGTTGTTTTCGGCAATAAACCTCAAATGGTTCTGGGTACTGGTCAGGTTTGATCAGGTAAACACCTGATTTGAGGCTGTTAGATGAACATTGATTGATAGCCTCTTGACAGTCCCTTGGATACTCCGCAGATTGGTACAGAAAATACCGCACATCTAATAGCATCAGCGAAAGAAACAAATGTATTTGCTTTAGTATATTACTCATCTGCAAAATTTTATTTTCTTCCTGAGATTTTCCTACCAGCAGAGAAAAATCTAAATACGGAATAAAATGACGAATTCACGTGTAACACTCACTACGAACTTGAAAAACGAAACGTAACCCATTTCAATAATCATTAAATTGTTTCAAAACTTACGACCAGACTAACTGTATGGGGTTCAATTTCAACTTACTAGTTGATGATTGGGTAACTTCATTTGCCCAAACCTACCTGTAAAAGAGGGAAAAAAAAGTAAAAAAAAAATAATAGTGACTTGAAAGTCCGCATGACCCAGAATTTGTCTTTTCAGCCGATGTAGTATTATTTGACAAGTCATTGCTTCATTCCAAATAGTTGCTTCATTTCTTCTTACAAAGTATCTGAACGAGAGTAATTTTGTAACTTGACCTCTTTCTACGGTTGAATTATTTGACAGAAGAGGAACTTGCTTTCTTTCAATCGCACAAGTTATACATTTTTGAGTAATCAAAGCTCAGCTTGTTGCTACATATCACTTAATTGTTATATTTTTCGGAATAATTTTACAAACTTTCTTTCGACATAGATGCTTAATATTTTGAGAAAAGAGAGAGAGAGAGAGGATAATTTTGAAAGGGTACGACATGTACTTAAATTAAGAAAGGGGTATTAAGGTATTTTCTTCCCATTCAAGATACTCACTTCACATAACCGAAAAATGAACATGCTTGTTTTTTTTTTTGTGAAGACAAGGACTTGTATTAAATATTTTAATAGATGGCTGTATATATGGGATATAGGGATGGCTCTTATATCCAAAGAACTTAAGACAAGTAGTGAGACACTTTTTTAAAAGGAAAAAGGGCGTTTACATGCCACCAAAATAGAAGATTAGAGAAGAGGAAGAATTACGAAGAAAAAAAGCTTCAATCATTGTTTAACCATTGCGACTCATCAATAAATATCTACAAAAGCGTCATGTCCTCACAATATTATGCCTTATGATGAGTAAATGGAGATGCATTACTGGTTTCTGTGAACAACTTACTCTTGAGGCAACAGATAAGTGTTTTTCTATCTGTAAGTTATTTTTGTAACTTATCTCTTAAAAAGTTGGCAGATATTGGCTTTTAGAATATGATTTCTTTTCTGTGCAACAACCTTATTTCCTTACAAAGTGGTTGCGTTTTTGTCCTCAACATAGTTGAGATACATTAAAAGAGTAATGTATATGAATGATTTACAAATGTATTTATTGTAAAAGTTAATAGTATTCTCTGATGAAAATTGTTAGGTTTTTAAATGTTTTAAGTTTTAAATAAGATAACTTTAAATTTTAGTTGAGGATGAGATACATGATTAGGATTACAAGGAAAAACAATTGCTGGATTAAAAGTCTGACTATTACAGGGTATTCATATCAAAGTGAAACACTTTCTGGTAGAATTTGCTATTTCTCAAGGATTTGTAAAGCGATTGCATTTTTGTACTTAATATAGTTGAGCTATATTTATAAGAGTAAGAATGATTTACAAATGTATTTATTGTGAACGTTATTAGTATTCTTTGATGATAGCAAATCCCTGTTGTCTTAGGTTTGAATTAAGATAAGTTGGGTTTACATGCTTAGAGTTGCAACAATTTTTAGATTAAACAAACTCACAGACACTGAATCAAACTGAAACACTCTCTGATAGCAATTTCTCAGGGTGTTGAAGTTTCTTGCATTTATCATGTCCATTACTTTAAATCAATCCACGGCTTTACACCCTTTTGTTAAAGTAATGCTAGACTACCACTCTATTTGAACTAATTTAAATAAATAGACATGTGACGAGCAGGAAATGCTCCTTTCTCCATGAACACAATATTTTTTTTTTTGTTAAACTTAGTAACCTTTTGACTGCTTTATTTAGTCATATTCTGCAAACATTAAATCAACTCTATCGTTTATTTAAACATTCTTGTCACTTAAAAGGGTGACATATGTTGTAACGGGCTCTGAAGTGATCTCACTTACAGTGAGGTGTGCCGATTTTACTATCACATTCAAGATCGATTTAAAAAAAAAAAAAAAACAAAGTACAAATATGAAGTAGGAAAATATCGGTACTATGTAACAAAATACAAAACAACAAAACTCGAAAAATTCAAAATAATCAAACAACACACGGTAGCTTATCTAAGCTATCAACAAGTCTGTGGTAGCATTTCTTGAATTCTGTCATCTTAGTTTTTAGTTTAAAAAACATTGTAGGTTTTGAGAAGGAGATACTTATGGGATAATGTAATTTTAATGTTCTCATACTACTTTGATTTATTTTTACCACAAATTTGAATTTAAACTTAATATTATTTCTATTTAAAGTCTCAACATTGTCTCCTTGCCCTTATTTTATTTAATAAATCTATGAACTGCAAAGCCCTTGTTTAAGATCACTTAAAATAATGGAATCATTAATGAAGTTTCTACAATCGTATAAGAGATTGGCAAAACAGTTAACTATCGAATGTCTATCTTAATTTGTAGATTTGTTCACTGTACGATGGTATTGCATTTAGGTACAAGAGGGAAAATCTAAAATACAAAAGCTAGTAAAACTGACTGGGCTGTATTTTGTTTTGGGAAAAATGTAAAAAATAATACAAATATAAAAATACGTCTTGCTGAAATATTTTCTGTGCAGTAAGGAGAAACTACTTTAGAACCCTGCTCATGACGTTTTGTTACATGTTGTATCATGTTGTGTCATCTTTCCTAAATAATGAAGCGCCCTTCCAAACATTCTCAAACACTATTCACAGAAATAATCTTATTGTTATTAAAATCGTCAGTAAAAACTTATCGTTTGTACATGTTGAAGTAATTAAAGAGAATAACTGCTTTCAACATGGAACAAAAATGTAATGAAAACAAATCCCTTTATGATTAATCCGTTCAGTCTCACTATTTAAAATCCCATGCAAACATTATACACTAGCTGGTTTGATGAAGTCACATCTTTCGAAATTCTGAGTGAACAAATTTCTTCTATACCACAAGAATTCATTGAATTTTCTAATTAACACACTTTTCAAACAATGAATCATTCAGCGTTCATAATGTTGTTTCAAAAGTTTTCGTCCAAAAAATTACTTTATTTCCCCTTTAAACTATACCTTTTATATATATTTTTTTTGTAATTCTAATATTAAATTTTCTTGAAAATTACTGTGCACAGCAGTGTCTATCAGATCCCTTTCAACTTTTTTTTTTATTGCTGGAACTCTTTGCATGTTATTTGAAGAAAGGTGTATTTTCCTGCTTATCCTGTGTAATACCTGTTTATCATTGTAAATATTTTTCTGTAATTACTGAATACAGAACAAACTAATTCAATATATTTTGATATCATCCATTGAGCAATAAAAAAATAGCATATGGACTTTACCTGTGATCGAAAAGGCATCCACAACAATAAAGCGGTACAAATGTAAAAAGATGTTGCAAGTTCAGCCATCGTTGGAAATAAAAGACAGGATACGAAATTCAGACTTGAATTCGATACAGCATGAAGAAGTTCACAATTCGACAAAGATGGAGACGAATAAATGCAGGTTTGCTGCCATCGTATGAACTTGTCCCGTCTCGTAGTGCGAGGAAGTACGAAAATCACACCACCTACAGAAGCACACTCCGTACATTAAAGTCAATTTTCAGAGTCTTACGTATGACATCATTCTAAAACAAAAATCATGTACAATGTGCATTTTTAGCGGCTCTTGTGGGCATCCTTAACTTTTTTTTTGGGGGGGGGGGGTTCTTCACGGAAGTGCCCTTCTTGTCGCAAAATGAAGGCAGTCGTCATACATGTTTATAGTTGTGGAACATGTAACTGCGTGCAAAATCTTATTCTCCAACTTTCTACATTTATAGGTAAATTACGACAATTGAACAGAAACCGAAATTGTGTCACTGAGTTTAAATTTAAATTTTAATATTTATAGCATGGAGCTACTGTAGTCCTATTACAGAGATATGATTACGGTATCCACAATGTTATCCCTCTCATTCTAAATTAAAAAAAATCGTATTAATTGTTCGAATTTGTATAAATAGCAAGTCGACATAGCACGTCGACCGGTTTTTAGATGTTACGACCAATTTCTGTGCATCATGACAATTCAATAGCTGTGTCGTGACATACCATAATTTGCTTACATGATAGTATTGTACTCCTAAAAAGATATTGTTTTTATTGTTTATTCAAAGTTATTGAAAAAAGACGTCTCAATTAAATCACACCCTATCAGACATAATGTAAAGTAATATAAACATGTATAAAATCTTTCAAATTTCGGCCCTTGTTAGAATGTATAAAGACACTGTGCAATATAAAACATGGCATATTGTCGGAACAGGATATGTTGTTGCAACAAGTATTTTTTTTCATATCAAGTGTCTGACAGTAGACAGAATGCCTCAACAGAGAAATTTGGAACAGTCCACATACACGGAAACCGAGAGGTTTCTTCATGACATACAGCGCGTGTTAGGAAATTCTGTGTTTACACATTATATGCTGTCCGTGTGAGGAGAACCCTGTGTTCCTCGGAAGAAAAAGGAACATGTTACATACCTCGGCAATACACGAACAACGTGTACGGTTATGGGATATGATAAAGGCTGCACCAGTAATGAAATGAACTATTAAGGTATAAAGAATAATAATCTAACAGTCAGTAACATCTTGTAAGTAGGAAAAATAGAAACAATCCCCGAGTGAGACATTGAGGGCCGTTGATATTTATGTAATGTTAGATTAATGTATAAAGTAGATGCTTCTGCTACACATCGTAAAATAATTCATTAAATGAGTATAACCACAAAGAGCAAAAAGGTAATATGTCAACCAACCATCTAGACATACTCTAAACGAGGTCTAAACGGGTTATTATTAAAAGCAGGGGTGTGCAACATACCCTCGCATGTCAAAAGAGGTCCCGGCAAGTAATTAAAAACCTGACCTATTTTGCGATCCGTGCCTCAATCTCATTAATAAACATCTGCAAGACCTTCATCTCCTCAAACCATTATGCACGCGATGAGCAACGGAAGATGCATCATTTGAATTTTGAAAAGTTTGAGTGAACAAATTATTGTTGAGCAACAAATAACTGAATTTCTATCTTTGAGGGACTTATTCCTTGAAAAGATGTCTGTTGTCCTTCTGTAGTGTGAATAATCTATCATTCTATGTCCACAAATACTAATTTTAAAATTGGTTGTTTTCTCTACAGAAAACACCTTATTTCAATTTAAAAAGTGTACACAACTTGACCTTGATGTCTACTTCAGAATGTCATAAAAACACAACTGGGAAATAATTATTTTCTTTCATGCAACGAGGATATTGTCGATATTGTGATATATCAATGGACTTAACGCCATTGTTAATTTGGTTACCCTGTAAACAGCTTCGAGGTAATTGGTTGAAACTGGAAAAAAAGTTTCAAATTTTTAACCCTGACCCTTTTGTGTGCATATGGATTAGTACTAAGTGTGAAAAGTGTCGGGTCACAAATTTTTAGAAACCAAATTGAACCATTAGCAACCCACTCTTTAATGCCCCCTCGTATGTGGCACATTGGGATTCTCTTCCGAAATTAGTGTGTGAGTGAAAGTTAGCAGGTCTAGGAAAAAGTAGTGAATTTCAAGAAACATGTTCCTTTTTACAGTTGCCATTAATTGGTGGCATCATTAATTTTAATTGTGGTGATGTTAGACTGGTACATACCATCCGTACTCAGTCAGATAAGCTTTGAGTCAGAGATACTCCGGTATTGCACAGAGAGATCACACTCAACATCAGTTGTGAAATTTCCACGAAGACGACAGTTTGTATCATCTCATGTTTTTGTGTTTTCAATTGTACTTCAATGTTGGAGGCGAAAGTCATGTTTGCATTTGTGGAACAACGAAGGGGGGGGGGGGGGGTGTTGGGCTTAAAACAAAAAATAAAAATGTTTGCACTTTTCAGTGCTCTCTGTCTATAATTCAATGAACAAAATTGAAAAATTTTACACAGCCTGTGGTGTGATGTGATTAAATTTTACACAGCCTGTAATGTGATGTGATGTGATGAGTGTTATTTTAACTTCCTCTATAGTCATTTTTCCTCTTTGCACTATATATGGTGTAATCATGCTTGAGAAATACAAATAAACTGATATTTTTTATGACAGTGCCATTCTCATGTTCATGCTTGTGACATCTGCTTGCGTTAAGCTTGACTGAATAGAGGGTCAGGTGGGGAGGGGTCATCATCTGTCTTCCAAAAAGGACCGAATAACATGTACTTGTCCTCACAATGAGAAGCATATTTGCCCTCAATCCACACTTACGGTCTACCTCTATGGAAGTATATTGCACAATGTAATCTACTCCCATCCCCCTTGTCCCATCCATAATTGCACCTTGTTCTGCATAGTGCACTTGCTGAGAGTGTAAACTATGAAAATTTTTTCTTGCCTTAGGATACTTATCAATGGCCTCCTCCAGTTGTTACTTCAACATTAAGGCAAAGGTGTCTTCATCACTTGAAATTCACCTGCCAAACTTCACTTTTTTCCAGGAAATCTTGATTACCATCGTTTGCACCTCTAACCAGAAAGTTTCATTTTTCAAGATGAGACTCACATGCTGAAAATATTTACAATATTGTTGCTGGACACAGTTTTACCAAAAACTTCAGTATACCATCTTTTTCCTCAGTTTCTCGTCTGAACCTGTTTAAAACATTTTATCATAAATATTAGACTCAAAGACTAAACGGATCAACAACAGCAGTCTTCTTGCCGAAACGTTTGGTACAACCAAAATTGATTCCAGATACTACATAGACTTGTAAGACTTTGACAAGTGTGCCGTGGTTTTGCATGGTCCTTTGTACAAACGAAACAAGTACGAGATGCAATGGATTAGGATGGATTTTGTGTTGATGAAAACATGGTAATGATAAATATGAAACGAAATGGCAGAGGCGATTTAAATTAAGTTTTTGCACCATTGTTAGAGGATTAGAGGATGTGTGGATGTGAGCGGTTTTTGTAGTACATTGATTGAATAGCAATGGATGTTCCAGCCTTCGTACATAACTTTATGTCCATCAAAGCAAGAAATGACAGTTGTTTATGATAAATTTCAGTTGAGTTTGCAACGTTTCACTTGCAAGTAGATGAGGTGTTCCTCATCAACTTTTTAAGAAGTCTTTCAGTTACGAGGTAACCTTAGATGCAATCTAGTGCAATATTTGACGTCTTTAGAAGTCATAAAAAGTGATAGACTCAGATATGAAAATTCCAAGTGGAATTTCAAAGTTTCCAACTATCTTCGTGTCTCAGTAGAGTGAAATATGAGAAATTCAAATGGTGTTCCAGATTTATTAGGGATTTTTAATTACCATGTAACCTTTAATTTTATTTCAGATTTATTACGACAGTTTTCATTTACCAGAAAACCTTAACCTTAATGCACAATCTTGCGCAATATTTGGCGTCTTTTTTGTCATATCATGTGCTAGACGAACATATGAAAAATTTGAACTTGTATTCACGATTTTCCAACTATCGTCAGTCCTGCGCACTGCAATATGCATCCTTAGGTACAAGCAAGAAAATATGCCACACTAAGATATGAAAAAATCCAACTGATATTTATTTTTTGTTATCCTTGGGGGAGGTAGGGGGTCGTTGTAACAGGCCCGTTGACTGATTTCGTCAATAAATTGCCCATATGTTTAATGACTTAATGGTCACATTGGACTAACACTGAGTAGGGGTGGTTAAAGAAGATCAAGGTGAGACAGCAGACTTAGGTCATGCTTCCGAGGTTTACAGCAACACAATTTGGGGTCGATGTTTGAAAAGATTTGTATACCCTGATTGAAGTGATCAAGTCGTACATATCAAATTGATGAGGAATTGATTCAAGTCATTACTGCACGCACAAATGTCTTTAATGGTTTACTGAATATCATACAATATCCTAGTTAAAAGGATTTTCTTCTACTTTGAGATAAACTTAAATGCTACTTAAACGCTACTTGGCTGTTGAATACTACATTTTAAGGAAACCATTGACGTATCTTGTTTGACACTTTAAAAATATATATATATATGTCATGAAATCGAATCTTTATTATTACATGGTTAAAGGGACTTGTGCCTCCCCACCGGATATCATTTTTGTCTTTGAAATAAAAAATCAAGAAATAAGACTTTTCCCTTTTTATTTCTGTTTAATTTCTTTCCTTTTTTCTCTTCCCAGTTCTTTTTCTTATTTCCTTTTCTTTTTTCCCTTTTCCATTCATTTTACCGTTAATCAGTTCTGTGTATGGTTTAACTTTGTTCTCTTATTGCCTATGGTTAAAATGAAGTGTTACGTAATGTTAATTGCCATGTTCTATTACTAATTAAATACATGCATGTATTTATTACATGCATTTTATTATTGATGGGAATAAAGTATACCGTATAGATAAAAAAAAATCACGTTCACTGATTGCTATGGTCATACTTTAATAATGCTGCTATGAAATTTATTTCTTGTAGAATGTTGGTAATTGTGTAACAAATTTTAAAGAGGAAATGGAACGCCGTCGATTTAGGTGCTTATTGTGATATTCGTCCAAGGTATCCGTATCTCAAAGAGAGCACCCACTGCCACACCATCTACTTAATCATAATTACTGCCATTACAAAGAAAATGCGTTTGAGAGGTAGCAAACACGAGTAATTTGTTTAGAACACGTCTCTCTACACCAATACTTAAATTATTGTGAACAATTGGATCAACGGCTAAGTCTATAGTATCATATCACGGAATATTTGTAAACAGACAGATAACAGCATAAGAAATCATCTATTCAATTTCCATGGATGTAATTTCCTGGAAGAATGATACGGAGTCCATGGGTGCATTGGTGTGATGTGCATTGAGGTGAAAGTGTTCACTTAGAAATTTAGCTAAACAATAATTTTAAGTCCCAATGCTGGAAACAGTAGGCGGAAATGGAGGTATGGGATTGTTTTCTTTTTTTTTTTTCATTTCTTTTTATGGAAGGATCAGGGGACATGACAGTCGGATACTTCAACAGAAACAGTATCTGTGCCTCACCCAGTTTCAAAGTTAAACATTTCCTTCTAAAGTTTATTTGACAAAATTTTGCTAATTTTCACGGGTTATATAATTACAGTTGTTAATAGATATCTTTTAGAAACTGTCAGCTGATGGTTTCCCCAATAAATATGTTTTGCGTGAGAGAAAGACACATCTTCCACACCTAAACTGTGATACACCTCCCTTTTCCAGAGAAGTAAACTTTATCTTTATCTCAGACATTGCGCCGTAGTTGTGTATCCACCCTCCCATTCTGTTCGTTCTGTCTTTACGGTACTCTCACACGGTCAAGAATAGTCCCGACTCTTTCGTCGTTCATCAGATGGAAAACTGTATAAAGGTACCAAATTGCACGGAACACAAACATTCACTTGGTCTATTTAAACTAATTAAAATATTGAAGACCGGATAGGAAAGACATGTCTTTGTTGAGGGAATCGCCTTTGTTAGCGCCAAGGGATAATATACGCCCATCCTCTCTTTGTAGTCTTTTGGCAGGGGATTTAATGTTACATTACCTAAAATCCATAAACTTGCCGAGCAAGTGACACAAATGTCTCCACCAACCCAACCATGCCATCCGGGAGACCAATCGTTTAAGGTACGGGAGCCCTGACAGAATAGATATCAGCGCCGACTCAAAGACATCCTACCACTAGGCAAGGAACCACTGCTAGTCACTGTGGACGTCCTTTTGTACCAACGTCCCTCATAATGAAGACATACAGGCTGTTAGAAAGGTACTTTCACAAGGAATAAACACAAGACTTGCTTCAACCCATTTGCAGTCTTATAGAGTTTATTTTAACACATATCGTATTTGAAGTCGATAATAAGGCATACATTCAATCACAAGGAACAGCAATGGGAATGAGAATGACGCTTTCTTAACCGGGATGGCCGATTTAGAACAGAAACTACTTTCGACATCCTCACTACAACAACTGAAGGTATATTTAGGATACATGGTGACATTTTTCTCATTTGTGAGTATGGGGAGGAATCTCTTAGGAACTTTGAGGAAATGGCCAACAATTTTCACCCATCAATCAACGGCCAGCTGTTGCGATCACAGAAGGATCTGTTAAAGTGTCACCACTTTTGATATGTGATCAGCTAACTTTTTCGGCTATTTCCTCAAGCAAGGTTACCCCTTATGCTCCTTACATGTTTGTGGAACAAAGTAAATAAAATTCTCAGACCAGAACTTCTCATCGAATAAACCAAGAACAAACCTAATAGATAATCGTTGGTCCTAACCTATAATAGAGGACTCGACTGGGATCGTAAGATATGATCGTTAGAAGCTTTATTCAAGTCCCCGTGTAATACTTAAAGGAACACTCAATTAATGTGTGTAGAAAATGTGTCTATACCATTATACATTTTGCCAACCCATCATGGGAGTTTATTATGGTTGTTTCTTCTTAGATATTAGTGACTACTTCACTAAGTTCAAATTTACTCAAGATACACAATAATACGCAAAAACATAAATCACATATTATTGTACTCACACTACATGCGGATAAAGAGAAAATAACAATTATTTTTAAACTAATAGGATTTCCTTACTAATCGGCATTACTTTATTTCATTGAAATTTGCAAATGTCAGGAATATAAAAACAACACAAAATTAATGTTAGCAGAAAGAAGGATGGAGGAAACTGAACTTTAGGCAAGTTCTTCTTCTCATCACATATCATTAACTTTTTTTTCATGGAAAACTAGTTTATTACAAAGAACTCCTTCATGTGTCAAACGATAATAACACACTTGTCAATCTGGGAAAGACAGCATTGGAACTTCATTTGTGTCAACGGCCTTGTGGGAAAATTTACATGTATTTCGGTATTGAGTAACCAACACGAATTCATATTGTGTCATTAAATTACTTAAATAACTTTATTAGAGTGGGCGGATCATAATTTGTGAATATTGCAACAAATTCGGTTGACGATTATTCCAAATGAAGGAAGAACCGTATTGACCGTTTAATTACCATTGAAAACAGTAATTACAGTAGCAGCCAGAAAACCACCAGCCACCATACGAATTACTGGCACAGTTACCATATTTCCAGATATCATTATCTCTGTCGTTGGTAGTGAACTGGTGGTTGTAAAAACAAAGGAAACATCCTTCACCTGTTAAATAAAGGAACACGTAATAATTCTTATCTACACTTCACAAAATATTCAGCAATATGTCTAACAGACGTTGCTTAATAAGATTATATTTGTTTAATTTTATTTCTTAATGGCTCGTTAAAAACAAAATGTTTTTTTTTGCCTGAGACATATTTATCAGTTTGTTTCACATGTCTCTATTCGTAAGTCTTCGTTTGGTTCTAACTTTAGTATTGTACAATTTACATTTTTTTTTCACAAACGTGTAGAAAGTGTTATGTTGCATAACGATTCATGCTTCATGAAGATTCATCATTGTAACAAAGAAGCTGTACTATATCTTTTTGAGACTGCAAATTAACGTAAACTTAATAAGATTGTCAACGCACATAATGAAGATCTCTAGCTCAGTATATTTACAAATTCATAATGAGGATACAGTAATGCCTTTGTAAGTGATTGTATTAATTCCATTTTAGTAATACATGGAATAATTGAAAATTAATAACATATGTTCAGTACCATTTTTGTTCTTTTGTGTTCTAAAAAAATTTATAACTTTGTCTCGTTTTCTTTCTTCTGAAATTATGTTTTTAGGACTATAATTTAACGATGATAAGTACGCCTGCTACCATTTGAGAGACTGGTTCTCAATGACATATTACTTTGATATATTTATTTACGCAGATGCCCAAGGTCAAGGTCAGTTTATATTCCTTTGCTAATAAGTAGGACCTTTAAAGGCAAGTGTATATTGAAATCATTGAATACAAACCTGCGGTTCCACTGTACATTCCAAGCTCCGACAAACGATAGTTGTCGCTTTCACTATTTATACGAAAATTATCATAGTCGGCGTGATAGGCATTTTCGCCTCTGTTTACTATATCAATTCTCAATTGATATCTCTTTTGGTTAGTTAAGAAGTATATTTTATCATTTCCTAGCCAAAACTCGTCTCTTATGTTCCCAAAGCCCTGTTTATAGTTGGTCCACCCGACATCAAAGTTCTCAGATCCATCAACACGGCGCTGGAAGACCTAATGGATCAAAAGGAAAAGAATAAGACAGAAAAAAAATCGATTTTCTTAGATCAAGATTGTTTCCTGATAACTTCTTGTACAGAATTCTAAATTGAAAATTATTCTGAGTCCATAACCGATGAAAAAATATATGATATAAAATATGTGATTGTTACCTACACGGTACTTTTATGCATTCGGAGGGTAATTACTGGAAGCAACCTTTACAATGTCCTCTTCCAGTTATGCAATTCGAAAAAATAAGTTGTAAATTAAGTTCTAAATACAACTAGTAAGAGTGAAGCTTACACGAAGTGGAGTTCACTCCCCCTCACAAGAAAAAGAAGAGAAAGAAGGGATACGTCATACACGTGAAATAAAATATTGCACTTTATGGTGTGAATGTTCAGTAAACTGAAATTCACTCTTACTACGAGTAACTATTTTTGCACTGAATCAAACTGTTTTGTTTTCAGACTGTATCTTATCTTCTTTATAGCATATTAGTTTTCCTGTCCAGCTATTTTAGGGAATTATGTTGCTACTGTCACTCACCGTCCACCCACCATCGTTTGTCATGTTACAGTAGACATCAAAAGCTGAGCCATTCCAATTGCTTGGTTTGATTTCGTAAACACCGTTCTTTACAGATACATGTTCATAAATTTCCTGACAGTCTTTGGGTTCTTCGTCGATCTTAATGCATGTCTCGCCATCTCCAGTGTATCCATCATTGCAGTAACATTGTCTGATATTTTCCCTAACTTCACACACTGCTTTTGGACTGCACTGATACATTTCATTCCAGCTGATCTGTTGGTTTATGCAATTCCCTTTTCTTGTGCATCCGAGGTTCACGTAAAATGATCCTTCCTATACGATATTATATAAAATTCATGGTACATAATAGTACAAAACTAAGAACAAAAGGTCAAAAAGGAAAGGCAGAGTTACCTATAACACAATATGCCCTTTGAAGATGGGTATAAATTGAATATTAAGTAACTACGTTAAAGATGATGCTGAGTGCGTATGCAATGGTAAATCTCATTTTCGTCCAACTTGCAAAACAGGTAGTCCATTAGTCGATTTAAATAAAAAAGAATGTCAAGAACAGAACTGCTCAGTGAAAACATATTTCTTCGCAAAAGACCATATTCGAAAGTTTTTAAATGAAAATATCAATAAATAATGCCTTTCAAAAGTAAATTTTAATTTACCGAGTAATAAATCGTGAGTTTTGTTTTGTAGGAAAAGCTAGTTGAGGAGAACAGTAACACCGTCTCCTTGTTTAGTCACTAATGTAAGTATTTATTTTCTGTGACAATATCTGTGTTTAACGTGAGCATGAATAGCACAAAACCTAAATAACACTATTTTCCCCCCAAAAAATGCGATTTTGATTTTTGTTTGAAATTTTAAATTTTGATGAAAGTTTGCACTTTAATGAAAAATCATGACTAATAGGTATCTATAGTGTATTTTAAAAGGAGGTTATGTACCTGTATGATGGTATTTTCAACTTCGTCATAGCATCTACACCTACCTGGAGGTACGCAATCAGACCCTTTCACAAAGAATCCATCCGGACAAACACAGGATGCACTTTCAATACACTCAATATTCTGGCAGTCATTGGGCGCTTCGCAAGTTCGTTGACACGCGTTTTGACAATTTCCACAAATCATATTTGTCCCACAGAATACAATGGCATCTGAAAATTTAAACATTATACAAAATATCCAACTACTTGAAGGCATCGTTTCAATAAAGAAAACTGTAAAGGAGATCATTTAATGTAAACGTTAAGGGACGTATTTATTCCACCTTTCTATTATACTATTGAAACACAAAAAAATTTTAAGACATTTTTCATCTTATTTATGTACATGCTGTGAATTATACGTTTTAAACACATCTTAAGGATATAACTGAATAACTTCACAGAGCCTTACCTGTTGAACCACCATATTGTCCTAGGGTAACTACTTTGTACTGGTTGTAACTATCACTGATTCTAAAGTTGTCGTAAGTAAGCCAGATGAGAGAATTGTTGAATGTTGTCATTTCAATCACTAGTTGGTATTGTTCTTGGTTCGTCAAGAAAGCAAGTTTCTTGTTGCCGATCCAGAACTCTTGAGATAAGAAACCGAAGCCGGAATCATAGCTCTCCCAGCTGCGATTGAAATTGATAGCGCCATCACTGCGCCGTTGTATCACCTGGACGGAAGCAATGGAAGATTCCTAATTCCTTTTTTGAATCAAGCCTGAAGTTCGGTATTTGATACTGATGGATCTGGTGTTACCAATGTATATTAAAATCTGTACGAGTCTTGTACTCACCATCCACACGCACACACGAAGAAAGAATAATGTACCGAATTTGTATTACCAAAAATGCAATTTAGTGTCTTAATTTTACTCCAAAGCTGTAAGAATAACAATTAATGTGGAGATGCAATTTTCACTAACTGTGAACTCCTTTGGTTTGCATTTTATTTCTACTGAAAACAAATACGTACTATCCAACCACCAGAATAGTCTGTAGAATCACAGTAAACCTCAAAAGGATCTAGACATCCATCTGGTTTGACCAAGAAGACACCAGTTGAACTAAAAGGTGAACATTGCGCATGAATTTTTTTGCAGTTTCTCGGGTAAGTCGATTGTTGGTAAAAGAGTAACGATGACCCTGAACTGATTGGAAAAAAAAATTATGTAACAGCAAATATTGCAATTATTTTACCAATTTTAAAATTGACATTCTTGAAATATGTGGATGGATTATGTTACGTATTAAAACTCGTAACATTCTTTTTAAATAGCACAACACAACAGAAACCATTAATGTCTACTCTACATATAGAATTCCTCACGATAGTGAGAGCAGAGGTACCAAGATGATTTTCTAAAACAAAAAAATGTGCACGTTATACAAACATTCATATTACCTTATGAGTTATTAATCAAATAATACTTTTCTACAAAAATATGACATGTCATGCCTTTAATAACAACTTTTTTGTTAAGTTGTAATCTAAACAATACAAATCTCACCGACGTTCTTCTGCTGCGCATTCTGAAAAAAGAAAAAGAAAAGAAAAAAAAAAACAGGTGTTGGAAGTAAACATCTGTCGTTAAGAATATTTGATGGTGGAGCTCCTTCGTTTTTGTCAACATACAATAATCAATTTAAATGCTTTCTAACTTTGATATTTTTTTTACATAGGATGTTTCCATCTGCATTGTATTATCTAAATTACTCCAAGTTACATATAGTGATTCGTTGACAGGCGTCGACGATGTCACCGTAAGTCTGACACAGTATCATATTACTTGAACAAAATTCAAACTAGATTGTATCGTTTGTGTGAAATTTTGGAGGAAACAATGAGCAATAATGAAAAACTGAAAATCAAACTACGAGAAGAGTGTGAGATGGAACGTTTAAGAGGGGAGTGGGGTACGAGGGTGTGGGCGGTACTTGGCAAACATTGGCTTTACAAGTGCCATCTTTTTTTTTTATTTAAAACAGACTGGCAGAACAGAAACAAAGCTTTTTCAGTTCATATGAAATGTGTGAATTGTATATACGTTATGGGGGAATGGACTTGAAAATGAAAGCTAAGCTTAATGACAAATGTGCAATACCTAGGCCTAATCAAAGTGACATTTGTAACGGTTGTTTTCCTATTCATCAGTTTCCTTGACGGATCTCTTTGATTTTCTGAGCCACTTGTTTGCGCCTCGGTCATAATGGGCATGACGATTTGGAAGGAAACCGCTCACATTGTCAGAGGGGAATGAGAATGTGGACTACAGTCTTCCCCCTACATTTCATCAGTTTTATACAGAATTATCACGAATGGCGTTTACGGTACAGCTAACTGTAGAGGACGGGGTTAGATGCACATTCCTAAAAATTAGAAAAAAAAGTCATCAAATGTTTTCCGCGCTGTGCATGGTGTATGATTTCTAGGCAAAAATCCTCTTTTTCCCATAAAAAAGACTAAGTCTAATCATTTTGCGTCCTTTGTTGTTTTCGCCACAAGTCAATTTTCCCGAAAAAAACAAATAAAAAAAATGAAAGTTTTCAAAGAGTTCGCTTGCTGTCTACTATGCTTCATACTAGGCTTCATCAAATCTACCTGTCTAGGCTTTGTATTATAATAATATAAATAAAACAATATACAGGGTTGCATATCACATTTCGTTTTTCATAAAAAAATAATCATTGTTATTATGTATATACACATATTTACTAACAGGAACAACATGAGGGAAAACAAATTTAGCATGTGCTGGGCTCACCGTAACGGTGTTTGAAATTACTTTCAGAATGTACTCGTGCTGCAAAGTGTCACACTGTTAGAACGTTGGTTAAAAAGTTAGCCAACGCTGGTCACTCATTTTAATTAGACAAATTGGTGAAGCATTTAACCAAGACGGTGGCCAAATATAGTCACATATTAGTCAAAACTTTGTACAACAACCATTATTGCTCAATTTAAAACATTAAGTTTGGTAATTATTAACAAATATGTCTAATCTGACATACGTAACCAGTGTTGGTTTACTTTTTTAACCAATGTTCCAAGAGTGTGGTAATGTTAAATGATATAAACCTTTCATAAAATTGCACAGAAACATCCGTCATTTTTCAACATGAAGAAATAATCATATTGTTTCTCGATAGTACCAACATTACATCAGTGCATAATTTCTCACCTTTTGCAGCTGATTGAGGAGATAAACAAAAGAGGTACCTTTGCATTGAACGATGGAATTTAAGCGAGATGTGTGTGTAATACTATTAGACTCAAAGCGACAAGGAGGAGGAAATCTCGCAATTTCAAATTACTCTCCAACCAACCCAAACCTCCACGAACCACAATCATAACAGGCAGGCGCTTAGAACTGCATGAATGTACTTGAATAGTTCGAGAACTTCGCTTCGTTTTACTTCGCGAAGATCTATATAGCACTCTTCATAACGTATTGGAGGTGGATCTGTATTCCTTATTTTTACCAGTAAAAAGCAAGTTAGCATATAGTGTCTTCCTTTGTTACTTCATCGAGCATAATCTTTAGCTCTAAAGGATGATTAGAGTTAGTATTCATGAAAGGTAAAAATTAAATTGGAAGATAAACTTTGAGGCAGAAGAGATAACTGCCAATTACGAAAAGCGGAAAACTAAGAAGAAAAAAACCCCTGTAAACTAGGAAATATTTTAAGCGTCTGAGAATCGTCGTTTTCCCAATGTGTTTTCCCTAACGCTTGTCAAAACAAAACGTTTTGTTATTAAAAGTTGGACTGCATTCAGAAGAGCATGAAAATCGAGCAAATCATGCATTGAAACCAGCTATCTTGCATTTCTTTTTTTTACGTTTCTTGTGTGTCACGGAAACGTTAATGGCAGTTTACTAATCTGATGATAAATCGAATACGGAAAATTACGACTCGCCCAACCTCTATGCTTGTGTACATACTTTGAAATTTAAGGTCTGTACATTTGAAATGTTTGACACACTGTACAGTACTTTGATTTGTTAAATCTTTAGTATTACAAATGGTAGATAAGAAATTATTGGTCAAGTACCTACAATGATTACCTTTACATGGCTTTAATTAAGTACTGTTTATCTAAAGATGAGTCCAAAATGTATACGTTAAACGATATAAATAGATCACAGATTGATTTTGATAGCACAATCCTAGCCATGTTAACTTTTCAATGAAGTTAATTTTGATATCATGAAAATTTCTTTATTAACTGACTTACAAGGAGTTTTGTTTTATAAGGAGGTATATGTTAGTCGCAAATATTACCTAGTTAATGCAAAATTGAAATTCGAAAGCATCATTTTACGATACAAATTGGATGATTTTTAAGGTTAAATAGTAAAGTATTATCCAGAATGTAATGGTGCCTATCATCATGTTTATTTCCTTTTATTTTTTTAGCGAAGGAAGATATTGTTTGTTTTAACAACGCTGGAAAGGCGTTATAACACTGCAACCAATATTCAGCAAGGGCATGTTTTTTCAGTTTCTTAGGTGATGTTGGTCATCTGCTGATGTAGAACAAGACGTTTACTCAGAACACACTTTAGAAGCCCTATCACTTCATGTCGAAACACAGAAACACAGAAAGGTATGCATTCTGTGACATTTTAGCCAATTTGAATTGGACCTATGATTTTTCTATTACTTTCCATTACATATTTGGGGTGGATGTTAAGTCAGTTTTACTTGTATGTATAACAAGCTTTCTAATACTGTGAAACTAAATACTGTGAAACTTTTCGTCAGTTCGATGAACTTAGAGAAATGCATAAAAAATCAGATAATTACAGTATAACAAAAAACAAAGTTGCTGTCTTGTTCCATTGTTAATTGTGTATTACCGATTTAGTATTATCGCTCGTGATGACAAGTGAAAGGCCTGATATATTCAAACCACAAAATTTTGTTAGTTCCATAAAATATTGCAAATGAACAAAATTGGCATCTGTATACAGATATGTTGCAACCTAACTCAGTTCACGTTCACAAGGACGGTTATGGAACATTTTACTACAGCATTGAACTGTAAATATTTCTTCCGAAAATTTCGAGTTATTTTCAAGTTATTGTTCCAAATAACCAACGAATTGTATTGAAAATATTATCAATTCGGACTGTCTCAGTAAACAAGTTATATTAATGTGTCACTTAGTCAGTGAATTTCCAACCTAATTTATAGATAAATAGTAGTGAGTGGTTTTCTAACGAAGAAAATGAAATACAAACTTACCACAACGTGACAGCCACTTGTCAAAAAGACAACTAGAAGTGTAAGTATCGAATGCCATTGATATAAACCCATCTTGATAGTTTCTTTGCTGTCAACTTAATCTACTTCGCAGTACCGTCTGACAATGACCAGAATTTCAGAACACACAGTTTCACATTCTTCAAATTGTGTATATATGGTGCAGCATATTTACCATCTGAGGATATCACATAGTGAAATCAAGAAAGTACCTCGTAGAGGGAACCACATAGGGGAACTATATATTTGTCTACCTTCCATGAAATCTGGCACTTACAAACATCTGTGGCTATTACGTTATCTTCGAACAAATATTTACTTGACCCATCGGAAGATGCACTTTGAAGAATGATATGGTTTTGTAATCAAATCAGCTTGATATAGTTTACAGCATTAACCTTAATTGACTTTCAAAATATATAATTTTTTTACACTAACGTATATTGAACACTTGTGAATTCTTCCAAGATGTTAGTCAAATATTCGTTGCAAGCTTCGGAGCTTTGAATTTAAGCAACTTGCTTTCCTCCCAAAAGTCTTCCTCCGTTTCTGGAAAAGATATCCCGATTTCTTAATCATATCTACCTACTTTGAAAGCTTAGATCCTTTGCTTTTCATATTTTCTTCCTGTTAAGCTTTCGCTTAGCTTAACCGCTCTCATTTGAGTCTTGAATCAAGAATGAGAACAAATGAGTGGCAGACAAATTCTTTTTAAAGAGGTTTACTGGTGAAATTTTCTAATATGACTTTTATTGGTTAAATCAGATACACTTTCTTTTTTAATCATGGTCACCTGACACTGTGAAAGTAATGGCTGAAGGATTACTATCATGCTAGTTTGTTGACATGTTTCTTCATAAATATGTATTGAAGACGAAAATGGTGTCGCCCGCACTTCTCCAAAATACAGAATAAAACCTATATAGAATGAGGTGGTAAATTTGGGTTAAGACATACACTGATCATTCTTCAAACCCTAATTAGCCCTCTCTTAGATCTCAAAAACTAAAAAAAAATATGAGAACAATGGCCAAAGTTAAAAAAAAAACAAGACTGAATTTGCAAACCTAGAATTTATAGGAATGTGCTGGGACTACCAGACTAAGGTGCTGGGCGTGTATTACTAGCAAGGTATAGGGGTGGGCGCTGGTTCACTATCTAACACAAAGATACGGGAATGCCCTGAGATATAAATATCTTATTGCATGTTCCTCTTAGAAGCATTTTCACTTTTAAGGTGAAACAAAGTTACTTTTGATGTAGTAATACGACAAAAATGGCTCTTATGACCAAACTAAGAACGGTTCTTATGAATGGTTCTTATGGATGGTCCTTATGAATGGTTTTTATGAATGGTTCTTATGAATGATTACACTGTTAAAAATGTAAATCGTAAAATGTAAATTTACAGAAAATAAAATAAAGAAATACAAGCGGAATACAGAAAATTTCTGTAATTCTTATTTATCTCTTTGTTTTATTTTCTGTAAATTTAGGCATTTTTACAGTGTAATGGTTAAGAATGATTCTTATTAAAGAAGTAAATGAAACGAAATTTCATTTAAGAAATAAATAAAGTGAATAGCCACTGCTGAAAAGTACTTATGTGTATTTATTCATGTCAATATGAGATTTGATATGATGATTATGATGTTTGGTAGGCCTTATTTGGTATGACTTATCTCACAAAATTGAACACCTGTCGATTTTTGCCTATATATTGACGCTAATACTGGACGAATCTTTACAACATTTGGCTTTGGGATTATGAGCCACTATCGGTGTACATACTGATAAGCCTACTGCACATCTGACTTTGTTGCGATTGGGTTAGGCTACGTAGGTTAAAGTTATGGTTACTTTGAGTGATTTCTTATGGGGTGCAGGATTATTTAAGATAACATAAATAACTGTTTATCCATTTGTGTTGAATGTGGCATGTACAGTATTTAGAGACTAAACATTTGTCAACACATACATTGTGTTTATTGAAGAAAAAGAAGAAAACGAAAGGATGAACCACTATTTGTGAAGCATGTGTGTGGGGGAGAAAGCATTTCGAACTTTCACACGTGTGCAACTTGTGAACGCATGCTCCATCAAAAGAGATCGCGCACGATTTGTTAGCACGCTGTGAATACGATACGTGTTCTAGCACACATGCAAATCCTGGAAGCATGGGGGACGAAATAAAGAGAGCTGGTTGATGTGTCAACATTATTGCACTGCACACTATGACTGCCCAACTCTTGAACTAAAACTCAAAAACAAGAGCCCAATCCAAGGAGTTGCGTATCTCATCGCCAACATGCACTGATTTCAACATTGCATGGGGATTTGTAATAGTTTACTGCAACTACATCTCACATAGACCTAGTTCAGAACAATGATAGGAAATTAGAGCCAAATATTCTTCAAGCATAAAGTGGTGGTAGGCAGAGGAACCGAACATAATATGGCAATACTGATATCCACTGTAAGGTAGCAAACTTCATCCTATAGTCTGGTGTCACTACTTAGGCTCAAGGAACGATAACAATAACGACTCAAAAGTATCTTTGCATATTACACTACATAACACAATTATAACATTGGGTTATTCCATTTAGGTTAGGCTTAGCGGTAAGATTTAGGGGCAGGATATAAGAGCATCCCGCTATGGGTTATTTGCACGTTAGTCTCCTATTTACCAGTGCAGGACCTGGTTCTGCTAAAATTATTGTTTGACTTAAAATTGATGTTCTCATAATTGGCAGGGTATACTGTATCTTCATCATTGTGTTCATTGGAACGGCCTTGCACAAGTTTTCGTATAATACTCAATTAGCTTGCAAGATATGGTGGAAATACAAATTTTAAGGCAAAATTTTTTTTTTTCTCAAAATCAGCAAATTTCACTGGATTTACCGTTACAGTAATAGGCCTATGTTGAACAATGTGTTCTCAGAGAAGTCCGTACAGAGCTTTAAGTTAATTGGTGTAATAGTTCTCAATATATGCTGGAAATACACATTTGGGGGCAAAATTTTCTTTTTTCCTAAAAAATTATCAAATTTCACTGGATTCACCATTTCAGTATTTTTATGTTGAACAACGTGTTCTCACAGAAGTCCTTGCAAAGCTATAAGTTAATTGGTCTAATAGTTCTCAAGATATGCTGGACATGCAAATTTTGGGGCAAATTCGGCTTTTTTCTAAAAAAGAAAAAATCAGCAAAGTTTACTCTCCCGTGGGTGCACAGTACAATGTATAGCTCCACTAGCCAAGTGACTACAATATCTCAGCTTAACCCCTATAGGGCGATGAGATAACAAACTAATAGAAGATATCGTTATCCTGAGAATGTACATGAAAGTCTATCATAACATCTACCACATACACTGCACTACAATGTGAGTTTAAAAAATGCACAAAGGTCAGAATACAATTGCACAGTACATACATCTTTTTTAAATGCACAAACATGTATTTGAAGAAGACGAACTCCAGCATGAAGAATATAATGCAAGAAAAAGACTGCTTTAATTTTGTATGTTTTAAAGCGGAGGAAATTTAATTGTCTAATTTACAGCTTCTTTACACTGTAGACCTATTATTGCTGCATGCATATGATGAAAAATTTCAGTTATTAATGTTTTTCTTGTATATTCCATAGAATTATAAATTCCGAAAAAGTCTATGCAGAGAGAATGCATCTGACGTCTTCAGTATAATGCCTGTTCTTGTATTGTCGTGTACCGGGTCCATATAATCACTGCAATGTGAAGATGTTTAATCACTATTTTACATTTGTTAAAATGCGACTGTGACTCCCCTTTTCAGCGCAGTTGCAGGCGAGAGTGGTATCCTCTGAAATCCGTCCTCTCTGTCACGCAGATTGAAACGAGCGTAACTGAGAGAAACTTCCGTCGCTGCGTTGAAGGTACTCTCTCGAAGGAGAATTCAGAGGACGCGCTCTTCGCTGGCAATCGAGTGATAACTTGGGACAGTCGGAAAAAAACCAAAAACAAAAAAAACAAAAACGGGGGAATTCCAGTCATTTCCTTCCCGGAATTTTCCTTGCTTTCCGATAAGGAACTGAATGCGAGTATGTTGTGAAAGTATATGCGTGCGACAAAAATTCCAAACTTCCGACGGCACAACCGTGTATTAGCTCTCCAGCGTCTCTTTTTTTACCTTCTTGATTTTCCTAATCTTTTTGTGTCTTTCTTCCTTTTCACTTCGTTCACTCTCCTTGGTCTGCCGGCCACGACTTCATCACTTGCTTCAGCTTAATGTAGGCCTAGAGTACCTTCTTTATCCCACTTACCTCTTTGACTTCTTTATATCCATTCTCCTCCTTCCTCCTCTCCCCCAACTTTGCTCCACTCCTATCGGTTTTATTTTACATTACCTTTTTCCCTGTAAACACTTGTTGTTAAGTTGTTTGTTTTTTACATTTACCTGATGTTGATGATTCTAATTTGTATACCTTTGTTTTCTTTCTTTTTGACTTCAACTCACACTCTCTCAGAGCCAGTGGCGTAGCTAGGATTATTGAACAAGGGGGGGGGGGGGACAAACATGTCGAAAGACTATCTAAGAGGAGCGCCACTATCAGTTGGCGCGGAGCGCACAGAAAATTTCGAAATATCGCAACCTCTCAGATAGCCTGAAAAGGCCTTTTGCCAGGCTTGTAAGTAGACTTTAACCAGTCGTTGATATGAGCTATCGTTTGAAATAAAATGTTGACTTCAATAAACAATGAACAAATGGCAGAAAGATCAGAAAGTTCCTAAATAAACCACAGAGACGTAAGAAAATTCTTGCTGTGGGGTTGGGACAAAGTCGACAAATCGCCTCCATTCTTGACCGCCTTCTTAGTTGCCTATGTAGCAGACTGTAGGGCATATTCCTTGTTCAATCATATGCCGCAGGCCCGTACCCACCCCATTTGGAGGGGTGGGTCTTTTTTCCAAGATGTGGACCTTTTCCCAAGTACGGAAGAGGCTGGCGCGTGCCGTAAGCAAGCAGTTGCTAGGGTCTGGGGGCATTCGCCCGGGACAATGACAAGGGGGGGGGGTGCGAACTCGTGAAAACTATCTAAGCGGAGCGCCACCACCAGTTGGCGCGGAGCGTACAAGAAAAGTTTGAGTTTTACACACCCCCAGATGGCCGGAAATGGCCGGAAAAATGGACCTCCTCCAAGTTGGGGTAGGTCGCTCGAACGCTCCGACCCCCTGGCTACGGGCCTGTCCCGGTGGTTTGTGAGGTTTGAAAGGGGGACTGCAAGAACAGAGTCTGCTCTGCGGGGTACCTTCCTTGTGGCTGGGGTATAAGTTGAGGAGGGTTTGTATGTGGGTAAATTTGTTAAATTTAGGCCGATTAGTGGGGATGATGATCAACTGCTAGTAAAGATTTATCCAAGGGAACATTTTGTAAACTGCACAGCTGATAAAGGTAGAGGCATTGCTATACTGAGTCACATAGACTATCAAGCCTAAGTTGAAAGGCATCTGTCTAGTCACCACTACGAAAAGTTAGATCGTGATATGACATCGGAAACTTGAAAGGTTAGTCCAACAGATGCTACTAGAGATGTTGTCTTAAAATGAGATTGATAAAAACCTAGTTGGAGTACCTATCCCCGTACAACCACAAAACCCGCACACCAGTAATATACGTGCTACCAAAAGTACACAAGGTCCCTCCGGCAAACTCAAAATTTGCTGGTAGGCCCATAATCAGTGGCAACGGGTCACCCACGGAGAAAATCTCTGAATTCGTGGACTTTTTCTTTCTCCATTTTGTAGCAAAACAAGACACGTACGTGAAAGACGCAAACCACATTTTAAAAGTACTGGAAGAAACTAAGCCACCAAAAGCAGTACTCCTTGCAACTCTCGATGTCGTCTCCATGTATACCAACACTCCCCAAGAGGAGGCACTCGATTGGCCTATGTCTATGCAAAGGCAGATAGAAGCCTATATGAAATTAATTTCTCCCCCCTCCATGCTCAAACTAATTGAATTCATCCTCAAAAGGAATTGTTTTGAGTTTAATAAACAGTTTTACCGCCAAAAAGTTGGCTGCGCTATGGGTAATCAAGCTTCACCAGAAACCTGTGATATATTTATGCACAAAATCGATTTAACAGATTTTCCCAACTGATCCCAAAATCCTAAAATGGCTTGGTTACAGAGGCGACATCCTTTTGTTAAGGCTTTGTCAAAGGAGAAGGGTTTATTAAAGGAGAAGTGCTGCGTTATGTACGTCTCTGTAACAATGAGACCGACTTCATCCATAAAAGAGATAAATTTAAAGAGAAACTTGTACTGCGAAACTATGGGGAAGAAGAATTTGCCACGGCCACTGCCGGCATTTCTTTCGAAAACCGTGAGCACTATCTTACCTCCAAACCCACAGAAAGGGAACCATCTCTAGTCTTCAAACTGACGTATACACCCCATATCAAAACCCAGCACCCAGCACCTGAAAGAGGCCCTTCGGAAACACTTGAATATAATATCAGAGCATCCGCTTTTATCCAAGCTGTTTCCGAACGAACCGGTTCTTGCATATAAAAGGGCCCCAAATCTAAAAGATTTATTTGTCATTTCAAAGTAATGAAGAATCGTTCGACAGTCAGGACTAGCACGGAGATCTATTGAATGCGCTCATAGCTGCACTCTGAGCTTGTACTCATTTACGTGCACTAAGGAACACGCATTTCTAATAATAAAATTTTACGACACTTATGCCTAAAATATAAAATATTAAAAGACTTACAACTGATGACGCTCCTCCACATTTGAGTATGAGAGCAGAAACCGGTGTAGTTGGTCATAAGAACCACTACTCTGTCATATCACTGTTTAAAAGTAAGTCAATTCTACTACTTAAAAGTATGTCATCTCAAAATGTTGGAAATGTTTCACCAAGGGTACGTGCAACAAGCTCATATTCTACCCCGGCGTTTCCCCCGAAAAAAATTCCCTTCGGGTTCTGCGTAGCTCCTTGCGCGTTAGATAGTGTCCAACCGCCCACCCCCCATTTTTTATTTTTTTATTTTTTATTGTGACGACAGTGTAAGCGTGCCCACTGAGCTATATAGCATATAGTTCAGTGATCGCGCCTTACCAACCCTTTTGACGCCCAGCCGTAATGCATGGCATTTGTTTGTAAACACTGAATGAGTCTATTGAAATGGTGCTTGCGTTCAGCGTGTGTGAACCATTGGACATCAACAGAAATGCGTAAATGTACCCTGGAAAATGTTCACTAATTATACGGAATGACCCTTGAATTGCATAGGGCCAACCTACCCCCCCCCCCCTGTCTACGCCAGTGCTCAGAGCTTACGAAGTTCCTTTCATGTATGTGTATACTACTCAATAATTATGCCAGTAATTACCTATATGATTATATTATTTGTATATAATCATATGTGAATGACAAAAAAAAAGGAAAATCAAATCAATCAAATTGTACTGGTTTATCCACGTTAATCAAAGCTAGCTGGTGTTTATAATTGACAGACGTTTGACGTTTGCCGTAGGTTGGTAAGTTGTCGTATACGATCCTGCAGATCTCACGATCCACCTCCAGGGTTATGTCGACAATTTTGTTTGACATACCAAAACAGATCTCAGGTGCATGCGCATGATACGTACGCGCGTGTGTCGTACGCGTGACAGCTGTACGTAGCCGGCGTACCATATGCATGCTACATGTCATGCATCGTGTGCTGTGTTGCAGATAGCCTTTCAGTCGGTTCTCTATCTTAATTCTTATATTGAGATGTAGCCTATTTCTTTGATTTGACTTTGTAACTTGGAGAGATTCATTTTCAAGTGGAATTGGACGGTGCATGGTTACTACTTGTGTAATTATTCACCCAGGTAAGATCTTCGTTACATGTAATCATACATTTTTTTCTCGAAATCAAACGTCGTATCTGCCTTTCCAGTTTCTGAGTGACATGGCGGTGATCATGTGAGGGAAACGTATCTGTATAGTGTAGTGTAAAGATTGCCCAATTAATTAAACCAAGCATAGGTCCTATTACCAAGTTAATGCAAACCTTAAAATAAATGATAAAAAAGAGAAACGCAAACTTAGAGGCATTGTGAATTCATTCAGTTTACTCCTTCCAAACGATTTCGGCGTTATCGACCTTTCTATGTGGTCAGATCGAAAACGCTTAAAATTTGTACTTAGCCTAATTAGGCCTTAGGCCTAACGTTAGGCCTATAATTTGGACCTAGAAATTTGGGAAACTGAATAAATTCGCCCCTTCAAGAAAAAAAAAATCTGAATTTCGACCTTTGTATATATCCAGGTCGGAAACGCGGAAGCTTCGGGGAACTTTTTTGGTTCCGAAATTTTGATAACTAAAAGCATTTAGGCCTTGGCCTAGGCTAGTTACTCCTTCCAAAAAATTCCAGAGTTGTTTCGACCGGGGTAAATAGGAAGGTCGAAAACGCCGAAAAACACGTTTTTTTTTTCTGAGTTGTGAATGCATTCAGTTATCAAAATTTCCACTGCAATTACACTCTGTCCAATAGCTATAGGCCTAGAATACTAGGCATCTGGTGTGCAAGATGTATTTTGCAGATGGTGTTATATTGAATAGGTTGATTCGGTCCCAAACAACTAACTTGGTCCCAGCCAACACTGCCCAAAGCCCACTCAGTCTCACAATACACAGTATAATGCAAGAATTTTGGCCAACAAAAATAGGGGGGGGGGTTAATTTAATGTTCATGAAACATACCTGGAAACGTAGCATGGATGCATAAAACTTCGCGCAAGTTACGTAAAAACCTTGGAATTTCCAGCTGTTGGAAATTCAAAATCCCTGTAAATCTAATTATCTTGTTTTCTTAAGTCTAAATTTCAATTTTACTTGTAATTTAATTGATCCAATATTGATTGTATCTCGAAATCTGTTTTTTGTTTTAACCAACATTTACTTGGGTTCACGATACGATCATGTAAACCTGTCAAACTTCTCTCACCTCACTAACGTTAGCATGGCAATCATTACATGAAGAGTGTCCTTTTAAACAAATCCTGTGCCTAAACCTACAGCAAAAAGCTGTGAACAAGCTAGCAACAAAAATGGTCTGAAAAAATTCCATTGAAGAGTCAAAATAATGACTGAACATTTGTAACATTCGGCGAAAACTGGTAATAGGACTGCTCTACGCCTAGCTTACCTCACCTATGCAGACTGTTGCAGTACCGTAAAGTTGACTAACAGGCAATTGCGCTTAAATATACAGTGTCTCAGATTTCTTTTCAGTCATTTCAAGGCATGTGTCCAGCTATTAGGTCATAGCATTTTAGGACTTATTCTTTTAGGGGTGCGCGAATTTGGCGGTGGGCGAAGTTTGGTGTATGCACGTACTTGTCGGTTTCCTTGTTCACACTTGTAAGAATATTGTTTGTCCTGTTTTTGAGAAGGAGGGAATGAATCTTTAATTATTCAATCATATAAGGTTTTGAAAACAGTAAGGTTACAGAACTTTATTATGAGCTACATCATATGTACATAGAATTAGCAGGCCCTAGACAAAAAAAGAAAGAAAAGAGAACAAATGAAAGTAACATCACACACTTGTTTTTCAGTATGACTCTCATTGATATTGACAAGCGACTGTATAGGGCCGGGCCGGACATCAAGAACTAAACAATAACAACAGTCTTTTCGTCACATTCAGCTCGCATATGTTGCAAACAAAAGACGCGCCCGCGCGCGCGCGTTGCAAACAAGACAAACCCGTCACTATTTTTAGTTAACCATTGTCCACTCAGCATGATTGACAGGTGACGAGCAAAAGAAAAATGGAAAGTAGAAATAAACAACTCGACCTATCTAGAGATAAACAACTCGGCCGCCGCGCCTACAATTATATAGGCGCCAGGGCTTGGGTATGGAGTAATATTGACAACAGAAAAGTTTGTAAAAATTTAAATGGTTAGTCACTACGTGCGTACCGCGGCCGTATGTCAGACAGTGCGTATGCTTTTCCGTCTATGTACAGTGTATGTATACATCGGAAACAGCAAAGAATAGGCTATTGTCCGTCTGTGCTTAGTGAAAAGAATGCAGGAAAGGAGCTCTGCAAGCTTGTATCTGATAGGACTCCAAACTTCTAAGCAAGCCTTTAGGTACGGTAATGCTTAGTTCAGCAATTCAACAAGTTGTTCCACTAGAATTGGCAATGACAGGAAATCTGTAACTCTTCATGGCCGTGCATGGAAATAGTTATTGGTTGAACTGAATCATCATTTACAGGGGCAGAGAAGGGGTGTCGGTTTAAATACCTTCTTCGGATTGGGGGGTGATGGGTTGGCCTGCACATTCAAATTTACTAGTTGAAATTAGCCACCATTAGTTAAAGTGGTAATGGACAAAGGTCACTCTGGCAGTGATGGATTCCCTGTATTATAATCTCTGCTTGAGCATTGGATACGATCTGGAATACATCCCGTCGTAACCACTTGTGTCACGGTACGCGACTTAATTGAGAAAAAAAGTGTAACTTTTGAATTTATGAGCTAAATGTTAAAAAATGTTACACTAGTTGTCGTGATCGGTTAACAATAATTACGTCAAAAAGTCTCAAAATTTCACACTCGGCCGATTTTTCTCATACAATTAATTCAACAATTCTGTATGGACAATGTACACAGATATGCCAATTTTGTGAATGTAACAAACTAATTTGGCTGTTTTTAGCAAACTGAAAATGATGGTTCCTATTGTTTTGGAATTCTTTTATCATGAAATGGATCAGTAAAAGCTACCATAGCCTAATCTAGCCTCAGATTCCTCTAGAAAATTAGAATAGAGCAAAAATGGTCACAAGAATACTTGGGCAAGTATCGAGGGAAGTTCGGAATACCTTTACGGAATGTTAAACATTTTCACCTGAAATAAAGATGATTGGAGGAGTTGTGAATAGCACACTGTACGGCTTATGCTTTTTTCACTCACATTACATGTCTGTGTGTACTGTTTGGCAATTTACTGGCAAGAAGAGTCAGAAAACTCGGGCGATTTTGTGTCTTCTCCGAGAGAGTTGAACACGAGTCTAACGTAGCCTACCGTCCTACTAAGGACACAGTGTACTGTAACTTTGCAAGATTTGTAGCTTCGATTCAGGCTTAATTATCTGTTTCGGAGAAAATGAAGGTATAATCTCCCTGTGCATATTGTATACACCCTAGTGCCAATGAATGAAGCAGATTGCATGCCATGTGTAGAACCTATATTTACCATTTTTTTAGAGTATAGTTAAGTGCTGTGTGTGTGAATTGTTTTGCTTTTCTTGTTTTTTTTTTTTTTCAGAGCTACACCGCACATGCACTCACACTTTGCAGTATCGATGCTGTATAATTGACAATAGCTGCAGACTGTGACTGCCGACTGGATATGCATCCAATGGGTAAAGCCTACAGTCAGAGGGGGTCATATCAAAAATACTGGCCAGTTCTAGAAGAAATTGAGAAGCAGAGTTGTATTCCCAGTATATGCTTAAGAGATCAGAAAGTTTGAATGTAGCTTTGGCAGGTTGACCTCATGTACCCCTCACTGTATTCCCTTTTATGAATAATTGTAATAGAGACGCAATGAAGCATATTACATCTTGCAGGCAGAGTGATTATCTACTGTAGTACTCCTCAGCTGTTTAAAAACTAGGTGCAGTCTATCCGGGCTTCTCCTCACCCTCTGAATATGAGACTTACCAGATCTTTTAATCTGTGTTCACATGCAAACTTGACAGCTAAATGATCATTATAACTCTAACACCAGAGGCTAGGGTTAATAGTGCCATATAAGTGGGCCTACCACCTTGCTCAGATGCCACACAATGAAAAAGGCTTTACAGTATTTGGCTGTACAGTAGTGTTCTAGACAAGGCATGTTTTGACACAGAAATATTCATAATAGAAAATTTTCAATGGTCATGTAATAGTCTACTTCAACTAGTGGAATTTACATTTACCTGAAAATCACAAAAAGTGACATTTGAATGTTTTTGAAAAATGTCACTTCTTGCTTAAAGCATACTTGCCAGCTCTCATGTTTCACCGTGAGTCTCATGGTTTGGGCATCATCTCACGGTCAAATTTTCAAAGCTTCTGGTAAGATAACATTATTGAAAGAAATACGTACACAACTACACGTACGGAATAACAACTTTACTTGTTCCACTTACTTGGAAAACGGGATTGTGATCCCATCGTAGAGCGATATAGACGTAGGACATCAGCTACACATTGGTCTGACAAGTTAGCATACATACCCTAGCCTGTGTACAGTATAAAACATGCAACATTTTCGGTCTTGCATACAGTGCATTTGCAGCATAGGCTAATAAACACAGCGGTCCATTGAGTGGTTAGGATCGCAAATTACTTCTGCAGTGCGAATAGTTAAAATCCTTGTCTAGGCGTGACAGCCCATCGACAAAAAAGACCTTAACCCTGTTTCCCCAAATGCATTTGGTGGTCTAGGGGAGAGGTCTTGTAAAGAGAGTGTGGAGTCAGTTACTCAGTACAGTATTTCCCCTGACCAGAACCCCTACCTCATCATGTGTTATCTTCCCAGTGATGAAAAAACTCGACATGGTATAGAACAGGACAAATTTTGAATCTCCAGGTTTGAGGTACCAGTCTCCTAGTTTTGTTATGAAGATCTCAAGGTTTGCTATTTTGGAAGTTGGCATGTCTGCTTAAGGTACTGTACAGTAGCATACCCCATATAGTAGTTGGGAGATCTCGCTGCAAGTGATCAAGTATTCACTGTCGGTGAAAGGCCCTAAAGATCATTTTTTTTTCAATATCGTTGCAAAAAGGCTTTTTCATTTTGTAAATTGGACGTGGAAGTACATGGTTTGAAGTATATGTAGTGTCATGGACGATTGAGGGAATTGAGACAATTGTGATGATGTTATGGCCTTTTACAAGTTTTTAGGTCAATGGTGAACAGGATTTGCATATGACCTCTTCACTCACATCAAAAATTTTGTTACCCTCTAAGTTCAAAACATCAGCTTTCCATAGAGTGGTAGCTGGTCATTATGGTGGAAACTCCTTCTGTACAAAGCTTTGAGGGCCACATTACTTTAATGATTTACTGTAGTAAGTCAATGGGGCAATTAGGGTATGCTACCTTTTGTCATATCCTGCCGCATGATTACTATCAGAATAAAATTAATCATCATGACATGACCGTAACCACTTACCTCTTTCAGCTCTTTGGATTAAAGACAGTAGCTCATCTTCCCAAGCTATATTTTTGACTTCTGGATGTTAGAATTCTCAACTGGTTCTACTCTTTTATTGACTGCAAATTTGAAAGATGGAGATCATACCCCACTAATATACACAGGGATCCATTGTTTTGATTACACATATCGAGGAATTTTAGACAGGCTGTGGAAGGGACTAGTCGTAAGTGGTTGGGAGAATTAAAACTGTCTGGGGTGATGAGTTTCTGCCTTTAAGCATATGTCATTTCTTCGCTGTACAATCTTTAACCTGGGTAGCAAAGTTATTCTATGGAAGGCCATTGACAGCCATCATAAACTGTTCGGAATAATCGCCTATATTTATCTTCTGTAGTCTTACACAATGTATTGTCAATCCAAAATTTAGCTGTTTGCGAAGAGACTCCCCCAGCCCTGCTTCTCCATCACACCCTGTTCCGTCATCAGTGCTAGGCCCTGACCGGGTCATAACAGTTTCATTTTCTAATCATTTGTAGCTTTAACCTACGTCCTGTGCCAGGCTATAGTGCTGAGGTGACGACAAACAGTATGTTTCGGTACATTTAAACTTCCTACCATCAGCAAATTTTGCGATTCTCTGCCTTACAGTAGCTTGGCCTTTCAGAAGATAATCACTTTCGATTTTTTGTAAATGCTTCGGGCAAGTCTTGCATCAAACAAACTTGAAAAAGTCACCGTTTGTCCTACATATAATATCCCACCATCGGAAGGTCTCTGAAGAAGCTTAGGTTGGACGTTTGGGCAGTGGCATTTTCCTGAAATGAGTAGACCAAGGCAGTATGTATCCACCGTGCAAGGCAACGTTTCACACTGTTGGACTAAGTGCAGTATGTTTATCGATCATTAGGCAAGGAGTCTCGGCGGGAAATGGGGGGTGTGATTAAACGTGCTCGTTGGTCAAAATAACTCAGAATTTACAAGCACTGTGGAGTGCAAGCACAATTCGTGCCTGTCAAAAGGCAAAGCTCTGAATTCTTTCTCTATGATAACTTGTAAAATGTTTCCATGCATAATTCACATTTTAGTGCTACTGTACATGTACATAATTTTCCTACTACAGTAGATGTGTTGCATCACTGCAGCATGAACTACAGTATGGGAGTTCACATTCCACAAAAAATGACCCGCCATGTCTCTAAGTTTTGGATTATTTATCGGTGTGTCAGCCAATACTTACAGTGTGCTTTAGGTGATCAAGCCATGCTAGGCTAAGAACATGATCCTTTCAACCTTTTTTTTTTTTTGTGGTGACAGAGGAGAGGATTGAATTGGGAAAATGGCATACGAAAAACATTCAAAACTGCACTGTTTTAATCACATTGCCATTCTGAATTACTGTATGCATACTCAGATAAGGTCTCAAACATAAGTCATCTAAGCTGCAGAAACTCTGGAACTTACAGTAAGTTCTGTTTGGAAATACCTCCTGTTTAACATGAAAGACTACCACTTGCTGTAAAGATCCAGTTACACCCAAATGCTTTCTGTTGTGTTTTGAGTTTCCATAGCAACAGGTCCAATGACTTGTAATTATTTACGACCACTGCGCTAGTATTGGATATCGAAGCCAATTTTCCTCCTAGAAGTGGAATATATCTTGCATAATGCTACAGAAAGGCTTTGGCTGCTTGATCACTTTCCAGCTCCAACAAGTAGCTCATCTGGAACTTTTGCTGAACATCATGATCTGTCATCTTTTGGATTGTCGAATAATACACTGTGATCTAAAGGTACCTGTATTGTTCTGAGATTCAAAAATGACCCTCATACCTTAATTAACAGGTACTCAAAATCAGCCATCAGTCATGCCCCATATTTACAGGTAGTACAATATGTTGCATAATATGTCAATGCAGTTTGTCATACCTCAGGTGCAGTACTTAATGAATTGTTTCAATCTGCTTTTGTTTTTAAGTCAAGGCTGCGCATGTGACACATTGTGGTGTTGAGATGCTTGAGATTGAGCCAAACGAGCAAGGATCTGATCAGACATTCTCAATGGTGATCAACTGCAGTCTGGTTAATATGAGCTAAAATGGTGAGACTTATAAAGGACAATTGTTCATTCAATGACAGTTGTTCAACCATTGATGAATTGACAAACATTCAGATAAAATAAGTCCTGCATGTAGGGGTAAGAGGATAGGCAAAAGGGGGCCTAGTTTGAGGTAATACTCACGTGCTTAATATCTGGTGGACATTGTGCTTGAGAATCAAGTATATTCCTTTAGTGTTTGTCTCTGGGGGGAAAAGAACGGAATAAGTGAACATTATGTAAGTTCATGTCAGCATTGTACTTCAAACTGCTTGGACATGACTAAATGGTATGAAATTAATGTTCCGATGGAATATGCCCCTTGAAGCTTATACTTACATTCTTTGCTGAGATTATTTAGTTCTTGCTAGGTCGGAGCCAAAATGCACAGGAGGGATCTTTGGAGAAGCTTAAGTTCACAATCAGTTGCATTTTTGATCCAGAATGATATGTATCAAAGCATTTGTGTGATGGAAGAAAACACAGTAACTTAAGTTGCTTCAATTCTGGTTTGTTTCTAGTGAACGTACTGTATACTCGATGATCTGGAGACCCCCTATGGTGCAGAGCCTTCAATATGACCAACTATCTGATTATGAGATACAAAGGTAAACAGTACTCAGTCTGCGGAAGTGACTCCTGGCCGATCCAAATCCGTTAGTTGAGAGGGTGGAGCAAAAGGAGAGATGACACTCTGCTATAGGGGAGGGGTCTGTGGGATTCCCTGTCCGTTTGGAAAATTCACCTCTTACTGAATGTCCTAGCTCTACTGGTGGCTTTTGCTTGCTTTTCGTCCAATTTTATTTTCATTAGTAATTCAATAACCAGCATTTTGATCCACCTCCAGTTGAACAATAGCCACCATCACCCCTCCCCTACCCTCAGATCAGCAGAGTAACAACGGCAGTTACTAAATTGGCATAAGTTTGAGTTACACCAAGTAGAAATAGGCGTTGTTTTAACAGACACCACATTTGGGATGCAGATAAATTATTCAAATACGAGGACAGTCTTTTTCCAATAGTTCTCCAGATAACTCAATTTTTTGTCAACACTAATTGTTCACCAACTTTTCAAATTCGATGATATCTTCTGTCTCACACACAACGTTTGAGGAGTAAACCTGGCGACGTTCTTGATAATAATGGCTATAAGACTGAGCTGTTCTTAGATGTCTTTGGTGTATTCAAACGCCCTTTTCCCTTAATATCATTGTTCTTTCTTCATGATAGAATCAGTACTTATCATTGTATTAGGACCAGGAGCACCACCAGGGTCTATAGTGCTTGGGGGCACATATTATATGACTTTGATAGGACATATCACTTGGAAAGGCAGGATTTTAAGTAGGGGGGTCGGGTAAAAGGGAGGAAAGTCCCTTCTGCATGCACCACGCACTACACAGGCATGGCCATCTTAATCAGAGCCCACCACAATTTGATGCAAAAGGTAAAAGAAATGTTTTTTTTTTACAAAAACACCTCCCTAATCACCAGAAATATATATTTCCAAGCCCAATTTTTCTCTTTATTTTACACCCCCTCCTACAAATATAGTGTAATAAGTATTCAAGTAAATTTGGTCACCCCTCCTCTTGGTGGTGCGAATAATAACGGACAAGTACGGGTATGTTATGTACTGAACCGACAGCAACAACATTGTAATTTTCAGTGACCAGTAGTGGTACTATATTTTGTCAAGAATTATCCCCCCCCCCCGTACTGCAGTTACTCGCATTGAACGAATAAAATCTCAAGATTTTAAGTTTTTCAAGTGTGTAAAACAGTCCGAATTGTCAGACCATTTCCTCTCTTACTTGCAGTTTTTTAATCACTTTTGCTGAACACTAAGTACTGTAACCAGTTTTCATTCATATCATCAGTGTATGACACAGTATATCCATCACCTCGAAGTCACACAACATAAATTTCTATATTTAGCAACTGTTGTTTCCATCAAAAGTTGTGGATGTAGACTTGAAGAAGAGAAGTTTACTTTTGTCATACACATACACACCAAGTTCTTGAAAAATCAAGTACTTGGTTATCCTGTCAGGCTGCGAGATACCTCGCAGTCCAATGTGTTACATACACACACACACACATAAATCTACCACCCTGACTGCATACATGTAGATTCCTTTGTTAACACAAGAAACCCCCAAATCTGTCCACACCTCAATGCTCTCTTAGCAGCTGCATCCATGCTTCACAGGTGATCCTCCCTCCCCTGCTTTCTTGAAAGTTTGTGGACAACCCCTGCATACTTCTGTGTTTTGATGGAAGTCCTTGGTCATCTGAGGTTAACGACATCTGGTATTGAATTTTAACTGGGCACTTTGCTTTTTCTTTAAAAGATGATGAACTAGAATCTGAAGGAGGAGAAGGCTGGTATGATTGCAACCCACCAAAAGGTCAACCCACCTGACGGTCACCCATCTGAAGGTCACCCACCTGAAGGTCAACCCACCTGAAGGTCAACCTACCTGAAGGTCAACCTACCTGAAGGTCACCATGATGAATAAGCTAGTAATGCACAGGAAAGTGATCAACTCCTTTATGATGGTGCAAGAATAAGTCTTGGAGAGAGCATTTTACTCTCTCCCAGATGTTGTTATTTTGCTATTTGCATTTTGCCCTGCAAGCTTGATTTTTGTTGCCTTAATTGACCTATCAAATTTGATATCCCTTCATTGTTTGATGCCAAAACTTTGTAAAACTAGCCTATGCCTCTCTAATAATTTTTATTGTTGTGGCATAAAAGTAGGGCATTATAATTTCACAAATTCTGTTCCCTTTTCAATTTTCTTTAACATGATGACAAATATCTAGTGCATCTGAGAGATTTCTCAAGTGACAAAAGCACCTCTTATTTTATTGAAAAACCTCACATGATGAAACTTTCCTCCTTAAAAATTCGGGCAGGCTCTCTATCTACCTGATTGCACCTTATTGCCCCAGGTAGAAAACGAAGCACAGTGCACTGTGACTATCAGACCAACATACTTTGTGACAAGGGTTCCAAGAACCCCAAAGAACACCTGTGTTATTAGAAAGCATATCATAGTTTTGATCTTTGCTATTTATTCAGTTCCTGTGCTTAAAAGGCATTATGGATATGATTTGTTTTTCAGTCACTACATCTTACTTCTTCGATAGTATATATTAGTCAAGACCCAATTTCAGAGCTGAAAACTTGTGAAAAATCTTTGCTGGAATTTTGCTCTTTATTTGGTACAGTTTATGGAGTGAGATACATTACATGTCCTAGTCTTGTCCATCAATTGATTCATATGGTAGATGTTGTAAGAAAGCTTGGACCACTTTGGGTCTACTCTTGCTTTCTCTTTGAAGATGTGAAAGTTATTAGATTTATAAAAGGAATTCAAAAGACATGTTTCCATGTTAAAAGTGATTCATGTGTAATGAAAATTGTAGACTTACCATCAAGGCAAGATTTAAGAAAGAACTAAAAGGTACTTTCACAAATATCGGCCATTGGTGTATACACTGAAAAACGGGGCTATACCCATTTCTGGATAGTTTAACACAATGCAAATTGGGATATCAGATGTGCACCCACAACTTCATAGGTTGGTCTGTCTTTTCCTCCCAATTACTAAAACTCCATATGGTGTATACCTGTGTATAGGGGTGTCTGTGTGTAAAAACACACACGCAATAGCCTACTGTTTCTGGCGTGAATTTGAAAAACATGCAAGACTAAATACCAGTTTTCGTGGACATCATCTGCAAATTGGGGATATCCCCAATTACGTGAGGAAAAGTTCATGTCTTAATCGGCACCTTAAAAGGTATGTGTGTGTTGTGTGTGCAAAAAATAAAAAAATAAAAATGATAGTAAACAGAAATTACTCTACATGTTTGTTTAACAAAAGTACTTCTTCAAAGCACATCATTTTACAGTATTATGTTGTTTTTTTTTAGGATGTTTAATAGTTTCAATGAAGTTACAGTCTAGTTTTATTGTACAGTAGATAATGGTAAAATACGTTGGATACAAATCATTAAAAGTGACAAGACCAAACAGAGTGCTTAATATTCAAACTGGATTATTCTAAACTTGTGCTAAAAATAGGTGCACTCTCTAAATTAAAGAAATCCATTAATCTGCAGCTGTCTGGTTTGGCTGCTTGCAGTAAAAACAAATAGCCAAAATACCTGCAGGATGCTTCTTCTCACTTAAAAGAAAATGAAGTACAAATCGCATGCCTCTGCACACTTCAGAAGTTGCTAAGTCCTAGTTGCACCTTAATGCGCAAGAGATTAATCTTCAAATTCAATATGCTTCAAAAGTAACAAAGCAACCCTCTGTCAGAACGTAAAGCCCTCAAAATGTTGATTGCTTTATTATAATGCTTGACATACCCATTTTGCAATGTATTGCAAGCTCCTATTACTGACTTCAACTTGTGATCAATTCAAAAATTAATGAAGTGCAAATTGCGTACTTCTGCTGATTGTAAAAGAAAATACTAAATCCAAATTGCACATTCACGTAAAAAAGTTGTAAGTCCAAATTGCACACTTTTGCTCCCATTCAGAAATTAAGTCCAAATTGCACACCTCAGCTCACATCACAAAATTTCTTCTAAGTCCCAATTGCACGCTTTCGCTCACACTTCAGCAGTTGTCTATAAAGTCCACATAAACTTTCGAACACAATTTCTGTCCATACTGTGCACTTCTGTTCACAATGTTGCGTGCAAAGTTCGTGGTGCACGCATGCTGAAGCTTGCAAATTGCACATTGTGTACTGCTTTTCAAAGTGAGTAGGAAGAGTGCTAAAACGCAGTTCATTGAGAGCAAATTGCATGCTTCAAGAATGCAAACGCCCCTACGTATGAGTTTGACACTGTTTGCGTGCATTCCGCTTGCTTAAAATTTGTGTAAGGAGTGACAGCATTGTTGGGAGTCCACACAAATTAAGTTGTGCATTCTCGTTGCTTTCGTGCATTTCATACACTCAAGAGTTCGTGCACGGAGCTGAGAATGGCAACACATAATGTTTCTTCTGCCACACTAGTTAGCTACTGCTATGTCCCCTAGTTAAGCGAATAAATGTTTGATATATTTGGGTAAAAAATACAGATTTTTGTCATACAGTGTAGACTATCATGATTGATGGCTAATTAGTTTGTTATTCTGAGCTGTATTGTTCCTCATTTTTCCTCTCCAAAGCTTTATCAGATGTGTTATAATAAAGCTTACTTTAGGTGTAAAGTTTGTGAATTACTGTGCAAAAAAAAAAAAACAACAAACAAACAAACAAAAAAAACCCCAACATACTGCATTTACCACATAGCATGTGAAACAATACTTTTTCATTGCATGCATGGGCAAGAGAGAAATTCATAGGTACTGTATACCTCTGCAGCCATGCAAAGTTACGATTGTACAATATGTTAACACTTTCGTTTTTGAGGGAGAGAGAGAGAGGGGGGGGGGGGTTGAACCTCAATTAAATGTCTGTTACCATCTCTCTCTTAACAGTATATTTCAATGCACATTGTTTCACTCTGGAATCCTATTTCATTATTAGAAATAAACAAATGTTTTACAGCATTGCAGGAAAGGATGGAAACTTTAGCTGAGAAGAGAGAAATATAAGTATATGATTCGTGGATTAGGGAACTGCGATTCAGGAGATACATTGGCCAGTTACATTGGCCAGTTAATTGTATGCTACTTCTAATTTTAAAAATGTCTAGTACTGGCTATGATATTCTATAGACAAATTGTCTGATGCATTTTATAGCACTGCCGTAAAATGGCATAACCTAGCAAGTCTTGTTTAGTAACTTTTGAGTAAAATCCCAAAATGTTTTGACCCATGAGATTATTAAGAAATTTATTGTACATGTTAGGTCAGTGGATTTAAAGGTAGCATTTGTAGATTATTAATCACTCTCAAATGTACAGGTACTTTTATGATTTGCATCGAGGTCAGCAGAAACACGACTTACATGGTTTTGCTGTAGGATGATAATAGAAAGTTAGAGACAGTTACTATGATAACACCTAGTATGATTTGGTGATGTTTTCATAATGCAAACAAATTATAGCAAATAGTCTGATAAGTCATAAAACAAAAACAAAAACAAAAATAAAAGGAGATATTCTTCTTAAGACTCAAGTTTATTTTGTAACTGCCATATGTTCGAAGGCTTCACACAACTGTGGGCAAGTGAGGACAACCCCCTCCTCAAAATTGTTAGAGCATATATTTTACAAGGTCGAGGAAAAAATAGTAAAATTTGACAAAATTGTTGTGATAGTGCCATTCTAAAATAGGCAGTTCAAGTTTCCATACCTTTATTTATGCTTTGCCAATCATTTTCAGGTCACATGGATTTTTTTGCCTACTTTTCAAAAAAAAAAAATATAGCCCTTTGCACCACTGTGTGTAGTGAACAGTGTTGCTAGTGTGGTTACAGGTAGTGTCCCGGACGGCTTTGTAGTTTTACTAAAGTTACTAGTTCTCTCCAAAACCAAATTCAACTGGCATAAGAGTTCGTTCATTTGAAGTGTTCTTAATTCAAGTAAGTTGTGAAATGACACAAAGCAACCATAGTTCACCTTAGTTTTCATAGGCCTATTACAAAAGAACGCTCTTTTTTCTCATGAAGCCATCGAGTTCTGGCATAGTAGCCTGCGACTTCACTTAGATATTAAAGAACCGTAGCTCTCACCTTAAAATATTCAGGTAAATATCCTTGATTTTTCCTAAATGTAGCCGCCCTTTCAGAAGTGACATGCAATGACATGCTTATCCACTTGCATGGAAGTTGCACAGAACTTGCATGGAATTGGAATGTTTTCATGCTTATTTCAAGCATGGTGACAGCATGTTGGAAGTATGACATACCATGCTTAAGCATGGCATGCCATGCGTATTACTGATACAGCATGGTGGAATCCCGGCATACCATGCTTATTTAATAGCATGGAGGAAGCATGCCATGCCATGATTATTAATAGCATGGTGGAAGCATGGCTTGCATGGGAGCATGTAACTTGCATGAAACTTGACTGGAATTGGAATGTTTTCATGCTTGAGCACGGTGTACCATGCTTAAGCATGTCTACCATGCTTGAGATTAAGCATGGACGGTCTTGCTGTTGCAGATACACCTTGCTTGAGCATGGTGCACAATGCGTGGGCATGTCGCACCATGCATGAGCATGGCGCATCCTGCTTATGCATGGTACACCATGCTTCACCATTTACACAACAGGCAGGCTGCATAAACCATGCAAACCATGTTTTTATATGGCATGGCAGTTCACCATCGGACCACAATTGGAATTGTTGTTGGATTTGCACTAGAAATGGGAACTGAATACCTTGAATAGAAAAGAAAAAAACAGTGCTGAGCATACATTTTTTTTGACATTTTTCATACTGCACATGCATACTGCACAGATTGAATAGAAATAGTGACACAATACAAAGACCAGAAAGCCAAGAGGCTTTGTGATTTCTTGTGACATGGTTATATTATAACAAACATGAGTAAGAGTTATCCACATGACAAGTATGAGATCAACTGCAGTTATTGTTCTTGAAACACCACATCAGTAAGCCTTTAACCCAAAATGAAGTTTATTTTGGTGACCTCAAATTACATTTGACATCCACCAAAAGCAATAAGGATCACCTACCCAGTGTGGCCAACCCACACATCAAGTATGACATCCGTCAACTTCTGGAGATAATGTGTTAGCAAGTTTTGACCCTGGGTGACCTCAAACGACCTTTGCCCTCCACCAAAAACAAAAGGAGCTTCTACTTAGTGCATACAATCCTCACATCAAGTATGACATCAGTCAAGGTTAGACTCCGGGAGATATTGTGTTCACACATTTTTACACTTTGACCTTTGGTGACCTCAAATCACCCTTGATATCAACCAAAAACAATAGAGGTCTTCTGCTCATTATTACCAACCCACACATCAAGTATGACATCAGTCACTATTACCCTTCTGGAGATATTGTGTTTACAAGGTTTTTACAGTTTGACATCTGGTGACCTCAAATGACCTTTGACCTCCACCAAAAACAGTAGGGATCATCTACTTAATATGACCAACCCGCACACCAAGTATGACATCAGTCACAGTTACACTTCTGGAGATATTGTGTTGACAAGGATGTTACATTTTGACATCTGGTGACCTTAAATGACCTTTGACCTCCACCTCCAGCTAAAAGCAATAGGGATCATTCACTCAATATAACCAAACCACACTTAGTATGACATCAGTCACAGTTACCGTTCTTGAGGTATCTTGTTTACAATGTTTTCACATTTTGACCTCTGGTGACCTCAAATGACCGATAACCTCCACCAAAAAGTGTAGGAAATTTCTACTCAATATGACCAACTTACACACCAAGTATGACATCAATCACAGTTACCCTTCTGGAGATACTGTGTTTAAAAGATTTTTACAGTTTGACATCTGGTGACCTCACATGACCTTTGACCTCCACCAAAAACGATAGGAATCATCTCTTCAATATGACCAACCCACACACCAAGTATGACATCAGTTACAGTTACACCTCTGGAGATATTGTGTTGACAAGGATGTTACAGTTTGACATTTGGTGACCTCAAATGACCTTTGACCTCCACCAAAAACAATAGGGATCATTCACTCAATATAACCAAACCACACTAAGTATGACATCAGTCACAGTTACTGTTCTTAAGGTATCGTGTTTACAATGTTTTCACATTTTGACCTCTGGTGACCTCAAATGACCTTTAACCTCCACCAAAAACGATAAGGATCATCTACTTACTATGATCAACCCACACACCAAGTATGAGATCAGCCATGGTTCCCCTTCTTGAGATATCATGTTTACAAGCGAAGTGTCACATAGAAACATACAGCTTTGTTTTCCATTCATTCCGAGGACCTCATTGTGCTTTATTTTGCTTTTTCTTCCTCAACCCTAATCTTAAGAGGGCCGGAGAAATCTATTAAATTTTCTACAGAGGTCCTAAAATCTATTGTTTCGGTCCTCGATCCCACCTGAAAATAAGGGCATACATACACACATACACGACATCATCGCATAGATTCCTTTTGCTTCTGCAAGGAATAAAAAAATCATTTAACTTCCCACTGTAAATTTGGATGAGCATAAATCAACGCTTTCAATGTATAACAACTCCCAGGAAACCACTAGAAAGATGTAGTCTGTTTTTCCATCTCAGATTCTCTCATCCTTACTTTTTTGTCCTTTCATGGAAGATATTTCTTGAATTCATCCATGATTCTACACAAAAAAAACGATCTTCCATGTCACTGTATTCAGAAGTACAGTTACTCTCAAAATACCACTCACCTATTGTTCACAAGAAAAGATACCTATGTAGCTCCCGGCCCGGGCTGCTGTCTACAAGTACAAGCATGCAGCACGCGCTCAAAATTCTGTCAGAAACACCTGCCAATCATCTTTTCAATCATTACGTAGCAGCTTGTTGACAAGATTGTCGTCTGTGATTGGTTATTCCATATGTCCCGCGTAATTACCTCACCCAAACATGTAGCCGTTCGCTCATGTTTACTTTTATTTTCGTTGCCTAGACTACTAAATGTGGGCGGAGCCTATCACAAATTCGCGACGACCAAATCCCATTGAGTTAACCATTGGGACTTTCTCACAGTGGCTGTACTGCTGTGGTGTTAAAAGCCGTAATATGTACTGTGCACTTACGTGTACGTAATTTTTGTGTACAAACTGTGCTCGCCTTACGGCGCGGCGATGTACACATCATCTGTCTCCATGAAACGTCTTATTATTAACCAGAATGAAAATTATACGTTTGCTAATGAACAAAATGAAATGAAATGTTTTTTCCAAGATGAAAATCGCGGGCAAATTTAGTAAGGCACTAAGGGAAAACAGTAGGAAGAAGAAACCCTGCTTTACTTCGGCTACACCCACCCCAAATTGTTGAAACATAAGACGGAGTAGTTGCTGGTTGATTGACAAGTTTTTGTAAGGTGGTAAACCCTACGGGTTTGGACATCGGGTACTCGGTCCCCGATTTCTTTGGACCCGTAGAAACACTTATAATTTATTCCTAACGTTAATGCCTTTAGGCAATAATCGAATTCGCTTGACACTGACTCTGATCTTTCTTGGTTTCATGGTTTTGGGTTGTTGGCTTTTTCAGCTCCTTTTTTAGAAAACTTTTCAGAGAATTTGTGTGTCAGCCCCCCCCCCTTTTTTTTTTCTTTTGTTTTTGAGGCCTAGACAGGAACCGTGAGTGCCCGTTGGCAGCACAGCAAATTGCAAAATGTTTTTGCCAGCCTCATTACTGTATGGATGAATGCTAAAGGCGAAGGCCGAGGCTATACTGCTATGTTGCAAAGACTTGTTGCTTAAAGACTTGATTTCGGCGGCCGGGACAAGACATTTTAGGGTTAAACATTCTACTTTTGATGATGGTAATAATAATAAAAGAAGTCCATGCGGCTGGAAAAATGTGTGCGTGCGGGCAGATCGACAAACTAACGTTGTTTTTTTTTTTTTTTTCTCTTGGTCATGGTCACTGTTGAGTCTTGGTCTTAAATGTAGGCTATACTTAGGCCGGCTGCAGGCGTTGCTACATGCCTATAGGCTATGTCAATCGTTGAAGTTACACCTTGACCTTGTGCACTGTAAGCTACGCCAAAATAATGCAGCGTTAAGTTACAAATTAATTTAAAAAAAAACTTACCTGAATGTATGATACTTAATTGTATAATAGAGTAAAACGTAGGTTCTTATCAAGGAGTTTCATCCAACTTTTTTGCAGTCGATCTCTAGAGCTCTGTGCGCTACCTAGCTGCTATACGCTAGCTAACGGATATACATACGTACGTGTACGTAGGTACGAGCGCGCACTCGGATCGTACTGTACGTGCGGCCGGCTGAGCTGCGCCGGCGTTACGGTATACGATTGTACAACGTTGTCAATTCGATTTTACCGCCAAAGCATTATGTTATCAGTCAATCGTGCGCATGTCCCAGGGGGTCACTCCATCCATATATTTGCGATATAGTATGGATATGCAACAGGCCTAATATATAAGCCCTTAGGTGAAGTTATTTTTAAAATAGTGCAGAATATTCAAGCCTCGGAATATCGTCCCAAATATCAGTGAGTTACATCAAACACAACTAGACCTTTTTCTGAATGTCAAACTTCATGAGGATTTCGGGGTCACTCAATTTGGCAAAATTAGTGAAGTCTGTTCACCATCATCAGGCCATCCAACATCAGTAACTTGGTTAGGCCTAGGTCATAGGCCATTGCATATAATAGCCTAGGTCATAGGCCATTGTAATAGCTATATGCCTGTTACAGATGTATCTTTAATTCCAAAATTTGGTTACTTTTGTAATGGAAAAAAACTATTGATTTCAAATGAATGTTTTCGTGATGGTGCTCGACAGTGTAAACATTTATTTTGACCACCGCGCAAGGTGGACTGCAGTATTTGTGACGTCACTTTCGTGTATCACAATGCGACCCAGCCTAGCAATAGAATAGATGTTAAAGTATATTGACCGAAGCTATATGAACAGATAGCCAAGACCAACAATGAATAATGATTCTGTCATACTGACACTCCGATAGTACCAATGCGTTCAGGATGTACAAAAATTTGGGGTCCAAGGCCCAAGATGGACCCAAAGGATAATCTTGTGAAATGTTCAGAAATGCTTAACCCTGTCCCCGAATTAATATTAAACAGTGTCGACGACCTGTCATAATTATGCTTATAGTTAGTGATCTCTTTATGGTATTCTGGGGTTTGGTCCAAGGGTGGGACATATGCCCCATTTTATGAAATTCTAGTTTTTATTTTACAATTTTCTTGTACAATTTTGATGGCTTGTCATACTGACACTTGGTAGTGGTACCTTTAGGATGTACAGCAATTTGGGGTCCAAGGCCCAAGATGGGCCCTAGGGATAATCTTGTGAACTGTTAAAAAATACGTATCCCTTTCCTCCAATTAATGTTATACAGTAACATACTAGCAGAATACTGTATAGTATTCATGTACCATGAGGATAAAAATAAATTATAAAAGTTTATTGGTAATAGCACCTTTTTCGTTTCTCATGTTACAACAATTATTGCAGTTTCCCATTGTAAGTCTAATGGTATACTGCTTGATCTCAATTAATGTTGCCATATAAGTCTAAAATTATAACAAAATAAATTAAGTCCAACTTTTCAATGGACACTTTTTAAGTTCTTTTTTTTTAATGTTATTCAGGCAGCGCGGCATAACAAGCTAGATCCATGCAATATTAAAATTATGCTACCATGCTTGTGCCATGCATTTCCATCAAAGGTCTTGTGCCAGTCACGACATGCTTAAACAAGCTAAGCATGGTACTTGCATGGAGTGTGCATGTCATGTCTCTTGCAAGCAAAAACCATGCTTAATTTAAGCATGCAGTTTGCTAGCCGAGCTTAAGTCATGCAAGGCCCATGCTTTCAACAAGCTTAAATTTCTGTAAGGGCATTGTTCAATATAATATTACTGTAATGATAAATCCAGTAAATTTTGCTGATTTTTTTAGGAAAACAGCCAATTTTGTCCCAGAATTCGTATTTCCAGCATATCTTGAAATGAAATGAAATTTTGCAAGCACTTACTTGAGAATGTAATATTCAAGGTATATCACTTTTGTATTAAAGAGAGTGAAATTTGCTGATTATTTTAGAAACAAGCCAATTTTTCCCCAAAATTTGTATTTCCACCATATCTTGAGAGCTAATTAAGCATTATACACAAAATTTTGCAAGGTTGTTCCTATGAACACAATAATGAAGATACAGTATATTACTCTTATAGTAAAGTGGTGAAACTGTATGTTTGGTAACAAACTTTGAGCCAGCATCTGGGTCAATACTATACACCACCTTTTAAACTTTAGCCAAAACATCTTTAGCAGAACTGGCCCCTGTGGATAATGTCTTCTATGAGAACATTTTTGAAAGTCAAACAATAATTTTAGCAGAACCAGGCCCTGCACAGGTAAATAGGAGACTTATGTTCAAATACCCATAGAGGGATGCTCTTATATCCTGCCCCTAACTGTAACCACTTAGCCTAATTAACCTACATGGAATAACCCAATGTTATAATTGTGTTATGTAGGGTAATATGCACAGATACTTTTGAGCCATTAGTTATCGTTATTTGAGCCTAATGGCACCAGGCTATAACCTTAAGTTTGCTACCTTACAGTAGATATCAGTATTGAGATGCTTACCACCAGTTTATGCTTGAAGAATGTTTGCCACTCATTTACAACCAGTTCCCCGAACTACTGTACGTCTCTGTGTGATGTGGTTGCAGTAAACTATTTACAAATCCCTATGTGCATTCGCTGTATTTAAGTCAATGCATGTTGGCGATGAGATATGCAACTCAGTGGATTGCCCTCTTATTTGAGAAAGTATTTGCCAAACCGAACACTGACACAATGTAATGTCAGTGCATTGTTGCCATGGAGTCCAAAATGTCCAAATTATGTATTAAACACTTTGAGCAATAAGACTAGGTTAACTCATTATACTACTGTACTATGCATTCTAGGTAGTTTCTATATGGTACTGGTATAGTCTCCACAATACTACTGTAGTAAATGGCTATCATGACTCCATTTGTGTGTTTCTAACAGCCTTGCTTGATAAACATGAAAGTGGACCTTAAGTCAAAATTGTCAAAAATATATGTTACAAAACATGAAAAATGCATCAAAATGTTCTAACTCCCATCTTTATTGGACATTCCTGAGCTGAGATATAAAATGTTGAAATTTATTCACTAAATTTGGAATCATTGATTGCGTAATAGCCTCTGATGGCCTTCTTGTACAACTCACATTACCTGTTTTTATTCGTTTTGAAATTAAATGTTTGTTTGACCTTGACACAATTACTGTTTCTTTGTAAGCATGTTGTAAGGAGAGGGCTATTATAGCCCTGTCACCCTCTAACCATAAAACAATGATCGCATTTTGGAACAATGTGTGATGGCGTTCGAAGAAACAAAGTAAAACAAAGATGGCAATTTGAGTAGTACAAGAATGACATCACAAATTATTGCGCAATCTACCATTTTTAATTTAGTGAATTGGCTTCAACATTTTATATCTCAGCTCAGGAATGTCCTGTGAAGATGGGAGTTAGAACATTTTGATGCTTTTTTCAAGCTTTATAAAACATATTTTTGAAATTTTTGACTTTAGGTCCACTTGAAGGATATAGCACATTTTCACTAGCTGTGTAGAACAAAGCAAAAGGGATAACTTACTTGGAAGCACTCTCATCAGCTGTGCCAGCACTTTGGGTTGATAAGGATGGTATGCCCATAGAACATAAGAAAGTTAAAGACAAAAATGATAAAATGGTTTTGTGCATAGTTAAAGTCAGGGTGCATGCAGGAGGGACAATCTGTGAGCTTTAGCATCTTAAAAGGTACCTTCGGAAGTCAAGAGTTTTTTTCACAATACACGTCACAAAGCGCAAAAATGAAGCCAGATGGTCCAACTTCATCCTTCATTGAACATTTCTAAGCCAAGATACACTGACGTTTATTCACCGAAATTAAAAAGGTGAATTGAACAATAATGCGGATCTCATTCTATACTTCACTGTCGGTGCACTGTTGCTATGGAGCTTGAAATGTTTTCCAAATGACATATTTACCACTTTGAGCAGTAAGGCTACGTACTTTAACTCATAAATTATTGTACTGCTGTATGCATTCCTGGTAGTGTCTAGGGAGTCGTTTCATGAATGCATGCATGTGTACTTCTCCGTTCTTGTATTACTCAAATTTCTTGTTATTTCTTCTTTTTTTTCTTAACGCCATTTCACTTTGTCACAAAATGTGATAACTGTCTTACCGTTATTGGGTATGCTGAAGATGTAGACAAGAGAACAGCTATCTTTGTAAGGTATAATTTCAAAAAGGAAAAAAAGAAAAGAGAACGTGATTGTTGTACAAGCAGGACATCATAATGTATTGTGCAATTTACCATATTGTTCAACATTTTATACCTCAGGCATTAAACAAGCTTTGAAGATGAAGTTGGGTTCGAATATTATTAATTTTTCAACCTTTACGATATTTTCTTATGAATTCAAGGGCCATTGAAATATGAATTTGAAAAGAAAATACAACTATGTGGTCCTTGCAGAAATCCAGGATATGACCAACATTAACCTCAATAGCACTTCGAGGTTGCACTTACATGACCACGGTGCAATATGAAGATACAATCTGTCATTAGCAAACAGCCAGAATATTCTCTGCGCATGTAGCAAATGTGCATTCAACGATGTATTGTTGATTGGCTATATTTTACATTATTTTGAACATATATGGATGAATACAGCAACGTGTAGTTAGTTCAGGATGAATATACTGTATTTGTCCTCTGCAGTTGAACTGGTGAAACAAACTAGGGGTGGGAAGTTTATGATTATTCAAATTTGCAGTTCGATTGTATTCATATGTTTAAACCAAATCTAATTTGTTTTAACGAATGACATAAAGAAAGATACATGCAGCACTTCACATGCTACATGCTATAGAGCACTTACCTTTGTCAAAGCAAAAGAGGTGTTTACCAACGTTTGTAATGGTTGACATGGTGAGAGGCTCCTGATAGACATGTTTGTCGATATCCTCTGAGTGGCCCATATCTGTTCATAGAATCTATGCCTCTCAAGAGGGGACAAGTACTTAGAGCGTACGTAGTGCGTGTGCAATGCCTAATTGCTGTAGCCGTAATTTTGTTTGCAGCCACTCTTAACTTGTGCTGCTCTTGCCAAAGTGCGCACACATTACCACCTTCTGGGGTGGTCCAGTCGATCCTGATTCAACTGGAATCAGGACCGACAAGTCGATTTGTTCCCCTTCCTGATTGATACGTTATTTTAGTAGTAGCAAACAGATGCTTTTCAAGGGGGTCTTTTATGATGGTTGTCTCATGCTTCTGTCCAATTGCCTTCTTCAGTATCTATCCACTCCGAGAGATAAAGCCTGCACTGCACCCCCACCTCTTCTGGTATAGTGTATGGTTAGCCTGCTTACAATGAAATTCCGCAGGCTGCAGAATTCTGCAGAAGAGAAGGGTCCTCGCTACTTAAGAAGATTCGTGATCTTGCTGAGGGTGGAGTCTTTGTTCGAGGTGGAGCATTGTACGATGTCTTCTTCATGTGGATGCTGATTGGACCGCCTTTCTCATGAGATACTTTATCTCATTCATAAGGCCCTATCGGAGTGACAGGCTACAGAATTCTACATCAGAAAAGGGTCCTCGCTATTTCAGAAGATTCTTGATCTTGCTGAGAGTGGAGTCTCTTTTCGAGGTGGGGCATTTTACGATGTCTTCTTCATGTGGATGCTGATTGGCTTTTTCCGCTTGACTTGCCTGTTCTTGAGTAAGTGGTACTCGGCATCACTGAAAATGCCACGTTGTCTCAGTTTGAATACCGAGAGGAAATGGTTGACTTCTGCCGCCTTTTCATCTTCTCCTTGAATGAGATAGTTGGAGTGAACGATGAGGACCGCCTTTCTCACGAGATACTTCGTCTCATTCTTAAGGCCGTATCTGAGTGATCCATCTTCCTTTTCTGTCATTGCAGAGACACTCTGCTCAAGTTCAAAAACGTTTCTCCTTTCAAACGTGTTTGCTGTTGATACAGCCTCAAATTTTTGCCACTCTGGACCATATTGTCTCTGAATTTTAGCTACAGCAAAGCAAGACTCCTTATTGCCTTGATAACAGACTTCCACCCCTTGATCACTTTTCTCAAAGTTTTCTTCTGAGGCCACAGAAATTTTCCAGTTCTCTGAATGGTCTGATGTGGCCATGGCACAAACTTCGCCTTTTTCTTTTTTTTTTCATCAAAATGTTCAAGGCAAAGCCATTTTCTACATAATGCAATTGCATGAAAGAAGGCATGCCATATGAATGTGATGATGTCTCAGCCTTGGTCTTTGCGTCCTCTGCCTTGCTACAAGCCTTTCTACTGTAATTCTATAGAAGTTCCTCTTGTAGTGCACACCTTTGCAGATGTTGCATATCACAGTGGGAGAGCTGCCTTGGTTTCTTAGTCTGGTTATCTTCTGCATTCTAGGAAAAACTTCACCCTTGTTGACTGCATGTAGTCCCCTGTACATTACTTTTCTGAATACTACATGTTGTTCATAATTTTTGTTGCTTAAGAGCAAAATTGACTTCCTCTTCATCCTTACGGATTGTCTTTAAAAGCTGTATCAATTAATTGTGAACATCTATTGACTTTGAACTGAAGGGCACTTTCCTTATGAGCGAGTGGAATATGTATTTGGTGGTCTGGAAGCTTTCAAAAACAAAATTGGTAAGTTGACATTTTTCAAGCTTGTTCAGAGTCTTTATATTTTAAAGGTATTGATAACTGGAGAAATCACCTCTTCTGGCATTACATAGGGTTAGGTTGCTTACAACGAGATTCCACAGGCTGCAGAATTCTACATAAGAAAAGGGTCCTCGCTATTTAAGAAGATTCTTGATCTTGCTGAGAGTGGAGTCTTTTTTCGAGGTGGAGCATTTTACGATGTCCTCTTCATGTGGATGCTGATTGGCTTTCTCTGCTTGACTTGCCTGTTCTTGAGTAGGTGGTACTCGGCATCACTGAAAATGCCACGTTGTCTCAGTTTGAATACCGAGAGGAAATGGTTGACTTCTGCCGCCTTTTCATCTTCTCCTTGAATGAGATAGTTGGAGTGAACGATGAGGACCGCCTTTCTCACGAGATACTTCGTCTCATTCTTAAGACCTTATTTGAGTGACACATCTTCCTTTTTTTTCCTTGCAGAGACACTCTGCTCAAGTTCAAAAAAGTTTCTTCTTTCAAACGTGTTTGCTGTTGAGCCTTGGTCTTTGCGTCCTCTGCCTTGCTACAAGCCTTTCTACTGTATTTCTATAGAAGTTCCTCTTGTAGTACGCACCTTTGCAGAGGTGGCATATCACTGTGGGAGAGCTGCCTTGGTTTTAACTTCACCCTTGTTGACATAATGTAGTCCCCTTTTAATTACGTTTCTGAATACTACATGTTTTTTATTATTTTTTTATTTTTTTTTATTTAAAGTGATTGCGTATGTACTGAAAAACCACAAAGATAAGATTATATTTGATCTTAACCTTTTCTTTACTTTTAAATGTGAACGCGTAATTGGCATAAAAACAGTAAAAAACAGAAATAATATCTGAAAATTTACAGTTCTTACCATAACCGCCTACATAATGAATATGCAACAGTACAGGTCTCACTAGTGTATAAAAAAAGGAATTCCCAGAGCTCCTTGGTAGGTATCGGGAATTGTAGTATTTGGTGAAAGAAAACACTGTATTTACAAATAACCTACAAACTGAATACAACCTTGCTCACGGCATCAGTGATCCTGAGCTGTTAACTGAAAGTTCAATACTAGTGTACTTCCCATTGGCTTGATCAAAGAAGCACACCGTTGATTTGAATGAAAACTGTCAACCACTACATTATCGTATTCTACACTCTTAGTCCACTCTTTGTCGTTTTGTTAGAAGAATTTGAAATCATATGGCAAAATTAACCAACTAGTCAGGCAGCATAGCGACATATTTTCATGAGATGCGGACACGCCGGACAAAAGGGCCAAAATTGGCATGTGACATCCTTGGAGCATAAATATTCAAAATGGAAGGGTTGCCAAAATTTTGTGGAACATCCATGGCCAACAGAGGGCGTTTTTCAAAATGGCCGACATTTACCCCAGTATGTGTGTTTTTAGGAATGAAAATAGCTCAGAATACTGACAAGGCACATCTTGGACCCAACGTGCATGCCACAATCATAATGATTAATCTATGGGAGGGGGTGTTTGGGTCGGGGTAATGTGCCTGGCGGCAGGAAGGTCCCCAGGACAAGGGAGGGTCGGAAGGAAAACACACCTGCCCATACTTCCCCTTTAAATTCAGGGTAAATATATTCACTTCATTAAAAATAAAACATGAAGTATAGGATCTTAAATTACCACGCTGTTTCTTTCTGCTAGGAAGATAGCTTTTAATTGCAATGATTTAGATGTTATAGCGCCCTCTATTTATATTGCTGTGACCAAATCATATGGCTTCATCACATTTTGTATGAAAAGTTACTTCATTTAAAGCAATCACAAGAAAATTCACCTAGATCCTGGAAAAAAAAAACCATCTGTTTCACCCCACGAGTAATGTAATTTTGTTTTTGTATTATGCTAAAGTTTAAGTGATTTTTCAAATGTCACCAATACAGATCATCTCTTTGGATGAATAATCCTAGCCTAACACTAGCCCAACACTAGCCTAGCATTAGCCTACCCTTTGCCTAGACAAGTTCCTCAGAAACCGCAAACACAGAATGAATAAATAGGTACCAACAAATCCAACAAATGAATGAGATTTCTTTGAATGAAGGAGTCCACATTTCATAGATATGACATCGTCGAAGTATGACGAGGGCAAAACGTTAGGCTCACTACACCTTGAACTATGCCCATACTGTAGTCTTGGACCAATTGAATGATGTAATATGTCTCGATCAAAAAAGAATGTATTTGGAGGAAGGTATCCAGTCGGAAGTAACCACACACTCGTAGATCTCTTTCCCCATTGTCTTCTGCACATGCTACTAATTTGGTTAGTCAAGCTGCATCGACCGTTAACAGAAGTATATTTACTCAACTTACCACACAAGTGCTCGTGGTATAGTGGTGAGAGATCTGCCTTGAACCCCTGTGTCCCGCCAGTAATAACACTTGATCTAAGCAGAATTCGATAAGTATGTCTTTATCTGACGGAGATACAGACCATACTTTACCTGAAAATTACAGAGTGGTGCCAGTTGTTGCTTTCAAGAAGAGCAACGTTATTGAATGTGCCTAAGTCCCCCCCCCCCTCCCAGAATTATCACAGTAAAAGACGGACACATGCAGGAAGCACAAAAGAAAGAGAAAATGTGGTTGGAACATGGTCAATGTTTATTGGGAAAGTCAAAATTGGACAAAGAATTTTTGCAAGAAAACTCTCCTGATGAGAAGAAGGCGCTTATCCAGCTCCTTCCTCATTTCTACGAGAAGGCAGCTACAGCCGCAGTGATCAAGCACGGAATGGATGTGATTCTTCGAGCTACACAATTCCTTAACCCTCGTCAGATTCCTGTTATTGCAATGGATGCACCACTCTTTGCTCTAGGAAAGTATGTTCAGTGTCAGTGGCCTAATACCCATGGTGAAAATAGTTACACATTGATGTTCGGGGCCTTCATATTGAGATGGCAATATGAAATAGGGTGACTATTTAGAAGAGTCCGGATGGACCACTGCACTAACAAATGCTGGTATTGCTTCTTCGGGTACGACTAATTCATTTCTCAAAGACTCCCATCTCACTAGGACTAGACACGCTGATCGAGTCAGTGAGCTAGCTCTAGCTAAGCTCCAACGGGATACATTCATGCAGAATGGAGAGTCTTACAATAAGAAAGACAAGTTAGTCCGGAAACAGGACATGATTGAGAAGAGTCCAGCATTTCAGTAATTGGATACAATTCTAAATGCGGAGAATATGGGCCTCATTTCTATCAGAGCTCATTAATACACAGGTAAAGGGGTCAAGTCATCTATGTTGTTAGATAGATGCTCTTGAGTTCCGAGCACAATCTATAGAAATTATGAGTGAATTTTCTATGGTGGTGGGGGGTGGGGGTAAGTTTTCTGCCACAAAAGCAGACATACTATCTATCTACTATTTTGCACGAAAATTCATGGCCATACATAGAGATGAGCTACTTTTATCATTAAATGGTGTAGTAAGTAAACTGTGTAGTTATAGGCCTACGTTTCAAAAGTACACCTCAACAGGATATCGTTTCACCAATTTTCGCTACTGGCTGAGTTTTTAAGGGGCCGCACCCTCTGGACCCCTCTTCAACCGCCCTTGCTATAGGTCACGTTTCAATACACCTACACAGGGAGTCACAATGTATGTATCAGACAATATGTGATATAGTTACCATCTCAATGAGTTTGGACCGGTCATTTGAAGAGCGCCCTCACTTTGAAATGAACTGCGTATGTGTCAATTTTCTCTGGTTGTACACCCCTAGCAATGAATACATCCTATTTTGACCAGCAGCATTATTAAAGTGACTTCATTACGTCGAAATCCTAAAATTTCATGATTTCAGCGGCCATTTTGAAAAACGCCCTCTATTTTCTAAAATGTACATCCAAATTTTGGCAGCCCTTTTAAAATGTATTTTGTACGACCCAAGGAGCTACCAAAATGAATTTGGTGCTTTTGTCCAGAGTGTCCACATTAAGTCGCTAAGCTGCCTGACTAAACTGAAACCTGTTTATTTTCCCACATTGTCTGAATGGTGTAATTAAAAGCCTTACCAAACGTTTGGAGATGAAGTTTCAATGTTTTTACTTTTTGCCTATGCACTTTTTGCCTTTTTATTTTAAAGGGATTGATTACTGGAGGAAGTTATTTTTTAATGAAAATTCAGGATTTTTTTCTTATTTGTTACAACTGTACTGTATTTCCATACAATGTTACCTTGTGAAGTTATGGAATAATTTTGAAAGAAAAATATCTATTTCAAACAGTGCGTTGATTTGTTGAAAATCTGATGTCTCGCAGACACAAAGTACCTTACCACAATGTTTCCCGTAATCTTTACTGTCTTGAAAGAAACATTATAGTTTTAAAGAGATCTGACATTAAGGTTCCACATATATGCAGGTAATTATCTACAAGAAACCCAATCTACAGTAATTGTTCTAATGTGCAACATTACAAAATTTCACATTTGTCAACTCCCTGTATCAACTGTACAGACTGTGTAAAGGAAGTTTTTTGTAAAGGTGCTTTTACACACATAAGCATTGCAAGCCTTGATGTTTTGAGAGTTTGAAAACTTGATGGCTTTCCAATTAAATGGAACCCTTTTTTTACACTCAGTTTGCAGATTGTCACATAGAAATAGTACATGGACGCATCTGTGAAGCCTGTTTGCTGAGTGTTTTGATCAAATTAAGGTGGCCAACAATAGATTAGACCGGCTGGGATGCAAACAAACCATCTGAAATGCTTTGGTCTGCTTGTCTGTTTTATGAAAACTGCACGTATGTAACAATGTTTATCAACAGGGTATCTACAAATCAAACAACATGCTTTGCTCCTAACGTAAAAGCTTTTTCAGGGAATTGAATATGACTTTGTGAGAGTCAGGTGAAAACTTGTAAATGTAGATACCACGGAAAACTCTCTGACGTACACATTTGATAACTGAATACAGTACAATCATCCCTTCCACAAAACTTCCATGTTAACCTGTGTATTCAACCTTCTTACATATATGGAAGTTGAGAATGTGAAAGCTGCAGAAAACTTTCTGGCTTAGAAGTATGAATACATTCCCCTCTTCCAAAGATTTTCACATAGAAAGGTCAAAAACTCAGTAAAACAGGAATTTTTTGGCCACTATTGTTTTGTTTTGCTTTTTTTTTTGTTTTGGTTGAGGGGGTATCAGGGCTTTTGAATGTATTTCGTTATTAAAATTTATAAGTCAGTTTTCCAAGCTTTTGACTTGGCCCTTTGTGCAGCGCAGAGCTCGCAGCTCAGCTGAAGATGACGACTTTGCTGTACAGTGAAAGCATGAGCACGACGCATGACAAAAGTTGAAGGAGGTGACTTTGCTTTTCAAACAAAGTTTAATCTATTGCACTGTTAGGGATTCGATAGGTTTTTATAAGGCTTTGAATATCATTAAAACAAAGTCAAACTGGGACAAGGCCCTGATCATTTAAAGTTTCTTTTCTGAAGACTTACCTTTCCTCGACAAGGATCGTAATTCCTTACTGTTCTCATCATCATAGGCAGACTGGAGTGGATATGTAAAAGTGATTAAAACATACATTTAATGAATGATACTATATAGTTTAATTGTGGGGTGTATCAGGAGGTAATGGACAGCAATCGTGTAGAGATTATGTGAGGTCATTACATGAGAGTATTGCTTTCATTATATGGTGTATGAATGTATATCCATTAGCTTAGTTTAAACTGTTAGGTGACATCAGAGATCCCGTGTGCACAGTACACATGAAATCAGAATGTGTGTGCACATACAGCATATACGCACGACACACGTGCCATCATGACCCACACACCTGTAGGTTTCTCTTTTCATTAAAAACAATAATATGACTACAAAAAATATGTATATGCAAAAAGTCATAAAGTGAAAACATACACAAAGTCATAAGACAATATAACAATCAGAACTATAACACTCTATGCGTTCTAATACCTGTCGGACCTATGTTTCTGTATGTTACAGTATATTGCCGTATGACTTTTTGTATATTTTCACTTACCTGAGTAGGAATGTGGGATATCTGTGGAAACATTTGTAATAAGCTATGATTTTTTTTTAAGCTATGATTTTCGTTATCATTTTCGTGTTAATTTGCTATTTTATCTGGTTTTTCTAATGTACAATCATTCCGAAATTACCCGAGTTTTATTTATTGACTATTTCTTTATTATCTTCAGTCATTTAGTGAAGACAATAAATTGCATTAGAAATGGAATTAGCATGCCCTGAAGAATGGATATTTTGCATTAATTATGGGATGGGTTAATTATGGGTAGTAACGATTTGCACATGAGTTTTTGTGACTTTGGTTAATGTCATCACCTATCATGTGATCCTCAGCGGTTTGGTGCAGTTTCGAAGCATAAGCTACCATGAGGCCGACTGGCAATCTGGTTGAACTGTAAACGTCTATCTCTGTACACTATGTAGGCCTGTGACATTGCATCGTTTATCTCCCTTTTCTCAATGTTATGTATGTAACGTAACTCTATACCACTCTCTGATTAGCCAATCATCACTGTCAGTTTAATCTATCAAATTTATGTACCATCTGAATCATCAATAAATGGAACTCTAAATGACATAATCAAATTTATCTGTTTCTGGACTCTTTATTTCTCTCTGTGTGGCCCTTAGAACTGTCCTTCTGTGTCATAAAGAACACAATATCTGTTGATGCGGCCGTCACATCATGACTGAAAACCCCAATCACAACACTATTTGACAATATAATGTGGTCACTGTACCCATGTGGAGGCCTGTGGAGACTATACACTTTGTTTGTGACCGTGAGCAAGTGGGAGAAGTACAATAATCGATGAAAGACAACTTTATTTAACTATCTCAAGTGAGATGAGCTGTTACTCCTGCATTTTCAAAAATGCATTAATACTGTACAGTACTTCTTACTGTTTGAAAAAAAGTTATAAAAACTGCAATAGTCTGTCCAGAAAGCTGGTCCAATCGAAATACAGTAGTTTTGCATAAGAAGTTTGTTGTGGTTACTAGCAGGGAATTCTTAAGCATTTACAAGACCTGGTACTGCGCTACACTTTTCAACCCCCCCCCCCCAAAAAAAAAAAAATGCTTCTTTCTAACATAACACCCTCACTAGTGAAATTTCTCCTGAAAGGAACATGACAGAAATACTTTCCAGGATGGTGTCAAATGGAAGGGAAAGATACCATTAACGATTGTTTTTCTTACATCAAACAGCACATCCTGCTTCAATACTGTCGTACTACAGTACCGCAGCAGCAAAGCTCAATGGCATACTGTTGGAAATGCAACTAAAACTGAGTCTTTTCTCAAAATTTGTCGACTGAATGTGCGAGATGAAAAGTCTGTTGGAACTCTTTTGTACGTTTACTATAAATGTGTACACCTTCCCAATGTTTGAAAACCGATGCTTATTGCAAAAAAAATATGATGTGATATGAATATGGCATATGCTGTACTGTGTTTGGCATTCTCTTATGTGAACTCTTTGTTGCTTATTGTCTCGCAGCGTGTTTCACGAAGACAGTGCACAATTCCAAAATAAATCCCTCAGCATGCACCAAACTTTAAGATACCCTTGAAATGAATATTAAGAATAAGACACACCATAAGATAAGACAATTGAGTACCGTACAAATTTGAACACTGCCATGATTTTTATACATGATCCAGAGTGTAAAGCAGAAATTTGTGAAAAAAATCATTATTTTATGGAATGTTTAGCTATTTTCAAAATGTTCTCTGATAAATACAGCCAGTAGTAAAAAATGTTGTCATGTCAAACACCTAAATTAACATTTTTTTACAAAAGTTCTGTGCTTTTTTATTTGGAAATATTACTATTTCTCTTGCAACATAAATTTGATGACAGTGTTCAAGGCAGGATGAGCTGTTATTCATTTGTTTACAAAAGAGGACAATAGTAGAGGCTATTTTTCTTACAGTTTCAAATAACATACTGTAACGTGGTTTGTGCTCTTGGAAAATCTGAAAATTTCCAAAAGAACTCCTTTTGCATGATAGTTTAGTTGCGGTTGTTGACACGGAAGTCCTATTTACTTGCCATATAGTAATAAACCAGTTCTGGTAACCTTTTTGTAAAAAAAAGAAAAACCTAAATCGATCTTCCTACTGTAAATAACACTCAAATTTAGTGAAAATTATGCTGAAAGGAATATGACATAGATGTTTTTTGCCAAGTTGGTATCATATGGGCTAGAAGGAAGATGAGTGATGAAGGCGTTTTTTTCATCAAACAGGACATCCTGCTTTAATGAGTTGATTCAAGGCAACTTCGTATTGTCTACAGTACATATGTTACTGTGCAGAAGTTTTTTTTTTTATATTCACACTAATACTTGTAAAACATACATTTAGTGACGTGTTTCACATTTTTTTTTACCATATATAGCTATACCTATTAGACCATACAGTATTCCTGCACAAACCTTCGGTTGGACATCATTTTTCCGAGTCTTTCCTCTTGTCCTTCAGAACTCGTTATCCTACCCGGGCCCTAGAAGGTCGAGCACCCGTGGTAGTATGTGAGCACTACCACTTATTTGTTATTATTATTAGTCTGATTATTCTGTTATTATTCTTCTGTTGACCATTAACCATTTAGATACAGGGAACTAGAGTTAGTGTCTTTTGGACCTTAAAGACCCAGACTGATCACGTGATAGAGCAGCGACTAAATGTGGATTTTCCAGCACTGCATAAAAGAAAATTGTTATTTTCTTAATTTATAATGCTTGGTGATATTGTTATCATCGATATCATCAAGATAAATGCATCTTTTGACAACTGTCATAGCTAATTTCTAGTTATACTGGTCAAAACGGTTTAGGCCTGCCGCATGCACGTGCTAGGTGTAACGTCATTTAATTGAAATTTAAAGTGCGGTCCGGAGGACATACACTTGAAACGACTCTGAGACTACAAGAAAAAAAAAATGTGAGACTACGTTCATGAAGTGAAAGATATAAACCGGATATCAGGACTAGAACATCAACGATAGACGTAGACAAAATACTCTGTGTTCATAAATGTTGAAACAGCTTTAGCTGACAATATCCTTTGCAATTGGTATTGGTTCTAATGTTCTTAAATTCAATAATATACATTATATTTTGTCTTTAACATCGCCATTAAATGCACACTTATAAGACAAAATGTCTTAGATTGTCAGAGGTGTAATCTTTGTCAACAAACTCATTGTTTAAATGCTTGACATCTGTGTAAATAATCAATATCATAAACTGATCAATTAATGTACTAATGCATGAAATTATGTGATTTATATCGGACGAATTTTTATTTCTACGTATTGGAGTTTATTGTTTCCGGGAAGCCAACTCCAATGGAGATTGTTGTAAACACGGTTCAAATATTAAAAGTAAGAATAACAGCAGTGACAATCATTGTACCACCATCCACCAAAATGATTACCGGCACAGTTATAACTACTCCATCCGTCGTTGTCTCGATCATTCGTAGTGAACTCGTTGCTATGGCAACAACTGATAACGTCGCCCGTGGGATTACGTCGTTCGTCTGTTGAGTAGAAAGACGTAGGTGTGATTAAAAGAAAAAAAAGAAAGAAAATAAAACCTGACTAAATATTCATGCGGGGGTCCAGGACATGTAAGCATGTAACACAGATATTGAGTTTTTATGATAATATATCCGACCACTTGTATTTATTTATGTTTGTATCAATAAATTACAAAAACAGTTTAAAGCATTTGTGTTCCGTCTTGCGCTATGGTATGTCTAGTGTTGGTTATATTAACAGTGTTTATTATGACTATTTATTTATTGAATGTGATGTGTGCTTTGTGTGTTCATCAATGCTTCAGACAAAGACAATGATACTTTTCCTCATTAACTGAGCTGATAAATCCTTAACGTATATAGACTTTTTTCTTTCTTTTGGTAACGCATTACCTTTATCCCACGTTTATAGCACTTTCATTCAAATCAATACAGGCAATTACAAGAAATTTACTTATTTACTTAAAATTATGGTATATGTATGTACGTTTCAGCATTGTTTGTATCAACATGTGTGTTTCATGAAGTCTATCGATAGCAGGCATGTTTACAACCACGAGTAAAACTGGTCAGAAATGGAAACGTAGCTATCAGGGAACGTCCATATAATCATTTTCAAAACCAGTTTACTTTTCGCAATATGTATTAAAGTTTCTTTTTGATAGTCTGTTGCAGTTTGCGTAGTTTTGCTCATGAGAGCATATATCAACAATTGAATACAAACCTGCATTTCCACTGTAAGTTCCAATCTCGGAAAAACGATAATTGTCGCTCTCACTGTTAATACGAAAATTGTTGAAGTTGGCGTGGAATGTTCTATCGTCTGTATTGACTAAATCAATTCTTATTTCATTTGTCTTTTGGTTCGTCAAGAAGTGTATTCTATCATTTCCTAGCCAGAACTCGTGACTTATGTTTCCGAAGCCTTGTTTATAGTTATTCCACCCGACATTGAAATCCTGAGATCCATCAACACGTCGTTGCAATACCTGATGCAAATACATTAAGGATGGGAAAAATGATAATTTCTTCACATAAAATATACACCTTCTGTTCTGCTTCCCTTACTAAAAGCGACATCTACTTATCGTATGGCACAATTACAGTCGTTATGAAACAATCATCAATTTATTGATTTAGAAGTTGCAGTGTAAATGTGTCATCTTTCTAATAGGTATATTATTTTTTTTTTTTTTGCCGTTTTCTAATACGCAGTACATAATCATACATAATAATGCATTTTTCTCTCACTCACCGTCCATCCACCACCGTTGGTCATGTTGCAGTACACGCTAAAAGCTGCACCTGGCCAGTTTGTCGGTTTGATCTCGTAAACTCCACTCACCGTAGATACTTGCTCGTAAATCTCCCGACAATCTTTGGATGTTGGTTCACATGTCTCACCATTCCCTATGTAGCCGACATTGCAGTAACATTGTCTGATATTTTCCTTTACTTCACAATGTGCGTTAGGACTACACTGGTACCTTTCATCCAAGTTAATCTGTTTGTTTATACACTCTAGCTTTGTTGCACATCCTGGGTTCACAGAAAATTCTCCTTCCTATAAACATGAAAATAATCTATGTAATAGAACTTACAAGGTGGACCTCTGTGTAGGGCAAGTGTTCATGCTCTACTTTTAAGAACATTTTGGATGATGGACGCTTACTTTGTGGCATGTTGCAATTTCAGTATCAGAATAAAATACGAATAAATCTTGCATTTGTCCCTTTCTCTTTAAAAACACTGAAATATGCACACTTTAGTTTATTGGCAGATAGGTTACGTTCTATAGGGCGGAACAAACAAATTCATCAGTAACGACTTACAATTCGACGTATTAGTTTATATCAGGTAAATAGAAACTTGCTAGTGTACTTGGGGAAATCCTATTTCTCCTGAGATAAATAATGTTTCACAAAGCCAGAATCTCTGAAACCATGTTACTTTTAAATCGTTTTCGAAACAAAAACACATAAACACTTTCACGAAAATATGTACTTGTGCACCTTGTTTTTTTTTTTTTTTTGCAAACTTAGGATTGCCACTTATTCGATAGAGAGACCTGATTGTTGTCTTTAGCTTGACTTTACCTTAAATTCAAGTATGTTTAAATAAATTGTCACTTTTCTTCAGTGACCTGGTAAACAGAAATAAATGAGAGAAGACATAAAGAAATCAAGAACATTTCTTGGTGAAGTCGATTCAACTCACTGGTATTATCGCTTGTTCAACTGGATTATAGCATTGACACGAATCAGGAGGAACACAATCAAAGCCTTTTAAGAAGAATCCATCCGGACATACACAGGCCACAGTTTCAGTGCAATTAACATTCTGACAGTTATTGGGCGCTTCACAAGTTCGTTGACATACGTTTTCGCAATTATCATGCACCATATTTGTCCCACAAAAAGTAATGCCATCTGGAATTTTAATATTTGACAGTGAAAATAGCAAATTATGAAGACCAAATGTTTAATTGAAAGCTTTGTGGATTAAAATTTAATGTTAAAGATTAACGAATATAATATTTTTACATTTTAACTTTTTTTACTTTTTTTTAGTTGCACTTCAAAACACATTAAAGTTGTGTATCACAGTGGTTTCGTAATTGATCTACAAGCAGCGGATTTTTTTAAACATGTATTCATTTAAGGAAATTAAATGACTTTCAGAATGCTGTACCTGTTGAACCATCATACTGTCCTAGGCTTACTAGTTTGTAGTTGCTGAAGCCATCACTGATTCTGAAGTTGTCATAAGCAACCAGGATTAAAGAACCATTTAACGTTGTCATTTCAATCATCAGTTGGTACTTTTGTTGATTTGTCAGAAAAGAAACTTTCTCGTTGCCGAGCCAGAATTCTTGAGATAAAAAGCCAATGCCAGATTTATAGTTCTCCCAGCTGCGATTGAAATTAATGAAGCCATCTGTGCGACGTAGTATGACCTAAAAGAAAGAAATGGAAATTTCTCAATGTCAAGCTTTGAGTGCAATGTTGCACTTTTATATCAGGTTTTAAGGTGCATAGACCTACAAATCTGCTTAGTCTCCAACTTCCCATTGACACAACATGTTGCAGTTATTTACCGATGCATGATACAGATAAAGATTTTAACAACAGTGTAATAATATAGCCTACATGTGTAAATTAACTTTAAAATTAACTATTACGTGGATTAGTGCTTTAATTTAACTCTAAGCTGTAAGGGTAACTGGGGAATCAATTATCATTAATTGTAAACTCCCATTGCTTTCCTTTTCTCTTTACCAACAGTAAACACAAACATACCGTCCATCCACCAGAACTGTCTGTAAATTCACAATAAACCTTGAAAGGATCAGCATGACCGTCTGGTTTGATGGTAAAGACACCAGTAAATTTATCAGATGAACATTGTTCTTGAATTTCTATGCAATCTCTTGGGTAAGTCGATTGTTGGTATAAGAAAAACGATGACCCTAAACGATTGAATGGAAATCTGAGGTTACAGTAAATGAAGAACTTTGTTTACCGATTACAAATTACATTCTTGCTTTAAGTGAATGGCATTTTTAGGTACAACAACCCCGACAAATTTTGTAAACCACAACACAAGGTAACTACTAAAATGTTACAGCGTATGTATAATTATCTGATATTGACAAGAGCAAAGCCTTACAGATGTTCTTTCCAAAATAGTATGTAAACAATGTACAAAAATTAAATATAAAAGACAGTGTACCTTTTAATTGAAATGTACTTCCCTTAAACAATCGAAAATTCGCAAAACGTCTTCAATAACACCACTGCTTTCTAAACACACTATATAAATGAAAGAAGCCTTACCGAGCTTTTTTTCCTGTTGTGTATCCTGAAAAAAAAAAAAAAAAATCAGAAATCCTGTTTTCAATTACATTTAAGTAAAAGTTGATATTAGGAACGATATATGACGTGAATTTGTGAAGTGGTGTAATAGATGCACTTGCTGCTAACCATCTTTAACAAGCAAAGTCTACATCACACAATTATTTACTCTCTTAGTTTTTTTTTTAGATTATCTGAACAGCAGCATGGATAACCAGGCCTTTTGCTATTAGTTGGAGATTGATCTGATACTTTCTCTTGAATCCTAACTAGTTGCCGGCAATCAACTCATTTCTGTGTTGTTGTTTATGATTCAATGAGCGTAACAGGCGTTAGGTATCTCTTTGTAGTGACTGCAGTAAGAGGGATCGTTGTCCGCTGTATCTAGGGGGGCAGATCAGGAACTTTGCCTCTCGTCTAAACAGTGCTAGTTGCTTAGAATGCAAATCAGACAAATTTCGGGGTTTCGACGCGTTTCGACGCTCATTAAAATATATTTGTATGGTTCCCTTCATTTCTTCAAAATGGGTGGGACTCTTAGATCATGCGAATGCAAATGAAAATCCGATGGTAGTGTCTAATCTTATGTCTTTTGTGCTCATTTGCATAAATCATTCATACCGTAGTGTTTTTTAGGGAGGCAGCATCAACAGGTTCTGTGAAATAAACAGTCAGGACGTTTTGTACTTGACTGTTGGAAACTAGTTAGAAATAAAAGCATTGTTCCAAGTAATCGTTTTGCTTAGGTATTCGTACGTACGGTTGAGGTTGCCTAGATATACTGCAAAGAAATTAAAAACCCTTTAGTTTCATTATCCCTAATTAAAGGATTTACTTTACACTCTAAGGTCAATCTAATTTTATTAGCACAAATTAATTTTTTCGATAGACCCCTAGCTATAACACCTCCCTGAAACAAGTATGAACATACATTTTTAGTGCGGATGCACCTTCCTGCATAGAATGCGTCTTCTCACAATTCTTTAATTCCTCGTTCCACAAATACCAAGAAAAACAAGTTTTTAGATGATTTCACATTTTTTTATGTATCACAATTGACAGTAAGCTTTCTTACTTGGAAAACTCACATTGCCAATGTTGTAAAATCGTCTCTAGAATAGTTGGTGTTATGAATAGATTAAGGTATCATCTTCACAGTAACATTTTGTTAACTATCTACAACTCTTTAGTAGTTCCACATCTTACTAACAGTATTTTACTCTGGAGAAATTCCTGACAAACTTACCTCGATACACTCCTTGTTCTCCAAAAGAGGGCTGTCCACTTAATCTCAAATATTCCACTTTACACCCATACACTTCCATATTTTTATAACTTAAATATTCTTACTTTAAACGATTACTATACATATCAGTTAGGACTCTTCTTATATAGATATCATAATAATCAACATAATTTGAGCTCCTTTTCCACCCACACAGTACTCATCGTAATTATCCTACAAGGGGAAAAGATAATCCGGTGCAACCTTTCACACGAACAAAGTTTACCCACTCTCAGGTAAGAAGCTATGGTGCACACCTCTGGAATTAACTTGATACTAAATTACGAATCTCCTCCAATATTAATTTGTTTAAGAAGTACTTCAAAAAACATCTATTTTCTTTATACCTCTCTTTATCTTTTTCTTGTGTATTATGAGCCTAAAATTACTTACAATTCATTGTTGCACTTATGTATGCGTGTAACTGCATTATATTTTGTTGTAATATTTAACGTAAACTTCGGGATTGGAACAGACTAAGAAAGCTTTCAGCTTCATCTGATTCAGATTTATTTCTTTGATACGTACGTTAATTTTTTCATGTACTCTTCATCTTGTATAAACCAGTTCATGTACTTCAATTGAAAAAATAAACTAAACTAAAACAATCTAAGTTTTATCCTTACGCCTCACCTTAGCAAATGGGCAGAACGCAAGTTGTATAGTATGTGGGATACGCTTACATCGATAACATATATTGCTCTATATATTTTGTCTGGATAAAAATTATCACCTTCGGGAATATGTTATTTAATCAAAGTGACACTGTTATACATCATGGATAGCCTATTCATGGCGATCTTATTCATTGTGAAATAATTGGAAAATAGATTATTCAAACTTGAATAAAAATTTTGAAGTCTCACATTGTTGAATACTTACTGATCAAAACTGTAAACTCTGAAGACAGAAATATAGTACATTCACCCATATTCAACAAGTGGTTGATGAATATGCAATTAATCGAAAAGTGAAGTCACATTGATTTTCGCTTAAACCTTTACTTAGTCTCTATCTTAGCAGTAAGTTCGCTTTTTAGCGAGCATGTAATGGAAATGAACCACTTTTGTTCGGAGCCAAAATCTATTTTTTCAAAGCCTCCCTTTAACATCAGAAAAAAAAAGCTTTTTGTTCCTTTACTGCTTTTGTATAATTTTTTTCCACCTACAATGTTTACTTACCTTTAAAGGTTAAGTTCAAGAAAGTTTGTCTGTGGCTACAGTATCATAAGTGTGTCAACATGATACAAACAGAAAGTAAGGTCGAAAGGAGACAATAAAGACATTTATTCTTTGAGGATCTAAGCATGTATCATGAGTAACCTTTGTATTACAATTAATACAAAAACACTTAAACGAAAACAAAAGGAACACTCTAAGCTTCGGGACTGCTTTGGTCAACAGCGGTTTCATTAAGTGACGATACCACGGTGCTGCAATATAACTGCAAGATCTGATTAAGTTAAAGGAAGGTTGTCTGTGGCTACGTTATCCTAAATTTATCAACATGATATAAACAGAAAGAAAGGCTGAGAAGAGACAATAAAGGCATTTATTTTTTTGAGGATTTAAGCATCCATCTTGTATAATCTTTGGTTAAGCGTTAATACAAAGAAACACGAGCGAAAACATAAAGTACATTCTAAACTTCGGAACTGTTTGGTGAACAACGATATAATTGTATTACCGTAAATACGTGTTGTAGATGTAGTAATGATAACGCTACCACAGTGCTGCAATATAAAGGCAAGTTCTTTTTTTCAAGATTTTTTCTCCTAAATAAAGAAACATGTTTTGTTTTTATTCCTCTTATTGTATTGGACATAAAATTATATGGTTTCATAGCTTGACTAGATTTCTCCTAGTTTTGAAGAAGTTATTTACATCTTAGTGTGTTGAAAACTGCGATAACTGTAATAGTTAAATTTATCAATCTTTAAAAAATAAAACTTCTTGAAGTTTGGACAATCATAAAATCAGCAGATGCTGATTGTTGACGTCATTGTCAGGATGCATTTAGGTGGTTTATGTCCCTTGTGAATTAAATTTTAAGTGTTTATCATCATGCAACAATGTTCAGCTTTCACTGCAACATCACCTAACTGTACGAATTAATACCTGTATTGCTTTCAAATTATGCAGAATCACATCGATATACAAATTCTCATCGTAGCAGTCCAGTGACGATAGTAAGAAAACTACATTAAAACAATATAATTTTAGAGAGAGAGAGATGTAAACATTACTGATAATATCACGCGTGGTTTAAACAAAACGTCAAAACAACTCTCAGTCCAACCATTATCGCTACTTCCTACTCAATTACCACGCTGAAGTACTCCGACATGCCTGTATTTACCAAAAACGATGTGCAGCGATAATATTTGGTACAAGTAATTATGGACATAAAATTAATTATTCGTTATTTTTACCAGGTAAAAGTACATTGACTGCTTGGAGCAAGTTGTTATTTTCAGAGCATAATATCTAGGTCTAGATTTGGATCAGACCTTGCTTGTATGAAAAGTGAAAGTTTAATATATACGTTAATCTTGAGTCAGAAGAATAAATACACAAATATGATGACCAGGAAGACTAAGAAGAAAAATATGAAATATCTTAAATATCTGACGGGCGTTCTTTTCGTCCAGTGTTTTTCTCTATCGTCTTTAAAAATAATTTTCGCTATTGAGAGTTTGATTCAGTTCAGGAAATTAACAATCTTGCATTGTTAGTATGTGTATTGTTTTTTATTATTAGGGGCAATGTAAACGAGTGTATGAATTTGATGATAACTCGATTAAAAAAATCAAATGTATATCTGAAATATATTGTGCATGTTTCGTTTTACAGTGAAGCATATTTGTGATGATCAACTGACAGTGCGTTATAATAAGTTATTTGCAACTTTAGTATAGTAATGCAAAATAGATTGGAAAATATGTAACGGAGATAAAATGATGACTTTAACATGAATCGTTGAACGGTTATTATAAGAACAGGAACATGGTGTGCATATTTTAAAAACATTTAATAAAAAAATGACTTACATCATGTTCCTGCATTTTAAGTCAAAACTATTTTGTAAGCAATTTTAAAAACAAAGTAAATCGCACAGGGCATCGAATGAATGTTTTCATCATACTTGAGAATAAATTAATTAGGAAGTCGTACACATCGCCCTACTTTCCTTTATATTGTTGTTAGTATGTTATGCCTAAAATGGCTTTTTTTGCGACTTTCAATCGCTTATTCATTTACCATTTTTATTAATTATTTTAAATATTCATTTTGAAATGTTTACAATTCTTCTATTGTTATAAGACTTTCTGCTTGCTCAGAATAGACTCTGAAGGAACCTATTATCTTTCCATACCCCCCCCCCCAACACACCAATATGTGTTACAATTTGAACAAATTTGAGCTTTACCCTTTCACATAATGGTAACAAACTAAACGGAACCAATACTTGGAATTGTCTCTTTTTCATCTTATACTGTCAAAAGACACTGAATAGGGCAGTGAGTCATGTCTTGAAGAGTTGATTTTTCATTGGAAATAAAACCTACTTACTGGTTTGAGGTTTGGCTTTTTTTTCTCAGTATTTTGAGAAACAGTTTATTTTTTAAGTATTCACGGTGAAGTATTTATTTGTACAAGGAAGCCTGACAATCAGTAAAACTGTTCATTTAGGTGGTTTAAAGGTTATTCAATTAGAAAATTCGTTCATAGTTTTAGGATTACTTGGATATTTAAGCGAAAATAATGGTGCGTGGAAGTGATTTTGATAAAACATTTCATTAAATGTAATTGTAGTAAAAGAGATGTTCCTGTCATCAACATTTGTTTATAACCAATATTTGCAAATCTTAGTCGCTGTTGAGTTTGAAAGAACCAACAAGTAATTTTGAAAACGAAATAAGTTGAAATAATTCGCCTATTAAATTAGACCATAACACCGTGCTTTCTAAATTTCTTTACTTCAAGGTAATTGATTATGTACACAACGCTTTTAATAATGTGAATAAGGCAGTGTAGTATAACGAGTTTGTAGAAACATATCATCTAGACAATTTTCCTTTTCCATTTACATTGTATTAATTTCTGCTATCCCAACTTTATGGAAACCAAATTTTCATAATACAGACTACTCATACAATCGCTCGTTTGAAAATCCATGATGAGACAATTCAACGTTTATTTTGGAACTGCCATTTTGGTTTTTTCTTCTTTTTTTTTTGTCAGATGTTGAGACTACGTTTATAGGAAGATGTTTTGTTTTTGCGAAGGAAGATTTTTTTTTTTCATTTCAGCAGATGCTTAAACATTCGTACAACTTCCACATATCTTTGAGTTTGACCATAAATTTAATTCTGCTTTGGAAGTAGAAAGGCATATTTCAATGAAAAAGGCTAGTAAAAATATTACTTTTAATGAATTGATACTTTCCAAAATATGCAATTGTAATTCACGTTTAGATATATGACCTTAAATTCTCATTGAAATTCAGTTAAATTTTCAATTGTTATTTGTCTAATAGTTTATTCTGTTTTCATACCTGTTATTAAAATGGCAGGATTTGATGTATGATCATACTTCACAGGAGCAAGAATTTCAAATAAGTATGGATGGAAAAAAGTGTTCAATGCAACTTTTAATCATAAGTTTCAAAATAACCTTTACATAACTTTGAACATAACCTCTGCACTGTAAATGTCTTTACGTTTTCAATATCGCGAATCAAGCGTCCACCTAGAGGAAACTCTCAGACTTCATCAGGGTTTTCTGATCAAATAAACTTTTGTTTAGTTATTGCCTTTATTTCAATATCATAAATCTTTTGAATGAGATCCTTTTTAGTGAAGTTGCTTTAAACCGTTATATTTCGAATGTTGTTGATTCCAAAAGTTGAAATTACGATTTCATACATATCCCATTTGTTCAATCGATAGATAACCTGAATTTAAATAATATAAAAGGAAGTTAGTTAACTGAAACCGCAACTTACCAATCCGTCTAAAACGCAACATCCAGTTGTCCAAATGAAAATTAAAAATGCAACTATTAAATGTGATTGAAAAATACCCATCTTGATTACAAAATGTAGTTGCTTTACTATCAACCCTAACTACTCTGCCGAACCGTCTGACAATAGGCTGTTTCTACAAAGGTAAGGCATCACATAATTGTGATTAAGTACGGTAGAAAATATATGCCATCTAAAGATAAATCATCATGGAAGCAATGATGAGGCCCAGTGATGAGTAACCTCCATCATTTTTTTTTCTGTGCTGTTAAACTTCTAAGCACCTATTGCAAGTACATATCTTAAGGTCACTGAGAATATAAATGTCAAACTGAAAGTTTAAAATACGTTATATTTATTAACCATAGGTCTATTTAAGCAGTCACACATTGCTCTAATGCTATTTGATATCAAATTGTTTCGTGATTCATCCAAAATTTACACAGTCTGTATTTTTAACAAATAGATACTGCATTTATTCCAAATGTTAGATCTGAATTTGAAAGAAAATTAAAACAACTGGTAAATAATTTTAATTAGACGTTGTTCAAAGTAGATCCACTACTGTTATTTGTTTGTTTGTTTATTTTTCCAATTGAAGTACATAAATAAAATTTATACAAGATGAAGTGTACATAAAGAAATTAACGTATGTATCAAAGGAAAAAAAAGGAACCAGATGAAGCTAAGAGCTTTTCTAGTCTGGTCCAATCCAAAATTAACGTTAAATATTACAAAACAGAATGGAATAATGTACGCATATATACGCAAAAATGAATCGTAAGGGATTATAGGCTCAAAATACACAAGAAACAGATTAAGAAAGGTATAAAGAAAGTAGATGTTTTTTGAAGTACTGCTTAAACAAATTAATATTTGAGGAATTACGTAATTTTGTGTCAAGGGAATTCCAGAGGTGTACACCATAGCTTCTCACCTGAGAGTGGGCAAACATTGTTCTTGTGAAAGGTTGTACCAGATTATCTCTTCCCCTTGTAGGATAGTTATGACGAGTACTGTGTGAGTGGAAAAATGAGTTTAAATCATGGGGAAGTCGATTATTATGACGTCTATATAAGAAGATACCTAACTGATATTTATAGTGATCCTTTAGAGTGAGAATATTGAGGTTATAAAGATACGGAAGTGTATGGGTGTAAAGTGGAATATTTGAGATTAAGCGGACAGACCTCTTTTGAAGAACAAGGAGTTTATCGAGGTAAGTTTGGGAGGAATTCCCCCAGAGTAAAATACTGTAAGTAAGATGTGGGACTACTAGAGAGTTGCAGATAGTCAACAAAGTGTTACTGGGGAGATAATACCTTAATCTATTCATAACACCTACTATTCTAGAGATGGATTTTGCAACATTGTCAATGTGATCTTTCCAAGAAAGCTTATTGTCAATTGTGATACCTTAAAAAAATTGTGAAATTACTATTCTTTATTATGATACCATTGAAATTTAAGAAAAAATGAGAATTATCTGCCCTGCTGTTATCAAAAACCAACAACTTAGTTTTGTTAATATTTAAGGATAACTTGTTAGCAGCTAGTCAGTCAGGAACACGGTTTAATTCTAAGGATGCCACTTGAAGGGCTTCGTATACATTACGATTGTGCCAATAGACAGTAGTGTCATCAACAAAGAGTACAAACTTGAGTAAATTAGAAGATCGATACATATCATTAATATATAATATAAATAATAAAGGTCCCAAAATAGAGCCTTGTGCAACACCGACAGAAATTTCCTTCATGTCAGAATCTTTACCTTTGTACCGGACAAATTGTTTTCTATTTTCGAGATAACTTCTAAACCAATTTAGTGCCACACCCCGTACTCTGTACTTATACAATTTGTTGAGTAAAATACTATGATTTATGGTAACAAATGCCTTTGATAGATCAATAAACAAGGCTACAGTAGAAGTCCTATTATCCAGACTACATACAATGTCGTCCACAAATTTTAAGGCGGTCATATATGTAGAGTGATTTTCCCTAAAACCATGCTCTCCGGCATATAAAAGATTATGCTTATTTATAAAATTAAACAGTCTATTATAAACGAGTCTTTCAAAGATCTTAGAAATAGCTGGTAACACTGACATAGGGCGATAATTAGATACCATATCCGAATCACCAGACTTATACACAGGTATTACTTTAGCAATCTTTAACTCATTCGGGAAAATTCCCTCTCTGAAAGATAAGTTCAAAATATGAGTAAGTGGATCTACAATATATTCATACACATGTTTTAATACGTCACTGGTTATATCATCATAGCCTGCTGATTTTGCGTTTTGTAATTTCAGAATAGTAGATATAACTTCCTCCCGGCTTACAGGATGTAAAACGCAGGTATTAGACACATTAATTTCATTTAAATATGACTCAAAATTGACATTGCTGTCACCTATCTCATTGACTAGGTTTTCACCAACAGTTGAAAAAAAGTCATTAAACTTGATAGCATAGCCCATTATATTGAATGTAGTAGCATAATACAGTACTAACAAAAGAGAAACTTTGATTCGTTGGTTTGAAATATCAAGGAAACAGACATTGCAGAATGTAAATATCTGTACCAAATCCTGATTTAGTGTCAAACAACGATAACACCTTAGACTGGAAATTTGATGTTAGTTCGGTAAAGAAAAGCAAAATGGCAACAGAAAAGAATGGTTAAGTCCTTACTTAATCTAGAAAGGAACAAAAATGACCTTTGATGATGATTTCTCATCTTTAAGGAGTTTCCTCAATATACTGGCATCTGTTTGCGGCAAAAGCATTTATTTCCAACGTCGGTTTTCACAATTGATTAATTAATTTAAGTTTTGGTTCAAGGGAATTTCAATTCTGGACGGTCACGCATGTTACATACTCAAGAACCGAATGTTACCCGCATACAGTCTGGAACCGAGTCGGGTGTTGAGCCTTTAGTCTTTTGGTACAAATGTTAGTCCTTATAACAACATTGGCTGTCTTATAACTCTCACTGATTTGATGTTCTTTATTTACAATCTTGGTAATGTTCCAGAATAAACATAAAATTGTTCCAAGTAGTAATATTGATCTGTAATATTTTGAGGTGAGAAAATAATCATAAAAGTTTGCATTAAAAGATTTTCCGAAGCAGCAAGGAACTGATGTTATCGATTTCTTCTAGTCTGTGAGAAAACTGTAAATTACACTTTGAACCAATTAACCGCTATCATTCAGTTTATATCACACTGATTTTCACAAAGTCAACAATAAGCATACGTAATTTCTTATGTCGATGACACGAACCGGATGACAGATCACCCAGTAAACCATGATCAACAACTACGGATCAACATCTACACCTCAAATACATAAGAAATCAAGTAAATAAGGTAATTTGTTTTACCAAATACTACTACTACCAATGTTTGTCATAGATCATTTGTAATTTATGGTCCCAAATTGTGGAATGTCCTGTCTGTTTATCTCCGGAATATTCACAGTATCCATAGTTTCAAGAAACATCTAAGACATTTTCTCTTTTCAAATGCGTATAATTTTGTAATGAAACTCAATGTTAAGTAATTTTCGTTTATGCTTTCTATTCTGTTTATGCATTACATATATGATGAATATGCTTTCTGTTCTGTTTCTTATCAGTTACGATGCTTGGATTGTTTTCAGCACAACTGCGCACGTCTTGTTGTGAAGGTAGATGTTATGCTTAAACATTTCATTCATTCGTTGATATTCACTGGTGTTCTTACTCTCTTACGCAATGCACTTCCACGGCACATTCTTGACTTTCGTTACAATACCCTTATACTTCCATATTTGTCTTATTGTAATATTGTCTGGGGCAGTGCTCGCCAAACAAGAATTTATACTCTATTCTTACTGAAATCTCATAATGAACAAACTCCGTTGTCACCACAGGACACCCATCTTTTATTAAGTTTAATGTTTCAACATTATACAACCTTACCGATATATCATCTTTAATTGGTACACAACAATTGTTCTTTAATTTTTTAATCATGTTTAAATCTTATGGTTATGTAAATGTCTATCAAACTTGTTCGTCACACAATCCGTATACGTCTTTTCAGACTAACCCCCCACCATAAAATACAGTATTAGATAAATTGGTTTAACTATTTGGAATTACCTCTACATCCTTAACGCAGTATACCCTACCCCCTCGTTTTTAAAGGAAAGCGTAAGACCCATTTAATTTGTGAACAGAATTCATTTACTGGTTGTTACTCTTCTGCTTCTCTTTGGTGCTCTTATGATGTCACTCATTCCTTTTTATCTCTGTATTTTCTATTTTTATTTAGCTTTGGTTGTGTCTTTTCGAGGGAGTCTTTTTAATTAAAAAAATTATGTAAATTTCCTAGTTTATTTTATAAGGAAAGATTGAGATAAAGTTACCTGAGAACACATAAAAACTGGCCTTTAATAAATCGCAATTGAAAGTATTACAAAATGAGGGGTGTTATGGAATAAGAAGAAAAAGAGTTCAGCTCCTAACAGAAAGGTTTTGAGGTTGTCAGTACAAGACAAAGGAGAAGATAGACAATTTGAATTAATATCAATATTGGTATTATATTGATTGTGAATCGAAATCAACGTTCAAGGTAAATACACAAATATGATACAAATGATAACAATATGCAAACAATCTTAAGGCGCCAGAAAAAATATGAAATTTAACTTATCCCATAACTGGTAGGCTGAAGAAGATGATACTTTGAGATGACGTCACTTCACTCGTCGGGGCGGCGCGAAAGATAAAATAGATCTTCAATAGCAGGATTACCATTAGAGTTAATAACGTGAAGCGTCAGCGGGATATCGAATGTAGGAAACAATCCTGAGTAGGAATGGGACATCAGAGTGAACTGCCAGTTACAAACAGCAGATGAACACCAGTAAAAGGATGGCGTAAAAAGGTTGGTAGCCAGTCTTCACGGGAACAATGTCTCTTGAAAACGGGTCCTGGAACCAGTGATTTTTAGAATCCACAAATGGTTAAAGTGGAGTTGAGACACTGCAATGTGTAGTGGAATAACACCCGGAATAAGATAAAAGAAATCCACAGGTAACGAACGTGGGTTTCGTGAATAAAATCCAACGTACTTGAACAACGAGGCTATGACTGTAGGTAAAACGAAATGTAAAAGGGCTAGGGAAAAGGTTGCTCACAAAGCAACGAAACTTCCGTGGTGTAACGTGTCGTAAGAACCTCTGATCATCGATGAGCTCCCTCGCAGTTGGTAAGACTTTCGCGGAGATCAATGACGTACGTATTTATCTTCTGCGCATAAGAGCGTAAAAATATAAACAGCAATAAATTAAATAATCATGGAATAGGTATACACAATATGACAAGTATACGTAATATATTTCTGTCAACAGGGAGATTAACTTAGGGATCAAATGTAAAGAGGTTAGGTGCAGGTTATTCTCTCCCTTTTATTATATTCAATATTGAAATGTAATACGTTAATGGAGTATTTTGATTTCAAAGTATTGCACGTCTGTAACTGCATTTTTGAATTTCCTATTCAGATTTCTGGACTTTCTTTAAATCGCCCTCGATATCTTTGCGTCACTATGACGCCATGGCAAGCCTATCCTTATTACCTATATGAAGTGTGAGTCTATCATGGTTGTTGGGTGGGTGTGTGTTAATTACTAGTGAATACACTATGTTGCTGTACTTGATGCGTGGTAATGCGTTTTCCGAGGTCACAGTAATTGCTCTGTATCATTTCTTATCAGCTTTAACCACCTTACACACATAGCGCTACCTCTCATCAGGTCATACCGTGGCTATAACAGTATTTATACGTGTCAGCTGATTCGACTATTTGATATGTAACTAAGTTAAATATTTGTGTATTTAAAAAAATGTGGTCGTTTAATGTACCTGTTGAAGATCAAAAAGTAAAATTTTGAAGATTTTGCTGACTTTTTCTATGAGGAAAGCTAAATTACGAGTGACTTTTTGTGGCAACACCTCTTATGTATTGCAACGTGGGACATATCAAGTGAACAATACTCGATTGTGAGGAATTGGCAGTGAGACAAAGATAAATGGATATATTCTCAGATGAGTCCTATTTTCTCCGCTCAGTGGCTTGGTCGAGATGCATGGGCTGTTCGTTAGAATATATATAACGTAACGAACATTAATTAACATATAGTCCTACATAATCAAAAGGGTTTTTTTTGTTTATTTGAAGTCCTTATTTTCATCTCTGATCTGATCTGAGAGATTATGTTATCATCGCTTCATTACATTTTAGAGGAATTTGATTTCAGAATTTTTAGGTCATCTCTCTTGACGGCTTGAATTCGTCAGTGCTGCAATGTTGACAGACTTTAAAGAGAAAGGGAGAGGGAGAGTTTGGAAGTGTTGATACACCGTAGGGTATATGAATGATCCTGTATAACATCTCATGAGCTAATTTGCGAGAATCCAAACAAACGTGGATAACTTAAACAAGACTATAAACGTGTTCAAATAAAATTTCAATGATATATTGGAAAAACTTGGAATATAAATTGAAATGTTACTAAGAAGATTAAATTATGCCCAAGTAAAAAAAAAAATCATCGAGTTATGTACATGCGTAAAAAAATATTGGAATAAATATTGAAATGCTATTAAGGAGATTAAATTATGAAAACAAATAAAAAAAAAAGTCATCGATTTATGTACATGCAGAAAATTAAATTTTTCTTTTTTAATTGCAACACGGTTTGTCGCAGATGATAAATTTTAACTTTCAAACCATTTTTGCTTATTGAGATATTAATAAGTTGAATCGTATTTGGCTTGATATCACGAACAATAAGTTGTTTATGATGCAATACAACGATTGTCACTGGTGACCATTGCATCGCTTTTGAGGTGCGTGTGTCACTCTATTGTCACTAAACGTGTATTTAGTACTTGCGGGAAAAGTACGACATTACCAAAAGGTTACTTCGCGTCATCTGCCTAACAACTGCAATATTTAAGTAAATGTATGTGTGTGCTTTATTTAATTAAATGCATTCCCCGTCACCTTATAATGATAGACGTTTTGCATCGAATTCAAATAACAGGAAACAAGGGCGCCCTCCATATGGTTAAACGAGTACGGTTAAACGAGTATGGTTAAACGAACAGCGCCTTAGAGGTGCTGACTATTCCATACACGTATAATTGACGGGACGTAGGCGTGGAGGAGAGGTAGGTGTGACATATAGCGTACATAACTTTTGCATTTCATTTCCCAAATCGTGTGTAAGCATATGTGCTGTAAAGATTTGTTGAAAATATCTTTTCTGCCTCTCCCTAGCTTGTACATGGAATGCTGTTCTGCAAAGGTCCTCAAAGTTAACCTGATTTCTGCACTGAGGTAAACAGTGATGACCTTTAGACAACATCATTCCACCTGCAAAGCTATGACGACACATACTCATGTATATAATCATGTATATAATGAGGAGAGGCCTACTCTCTATTACTGTGACATCCATCATGCAAAGATTAATAATGTTATGAACGCAAACGCATGTATTTCGAAAAGATGTTTCTTTTAGCACATTTATTTTCACACTTAATGATTATGTGGTCCTTACATGAAGCGTTAAGTGTTATTAACTTATTCATTACATACAGATTGAGTCAACTGTGTTATAAAGATTGTGCAATACTGACACTCATTGCTGAGAATTACTGTTGCGTATCCGTAACAGTACTTGCTCAATTTACCAGGCCCATATTGTTGTAAAGCATAGGTCTCTACATGTAAAGGACAACTGAAGGTAATTTGCATAAAACACTGCACCATGTTGCGTTTATCTTCAGTAGAGTCCAGTTGTGTTGCAAACTCTTTGAAGTGCGACCAATTCTCTGAGTATATCAAATTGTTTTTAATACATTTCAAGGTACTGAAAAAAGACTTGTATTTAGTGAAGATAAAAGAAATGTGGATTATAGGGATTCATACATTCTTCCCAAATCAGAGGGATAAAATAGCTTACCTGCCAGTAAGTATACTTAACCTGTAAGGTACGAGTTAGCGGTAGTTTTTTGGGGAAGAAAAAGACAGACCATCCCGAGAAAAAAAAAAAAAAAATCTTTAAGCCATTTAGAGTTCGGAAGCTTACAATCAGTTTGTTTTTGGCCGGATTCGCGACATATAGAAAATTAGGAAGAAACGATTCATGACTTGTCACTTTGATCACTATTGTCTCTGACACTGCGGCTTCAACAAATAAAATAAAAACTAGCCTACAGGGTAGGTATGATGTAGGTATCAGCTCATCAATCTGCTTTGTCTCCTCGTCAGTCAAGTAAGACACCTTCTTATACCAGATGGAGGTTTTGCTCGTGACGTCATAATTAGCAAACTTGTTACGCAGCCATATTGAATGGAATCAATTTTTGGTGTAACTAGTACCAGAGGGTACTGTTTCAGTTACAACGTATGGTGGTTATTACGATATGTTCATATTTTTCGCTGCATAATCGGTCAAGGGAATGAAATGGTCCTTTGAACTGACGTAGGTTATACAAATCGGAGAGGCAAGAAGCCCGGACTTCCCTGACTGACGTTCCACTTTTTCCTGCAAATGATGAGAGAAGCAGACGAGTTGGTAATAAGCAGTTCATCACCGTACGGTACAGTATGCGCGAATGTAAGCTCGTTGATTTGCTTTCCGTCCAATTACAGAAATCGGAATTCTAATAGCTAAAGTATAGGCTTTCGATGCATTCAATAAAGGGATTCCACGGGGTCGTGACGTCACTGCAAAGCCTTTATAATGGCGCTGTAATAAAAATAAAAGCAAACGTTAGCGGTTCCCACAGAGTTGTACGTTATCTGGCTTAAGTAAGCGTCTCTTTTCAATAGCTCGTCAACACTAATTAGACTGTCCCCAGTGAAGCCAACGGAAGATAGTCTTTGGCTGTCGGAACATGGCCGACATGGAACGCTAAAAGACAAAACGAATCCTGTAAAAAAAGTCCTACAAACAATGGGCGTTAATAACAGGACCCGACCGTTTCTTGTCTATAACAGAACCCAAGATATCTAAGATATTTTTTTTTCATACCAGCATTTAAAAGTAATCAAAAATCGTTTCACACGCTTTCAGAGCTGGCACGAAGGTATCTTACAGACAACTGTCACTGCACTCTGAGATTAATCTCCTTCGTGTGTGCATGCTCACTTTCGAACAATTATGATAATACGAGGTAAGGGAAAAAAACAAAATGTAAACTGTTAAAGTTTTGTACTGATTAAGCTTCTCCATATTTTTATGGCGTAGAAAATTTTATAGTCTAATGTCTTCTCCAAGAGTCTAAGTCTAAACGTCAGTTTTCATTGTGTACCTACCCAATCAATTCCGAGCTTACGTACGTGTACTTGTAAGTCCGGCCGCCCAGCTATCCATACAAACAACACTGATCAAGTAGTGTCAACAGATGAAGTAGTGTTATTTGAGGTGGGTATTTCTTACCCTCTGTGATGTAGAGTAGAATGTATGTCATCATGTGAAAGATGTTTGTTTCTTCTTATCAAATAAATGTGACAAAAAGTTACTATTGTCATCTAAACGTTTCTTAAACGTATGGGTTGAAAATTCATCCGGTAAGTTCGTTTTAGATTAACAGACTTAAAATTAACGACACAGCTATATGTCTCCGCATAGGCTGATGTTTTTCGTTAGGTTGATACATAACTGTCTATACGTAGCAAATTTGGTAATCTGGATCGGACGTTATGCCTTTTTTTACAACGTTATTGCATGTTGTTACAGCATGACTGCTGTACGCTTTCTTGCATGAATTTTGTAGGACCAACAAAAATGTCGAGACAATTTTCATATTCAAACTGGATGATGGGTTGAAAGTTCTCTTTCATATTTTGTGTCAGGTTATTTTGCACTCTGCTTTCTCTTCCCTGAAACACTGACAAAGAACAAAGGTAGATGACTAGGTGATTGCCCACACTACACTACTCATGTTCCAGCTTTAAATGGTATGGGCCAAATTTGGATTTTCGTGAAAGAGAAAAAGTTGGTGAAAAAGTATTTAAACTGTTCTATCAGAGATAAGCAATCACGTACAACACGTACATTCAATCAATGAACGTATACTCCATATTCACATATGTTAACATGGTCTGTTATTCCAAGTATTTTTTTACAGAATCTTATTCATTGTTAGTATCTGCGTATTTTCATTGTTGTTTCTGTGATCCCGCAATCAGATCCGCGAAGATTCTTCCAGAAAATACCCCTGTAGTCGTCGCGTTCGTACTCGCCATTTAGATTCGAGTAACCGCATGAGTGGTAAGTAGGGTCGTAAATTTCGTTCTTGTTACGGCACCATTTAATATGGCTAGAACCAGAGCAGCCCTCACAGTTAGTGCACTAATTGTGCCAATAATAAAGAAACACACCATTATAATATGAAGATTAACAAGCACACTGGGGATTGCAATAACAATCCCTATAACAATACCAACAAGAATAGCAACGGCAATCAGACAACTCGTGGCGGCCGGTAGCTACACTCTTGCTGAATGTGTTACAGTATTCAGTGGAGCCAGTACTACTATCGTCTGGATACCACCATCCACCGCGATGTTTTTCGGCTCAGTCGTATGTTCTGGACCCAACGTTGTCTCGATCATAAGTGCTGAATCGATACCCCGAACTTGCCCCCATAGCATTGTTACCTGCAAATAATTCGAAAAAGTGGTCGTTAATAAAATTTAATTTGTTTTGCTGGTTGTTATTGTTATTTATATACTGTTTATTTGATAATTAACTTGTGGCACTTACTTTGTTTTCTTTTTCTGCAAATTATACTATAATGCGTTTGTAGTTGCCTTTTGATACGCTGTTGAATGTGATTTACTATTAAGCTGTATTATTTAAAGTTGTCCATCAGATCCCGAAACCGATCCTCCCTCAATAAAAGATTGTCTCTGTTAGTCATCCAGGGTGTGTTGCTAAGCGATGTTCGTGTGACATATCTTCCAAGTGTAGGCTTACCTTTTGGCGGCTACTGATGTGTTAATATTCCAATTAAATCGCAATTCCATGATACCGCAACATGTTTCCCGTGTCTCTCGTAAATATTAATTTCATAGTATGATTCCGTGTTGGAAATGTGACCTTGAATATGTTGTTATCAAATCGAGTTATACTACAGAATTAATGTTTGCAGCTGTAAGGAATATGTAATATGAACAGTGTAATAGAAATATCAATAATTGTACTGTTGAACGAATCTTTAAATCATTGCTTTCAAAACTCACTCAATGAGCTTAGAGATAACATATTTATCTTCCAATGTTTGTATGCACTGCAGACTTTTAACAAGTTGAACAATCAACCACAAAATGATGTTAAGAGTTTCCTTTCCACTAACCAGCAGTTCCACTGTAGCCACCCAACGATAGTTGGTACCGTTGGCCTTCGTCACCGATCCTGAAACTTGAGTAACGAGTGTAGTATGATGACCCTTCTCTGTTTCTCTTGTCCATACATAACTGATACGAGCCATGATTGGTCAATGTGTGTATCTTATTGTTTCCTAGCCAGTGATCTCCCCCAAGATTACCAAAGCCGTACTTGTAATCGTTCCAATCACGATAGAAACTAAGCGATCTACTCGTTCTTTTCTGGACAACCTAATGAAAAAAAAGTAGTCAATGGATCAATGTAGAAATTAAATTAGAAGCGAACTGTACTATTCAGGATATGATATGTTGGTTATTTAACAATAAATGATAACCATAGATTGTGCTTGGCATGATGGCAGATTTTATCATTCAAAGCCACCGGTGTTAAAAGTTATTTTAATGTACTTCATCATGTGGTATTAAAAACGTTAGTATTTTCTTCCGTATGATATTGCATGGTCAAGAGGATTTCATATAGATCTCGACCAGAAGATGCATCGATAATAGGTTAAGCCAAATTGATTTTTATTGGTGTATAGGACTATTTGCAGAGTTCCGTTTAAGTGTATTATGGAAAAATGTACACTCTTAATTCAATGGCGAATGAATTGAGTGCAATGTTAACAACGCACCGTCCATCCACCGTCGGACATCTCACCGTACACCTCAAATCCAGAACTCCCTGAAGGGTAGATGGTATATACCATGTTTCGTCTTCTACCAGATCCATGAAGATCAGAACAATCTCGTGGTCCATTCCGGGTACACGTAACACCGTTTCCTTCAAACCACTCATTGCAGGTACATACACCTACGCCATTCCTCTCCTCACATCTTGCGTGGGTACTACATCTGTAGCTCTCCCTGGTGAGTCGGTTATTGGAACACCTAATTCTCGATGAACAAACAGAATTGACGTTAGATTCACCTCCCTGAAAATATAACATAATGTTCAAGTCAATGCACGATGCAAGCATGTCAACACTACAAATAATGAAAAAAATTAAGGAAATTTAACTCACTGTTAGCACACGTGATCTTTGTACATCGTAACAGGGATGGCGTGTACAGGTAACTCCATCACCTTCGTACAACTGGTTACAGTTACAATTACCGAAACCACTCGTCTCTTCACATGTTGCATAACTACTACATCTGTAGTTTTCCTTGATGAGTACGTTATTGGAGCAAGTAATTCGCAATGAACACACTGAATTGATGTAAGATTCACCTTCCTGAAAATACAGGATAAGTTTTAAAGTAAATGTGATGAATATTATGAAGGCGTCTACTAATGATTCCAGAACATAACATAGCTAAAAAAAAACAACTCACTTCTAACACACGAGCGCTCAGTTCGTCGTAACATGGATGGAGAGTACAGGTAACACCATCTCCTTCAAACCACTGGTTACAGGTACAGTTACCGAGGCCATTCTGCGTCATTGCTGCAGCTAAATGCCTCATTAGTAAGGTTGTTATTACTGCAGGTTAGCTGCCACGTGCAAGAGGAATTGATAACAGATTCACCCTCCTAAAGAAATAATTGAGACAAAAATAAATAAATAAAAGTGACCTAAAGAACTTGTGAGAAATGCAAAGGGAAAAAAAAATATAGAAAATATAAGATTGCTGTAGCAAACGTTGTTCTTTAAAGTTCTCCAAAACTCACCACAAGTACCACGTCGTTTTGTCTATTATAGCAGCCACATTCTTCTTTTGGTATGCAGCTACCTTCATGGATCATGTGGTTCTAAGGGCAGATGCATCTTTGCGGCTCTGAATAATGTGATGGGATACAGTCATTCGGATTTTCACAACTTTTCTCGCATATACTTCTATTCTTGTATTGTTGAACTGTAATACACCACGTGACGTTAAATTCTGAAATGAGATCAAATAAGAGTAACCTTTTTACATGAAGGATTAAAGTGTAACAGCTGGTAACTGTGTCATCTTAATGGATTTGAATGCATTTGAGTTACCTAGCTCTCTGAAAATCTCAAACACATAAAATCTTATGTTACATTTACCCGAGACTTCATGGTTTGTATCAACACTGAGTAGGGAATAGCTGCCCCACTCATCTGCTATTCGAAAATTGTCATATGTCAGATAATATGATTGCCCTTCGGTATTTTCTAAATCAATGCGCAGCCGATATCTCTTTTGGTTTGTCAGGTACGCCAGTTTTTCGTTTCCGATCCAAAATTCACTTGCCAAAAAACTTAAGTCCGAATTTGTAATCGGTCCAGTCACGAGTGTAGCTAATAAAACCATCAAACCGCCTTTGTATAACCTGCAAGGGAAGCAAAGTTTACTGATCTCCAGTATCAAATTCCTATAAGCATGTATAATTTTCGTAAAATTTCTATAAGCATGTGGCTTATTGAGTGATCTTTTACATGGTTAAACTCGAAGTTTCAGTATATACAATTTTTGTATAATACTGTACGTCTTTGAGTCAAAATTGTCTTCTTAAATATGACGCCATTACATAAACGGTGAAAAATTTCCACCACAGAGATTTATTCTCCAAAAGTTTTCGATGATGCTACGATATCATTGCAAAATTAGTCGTTGGCACACTTTGCATTTTTTCTTTAAAGAATTTGTTGTTGTAACCAATCATTTTCTCTTCAGAAACCATTTAATACCGGTATCTCTGTAACAGTTGCTAGTGTCACTAGGTCTTTTAAATATGTTCCAACATATCCTATGTGTTTAACTACATTAAAACTTGAAACTAAAAACAAAGAAACTGTTTGAATGTCTTCAACAAAAGTAATAGATTTGCTGAATTCATGAGCTTTATGCACGTAGAACTTTCTAACGAAGAATTGCTTCACTTGTAACGGTCTAATGAGGTTAGGTTAGTTAAGGTTAAGTTAGGTTAAATGTCTTCTTTTATTTCTGCTTTTGGGAATCCTAGGGCTAATTAAGTTATTGACATCATATCAAGGTTACTACTTTCTTTGTTCACTTTGCCACTATATTGTTCATTATTATTACATCTTTAATTCCAGTACTACGCTTAGTGCCTTCTATGGGATTATTACAATGGATTCCAGGAGTGATGTCAAATACGAAATGAGTTATTGACTCATCAAACGTATTTCAAAAGGGTAATGTCAACACAACTTCAAATTCATCTTTTCTCGTTTAAGTTTTTCTTACTTTACATTTTCTTCATCTTAAAAGCATTCATTTAATTCATCATTTTCGTAGCCAATTTAGCAATTTTATTATTCTTTTCTTTAGGTTTTATTTAAACAAAATGCTTTGACTCTTGGAGGAGTTAATTTTCCTGTTTAAGTCTCCCTGCTGGTGAAGCTCCGTCAATTGTTTCAGTATCATTTTATTTCCATTTAGTATCTTTAAACCAACATTTGAATCCTTCTCGTTTCCGTTCATTGTGATTTTAACATTTTTATGTCACCATTACTGTTCATTTCTGTGGTTTACGGTGTAAAGTGCTTTATTTAATGAATTTTATTTCCTCTTGGATGACATTATCGATGCATCACTTCTGCAGGTTCTTTAACATTTACTTGAAATCAACCAATGAATACTTCAAACTACTAATTTTTCCAATTTAATTGTTTATCGTCTTTTTGAAAACCGGTTATCTCTCTTTTACTGTCATTTGTGGCCTTTCGTCTTTAAAAAAAGAAATACAAAGTCACACAAAGTCAATAAAAGTAAAGGCCTGTCCACACAGGATTCGTTGCGCTCCAATCCGGATACGACACAGCACGTCACTTTTATCACTTTGCACGTAAATCAATGGAACCGTCCACACAGGATGCGTTACGTTGCGGCACGATGGATGCGGAAAAACAAGTTGACGGACCCTTCCTGATGCGTCAAATTTTGGCAAAGTCCATGTGCGTTCAGAAACAGAGTTGACGTACGGAAGCATGCGTCAACTTTGATTTCTTTCATGTTTTTCTTTCATAAAGTACAATTTAACGGGATATGGATGCAAAGTGGTACTATGTTTGAGCTTAAACTCACAATGAAAAGCCTGTAAAATAGGTAGAAAGGCTCATTTTTTTGGGGCATTTTTTCACAACATTGGGAATGTGTACGAAGGCCTATGATTCTTTAGGTACCCACTACCCTTGCGATGTTATTGATTTCGGTAGTGGAAAAACAGTTGTATTCATTGTTGGGGCGGTAGGCAGGAGAAGTATGGACACTAGACATGGCTGCACAGGCACATTTCATGGCACACGAGAAAATATAAATATACAATGTAGTGTATATAATCAGTGGTGTAGCTTCGGGGGATAATGGGATCGAGCCCTTCTCCTCAATCGCTCCACAAGCGATATGGGCCAATAATAATAAAAAAAAAACTTCACTTCGACTGGTCTACTCAATCTTGATAGTGATAGACTCTGACTGTAGAAAATCTCCATTCCAATCAATCCACTGAAATCAGTGGCGTGACAGGGGAAGGCCGTTAGGCCACTCCTCTCACTGATGACGATTTGTTTTTGTTTCTAAAAGTATGCAAACTAACACAAATTTTACTTCAAAAGGTAGCTAATGTGCCACCAGATTGCATGCAAGGACACCTAATGTTTCAAACGCCTTCAAAGGAGGAAGGGGACACTCCTTCCACTAGGACACCTCCCCCAGGCCGGCCGATTACGCGACACACTGCATGTCATTACACTTCCATGAGAGATATCCTGGGTACGTCACTGACTGAAATCCATCGAGATAACCCACTTTGAAGAATTTTGTACAAATTCGGATAAATTGTAACAAACTGAATGTGTTTAGGAATAAAAATCAAATCAAATTTTACGCTTTTTCTTGTCCATAGAACTGCATTGTCATTGGAAACTACACACTGCATCTCAAAGTCACGCATCTAAATTGACGTAGTGTGAACGTATCCTGTACAGACAGGCATGCGTCTTGATGTTTACGGAAGGATGTGGAATAAAAAAAAAAAAAAAAACGTGTATCCGGAACGGAACGGAACGCCGTCCTGTGTGGACAGGCCTTAACACTTGGCGGTATGGGATATTCATGGGGTTTACTTTCAGTAGCACAGTTATTTGGAAAGTTCACATTGTAATAAATTGTATCAAAGGTAAAACAAACATTATCTTGTATTAAATCCGGCACTGTCTGGACCTAGCATACCTATCACTAGATAGTATTAATAACGTGAATCAAGTTAGAATATGAGGTAGGCCTAACATGTAAAATAGTTTACACCAGGCTTACATTAATAGGTCTTTTCTGATACATTATTACGTGTATGTGTGTACCAACTTTGGTGAATAAACATCGTGTTTCCGAAAAGTAGATTCATGCTAAAAAATACCGACATGTTGCTCTGCACTACAACAAAATTATAAAGCAACGTGGAAGCCAGAAAAAAAAAAAAAAAAAAACGGGCAAGTCACCCGAATTGGCTAATTCCGTCTCGAGTTGTTTGTTTGTGGTTGCCGAGCAGTGAGTGAGGGCAGTTTCGCGCAACACATGACTAGGCTAGGCCTAACGATCAACCCTACTTCTCTAAGACTCCGAGTTAGATCAAACGGAATGTTTATTGTATGGCTGATGTTATCATTCCAAATTAGTAACATTTCGTTCGCTAGTAAGTTTTAATATCATGCATATATCTGGGACTGGAGCTCTGTAGGCTATATACCATTGGATTCGTGTCCACTTTGCAATATAGGTCTAGGGTAGATACGCTCCACCTACGTAATATTATATTTCTTGAACACCACCACATAGCTAACTTAGGCCCAACATAATCACCTGGTCCATACATATGAAATAGATCCTGCCCCGCTGCCCCCCTCAGTAGTAGTAATAAATGTCGAAACCATTTTTAACATGGTTTTATCTAGCATCTTCTTTCTCTTCTTCTTTGAACCAAAATCATTCTGACAGAGTGTTAGTGGTACACTAGTTATCGTTTTGTCAACAGGATGTCCTTTTTTACCTTCTAACCATTGAATTTTTCTTGTTCGCAGCGACGTAATGGGTTGAAATTTTTTTTTTTTGGGGGGGGGGGGATGCTGTCGATTTCTTTTGCATTTTATGAAAACCTTAAAAAAAAAAATAGACCTATCTTGGCTATGTATTTAGTACAGTGTCATTGGGGAACCAACACTACTGCTTTCAACGGTGATATCATAGATATGGAATGTCAACAAGATTTCGCAATCGATGTCATCGTGGTTAAGCTATCATAGGAAGCGACATCAGAAGTGATCTCATGCAGTCAAATGCGCATGGACTGACCTGAACTCCGAGGAGTGGAGTATTTAGAACTATGATCTACTTTCCTATCCCTTTAATAACCTGCTTATCGTTTGCTTACGAACGAATGGGTCCAGGGGCTCATCAGTTCAGGCTTTCACTGTCAAAGCCGAAGTGGAGGTTCAGAGGCAAAACCCCGAGAAAAAACTGAGGTTTGAACATATTTCTAGGAGGAAAAAAAATCATGTCTCAGAATAAAAATATTTTAGTTCGTAATGCATCACTCAGTGCAAAGATTCCACATGACTTCTATGTATAGTTTTTCCTCCAAGGTGACAAAATGAAAACTCGTAAAAAGACAATGCTCAAATGATATAATTTGCAATCTATTGACACTCTTCACACATTTACAAAACGAGAGTGGTTAGGCTATCATAGGAAGCAACGTCAGAAGTGATCTCATGCAGTCAAAAGTGCATGGACTGAGCTGAACTCCGAGGAGTGGAGTATTTAGAAGTTACTTAACAAATGGAGTTGTCTTTAACTATGATTGACTTTCCTATCTCTTTAATAACCTCAGTGCTTATCGCTTGCTTACGAACGAATGGGTCCAGGGGCTCATCAGTTCAGGCTTTCACTGTCAAAGCCGAAGTGGAGGTTCCAGGGCAAAGCTCCAGGAAAAACTGAGGTTCAAGCATATTTCTAAGAGGAAAAGAATCATGTCTCAGCATAAAAATATTTTAGTTCGTAATGCATCACCCAATACAAAGATTCCACATAACTTCTACTTATTGTTTTTCCTCCAAGGTGACAACATGAAAACTGGTAAAGAGACACTGCTGAAATGCTATAATTTGCAATCTATTGACACTAGTCACACTTTTGCAAAACGAGAGGTAAATGCAGTATCTAACTCATCATGGACTAGATATACACATGTATCTATCCTATACTTCAGCAGTATGTAATGGCGGGGAGGAGCAACTGCGAGGAGAATGTTCTGACTGTCCCGCCTTCCTTGGTTTCCTTACTATGTAAGTACGGACTCAATTCAGTAGGGTTGGGTGTTTAAACATAATACACTGTAAACGCCTATGGAGATGCAGCATCTGAAAATGTACAAAGTGGGGTCTAAAAGTAGATCTAAAGATTTTACCCTTTGTCTCATTGGTCTGTTACGATTGACTCGTTGCATGCATGTTGAATGTGTGAAAAGCACATGCGTTGAGCAAACCTAATATCGCTTGTCAAGACATTCGAGCATTATTTCGTGTTTCTTTCTAATTAAACATACAATCTAATATAACATATTACAATATATCGCAGTACGAACAAATATTACAGTCAGATCTGCTTAAATGTATGTTCCTGTATTAGCATGAAATTCTGTGGAAGAAAAGAGTAAAATTTGGCATATGTTACAGCAGTCATGTCATCCCTTCCCAGGTAGCTAGTGGATTTCGAACATTTTTTCTTGTTCTAATTGACTAGTAATTACTTGAAAATTTATCATTATTCGTCACTACTAGAATCAGTCACATCATAATATTTGATTATAAAGTCAATCGATTGGGAGTACTTTTAAATTGGTTTACAAACTATTACTGACCATACTTGAATACAATTCGATTTGTCAATGCGTTAAGATTGAATTCGTGGTGATAATAACATAATACCGTACATGAAAATTAATCAAATTCTCAAGCAATGGACGCTTAATAATTTAAAAACAAAGTGACATTGTGCGAAAAAGTGCATAAATGTTCTCTATTGAAAAGAAGGAAATAAAACATGCATGGTCAGCCACAATAATCCATATGCTGTTAATGTTCTCTGCAACAGATTACCTTGTTGACTTTTTACTCCAGTTTTTTTTCTCTGCACATTGAAAAGCAGTCCCAGAAAATTAAATAGCATAGCAACCTATACTAATTCCTGATTGTTTTTATTTTTTAACGGTGTGATATTATTTCTGCTGTTGAATATTGGAAAGAGATGAGAAATACTTTGGGAAGAGATGAGAAAATAATTGTAATGTTTTGATGATTTTTTTTTCAGATTATTGTCGGGACCACTGTTTATTCCATTAAAACTAAGGGAGAGACCCTCTTTGTTTTCCACGATTAGAAGACACCATAAACGCACTAGGTAACCATAAACATGTACATAATGTACTTTAAAGTACGATATTCATGATTGTAATGTTGGAAGCTTTTTGTCTGGAAAACTGACATCGATCATGACAATAATCAAATATTTAAACGTTACTTAAAATTTGATGCAATTTGATTCATTATAAAGCTTAATTATACCTTTAGAAAGACACAAAGGAAAGACTGAAATTACAGATCAGATTTGCATGAAATGCAATGGCGATTGCTTCGGTTATAAATAAAGTTAATGCAATAGTCATTGTGTCCTTATTTCGAAAAGTAAGCAAGAAAAAGAAGTGTTAAGAAGTCACGTTGATGTGAATCTAAGTCCAGCAATTCCAAAACTGATTTTTAATTTTTGAAAGATGCATTTTAAGCCCTACTTTTATAAGGAGACAACTAGTGATGAATTCCAATTTTTAATTTTGCTATCCACAGTTGGAACGTATTGTAAACTGTAGAACCAAAAACCACTATCATTATATGCATTAACATACAAAGGTGTTCAGGCACTAACAGGATACAATGCTGGAACCACCATGCACTGTCTTATCCTATGCCCTGCTGTGTTACGGAAACAAACCAAACAAAGTAAAGTCGGTTCGCATTGTATCTGTGATAACATGATATGCCTCCACACCGTGTGAGTGGGTCAAATTTTTACGGCAGGGATGGGAGTTTTGATGAGTTTTGTAAGAACGAGAGGGTTCGTTCGGGATTTATGACCCTTCAAAGATTAGCATATGTCTTCCAGCACGAACAAGAGAAATAAAAAAATATTGGACAAATCCAACGTTCCATTTCGACTATAATATTGTGATATTAAAAAATGAATTAATGTAATACTGTGCGTATTGGAATGTTAACTACATAGTGCCTCACAGTTCATGACCGGAGGCCTATTCACTTTTCGCCTTTCGCACTCTATTTTTCGTTTCATCATCCATAAGTACTTCGTTCAATGTGCTTTAAACTTAAACCTTTCGTTACCTTTCTTTCTACTTTCCAATTGTATCGTATAAGATGACATATTTTATTCCCATGATTTTCAATGGTAATATCATGCAAATGAATCATCAAATAACCAGTGGATAACCTAGGCTTCCGTAAGAAACGTCTGTTTTCAGATTCCCGGATATCGCTGTGCTATAACGTGTGTCAGCAATATATTAGCAAATCTGCATTCATTCTCCACTTTGACAATCGGCGAAGTTCCTCAAAGAGTCTGAACATCTGAAGATCTAAAAAATTGTATTTTCTTACTTTCTTTGTGTAAGGATGACTGACCTTGTGATATCTTTTGCTGCGATATTCTTTATTTTTCTTGGATCAGAGGTAATTCCATTCTTTATTTTCGCCTCTTGATAATATATTGTTTTACATTTGAGGAGAAAAGACGTGGTATTATTTTTCCAGATTAAATGAGCATGTCATCCAGTGGAATACTGCTGGACAAATTCCTTCCTTTTCCCCCGTCATCTTTGCAACAGTAATTTTATTATGGCAAAATTGAAAACATGTATGATCCTTCATACCTTTTTTTATATTGAAAGTTGTCTTTCTAGTAATTCTCTTTACCTTTTGAGATTGACGAAAAATCTTGCTTGATTGCTTAAATAACACATGCTGCAAATTACCACGAAATCATTGACCATTTCAGTATTTTGTCTTTAATCGTTCAAAAAAGTTACGTAAAAGAATGACTCTAAACATAATTTGTAGTATGGAAACTATTTTAAATTATTTTTTCCTGACACTAGCCAATACTAGTACATTCAAAAGACATTTAAAGATAAACTGTATTTATCGTTAGCTCAATCATATTTCTACGGTGAGATAATTTTGCTGTCAGGCTTGTATTGTTCCCTGAATGTCACAATTTCTTAATTACTATAGTACAAGATAAATATTCCACAATGTACATGTTCTCCTTTGGTCATCATGAGTGAAAATGTCAGGATACAGTTAACTTTTAAAGAGTTTAAGGACTTAACGAATGTAAAACATACATCACCAATGACCATCACGGATGAACTTGCACTGTAGATAATTTGGGGTTTAGTTAGAAACCTACACTGTCAGTAAATAATTATATTTTTTTTTATGCTACTTTTGATGTAAACAGATGCAATATCTTTATACTTGCTGCTTGAGTAGTTAAATTTAAGGTTGACATTTCACATATTTCACATATTTTCACATATTAAATTACCATTACGGTCTTTAACATTTCGAAGTTGAACGAACAAAAAAAAAGTCTTTGAATTGTCACTAAAGGATGATATAAATGAAAACTGAAATTTGGTAAATTTTTAAAACTGGTATTATTTAACTGTTCTCCCTTCTTATTTTTTTTCTATTCCGTAATAAAATCAAATTTGTCATGACAGTTCCTCGCACTAACATCAAGGATGTTCAGATCTCTCACATGTGTGCATTTTGAACATCTGAGGTTTGATGATTTCATAACTTCATTTGATTGTTTCAAGAGCGGAGGATAAAATAAAGATAATGTAGGGTTTCTGAAATGGTAATTAAAGCATGTACAGACCAACAGGAGACCCCCTCCCTTCAAATTACGTCACAATGTATCATACGAACAGTGAGGGCCCTAGAAAGAAAAAATGTCTCCTTTGTAAGGGCTGTATTTTGGCATGTGCCTTTTTCACCTTTCGTTTCAACTCTGACAAAAAGGCTTTGAATGGAACATGATGAAATGACAAAGCGTTTTAATAACGAAGTTGTTTATGGTAAGGCTATGCAGCATATTAAAAACGAAAAAAATAAACAAAAACCGTAGCACCCTGAGTTCGTTTTCGAGATTCGCTTTACTCAAGCTATAACTTCTCAGATTATCTACAAAACAGAATCTGAATATTACTTTGAAATGCACTTGGAAACTTATCGTAATTAATAAGTTTACCGTATACGATAATAACCTTGTTAGACTAATAAGAATATAAAGCTGACAAAAGTATTCAAAATGTAAAAAACAAATAAGTAAAAGCAAAATCACAGAAAAGAAGAGAATTTATTGTTACTGTTAGTAAACACGTTATTGGTATTGTCTATAGCCTCCTACAAGGATTAATCTCTTCTTTGAATGATTTTCCACATACTATACTGAGAAAGATTTGTTAAAGAAATTGTCCCATCATGATATTAGAGGTTAAGTCAGTCTGAATTGGATAAAAGTTTCAAATAGTATACAAGTCTCAACTTTCATAGTGTTGATTCATAACTAATGGATATTCATGGATGTTCTGTAAGGCCCTGCATTAGGCAAATCACCGATACTTTTCATTCTTTACGTAAATGATATTCATTACGTCACTGAAAACTGTTCCACCGTCTTCTTTGCGGATGGTATTAATATTTTTTTTAAGAGACGTAGTCTCATGGAAATGAAAAGTAAAATTTCCGGGGAGCAGAAAATTTACATGTCTGGTTTTCTGCAAATAAACTTTCTGTTAATGTAGAGAAACAAGTTAGAACGATTTTATCAATAAATTCTAAATATTTGAACGTCGATATTAAAACGAAAGGACAGTGATTGAGAACGCAGATTATGCAACATCTTTGGGGGTTATTAATGACTCTGGCCAAACGTGGACAAATTACACCAATTCCTGCCAAAATTTGCACGTATTATTAGGATTTTTTTTTAGATTAAAACATTCTCTACCTAAACATGTTTTTCTGTCATTGTTCATTACCCTGATTTATCCACACCTTACTCATTGTATAACCGCACGGTCTACCACAACACATGCTAATATTTAGAAACCCCTGACTATCCAAAAGAAAGTAATTCGTCACATTTCGTTTGGAAAATTCAATGATCATTCAAGTAAACTATTATTTGCCTGAATATCCTTAAACTTCCTGATTCAATCATCGTTAGCATTGGCATATTTTTTAACATATCTCAATAACTAATCTGAACCCATCACATTTGCCAATTTCGTTAAACAACAGAGACGTACGCAAATCAACACAAGACAGACTGAACGCATGTACAAACCATGTCCTCGTATAAACATTGTTACATAAAACTTACGCTATTGTGCTAATTCTTGTCAGAACTCATTGCCACGTAGAGACAAAAGGAATCTAAGCGCCTATTTCTTTACTTATTTATTAATTTTTACTCTTATTATATGCCTGTTTTGCTTAAATATTTCATATGTAAGTGTTTAGATACATATATTTACACATTTGTTTTCGTCTTCTTTTTCTTTTTATCTCGTCTCTGATTTCTTTTGTATTTCTCATTTTTTATTTTGGGAGTGACTCTAGTAGTAAAACCTCAGAAGGTTTGTCAGAACACTTTGTTTCTCATTATACTGACACTCATAAAATACATTATTAGCCTGCCCTTGAAATGCTTAAGTTTCAACGTGCAACGTGTAAGTGTATCAAGGAGAACGAATTAACTAACGTTTATTGATTCCTTTGTGGCTTAAATCTCCTTTCTCTTTCTCAGCGTTCATTATCCCTATTTGTTTTATATTTTCAATCTACTGTTTTACCTTTGTTGCAATTCAAAGAGCAAGGTGCAAACACAGCTTAAAACTTTCAAATATGGCACCGTCTTCTCATAAACAAGAACGCCTTATCACGGTGTGCAAAATTTACTGCCCCCAAACATCATGGCACTTTTAGAACACGCAACTTCTGATTGTTCCACGTGTAGAAAGAAAATATTATTGTTGAAGCAAAAATATTCTCCTCTTCTGGCACAGGTACTCACAGTGAATGGATACATTAACTCACAATCTAGTAAGTTGTAATGGTGTGTATACAATTGAGTACCTATAAATGAGGTTTATCTGGTCATACATGGTCTTTAGAATTAGTTTTGTGGTAAGATTTTCTATTCTTAAGCCATTCAAGTTTCTAGTCAAACTACTATGATAAATCGATTACATAGAGAACAACGATTGCCATCATAAGTATTATTACGAAGTAAATATTATTCAGTTGAGTTATACATTTATTTACTGTATATGGTTAAAGAAACGTTTAATAGTATTTATGACAAATTAAATACGATACCAAATAAATGCTCATACTTTGCTTACTTTCTTAGATATTCCACATTTTCTGTACCAATCTGCGGAGTATCCAAGAGACTGTCAAGAGGCTATCAATCAATGTTCATCTAACAACGTCAAATCAGGTGTTTACCTGATCAAACCTGACCAGTACCCAGAACCATTTGAGGTTCATTGTGACAACAACGGCACTGGTGGTGAATGGACGGTAAGCTATACTATGTCATCACTAGGTGGATTTACATTTGGGGTCAATTAACAAGTTACTGAAAATGACTTTTATTGTTTTATAATAAGGGTTTGGGTTTTGATTCATGTGTTCTTGCACACTGACACTAATCTTAGGAAATTGGAAGAAATCTTACTAGTAAAAAAAAATACTTAGATGCTGATTGTAATTGTACCCTACCAGTATTGCGGAACATTTATACTGGTTCTAGAGTGATCGAGCTAATACCCTTAAATGTAATCCATGCACGGGGTGTTACACATTAAAGAGTAAAGAGAAAGAACGTAATTCTTAGTTATCTGGCAGGAACGTCGCGTTCTTCATTTCGCAGGTTATACAACAGAGGTTTGATGGTTTTGTGAACTACACCAGAAGTTGGAACGATTACAAACACGGATTTGGCTTCTTGGGAAGTGAATTCTGGATCGGAAATGAAAGATTAGCTCACTTGACAAACCAAAAAAGATACAAGCTTTGCATTAATCTGGAGAGTGCACAAGGGCAGGCATATCATATAACATATGATGATTTTCGTATCACAGATGAGTGGGGTAACTATTCTCTATCAAGTGTTGGTGTTTACAATAACATCATTTCAGGTAAGTGTGATATTTAGATTTTTGGTATACCCCAGGAAAAAAAAAAACAAACTATAATGTCCTTGATGTATTTTATACCACAAATAATACAATTTTGTTTCATAGCAATTCGAAAGAAGATACTTTTATGTTGACTTACTTTTTCTCTGATTTCAGAATTTAACATCACGTGGTGTGTGACAAACAAACAAAATAAGAATGGAAGCATATGCGTGAGAAGTTGTGAAAATCTGAATGACTGTAACTCATCAAATTCTGCAGAACCGGAACTATGTGTCTGTCATGGAAACAATGTGATCCATGAAGGCAGTTGCATACCAAAAGAACAATGTGGTTGTTACGTTCCAGAACACGATATCGTGCTAATGGTTAGTTCGAAAGCTTAGCAGAAGTAACTTATTCTCATAATTATATTTGATTGTATTTGCTAAAAGCGCTGAAAGTTTTATTTACAATGTTTTGTCACTGTTTTTGTCTTAGGAAGCTGAATCTCTTATAAATGCTGCTTGTACGTGGCGGGTAACCTGTACAAATAACACTTTTATAAATGAGACTTACAGTTGCAGCAACGATGCAACTTGCGAAGTGCTGCATAATGTCGGTAGCTGTACTTGCAACCTGTGGTTTGAAGGAGATGGTGTTAACTGTACTCTCCATCCATGTTACGACGAAGGGAAAGCTCGTGCGTTAACGGTGAGTTTCGCATTCCTTTCTACGTATTTTTTTTTTTTTTTTTGGTTTTTTTTTTAAATACCGTTATATTGTACTGTCTCCGTTAATCATTCTTTGAACATTATTTTTGCATTTCCAGGAGGGTGAATTTTATATTAATTCGGTTTGTTCTACGAGAATCACATGTTCCAATAACACACTGATAAAGGGAAACTACGAGTGTAGTAATGACGCCACATGTGAGGAGACGGATGGTGAAGGTTTGTGTACTTGTAGTGAATGGTTTGAAGGAGATGGCCGTACGTGTACTAGGAACGGACCATGGGATTGTTCTGATCTTTACAGAGCTGGTAGAAGTGATGACATGGTATACATTATTTATCCTGATGGAAGTTCTGGATTTGAGGTATACTGCGAAATGTCAAACGGTGGATGGATAGTAAGTCATGGGAATCCTACAACTCTTTCATTTTTTTCCTTCTATTTCACGAATAAAAAAATATCTTACCTATTTCCGGGTCATAAAAGATGTTGTAGTTGGTGCTATCGTTTATTATTAATACAATAGTTGCATCTAATCGACATTAAAACTTTCTAGATGGTAAAACATGAAACAGTAAGATATTAAATAGAAAGAATTAAAAAGGGTAAAGTAGATTTATATAAAAAATAAAATTATATTCAATAGTCTATGTGTGATACAACGGGATTTACCGTTGTGTTTACTTAATGGAATTAATGTGTAACTTGTGTAGTCCATTTACATGACCATAATGAGTACACCACTTTCCTTTTAATTAGATTTTGCAGAAGCGAACGGGTGGATCTCTCAATTTCTATCGTAACTGGAATGATTACAAGAACGGTTTTGGCAGTCCTGGAGGAGATCACTGGCTTGGAAACGATAAGATACACACACTGACCAACCACGATACATATCAGTTACTCATAGAGAAGACAAACAGAGACGGGTCAATATATTACACCAATTACTCGAGTTTCAGCATCAGTAACGAAGATCAAAAGTACCAACTATCACTAGGGACATACGATGGAAATGCTGGTTAGTATTCTTGAACAATTATGCTTTTGAAGGTTACATTTGTTAATGACTATCGTAACTCAGGAAAATTTACAGTGAATTGTGTCTGCATGCTTGAGAAAGGAAAAACATGTTTTGCAATAGTTGATGTTAATTTAGTTAGATGATTTTTCCATCGCAACTATAGTGTTAGTTATAGTGTTAGTTTTTTACATATTGTTGTTATTTTTACAAAAACAAAACAAACAAAAATGTATCCCCTTCAAAGATACATATAGTCTGGTACCATATTTTACTATTTGTTGTAACGTTCGTTTAGAAGTACTACTACTTTTGAGGAGTGGCCAAAACGTTAGTACAAGTATCGGTGCCAATTAGTGACTTTTTCCTAATCTCCCTGCTGGAATCATTGCCATCTATCGATAAGTAACAGTAATCTTTACGTTTTAGTCATGAAGGTCATTTAAGCACAGGGAACAGCTAGAGGAATAAACAATGATTGGCAGTTGAGACGAAGCAATACCATTATACTGCATGTTTGTGTTTTTCTTTCAATCCAATACTAAATATAAAACGTCACCGTGCTCATCACAATTTGAAATAACTTTAAGTTGAAATATGAGTTGTACTGGCAATTGCCTGGTCATCTAACTTTGTTCTTCTTCAGTGTTTCAGAGAAAGGAAAGTGGCCAATAAAAAGAAACACATGTCTCAAAACGTGAAAGAGAACTATGCACTCATCTCACAGACATTTGAATATGAACATGTTCTCAACATTTTTGTTGGCCCTACAAAATTCAGACTTGCCAAGAAAGCATACCAGTAGATCACCGTTATTTGAAATCAAACAGATCAATTCGGAATGGATATGATTAATCATCTATGCAAATATAGGAGTTTATGTCATTCTGTAGTGACATATGGCATATCCTACGGATAATATAGTTCTTATGGTTACAAACATACACACACAAAAAAAAATCATTAATAAACATGCGATAAATAACATATGTAAATGACCTTTCGACAAAAAATTTTAGTATCATAATAGGACACTTCCAACGACTTACCACTCACTTTGAATGTTTTTCTTCATTCAGTACACATATGGGTCTTACTGGGATGTAAGCAGTGTCACTATAACCAAAGGATTTTTTTTTACTACATGACCAATTTCAAACAAAGTTTCCACAGCATACCAGGAAGGAATTAAATTCACACAGACAACACTTACGCACATGTACGTTTTTATTTTCTGTCCATTTAGGGAACACTTTATCCGTAAAGTGAGTGATGCAATTACAACACTTCACTAAATTTAATTAACATATAAACAAACCAACACAAAACGATATCATCAAAGACTTACTTAGAATGAAATTTCATGCCAATCTTGAAATGTTTACAGGTAACGATGCAATGGCAGCAAGTTCAGGATATCGGTTCAGCACGCACGATCGGGACAACGATGGATCGAGTACCTTCGACTGTGCAGAAAAACACCGAGGTGGATGGTGGTATCCAGAAGATAGCAGTACTGGTTCTACTGGACACTGCTACACGTTCAGCAACACAGTAGCTTCTAACCGCTTCGAGTTCTATGATTGTTCTTGTTCTTCTTGTTCTCCTTGTTATCGCTGTGGTTACAACTTTTGTCATTATGATTGCAATTGTATTTCTTACTATTTTTATTACATGTATCACAAATGTTCTAACTGTGACGGCTGCTCTGGAAATTACAACAATAGATTTTGTAAGAAGATGCAAGCTTACGAGACAACTCACAACTCCTGTGGCTACTCAAATCTTAATGGTGATTACCAGCACAGTGATTACCGTGGTGTTTTCTGGAAGAATCTCCATGGCTCTGATTGTGGTATCACAGAAACAAAAATGAAAATACGCAGAAACTACCAATGAATATATTTAGGTAATTGCGAAAAAGCGGCACACTAAGTTGTGTCGCGAAATTCTCTAAATTTTCCGAAACCTGTCAACATTTTTATCTCCACGTACTAATTTCAAATGATCCTGCTGGGAGGATCCCTTAGTGTAACACACCGAGAAGCGTTGATAAGTGCGCTATGAACGATTTACTTTGGAGTTTGAAAATTAGTGACCAACCACTTTTCACATTAGTACTAATTAATGTTCATGATAAAGAATTCCAACTTTTGAATGTCTTTATCACTATTGATACTTGGATATACTAAATCTAATCATTGTCATCTAGTTGTGCCCTTCAGGACCCCAACAAACGTATCCATATTAACTCGATGACTCTGCGTTGAATATTTTGAATGACAATTTTTCAATGAAATACACTTTGGGAAAATGAAAGAGATCTGTATATCAAAGTGCTCATCTTTTTATAGAAGTCGTAAACAAATTTGTTTTTCCTTGACACGTAATCAAAATGCGTTGTATACTCAACATTAACGTCTAGTTCAGCAATTCATAGCAATAACTTCAAATAGGCAACAAGAGAGTGCAAAGTCATACTGCTATTGTCTGTAATGTCTCAAAATTGCCATCTTTGTTGTCATATGAAACTACCATGGGGAAAAAAATAACGTAGACATTCACACATGACCATTTCACTGAAAGTCATACTAACAGCACAAGAATGTCATAAACGCCAACTGTGAAACCAGGTATGATTTCCAATCCGAATACAGAAAAGGTGCTAAATAGATAAAGGTATACAGGTTTAAATATGCATAGTATCATTTTTTATCTGTATCGTTAATATAATCACCAATACAACGAATATTTTGTTTCTGTAGTCTTATATCCTGGTGACTTTAAGTAAAGGTCCATCCGACTAAAGTCATTTTCGCCGATCAATTCGTTTCACTTCATAGCGTCATATGTTTCCGATATGTTTCTTGTAAAGTAATTTTCTCATGCAAAGCGGAATCGTGTACATCCAATCGTCGCTCATTTCAATTGTAGCACCCAACGTTTGCTACACAAACGGTGCGGATATCTAATTATGTAATATTGTGACATCTTCACAATCACAGAATGCCAAGGGAATTGTTTCATCTGTATTTGGCTTAATTACAAAAAAATTGGCAAATTCATAGTCCTGAGAACTATTTAGAAAAGTTCAATCCTTGGAAATTGTTTTAACTGTTACTCACAACAACATATGACAGGATTTAAGTATTGCTTCACCCATTCTATACCAAGTTTGGCTGAGGGTTTGAAAGTATTCGGAGATGCCCTAACTACAGTTTAGGAGAAAGTCAATGCTTTAAGATGCTGTTCTGGCACCCTTCTTGCCAGTTTAAAATCCTTGGAATTTAAATGATAATGTTTGTTTGCCGGGAAACGATCATATTTAAAAAAATGAAACAGTTGTAGACAAAGATTTATAGATTATTCCAAATAAGGCGAAATAGTGGAATTATTTGTGGAATTTCTCACAAGAAGAGACTCGGTGATTTGTTGTTCAACAATAATTTGTTAAATGATTCAATTCATGCATCTTCCGTAACTCATCTCTGAATAAATTTTTGAAGAAATAAAGATATCATGGTTGGTGGTTATTGGTGAGACTGAAAGGTGTAAACCATGTGGGTGCATTTTAAACACAATATTCCCTTTAATAATATCCAAGTAGCATTAACTAAAATTTCATGTCGATAAAACTCATTATTCAACTCAAAACAATTTGTTATAATGATGAATTCCATAAATTTGTGCATGAAGGTGGAAGATTTTTTTTTTTTAATTCCAAATAAGCCTCTACTTTTGCAAAGAATTTAAAAGACAGACCTCGAATGGGTCCAGTCTATCCCCAGCCACCCAAACCCCATGACGTTTCGTGACGTCATTGGGGTTTTAATGTTAATGAACTAAAAGAGGGGATTTTTAAAATTATCAAATAAAACGTTGTCAAGTTTGCGATCACCTGTCATCACTCGTACATGTATAGGGCTCTATGCTGTACATACAAAATGTGCAGTAAAGTCGCTGTGTCGTAAATTGTTGATTATCTAGTGATTGTATTAAATTTACTTCGTAATTTTGTGTAACTGAAGGCTTAATACGTTGGTATCTGCAAATATCGATAGAAAAATTACAAATTGATTCATTAAATGAATCAGATACTAGTGAAGTTTGGAGACATAACATCTCTTATTGCAACCCTTAGTAACTATCCACCAACGCCAAATTAGCTCAAATGTGGTGTGCTTATTTTATGTTCCATTTTATTATTAATGAGAAACTGTTATCCCGCTCAACCAAATCTACAGGAGTGAGTTAAATATGGGGGTATAGTCTTATTTTAGCTGGACCAAATTCCGATCTTTTTGTTGAAGATTTAATTCCTTTTTTTCATGGCACATTAGTAAATCATGAAAACATTCATGAATTTAAAGTCCTTGATCCAGTGACTACAGTCCTTCATGAAAATATTGTTATTCGTCATAGTACTAAGCACAATTTGAAGGCTCACGTCTACGTAGGCATATTGTCTGTCACTAGTACCCCTAGGCTAATTGCACCATTGACGCTCCGACTACGTTCAACGTTGCAAATGTACGTTACGTCAGTCATTTTCCTTGTTCCAAAATTTCACTTGTCGATCTTGCTACATACGCTAAAGACCGGTATAGGATTAATAATAGGTCATGGATTACCTTTCTTGTCTGTACATAGCTTCTTGATAGCACTTTGTTGACTTGTTGGTAAAGTCTCTGTAGAAAGAAAGGCATAAGACCTATCTCGATCTTGCAGTCGTTACGTCAAATAGTCATGACAACTCGCAGAAGTCGACAAGATATTCATTATTTCGGGGGAAGTTTACCTCCTTAGATGTAGTTCCAAATGTGGCTTATGTGACAAACGTGGCTAAACTCCTTTCGCTGAAATTTGGTAAAAAAAAAAAAAAAAATCAGTTTTGACAATCACACGTAGACCTACGTTTCTCATCGCTACGTTTTCTTGCGGTGGATGTATACAACGACACGCAAACGTACATTACAAGACTGTCCACTCGTATAAACACAATTTTGCCTTCCAGTTGGCCATCAGTTGACATATCAAATGTTACAGGTTGAGGTATTGTTTTTTAAAAATCTTCCCTCGAGACAAGGCTTCACATCGACGTCGGAGAAAATTAATCCCTCAAAACTGTTGTTTATTCTTACATTAACACCTCTGGGAACATCCAACATCGAGGAAGATATGAGGACATTACAACTACAATAGAATATATGTACAACCTGTAGTACTAGTCATGTGCAACGAGGAACAACTATTTCGAGCTTGGCCCGATGGACTTAAATAAAGTAACTTCCCAAGTTCCAATAATGCTATGCAAGAAGGTCGTTTTTCCAACGAAACCGACTTTACTGCTGCTGTTAGGGCTGAGAGTGAGACATCGAACAAGTCTAAGCTTTTATTGAAATGAACATTCAATAAATCTCTAACTGTCTATGTCCAAAATCAATCTAATCAGTATGCAATTTCCAACGTGATTTGATACAATCACTTGATGAGAAAACAGAAGCTCTTCGCACACAACGAATAAACGCACACTGACACACATTTTGTTTAACACGTTACTTTGTGCATCGCGTGTGAACATTGTTGAATCTTGTCTACCTTCACTTGTGGTTTGTTTCCAGTGAAAATGAGATTATTTAAAGAAAGAACCAAATGTTCTTTATTTTCTTATAATAATAAGGACCGTTCTTTTCAAACAGGATGTCATTTTTTCTCCGATTGAAGACGTCGGTTACGCTAAGGTTTTAGAAACTTTTAGCAACAGTTTTGATCATTGCATAGTGTAGGACAACTTTATAATACACACACGTAATAATTAACCATGTCATACCCACAATACAACAATGTAATAATTTTTAACATAAAAATAGGACCCACCATAACAATACATGTAACTAACTGACCCACCATAAAATCAATACCATTCAGCCATAAAAAGTCATTGAGACAGGATGTGACCAACGGGATAGGACTGTTGGTCTGGCACAACTTGGATGTATATTGAACAGAAAATCTGTGAGAAGAACTGAGCAACAACGACCATCCCCGGCCAGTGTGAGTCTAACACAGTGTGGGTATACTCGCATTCACACCTTCAGACCGTTACTCACATGGGGGTGTTCTCACAGAGTCATAATACCCTCTATTCCTACATCAACCACAATACCTTGCCCGTACATTACAGGCACATGGATGAGATAACAATGCGTAACTGAGGTGAACTGCACTATTGGTAACGGAAGGATGGAATATAGCTCAACCACTAAACAACACTCTTCGTTACCAAACTCGCTATCAATATTTTCTTCAGATGTGGTACCAATCAATTTAGAGATGAACAAGGTTTGGGCACCCTTTACTTGTGCATGATATATCTATTTTCTAGTTGGAACCCAAGTATCCGTTACTCACACCTACTAATATTCTATGAAAAGAAGTCAGTAGAACAAAGTCTTAATCTTCTCTTCCCTTCTCAGAATCAGGATAACATGGTATACAATAATAAGATATTTAGCTTGTGCCACATGCATGTCATTAAAATGGTCATTATTCTAACATTTAGGGTCTTATTCATTTTCAGCACGTGACACAATATCATTTTTTCCTACTGTGATAGGAGTCGAAACGTGTCAGAAGTTCAAACCTCATTTTCAAGAAAGCGACTGTTAATGCTGTTACTATAGACAGAATTTCCTGATGAAAGGACGCAGCCTTCTATCTTTAAGCTCTTAATATCCTTCAGCCTATTGAAATGATAAATAGCACTTAACATCCTTGACGGCATCGAGTTGGGTTCAGGGAACTTTTATCTCCGGATGTCTCTTCCCATCGTAAATTACGGTTCTGTGGTGTTGTCATGTATTTATGGCACACCTTCTTAAACGTAATAGCTAATGTCAATGTCATAATACCATGCCACCAGGTTGCACACGTTAATACGTCCCCAGTGGTTGTTTTGTGGCTGCTCCAATTTATTACTTTCTAACTTTATTAAGTAAAATCAAACATAAGGAGTGCAAAAGACAAAACAAAAATTGCTAATTTCTATGTACTTTTGTGTACTTTGTGAACCTAAACATATCCACGTACCTACACTCACAAAACGTAACTGTAAAATAAGAACTCCATAACTTTTAGGTAAAATTTTACACACAGTTAATGTAAGTCTTACCTTGTGTATATAACAATTTTACTAAAATGTAGTAAAATTTACCAAAATTATGTAGAATTTACACTCATAAGATGTAACGGTAAAATAAGAACTCTATAACTTTTAGGTAAAATTTTACACACAGATGACGTAAGTCTTACATTGTGTATATAACAATTTTACTAAACTGTAGTAAAATTTACCAAAATTATGTAGAATTTACACTCATAAGATGTAACGGTAAAATAAGAACTCTATAACTTTTAGGTAAAATTTTACACACAGATGACGTAAGTCTTACATTGTGTATATAACAATTTTACTAAACTGTAGTAAAATTTACCAAAATTATGAAGAATTTACGTATACTGTTTACATTAATTACATGTAAAGTTTATGGAGTTCTTATTTTACATAATTTAGGTAAACAGTATATGTAAATTCTTCATATATTTGGTAAATTTTACGACCTTTTAGTAAAATTGTTATATACACAATGTGAGACTTACATTAACAGTGTGTAAAATTTTACCTAAAAGTTATGGAGGTCTTATTTTACCGTTACGTTTTGTAAGTGTACATATACTGTTTACATTAATTATGTGTAAAATTTATGGAGTTCTTATTTTTCATAATTTAGGTAAACAGTATATGTAAATTCTACATATTTTCGATAAATTTGACTACATTTTAGTAAAATTGTTATATACACAAAGTAAGACTTCCATTAATTGTGTTGAAAATTTTACCTAAAAGTTATGGAGCTCTTATATTACCGTTACGTTTTGTGAGTGTACACGTTTTCGCTTAGGTTCATAATTTGCGTTAACATTTATGTGCTTCAAGAAGAGACGTATGATAAAAATGTTGATACCTTAGGGAGTTGAACATATACATGTAACACATTTTGTGGACTTAGATCGGATGAGTTTGGTGTTATAATCCTACTGCATTGTTGTGCTGTATGACCTACATAGATACTGTAAAGTGTGAGTATGAGAAACAGCATTTCTCTACCGCTGGTAAATGTTTCAATACAAAAGAAAATATGCCGAATGACATTAAAAGGGAAACATTGCAGCTAAATAGGATCGCAATTTGAAACTCCTGTACTGAAAGTTCATACTTTCCCGATAAAGTTGTTAACTGAATCTAAGGGGTATGGGCTCGACAATTTGATCAAGTGAAGGAAGAACAAAGTTATTCATCATTTCCGTAAAAGAGAAGCAATCTATTCCATATTCACATAATTGACTCATTGAGAATTTAATAAAGCTACCTTGTGAAGTATTCAATAGAGAATTGTATTACTTCTACATAAACCTATGTAAAATTCAGTATTATCATTCATCATCATGTTCAAGTTTAGTTTCTGCGTATTTCCATTTTTGTTTCTGTGATGCCGCAATCAGATCCGTAAAGATCCTTCCAGAAAATACCGCGGTAATCATTGTACTGGTAGTCACCATTTAGATTCGAGTAGCCACAGGAGTAGTAAGTTGTGTCTTGAATTTCATTCTTGTAGCGACACCACCTGTGATGCTCAAAACCAGAGCATCCGCCACATTGAGCACATCTATAGTACTTGTACTGATGAAGGTAACAATAGTAACCATAAAAGCAATAATTATGTTAATCATAAATATAGCAATCTTAATCGCATCGAAGACAAACACAATCAGAGTAGAGGAAAAGGCCAGTCGATACGCTCTTGCTAAATGTGTGGCAGTATTCAGTTGAGCCGGTGCTGCTGTGGTCTGGATACCACCATCCACCTCGGTGTTTTTCTGCACAGTTGTAGGTACTCGATCCATCGTTGTCATCATCATATGTACTGAACCGATACCCCGAACTTGCTCCCATAGCATTGTTACCTGTAAGTATGCGGAAATTATACAAAAAAAGAAAGCCTAGGGAACCTTCTAAATTTGTTTAGACCCTTTTTGGGGGTTCGTTAATGTACGTCAATAAGTAAACTAATTATACTATGTAATTGTATCAAGAGAACTGTATCACCAAATTAACATAAATTTCATGATTTGAAATGACATGTGCGCTTGTATAATATTGTGTTCTGTTATGGTACTGACATCATTATATGTTATATCAGCTTGGTTATATAACACTTTCTATGAGATCTCCCCACCGATCCTGCTGTAATTATGTTCTTTGTTAGTTGCTTAGATATTTTCTTTATAGCCACTCAATCTTCATGTGAGAGTCAAACACATTTTGGATGTTACTGATTGAAAATGCGCTATATTTCAAACAAACGTAAAGCATTGCATGTGAAAAAAGAAGAAAAAAAAAGGTTAATAGGTGCATGTGATTTCTTCGTGTGTAATTTTAATGTATTCTTAGAAGAAAGATTTCCTATGGATTTATGCATCAAGTATAAACATATTTAGTCACACTAAAATATAACGTTAATATTGATTGACCGGGTAGTGAATGATCCGCTGGTAACTAAAAGAAAGACTGAAAATTTCAGGTAATGGAATTGTCACTTTTGACGCTCTTTCAATAAAAGGCCTTTAGCTCACAGGCGCCATTCTCTTTCGATACTTTCCTGGACTGTTAACAAAAAGACAGCACAGGACCATGAGGGTTGTATTTTCTGATAACATACTAACCAGCATTTCCATAGTAGCCACTCAAGTACAGTCGGTAGCTTTGTCCTTCGTCTCTGATTCTGAAACTCGAATAACGGCTGTAGTATGATGACCCTTCTCTGTTTGTCTTTTCTATACGTAACTGATATGAGTCCTGATTGGTTAGTGTGTATATCTTTTCGTTTCCTAGCCAGTGATCTCCAGCAATACTTCCAAAACCGTATTTGTAGTTATTCCAGTTACGATAGAATCCGAGATATCCACTCGTTCGTTTTTGCAGAATCTAATTAAAAGAAAAAAATGGTTTGCTAATCGGTAAAGACATTTAATAAGAGTTCTCGAAACTGCACTATTAAAGATATCAGTCGTATATTTTTCAGAAATAATGGTAATGTTGTTTTCATTGTATTAACGTAGTCTAAGTTCTTATCGTATGAACCAAGTTGTTCTATGATTCAGATCGAAACCTGAACCTACTCCATTGTACAATAGCAACACAGTATAAAATTTAGCTATTGTTGCCATCTATTTTACTGTCAAGAACCTTTATTATCAACTTAGCCAAATATTGTATAAATAGCATCAACACACAGATGACTTTTATTTACCTATTTTTTTTTGAAGACTTGCTTTTTTTTTCACTCAAGAACGGAAATGTAACGTGAACTAAGCAGCTAAGAGGACACGTAATTCGCGTAACTTACTGTCCATCCCCCGTCTGACATCTCGCAGTATACATCAAATCCAGAAGAACCCCGAGGATAGATAGTGTATACCTTGTCAAGTCTTCTACCAGCTCTGTAAAGATCAGAACAATCCCTCGGTCCATCCCTAGTACACGTGCGTCCATTCCCTTCGAACCACTCATTACAGTTACACACACCTTCCCCATTTGCCCCTACACATGTTGCGTCATGACTACACCCGTAGCTCTCCCTGGCAAGCATCTTATTGGAGCATGTTATTATCGTCGAACAAACAGAATTGACGTAATATTCACCTTCCTGAAAACAAAACATAACGTTAAAAAGAATGTTACTTCACTCTAAAGTGGCCGTATAGGTCAAATTAAAGAGAAATCTTATCTGAGGGGATTGACTAGGAATTAAATGTAATCAATTATTTGAATAGATTCATTTTAGATAGTGCCATGTTTTAAATTATATCTGTTCTGGAGTGTACATCTTAGAAGCAGCTTTCAATAGAATCTAACAATAAAAAAAAAAGAAAAAAGAAACTGTAACTCACTGCCAACACACGACCTTTTCCTTCGTCGTAACATGAATGGCGAGTGCAGTTAGCACAATCTCCTTCAAACCACTGGTTACAGGTGCAAATGCCGGAACCATTACTCTCCTCGCAAGTTGCGTCGTTGCTGCAACTGTATGTCTCATTGACAAGAGTATTATTACGGCAGTTTACCCGCGACATACATATTGAATTGATAAAAGATTCGGCTTCCTGTAAAAAAAAAAAGGAACAACAATCGAAGCAAGACTTCGAAATCTTGTTACAAATACAAACAAAGTCTTTGGAAAGAAATCACTTCAGTAAAGCGTGCAGACGAACCATTAGTACGCCATTATTTGAAGGAACGTAGCAGTCACATTGCTCTCTTGGTATGCAACGACCTTCATGAATCATGTGGTTTTCATCACAGATACATCTTTCCGGTTCTCAGGAATTTGATGGAATGCAGACATTCGGATTTTCACAACTTCGCTCGCATATACTTCCATTTTTGTATTGCTTGTTTACCGCACACCAAACAATGTTAAATTCTGAAATCAGAGCAGAGAGAAGTTGATATAACATCTTTCCTGCTGAATGGATTTAGAGTAGAAGGGTATTCCACATTACATGATATTATATGTCAAAGATTTTTGATATTCCGTCTTTTTTTCCAAGTCAGTATGAAGTACACAGTGTTACATTTACCTGAAATTTTGTCGCAATTACCAACACTTGATAGAGAATATTTGCCCCATTCATCTGAGATACGAAAATCATCATATGTTAAATCGTATGACTCCCCTTCTGTCGTCTCCATATTTATCAGAAGCTGGTATCGCTTTTGGTTTGTCAGGTAAGAAAGTTTTTCATTTCCGATCCAAAACTCACTTCCCAAAAAACCAAATCCGTACTTGTAATGGTTCCAGTTTCGAGTAAAACTAATGAAATGGTCAAACCGTCGCTGTATAACCTGGAAAATTATAGTTGTACTGATATGTACCGTAGTGAACTCTGAACAAATTCGAACTACATTTTTGTAATGAAAATTCTCTTATATGCAATGTATTTCTATACATGGATTTGTCATCGCGAACTCCTGATTAAGTAATAGAATCTAAGTTAATGGAATCGAACATTTCCCACTTCCATTTGTTAAGATTTGTAAAACGTATGAATGATAAATGCATTGTAAAGACATTTTTTTTTTAGCTGAAGTAAAGTTTAAACCCCTTTCCCTGGTAGTGAAGACATTTCTAGCTTACCGCCCATCCAGCAGAAGTATAGTTGTCACAATAAACCTCAAAAGGTTCTGGATACCCGTCTGGTTTGATCAGGCAAATACCTGATCTAACGTTGCTGGATGAACATTGACTGAAGGCTTCTTCGCAACCTCGTGGGTAGTCAACAGATTGGTACAGGAAATACCGAATATCTAATAACATTAGCATAACAATTTGTCTTAAAAATACACATCTATTGTATAAGTGTTGTTAACAAATGTGCAACTTAAAAAAATACTAAGTTGGTATTAAAATTTTCGAGTGCACTGTCAGTTACTTTGTGACGTAGTTATACTGGTAAAAGGCAACGTGACAAGAAAGTTTGAAAAAGAAAAGTTCTTACTATAAAAAAATTGACAAAATCACGTGATAAGATACATTTCAGTTACTTGTATGAATTTCCTTAAAAACAGCTTACTAGAGTGGAAGTGAACAGATCCATTCACGGAGGGTATCTGTGTTAAGAAGAAGAAAATGGAAGGAACAGTAGTTTTAATCAACAAATTGTACGTTTAAAAGTAAGGTCACACTGTACTTTTTTTTCAAATCCTCTATTGTACACAAAATGAGTTTTATCACCAGTACGATTTAGTTTCCCTCAATTCTTTAAGTTACCACCATGCTAACAGGTGCAATTCTGTCTTTTTGCTTTGTTTTTACGCATTTACTGTTAGTGTGTGGAAATAAAATATATTTCTTCTCTTTAATATTCACATCATTGATAAATGGACTCAAAGTACACAGAAAATAGACTTCAACGTATATTTTGTTTCAAATGTGATAACCAATCGCTTGAATAAACACATGACCTGAATATTGGCAGATAACACTACAAAATTTTTCTACCAGAAAAGAAAATGGTTGTAGGAAGGTTAGATGTTACATGCAAAATTAAGATTATTTACGAGTTGAAATCAAAACTTAACCTGGCAGTCAAATCTATTTTATCTTTACTAAATTAAGAGGAACACGAAACCTCAACGGCTAACGGTTGAACTGAATCGCAGCAATTCACTTCATTGGGATATATATTGTATATGATCCTCGAGTGTCAATTGAAGTATAATTTTGTCATTAAATTTTGATATGTAAATTATGACAATACTAAGGGCTACGCAATACGACCTGTATTAGGACAATGAAGAGTAAAACACATAAATCGAATAATGAACTAACCAGTAGAAGAGAGAAATTAGATTTCAGCTAATATGCATCATGGTTAGCTCAGATGGCCTTTCCTCGAAAGAAACAGCTGTTTGATTTCAGTACAATTGTTCGAGTAGACTCATCTCAAGATGTTATATAGGCAGTGGTAGTTTTAATAGCAGTAACATCCCCTTAAGTTTCTGATGTAACTGCAGACAGGTATCTATGACGTAAATTCATCCGTGATGTTTATCGGTGTTTATCTAATGTTTATTTGTGTTTTATCTTTTGTATTCTCTAAGCTCTAAAACTATTTGAAGCTAACTTATCCTAAAGTTTGTATTCCCAATGACTTCGCGAAAACTTTTTCTGACCACTGTATTTATTCATGTACAATGATTACAAAATTGTGACATTCACGCACAGAGATCATTTTTTTTTTAAATGCAAGCAACATATCATTTCAAACAGAGCTGCAGTTTAGATACCAATTTGGCCACATTATGTACAGTTCCAAACCCATTCCTTACGATTAACATGGCAAAAAAGTTTATGGAAACAAAGAAACATGCAAAAAAAGCAGACAATTGAGTTAGGATAGTGACTGGCAATAAACTTATCGGTTAAAATGATGTGAACGAATCTAACTAAAAACATCCAGTTAAAGATGTAAATGATCTGCTGATTTCACGACTGCTATATTATTACTCACTTATAAAACTTAAACAATTCAAATTGTTTTTTTTTTTGGGGGGGGAAACATAATTCTTGTTTACAACACAAAAAAGAACTATGTTGAAATTAGTAGAGATATTAATCATGAAGAAGGTTAAAGTATCCCCTAATAAGAGAGAAGATTTTGTCCATCAATATGGCTAATTAATGGAATATGTTGTCCACGAGACTTACAGCTACTTACAGCAATTTTTGAAGTTCAAACTTGAGATCATTCTTGCCAGTGATTGTATTTTCAATTTTCTATTTCGCTAGTATTACCAATCATCTCTAAATCACTTATAATATAGTAATTTCCTCTAACCCTCACAACTAACAATATTTATGTATTATTTTAGAGAATGATAAACCACGTTAGTCACCACATCCTATGTGAACGTGATGCCCTCCAAGGTAGACAAAAAATTCCTTGTTTCATATGCAATTAGCAATGTTACTTAAGATTAAAATATTCCCCAAAAGTAAAAATTATTTAAATATTGTACATGACATTTTGTTGCATGAATTGTAACACAATTTATCACAAATTTATTACAAGATCCTTTCGAACCATTCTTGGCAGTGTGTTGACTTTAACTTTGCGTTTTGATATTTTATGTAACCATCACAAGTGACAATGATAAACTGCCAAACTGATAAACTAAGCCAATTATTATATTCTATTTTAACATGATACCTCGAAACGTATACAAACACCTTCTTGCTTCATTTGTAACTATGTGGATGAGTATTGTAATGTCATCTTTTATATGTTTACCAGCTTTTTCGTCTCTGGCGGTCTGTCCAGACAGGAAATCGATAATTACTTTCACAGACATGAGGGTTGCAGGAGAAAATGTAACTGAAGAAACCTAAATAACTGTTTCAACGTAAATTCAGTGTTAAACTTCAATACACTGCCAAGTTTACTACATTAGTAAAAATAAATAAATAAATGAAAAGAGTAAACGCAGAAGTAAAAATGGTTCTTTCGTTAAATTAGTTTAAACAATACTGGGAGAAAAAACAATGCTCTCACATCAGCTGTCATATATAATCAAAATAATTATATGAATCACTGAAAGTTTTTCATAGTAAGCACAAACTATTTGTTGTGATTTCTATCCATTTTTCAGTCACACATTGAATTAGGACGCTGACGGTATTTAATGGATTTACGTTTGCTCTACAGTATCAAGTAATATGAACAAAATATACCCTATTAAATGAGGTTGGCTTCCAGTTATTTTGCTGACGGTAGTTAATTGAGTCATTTGATTCGTAATATGTCCTAAAAAAAGTGCTCAGGAAAGTTTTCTTTTTTTATTTTGTTTTTAATGTCAACTTGGATAAAATGACAATGTCTTACATACCATAAAGATCCTTAGTCTTATACATAAAATCATACTTTTGTAATTTTGGTGTGGTAGATTGAGCGTACGGCGCAAAAGACGGGGAAACATTTATATAGCCGTATGCCACTAGTCTAGAGAACACTTTCCCTCTATGTGGAGGCAAAATGAAAGATGCAAATCAGGAATACAGAGAAAAAATTAACTTTTACAGGTCATCACATAAGTCTTGCGGGTTGTTAAAGCGAGTTGTAACAGCAACGTTGTCATGATTGCCGGTGCTTACATGTCATGGAAATGAATACGGTATTACCTGCTGCTATTCTCCCGTATCTAGCAATTTATTTCTAATTAATTTCCTTATTACTATAAAATATGTTTTAAAAGTTATTTCGTTGTGTAATTAGTTAACAAAAAAGAAAATGATCAACTGCACCTTGGGAAATAAGAAGCGGCAACAAGAGTTTTTCCCAAAGAACGTCGAAAGGACTGACAATAACTGAAACACTGCAGAGTATTTGTTTGAATTTTTGTCCCGTTAAATTTAGCCTATTTACGAAATGGAAGATAGGTTAAGCTGTTGTACATCGGAAAACATGGTCATTTCATCTTCGGTTAAAATAAAACTTTGATTTTTAATTACATATTTTAATAGAAAAATAATTCCAATTACAAAGAGAGAAGATAAAAAAGAAATGGACTTACCTCTGATCCCAGAAAGGTCCAAATTAATAAAAGAGCCAAATAGTTACAAGATTTTTTCATTCTTTCTTCTTTTAATTTCAATTCTGAAGGAGAAAGTAACGAATAAATATAACCTTTAGATTTGATTCTTTGACTACTGTCAAAGCTTGACTGGTTGTTTGAATTGAAGAATAGAAAGGCAGGTTTGATCACCGTGGTAAACGTACTTACATCACTTCATCCTTGAGTCTGAAAACAAGACAATACGGAAGCCTAAGTCAACCGTTGACCATCACTGTCGATAAGAAAAAAGAATTTGAAAGAATTTGATGACTCTTTTTTATTACATCGTCTTTGGAAATTGTGCATTTGGTAACACAGCCATTTTCTTATAAATTCACACTGGTCATCTGTAGAAAGAAGGTTGTTTATTGTTACATATTCGACGAATTAAGCACTTACTTGATTTGGGAAATAATAAATTTCAAAGGCAAACTTTGAATACCTTTAAGCAATTACCACGTACTGTAGATGTGATGCAATGAGTATATATTACAACATTACCATTATTTCCATTCGGTTTTCATTAATGCAGTGCATTAGACGATGATCCAAGAAGAACGTTGGCGTTGTCAAACATTTTATATTTATATTCAGAAAGAAAAAAGAAGAAGAAAAATCCGTAGTCCATCTCATTCTGAATCATATGTCATTCGTGTTGCTTAACCCTTCTAAATTTTCAAAGCTGAAGCCGTATTTAATCTCTGATTAGCCGAAAACCGTTGCGACGTGGGTTTTCTCTCGGACAGATTTTCTTAATTACTTGTATTATGGTCTCAATCATAGTTTCTTGGATATACTACAGGCAGCTCAAAATTGTGCTTCTAGGTTAATTAATGTCAGAAAGAAAAAGGCACATGTTTCTGACCTCTTTCTTGACCTCCACTGGTTGCTTGGTAGAGAAAGAATATTCTTCAAAGTAATTCAAATACTTTCAAATTGCCTGTATGGCTTATTTCCTGCTTAATTATCCGATCTCTTCACTACCTCTAACTCTATTGCAAAAAGGTACTGCAACGCTTTGTGTGCAACGCTTTGTGTTGTGATGACGTTACTGATGATTTCCAAAATAGCTTTTTTAAAACATTTACACGTTTTTCTCTTCTCGAATGCATATAACTGTGTAATTGTCAATATTACATAATTGCCGTAGTAAACATTTGATGTTGTTTGCATTTTGTTTCCATATTGTTAAAATTGTTCTTTTTGTTCTCAGCACGACCGTGCACACCTTGTGGTCAACAGAGTGGACTTCCTTAAAGGCTGTATTGCATCACCCTAAGCTATTTTTGTACCTCCCTGAAAGGAAAATTCTCAACTGGTTCTAAGTTACAGTACTCTTAGATTGCCAGCAAATTCAAAAGGTGCAGAGCAGCGTACACAGGGATCCATTGTTTTGATTACACATGTGGAGGAATGTAAGACAGGCTGAGGGAGGGACCAGAGGTAGGTGGTTGGGAGAATTGAAACTGTCTGGGGTGATGCATTACAGCCTTTAAAGGTTTCACTTGTTGGTTATTCTTTCGCTTAAATTTAACTTACACATTGCACCAGATAGTTGAAAATTTCTTTAAAAAATGTTATCATTATAAAATAAAAGTGTGCTATTAACTTTTCCGGAAAGTAAGATATCATACAAAATGTAGACAAGAGAAATCCAAACAAGTTTTAATATCATGATTGTCATTAATCGAGAAATGCAGCCGTCAGATCCATATTTCAATGTTGGGTACATACAGTCCAGTATCATGCCGAAATTTTCTGGAACTCTCCGCGCAAAATGATGGAGGCGGTTTGCCTACATAGTCCTGCAGACAAAAGGGCTATGCCCTCAGGAAGATCCCAAACTTAGGCATAAACCCCTGAAAAGGCCCTTCATATGTTACATCAATGATTTATAGGCTATATGTACCTCCCGCCTTTAGACCATGTGCGGTACCCTGGTAATTTCTGGTTACAGTCTAAGTACGTTCACCTTGGCCTTAACGACGAAGGTCCTTTTTTTAAAGTTTCACTGAGGGCTTATCACCACTCTTCGTGATACGCAAATAGTAGCAATAGTAGTCCTGCTAATCAATAAGTGACAAAATTTACAAAAACTATCTGCCTCAAATTTCTAGACAGCATTGCGCCTATGTGTACCGCTCCACGCATTTGCCAAGTATCCACAGAAAAACATGACATTACAATTTCAACGCTTGGTATATAGAACTTGAGTGCACTTGGGAAGTGTCTTTGCCTACTATCTGGAGGGTTGGAAAAGAAAACGTTGCTTGTACACTAGCCAATATTGGTGCTCCACTTAGATAGTCCTGCCATTAATAAAACCCCACTCACCACATATTGTTTTTTTTTCATTTTTCTGAGCCTGTTAGTACCCTCTTTTAAATTGCAACAATCTTTTATGAAATGCTTGATCCCCTTCTGATAAGGTATTCCCCAGGCTGACAAGGTATATCCTTGTGTCCGAAACTGTCGTGTTGGCTTCGCGACTCAGTGGAAAAAAAAAATCCCTTCCTCTACGAAAGATGCGACCTTAACGACGGCCCTGCTATTACCGTCATAATCAGCTACATCAAAATCATCACAACCCTGGGGAAATATATGACTATTACTTCCTTGTTTTGTAATTTGGTGTTAAAGTTGTCCTCGTCGTCTCATACATTCCTCTCGGAAATATAATTGATACGGTGAATCACCTCACTCAACTTTGGTTCACCAACGATTTCTTTGTAATGTTTTAATATTGGTAGATCACAAACCAAACCATAGTTAGGCAGTGGAATCTACATTCAGTTTGGCTTTACTTGTTAATGATTGCTCGACACGTTTATTTATTTGGGAGATGTCACAAAATGTCATTTCTTAACGTACCCCCTCAGACCCTCAGTTATTATTCGTTTGTCTTCTCTATGTTTCGTTTTCTCCAACCTATCGCATCTCTCTGGGATTGTGGTAACCACAAAGCTTCATCATTCATCCTCATCTTAAAGCAAACATTAACTGGAATATTTGGCAGCTTCAAGGTTTTCCTGTTTCTTTTAAATGCTAAGGTAAGGGTTAGATTCTTTTCAGGAGAACGTATGCGTTTGCCTGTTATTTGGATGTGCAATTGTCACTTGGCACAGAGTTAGCTGATCATGAATATTAAATAGTCTCCTTTTGCACTATAATAAAACTGGTGTAATTTTAACGTCAAATCTCAACATGACGAAGTGCTTTTCTTCAACTCGTGGAGGTGAAAGGTCAATTGCTGATTATGAGAATGGCATATCGCTGATACTGAAGAGAACATAGGTCCAGTGGTCAACGGCAGTAAGATATTACTTGCAAAAAGAAACTCCATCTTTTTTTTAAATGAAGGAATGGAACGTTTTTATACTTGCGCTACTTATTCTATTTTAACATATCTTTTTTGTTGAAATTAAACTAGTATTACACATGCACAATCAGTCGCCCACACTTTCCTCTAGTTGTATTGTACCGCACTCTGAAATCAATGAATCAACTAGTCAACTCTGAATAATTCATTGATTGAAGTTGATACAGATTTTTCATTTTCACATATTTTATTCGTTAGACTCTGCCATATTAAATCAATAAGAATTTTTTTCACAGAGTGCGTTATTTGCAAAATAACAAGTTGATTTCAACACTGTTACATGGTCTTTATTATTCGTTTTACATACAATTATTGCTGTTTGTGTGGTGATGAAATCAGGTTTGTGAAGATTTGTAATAGAACTAAAAATTCTTAAATTCTTCAACGTTTATGGAACTCCTCACGGATGCTGTTACTTCTGTAAGACTATTACAATGGCATATCAACTGAACGACTACATATTACCATATATATATGACCTCACACGTTAATAGTTCTTGATGCACCTAGCAAATATGGACAACACTGTGCACGTGTGTAAAGAAAAAGTTGTTGTTAATTATTCTTATAAAGAAATGGGTCATCCCAAACAGATCTGTTTCAAGTTCACATATTAAGATTTTGGTCTTTGCAAATTCTTTTGAAAAATTAAACACAGAGCTTTGTCATTTTTAAAATAACCTTCGTGCAACTAACAACTTGATTTCATCACATATTCATCATTCACTTTTCCTTATTTTCATTGTTGTGTGGGTGATGTGGCAATCAGGTCCGTGAAGATTCTTCCAAAAAATACCGCGGTGATCATTGTACTGGTAATCACCATTTAGATTTGAGTTGCCACAGGAGTGGTAACGCGTCTCGTAAATTTGATTCTTATTACGACACCACCTGTTATTTGAAAAACCAGAGCAACCGTCACAGTCCGAACACTTAAAGTGGTAATAATCTGAAGAATTACAATATTAACTACAACAACAATAAGACAAACAACAAATGGAACAACAAGAGTAATAGCAATTACAATCAGAGTATTCGTATCTCCCAGTAGCTTCTCTGTTGCTTAATGTGTAGCAGTGTTCGGTGGTGCCTGTGCTACTGTCGTCTGGATACCACCATCCACCTCGGTGTTTTTCTGCGCAATTGAAGGTACTCGATCCATCGTTGTCTTCATCGTGTGTGCTAAATCGATACCCTGAACTTGCTGCCATTGCATTGTTACCTGCAAAACGTGAAGTGTTTTCAAAATATTTTGAAAACAAAAATTTGCTTAATTTTGTAATGGGTGTTTAATATAAATTCAGATCTCAGAATTCATTCCAAATATTTTGAAAACAAAAATTGCTTAATTTTGTAATGGGTGGTTAACATAAATTCAGTCGTAAGTTTCGAGGTATTTCTTACTTTAATGACAAAATGTTGATAAATTAAGATTAGAAGTGTGGGTGAGTGTATATATTTGTTCGTAAATCAACTATGTCTATGTCTTTGAAAGTAGGCATAATAATCCACACATAATCTTGTCATAACCTTAATCATAAGTCTTTTAATTTTTCTCTTATTTTCTAGAAATATCTTATATTTGAACAATATTCATGTGTGGATTATCTTTCAAGTACACGTTTCTGGTTACTAATGGAAGGTTTTATCAGCTTCAAAGAAAGGCGTAGCTTGTGTCCTTAAAGGGAAATAGGGCGTTTAGAATATACCAACATGGCATTCAAAGAAAATAGCTTTGGTCATTGTTAAACCATCGAATCTCACCAATAAACATCTGCAAATCCTTCATCTCCTCAAAACATGACACATGTGATGAGTAGCGGAAGAGTAATCATTTGAATTTTGAAAAGTTTGGGTGAACAAATTATTGTTGGGCAACAGATAACTGACTTTCTATCTATGAGAAACTTACTTCTTGAAAAGAAGGCTGCTGTCCTCTCTATATTGAATAATCTATCATTCTGTGTCGGCTAACATTGGTTTTAAAATTATGATACCAATTACAAAGTGAACTAGTATAAAGCCGCAGTCCATATATCTAAATTAAAACTGGAATATGACTTGTAGGTCAAATGGTTATTGCCTGGTCATGTACCTTTGTTCTTCGTCAGTGCTTCAGGGAGAAAAAGTAAAGGAAAACTTTAAGACTCAAAATCAGAAAGAGAATTATGCACTTATCTTCCAGATATTAAATGGAAATTTTCTCGACATTTTTGTTGGATGTACAAAACACAAAACTTATCAATATGCGGCATATAGCAGTCAAAATCGCCGTTAAAATCAAACAGACAAATTGGGAATGGACATGAAGTATCCATCTACCCAAAAATAAGGCTTCTACAATGTTATTTTGTAGTGGATATGACATATTCCACAAGGTTTGACTTTCACTGTCAAATTTTGTCAATTCATATTCCAGCTTTAACTTTTTTTTTTTTTTTAATGTTTCCGTTTCGTTCTTGACCAGCTGAACAGCGACGAGGTACAACCCTTATTGGAGAATTTAGGAAGAATCATCTGAACAATCATACTGAAGACAATATTGAAGAAAATTCAGCTATTGCAACTATTACTTGTTTAACTCACACACACTATTGGTCTCTTTCCACTCTGTTGACAACCAAGGACAAAGTGCAAAATTACGTTTTACGTACTCAGTTCATTGTCTAAGACTACTAACCAGCATTTCCGTTATAGGTTCCTAGTGATAGTTGGTACTTTTGGTCTTCGTCACTGATGCTGAAACTCGAGTAATTGGTGTAATATGTCGCCCCGTCTATATTTGTCTTCTCTGTGAGTAAATGATATGTATCCTGGTTGGTCAGTGTGTGTATCTTATCGTTTCCAAGCCAATGATCTCCTTCAGGACTGCCAAAACCGGTCTTGTAGTCATTCCAGTTACGATAGAAGCTGAGAGATCCACTCGTTCGTTTTTGTACAATCTTATAAAGAAATTTGGAGGTTTAAAGGTTTAAAGATATCTGGCACATGCAATAAACAACGTATCACTTGATTACACTCTAACGTCATTGTTGTCTAAAAATTGACTATAGATTGCTTTAATTGCAAATGTATTGCATTGTATATAATCTGTTTTTGCTCTTTGAACTCTTTAACCGATTACAGTAAATATCGTTTAAATTCAATGGTCTTATCATTAACTGCAATATAATAACATTTGCTCGGTGTATGACTATTTCCATATTTGCATGGGAAATAGGTAATGCAATCGTTTCTACATGATATTGAAGTGGAACATAGAGTCAAAGGGGAAAAGAGCGTTTGCAATGCATCCGTACATCAATCATTATTAATCCTCAGGTTCATTAATAAACATCAGCAAAAACTTCATCTCATCAAAACATATATGAGACAAGCTGATGAAGATTCGTTGTTTGATTTTTTCAACTTTAGAGTAAATAAATTATCCATAAGCAACAAATGAATGAATTTATATCTTTGAGAAACTCATTTCGTGAGATGACTACTGTCATTCCTCATTTTGAACAATTCATCATTTTGTTTCCACACTCCACAAATATTGGTTTAGAAAATTCGATTTTCTTTATTGAAAGGAGCGCTTTATTTCCCTTGAACTAAAACGTCAATAACATTTTTCATTCACTTCACTTACTGTCCATCCACCATCAGACATCTCGCAGTACACCGAAAATCCAGAACTCCCAGTAGGATAGATGATATATACCATGTCACTACTTCTACCAGCTCTTTGAAGATCAGAACAATCCTGGGGTCCATTTCGGGTACATGTTACACCATTTCCTTGAAACCACTCATTACAGTTACATACACCTACACCATTGGTCTCCACACATGTTGCGTCATTACTACATCCGTAGTTCTCTCTTGTTATTCTCTTATTGGAGCATGTAATTCTCGAAGAACAAATCGAATTGATGTATGATTCGCCTTCCTTGAAATACAAACATAGTGTTCGAAACAGGTTAAATACATTATCAAAACAGCGTAAGTCTATTAAAGACAAAACAAGAAACTCAAGGGAAAGGACTCACTGCTAAAACACGTGCTTTCCCTTCATCGTAGCACGGGTGGAGATCACAGATAACACCATCACCTTCATACCACTGGTTACATGTACAGTTGCTGACATCATTGCTTTCCTCGCAAAATCCGTCGTTGCTGCACCGATATGTCTCATTGATGAGAGTGTTGTTACTGCAGGTTACCTTCCATGTGCAAGCAGAACTGATAATAGATTGACCTTCCTGGAGGAAACGAAAAACAAAAACAACGATCGAAAAGAAAGTCTGAGAGTGTGTTACAAATATAAAAAAAAATATTTTGGAAAGGAAAATATTTCAATTAAATGGAGATACTGCGTTTCAGATGCATCGGCATCACATACAAAACAAATACTGTTAATCATTTTAAAATAATTCTCCGGTGAACTCCTGCAGTCTCACCAATGAACTCCCGCAGTAGGCTCATCTCTGCATTATGCAAGTAGTTACGGAAGAGCCATCATATGAATTTATGTAAGTTTGATGAAAAAATTATTCTTAACGACAACTGAATTTCTGTCTATGAGAAATTATTTCCTGCCTACGTGGAGTAATTTTTGATTGTGTCTATAAATATCGCCTTTAAGAATATGATTTCTCCCATAAAGAATCCTCAATATTTTTCTTAAAACTTCCGAACTAACCGTTAGCACGACAGTGTTTGTTGGAACGAAGCATCCACACTGTTCCATTGGTATGCAGCTACCTTCATACATCATGCGATTTCCTTGACATATACACCTTTCCGGTTCTGAAAAATTCGATTGGATGCACTCATTTGGATTTTCACAACTCCTCTCGCATATGCTTCGATTCTGATTTTGTCTGATAGTAACGCACCAGGTGATGTTAAATTCTGCAGTAGAGCAAACAGAATTTTCCTAAGAATAACCATTTTGCTATAGAGCAAAATGGTATTATATATAATATTAAAATATAGCATATAAACAATACATCAGTCATTTCAATCGTTACACTTACCCGAAATTTTATTGTTCATACCAACACTTGATAAAGCATATTTCCCCCACTCATCCGAGATACGGAAATTATCGTAAGTTATTTCATATGACTGCCCTTCCGTATTCTCTATATTAATGTGGAGATTGTGTCTTTTTTGGTTGGTCAGGTGAGCAAGTTTTTCATTTCCGATCCAGAATTCACTTCCCAAGAACCCGAATCCGTATTTAAAATCGTTCCAGTTTCGAAAAGTGCTAATAAATCCATCAATCCGCCGCTGTATGACCTGCAAAATGGTTGTTTGGTGATAAGCTGATAAGCAAACCTAAGCGTGTTCAAATTATGATTTAACCTTGATGAAATTTGTTTCCAGGTATTAAATATTTTTTAACATGGACCACCAATTAAAGAGCAAAAGTTTTAGAAATTGACATCTTGATTTGATCTGTGTAATTGCATGCAATAAATATTCTGCAGTTCTAGTATCACAAATAAAATTCATAACGAAAAAATGTGTTGCAAAGAAAGAAAATAGAAACGATTAAAGTGAAATATTTGTTGATAACTTTAGTTTCACATAAAAAACATACTACCATTTTGTGACTTACCATCCATCCCCTAGATCTCTTGTTGTTTTCACAATAAACCTCAAATGGTTCTGGGTACTGGTCTGGTTTGATCATGAAAACACCTGATTTGAAGTTGTTGGATGAACATTGCGTGACGACCTCTTGGCAGTCCCGGGGATATTTCGCATATTGGTACATAAAATAAGGCATGTCTGATAGTACAATCAAAGCATTTCTTTTTCATTAGAAATAACGTTCATCCTTCATTTCTTCACAAAAAAAAAGCAAACTAAAGTTGAGATATTCATACGGTCATAACATTCTGTGATAATATTCTAAAGTGCACCCTTGTCAGTTATCCCTATGAAAATTTTTCCACTAGAATTTGCAAGTAAGATATACAGAACAAGTGCTTTTTAGTGGAGGATATGTCATTTGATAACTTGCAATGCATTTCTTAAACGCAATAGCTACTTACTGGACTGGGGGTCAATGGATCCATCCCCAACGTGGACCTGCATAGCAAAGTGAGAACTGAACTAATAATACATGAAAATCATAATGCAATTTTAACTATTAAAAGAAAAACAGTATAAAGTGAAAAAAAAAAAGATGGTTACCGAAAAAATATGTTCCGACTTAAATGAATCACGAATGGTTTACGCCATGTCTTGTAAAAATTTAACTATAAGAAAATATTTAATAAGTTGAGTATTGTCAATTTGTACAAGTCATTGGTACACTAACACAGAGGTATTCGTTTGTACTGTAAATATCCGCCTCAACTGCAGACAAAGTAATAGTAGTGTAAATTAATCTATGATGTTCATTAGATGTAAACCACATTGATTTTTTAACTAATTTAAAGGAAACATTATGCGCATCTCATTTCAAATAATTTTGTGTGGGACATTATATAGATAAATATTTATTGATATAGAATTGACAATCTGTGGAATTACTAACGAATATGTTGGGGCTATTTTTCTCAGACAGATTGGTTTTCAAAATACATATCAAATTTTAACGACAAACGAAGCTCACTAAAAGACTATTTTGCTTCTTGTGGGCAAACAGACTCCATAAAAAAAAAAAAAAAAAAATATCTGCATAGTTCTTTTAGAAAAAAGAAACAGGTACGCAACGTCCTTAGGAGAGGATCTAACAGTGTATACATCTATTGTTTACTAAAACAAATATTAATTTGCCATTTACAAATTACAACAAATTTAAACTTTATATTGTCAAATCTTTTTTTTCAGTGCTTGTCTCAGGTTATAATAATATTTTCGGTACTAAGTGTGATCCTGAAAACTTTTAGTATTTGTATATTGTTATCCGACAATAATAAAGGAACTTAATTGTTATAGTCTTCTTAGAAATTCTGTATTTAAACGAAGAAGAAAAAAAAAACACAAAGAAACAAGGTATGCGACAGCCTTAGGAGCGGCTCTAAAAGTGTACACATCTATTGCATGCTAAAACAAAGCTGAACTTGCCAATTGAAAATAACAACAAATGTAAACTTTGTATTGTCAAATCATTTTTTTTTTCAGTGCTTGTCTCAGGTTACAATACTCTTTTCGGTTCTGAGTGTGATCCTGATAACTGTTAATATTTGTATATTGTTATCCAACAATAATAAAGGAACTTAATTGTTGTAGTCTTCGTAGACTTTTCTTAACTTTCTAACGAAAAGAAACACTTCCTTATTGAATCTGCGTATACATGTTTAATTGTCACGCAATTATTCTGGTTATTACGATTATTTTCAAAATTATTTTATTTTCTTGATTGATTGACGTTCAGTGTAAGCAAAAACTCGGCAATCACTTTACCAGATAAAACTGAGTACATGGAGCATGTATGGATAAGGTGTAACTGCAGAAACAAGATTACTGATTTAAGAGAGTTCCATTTTAATGAACTTTTGAGTTACACGAAATAACGAAGCCAAAGATGGAAAGACACTTTCATTAAATCAAATCGAAAACAAAGATAAAAAATGTTAAAGTTTCTCTGACGTTATAGGATTTCATTATGCTAACGGTAGTTATATCATGAAATACATTTACAAAACGTAAAAATGTGCTTCCACTAAAGGATGAATATTTAAACGACAAACAAAGAAATTGTGTAAAGGGCAGAAACAACAGATGGTATACCTTGATGCAAAATTGTAATATTTACCTTTACTGGAGTATTAAAAAAGAATTTTGAGATTTTCAAACAGTGACAAAAACAAATAAACAACTTAGCTTTCATCTCCGTATTAGAGTATACAGCATTCAAGTACAGGAGAGTTGTAAAAATTCTTTTTCTCACATTCAAGGTGTAGTTTACTTTATTTTTGCTTTGACGAACTTGGACTTAGCTTTTAAAAAGAGTAATGGTGGAAACATTTTCTGAAGCAACACAACTTTGTAGGTATATAGTCAATGATAGTAAATAAAAATCTCTTTGTAATACCAAAGCTTGTAATAATTGTTAAGCATGAGAAAAAAATATGAAAGGAACTCACTTTTGATCCAAGAAAGATCCAAAAGAACAAAACAGCCAAATTGCAACGAAGTTTCTCAACTTTAATCATTTCTGGAAAATAAAGTGACGACACAAATCTTCAGATTTGACTCTTTGGTGGTAAGATCTGCTGTACATCACAGATTGTCAGAGTAAGGCATAATGCAGGTTGAATTTGCTAGCATTGGTTAACATTACGGATATCTCCTTTAGGCAAATAGACGTCACTGACGGATGTCTACGCCAATCACCGACTATCATTGCAATAAACCGTTTTTGTACTAGACCACACGTGCATAAATCAACTTGTACGTTCACACAGGGTCTCTGTAAAAGCAAAGAAACCCATAGACAAGTCTTGAATAACGTCATGCTATCAATACATATATAAAAAAAAGTGTATGTAGCATTTCAATGTGCCGATTTTTAGTACAATTTGCTTTATAATATTAAAGAAATGATAAACCAGCATTACTCTTCTTACAGAACACATCTCGACATAAAACAAAGACGCGTGCCGTGATTAAGAGAATTCTGTCATTCCAACTCGGCAAGTGAAGTTAAGCACAAGTTCATTCATGCGGTTCTCGTCTGTGATTTATTTCAGTTATGAAAAAGGAGTTAAAGCATGAACTTTTCAATATGTCATTATTTTATGCTAATTGTTGACATATTCTATTTCGTATTTCTTTTTCCAATGAGTTTTGATTAAATACATCTCTTACACTGGGTACAGAAACCATTTAGGGCAGTTTATTTAAGGCATACGTTTTAATACTTATTTGCAATCAAATTTTATCAGAGCCTTGAGGTCGTTCTCGTTTTCGACTTACAGTTTCAAGTTGTTCATGTACAGTAGGTGGTTGATTTTGTGTCCTGTTTTCAGTGTGTATCCTTCTGTCGTAGGATGTGACTCAAGGGATTGAGAGCTACACAGAACAGCAGGGATGAGAGTAAGTCGCCTTGGAATATTTCAAGTCGAATCTTTATGTTGTTTAAAGTTAGGATAGTCACTTGTCACCTGATATGAGATTGATGATGTAGTTATTCATTGCATATGTAATGATATAAAATGGTATTATTATCTCATCCCCCTACATGTAATGTACAGGATGAGATATTGCAGTTGCTTTAAGACGGTAGAATGTATTATGTCTCTTTCAGTTGCCATACCAACAGTTGGCATGGTAACATTATATAGGTTTGATATATAAGACCCGAGGGTCGACCTGGTATGGTACTAAAGGGGATCTGGAACCCCTATTACTGTAGGCGTCAAAATGTGTGAATAAGTGTGTGCCTGTGTGCGTGTGTCTGTCTGTGTGTGCGAAAGAAAATTTCAGTTTCAAATTTCAATTCAAATTCCAATCTATGTAACCATATTTGTACTGAGCAATTGTATCTAATATCAATGACGTTTTCCATGCTTTTGGTAATACCCACACTCAGCATGATTTTACTGTTGCAAGTCCTGTATACACTAGCCAAAAAAAATGAGTAATTTGAGTGGTTTACAGTACGGTTTGGCGGAAATAGGAATTGAGTTATGCAGATGATTGTGCCATGTTTGCTACAGAACATCGAGAGTGGCGGCGGGCTGATTTTAGAAATAAAGGAAACCAAAGAATTACCTTGACGCACATGCAATCTGCTTGTGAATATGTCAGTACTTAAAAGTCATTTCATTTTCACAACACTTGCCCGTTTCTTACACATCCATTGACAAGATAACAACTCAGCAATACATGTAATTGGGAGAATGATTATGTACAACAATAGGGATGAGTTGCAACTCCCTAAAGTGCCTTCTTTTTCTTAAAATTAATTTCCTACCACTTATTATTATAATTGCTGTTGTTATTATTTTTGTTATTATTATTATTTACCAGTACATTTTTAAACATTAATATCCAATACATTTATTTTTGTTTATGCAATTAGTTCTCATTAGAATTTTAATAAATCCAATTGTTTGTACATGGTGTGAAATGGCAACATTGTAAGTTTAAACTGTATAGGCTCACCACATGTATGTGTTAGATGTAAGTAACGTCATTTATCTAAGTTTTCAAGTTCCTTGCGGAGGACATACACTTGAAACGACTTTCTGAGACTAAAAGAAAAACAAAACAAATATTACACTACGTTCATGAAGTGACATATATATACAGGACTACAACATCAACAACAGACGTAGACAAAATACTCTCTGTTCATAAAGTTTGGAACATGTTTAGCAGTTTGCAACTGGTGTTAGTTCTAATGTGCATAACATGCCATCATTTAAATTCACTAATATATATTATTATTATTATTTTGTCTTTAACAACGCCGTTAAATGTACACTTATGGACAAAATGTTTTAGATTATCAGAGGTGTAATCTTTGTCCACAAAAGGCATTGTTTAAATGCTTGACAGCTGTTTAAATAATTAATACCAATAAACTGATTAATTAATGCACTTAATGCATTAACTTATATGCTTCATATCGGACGAATTTTTATTTTTACGTATTGGAGTTTATTGTTTCCGGGAAGCCCATTTCAATGGAGATTGTCGTAAACACGGTTCAAATATTAAAGAATAAGCAGTGACTATCATAGTACCACCATCCACCAAAATAATTATCGGCACAGTTATAACTACTCCATCCATCGTTGTCTCGATCATTAGTAGTGAACTAGTTGCTGTGGCAACAACTGATAACGTCGTATTTATCAGTAATTGAAAATTAAAAGAATGTGTTAAGTAAAAGAAAAAGAAAGAAAGAAAAGAAAACATGACTGAATGTTAAAGCGGGTGTCCGAGGCATGGAAGCATGTAACACAGATATTGAGTTTTTGTGACATATATAAATAATATATCAGACTAATATGTTTTTTTAATACATCACACTAATATATCTGACCACTTGTATTTATTTATTTACTTTTGTATCAATATATTACAAAAACAGTTTAACGCATTTGTGTTACGTCTTGCGCTATGGTATGTCTAGTTGGTTAAATTGACAGTGCTTATGGTGACTATTCTCAAACTAATATAAATGTGATGTGTGCTTTGTTATTCATCAATGCTTCAGACAAACAAAAGGATACCTTACACTGAGCTGGTAAATCTTTAAGGTATACAGCTTTTTTTTGGTAACGCATCACCTTCATCCCATGTTTATAGCACTTTGATTCAAAATTTGATTTGATTCACTTTGATTTAAAACAGGTAATTACGAGAAATTTACCCATTTACTTAAAATTATGGTATATGTATCTATGTTTCAGCATTGTTTGTATCAACATGTGTGTTTCATGAAGCCTATCGATAACAGACATGTTTACAACTACGAGTAAAACTGGTCAGAAAGGGAAACGTAGTTATTATGGAACGTCAATATAATCATATGGTCAGTATATTTTTCACAATGTATATTAACATTTCATTTTGAAAGTCAGGTGCAGTTTGAGTAGCTTTGCTTATGAGAACATATGTCTACAGTTGAATACAAACCTGCATTTCCACCGAAAGTTCCAATCTCGGAAAACGATAATTGTCGCCTTCACTGTTAATAAGAAAATTGTTGAAGTTGACGTGCAATGCATTATCGTCTGTATTCACTAAATCAATTCTTATTTCATTTGTCTTCTGATTTGTCAAGAAGTGTATTCTACCATTCCCTAGCCAGAACTCGTGACTTATGTTTCCGAAGCCTTGTTTATAGCTATTCCACCCGACATTGAAGTCCTCAGATCCATCAACACCACGTTGCAATACCTGATGTAAATACATGAAGGACGGGAAAAATGATAATTTCTTAACATGTAATTTACACATGTTAGGTCTTCTTTCTGTTCTGTTTCCCTCACTAAAAGTGACATTTACTTATCATATGGTTCAATTAAAGTCCTCATGAAGCAATCGACGTCGATTTTTTGAAATAGAAGGTGCAGTGTAAATTTGTGATCTCCCTTATAAATATTTAGTTTTGTTGCCGTTTTCTGATAAGTAGTACACGATCATTCTTATAATAATGCATTTTCTCTCACTCACCGTCCATCCACCACCGTTGGTCATGTTGCAGTACACGCTAAAAGCTGCACCTGGCCAGTTTGTTGGTTTGATCTCGTAAACTCCACTCACCGTAGATACTTGTTCGTAAATCCCCTGACAATCTTTGGAAGTTGGTTCACATATCTCACCTGTCCCAATGTAGCCGACATTGCAGTTACATTGTCTGATACTTTCCCTTACTGCGCAAAGTGCGTTAGGACTGCACTGGTACCTTTCATCGAAGTTAATCTGTTTGTTTATACACTCCAGCTGGCTTCGCACAGAATACTCCTTCATATAAACATGGAAATAATCTATGTAATAGGAGTTTCATGGCGGACCTTTGTGTAGAGCAAGTCGTCATGCTCTACCTTTAGCAACATTTTAGATGATGGACGCTTACTTTGTGGCATGTGTCAATTTCAGCTTGAGAATAAAATGCCAATTCATCCTGCATTTGGTGCTTTCTCTTTAAAACTGAACACTGAAATATATACAACTTAGTTTCTTGTCAGATAAGTAACGTTCCATATGGCGAAACAAAAAAAAAAAATAGCAGTAAAGATTTACAATTCAACGTATTAGTTTATATCAGGTGAATAGAAACTTGACAGTGTACTTGGAGAAATCCTGTTTCTCCTGAGATGAATAATGTTTCACAATGACACAAATCTCTGAAACCGTATTATTTTTGTGTACTGGTTCTCGAAACATAAACACATAAACACTTCCACAAAAATATGTGCTTGTGCACCTTTTTTGCAAACTTAGGATTGCAATTTATCCGATAGAGAGACCTGTTACTAAGTTAACCTCGAATTCAAGTACGTCTAGATAAATTGTCACTTTTCTCCAGTGACCTAGTGGAGAGAAATAAATGAAAGAAAACATAAATAGTAAAAGAACATTTGTGGTAAAGCCCATTCAAGTCAGGCGATTCAACTCACTGGTAAAAAAGTCACTGATAACTCACATATACATGTTTGATCATCTCATCTTCTCGAAATTACAGGTTACTATAAAACCCCATGCTTGGACCGTCCAATTTCCCATGCACTATTTATGCAAGTGGCGCAGCATGTCGTCAGCTATATTTCTTTACACTTGGAGAGGAAAGTCGAAATTTCGGGGAAGTCCTCGGTTTTGAGTTCAAGCAATTGAAGTCCAAAGATGCTAAAACGTTTTAATTTTATATTAAATGACATGCACTTTGATGATAACATATTGGCCATGAAAAAGGCACTCGATTGAAAGGACAAACGACGTTGGAGAACTGATTTATGTTCACCTTGAGTTAATTGTAAAAATGTCTCTGCAAGGATTCAGTTCGGTCTACTGTAAAGTAAAATTATCTGTGAGTTGACTGTTATCCCAGCTGTACTCTGTAGAATAAATAAAAGAACAACTTGGCCATGTATAATGATATTCAATATAAAGCTTGCGAGTTGTCCGATCTGTAAAGGCCTAACCCTTCGATCTATTGCAGGGTGAAAGCACAAGGAAATAAAACGTGCCATACATAGTAATTTATAAATTATTCCGTTTACATACTGACGAGAGAAATACATGCATTTTTGTCAGCATTTCAACAGATATTTCTAAGTTTTCAGAGACATTACAACAGGAACAGGCCCGTGTCCAAGGTGTCAAGGGTTCTGGAATTCCGATCAGTCTATGATTGCACACCTACGTCAGAACATATCTATGATGGGTTGGGCTGGATGGCGTGATCGGAGTTCTATGCCGAGGGTGGAGGTGAGTGTTGGTTGGTGAGTGGGTGGTGTGACTTCTGATATGTGGAAACGATGGATTATCTTCCCTAGGGAGGGGTCTAACGGGACGACTGTCATCCCATTTACATTCCTATGTACAATGTGATAACTTAAAGCAATGTACGATGTATGTGAAAGGTTTTGCTTATATAAGTGGGCTGATTGCAGATGGTGATAAATTCAAATATATCTACAGAAATTTCAGAAATTCCTTCTTTTTAAGTATTTATTTTAATTAATAATTTTATATTACTAAAAATAAATAATAATATAAATAATAATGTAAATGAAATAATAGTTAATATTTAATTAATAATTTTGTATTAGCAATATCACCCCCCCCCCCCCTCTTGGGGTCTAGTGGTGGACGTTATTAAACTCGGACATTTGTGAGAAGGTATAGACTTAGCCCAAGTACTGTATGTCAGTAGCTGGTAGTGTTGCTAGCGTGAGGCCGTACGAACATCTGCTGTTTACATGCACCTTGGCTTAAATTGTAGACCTATAGGTGTAGTCCCGAATTAACAAAATGAATATTAGCTAGGTTTTACCTAACCCTTGAATACGGCTATGCGTCACTTTAGATGACCTGAGCTAATTACGCTAGACATCAGAGCCCTTGCCTCGCTGACACAAACCTGACAAAGTTTTAACGCATTAGCCAACCCTCGCCAGGATCGTTATCCCTCACGTTCACGAATAGTTATGTTTTATTATCAAAGTTTAAACGAAATATCCGTCATCCGTCTCTCTGAATAAACCTTTTACCAAAATATGATTAGGAAATATATGAATTTTGACTTGAAAAACACTAACGTTAGGCCTAAGCCGGCACTGGGATGTTCCTCATATTGGCAAGGCTTCCAGTGAGTGAATGATACTGAATTCTGCTTTTTATGCTTCGAATGGCCACTAAGAGCAAATTTATGGGTAATCTTATACTTACAATATACTTATATCATTTAGTTGTAATGAAGTACTGTATAAATCGTTTTTGCTGTTTTTGGAAGTATTTTGTAGCAAGGTTTAATTGGGTTAAAAAAAATGTGGTAGCGGTGCAAGGGCTGTGATGTGGATTGTAACACAATGCACAGCCCGGTCCAAGGGCTAAGTCCTAATTCTTAACTGCAATCAGTACACAGCAGAGCTGTTCAAAATTCCGATAAGATATAATGTTAAAATAAGTTAAACTTCCTTTCAGAAGTGACATCTTTCGACATACCCTGAATACTAACTACGAAAATTGTACTCAGAGTTTCACAATTAAGTGAGCTGTGCTTCACGTTGAGTCCGAGATGTTCAACTTATTTCGGCCTACTTCGTGCGGTAGTGTGAAAACATGAACTTCTCTGTGAAAATTGTAAGATTAAACGGCCACTTGTGTACTTTCACTTTTTAACACATTAAGTTACTTGCTGTAATGTAGTTGATGATGCTGAGTATGTAATAGTACATAGACATTTTTTTATCAGCCAAGCGGTGTAAAGAAGAGTGAAAGTCTACCAACTTATGTCAGAGTGACTTAAAAATGGTACCATAAGTAATCACGTCCAAAGGCACAAACCAACTAAAATGAACAAGGGGTAGAAGTAATACGTAGGTTTTATGTCCCTGTCCCAATACTGAAAATATTCATTTTGAATGGGATTTAGACATGCACATGATTATGTGAGTTCTCTGTGTACATTTTCCTTCATGGTATCGGGGTTTTTTTATCGACACTTTAACGGTAAGATTATAGCACTGTTTTTTTTTTTAATAAATTACTAATTACTTATACAGTCTGCGAAGAATTATCGTTCTGTTTTTCTTTTTTCATTACTTCTTTTAAGATCATAATGCTAAAGAATCTTATTTATTTTGATGGTATACCCTCCTTGTTGATCTCCGGAATATTCACAGTATCCCTAGTTTCAAGAAACATAGCTTCTCTCCTTTTTAAATGTTCATAATTTTGTAATGAAATGCGATGTCTTTTGTATTTTTCTAATATTTTTTTCTGTTTTGTTTCTTATTATTTAGGATGTTTTTATTGTTTCAGGTCGATTGCGCTCTCTTTGCTGTGAAGGTAGAGATTGTGCTTATATCCTTCATTCATTCGTTTATTCATTCATTTATTCATCTATTCATTCATTTATTCGTTTGTGCATGCATCCATTCATTAATGCATGCATTACTATCTGAACACCAATTTAAAAAGATAAATGTAAGCAAAATGTATTTTTCTTCTCATGTTTATTTTCAACTTTGTTAAAAGTAGATAGCGAAATACATTTGAAACTGATGACGACGATATATTACGTAGAAGGTCATATTTTAAAATCAGTTTGATATTCTCTTGTTTTCAACAAACAATTTCTACACAACATATACAATTAATGGAAAGAAATACATATTAGTCTGTCGAAGGAGAATTGACTTTATCAGTGTCCTAATTTTCAATTCATTACGTGTACCACCTAATGTACCACCTTATTTCCAAGTTCCCTTTTACCATCTTTGGTAAATGCATGCATTTTAAATGAAAGTTTGTTCTATGGGTATTTCAGATCGGTCGAATTTTCATCTCTGAATACTGCAAATAATTGGATCCGGGAAGGTAATACCAATAAAAATAATAAGTCCCGTATCGACCGTTCAAATAAAAATAATGACAAAAATAATAACAATAGCAAAAACAAATACCGTACCACCCGCCACCACCATAATAACTGGCACAGTTACCACTACTCCAAGCATCGTTGTCGTCGTCGTTGGTAGTGAACTCTAGGTTTTGAAGGCATTGGTAAACACTACAGGATGGACTCGTTCGTTCATCTGTTGGGTAGAAGTTCATGTAAATACTATTTAGAACATCTTGACAAAATATGCTTCCTGTACTTACTACACTACTAAAACTGCTGCCAAAATATTTCCTACATTGGAAATTTAACACGAATTTAAGGTAATTATGAATACCTTGCCACAATCATATTTATTTATCTTCATTACCTCATATATAGCAGAGTGCCTTTGATCACTGTTCATAAATCTTGGTTTTGATCTTACTAAATTGTTTATTTTCTGTCCATTAATGTATGTAGCGTACACAATCAAACTGTTCCAAATTGAAATGACCATTTGTTCAAGCCTGTAGTACCTAGAAAAGTTTGCGGAATTTGAAAATGACAAAGTCCTTTCCTTTGCAATATGTAAGTAAGTATGTTTTTCCTGTTCATCAAACCATTTATTGAACATGGAGAAAAGGAACAAATCCTACATTATAAACCATTCTGTATCACATGTGATTTCTTTATATCACAAAAAAGGGTCAATGTTATTTACATTGTTTAGTTTTTAAGCGCTTTCAAATTAAGTTAATATTTCATGAGAAAATGACACTAGAGATCCCCCAAAAAAGACACTTTTATTAGTATTCCTAGTAAAGTGTGCATTGGCAATTGTGCAAAATGGTTTGACAGGTGAATTCTTTTAAGCTGTGCTAGTTATACCTCTTTCTTTTGACTTGATCAAGTGAGGATTGTCAAATGAAAAATAACGTGCTGTTTACTCCAGTTACATGTATGTCTGCTATCGTATCAAAAACTTATAAAATGGTACAGCTATTTCAAAATGTTGCCATATCTGTTTTTTATTCCTCCTTACATAACATAATGTAACCCTCACCATAAAGTTCTCCTGCATATTTGGCAATAGTTTTACAAAATAAATCAATACAAACCTGCTGTTCCACTGTATGTTCCGATCTCAATTAAACGATAGTTGTCGCTCTCATTATTTATACGAAAACTATCAAAGTTGGCGTGGTATGCATCGTCGTCCACATTCACTAAATCAATTCTTATTTCATATGTCTTTTGGTTGGTCAGAAAGTGTATTTTATCATTTCCAAGCCAAAACTCGTGACTTATATTTCCAAAGCCTTGTTTATAGCTGCTCCACCCTACATCAAAGTCTTCTGTTCCATCAACACGTCGCTGGAACACCTGATATAAATACACGAATGAGAAAAGACAATTTCACTATTTTGGTGTTTTGTATTGTTGCATAAGTTCACTGTAATATCTTGACAATTGAATAGAATGTATTTCATTGTAGAAATAGGTAATATATGTGATTGTATGAGTAGAATGTTAACGTAAAATTGCTATAGGGCTAATCAGTAACAATGAAACACTTTACATCAATGTCTACTTGTAATTTTGATACAGTCCGATAATTACTGACAGTGACATTTACCTATAATGTTGAACGTTTCTGTGTCAGTTAACAGTTTACTTCCATTTAGTAATTTAGAGGTTGAATTAAATGTCATCAGTTTACTATCAAATTTATGTTTCTGTCTCTATTTTGGATAAATTGTATTCCTATATAAGTTGTACTCTCACTCACCGTCCATCCTACGCCGTTTGTCATATTACAGTACACCTCAAAAGGTGAACCAGGCCAGTCGGTTGGTTTGATCCTGTAAACACCGCTATCCATAGATACTTCTTCATATATCTCCTGACAATCTTTGTAAGTTACGTTTTGCATGCATATCTCACCATCTCCAGTGTAGCCGTCATTGCAGTAACATTGTCTAATACTTCCTTTAGCTTCACACATTGCGTGTGGACTGCACCGATACTGTTCATCGAAGCTAATCTGTTGGCTCAAGCAGTTCCCTTTTCTCGTGCATCCAGGATTAACGTAAAACCCTCCTTCCTACCAAAAGAAGAAAAAAAAATTAAAACAGGATTAATGGCCTTACCGAAAATTGGTGGCAAAAGTGCGAGAAAGGCGATGTACAAGATCTATTTCTGTTTTGTTTTACCAATATTTATAAACTGCTTTCCCATGAAATAATGTTTACCAATTAATTAAATTACACAATCTGCTTTGTATTTTGCGAACATCGGCATCATTAATATCATGTAACTGTTACAGATTCTATGCGGGTCCATCTGCAATGATAGATGTTATTTATTTCTAGGTGACATGATATAAAGTCCTTTGAGCGACGTTTTGTATAAACTGAAGAACTCATAAAGAAATACCTTTCTCTGACAGAGACTAGACCTATGTTTAATCAGATGAAATAAAATATAAAATACATATTAAGTAATGCCCATCAGAAATAGCTTACTGAAAATTAATGTAGATTGTATTCAAAACAGTGAAAAGAAGTTTTACAAAAATTACGACCAGTAAGTGGAGGAAGCAGGCGCGGTGATTAAAAATAAAGTTTAATGGGCAATATCTTTGTTTTTCTTTTGATAAAGAAGTTTTGGGGATAATCATTTTTAAAACCATATTTATCTCTTTTATTTAATAAACCCGGAAGCAGAAAAGAAAACTTACAGTTTTTCACCAATGTGATAGATCTGTATGAGTAAGATCTGCCTTATGGTAATCGAAAAAGCCAACAAGAGTAGTAAAGTAGACTTGTTGTCGGAAACAGAAGCATTTAAACATTGATTATCACTCAATAAATCGGGTTTTTACGTCTTCTACGATAATAATTGTACAGAACAAATAAGGAGTAATTCGACCCAAACTAACGGAAACCTTATTTTTGTGTAGCTTTTAACATTATTTTTTTGGAAAAATTACTGGGTAGCTACAATTTAAAATATATTTTAATGCAGAACCATGAATATAAAGGAGATGTATTACAAAAAGCAATAAATTTACCGGTATTATTATTTGGTCCATTGTGTCATAGCATTCACAGGAATCGGAAGGTACACAATCAGACCCTTTCAAGAAGAATCCATCTGGACATACGCACGCCATAGTTTCAGTGCAGTCAACATTCTTACAGTCATCTGGAGATTCACAAGTACGCTGACAGGCGTTTTCGCAATTTCCACAAATCATATTTGTTCCACAGAATGTAATAGCATCTGAAATTGTAAATATATAATAAAGAAAAAAAAAAGAAAAAAAAAATTATCGCCAAAAAAGGTTTTAAGGACAAAATAATCAAGTATAAAACGTTACCAAACTACGTAAAGGTAGTTTTTGGTTTCTTCACCATCATTAATCTATTGTTAACTTGTAAAAGCCATTAATTCTTCACAAGCTCTGATTGATTATTGACAATCTGTGAATGATAGCTTTTAAATTGTATTGAAAGGATTTAAAAAACATTTACCTGTTGAACCAGAATATTGGCCGAGGTTAACTAGTTTGTAGTCGCTGAAACCGTCACTGATTTTAAAGTTGTCATAGACAAGACGGACCAAGGAACCGCTGACTGTTGTCATTTCAATTACCAGTTGGTATTTGTCTTGATTTGTCAAGAAAGAAAGTTTTTCGTTACCGATCCAAAACTCTTGAGATAAGAAACCGAAGCCAGATTCATAGCTCTCCCAGCTTCTATTGAAACCTATGGAACCATCAATGCGACGTTGTATCACCTGGGAAGAAGCGTTGAAATGACTTTCTAATGCATCGAAAAATTAAGAGTGAAGTGCTATATTTGACTTTGCTGTATCAGGGATTATTAGTAAATTTAACGTTTTCTTACGTTTCTAGTTTTTTATCCACGCAACATAGTTTCATGTTATTTATTTATTCTTACGCTAAAGACAACGGTTTTGTTGAAAGTGCCTTAACATGGTAGTTAATGTAGATATACAGGTTTCTTAAATTAAGTGTCTCAATTTACTTCTGAGGTATAATCTATCATCGACGCTAACGAAGCAATTGCTACTGAATATAACCTTTGTTCTTATTTTGCATTCTACTTTGACAGAAACCAAACACTCACCGTCCATCCACCAGAGTCGTCTGTAGAATCACAGTAAACCTCAAACGGCTCAAGATAGCCATCTGGTTTGATCATGAAGACACCAGTAGAATTATCAGATGAACATTTCTCTTGAATTTCTCTGCAATTTCTCGGATAAGTCGATTGTTGGTAAAAGAAAAACGTAGACCCTGACCAATTGAAAGAAAAAAAAGTCGGACTAACAGTAAATGTTGAGTTCATTTTACCAACATTATATTAATATTCCATGCAAACCAAAACATAAGTCAAAAAATGCAAATATCAATTTGCATATAGATTTTCTGACTGATGAAAGCAGAGACTTACAGATATATCTCAATACATAATATGTGCACAACCTACAAAACAAGTATAGCAAAGTATATATTAAATGAACAGTATTTGCCCCCAAGGAAGGCAAGACACAGTGTTTCACGAATATCCCTATTCAACAGATAAAGCAATGAAAGAAATCTCACCAATGTTATTTTCCTTCCTGCGTATTCTGTAATTAAATTAAAAACAATGATACTAAAAACGTCTTGTTGAGAATAAAGGAACGACGTGCAATTGGCAAACGGTTTACGTAAAGAACACACTACTATCAAGCTTTAACAAACAAGCTTGTACATGATATAAATACAGTAGATTAAAATATAACCTGCAGCTAAGTCTGCCCTATGATTCTATAAATTTAAATCAAAATCTGTCATACTCATCCCGTTGAATGTTAATTTATTAAAGGGAATTGTGGTCATTCACATGTTGAATGAGTGATCGATGAGTACACATTAAGTTGACATAAGACTTACAATGGTCACGGCAAAAGCAGCTGAGCCTGTTTTTTTTTTTAGCGTATTTTTACTCGAGAATACGACTTCAAACCTGTTAGGGGGATATGTGAGTGACTTGAACATATTTGCTAAAAGCATGTGAGCAGATCGATAGCGAGGTGATTTTTGCAACATCCCTTTAATATTAGACAATCTACATTTTCTTCCTTCTTTCTTTATTTTCCTTTATTGCAATGCTTGCTGGAATTAGTATAGTAAACTAAGCCGTTTATTTTCCCCAAAACAAATTGTTGGTACATTTTTGGCACTACTACGAGGCTGCTAATCTGAATACAATCACCAAGTTAGGTTGTAAGGAGACACTGAAAACGTTTCCTTGTTTAAGATGTAAACCTATAGCATACGCAAAACTTTGTTTGTATGTTTGTTTGAATATGAGCGTTGAAAAAAGGCACTGGAAAGAAAAATGAAAGTGTACACCTTCTTAGCACTTTCTTAGAAAACGTTTGTTTTAGCGAACGATGCTCTCAGTGAGTACCATTATTGTGTTATGAGTAGTAAAAAAGTTGAGGATCTGACGTTTGCAAATGACAAATGCAGTCATTCCAATCTGAATTAGTGTACCCTCCAATGCGTGTTAAAAAATGTCGTTTTTCATATTTTTTTGTGTTGAATTGCTGAGCTTTCCAGCGTACCACTTTGCTTGTAAAGTACTGATATTTAGCAACATCATGAAAATACCCAGCAGAGGGATGAAATAAGAATCGCAATATTAATTTTCCAAGTAATTTAGGAACGTATTTCCTTCAGATTATGTAAAATTAAAGAAAACCAATTAAACATATGCCTATCTTCGCAACCGTTTCCAGAATGAAACTGCCTTTTTCAATAGCTGTCAATAGCTTTTAACTAATAGTTTTGCCAAAGGCAAACATTTTAAGATGATATAAATCGTATCTCAATTTGCAAAACAATTTATCTTGCAATAGGCATATGGTTAAATCTACTATAGTATTGCCTTTAAAACTAATGCAACTTGCTTTCAACCGTTAAATTAATTCTCAACTTAATACTTGATGCAAGAGGGAAAAGAAACAAAATGGCTCATTGTTATTAAAGCAATATAATAGGAGAGACTTGTGCAAATTAGCAATTACCATTTAATATTCAATGTAATCATTAGGCTGTGAAGTCCAAAAAAAAAGTCCAATATAATAGCTAAGCATCTCCTACAACTCAATCGCTTCACATATTGAAATGAAGCATTTTTTTATACCATACCAAATGGAGATATTTATATTAGGATGATATTTGGCACAACCAATTATGTACATGGCATTCAGTCTTTATTACGTTACTTTTACCAGATAGAATAACATTAGCAGATTGCTGGTTTGATATTTTATAGAGCACAATTTGAAACACGGACGTGAAAGTATGAAAACTGAAAGTTAGATTTGTATTGAAATCCTATAACAGAACAAAAAAGAACGGAACAAAAGTAGGAAACATTTTGTAATATCTGACAAGTTTGTTTTGCAGATTGAACCTTTTTTTGTTAAAGTTCGATATAGTTGAGCTAAGCATGACTACAGTGCCAATTTTCATTGAAAGTAGATGCATCCATTCTTTAAATTCACGTCAGTGGCAAGTATGGCTTCATTAACATTTTATTTTGAAATGCAGTCCTGGGTGCTTTTCAATTACTATTGAATTAGCAATACTTAAATGTACTTCATAATTAATGTGTAATCTTACTGCAAAAACATTATCTACGATGCAATTTGCTCTCAATACATGTTTTAATTATGTTTTTTTTCTGTGAAAGAAATTATTCATATTGTAGCGGTATCCATCGTACTTTTTATCTCTATTAGTTTTTTTTTTCTAGTCTTTAAAGCAGGAATCCTTTTGATTTTGCATTAATTAATTCACCGTTTGATCAATATGCATGAGGCGATGATTGCAAAGTTCTGAGCAAAGAACACGTGATCTGCGGTCGCTATAAACATTGAAATTTTCTTTTCAGCGCAAACTTGACTAAACAATATCAGTACCCCAGGAATGCTAATGTGGGATTTTATAGGCAATTAGAACAATCACTGTTTAACAATATCCAGTTACATTGTAGTTGGAAGCGGATATTTTGGCAATGATATGTGCACCATCCGAGATATGTTATGAATTAGTAGCCCATATATGCTACAAGGACGGTGGATATATAGTCTAATCAAGTTTAACATCAATGTGAAATCAATGCACCAAGCCTTTTTTATTTTTATGTTTACATCGGAATGACAATTGTGAGCCGTCGCATTTCTAACCAGCAAATGCTAGTAGTCCACATTATCCATTGCCAATGCAAGTAAAGAGACATGACAGTTACTTAGAAACTACTTCAGTTCTCTTCGTTGTAGATTGACTCGACGCTTAAAGTTGTCGAGTTGTTGTCAATATATCGTGTGGCAATTTTGAAAGTTATCTTTCCAAATTGATAATGACCAATTACAGAAATTGCATTTGAATTCTAAACGTCTGAGCTACTCCTTGCTTTTATTTTTTCAACAAGTTATCAAGATGATATTCCAGGAAGCAGATGGTGACACGTTGGTATTGATTAACTTTATCTTTTGAAGTACAAAATGTTATTGCTTATCGACTGTTTATCAATTCAATTATTCTGATAATATTTAAGTGGATATTATTTAATATTGAAGAACAATTTCAACAAAACGAACCAGATTCATTATTCTTTATTCTTTTCTAAGGGAAGATAGCTTTATTTTGCCAAAGTCTTTTTCGAAATTATTAGGTTGATTTTTTTGTTTTACCATCATTGTTCGAAAGTCATGAGAAAATTCATCATGTAATAATTATTAATATATCAAATCGGTTCTCAATGAAAAAATGAAGAATTATATAAAAAAAATGTATCAGTTGGAATAACATAGAAGTCTATGCTTTCATAAAAAGAAAAAAAAACCAGAAAAGTGAAGTACAAACTTACCAATCCATGTAAAACGTGGCAGCCTGTTGTCCAAAAGAAAATCAGAAGTGAAAGCATTAAATGAGATTGACAAAAACCCATTTTGATAAAGAAGTTAAGATAAAGAAGCTCCTTCAGTGTGCACTTTATCTTCTCTTTCACGACATCTGACAATGATCTGAATTTACCAAGGTAAAGCTCGACGCGTTCAGATTATTTACGGTAGAACATATGTACCATCTGATGACATTTCAATTGTTCCGTGTGTGAACACCAACATGTAAATGGTTTATTTCATGAAATTTACACTTTCAAGCATCGGTGGTATTTAATTATTTTAATTAATGTGCGTTGTTACGTATATAGAGAAAACTGATATCAAAACGGTTTGATTCATTGAAAGAAAATAACAGAAATGTTTTTTTTTTTCAAAGAGTATCATTCTGTAGATTATTATAAAGAATATTTCACAGGTTGTAGTGTAACATGTCCACACATATTTTGTGGACAAATAAATAAGTTATGACCCAAATTCCAAGTTACGAAATATGGCTGAAGAAGGTCATTTAGGAACAAATTGTAGAGGATAGCCACTACTTAATAGACTCTCACTGAAGTGAAGGTGGGGTGGGCGCTGGTTCACTATCTAGCGCAACGATACAGCGAAGAACCTGATGGGATTTTTGAGGGAATACCCTAAGGTATACACATCTTATTGCATATTCCTCTTATGAGCATTTTCACCTTTTAGAGGAAATAAACTTACTTTTGATGTAGTAATGCGAGAAGAACGGTTCTCATGAGCAAACTGAGAATGATTCTTATGACCATAATGCATAATGCATTTAGCTGGAGGATATATCCCCACGTTAATCTTGATCGATAAAGTGGTTTTATTTTAGCAAGTACAGTAAAATTGAACTGTAGTATAATCCTCATTTTCATCTAATAACAAGAAATAAGCGGGACTTCTATATGGTGTACTTTATAAGATGTACATGTACATTTCCAAAGATTTAAATTGTGTAGAGATTGTTATATAGTTTTATTATGAAAGTAACGACAAAAAGGTTTAGAAGTACCCAACACCTTAAATTCGATTTTGGGGAGAGTTGCATGTTTTATTACGGTGGGTGTGAAAGGAGACCTGACTTACTGGTGAAGAGTGCCGATGCAGTGTTCTGGTTGTTGCACTTGTTTGGTTGTGAGTCAGATCTCAAATCGGTAAAATGTGTCAAAACATGTCTCAAGGTTTCCCTCTAGTCAGTAGGTCTAAGTTGAATAAACTTCACACGTTTCGTAAGGTACCTTAGTTTGATATGTAGTGTTTGCCCAATCGACGACAATATAAATCAAAGGTCATAATACTAAAATACAGTATGCTACATTCTGAGAGTACAATGTGTCAACATAGCTTATCTCATCCCTATACGTAGTATACAGTGAGAAGATGCTGTACCCGTCGATCAGTTAAAGTCGCCAAAAATAACAATTAAATGGTAGTCCCACCTTACATCCCTTGTACTTTTCAGCGAAACTTAGTAGTACTTATGAGGGAGTGCCTGTTGGTATGCAAATCACATGCATTGGGATCACCCAATGGAGTTAGGGGGTAAGGAAGGGTGTCAAAATGTGTGTGATGATGTGTGCATGTGTGCCAAAGAGATTGTGTCAAAATCTCCTTCTAGGCAGATAATGCTGAAACTTGGTGGGTATTTGCGGGTATGAGGTGTAGTGTCTGACGTCATGGGTGAAATGTCAAAGGTTATAGAACATGAAAAAGAAAAACACTTTTTTAGCATTATCTCTATGTATCCTCAAGACATCGAGTTTGATGGCGCTACCTACGGTACGTTACGGTGCAGCATGCAGCCGTGCACATAATTAGTAGGGTTAGGTTGTTTTGTTTCCATCAAATAAGGTGATTCCATGAGGAACGTGACGTCACTGCAAACCTCTATTGCAGAACTATATCATTAAGTAACTTGAATATTCATCACTTGGTCACAGCGAGCAATCTGAATCATTGATGGCACTATACAGCTCCGCCTACTTGAGGAGAATGGGTATGCCAAACGATAGGGATAAGATTTGCAACTTCGTGGATTGCCTACTTGTTATCTCAATTGTTCCCATAGAAACGCTTGGAGTGGATGAGTAGCGACACTCCAGGGGTGACCCTATGGTAGAATGACCATGGGTACACGTGGGTCCTGTTAGGGTGGTATAAATGAAAGCGTGTCTGTGCCAATATGGGTGCATGTGCTTGTGTGTCGTGTGTGCGATGGGTGTGTGTGCGTCAGTACCTGTCCAAATTGTGGTTTTTCCAGAATTCTTTGAAAAATGTATGAGCGATTAAGTTTAAACTTAGTAAGGTTGTACATGATGCCAATATGTGCAGGATGTATTGGTTGTATGGTAAATTGAGTCAAATGTGCTGATTCCTGAGGATATAAGTCACGTTTGCCCCAAAATTGGTATTTCAAGAATATCTTAATAGGTTTTTTAGCATTTACTGCAAAATTTTGCAAAGGACTTACCTGAGAAAACATTGTTCATCACAATATTAATATAACGATAAATCTAGTGAAATCTCATAGCTGATATTTGAGAAAATCAATTTTGCCTCAAAAGTTGGATTTCCACCAAATCTTGAGAGCTAATTGAGCATTATACGCCAAAAGGCTCTTCCTATGGATACATTAATGGAGATATATTATATCACTCTTTTACTCAACTGGTGAAATTGTATGATTGGTTGGTAAAAAATAAACAGAGCCGGCATCCTGGTCAATAGAGACCACCTTTAAACTTGAGTCAAAACAACAGAACTGGACCATGTGGGTAATGTCTGTGATAATTCTTGCCAATTGTGAAAAGATTATTTTTAAGTCAAACAATAGTTTTCAGCCGAACCAGGTCCTGCAAAGGTAACTACGAAACTAATGTGCAAATAACCCATAGAGGGATGTTTTTATATCCTGCCCCCTAACTATAACCACTAAGCCTAACTTTATGGAATAAGCTAATGTTATAATTCTGTTATGTAGTATAATACATACAGAAACTTTTCAGCTGTTGTTATCATTACTTGAGCCTAAGTAGTGGCACCAGGCTACAGGTTTAGACCTGCCACCTTACAGTAAATATCATTATTACCATTTTCTTCTTCCTTTTCTTCTGTCTACCACCATTTTATGCTTGAAGCATATTTGGCTCTAATTTACCATCAGTGCCCGGAACTAGGTCTCTGCCACGTGTTGTGGCAGTAAACTATGTGTTGCCATGTGTTGAAATCAATGCATGTTGGCCATGAGATACGCAACTCCGTGGATTGTCCTCTTGTTCCTCTTGTTTCACATTGTTCTTAGCACATTCGAAATTTGAGACTACGTTTTTCACATTACACGAGGCTGATAACATATCTGTACTCTTGTAACCGACGCCATTTTCCCACGTTTACTTTCAATTTACCTGTAAAAACATATGGTAGAATGTGTTTTATTTAACCTATACCTATATTGTTGTTAGGTATGTGTCAGCTTGGATGAAAACTTCGGGGTTTTATTCACATTATGAGCAGATTGTCTTCCACTGCTCAATTTTTCATTTAGAAATGTTGGTCATTTTTAATTCATTCATTTATCTATAACTTAATATGTTAACTAACAAAATGAAAAAGTTCTAACAACAAAAATGTATAATTTACTCTGACACCTGTTGGAACGGCTTAAAGTGACTGACATATGGCACGGCACCTGTCTGTATGGTTGCTGTGTACGGTACAATAAAATGGTCACAATGTCAATGAATACAACAAACGTCACCGCATTTCCTTTACATAATGATAATTTTTTTTTTCTCAGATTAATCTGTAAATCAAGCATAAAGTTCGTTATGTGTAGTTACTTTAAAACCATACACCATCATCATTGTGAAAAATTTATATAACACATATACATCTGTTCTTCTTAAACTGACTACCAAAATTTTAGTGTTTTTTATGCTGCTTCTTAGGTACCTTTTGAAATCTGAAAATTTGAGTCAAAGTTACGTCCTTGTACTATTCAGAATGAATATATTTCATGCCTAATCAGCAATGCATTTATTACAAATGTGAAAGCTTTACAAACATTAGGAATACTAGGTTAAAGTTATATGTCAGAAATTCTTCAAAGCAAATGTACTGTTTTCATTTTTTCAGTCGTTGTTAATTGTGTCATTTTGGGATGATTCGCAGGCCTAATAGGTGAATTTTAGTTTTTTTTTTTTTTTTCTCCTTTTCTGTCACAATGATATCTACCTGTTGGCGAGGTTCTTAAAATGGAGTAGTGCTGGCTATGTCACTACTTCACATCTTGTTAGGTCATTTTTAGGTGTATACGTCGGCTAAGCTCTTCACCGCTTACGTCACTTTCAATTGTATTTCACTACAGCCAGGTAGTCTTCTATGTTGAGGACTTAAATGATAATGGTTACCATAATCTCATAAATTTTTAAGCCAGTTTAGGATTTTAGGGGTCTACTTTACGACTGGTTTCATAGTCATCAAAAGTCTGTATTTACGTTGTAATTGCAGTATAATCCATAGCGGCATGTCAATCGCCAAGTTATGTGACTTAGTTTTGTTATAGCATCTCACGGTTCTTAACCCGGTACATGCTAACATTTTCGAGCTAATGGAAATTTCCGTACTAGCTCACTAGTTACAGCATAGTACAGCATACTGGGAGGTACTGGGTGATATGTATGTATCATTATTTTAGTATTTGATGGCCAGTGTTTATTGTTCGTATGTATATATCGCTTACTTTTACCTTGTTTAAATTGTTTCAAGGTTAATCGCAGAGAGAAACAGCGATGGGACGTATATGAGTCTATTGGAATCCTCAGATATCAGATGCTACAAGTGTTTGTGTGTTTAAACCGTTTTCCTTTTGCCTTGCTATTATTGGAATGCGACATCAAAGGACTTGGTGTACGTAAATGTTACTCGTTTGAAAAATTTTACTCGCAGATGAAACCACATCTAGGGGAGCAATCATTCATTGCTTGTCCCATGATGTGGTGGGGTGCAGGAGGCAGTTTTGTTTACTCAGTATTTCAGTACTTGATGTAAGTGGTTCATGTTTGGTAGCATGAATTACGTTAGTAGGAGGTTGGGTAGATGTCATTGAATGGTTGTAGTGAATGTGCTTGGGCATAGTTAAGATTTTCTGATTTGTTGTTAGCTTATATCATACACACTATTACAGATTTAAGTGGTATCCAAATATTTAAAAATTGAATATAAGCATCCGCTGTTTTCGGTTACTCACATTTAAAAGTTTCTGACGACAAATGGTCAAATTACGGATCTCTTCATGAGAATCCAACTATTGAATGGAAAGTTCCCACTACGGATGTCCAAACGATCCATTGAGTAACGAGCCATAACTTAAGTAACGTTTAATTTGAGATACTCCGTGATAGACGTTTATACTATAAAACAGCAGCTTTTGCAGCTGGCAGTGATAAGGGTCACGGGTATTTAATGGTATCACACGCATACGAATTACTCTTATTTAAGTACGTGTGTCATGATGGATTCATGTCACGACAGCGTGTATATGGAGTTCTCTGATTGCGTACAGAACTCGTTTTGAAAGCATATTTGTCAATTGCTTTTCATGCAATATTAGTTTGACAACTGTCCGAGTTTTGTGTGGGTATGTGACAGCACGCATGCCATTCTATAGGCCGCTCCTGAAGACCCGAGGGGGTCACTTTCCTTAATAAAGTTTTAAAACAAAACGAAATGTATACATTTCTAATTTAAGGCAAGAAAAGTGGATAATTGATTCCATATTAATTTAAGTTTCTTCGAAATAAATGTAACTTTATTTTCAGTCTCGTTATTAACATGAATAGTTAAAAAGAAAAATTACAATAAATATTTATTTAAAGAGACAGAGGAGTGATTACAAGAATGCTTTTGAAAGCTTGTCGGGTAACCACCCCTAAAAATGGAAGAAACAAAGCTAAATCAATATACAAAAACAATCATAGATAGCAAACAACAAAGAGAAAAAATAAAAACAAAAGCACAAGGAAAAACAGAAGAAGTGTTCATTTTTCATTTCAATTTTTTATTTTATTTTTGATGTCAAGTGTTCACGTTTGACTTTTAAGGGCCTACCACGCAATAAATTAGACTTTGTTTTATTCTTCTAGTGTGAAGTAACAATAAATGATGAAAACATTGGAAGTTAGTTTTGACATCGGATCCGTCGCATTACTTTCTGCAAGTCTATGCACTTATTGCTACGCTGCAATTTCCGACTGGGTGGAAAATAATGAAAATTTGTCGCAGCTTATTTTGTTTTATTCTTTAGTACAGTTGCTTTTAGAATGTCTAAGCTCGAAAATGTTTAAGCTAGAAAGACTTGACCACATATGTTTGCTTGTCTGAATGAATCTTTGTACAATTTTGCAGTTATTTTGCAGGTATCTTCTTTGACATATCAAGTTGAATTTATTATTTCATGTGGGCGAGCTCGATAACGTAAAACGATCTAGCTCCATTGCCAACTGGTCACTGCCACTGCTTCTGCGGTTTTCTTAGAAGTATTTCATTACGCAATATGGCCGTGGAATGAAGCTGCCGTAGCATTTAACAGCAAGTCAAGAAAAAGTAAAGGTAGACCATTAATATTTATCTAGATCTCTTATCGTATTTTATAATGCAATGTGGGTTTCATATAAAAGTATTGTGATTGAAGACAATACTGAAAGATTATGATCAATAGTCAATATTTGTCATTCAAAAGGTGTTTCCACAGGATTTGGAATTCGACTTGACCCGTTTACGGTTTCTCATATCTTTAAAGGCCTAAAGGAACCCATGAAATATATCATTTTTTCAGTTTAAGCAGAAAGGTTGTTTAAATACTTAATCAGACGGTCGAATTTTCATCTCAACGGTTGTCAGATTGCAATTATAAGAGTTATCGGAGTAGATGTTTTCGCCATAGTCTCCACTGTATACACCATTTAAATTGTCACCCCCACAACGAGAGTAGCAGTTTCCGTTATACTTGGAACCAATCGCAATAATTAACAGAAGATTAATAACAACTGTGACAATTATTGAGATGATTATTAATTCCAACAGTAGTATGCCACCACCAGCTCCTGTGTTTCTCTGCACAATGAAAATAGTGGCATTCATCGTTGTCACGATCGTGGGTGCTGAACAGCTTACCTCGGCTGATATAAAGAAAGGCCCCTGCAGGGTGAAAACAGAAGTCAGTGCATTATGGCAGTAGAAGCATTGCAACGTTTGTTTCTTGTTTTGCTGTATTTCATTAGTTAATTATTTGTGATTTGTTAACGGTGCAAAAGTTAACGTTATGTTGCAAAAGAACGTAAACTTAAAGGACAACAATGTTAAAGGGTAATTCACATTATTTTGTAATGCAATTGCTCTAAGGCATATTAAAGGTAGTATATGACAATAAACAATCATTTAAGTTCATTCCTTATTTTTCATATGTTTTGTTCCACCTACGTATGTGCTGTACTGTAGAAGTAACATATTCGTTGAATGATTCATTTTCTCACTCACTCACTCACTCACTCACTCACTCACTCACTCACTCACTCACTCACTCACTCACTCTCTCACTCACTCACTCACTCACTCACTCACTCACTCACTCACTCTCTCACTCACTCACTCACTCACTCACTCACTCTCTCACTCACTCACTCACTCACTCACTCACTCACTCACACTCACTCCTCACCACTCACTCTATCACTCACTCACTCACTCTCTCACTCACTCACTCACTCACTCCTCACTCACTCACTCACTCACTCACTCTCTCACTCACCACTCTCCTCACTCACTCACTCACTCACTCACTCACTCACTCTCTCACTCACTCACTCCCTCACTCACTCACTCACTCACTCACTCTCTCTCTCTCTCACTCCTCACTCACTCACTCACTCACTCTCTCTCTCTCACTCACTCACTCACTCACTCACTCTCTCACTCACTCTCTCACTCACTCACTCACTCACTCACTCACTCTCTCACTCACTCACTCACTCACTCTCTCACTCTCTCACTCACTCACTCACTCACTCACTCTCTCACTCACTCACTCACTCACTCACTCACTCACTCACTCACTCTCTCACTCACTCACTCACTCACTCTCTCACTCACTCACTCTCTCACTCACTCACTCACTCTCTCACTCACTCACTCACTCACTCACTCTCTCACTCACTCACTCACTCTCTCACTCACTCACTCTCTCACTCACTCACTCACTCACTCACTCTCTCACTCACTCACTCACTCACTCACTCACTCTCTACTCACTCACTCACTCACTCACTCACTCACTCACTCACTCTCTCACTCCTCACTCACTCACTCACTCATCACTCACTCACTCTCTCACTCACTCACTCACTCACCACTCACTCACTCTCTCACTCACTCACTCACTCACTCACTCACTCCACTCCTCACTCAACTCACTCACTCCCACTCACTCACTCTCTCATCACTCACTCACTCACTCACTCTCTCACCACTCACTCACTCACTCTCTCACTCACTCACTCACTCACTCACTCTCTCACTCACTCACTCACTCACTCTCTCACTCACTCACTCTCTCACTCACTCACTCACTCACTCACTCTCTCACTCACTCACTCACTCACTCTCTCACTCACTCACTCACTCACTCTCTCACTCACTCCTCACTCACTCTCTCACTCACTCACTCCTCACTCACTCACTCACTCTCTCACTCACTCACTCACTCACTCACTCTCTCACTCACTCACTCTCTCACTCACTCACTCACTCACTCACTCTCTCACTCACTCACTCTCTCACTCACTCTCTCACTCACTCACTCACTCACTCACTCTCTCTCTCACTCACTCACTCACTCACTCACTCTCTCACTCACTCTCTCACTCACTCACTCACTCACTCACTCTCTCACTCACTCACTCACTCACTCACTCTCTCACTCTCTCACTCAACCACTTCATCTCTCACTCACCACTCACTATCACCCACTCTTCACTCCTCACCACCACTCTCTCCTACTCACCACTCACTCCTCACCACTCACTCTCTCCCACTCACTCACTCACTCTCTCACTCACTCACTCACTACTCTCAACTCACTCTCACTCTCTCACCACTCACTCTCTCACTCACTCACTCACTCACTCATCTCCACTCACTCTCTTCACTCACTCTCTCACCACTCACCCTCACTCCTCTCTCCTCACTCTCCTCACCCTCCACTCTCTCACTCCTCACTCACTCTCACTCACTCTCACTCCTCACTCCTCCCTCTCTCCTCCCACTCACTCACTCACTCTCTCACTCTCTCACTCTCTCACTCTCTCACTCACTCACTCACTCACTCTCTATCTCCACCTCTATCTCTTTGCTTTATTCATTTGCTGTTCTTGACAAAGCAATTTCTATTATATTTTGCATTGTTATAACGTCAGAGAAATTGCAAATGTACGTCGAAAGGCAGAAGATGATTTGACAGTTTTTGATGCTTAGTTTTGTAGTTTATATCAGTGCTTGGTAGGAAATCGGAGACGTTGAGAAGTCGACAAGAATTTTTTTATTGTCTTTTTAAAAAAGAAAGCTATTTAAAAGCTTTTATAACACTTTAAAAGTTCGAAACAATATTTTTATAAGTAAATAAATATTGTAATAGTAATAAACAAAGCAATACGTAGACCTAAAATTAATTAAAACTAATTGACGATGTGAGTGCAAGTAAAATCTCTCTTCTTGTCATGCATTTGATATATTGTGAATGCAGCTAACGGTTTGGTAAATTTTTGCATGTATTTAATGGTGATGTAAGTTTGCCGAAAGATATTCAGAACTGACAGAGATCTAAATAATGTTGCACATAGTTTGCGATAATTCACTAGAAATATTAAGTAAAACTATTACAAGAAGAAACGATCAATTATATTTCCAAAGTGTTGATATTCAGTGTTGTTGTTTGACAATGGTGTTATTTGGCAATGGCAATAGAATACCCTACTTAATAGCCAAGGGCATACGCATACCTGTATTTCCGCTTCCTGTTTCCTAACTCATTTACTCTGTAGTTGGTGCTCTCCGATTCTATTTGAAACTCAGGATATTCAGCATATTCCAAAGAACCGCTAGAAGTATTGACGTCAAAGCGAAGTTCGTACTCTTTTTGATTTGTCAAGTAATAAAGTTTTTTCATTTCCTAGCCAGAAGTTAGTATTTATATCGCCGAATCCCTCTTTGTAAGCAATCCAGTTTCTTTCGAAGTTAGTTGAACCATCAATTCTACGTTGAAAAACCTAGTAGACCAACGGGATCAAAAGTGGAAAATTATACATAAGTAGTTCCGTGGATGTGATGTATTACCAAATACTGCACATAACATTAACAATACCTTTCTCTTTAATTCGAAGACAATGCTCATGTAAACATTAACGATGAGCAAGTATTTAATCATACGAATGTTCAATGACACACCCGACTTTTCAACTACCACTTTGTACATTTCTACCTAAATATATTTGCATATATAGTGTTCTCTGTAATGATATAATATTGAGTAGCTAACAAAGCATCTACACATATCCAGTAAAAACAATCTAGAATAAAACTGGGCATGTTTTGTAATACAGAGGAGTATAGTAAAATCGAAATGACTTACGGTCCAGCCTCCTCCGTTGTCCATTTTGCAATACACGCTGAACGGTTTACGTGGCCAACCAGATGGTAGGATGGTGTAAAAACCATCATTGGTGTGTCCAGCATCATAGGCATCTTTACAGTCTTTAAATAATGCTGCACACATTTGGCCGTCACCGTCATAACCATTAATACAGGAACATTGTCGTACATTGCTAGTGACATCACATTCCGCGTTTTCACCGCAGCTGTAGGATTCGTTACAATTTAACTGGCTATTGGTGCAATGGCATTTCAGCGTGCAGTCATCATTGATAAAGATTTCTCCCTCCTGAGAATACATAAGAAGGGTGAGCTTAAGATTTACGGTTGTGTCGTTTCACCTGGGAAATGGGAGATCAGCGGAAAAAGCAACTACATTGAAATAAATAGATATTCCAGTCTTTAGTTTGATATAAGATACTTACAGGTATAACTGGATTTTCTTCCTCCAAGAAACATCGGCACTCATTCTTCGGTACACAGTGATTTCCTCGTATTAAGAAACCATCAGGACAGATACAGCTTTCGCTATCAGAAGAGTTACCATGACAACCAGAACTTCCATTGGGATCTTCACACGTTGCCTGGCAAGTGTATGTAGTATATATCATGTTCTCCGGACAGGCAGATATCAATGCTCCTTTGAAAATGAACATTCAACATATTGCATTTTAAACTGATTAGCAATTTGACAAATGCATTTATTCCATGTGACATGTTACATGAATAATTAAACTAGACTATCGATTTTGATAAAAGTGAAAAAGAATGATAAACAGTGCTTATGGCACTCTAATTGCTGTTTACGTTAGCTTAAATGTTGACAAATTCAGCCGTACTAACCCGTGTAACTTTGTACTGCATCGATATTAGTCAGTGTATATCCTCCAAATTCATCAGTAATACGAAATCCTTTGTTCGTTGTATAAAATGATTCTCCTGTAGACAAGGTAAAGTGAATACGAAGTTCGTAGACTGCTTGGTTTGTCAAGTAAGATAACTTTTCGTTGCCAAGCCAGTAGTCCGTTGATAGAAACCCGAAACCATTCTTATATTGTATCCAGCTTCTGTTCAAATTTAAGGAGTTATATCCACGTCGTAGTATGACCTGGTGAAGCAAGTAGATGAATTCTTGAAGCTGCGATAATCATTCTACATCTATATATATGTTTTTAGATTATACAAGCGTTTACATTAAATATTACAATGATTGTTCTGCATCTTGACTACGATATTGCACGTCAACCTTCTGCCTCTCATACGTATCCTCAAATAGGCCTGCTACTCTGCTAAGTAGTGACAAATGCATCAAATGAGGATAAAGGTGGGTGAATGTTTGTTTGTGTATGTTCGTGTTTTTATTTTATTCACTTACCGTCCACAGTCCCGCGTCCAATCCTTCCTGACAGAATGCTTCAAAAGGTTCTTGAAACCCATCCGATTTGATCATATGAACCCCACTAGCATTTATATTGCATTGCGTTCGTACCTCTTGGCAATCTTTTGGATATTTAGACCGTTGATAAAAGAAATATTGATAGCCTACGACAGAAGAATAAATAAACTAAGATAATTTCCATGTGGCACGTACAAAGAAACCTCAAAGAGCGAATGATTAACAATGCATTTTGGTTTTGGAAAATTTGTGACCAGATGTAGTTATTCACATGCACACTTGTAGCCAGTACAAGGCAGGGTAAAATAAAGATAAAAATGTTGACAATTTTCATAGTTGTTTGATGTGAAACTTGGCTAATTATATCAACTGTAACCATTGTCATGCCCTTTAAAATCCTTACAAACTTATGGAAATCAATGCAACGAGTCCCTTTAAAAAATGCCAGATTTGCTGTGCACTTTCATGAGATGTGGACCCGAAAATGTAATTGCATTATGTCAAATATCAACAACCAAATAATTATATGATTTACGAAAGTAGCAAATCACAGGAAGAAACATTTATTATTCAATTAATTTTTGATTGAATGTTTAAATATTATACTATTCGAAAATAATCTTGCCTACATTAGCTCCATCGTCTGTCTGGGAACAACAGAAAAACGTTTAACTTAGCATAGCTTGAGTTTGTGGTGGGATGACAAATGAAGTGATAGTAGTATCACTGTGTAGACACTTGTAGGCTGCATTTGTTCGAAATCGTCATCATGGTAAAGAACTTTCGTTTCCAAAAAGCTGCATCCGTAAATAACAGTGCATTTGTTTGAAATGTTCAGGTTGTAAAATGTAGGTTATCCATATTATTAAATGACTTACCAGAACAAATGATAAGATATGAAAAGTACAAAAGAAAAAAAAAATGAGACTTTGACTTGTTTTCTTTTGAAACACGTCAAGAAATATGATAGTTACAAATGACAACATGAAACCATGTTTTAAAAAAGAGTTATAGCTGAAATATGTACATTTCCTCGAAAGACAAATTAAAAAGAAATAAAAAGTGGTTAAGTCCGATTTTTCCGCAAGTTAATATTATTCATATCCGTTCTCATTGGTCTGTTTGAGTAACAAGTAACTGTGATGGACTGCTAAGCTTTCTTCGAAAGTGAATTTTCTAGGAGCATCAGATATGTCGAGGCAAGTTCTCAATGTAAATATCTGGAAGATGACTGCATAGTTCTCTTTGAACTTTTTTGACAGGAGATTTCCCTTACTTTCTATTCTATATCCTGAAACTCTGAGAGAACACAGGAAAATGACTAGGCGATTCCCAGTACAACTGATATTTCAGCTTCAAGCTGTTATTGCGTTAGTTTATTTATTGGTTCTGTCAGTTTTAAGATATTTGGATCAAGTAACTAAATTTGTTAGTTGTAAAAAATGATGTTATAATCTAACCTCACAATTGACTTTCCTAAGGTATAACACCAAGTTTGTGAAGAACGCAGTCAAAAACCAGAAACCAATTAAGTTAATGCTTGAACTGAACGCATGTGTTGGAAATGTACATTTTGTTTTCGTACACTCGTCTTACTTTCACACTAGATTATTTTAAAAATGTAAACCCTGGTCAAAGACTGTGACGATGTCGAAATTACTGTGTATAAAATAAAGGAATAACCTAATAACATGATTTCAAAGGAATAAAATGATATTGCCAAGTACTGAATATCGTTTTAATGTTCATTTAACTTGTATTACACAAAACAATATTTGGATAAAGCAACTTGTCAATGATCAACGAAAAAGAGGCAAGTAGTTGAACTTTGAAAGTACATGCAAGACTTTGCCATAATATTTAAGTTGTTTCGAAAACAAAGTTCATGTATGTACGGTATGACGGATAAAAATGAATTCCACATCACACAAGCAACCGTTCCCTAAGAAGTAAAAAGTGTCGTATGAAAATGACACACTGAATATGACAATAGCGTAGGTAACTCGTGTGTACTGTGAAGAATATGGAGAGATTTTGTTTTTGGCAACACTTAAGTGATTCTTGATTTTGTTTTAGTTGTAGGAACAAGTCTTGCAGATATTGTTCTACACTGGGAGCACATGGAAAAACAAAACTAGGACAGTACGTCGTGATTCGGTTGAAAAAATAAACAAAACCTAAAACCAACAACGAGTTTGGGGATGATTAAAGAAACATAATAAATTTGAGCAAATAGCACTTAGGTTTTTTTTTTTTCGTCGGATATTTGAGATGCAAAAGTACATAAAACTTCGGTTTAAACAAAATGATGCAGTTTTCTTTAAGCTGTGAATGCATGTCTATTGTAAATAAAAACAGTAAAATTAAATGACAGAATAGCCGTTATTTTTTGATATGGTTTTTTTTTTCGTTCGTGTCATATCAAACCTGCCCACATTAGAAGAATTTACCTTTATCTCAATTTTCCGTACAGGAAAGTTAACATTTGGTGATTAAATAACGCAGGTCATGACAACTTTTACCAATCTGCTATCTCAATTGTTAAAATCATCTAAAAGAAAAGTGCAAAATAAGCTGCAAAATAAAGGCAGTAAAAAGATATCCAAAGACATAGTAATAGCCTATTTTTCGAAACGGTAAAGCTATTAAACTGTGATGAAGTTCAAGTCTACTCAGTATATGAAAACGTAGTATGCTCCAAATTAATTTGTCATCTTTTCTGGTCGATGTTTAAAAGCAATATATATACACGTATATTAAGTCAAGGCAATATCTAGATAATTGCCCGAAAAGACATATTTCATTAAAATATTAAAAATGAAGCTTTGTACAGATTTCCAACATAAAAAAAGCATCGACGGCAATTGGGTTCTCCTGTAGCAGCCAGATTGTTGCCGTTGCTTATTGTATATTTTTCATGTTACCATATCTCCATAACGGATTAAAAAAAGTTTGCAGCTTACGACTCTTAGGTGGTCACATTGTTAAAAACTTCACTATGAAGAAAGTCGAAGCAGCATTTAAACAACTTATAAAGGTTCTATGAAAAAATACTTTGTAAAAAAAAAATTGTAAAAAAAAGACCTATACTTACCAACTATATATGTTCATAGAACATGAACCTACTTTCTGACAGGTATCGGTGCAAATGTTCAGTGTGACGTAAACATGATTTAACACTGTTTTTCTACTTTTTTGACAGGGAAACATATTGAGTGCAAATTGAACACTTTTAAAAGTTTATTCCCGTTGTTTCTGTAAATTAATCCATACAAACTTACATGACACCAATGTTATTTGCTAACAAATACATTATCGTTTGATAGCTACATCAATTAAAATAGAATTAACAAAACAAAGCTATGGCTTTATTTAAAAAAAAAATTCACATTGAGAAAAATCACATATGCTAATTTGGAAGATATGCTTTTGGGGATTAGAATGTACAGACCAAGTTAAATGAGGATTTTTGAAAACAAAAATAAAAAACAAACACCAACATGAGGACCTTCAGGACTTTGAAAAAAAAACACCAAGTAGAAACGATAGAATATCTTTAGGTACCATTTATTCATAATTTTAATAACTGATTCATGAGCTATCTCAGTTAGTATACTTAGAACGAAAAAAAATGAAGTTATAGTACTGCAAACAATTTACTATCTCTTCTAACTATCAGCCTACATCAATTTCAAAATGTCAAAATGTAGTGACTTCCGATTTCTGTTTCCTACACGACCGTTGATTAGGAATATTAGCTCGATATATCAGGGTGAAACAAGAAAAAGGTAAAAGCACTTTTAATTAAGATAGTCTAGCCTCATGATCCTTATTCAGATTTATTTGTTTGACCTTGTTTTTTCAAAATGAAATGGATCAATACTAACCTCCTCTAATATACTTGAAAATCACTTCAACGTATAAAGTTGTAGATTTTTAATTTCAATCATTCTGCCGTTTTTAGTTAAATGTGGCTCACGTTGGTATTCTTCGGGTCTTCATTAGAAACGAAAGCGCCCACACCTTGTTATAAAACCGTGAAATATGTTATCCTACTATTCAACTTTCTATCTCAAATGTTATAACAATTTCGAACGTACTTTAAGCCTGGCACATAAGTGTCTGTCTTAGTAGAAAAAAAATTTGGTTTGAAAAATAAAAAAAAATCAGTGAACTGTGGTTACTCCAATTTATTACAGTTACATTTCACTCATTTTAAATATTTATTGCACTTACGACAACACTTTTTTCAGTTTTGTAAGATTTAATGCTAAGCAACTTTTCAAATAAAGTGCTTGTAACAGAAGAATATAAATATTTGATAGCTTATCTTATGTTATGTAAAGTAAATGGAAATTAAAATATTGTGAAAATTGACGTACCATTCCATGCGATATGTGCAAACTTGCTTTCCAAACGACAACTAAAATTGTGACTATTGAGAGAGATGAGCAGACAGTCATTTTGATGAAATTTACTTCTTCTCGGTCAGCTTCTCCTTTCTGCCATGATAATGAAATCCATCGACACAAGTAGAGGTCTGATTGCTTGTCTAAAGAGGATCTAGTATTATGTAATGTGTATAATACTGATCGTCTTAACGCACACAACCAAACATTCTTCCTTTTTTTTTACTCTTCCACTTGTCGGCATCCGTAAATTGAAAGCGGAAGACGCTGCAGTGATGTTACTATTCACGAGAAGACAATCTTTTTTGTTTACATACAACTTTAATATATATTTCAATTTTGACAATCAGAGGTGCGCATATGGTAACACAGAACAGTGCAAAACTGATATTCTTCAACATTTCTTGTCATTATATGACTACTATCTGACATTCATTTTGTGTAAATTTTCACTTTTCGAGGCGTCGTCTTTGTTTATAAATTTGAATTTCTTGGTTTGGACATTTTCCCATCCATTATTTATTCTTAGAATTCATAAAAGTTAAACTTAGAGCAGAAAACCTAGGAAAGAGTATTTTGATGTGGACCAAATTTAACATTTGTCAAATTTACACAAGGAAATGTCACAGAGAAGAACGTTATGAAAAACACACTGAATACAAAGACAACAAGAGCGCAATCCACGGAGTTGCGTATCTCATCGCCAACATGCACATTGATTTCAATACAGGGCCTGAACATGGGAATTTGTAATAGTTTCTTGCTAAGTACTTACAAACAAAAGTTCATTGGTTTAATAGTTCCCAAGATATGCTGGAAATACAAATTTTGGGGGAAAATTGGCTTTTTCTCTCACAACTCAGCAAATTTCACTCTCTTTACTACAAAAGTGATACACCTTGAATATTTCATTCTCATGTAAGTTTTTGCAAAATTTTGCATTAAATGCTCAAATACTTCTCAAGATATGCTGGAAATAGCAATTTTTGGCAAAATAGACTTTTTTTCCCTATAAAATCAGTAAATTTGACTCGATTTACCATACAACTTCTACATCTTGTACATACTGGCATCATGCACAACCTTACCAAGGTTCAACTTGATCGCTCATATGCTTTTCAAATTATCTGGAAAAACCACAATTTGGACAGGTCCGGACGCGCACACACACACGCACACACACCCACGCGCACACACATCGCCCACACATCCGGCACGGACACGTTTTCATTTATACCACCCAACAGGACCCTCCTGTACCCATGGTCACTCTACCATGGGGTACCCATGGGGTGTCGCTACTCATCCATTCCAAGCGTTTCCATGTCAACCATTCTCCCATGGGTGCACAGTACAATGCATAGCTCAACTAGCCAAGTGACTACAATATCTTATCTAGCCCCTATAGGGCGATGAGATAAAAAAGGAGAGTGCTTTCTAAAGGAATTACGTAAGATGGTTTTAAATGAAGTTTGACTGGTTTACCCTATCCATTACATTTACTTAGTGATTGTGCTCTTCCTATGACGTTGATGAAACATAATTTGCCTTTCATGGAAATAACGACAATCAAATGAACTAAAGTAAGGAATAAAATATATCAAATTAACTTGGACGCGTAGACTCAAAGGGTACATGGAAACAGGCTTTACACAAAGTGAAAGTGTAGGACTATATTTTGACATATTTTTGCATAAAGCGAAGAGGGAAGACAAAATGATAGTAGTGAAAACAACTCTAATCGTTAGTTCCTTTCGATGACGTGTCCATTGCTAACGACTGTTTTACCAAACTTCACTTCAATCTTCACACGCTACACTGAACAAAACTTTAAAAACTAAGGAATGTCCAATTCACGTCTTCAAACGGTGATATCTCATCCGGATTCATGTAATTTATGGGATGAGACATTTCAGTTACTTGTATGATGATGGCTTAATGGTTGGAGAATATTATGGTGACTCGAATGGGTTCTGTCAATTGGAAAACGTGTGAATGTGGGTGTAATGCTGGCAACAATAAAGTTTGTCATGACAGGTAACTCGAATAATCCTTGACGGTAACTCGAATAAACTCAAATTGAGTTGGTGGGTGTTGGTAGGCATTAAACAAAGACGGTGGGGAAAATACTAGTGAACATTTTATAAGTCTAATTCTGTAAGTCTGTATTATGGTGGCTTGATGGTTGAAGAGTATTAATGGTGACTCGAATGGGTTCTGTCAAGTGGAAAACGTGTGAATGTGGGTGTAATGCTGGCAACAATAAAGTTTGTCATTAGAGGTAACTCGAATAATCCTAGACTGTAAATTCGAATAAAACTCAAACTGAGTTGGTGGGTGTTGGTGGGCATTAAACGAAGACGGTGGAGAAAAATCTAGTGAACATTTGATGCGTCTAATTGTCCGTTATTTCCATTGGGTTACGTGTGCATAACGACCCAGCAAGCAAGACAAAGGCGGCCCAAAGACTTCGGAACCGAAGGTGGCTCGACGTCGGCAGCGGCGGGGTAAATTTGGCAGGTGGTAGGTTACCGGCCCGCTGGAGAAACAGTCATCTGACCAATGGTGGGCCAACCGCATTTCAAAGTCGGAGCGTATTAGTAATTGAGGTATTGGGCAGTACAGCGATGGTATACCGACATATATTATGATCGCAATCGTTACCTTTTACATAATTTTTACCCCCAGGGGGTTGGGCAGCCCCAAATTCTGGCTTTTCACCTAATTTTCAAGTGACCATTCCAAACAGTCACAACTTAAGTTACTTTTGCTATTCCTAGTCACTGTTTCCAGGATTCAAAAAAGGTACTTCTAGGGGGGTCTCAAGGGTACATATACAAAATTCATCACAGAATAATTGTAGTAATCACATTTTTTTAACTATTTACCAAAGACAACAACGGTATTGAAACAAAACCTCTTCGTGCATTTTAAGTGTCTAATTACTCACGTTATGAATAAGTAGGTGCGCCATTGGTAGTTTGATTTCCCTGTACTTATGGATTACTTACCTTTGACCATATGAATTAAGATGCAAGACGAACATGGATATGAATATATAATTAATTTCATGAATATTCATGCTGTACCTTCACATGGTCATTTCACTCAATGTACAGCAGTTGGGTGCACCCTTCTTTGAATCAATGGGCCACAATGCCACTTTCAAACTTCGTGGCATACCGTTGCACACTTTGCAAACCAGGCCTCTATTATCCTCCCTTTTACCATCTGCACTACAAAACAAAAACCTTGACCAGAAAGCGAGTAAGAAGTGAGAACAGTACGAATGAAGTTATGCCGTAATGGTATGAATGCAAATGTGTCTATAGAACGCATAATACATGTCAAAGGATATGTGAGAAAAAAATCAGAAAAAAAAATACTCCAAACGATAAAAACGTCATGATATTACGAATAAACGCACAGTACGCTACTTTAGAAAAAAACAATAAAAGTAGTTTGAAACTCACAACAATTCCTCCCAGGAAACGGAAACTCAACAAAAGTCTAGTTTCAGTAGTTCTTTTAAAAAAATGCGAATAGGGCATGCTTAACATAGATCTACTAGAGTATTATTGCACATTATTCTTACACAGGACAAATGTGCGATGTACATACATAAAGCATGGTATGAAGTAGTCATGGTCATGGTTACACACTGATTCGTACTGTTTGAATATGCCAAAACAAACTTGTAGATTTACGAGCTTGTATGGGACGTCGCTCTGTATCTGCCTTATGGTCTGCCCTTACTCTGCCTTCTTCGTTCATTTAGTTGTTTCATGTTTCGATTTGCTACAACTATATCGCGCTTTTTCATTTTTACTGTGAGTTCACTATTCCCAATACTGTATATCCCCTGCGAGAATCGGACGTCAAACAAATCGTGAGCATATCATAATATCGTGCTCACGTGGGTGGTGCATTTACATCCTCATTGTCCAATCGAAAGTATGTCATGCGCCTGATTTACTTTCATCCAAGACAAATAAGAGACATATAAATCCAACTACAGCTATCAGTACCGTTTCATTGAATCTTATGGGGAGAGAATGATGTGTAAAAATTTGAATACGGCTAATAATATGATTAAGGTATACATATTTATTTTTTTTCATTTGGGGTTAAATTGGATTCAAGACTAAGGATGCATGCGAATGTGCTATTTTGCACATATCTATGTGTATGAAGCACATTTTTTGGGTTGTTGTTCCAGCTGTCTGGAAGTTTTTCAACGTACATAGGCTATTGCATTATGGAACAATACTTAAATGTGTACTTGCAATTTCTTTCTTCTGTCCTCTCATGTATATTTTTATATGAGTTACATGTTTACCTTAATAGAAGTATCACAAATAAATTAGGCTATTATTTAATTGTGAAACTTTCTAATATAAAACTGATGTTGATAGTCAGAAATAAGCACCTTGAAACTGGTATAATTTACATTGATATATTTCATGCTTTTACACAAACACAAATATTCCAAGATTTAAGACAGAACAATGTTCTTTTAAGATAAGCTGTTCAAGCGAGTTCCGTTCATTACGTAAGGATATCTTTAGCCTGAAGGGCGTATTTTCATAATTGTTGTCGTGATACCGCAATCAGATCCTTGGAGATTCTTCCAGAAAATACCTCTGTAATTCTGATACTGGTAGTCACCATTTAGGTTTGAGTAACCACAGGAATAGTAGTTTGTTTCATAGCCCGAGATTTCAACTTGATTCCTGTTGTGGCAGCATCTATCATCGTAATCACCAGAACAGCCATCACAATCAGTGCATTTGTGATGTGGACGGCCAACACAACTGTAACGGTGATTAAATACAAACGTATTGCAATAAAAATGATAAGATCGGCAGTAATTATTGGCACAACAATAATAAGTGCAAGCATAACAGTAGTTATAGCAGCCACAATCAGAGTATTGAGTTTCGTAGCGGATCGTAGAGTCTCTATTGCTGAATGTGTAGCAGTGTTCAGTAGTGCCTGTGCTACTGTGGTCTGGATACCACCATCCACCTCGGTGTTTTTCTGCACAGTCGAAGGTACTCGATCCATCGTTGTCCTGATCGTGAGTACTGAACCGATAACCTGAACACGCTGCCATAGCATTGCTACCTGTTAGTATGGCAATAAAAAACACTGTAAGAAATCGCTGTAAATTGTACAGTATAATACTGTTTTCGCCTACAGTAACGTACTGTTTGTTTAGTCTACAGTAATTTACTGTAATCTGGAATATTTTTCTTCCTCACGAGCCGTGACTCCACTGAGTGGCTGGTTTACAGTAAATTACTGTAGTATGGTCCGACTCCCACAATGCAATGCGGTAATTTTTGGACCGACAGATCGCGCGTCGTTCTGACAACACGGCGGTAACTCAAATAACCAGGATTCATGTTGCAGTTTCAGCTGGAATTCGCTTTGTTCGCAGTGTTTTAAATTGGTATTTATAAACAGTTGTAAGAATACTGGTATTTAAATCTTTTTTAATAATATTGAGCAATACATTGACTGGCATTCTCTGTAAATATATGGTTCAAAACTACAAACAGCGACGGTCAGCCTACTTAGGCCTACACCTAACGCGTTATAATGGTCTAACGTTAAATAGTGTAGAAGCTATGCTACTGACACTGTACTAATGTACTAGTAGTAGTAACGTTGGTACTAGTAATACGTTAGACTACTGTAGTACTTGTGCACAACACTAACGTTATAGCAAAACAAAGCTGTTGTTAATTACATCAGTACTCTTTCATTAACAACTGACAGTGTCAACGTCAACAGTGCTCCCACTTAAGTTATTGACTAGAGCCTATCTTATGCCAAGTTAGGTCTAGCCTTAGAACTTAGAAGACAGAAGTCCTATAATATTATTGTGCAGTGTGTAGCCCCCCCCCCCCCCCAAAAAAAAAAAAATTCCAAGAGAACATTCACAAGAAGTCAAACATTTTCACTAAATATCTACCCTCCGGATAGGCCGTTTGAATTGGTTGTTTATTCAGTGACACCAGCCAAGGGCCTAGCATAAGTTAGGTAATTTCTGAGTCATTTTTGTATCACTGTTGCTAGGTTTGTCCAGACTAGGCCTTAGTTACCCTTCTAAACAAATGTATCACGGCCATGCGCCCCAAAAATGTGTGTAACTAGAGTAGGCCAAGGCTTTATTATACTCTCAAACTTGTATAGACCTAGGCTAAAAACATATATCACCAACTTGGCCTAGGCCTAACGTTAGACCTTAGCTAGCATTCAAAATAGGGATTACATTATCAGATAAACAAAAAATAAGTAATTCGCCCTCACCGCCTCATACTCTGAAAAACCCAGGGGAAACCCTGCACTGTTCATGGAAAAACTGGAAGATAGGATCTGTGAACATAAGTTTTCTTTTTCTATAGAGGCTAGATGCAATATTTCTAAAAATCTTTTCATTTTTCTATCCTTATACAGGTAGCTCACTTTTAACTGGGTCAAAATTTCTTTTCACTTTGGATGGCCATATCGTGAGTGAGAGGTGTGGATCTTTTGTGAAAGGCCTCGCTCTCCTGTTTGCCAGTTTCTACGTATGCAGCATGGAATATCAAGTAGAAGCTGCCACAACCCTGGGGTTTGTGCAGCGGTGCGTATTTTATTCTTACTGTGTGCAATAATGCAAACAGCCAAACAAAAAGCTTCTGCAACTTCAGATTACCACTGTGGATGTAATGTGCCATAACTGAATTTGATGAATGGTAATCTATCATTTAAATTTTTTCAGTAAATCCATCTTTGTATAAGTACTCAACACAAATAGAGAATGTCAAGTTGATTGGTTAGCTCTGGAGTCTGGACTAATGCTTGTTTGAAGTTCAGATAAACACTGGCCATGAAAATAAAGGGAGATCATAGAGTGGACACCAGCTTATGCTGGGAATAGGCTAAACGGAGGAATTTAGAGAAGTTTTTAACCTAAAGTAAACTCCTAAAAACCAATCGATGATTACTTAACCATGTTGATGGAAAACCAAATTTTAAGGAATTCAAGTCATCAGCAACTGACAACAGCAAAATGAGCAATTGTGAGGTCATGAAATCTGCATTGGGTTGTGGAATAAGGGGTTTATAATTGGTACAGTCCTAAGCAAAAGAATGAATACTATTGAAGGTAGATCAAGCAAATCATGAATGAAAATGAGAGTGTTACAGAAAACATTTGAAAAAAAATATCTTTGTAGGTTAAAGAGACTTGCCAGAGACAAAATTCAATAAGTTACAAAATGCAGAATTTTTTTTCTCTCTTTAGAGGCGAAAACCGCATCTCAACAGCTTGTATTGTTTGGAAGATATTTATTTTCAAAGAAATGCAATTTTTACTCACAATGAAGTGCATTATGGGAAATCTGTGATGTCACTGTGGCACATTAATTTGACATTGAAGTGAATTTCTTTATTGGTGCGACTATACAGTAGGGAATACTTAGCAACATTGTTATGCCCTACATATGGTGTAGATTTGTGCTAAATCTGCATGGAAACATGCATATTCAAATATTCTAATGGTATCAAATTTCAAGGACAAACAGGAGTACAGGACATTAAATTATATAAAAAGAAAAAAGGAATTTGAGGCATTCTGCCCACTTCACATAACATTCTGTGACCTTGATGAGAACTAGAGGTATTTTTTGACAAAAATAAGTACTCTTTAATATGAGATATCTCGAGTTAGGAAGGTAGTATTGCTATGGGATTTAAAGGGCGTGAACTGGAATGTTTTTCTCTTCTACATAAGACCCTTGTGAAATGCCACTGGAAGCTGCCTTTAAAAGGTAAGGAGTTACACAATAGTGTATTACAGTATCTGTATGGTTTTTAAATGGGAGACCATTTAAATCTGTCTGATCATCTCATCCAACTCACAAAGAAAGTATCTTGTCAGTCTGTATTTTTCAGTCTTGAATTGTTCTATACCAAACGAACCAAAACATCTCCATTACATGTCTATAACTAAACCCATTAGTGAAGGATGATCTAGTGTGATTGTTGGCATATCAAAATCAGGAACTGTGGGGTTAACAGTCGCTCAGTGGATCGGAGATGCTTTGCACCAGCGAGGCCTGTGTTTGATTCAACTTCCAGCTTTTCCAGAAGTGGCTGTATTTGCAGTGGCGAAAGGCCTTGCTGTGATGTTGAGCAGTGATCTTGTGAAGTTTCTAGGGGGTGGATCATAATGGGGTGTTAAAATAAGTCTGCCGTGTGGCTGCAAACAGTTACATTGTACCAACTAATGGCTTCAACTCCTCTGGGCATTGAGAAAGTGGTCTGGAGTTCACTAATGTTCTTTGGATAGGGTTGTTGAATGGCTGTCATTAAAGCAGGATGGGATTGGTTTCTTCTTTGCCACTTCATCATCTAAGCACTAGTCGAAAGCTCACATGATTAAACTTGGGCAGGGGCTCTCGATATAAGCCTTTTGAGGCTCCCTGAGGCGGTAGCATTCAAACAAAATAAAATTAAACACAATTGTTTCATCATGGATAAACGATTATTCTTATCTAGAATATATTTCACTTTCTTGTTCTATCATTCTCAGGTGCTTTGTGTGTATTAATCCAGAAAATGGTACCAAATGCACTAAAAAGAAAAGGATCAACAAGAAGTCTGGTAAAGTGGTCCAGCGGAAGAACGAGTGGGTCAATTCACGCGTCACCACATTTGTGAAAGATCTGGCTGACTTTGAATGGATAAGTAGTTGAGCTGTTATCATGGTTCTAATGGTGATCAAACAAGTTTTGTTGATATCTCCCAAGTCTTTGAGTCCAGGGCATCCTCCCTGCATACCTTTATGCACAACTTTCTTCAAATGATCAGATGTATGGTATCACAGCAGTTTGATGTAGACTTTGCTGTGTGTTAATTGTAGACAACTTCATGCTAGACCAACCTTAACTTACTGTTAGAAAATTCTTAGAAACAAATAAAAACCTTGCAAAATAGCATCTGAGTCTTACAAAGGAGTGTGGAATAAAAGTGATAAAACTACCACACCATACGGTACCTATAAACTTTGGTGGTAAGGTAATTACTTTATAAGCCAATCAAACTAATCTTCTGTTCATCACTTCAATACTTTAATCATTTTGATATAATATATACAAATTTCTACAATTGCCCAGTGTAGGGAATCTTTAGATGGACTGAGTAGAATGATTACCTTTAGGTAAAGGACTATATCTGGTATGTTCAGTGAAATTTTCATTAACTGTAGTAATAAGAAGGAAACAAAAGTAAGATCATTTTAAGCATAACTAACTTGAAGCATAATTAACTTGAATTGCTTTGTATATTACTTTAATTCTTGCTAAAGAGAAATGACATTGGTCTTTGGAAACACACATGTTTAGGATAGGAAAGGTATAAATATGCATTCATGTGTGGCTGGGTATAATGGTTGTTCACACATTCCTACTACCTCTGGTACGGTGAATTTGTTGACTATGACACTAATGTGCATCACTTCCAGGAATGTCAGTCAATAGTGGCTCTGGGGCAGGGTATTTTACCAAACCTCTTCGAATAGAGTGAGGTATTTGATGGAAGGTGTGTCAATGTACACATATTCTTAACTCACATGGAGACAAATGACTCATATTGTAAAGTCTTCCAATTGATCAATGTTTGTTTTCATTCAGCTAGGAAACAAATTTTTGTAATTGTATTTTTATTTGTTTTATTTGTATTCTTTGCAAGTGATGTGACATTCCACATCTTGTTTTATGGTTGCTGCATGATAGTGTTGTCATTTAACTTGATTTGATGCTCAGTGAAAAGATTAACAAATTAGAACAACTTCCAATAGGTAGTAAAAGTGTAAGAACGTTGCCGACTATTAATTGCTCAGAATGTAGGATTTGCATGAATGATAATTTTTGGTCATGTGCTGTAGGGAATAGACGGCAGGAAAAACAATCCAGTGACCCTAACTAACTAAAAGATAATGGAATACACAGTTTATTCAACTATATCTCTATCAAATCCTTTCTGCAAGCCTCTGCAGTTAATTTGGTGCTCACACCAATAGTACTGATTAAATATAGAGGATGTGCTCACACTTCTCCATTCTTATTAAGAGTAAAGTTGATGACATTGTTCCTGTTCTGACGAAAGTTATGAACATGTCTTTTCATTTTCTGCAGCCGTTAGTAAGGCGACCTCCACGCACAAAATAACTAAGAAAATAATAGGAAGATCCAAGTGCCAATCCCACCTTGAATAGCCAGAGACTGAAAGATAAATGTTTAACAGCATGCCACCAGCTAAGATTGAACATCCACTTCCATTAACCAAACTGATAATGGGGTATTAATATCATGTCACACCCCAGAAAAACATCACTTAGTGGCATATATATATATATATATATATATATATATATATATATATATATATATATATATATATATATATATATATATATATATATATATATATATATATATATATACATCTTTCATCACACGGCTTCTTACCATTGTTTACCTCCGTAGCTGAAGAACTGTAGACTAATAGCAAATTTAACATTTCAAATTTACTTAAGTTTGCATCTGTTGGTCAACAACTTAGGAAAAATGAACCGTCATCTCCAGAATACAAGTTATTGAAAGGGTCACAGTGCTGTTATCACTAAAGTTTATTCAAATATTCTGGTGTTAATGTATGATTTTATGAGTAATGCACAGTTTAAGTGCTGCCTTTCACAGTGTTGACTGTAGTAATTTGCAAGGTTCATTTTACAACAAATTAAATATAGATAACTTTCAGATGGGACATGTGTCCATTGTATGAGGTAAAGGCTTCTCCTTTCCAGGCCATCAGGCACATTGTGTTGAACTCTGGTTTCCTTGCAGATAAGTCTAGGCATCAGTCCAACATAGAAAGCTCCTACCTGAAGCTAGAACCGGTTTGCATTGGGTGGGGTGGAGCAAACTGAGTTAAAATGATTGTGCTCAGTTACACAATGCAATAGTAAGAATATGTATTTTGCATATATTTAGGTCTATTTGCAGGTATAGGATGCATATTTAAGCTTTCAATTAGGCTTACTTATCAATAAAATCATTTGCAGTTATATGCTTTATGTATGTTTTCTGGCAATTTGAGCACATGTTCTAATGAAGTCTATTTTTTTATTCCTTTTCAGAGGCAAAGGAAATTTTTTCAGTTGTGATGCTGTGTGTGATGCTGCTCATAAACACAGTATTGTACGGAGGGTAATAGTGAGTTACCTCATACTTGGCTTGTAGATGACCCATATAAAGTAGATGATCCCTCTTGTTTTTGGTGGGGTCAAAGGTTATTTGGGGTTTACAGGTCAAAGTTAAAAAACTTGTAAACACAATATCTCAAGAAGTGTAAAGTGAGTATTCTCATACTCTTCATGTCAATAACCCATTTTGAGTGGATAATCCATAGTGTTTTTGTGGGTCAAAGGTGATTTGGAGGCACCAGAGGTAAAGATCAAAAACTTTGTATACCCAATATCCCAAGAAGAGAAACTAATGAATCACACATTTCTTATATCAAGCAGAAATGATGGTTTTATCTTTTAGTAGTTGGAATCTATAATGTCCAAAATTACATGCAAGAAAGCTGCAACTTAAACATGTTAATATGATACAAAATATGTATCCCATGTGAAAAGTAGATGCTCAACCAAATGGTGTAGCCACTTGGTACTTGGTATGACCCTTACTATAGAAGACATGGCAGAAGCAATGACCCATGTGACTAATTGTTTGGTATGCACTGTCTACAAGATATCTGCTTGGCTTTTTGTATTGTATTGATAATACATTTTGTTAAGATTAGAGATTAGGCTGTAGGAAAACTGCAGATCATCCCAGAAAAGTTCTTTTAAACTTGTTTATCAACCCACTGCTTCTGGTGCATGAGATATCTTCCACAATATAATTACTGTAATTTCTGGTTTCTATTTAAAAAATGAAAATGATCTCTTTCGGGCTCAAGCATTACCTGTGGCAGTCTGAAATAATGAATAGATAACTGAGATTCTGGGATTCAAACTGCCGACCTCAGAAATATCCATTTAAGATTTCCAGGCATGGATAAGTTATTTCCTTGATGTGAATACCACCACAAATATATATATATATATATATATATATATATATATATATATATATATATATATATATATATATATATATATGTGTGTGTGTGTGTGTGTATGACAATGGTTACTGTTAGTGTGTTTATCTTATTCTATTTGCTTTTAAAACAGTTTTAAGTGAGAAACATATCAATAAAGAAAATTTAAGAAAGGACATTTTCAAGCTTTATCGTTTTTTTCAGGAGCATGTTTCCATGTTTTGTTTTCATTAACAGCAAGAGTGAGATTGAAATATTGACCCTGGTAGCCCAATTAATTTATTTATTTTAAACATAGCTGGTCAGAAGACTGGTCCAACTCATTATCAACAGCTGGCACTTTTCAGTCTTCAGGAGACAGAACTTTTCTTTACAGGACGTCAACTGAAAATGGGAGCTTACCTTGCTTGGCAGATGCAAATCCTACCCAATTTTTCCCTGATCTAGCCTTGATCTAGTCCTAGTATGTGGGACACTCAACGAGATTGCAATAGGTACCATTTGATAGCCTCTGGTATAGCCGATACGGGAATTGAACTCACGAGCTGCCATCCCTGACAATCATGCAATTGAATTGTCAATCTGCAATGATAATTCCTCAATGACAATGTTTTCAATCGATTCAGACTGTAGGAAAATTACAGTATTTTACTGTTTTACTTTTAAATTTTACAGTATGGAGCCATTTCATGTTTACAGTAGTATTTATCAATCACAGTAAATTACTGTATCCATGTTTACAGCAACTGATATTACTACTGTAAATTTTACAGTAGTATACTGTAGGTAAATTTTACAGTAGTGAAGGTATTTACTGTAAAATCTACAGTACACTACTGGCAACTCTGCTGCCAGTAATTTACTGTAAAAATTACAGGAAATTGTTTACAGTGAAGGAAACATATTTTGGGAGCTTTCTGATACAATTTTTTATTTATTCAGTTATTCAGTAGGAAGTTGCTTCATTTTATTTCCTGTTCTAGAATTGACAGAGAGACTGTATTTTCATTCAAAATGTTCCTTCAATTTGGTAAAAACGTGAATATGTTATTGCAAAATGTTAATATGTGTATTAATTTTCTACTTTTTAGCGTAACAATCTTGGTGTAAGTGGGTCTGTGCCGTAGAATTAATCCTTTAACGACATGTAGTTATAAGAAGAACCTCATTGATGACTAATTGTCCAAAGATGTTATCTTCAAATTTCGAATAATTAATTGAATTTACTTTTTTACAACAAAAAAGGGAGCCCGTTATCATTGTTGCGTTCCCTTTAAAATAATATATATATATCTGAGTGATTTGTTCTGTATCAAGAGATATTTCCTAAAAGGGAATCCAATCACTTAGTTTTGTAACTACACAACTAGCTAGAAATGGAATGACGATAACAGAAGTGTAGCTAGATATAGATTAATGTACCGTCCGTCTATAACAGCAGTTTGTTATCTGCAAGTATAGTATATCTCTCCCACCATAATCATCCACATGTGTTAAAAGAGAATCTCGGGTTTTGGAAAATTCTTTGTCCGTAACTTTTCACAAAAACGTATTATTCAAAGCCACGCCCTGCACTTCCTGTTGCAAGGTCAAGATTCATTGCAACAGTGAACTCAAAATCAATAAAGACAATAAAAAACAAACAAAAAACAAACCCGAATTCCCACTCTCACCGCCCAGCAAGAGCTGGTACTTTTGGCTTTCGTCTGTGATTCTGAAACTCGAGTAACGTGTGTAGTATAAGGACCCTTCTCTGTTTGTCTTCTCTATGTATATTTGATATGATTTCTGGTTGGTTAGTGCGTATATATTATCGTTCCCCAGCCAGTGATCTCCTCCAGGATTGCCAAAACCGTTTTTGTAATCGTTCCAGTTACGGTAGAAACTAAGAGATCCGCTTGTGCGTTTTTGAACAATCTAATGAAGAATAAAGGAGTTTTGGATGCTAAGAAACATATGGGATAAGACTCTTCCAGTTAGGAGTGCAAACAATCTCACACGCCTCGTAACAAATTTGACTGCATACACAAATACTTGGTGAAATGTTTACGTACAGGTTGAAATCGTTTGTAATTTACAAATTATGCAATCAACATTTAAACTCAATTAATTCAGCTTCGTCACCAACAACAACAGTGATAAGATTTTCTTAGAATTTTTTTGTTGTTGTATTTTCATGCCGTCAATATTTTTACAATCATTGCCATGGGATAATCTTTTCTTTACGAGTAAGAGGACATAAATTAGGTACGATAAATTAGACGTTTTGAAGGGACTTACTGTCCATCCACCGCCTGACATATCACAGTATACCTCAAATCCAGAACTCCCACTAGGATAGATCGTATATACCGTGTCGTTTCTTCTATGGGCTCTATGTAGATCAGAGCAATCTCTCGGTCCATTACGAGTACACGTAAGACCATTTCCTTCAAACCACTCATTGCAGGTACACACACCTACACCATTTGTCTCCTCACATGTTGCGTCATTACTACATCCATAGTGATCTCGTGTTACGCTGTTATTTGAACATCTTATTCGTGATGAACAATTGAAATTGATGTAAGATTCACCTTCCTGGAAATGCAACCACATTGTTCAAGTCATCGTGTAAGCATTGTCAATAATGTCAAAATAGTTAAAAGGGAAAGTAACTCACTGCTAACATGTTTGCTTTCCCTTCATCCCCTCATTTATAGAAATTACAAGTAGCGCCATGACCTTCCTAGCACTGATTACACGTACAACTACCGAAACCTTTGCTCTCCTCACATGTTGGTTCAATGCTGCAACGGCCTGTCTTACTTATTGTTATCACTGCAGGTTACTCGTCACAAATAAGGGGAATTTATAAGAGATTTATTTTCACGGAAAGAAAAAAGGTAAGAAAACAGGAAACAAAAAAGTTCAAAATGATAATCAATTGAGAGTGTCTTACATATGGACGAAATATAATTCTAACAATCAAATTACTTCATTTACGCTTTCAAACTAACCATTAGTATCATATCGTTTGCCGGAACATAGCAGCCACATTGTTCTTTTGGTATACAGCTACCTTTATGGATCATGTGATTTTCGTGACAGATACATCTTTCCGGTTCTGAGGAATTTGATGCGATACAGACATTCGGATTTTCACAACTTCTCTCGCATATACTTCCATTCTTGTTTTGCTTGTTTGTCACACACCAAGTCATGTTTAATTCTGAAATCAGAGCAAAGATGATTTAACGTACAAGCCTCCTGCTCGAAATTTGTGTAGGCAAAAATCTGAATACCATCCACATCTAACCCAATATTACATTATTGTAATATATATCAGAAGTTAGATATGAATTATATTTCTGTCTTTCGTTTGAAGTTCAGTTTCAAACGTAAATGAATTGTATTTACCTGAAGTTGCATGGTAGATACCAACACTGGATAGAGAATAGTTGCCCCACTCATCTGTGATACGGAAATCATCATACGTTACTTGATAAGAGTGCCCTTCTGTATTTTGAATGTTAATGCAAAGCTTGTATCTCTTTTGGTTCGTAAGATACGCCAGTTTTTCATTTCCGATCCAGAATTCACTTCCGAGGAAGCCAAATCCATATTTGTAATCGTCCCAGTTTCTGTTGAACCCAGCGAAGCCATCGAACCGCTGTTGTATAATCTTTGAAATGAAGCATTGGCCGACACTTACAGTACCGAAAATATGTTTCTGTTTATTCTGAATATTGAATAATTTTTACATGGACGAGCGATGTCAGTAGGACATCAGTGTAGCATAGTTACATTGAATTGGTTGACATCACATAAACGTTCCTTATTCACGAAGGGCATAATCAACAAGTAACCCCTGTTTTTTTTTTCTTTTTTGTTTCCTTATCTTAGATTTGTGTCACTGTGTAAATTATTGAATGGCGGATGCATTGTAAAATCAATAATACTCTTTAAGGTAATTGGCATTAATATTTGACTTGGAAGTTTAACTTCTAACTTAATGTGACATTGCGTAGCTTACCGTCCATCCACCAGAGGTATCAGTGTTGTGACAATAAACCTCAAAAGGTTCTGGACACCCGTCTGGTTTGATCAAGTAAGTACGTGATGTAGTGTTATGGGAGGAACATTGACTGAAGACTTCTTCGCAATCTTTTGGATGCTCCTCAGGTTGGTACAGAAAATAGGGGATATCTAGTAAAACAAACAAAGCAAAAGTTTTGGGTAAGTGTACTTTACTATTTATTATTTTTTTTATAACGAACATTCGGTATGCATATAAGACAATAAAATCCTTAACTCAAGATATTTATTTTGTGATGATTGCCAATTCGAAATATCTATATGTTGCAAGATATATAACGTTGTTATTGTGGCTCGGTCTGAAACTTGAATAGGAAGTCTTTAACATAGAAACCCTTACTATAAAATTAAATTAACAATATACACTGCAGAGAATTGTATTGACTTGTTAAAACATCATTGCAACTTACCAGACTGGGAGTTAATGACGCCATTCACTGGCAGTACCTGTGTATATACGTGAGAAGAACATAATCAAGCATTTGTGGCATTTTTCATTAATCCATAATGTTACTACCATTTCTCATAACATAAAACAATCTTTCTTAAAATAGTTTTGAGGTGCATAGTAATAAATGAATTTGAAATGTAAATTTCTATAATCTGATCTGAAAACACAATAGAAAATATGGTAGAGTGTTGCATTTTCACAACACAAATTGCCCTGATAAAAAAAAGAAGTGACTGAAAATTAATGTTATTACATAGTATATGGGTTTACTTTGGTCAGGATTTACATTTAACCCTCTTTACAATCACATTTTTATACAAAAGCGAACGGGAAAGGAAAATGAATTTGCATTGTGAATTACACTCATAAAAGTCCGTGCTATCCAACATCCTTTAGTGACAATTCAAAAGTTTTCAGTAATTAACCTGTATAATTATGTGAATAATTAAAACATTGATTACAATGTACTTTCTCGACAGAATGACAAACTCATATTATCCTACGAAGGCGCGAGCACAATAAAAAAAAGAAAAGAACAGTAACACAATGCCTAGCTTTAAAAGAAGACGAAAAAAAAAAAAAACGAGGAATAATATTTCAGTCTTTACGAAACACGATTAGTTAAGGCGATATCATGTAAAGAAAGGCAAGAGTTTGGATGAGGTATTAGTGCTCAAGAAGCACATCTAAAGATATCAGAACTGCATGCAGTTTTAGTCGTGCGTACATAAAATTACTTGTTGACTATGTAGCATCCATTGGCAATGTTTGGTCTATATCCGTTACGTCCGTAAACTCTTTAAACGATAACATTTATTTCTCTCTCGTAATGATTTTAGGAAACCATTAAACTGATCATTTATTGATTTCTTTACAGCAAGAAATTGTCTGAAAAATGGATAGAGATTTTAGAAATTTATCTGGCTATGTAAAATTCAGTTTTTGCTTAAATGAAAAAGCATACCATTCGATTAACATTTCCAGAGTTTTCTTAAGGAAACAAAGTAAGAATCATAGACCATAGTTAGGCTAATACATCTGAAATGAAACATCTGCCTTCAAACAATCAACAAACAAGTTCAAGTATATACTAACATCTTCAAGACACTAATCGGTCACTCAGTGCGTCCGATTTATTATTTTCATTTATTATTAATTAGAAATGAAAATGTTTTCCGTTTGAAATACAATTCCTTTTAAAAACATATACAAAAGTATCTTATTTCAGGAAAACGTAAGGAGACTGGCCTTAAACTGACTCGTTGAAAAAATAGCAATAAGTCCAACTAAAATACATGCATTTTGCCATGCTAATGAACACAATACGATACGGCCTTGCTTTTTTTTTTTTCTATTTGAAAATTTGGGTTGAAAATAATGTTTGGCAAAATTCAGCTATTATTTTGAAAAAAAATCATAAGTTGAAGGTAGTAAAATATTTTTTTAATATTTTTAGAGGCAGGAGAATGCCTCTAAAATACGCTTACTCCTTAAAACGATTGAAAACGAAGTTCAATTAACTTGAGACATCTTCTGGATTAACATTACAAAATATGGCCATTTCTTTCCCATTTTTAGTTTGAATGAAAAATGGTTTTAGTTAAAGTTCAATTTGATTGTAAGCAACTACCACGCTGAAAGTATTAGAAATGTTATCGATAAGGAGATTAAACTATTACCAATAAAAACAAAACTCATCGACTAATATTACTTATTGTTAGATTGAACTGTATCTCCAATTTATTATTTCAATTGTAACATTACTTATCGTAGATTTGAGCACTAGACTTTCTAGCTACTCATGTCAGTGTTTGCTTCCGAATGTCATTATGTCTATGTAGTATTTCGAATAATAGTTAAATGAGTTACTCTACCTAAATATGAAGGCCATATCATTGTGTTATATGTCCGAAAGGTACAGTAATTGGGGTTGCTATTTGTTTTCCGTTTGTTTATATTATTATCCTAGTCTCTGACACACGGTCTCACAAGAACGATATTACTGCTTTAACAGATAGACGCACAAAATGGCATTCAAGGATCGATGTCAATTAGATTTTAAATACGTACACCGTAAAGTAAGCCACATTATAGAAATTAGTTTGTCTACAGTAAATGGAGTTTATCCTTACATGCCTTTACAAAAATATTCAAAGGCACAAACATTCCCAAAATTTTCCTAAGGTACGCAAAGGAAGGACCGACGAAGCACAGAATGTCGTTAGGAAACTCGAAAATTAAGTTGGTATGAAGAATATCAGAATGAAATTTAAAAATTTTAAACAGAAAATAACATCTTCAAGCTCTAAATGAACCAAATGCTACACATAGCAATTCTATGCTTAATATTTTACTTCTTCTAAATAAACATTATTTTTTATATATTTTCATTATTTTTTCTTCATTTAAAGTACAAGTTTTAATTAAAACAATTACGTTAAAAAATTTACAACTGTTGTTAACAGCACTAAGAAGATTTAATTATACCCAGATAAAATAAAACTTCATATATTTAAGTAAATCTTTCTTAAAGACATTTGAAAATTGATGTAAACTTGGAAAGTTCAAACAATTTTTGAAAATAAAAAAAAATTATGTAAATGACTTTACATTAATTTCGGACAATGAACTTGGTGATTATATTCCACATGAACATGATGCGTTTAAATGTTAATAAATTCTTCCTTGTTAAATGCGTATATTTTTACCGTTAAATGTAAAATGTTATTTCTGTTTTCTTAGTCTCTGACCGTCTATCCAAACAGGAACTCAGTGAGAAATTGTACAGATAAATTCTCCGTATAAGCCGGAGATGTACGAAAAAAGGAAAACACAATTACTGTTTAAAGGAAGATTCGGAATTACTGAAAAATATTTCGGAAAAATATATTTGAGGTCACTGCCCTACGAAACATAAGGAAGCTTGAAAATGTTAAATGCACAATTGCAAAGCTATTCCTTGTTAAAGTCAATTGTAAATTATACTGATCGTAGAAAATGATATAAACTTTCATGGAAAACATATGAGAAAAAAAGCCATTTGCCGTCATTTATTACCATTAGCAAAATAACCTTTCAAACAGCGAGATGACGATACAAATATGAATAAAAAACACACACAAGTTGTTGTAACATTTTTTTCTTATATGTCATAAAATGGGATGATCTGAAGGAGAATCTGTTATTCCTTAGTAAAACATTTAAAAAGACACTTTCACACCAAACATATGTTACAACTTATATAGAGTAGGTTGCTTAGGAGAAAATTGCCAATGACTGATGAGTTATTTTCATATTTTCTACGGAGAGTTGCTCAGATATGTTAAAAAGAAACTTCTGAAATCATTAAAGTTTTGCAAGGAATACGTGCTTTTGCAAGTTTGCCGTTGTAAACTAAGCCTATTCAATATTTTGAGAATCTGGTAATTTCATTTCGAAGAAAGTGTGACATATTTTTTACAATACACTTGAAGTTAAAGAAGATAAAAGACTTACTTCTGATGAAATACACATCGAAAAGAATAAAAGAGCAAAGTGAAGAGACGATTTTTCAAATTGAGTCATTTCTGAAATCAGAAAGTAACGGCGTCGATGCTTGAGAATCAACTCCTTGGTGGTTTGTAGGACTTCAGTGAATGTCGGTGAGAGGAATAAAAGGCGGCTTCGCCAACATTGACTAACCTAAGTGCATTACTTCATTATCCGGAAATCTGAAAAAAAAAAATAAAATAATATCCTCAATCTCCCTAAGGAAGTCCTCGTCAACCAGTGACTATCATTTGATGTCTCCATATGTAGGAAAGTATCATATAAAATATATGCGACAGTAAATAAATAATCTGACGCGATCATACTGGGCCTCTGTAAAAAAAAGTCATTGTTGGATATCGAATAAATCAAGTGCATGATTTTCAATGAAGGGTACCAAAGTCAAATCGTGTACAAATTAATACAATTAACACGTAATGTAAATGCGAAGCACTATCCAGTTAGTGTTACCAACATGAAGTCTATTCAATTAATATTTAGTACCACAGTATACAGTGAGAATGAGAACAAAATTTAAATAAACATTTTAAACATATCAATTTTCAGTTCAGTTTATGGAAGAGAATGAAGGGAATATGGTAATAGTTCAAACTTCAAAGCCATGAACAATCCCTTTCATCCATGTAATTTATACAGATATCTTGAATTAATCGGGAAAAGAAAATCACACAGGATAATGTCGGACCTGGTAACTGGAATTGCATTGCTACAAATTATGCGCCCCTTTGTATGTTAATAATGATGATTACAAGGTTGGTTTGGTTTTATCTTTTATTTTGTGCTACGCTTAAGGAAAAAAATAGAGCTTTGCATCATTGTAAAATTCCGGGGGGGGGGGGAGTAAATGTCTTTGAAAATGATGGAGACCTTTTTGGTTCCTAATGTTTCTTTGCATTAAAATCATTAGCTGATTTAGGACAATGTCAGTGTACTTGGTTTTGCACAATTTCAAGTGCTGGAAAGCACTACACACTCGTTGATTTGATATATATTTCATGAGTGTGATGGATTCCATTGCATGCAAATCCTTCTATATAATTTGCCTTCTCTATAACTTGCAAGGTGGTTTCAACCGTTACTTACTCTAGCCATGTTGATTAACTTCATTTTCATTTCAGAAAACTTTATTTGAACCATATCAGGCTTAACATATACAATAACGTGGGAAGGTAACGTAATAATGAAATAGGAGATACAGTTCAGGAGTTCAACTAGAAAGCTACTTAAAGTTTTTGAGGAAGTGTCTCAGATGTGCAGAATCTGATATTTTGACCATTGACCATCAGCTTATGAGTAATACAGTAATTACATCATTGCATATCTGACGAGAAAGGTAATTAGTAATATCAATATCAATTTGTAGAAACACATGTAAGGGGCCCTCAGTAAGCCGTTTCTTCCTTCCGGGTCTATTTTAAATCCCAATTTTGTAGTCATTTGTAATTGATAGGCGTCCAGGTTGTAAAAATCGAGCCAAAACATAAAATGCATTTTATGCCTTACGGTGACTATGTAATCCCCTGTGACGTTGTGAAGTGTCCGTCCTAGGTCAGCTTCACCATTTTCTAGGAGCCTCGTAATATAATGTGAAAAATGTGTAAATGTAATGTGTAAAAGTAATGGGTTTTTATTGTTATTATGCCATCGTCCTACAGGTGCTAAGATGAGATATTGTAGCCACTTGGCTAGTGTGAAGCTATATATTGTAAGGTGCATCCATGGAAGAACGGTTTCCATGGAAATGCTTGGAGTGGATGAGTAGTGACACCCAAAGAACCCCATGGTAGAGTGACCATGGGTACAGGTGGGTCCTGTTGGGTGGTGTAAATGAAAACGTGTAAGTGCCAATGTGCGTGCGTGTGTGCGTGGGTGGGTGGGTGTGTGTGCGCGTGCCCTTGATTTCGGGTGGGATTGAGGACCGAAACAATGGATTTTACGTCCTCTGTAGAAAATTCAATAGATTTCTCCGATCCTCTCAAGATTAATAATAGACAGTCTTTTGTTAAGGTTAGGGTTGAGGAAGAAAAAAACAAAAGAAAGCACAATGAGATCCTCGGAATGAATGGAAAACAAAGCTGTACGCGTATGAATGTGTGATTACAACAGAAAGTGTTTCATGATCCCCTCGTGGACGGTGAGTCAGATAACCTTCAAACTTGGTGGGTAGGTGAGCGGGTATGTCGTATAATGTCGGTCGACTGATGACGTCATAGGTTTAAGGTCAAGGGTCACAGGTCACGAAAACCAAACACACATTTTTTAGCCTTATCTCTTTGTGCAAATATCCTAGAATGATAAAACTACCATATGGAAAGTAGACAATAAACAACAAAAATATTGAGAAGTCACGAGGTCAAAGGTCACGTGCCGATATGTCAAATCTCCAAAATGCTTTGACAAAGGGTGTCACGATCTCCTCCTTGATGGTAAGTCGGATTAGCTTCAAACTTGGTGGATAGGTGGTTGGTATGTGGCAGAGTGTCCGCCCAACTGATGACGTCATGGATCAAAGATACAGGGTCACAGGTCAAGAAAACACCAAAAAAATTTAGAATCTTCTCAATGTGTGAAAATTCTAAGAGTTATAAAACTACCATATAAAGACAGAATAGGAAACAGGATTATCTTAAAAATATTAATAACGTAACGAGGTCAAAGGTCACGTGATTAAAGGTCAAAACGGCAAAAATTCTCTGAAAAAAATTGTGTCACGATCTCCTCCTGGACGATAAGTCGGATGGACTTTCGAATTTGGTGGGTGGGTCCCTGGGTATGAGATGTAGTGTCCGCCCGACTGATGACGTCATAGGTCAAGGGCAAATGTAACTTTTACTGTAACGCATAATAGCGTGTTTCGTGCAGGCAGTACATGATGTCAACATAACTTTACTGAACTTTTCCAAGAATGTAAGACGGTATTTCACCCTATAAACCATGTTCTGGGCTGAGTGTTTATGTCTGATAGCAATGCTATTTCTCGTGCGTTGATGATATCTTTCGTCGGTATGTGCTTACAACGTGGACATATGGGGCACTCAAAGGAACCGCGGTGACGGAGCATTCGGTAATGAATAATACTCTGACGGGCACGCATTTTCTCGGAATATTTTTTTAACGCATGCTCGATATCTAGGCACATTAATGTGTACGCACATGCAGGTATTTGAGCTGTTCGCGGTGTATTGCAAACGTATACCATAAAGTAACTTGAATATTTAGCACTTCTACCCACAGTGAAATGTGAATCACTGATGAAGTCTACAACTCAGCGTACTTTGGGAGAATGGGTATGCAAAGTATACGGATGAGATTTGCAACTCCGTGGATTGCCTACTCGTTTTTTTTTTCTTTGAGTAGGCCTACTTGAAATTTTTTTTGAACACATATGAGCACTGTAGCCTAGAAATTGGATGGCAGGGTTCAATTAAGTTTTTTTTTTTTTTTACTATCTAAGCGGAGCGCCAAATTGTTGTCACGAAGTATTTTTTAGCTTTTCAAAATCCAATGAAGTAATGGAACAACACTTCTTACTAGTGAGCTGCATTGGGATTGCTCTCACTTAGTATATTTATGCTGTTGCCATTTCCAGGAAATTTAAGTCAAAAGTCTTCAATTACTAACAAAAACATTTTAACATTTAATTTTCAACTACCAGGTAGCCTTAGACAAAATTTTGTGCAATACGTCGTATTTATGGCAATCATTTTTTTCCCCAGAAATGATATTTCCAATAAAGTACGCTTACCTTTGAAAGTTTACTTACGGCGGTCTAAAATTAACTTTGATACCTTCCACTTGACTCGTAACCGAGCACGTTAATAGACACACGTAGACATACTGGTTATATTTTTTGATAAATGTAGAAAACTGTGCATATTTAAATAATAATAATAATAATAAAAGATGATATTAACAGACATCCGTATAAATTACGAACAGCCGGTAGGCACTTCAAAATATGATAAAATGCCGTTACCACTTCATTCTTCTTCTACTATATCTTCCCTACAAATCGTCTCTTTCTAACAGCATGGAAAAACAGCAGGAATTCCAGTTATCATCAACGTTATTACCCTTCTTGCTTCTTACATGTTGTGGAACAAAACTGGTAAGTTTGTAGCTTAATTTCTTTTACGTATTATTAACAACACTTTTCAATTGAATTCAACTGTCACTTTCAAATTTGGGTACTAGCTGTTCTAAACTCTTTAGCTGCCTTAATACCTAAACAAATTTAACTACACAACTTTTTCTTATATTTTCTTATTTTTGATATATTTTTTATTTTTTAACATTTTCTTATATTTTGAAGTTCATTATAGAGAAGAAACGTAATTCAAAGTACAATCGTCATAGAGGTGCAGTGTGTATATAATTAGTTATCAATGTGAGTTACACAATTCTGCAATAACCTATTTAGGATAACACTCTCTGCGGATCATTTCGTTATATTGTTCTAAGCTTTATACATTACATGAATTCACGTTTACTGAATGCAGATATTTAAACTTCTAATTCATCATTGCTACATTATACATTATGCAAGCGTATTAAATCCAAACTATGGATACCTGTTAGAATTATCGTTCATGTTATTATCTTTCTTGTGCGATATTTGTATTAAGGGTAAGAAAAAAATGTAAAATACATTTATGTACTCATTTGACGAAGTTAAGCTGAGGACATGGTTTTCACAGAGATATCAAGCTGTGTTTTGCACCACAAAAACTTTTTAGGCCTTAATGTGAAAATATCATGTTTGTTTTAGAGAAACCAAAATTATTTAACAAAACCAACATTTATGAGCAAAGGCTGATAGGTTATTAAAGCAAGGGGGCAACTATAGTCTTATTTAGCTCAATGAGATGATAATTATTCCGTGGGACTGAAAATATAATACGTCATGTTGGTTCATGTGAGAGGAAATATTACCCTTTAAGTCATTGTGCTTAAAAAAAAAAAAATCAAGGTTCTAAGTTGGAAATCAATTTAAACTGGTAACATTTATTTTAAGAGGTCTTGGAATATGTTTCCAACTGAAAACTGAGAGCACTTGTGCAGTGTGCACTCGTTACAGTGATTGTGTGCTTTGGCAAAAAGTAAAAACATTGAAATTGCATCTTCAAAAGTTTGGTAATGCTTTTGTATTACACCATTCAGACAATCTGGGAAAAAAAATAGGTTTCAGTTGGTTAATTTTCCCATATAATTTCAAATTCTTCTAGGATAATGAAAAAAGTGTAGAATACGATAATGTAGGGGTTGACAGTATCATTCAAATCAATGGTGTGCTTCTTTGAGCAAGCCAATGGGAAGTATACTAGTATTAAATATTCAGTTACAACTCAGGATCACTGACGCCGCGGGCAAGGTTGTGTTCAGTTCGCAGGTTACTTGTAAATGCAGTGTTTCCTTTCACCAAATACTACAATTCCCGATACCTACCAAGGAGCTACGACTTGAGTAGTATGTTTTTGATACACTAGTGAGACCTGTACTGTTGCATATACATTATGTAGGTGGTTATAGTAAGAACCGTTAATTTTCAAATATGATTTCTGTTTTTGACTGTTTTTATGCCAATCTCGTTGCTTTTCGAAGTAGTTACTGTCATTTTACTTCATTGAAAGACATAGCCCGTTCATGTACGACCTCGCGTGTACATTTAAAAAAAAGAAAAAGTTGAGATTAAACATAATCTTATCTTTTTGGTTTTTCAGCACACATGCAATCACTTTAAGTAAACACTTTGTTCACATCTTTTAACAATGTCGACGGTCTTACACTTTCCGTATTTTACTGAGTCATCGATATTTCACTTTGTTTTTTTTTTTTTTGTACATACTTGATGCCAAAGAAATGTATCCAATGATCCCTCCATTTTAAGGGAAGGAAGCCAGACTATGCACTTGAAAGAAAAGCAACAATATTTTGCACCAAACAAAAAATACAAGTAAAACAGATGTGTTTGTTTTCATGGAAGTGCCTTTTTTTTCTTTAGAAACAGCTTATTTTCTGAGTGTTAATTACTAATGCGTGACGGCAGTGTAAAAACAAGAACTCGGAACAAGTGAATGGCTTCAAGAGAACAAATCTTGACTGACCTGGAAAAATATATTGCAGAATAAAAAAAAAGTCATAATCCAAACACAAAAACAAGTATTTAATCGTAAAAAGGGAGAAAAAATATGTACGTGTGTAAAATATTTGGTAAGTTGCTAATTCAAGAGACGGGAGAATGTATTCTGCAATGTATCAATGTGTTGCGATATTCCATTAGAAAAGGAGCTAATATAGGTGTAAAAATATATATGTATATTTACTTAAAAATGTTATAACTACAGCCAAAATGCAATTGAAATGAGATACGTGAACTATTAAAATAAATAAAAAACAAGAAGGTAATCTACGGAATTGCGTATCTCATCAACAACATGCATTAATTCCAACACAATGCCTGCACATGGGGATTTGTAACAGTTTAATGCAACCACATCTCACGTAGTCTTAGTTCCCAGCACTGATTGTAAATTAGAGCCAAATATTCTTCAAACATAAAATGGTGGTAAGCAGCAAAACCGAACATAAAATGGTAATATTGATATCTACTGTAAGGAAGCAATCTTAAGCCTATAGCATGGTGCTACTACCTATGCTCGGATAACGACAACAATAACGGCTCAAAAGTATCTGTGCATATTAAGCTACATAACACAATTATAACATTGGGTTATTCCATATTGGTTAGGCTTAGAGTTAAGAGTTAGGGGCAGGATATAAGAGCATCCCCCTTATGGGTTATTTTCACTTTAGTCTCCTCTTTACCTGCTCTGCTAAAATTATTGTTTGACTTTACAATAACGTTCTCATAATTGGCAGGAAAGTTCGAAGACATTACGCACAGGTGGCAGTTCTACTAAAGATGTTTTAGCTAAAGTTGAAAAGGTGGTGTCCATTGACCCGTGTCGGCTATATTTTTTTTCTACCAAACAATCATACAGTTCTCCAGTTTACTATAAAAGTGGTTCATTCTTCAGTATTGTGTTCATAGGAACAGCCTTGCAAAGTTTTGCCTATAATAATCAATTATACGCAAAAGATATGGTGAAAATATGGTGGAAATCGAACTTTTGAGGCAAAATTGGCTTTCTCAAATATCAGCACTGAGATTTCACTGGGTTTACTGTTACATTAATATTATGTTGAACGATGTGTTCCCAGGTAAGTTTTTCCAAAGCCTTATGTTAAATGGTCTTATAGTTCCCAAGATATGCTGGAAATACAAATTTTGATGCAATTTTTTTTTTCTCAAAAATCAGCAAATTTCACTCTCTTTACAAACGTGATATACCTTGAATATTACATTCTCAGATACGTTCTTGCAAATTTTTGCATTAAATGCGCAAATACTTCTTTTATGATATGCTTAAAATACTAATTTCCGGGCAATAGTGACTTACATCCTTAATCCTCTTAATTTGGGGGAAAAAATTGACTTTTTCTCTCAAAAATCTGTATTACTCTCTTTAAAGTAACATACCTTTAGTATTACATTCTGGGGTAGATCCTTGCAAATTTCGCATTAAATGCTCAAATACTTCTCAATATATGCTGAACATACCACATTTTGGGCAAAATTGACTTTTTTTCCCCAACAAAATCAGCAAATTTGACTCGATTTACAATACAAACAAAACATCTTGGATATATTGGCATCATGTGTAACCTTACCAAACTGCTTAATCGCTCATATGCTTTTCAAAGTATTCTGGGAAAACCACAAACTGGACAGGGGGCGGACGCACACACACACAGACGCACCCACACACACACATCGGCATCGACACGCGTTCATTTATACCACCCAACAGGAACCGGCTGTACCCGTGGTCACTCTACCATGGGGTACCCCTCGGGTGCTGCTACTCATCCACTCCAAGTGTTTTCATGGCAACCATTCTCCTGTAGGTGCACAGAACAATATCAAGCTACACTAGCTAAGTGATTACAATATCTCATCTTAACCCCTATAGGGCGATAAAATGAAAGCAAAAATATAAGTTTTTGCCACACTGGCTTTTTTAGCCTGCGATTTCAACAAAATAATACTTCAATCAATAGTTGTCATTGGCATTGTAAAGTATCATTATATCTTTTATTCTCTTTTGCGGGAACTTTTTATTTCTCAATTTCTTTAACACCGTTGACTAAATCTGAAAATGTTATAATGGTGTTAAAATCAAATCACCAAAGCTGAAAACAACTATACACTGTAAACAGTCTTATTCCTTGAATGGTTTATCCATCTTCTTGGAATATCTATTGTACATAGCAAAGACAATACAATATAGAAGGCGAAAGTTAAGAGGTCCCCAACTTCTAGGCTTTTTGTCCTGGCCAGTTAATCAAGCTGGTTAAGAACAATCTGTTTTGCATTATTTTCTTTCAAAATTTGATTAGTGGCTTTGATTTATACAAGTTAGTGCTTCATCCTCTTCATCAGTTTAAAAGTAAGTTAAATAATTTGCATGTCAGTTACTATTAAAATATAGACACTTGCCTAATTCCATTCGCATATGGAATGAAACGGTCTCAGTTAGCTCAGTAAAACCACAATTTAAAAAAAAAGAAATACAAAAATCGAAGACCAAAAATAAATTATTTAGTTTTATGTACTATGTTTCTTGTACTAGTTTCAAAATTTAGGCAATCAAGAGCTTACATCAAATTCAAACATAAAATCTACTTTTAGCGAACGCCCTATCTTATAAGCAAATTGTATATACGAGAAAGAAAAAATATAACAAGAATTTGTCGTTAGGGTTACAAATTTTAATAAAGCGAAATCCAGAATTCTTTAAAATACTTTAACAATTTCTGTACATTACTGTTGATGTTGCAGGAAATAACACCTAAATATATGAGCTTAATTTAAACTGTTTTATTTCTTCTACCATACATTCATCTAGGTGTATGCCGGTGATGGCAGTTTATCATCAGGTAAAATACTGTTTTACTATATTACTATCGCTAAACTAACATTATGGTTATATTTATTAACGAAGGACGGGACAACGGAACTGATGTATTCGGAAAAGAATCAGCTGGATTTATCCATTTGTATTGTAAAGTAACAAAACGCATTTTTCTCTTGGACCTTCTGGATTTTTTTTTCGAAATGCGTCTTTACAGTTATCTAGTAGTAAGTATTTTCGCCCTATTTTGGTTGGCAAGGCCAATATTTCGAAAAGATTGCATATACTTCACTTAGTTTGATTTTAACGGAAACCAAATTAAAAAGACGTGTTCGACGAAACGGTTCTGTCTATAATCTACCTTTTGCCTTTCTCAGAAACTTCATTTTTCGTCCATCAACAATTTGGATACCCGAGGGATTGCCATGAAATACTTAGGGGCTGTTCATCTCTCCAGATGGTATCTGGTGTGTACCTGATTAAACCTGACGGATACCCAGAACCCTTTGAAGCTTATTGTGAGAATGATTTGAATACCAGCGGGTGGACGGTAAGTAACGGCAAACGATCCACGATTTCACGCTAACATTCAGTTACGAATGTCTGGATAGAAAATGTGTTTTCTAATACCATGATCACAATCAATCGAAGTCCCGATGGGTTTAAGACTAGTACCCAACTTTTTTTTTCCTTGTTAAAGCACTATCTTCATAACTATTTTATTATTCTACCAAAATATGAAACGAGTTCAAAAATGGAATTTCGACTTCATCGAACACCATTGTCTGCAATGGCCATTTCACCTGTTATTTTGAAAATTAGGGATACATCTAATAGGATGTTACGTACCGCCAACCCTCTGAGTGGTCCAAAGTCTGGTCTGTAAGATTTAGTGCTACGTACCATTTGCACTGCGAATATAAACCCTCTTTCCACACTCATCATACAGTATGGCATTCCCAAACTTCTTTTTTATATAAATTTGTGATAAGAGACACAATGACTCCCATCCCTTGGGTTTCATTCAACAGTGTCTGCGAACTCTAACGGGGGACAGATATGGATTACGGTATGCCTAGACCTACGTGTGTAAGTTAGTCTCATGACATAATTTGAAACCCTTAAACAGTTACCATTGTCCCAACCTTTCTTAATCTTCGTCCTTTACAACCAGTCCAACAATAGTAGTTCTAGCATTTGTCTTAAGCCCGCGAGACAGGATCAAAAACACAGATCCTCCACGAAATAAATCTTTTGAAACTGGGAGAGGATACAGCATGCTTTATCCTGATTATGGATACATTTGGCACTTTAAAGAAATACAAATTCAAATTCTTAGAGAAACATAATTGCACTGAATACATTGTGATTCAGGGTGTAGACCACCATACAATATCAAAATGGTCAAAAAAGAATGGCCCCACACTCAGACTGCCACTGCACACAAAGAAAGAGGCTACAAAAGCAGGAACTCCCCCCACTCACAGGAAGTAAAAGGAGTACAAAAAACGTCGAAGTTATAAAAAAAAAGACCAACAAGAATACAAAATCCATGAAATGAAAGGCACAATAAAAATAACAAAAACACGCGAGACAGAAAAATCGAACAAGAACAAATCAGGGAAGTGCGACCAACACGGTTCCCCTTATGTGTATATGTTAGAAAAAACAGAAAGCGTTCCGAATAACTGAAACATAAAAATGAATGAAAACAAGCAAATTTCTTTCAAATCAGATACAGCAGATTCGTGCTAAACATGAGCTTCCGTCAGGTGGTATATGACATGATACTAATTCGATTATTCTTTAGGTATTGCAGCGGCGTCAAACGGGACTGCTGAACTTTTCTCGCCCATGGAAAGATTTCAAAACAGGTTTTGGTTTTCTAGGAAGTGAATTTTTTATCGGAAATGAGAAACTGGCGTTTTTAACAAATCAAAAACAATACCAACTCCGAATCAATTTTACAAATACATCGGGAGAAAAACACTACGTCACCTACGATCGATTTCGTATTACAGATGAATGGGGAGAATATTCGCTCTCGAGTGTTGGTAAATTTGACGGATGTACAAGTAAGTGCGTCTTGTATTTAACGAGGGGCGATTTCAATTGTAGCTTTAGGTAATTTATGTTCAAGTCATGTATATGTCACATTAATGTTAACATGTTAAGTAGGAGATTTAAAAAAAAGAATGAAATGTACTTTCGTAAGTGATAAATCTAATTGCACTGAATGAAAAATTGTTGTGCTTATCATAAGCTGTTCAACTGTGAAACAATCTTATATCCTTTTTATTTTCATTACAAAATTAAACACTTTTCCTGCAACTGCAACAAAATATGTTAAAATATGTAACTTAATCCATATGTCATACTTTCATGTCTCATTAAACTTGAAAGTGTGTTTTGTAATGTGTTTTTTTTTTTCATCATAATCATGTGTTGAACCGTGTCCTTCAAACACAGTTTTCTCCAGTAAAACATGTGAATATTCCTGTGACGATCCAAACACCTGCATTTCCCCACCCTCTGGTGTAGAAGGTAGATGTGCGTGTATCGGTGATAACAAGATACATCAGGGCAACTGCATTCCCCAGGAACTATGTAATTGTTATAATTCAGAAAAGGGAGCTGTCATAAGGGTTCGTGTACAATTCCTAATTGATATACGTGAAGGTAGCCGGTAGATTGTCGTGTTATGTGTTTTGTTTCCAAATTTACATTTGGTTTACATTTTTGTTTCTGTGGTGGTGTGCAAGGTTACTCTAGGCTAAACTGATATGAAACATAACTGTAATATAATCACAAAAAAATACAGTGATATAAACGAAACGAAGTGCTTATTTATTGTAATTGAGAAAACTTTAGCACCCTTTCTTTCTTTTCACTTAAAAAAAAAAACAACTTTTGGTTATAAACTAGAATGGTGATTCTTATATCAACGCTGACTGTACGATGCGCTCAAACTGTAGTAATAACCAACTAAATGTGGAACCAAACTACCGATGTAGTGTCGACGCAACTTGTGAAGAAAGAGACGGTGTCCTTAGATGTTACTGTAAAGCTGACTTCCAAGGTGATGGAGTTACTTGTCGGCCCATTGTGTCCAATACTACTCCTACCTATGAAGCGAGGGATTGTCATGAGCTCTACCTTGCGGGTGCTGATCGTGACGGTGTTTACACCATCTACCCTTATGCTTATCCCGGTGGTATTGAGGTTTACTGTGAGATGGAAAGTAACGGAGGAGGATGGACGGTGAGTTGTACCAGAAAAAAAAAAGAATGGAATATTTTTTGCTTCTTCTAAGGAAGGTAAGGCAAACTGCTTACCAAGCCAGTCTACTTTTAATTCTACCTTTAAGTACAGTCCCTGTAGTACTGACGGTATTGCCATATATTAGACTATTGACCAAAAAAAAGCCTGAAAAATAGCTGTAAAACTGTTCACATTTAAATTTTTTATCTCAGATTTTCCAACGACGTTCGAGCGCCTCCGTTGACTTTGACCGTGTTTGGTCAGAATATAAGATTGGCTTTGGTAATGCCAGCCAAGATCACTGGCTTGGTAATGAGTACATCCACCATATAACAAACCAGAAAAAATATCAATTACGGATAGATATGAGAGATTCTACCTTGTCATCTTACTACGCCGTTTACTCCTCGTTCAGTATCAACGATGAGGATAATAAATATCGACTATCTATTGGATCATACAGTGGGAACGCAGGTAAGAATCGATATTTTTTGTTATGTCATGTGCTTATATACCTTTGTACGCCTTTGAATGTTAAAAGTTTAACATAGTCTGTCACAGTGTGTGCGTTTTTCTTTTTCTTTTTCTTTTTTTTTGAGGGTGGCACCATACTGCTCTAAATGTCACTACATTCTGCTTTACTTACTTATAACGCACCACACGGAATATGAGAACCTTAAGCTCTAACAACGCTTTTGGTTCTACTGTCGAACTGCTTAGCATATGGTTTGTATCTGGTAGAATTTCATAGTTTAAATAGCTATATTAAATCTTTGAGCACATTTTACTTAAATGTTTGACGGCAACCAATCAGAACACTTACGTAGCAGAGAAACTTTAAGGACAAGTGACATTCGACAGGTTTATGTGTGTAGATAATATTTACATATTTTAAAATTATGTACGTTGATACATACTTTAAACTATTTTCAAAAGGAGTACAAATGCTTATTTTTTTCACATCAACCTCTTTCAACTAAGGCTATTCCGTTAACAGTAGTGGTTAAAGCAAGTACATTTTGATACATTTTTATACACTTTGATAATTTATTCATTGGATAAGTAGTCTCATCAAGATCTTCATGATGTTTGTCATTATGAGCTGATGGGTAAATCCATCTTTTCAATGAATTTGGTTAATTAAACTCTTGCGCTTAGTATTCCGACAACGGTCTGTCGTTCTAACCTTAATAAACTCTTACTTAAAATATGGACATTTGTTTAACAATGGTTTCACTTTTCACTTCCATCTCCAAAGAATATCAGCAGCATTTAAATTGTGGTCAAGTTAAACAGGATATGCCCATTCTGTAATGAAAAAGACAGAGGGAAAACTATGACTATTAAATTATCATTACATGATGCCGTTGGTTTCTGGCAGAACGCATGCTGCTTTTAATGTTTCCTTTCTCATAAAGGAGGATATAACCATCTCTCTCTGTAATGGTTGTTATCAATCTTTATAGCCGTCTTGGGGAAGGAATTAGAAATTAGCATATTTCTTATTTTACAGGACAAATTTCACTTGTTATAGTGTTAATTACCGTAGCAAGAAGAGTGATTTATTTTTTTCGCATTAAAGGTGAGCGGACCGGACCCCGTAGTTAATGTCACCAAAATTCTAATACAATGACTTTTTTCTAAGCATTACCGAAAGGCTTTGCGAGGATCTATGGGAGGGGTGAAAATTAGGTACATAAAAAGCGGTGCTACAGGTCTTAATTTTTTAAATATCTGTTTGCACAATGTCGATTTCGACATTTGTACATAGTACTAACCCCAGACATGTAGAAGTCTATGATTTAATCGCCATGTTTTATTAAAAACCCTCTCTGAAACGTAGTAGTCCCTAGTTCCCAATCCCCCTCTGGGGCGAGACCTCTGGTAATGTGAGGGTTTTGCTTCCAAAGTATGGAAACACAGAGTATGGAAAACTATGAAAAAAATATGCGTTTCTGTTCTGTCAAGCTGTCTCGCCCTGCAGTTTCAGTATCCCAATATATAAGTTTCATTTTAAGTTTACTAATGAAGGTTAATAACAATATAGAAGTTCAACTAAATTAACAATTATCTCAGCTTTCCCTATCATGAAATCTACAATCAAAATTCGAACATTTAAGTGATAGATACTTTTCTTTTTTATGGTACTAAAACAATGCAATGAACTTTGAATACGAGCTTCATACTTCTAATTCTCTTGAAGTATTATAACATCTCTTCGGACCCACTTAAAGGGGAAATCGGGGTTTGACTGAGAACATTCACCTTTAGTTGATTTTTCTTTCTAAACTAATTGTTCACCGAAATATAGAGACGTTTGTGAGGTGTTAAAAGGTAGAAGAAACGGTAATTATTGCGTTAATTACTGTTGAATGAGAACTCTTAATATTTGTCGTGTTCAAAAATAAACGTTCGTGTACAAAACAGCCTCCTCTGTACAATGAACAATTACAGCGTAAGACTGAGATGACGTTATATGAATAGACATAACGGAATGTTTACGGTTCCCATGCTGTTCGTGTATTGCGCAATGCTAAGAAAACAAGAGTTTAGTGATAGTTGATGATACACACGTAGGCTACGTATGAAACTCTTCGTTCGATGTTTTGTTTACTGTACTAAATAGGAAGCCCCACCTCCTCATACCTTGAAAAAGGGGATAGATTGAATAGTCACATTTGATTCTGTGAATATGGATGTTACAGACTTTCGGAGTTCTTCACCGATTTTTGCGAATTCGACTCGTTTCTCGAAATTGTCCACATGTTTTGAGATAATCTTGATCATATTTGTTAGTTATAACTCATTGTACAATACTGGTTGGGATTTGTAGTGAAATAAATTGTGACAATAAACCCTGATTTCCCCTTTAAGCAAAAATGTTATTAATGTACAGAAAGAAAGTGGAATAGAAAATAAAACTTACAAGCTTCAATTTTCCTTTTCTCAAAAGAAAATGTATTTAGTGATCTCCTGTGAAATAATTCACTCACAGTAAAATTAGAAAATTAATTGTAATTGACAGACACATCGTTAAGCAAATTAATGTCCCAAAGCCAATGTAACTAAGTATAAATAAATTTGTCGTCTTTGAGATAAATAATTTAATTTTCATTCCAGTGACAATGTTTCCTGAGGTCTTACTTTCTTACTACAAATTATAAAAACAAAAATGTCAGCATAGAAAGAAAAACGGTCATGCCTGTGGCATTAAAAAAAAATGTTTGGCACAGTAATACTTTCTTGCAGTGCTAATGTTTCTTTTCTCATAGATTATAATGCTCTCGGTTATAACAATAATAAAGAATTCAGCACCAGAGACCAGGACAACGACGGTAACAGTAACTACAATTGTGCAGAAAGACATACAGGAGGATGGTGGTTCTGGTATTCCGATTATTGCAATGGTCATTCATGTACCAGTAATCAGTTCAACTGCGAGTTTTTCCAAAATGGCAGCTGCTGTACTAGGTGTAGTCATGTCAACCTCAATGGAGACTACGACTCTTCTGCAAGAGGAACAAACATCTTCTGGGGGAGTTTCAGAGTGTACGAATGTGAATTTCGATATTCTGAAATGAAAATTCGACCCATAGAAGGGTAAACGTTGTTAAATTAATTTAAGACATCAAGTAGTATGAGCTACTTATTGATCAAATACATGGTCAAGGACACGTTTCCACTACTATTTTATTTCTAATAACAGCTTGATTTTAAACAAGAATTATACACAGAGATATCACTGGGCAATGGTATGTTGCGTTCTTTCGTATGAAGCTGCTTAGAGAAAGAGAGTAATTCGTAGTGACATTAGCAAATGTTTTAAGGGAGCAAAATGTACTTGTAATTTCGTATGCTACTTCGTACGTTGTGATATTTAAATTCATATGGTTTAGTTTTTATCGCAGATATATGACGTTACATTTGCTGCTCCTTCTGGACTATTAATGTGATCCGACTCACCATCCACGATGAGTTAAACTTTAAACCTCGGGGTTTTACATACCACGATTGGCATTTTCGATTGTCTTTGCAGAAGGTTATTGACAATGTGATATGCTGAATGAATAATTTTATATCCAAGTCAGTACCAAGTGCTTACATACAGTGTTGATTGTTGTGGACACCTATTTTGATGCACTTTATCATCGGTAAAAGCAAATGCTTATAGGACCATGGCAAACCTTGCAGTCACCGTCAAAGTCAGAAAAAATGCGATGGACAGAGTCAGACACGGTGGATGACGTTTTCTACACAACCCTCATCAAGTAAACTAGGCCCATGTTACTAGGTTCATTCATACAATACACAGAAAATGTCCACTGATATATGAAAATTAGCATAGTTAGTATGTACTCTGAAACCACTTTTAGGAAACCAACACACCCTATCGTGAACAGCGACCGTTCGTTTGACTCTTTATTATTAAATACATATCTACAAAGATTACTATTCTCTTTCAAGTTAACTTACGATATTACTTACTTGCAATGTGTCTTCGTTAATACTCTAAGTTCTTTCAGCGGTGCTTATTAGAAGTATATAGCAAATTTAACAATGCAATAATTTCCATTTGTCTTAGTTAACCCACAGATAAGGTGTGTGATTGACAATACTGTACTGATTTAGAGAGAACATTGAAAACCGCTTTTAATAATGTGTTGTGAAAGTTTCAGGGTGAGGTTTATGGAATATTTCTACAAATTTGATTACTTTTAAATTAGAGCTCGCGTGTACATTACGGTATATGTGATTAACATCGCTGATCCTTTTAATTTTACAAGGTTCACCATCAATATAATCCGTAGTGCAGAAAAAAAATGTCAAAAGCTTGTTTGATAAAATAGTCCAATGGAAAGGAAAATATCATTGACTGTAGGCCTACAATTAAATATAAGTAGTAAGCAATTTCAATTTTTAGAAATGTTAAACGTTAGTTACAACTAGCAAAAACAAACAGTCACTCCGATAAACGATACACATTCGCGAATGTGCCACTAAACCAAAGCATTTCAGCATTTGAAAATTGTCAACATTTTACTTGTTAATAATAGTTCTACACAACGGATAAAATGCAAAAGTGTGATTATGTCGGACGTCACTACTGCCAGCATTGAATCTCTTACGTGAGATGATTTCACGACTTTACAATGCCCTTTCTTTGAAGCATGACCACGACATGAGCTACCCAATGAAGACGTAAATGATGAGAACATGACAGAAATTAACGTTTGTGCTGATTGATGACACTGTCATATAACAGCTTCTACACTGACGATATTTTACCAACGTGCAATTGCTACATTCCCTACAAGTCCAGTGAAAATATTAAACAAGCTACGACTGAACGCCAAAAGGACAATGAACTTTGCTGTCTCATTGTAGTTCGTCTCAACGTCGATCAAGTGCCTCCGTTGCCATAAAAATTGAACTGAATACAAAAGTAGATTTGAGCACTGCAATTAAGATGACTGGTTGGGTAATGGTTATATCCATGCTATAACGGCTTAAAAGAGTTACAGATTACAATTATAACAGAAGTTCACCTAACTACGTCCTCTATTCATAATTCAGTGTCGAAATGTGAACACATTATGGTAGCTTACAAATATTCCTTCCAAAATTTCCCGAAAGTATGATTATTTAGAAAATGACTCTTAGTTGAACATGGTGCATAAATTAATATTTGCACAAAAAGAAACTAAATACTGCTCTATACGATACAATAGTTAGCTACCCATATAACATTCTCTTTGATAATTGTTAGGAACTGACATTTGTTGAGGGAGGTTATTCATCACCCCCGCTATATATCTGGCTTGGGAATATCAAACTCCTCAATTGGTTCTGCTCTTTGAATGACTGCCAATTCGAGAGATGCAGGGTAGTTCATACATAATGCAGCATACACGGGGACCCATTGTTTTGAATACAAAAATTGTAGAAATTTTAGACAAGCTGTGGGAGGGCTCAGACGTACATGGTCGGAGAAGTTGGAACTGTCGTAGGCGATGAGTCTTTGTCTTCAACATTTGTATGTACGGACAATTGTACGCTACCCGTGATCATTGGGTTTATCTGTAATAAATGTCACAACAAAGTGACAATGATTTGGAAATTAATATAGAAGAATCCTATTGGATGTACATAGAATTATATATCTAATCAATCAAATATCAAAATATTGTTCATTATCTTGTTTAACCCGTGATAATGTGCAGTGTTTTTGCTTTCTTTGCACCACCATCGTCCCGTGATATTGAAAGAAAGTTGGTTCAACTTTAAAATAGCGTTAACTTTTGAGATTTAAATAAAATGACGAGCATTTAGAGCTGCATTTATTTCTCTCAAAGACAACACTAATGATAATAAAGTCGGAAAATATGATGTGATATTTTTGAGTATTTAATGGATAAACGTTACTAAATGCTGTAATAATCCTTACAGACGTGTATTATACAACCGCATGAAAATGCAAGGCAGTAGAATATCAATAGGTTTCTATGTAGCAAAATATTCATTTTGTTGTTCTGTTCACAAGATATTTTGTGCATAAAAAACATTCTCCTCGAGAAATCCGCCTGTGAGAAAGTCTTCTTTGATTGCAGTTTCTACATTTTGGTTGTCGAGTTATGGTGTAGCAATAGTAAAGTGGAACATTTTTTTTTTCATCGAGAGAAAGTTTTCATAGTTGCAATTTGTGAAGTCATTTTCAATAAACTTTTGTGTACATCTTAACTGTTACCCATCTGTACTACCTACAGTAGTGCAGACGATTTAGCCGCACAGTGGTTTATTGTTTCTAAACCTATTAAATTGCTTAATGTTACCCTTAGTGCCGTTTACCATTTTCCCCATACAATCCTCGTATAAGAGAAGTACATTCTCATGATTAACATTATTTGGTAGTAGGATCAATGGTTCAAATTATAAGATACATGAGTATAGGCTTTGTTTCCTTTCGCTATAGAGGAATATAACTGATGATCAACTTTATATTTGAAGGCTGTAAATCCATTGACAGAATCACTCAGTCTGTTATTTACCCTCAGAAGAACTCCTCATATGAGAGTTTAAAGAAATTCGCCCTTTATGTTTAAATTGCAGAAATATCTTTTCGTAATACACTGAAAAGTTTCCAACAATAACGAAGTTTAGATTTGTGAGTGAGTTACGTAATACGAATTTCCGGGGAATTCAGGTGAGTGAGACTGGTGAAGTCGCTAGCAATGAATTAGGCCTGGTACCCGAGTCGTAGAGGCTGGAACATGTAGGCCATAGAGCCTATTTCATTGCTATGGCTAGGGCGTAGATGATTGTGCGAGAAAACCCTCAGAAAACTTAAAAAAAAAAATAAAAGGTTTCAATTTTCGGTGAGATTTTGTCTTTTTGATTAGCTGGTGCTGAGTACGCTGGGACACGGGCATTGCCAATCCAAACCTGGTTCCATGTACGTTACTTTTCAATTTTCTAATCTCGACTGCATCTTATTCACCTTCCAATTTGAAGAGTAAGGAATAAAAATTGAATTTCGAGAACTGTTTTATTTCAAGTGAAATGAAAATGAGAAAAATCTAAGCAAATCGTTGCATGTTAAACGAAATGTCGTAATTGATTAGGAATATTCGGCACAGTAATATCTCAGTCTTACTTAATCGTCATGGCTTTTGTGATGTATTGTTGATGCTTTGAAGCAGAAAGTCATGATATGAGGGTATCATGAGTTATGGTTAACTGCAATGACCCACAAATACTAGACAAGGTTAGATTTTTTTCCCTACACTCAGAGAATTATTTACCTAAATTGTGTAAAATAAGAACTCCATAAATTTTATGTAAAATTAATGTAAGCAGTATTTGTAAATTTTACATAATTTTGGTAAATTTTACTACATTTTAGTAAAATTGTTATCTCATAATGTAAGACTTACATTAACCGTGGGTAAAATTTTACCAAAAAGTTATGGAGTTCTTATTTTACTTTACGTTTTTGTGAGTGTACAGCCTGCCACCTTTCTCGTGCGGTTTTCTGTCTGGTTCCATAGTCGAGGAAGGGTTGGTCTTCTGGGTCAGCTATTGGACCAATTGCACTAAGGCGAGGGAGACCTCTTTGACCAGGAGGTTTCAATCAATTTACAAGACTTCATCAATGTTGAAACGTTTCTAACTAATGAACTCTCAATGTTTCAACAACCATTAACTAACTAAAGTCCTTGTCTCAATGTTAAAATGCCTCGATCAATGTAAAAGATTTAATATTACATGCACTTACGAAGCAAGACCCTAGGAAATGTTTTTGAAATTGAATTGTGTTGGTTGTTGTTTTAAGAAACTCGAGGGATACTTAACTCAATATTGCATGTCACGCTCTAAAAGTGGTACCAAGTCACTCTTACAAGGACACAGCTCGATCTGCTACAAAACTCCTTGTCCGGCAGTTCTTTGTTTAGCTCTCTCTTATCGGATAGTCGATACAGAGAAAAGGATATCCTGATAAATTGAAACAAGTACGTAATTGAAAAAAAAAAATTTCTCGGCATTTGTTTTGCACATTTTAAACTTATGGTGACCATGCTTTACAACGGTGAGAATGAATGGCCATAAAAGGGAATATCAGCTTTGTTGAATTTTTATTTCATTAAAATGCATAGAAATACACACAGGCAACAGCGTTGACTTATTGTAATAAAATACAGCTTTCTAGAAAAGCGAATAAACGCACGGATTATGTTTGTTTAAGGAATTTGCGGAAATATATATCATTCAGTTACGACTGTGACACAGTAGAACCCTTGTATGAACCTCTCGACGGTACGCGTTTCAAATCAGCTGACATCTTCCAATCTGACTGTAGCCAAGACTTGTGACGATATCTCAGTATAAACTTCCTTTGTCTTCCTTCGGTGTTCAGCTCTAATATAATTCCTAAAATATTTTCTCGAACCCAAAGTAAACATTTCCTGATATTAAATAAATAAGACAGCCACAGAGTTAAAGTTAGTTCAATTTACGACACAGTAACAGGCTGAAGCAACATGTCCATGTGAGTCAATGGTAAAGATACTACATAAAACCTTGCATGAATAATAGCAAGGTTAAGGCACACACCACTAATTCCAGAATGCAAGCAGGAAGCTATTGAGATGAAAAGAAACACAAACAACAAACCAAAACAGTAAGAAGCCATTACCTGATGTAAAATACGATAACTTAGTGTTTTCATGTCATCGTAACACAACAATTAAATGAGATTTCTTGAACCAAGAACGTGTTCAATTTAAAAAAAAACGCGTTAAATTATACATGTACATAGTGCATAGGTAAACATATGGATACTTATGTAGGTCAATAATTGTCTTGACAGTTGGATCCTATTTGGCATGCTACATAGGCTGTACTTCTCTACTCCACTCTGTATATAGAGACCGCATGGCCAACACATGAGAGAATAGCAACAATTAGGCTTAGCGACATCGGATGAAGTTACCTATAGGACTACATAAACTGTGCACTCTAGATGCACTCTAGATTTGTCTTTACGTTACTTGCTGAGGTGGGCAGGGCCTGTACTGTCTAGTAATGTGGGTTGAGACTTCTGAAGTACATGGGGGGACTGTCAGTTACAGCCCGCGTAAATTTATTGGTTCTCATCAGAAAGGAATCCCTCTTTAGAGGGAAAACAGGCCTTTGCGGCGGACTGCATTCTGTATCGTATCGACTAAGACTCCCCGACTGGGAGAACAGTCCGAGAGGAGGAGTGCCCCCACCCTCACCTGACCCAACCTCTATTGTGAGTTCAATCTTTTCCGTTTTTCCCTTTCCCTTAAATCCCCCTGACTAAGCGATTCCAACTCAATTGCTTCAGGTTAATGGGGGGGTGGCCCCCGCCTCCCCCTTTAAACACGCTACTGGTGAGGGTGTTCCCCACTATACAACTACAATTCCAACGATACTTGTCGATTCGTGACCAGTCCGCAGCTTTAACATATTTTGTGGTAGCGTTCTCTCCTGCGACCTGACAAACAGTACTGTAATTGTACTGCAATTTACTGCCAATGAGAACGTAATATACAGATGACGAGTCTGCTGGACATGCAGACCGACCAACAATAAGGGGAGCATGTAAGAAAGAGGCATGTAAGAAATTTGGATCCAAGAAATGGACAACGACCTTGTAATTATGTGGGCAGAGAGACCATGTAAGTGTCATCCGAAACCTCACCTGAATAGTACGTGAAATGCAATTATCGATTACTGAAAGAAATAAGAGCAAGCAGAATATTTTCATTGACGATCTTTGCTATTTATGTGCGATAATGTACACAAAAGCCCCTCAGCATCAATATGTCGTAATTTTGCTTTGAAGAGAGTCGGGGACCACACGTCGGAAGCATTTCATCATGTGCTGTCACTTTCATGAAGGACTTTGGTTCACGTTTCAGAAACTGGACCAAAATTATGATTTTTTTTCCACCATATTACTTATAACCACTTTTCACCAATTTTCCATTTGTCTCCGTTAAATATTTTGTAAACAGGTAATTAAACGATTTCTTAACTTTTTGACACGGATTCTCCTCGAGTCTATTTAGTGATGCATGGGACGAGAAATATTACTGAATGGTAGAAGCGTGTTCAGGTTTTCCCCCAAGAACTTATGAAAATCAAAATTCCTTCAAAGGGAACTTGAATAGTACTGACATGTATCGAACACTCAACACTGTTTTTTTGACCCACTGTCTACTACAACTTGTACCCCCACCTCCTTCCGTTTAGGGACAGTACATGTGGTATATTGCCATACTTGTCTGATTGAACCAGTCAAAGTTTCAACTTCTTTCAACATGACGCTCAACAAATAAATTGTACTATGAAAGGGGAAGGTCGAAGTGGTCATATATAATCATCTGCGTCACTTTTGTCTGAAATGAACTGAGAGGTGTCTTTGTGGGGTGAGATTATTCTTCACTGCCACCCCAATTCTACCCTAACCTGTTGAAGTGGAGTGTGCGGCGTGTTCTGCTCCATAGCTAAGTTTCCAGTTGTCTACGATTTCTGTCTACTCAGATCATGGACAGCCTGTGCAGTATGTCCCAGACCTTAGATATTATTCGTCTATTCTTTTGTACTAGGCCAGGGAAATATTTGACATTTTCGCCCTCCTCAACCCACCTTGCCCTAAATCGAATGATAATGCTTTTTAATGTATAGTCTTAGGGGTTGTCCAGTCTGGTTCTTACTTCGTCTATAATCCCAATTCCACACCCCATCGACTACATAAGACCCGACATAACGCCACGTTTCGTCGAATATAATTGCGGAATTGAAAAACCCACTAAAACTACGATTCCATCTTTGTATTTTCATAGGATCATGAGCAGATTGAGCATGTTTTCTTTTAGGGCAACATACAGAATCTGCTGGACACGCAACCGGACCAACCACAATGTAACATACATTCGGGGCACTTTGATGCAAGACATGTACGTTCTTGCAATTATATGGGTAGAGATCATGCATGCATAATCCAACTCGAATAGTAACGCTCTCAACAAGTCTAGGCGAGGATACACGTGTTCATGTTACGTGTTTATCCTGTACGTGGCGTCGCTTGGGAGGATTGAAATTCTAGAAACTAAAACAAAATCACTAGACTTTTGCCATAATATTAACAACCAGTTTTCATTATTCTGCAATCTGTCTCCGTTAAATATTATGTAAATAGGTAAATGTAAACGCAAATTTATATTGATGCCTTTGGTCAGTTTAAACTGTTCAGTGATGCATGGGACGAGGATATTATTAAATGGTAGAAACAAACTTTACCCGGTCTCCTCCAAGGTCTAATGAGAACCCGATTCCTACGAGCCTGAACTTGAAGACTACCGAAGTGTGTTGAACGCTGTTATTGCAAACCACTCACTAGCACACTGCCAGTTGTTGAGCAGTGTATGTGGTTAACTTATGATTATACTGGTCAGTAATTCAACTCTCCTTCAATGTGAAATAACGACTACCTAATTGGTCTATGATAGGGCGCTCGTACGAACCACCTATGGGATAGGGTGCTTAATGAAAATACACCAAACTCTCTGGTCCTCAGACTTTCAAATTTAGAATAGAAAATTCCAATCCTGGTGGAACGAACCAAACACACACTACTATATGCTATATTAGTACAGTCTTATTTTGTTTGCTTCCATCGGCTCCACAAACATCACACCTATAGCAATAATACTGGTCAGCCGCCATCCATCTTCGTCCAAACAGCAAGAGAGAGACCTCAAGTGCGTTGGATAGGTGGGGTAACATGTAAATATACAAAATAAAAGATTGTGGATGAGATGATTCATACATGAATTTGGCTTATGAAGGTTATGAAGATTTCACAGGGAGCTGAAAAGTCTATTTAGTCTTTGCCATCCAAATGTTACCTCAATAAAATAAAAACAGTCAAGTTCTGAAATCTTCATTTTGTAAGTTCTAAAACATTTCCTCATATTTGTAAAACGTAAATCTTCACTTAGCTTAACATCAGTTACGCTTGTGATAAAATAGGTACTACAAGTTTAATAGTGTTTTTTGTAAAAGCGAGGATATACGTAATATAATGGGGATTGGCGAAGCATACTGGAAATTTCCATGAACTTGAAAAGAGCATGTTTGTATTTAAATGAGAGACTTTATTTCTCGAAAGTGTATGGTACAGAGCTGCCTGACAGAGTTAAAGATCTTGTAGATTTATAATTATGTCATGTGATGGCGTATTATGATATGAGGATGAAAAATTGTGCACACGTTTCCACTAGTACAGTCATTTTTTTTTTACAAGAGCTAATCGATTGACCATAAAGTAAGGGCAAGACTTATCCATATACAGAATTATAGTGTAGGTGTACGGATGCCTAGTAGGGACTTGATGAAAGTGTATGATTCCTATTAAATCTTATTTTAAAGTTTGTTCACGTAAAATATTTTACAATAGTTGAACATGCTTCATGCCGTTTACGGTAGTTAGGGGCCATTTTATAAATCGCAAAATAAGGAAATGTTACAAGATGTTGCATTGACAATCGTCATTTTTTCGTCTCTACGTTAACGAATACGGACGGTCTTCAAAACTTCAGGCAAGACCTACATAAGTATTACTACTTTAACAGTCATTTCCAGAGATGGATGAACCTGCAAAATATTCCAACATTGTTGCAGTTTTCTTCACTTTTATTTCGTGTGGATCAACGGTAAGTAGAGTTAGATTATACTGTCAACAGTTTCAGGAGAATATTATAACAGTGATAGTTTTCAAAGAAAAAAATGTGTGTGACTAAATTATCTTTGCGTTTTCTTCAATTTACACAGTCACAATATTGCTCAAAGATACGCCCTTTTTGCCTCGTATTTCTTTTTTAATGACATTAAAAGTTTTCCTAGGAAAATTTAACTTTGATAATATATTTGTTAATGTATAATATGTATTTGAGATTTAATGTGTGAAAAGTTCTTTTACTCACTTTAATTATGCAGCTTGTGGGGATAAGACGATAAAACTTCATTATTTTTTTTTACCAAAGTATAGTTTTTGTACTTTAAGCTTTTTTTTCTTCAGTGCTACAAACACTTTCTTATCAAATTAAAGACAACAAACCAAGGTTCTAATATATCGCCCCTTTTTTTCCAAACAAACCCCTTAAGCAATCTTGAAATTATTTTGCCTGTGGAAAAATGTGTCTCCCATTTTTGTGTCGCTTTGCAATTGAGCATTGATAACTTGATACTTTTTCCTTGATTTCCTTTTTTTAATAGTAATAATATTATTGTGACATTAAAAAGACCAAACCATGTGGAGAACATTAATGTATTTCCACACTTTTTATGGGACGCTAGGATGCTTTCTTTAAAGAAAAGAATGAAATTACGACGCCATGTAAATAATTTACATTAGTCAACATCATCAACTTTAGGTTAAAGATCACACACAAATCAGAATTAAAAAGAAAAAGTATTTTGAGAAGTTAATAAAAAAATGTGTTAAAAATTAATAATAACTTCCTCATTGTATTTATGTTAGTCACAAATCATGTCGGACTTCATGCACTATTTTACTCGTTTACACTGAGTAACTTAGAAATTGTGATACGTTTAAGTAATTAATTTTGTCACTGTAAATTGTAACTGTCTGTTTGCCAATACAAAGATGCGGCACGCGTTGACATGCGATCAATTTTGAAATGTGTTGCAGTAATGATGGATTACGGAAAGGAACAGGATTAATGGCTTTCTTAAGTAAGGGAAAAATGTTAAAGAATTAAAGTGATTGCATGCGTTGGCAAAAAGTAAAAACATTGAAATGTCATCTCCAAAAGTTAGGTAAGGCTTGTAATTACACCATTCAGATAATCTGGGAAAATAGATAGGTTTCAGTTGGTTAATTTTTCCATATGATTTCAAATTCTTCTGACATAACGACAAAAAGTGTAGAATACGATAATGTAGTGGTTGACAGTTTTCATTCAAGTCAACGATGTGCTTCTTTGAGCAAGCCAGTGGGAAGTATACTAGTATTTAATATTCAGTTAACAACTCAGGATCACTGCCGCCGCAGGCAAGGTTGTATTCAGTTCGTAGGTTATTTGTAAATACTGTGTTTCATTTCACCAAAAACTACAATTCCCGACACCTACCAAGGAGCTACGACTTAAGCAGTATGTTTTTGATACACTAGTGAGACCTCTACTGTTGCATATTTATTATGTAGGTGGCTATAGTAAGAACCGTTAATTTTCAAATATGATTTCTGTTTTTTACTGTTTTTTATGCCAATCCCGTTGCTTTTCGAAGTAGTAACTGTCCTTTTCTTTCATTAAAAGACGTAGTCCGTTCATGTGCAACCTCGCGTGTACATTTAAAAATAAAGACATAGTTAAGATCAAACATAATCTTATTTTTTTTTGGGGGGGGGGGGTTTAAGTACACACACAATCACTTTAAAGTACATTGAACAAGAGTAAATACTCACCATTAAAATGCACAAAAAAAAAATGGTCATAACAATTTTATCGCCATCTGATGTTATGTAAATTGAAATTTAAAACAACTTGAAGTAAATTCACGACAATTTATCGTTAGTTTAAAATAATGACAAAAAAAAAATTTCAATAAACAATTTTTTTTAGAAATAGATAAAACTTATCTTTTCACTTTGACCATCATTTAACTCTGGAAGCGTCGTAATCGGTTATTGGTGAGCATTTTCTTCCTTTGTTGAGAGTCATTTACCACTTCATTTACCTCTTCATTATCTTTTCATATAACTTTTTTCTTTAAAATAGGTACAAATACTTAATGTTTACAAGTCATTTAATGAACAAAAAGAAACATGTACATTATGTTCAACGCCATTCATGTTTTATTTATTTATTTAAAAAAAAGCACCTGCAAAAGAAAATCAACACAAAACATTTACAGTGATCCCAAAATTGAATAATATCCCTTCTTATCTCTTAATCCTAAAGTAAAGTGAAAATAGGGAGTTTAAGGACTAAAAGGGAAATAGGGAGTTAAGATTACACCAAAATAGCATTCAAAGAAAAAAGCTGTAAATATTGTTACATCACTCAGACATTTTCATCAATAAACTTTATGCATTTGATGAAAAACAGACGTTGCATCATTTGAATTTTGAAAAGTTTCGGTGAACAAATTATTCTTGGGCAACAAGTAACTGAATTTCTCTCTGTGAGAAACTTTTTGCTTGTAGCGGAGACCACTGTCCTTCCTTATTGTGATTAATCTATCATTCTGTATCCACAAACATTTTTTTTTTAAATAATGATTGTTTTCTGTGAAACAAACTCCTCATTTGTCTTTAAAAGGAAAATGATTTCTATAGCACATCCAGCGTGTCTCTTGATGAGGAAGTTTCCTAAAATATAATCTACATACACAACACAAACAACGATCAAATCATCGACGATACCAATATGCGTTCAGAAGTAGGAGATGTAGCAAACGACTTGTTTAAATTTACTTGGTCAAAGGAGCTACAATAACAGCCAACTTCTATGTGGTTCGTCGGTTCCTAGATCTAGAAACAAAATTATTAAGTGACATGTGACTTTTGTTATGTTAATTGACACTTACTTGTTCAGGTGCGACAACAATCAAAGATAACTGAGTAAAATGACTCACAGTGACTCTTTCTAAAGTTATATTTTTTAGTAATAATATTTTATTTGCAATGATAGGATTTAAGATACTGTTGTGAGATGATGCTCTCGCGCAAACAAAAATGCATTTAGGACGTACAGTCCAAATCACAGAAAATCTGTGAAGCAAAATTTGATTCAAGTCTTACTCTTTTTAGTAAAATTCTTTGTATCTGCAATCAATTTGAAGAATTTCTTCTTTTTTTAACTACCTAATTTACTGCACCCCTTTGGTTATTAATAGTGTCAAGAAGATATATTTCAGTTATTTCATGATCTAATGAGATGTATAAGTTCAAAATTTTGAGCAATCATTATAACATTTTCTAATAACATCAACTAAGAATGGCATTAAAAAGAGTTTACTCCAACTTAATTATTCAAAATTATTCTTTTTAGTAAAATCCTTTGTATCTGCATTCAGTTTGCAGAATTTCTTCTTTTTTTTAACTACCTAATTTACTGCACCCCTTTGGTTATTAATAGTGTCAAGAAGATATATTTCAGTTATTCCATGATCTAATGAGATGTATAAGTTCAAAATTTTGAGCAATCATTATAACATTTTCTAATAACATCAACTAAGAATGGCAACGAAAAGAGTTTACTCCAACTTAATTATTCAAAATTATTCTTTTTAGTCAAATCCTTTGTATCTGCATTCAGTTTGCAGAATTTCTTCTTCTTTTTTTAACTACCTAATTTACTGCACCCCTTTGGTTATTAATAGTGTCAAGAAGATATATTTCAGTTATTCCATGATCTAATGAGATGTAATTTTTTTTAAGTTCAAATTTTGAGTAATCATTATAACATTTTCTAATAACAACAACTGAGAATGGCAACAAAAAGAGTTTACTCCAACTTTTTATTCAAAATTATTCTTTTTAGTAAAATGTTCTGTATCTGCAATCAATTTGCAGCATTTCTTCTTCTTTTTTTTTCTGAAGCTTCGTAATTTACTGCACCCCTTTGGTTATTAATAGTTTTAAGAAGATATATTTCAGTTATTCCATGATCTAATAAGATGTAAATTTTTTAAGTTTAAAATTTTGAGCAATCATTATAACATTTTCTAATAACATCAACTGACAATGGCAACAAAAAGAGTTTACTCCAATTTAATTATTCAAAAATTTCAATTATATAGTATGCTGTTCATATGTAGACGCGATATTATTCAGATTACTTTTCAGATATTTTTAATATTATAATAAGTCCAAGAAAGTAGTTAAGAAAACTATTGCTAATGTTAACCTTCGGAACTTTCAGAATTGCATATGCTGGAAAGGAAGTTAGGCAAATAAATTAGTATTCCCATTGTAGCTGTAGCTTTCCTCAAATCGTTATGGAAACGTTTACTAAACTTTTCCATCTTTCTGCAGATAATTTCCGCAAATGAAGCTCCTCAGTCAACATCTAGTGAGTTTGAAGAGATCAAATTAATACAATATGCTTTGTTACATAATTCATGTTGGAAATTGTTGATAAGTTGTTTCAAATTATATTGTACTAGTCAATGTCCTTTAATTATTCCATGAGCCTTTATTGTTTGTTTTGCCATAAGTAAAACGTTTATAAAAATTACAGTTCGAAATAATAAAAGGAAGAAAATAAATTAGTAACGCACAACATTTTCATTTATTTGTTTATATTTCTAGTCGTTGGGTATTTTCTGTACCAATCTGCGGAATATCCCAGAGACTGCGAAGAAGCCATTAATCAATGTACGTCGGACAGCCCCAAATCTGGTATTTACTTGATCAAACCTGACCAGTATCCAGAACCATTTGAAATATCCTGCGAAAACAACCTTACGACTGGTGCATGGACGGTTAGTTTCCTTATTAGAATAAGAATGAGATAGGAGATTTTTCATTTTAAGTCATCTACAATGTTATTTATAAACGTTTTAAACTAATCTATACCACGTTGCAGATAAAACAGATACTAAAACAGGAAAACAATCACCAATTTGTGTTTGGCATTTGCTAGCGATTTCTACTAATAATTTTATCAAACACTTGAAAACGACAAACATGTCGTCCTTTCGTACACGCAAGTAAGTTGCACTAATGTATGCCGGAGATAAGGTTTCTGTTTTACAGGAACCAAGTCTCACTCCTGTTTTACATTATGTATTGATAGATAATACTTTTGCAGGCATTTAATGATGAGCGTTAATGGATTAACAATGTTTAAATACATTTTATTTTATCGCTGCTTAGCTGCATCGAAAACTTCTTATTCCCCTTTAATGTATATAAGATGGAATTTAATTGCAAGTAATGTCCGTGACTTGTTCTTGAGAGCAATAACATCTTTCTTGTTTTTCAGGTTATACAACGTCGTTATGACGATTCCATAAGCTTCAATCGAGGTTGGAATGACTACAAATACGGATTTGGTTTCTTGAGGAATGATTTTTGGATCGGAAATGAAAAGTTGGCTTACTTGACAAACCAAAGGAGATACAAGCTTCGCATTGATCTGGAAAATACCGAAGGACAGTCGTATTACTTGACATATGACAATTTTCGCATCTCAGATGAGTGGGGCAACTATTCATTATCAAGTCTTCGTGCAAACGATCAATTGACGGGTAAATGATATATTAGTTAATAGAAAAAAAGTGAGACAAGAAGTGGTGATCGTATGCCTTTTATGTTGGAGATCTGCCAGTCCTAGCAAATGACAACACATAGCCTACCAGCCGCATTTTAATGAAACATTGTTTTCTGTATCCAAAAGATCTTTGGAGGATTTAATAGTTTGTATAATAAATTATCCACGAACTGGTCTCATTTCAGATGTAAACATCACGTTGTGCATTACAAACAAAAATAACGAAAGTGCCAGTATCTGCGAGAAAAGCTGTGAAAATCCAAATAACTGCACTCCAACAAATTCTTCGGAACCGGAAAGATGCATCTGTCAGGGAAAGCTTTTGTTTCCTAAAGGTAGCTGCATGACAAAGGAAAAATGCGGTTGCTATGATGAAGATAACCACCTACTACTTGGGGTAAGATTACGTTGTCAATTTGTCTAAATTTGTGATATTTTTAACACTCCACAAGAGCCAGGTTTACTTTTGTTGTGTATTTAATGTTTATTTGCCTCGACAGGAAGGTGAATCTTATCTCAAATCTAATTGCTCATTGAGGATAATTTGTAGGAATAACGAACTCGTCAGTCAAAGCGTAAGATGTGACGATAACGCAACTTGCGAGGAGACTGATGGTGTCGGTAGATGTACTTGTAAAGAGTGGTTTGAAGGCGATGGTCTCACATGTACGCGAGTTGGACCAAGGGATTGCTACGATCTTTACAAGGCCAATAGAATAGGTGACATGAGTTATACAATCTATCCTGAAGGCAGCTCCGACTTCCAGGTTTTTTGTGATATGTCACATGGGGGATGGACGGTAAGTGGAAAAAGTTTCAACAATCACATTATATTTGTATGTTAAACAATTTTTATGAAATTGATTTTTATGAAATTGCTTTTTATGAAATTGATTTTTGGGGTATGCACTGTGTTCCGAAGCAATCCTGGACTCCGTGTTCAAAAGCAATAATTACAAACGTAAATTTGTCAAGTAAAGTTATTACGAAAAGAAGTACATTTTTATTTCTTATGTGTATTGAAAACAGAGTAAACATTTGATAAAACAATAACATTATAATGAAATAAAGTATGTTTCAAACATTTTCATGTTGCTGTCATGTTATGGAGAACAACACCAAACGACTTACTCCTACAGTTCTAAATCGTCTGTGTCTCAAGTTTATCGTGTCAACCTGCAAAACTTGTTTTCGATGAAAAAGGATATAATTGGACTTAGTACGTCTGTCTTTTATATAGATTTTACAAAAGCGGACTAGCGGATCTCTTTCCTTCTACCGTGATTGGGATGATTACAGAGACGGTTTTGGAACCCCCGAAGGAGATCACTGGCTAGGGAACGATAAGATACACAATCTCACAAATCAGAGAACATACCAGTTACTTCTAGAGAGGACAGGCCGAGACGGATCATCCCACCAATCTCGTTATTTGACTTTTGCCATAAGTGACAAAGACGGGGAATACGAACTATCGTTGGGTGACTATGATGGTGATGATGGTTTGTATCCCAAGTTACCAATTTATGGAACATTTCATTTTAGTTATTTGATTTGAAGGTGGTGCCATTTGTGTTTCTTAAAATCGATGATACCAATTCACATAATAGTACAAATAAGTAAAACATCTCAATTAGAAAAATTACCCTACAAGGAAAAAAAAGTGTTTCTGCAAAACGAATTCTACAATTTTGAGTCAAGGCAAACTAATTTTAGAATAATGTTGCTCCTGTAAAGAACTGATATATTGCTCTACACATGTAAAGACAATTGAGACATTTCACTCGTTGATAATTTTACTGTCATTATACATGTTTGTTTTTTAATTTTTACCAAATATATATGTATACATAAGAAAAACTTACACTTTACACATTCAATCATGGTAGAAATTTCAGCTATCAATGGTACATGAAAAGATGATGTCTACTTTTGAAAGATGTAATAGGAATTATTTGGGAAAATGCTGCTACTGCTCATTTTTATTTTGATATCTACGCATTATCTTGGCTGACAGTTGACGGCTGATTTTAGGTATGAAAATGTTTTTTATGTTAAATGAAATATTAAAATGTGTCACACAATACATCATTCTATAAAAAAACAACACAATAGACTAAGCTTGCCAAGCAATCGAACAAATTGTAGATGTGATTAGTCACAAGACAATAAACAAACTTCGTCGATGAAACAATTACAATTTTATCGAAACTATGTAGAGAAAAGGAAACGGCTTTTTAAACAGTATTCCCATAAAGAGAAATCAGTTGCCTTGTTACATATGAGACATAAACAGACGGATTTTATTTTGAATACTTCCATTGCTTTAACAAATTTACAGGCGACGATGCAATGGCAGCAAGTTCAGGGTATCGATTCAGCACACACGATGAAGATAACGATGGATCGAGTACCTTCAATTGCGCAGAAAAACACCGAGGTGGATGGTGGTATCCAGACGACAGTAGCACAGGCACCACTGAACACTGCTACTCATTCAGCAACAGAATAACAGCAAGTTACGAGTACTCTGACTGCGGATGCTACTACTATTATTGTAATTACGATACTTGTAACAACTACTATTGCTATTATTGCACTTCTAAGTATTGTATCGCTTTTTATTGTTATCATTGTGCCGAACGACCCAATTTCAAATGTCAAAATTGTGACGGATGCTTCGATCACAACGATAAAAGGTGCTGTCGTAACAAGAACCCGATATACGAAACAAATTTCCATTCATGTGGAAGTTCGAATCTAAACGGTGATTACCAGTACAGTGATTTTAGAGGTATCTTCTGGACCAATCGTCATGGAGCTGATTGCGAAATCACAGCAACAATGATGAAGATACGCCCAATTGAATAATAATGATATCGACTTTTGTTGAGAGGGAAAGTAAATTCTGAAAAAAAGTTCATCATCATGAAAAACTACATTTCCTATAGTCAACAATTTACTTCTTTTAATAATGTGCATTACAGATTACTTAATGTAACATGTGGAGTTCCTCAAGGATCTCAGTATTCTAGGACCCTTACTCTTTATTATCTATGTTAATGATATTTGTAATGTTTCAACCTCTTGTTCCTTGGTGCTTTTTGCAGATGACGCAACACTTTCTTTACTGACAATGTCAGTAACTTAGAGAATACCGTAAACGAAGAATTATGTAGGTTCTACAAATGGTTCGTACCAAATAAGTTGTAATTGAACAATGACAAAACCAATTACATGATATTTAGCAAAGGTAGAAATAACTTCAAGTATAATATTAGTATGAATAATAAGCCCCTTCCGAAAGTCCATTGCACTAAATTTTTAGGAGTACATATCGACGATAAGCTCTCGTGGGATGATCATGTAAAGTATATTTCTATACAAATTTCAAGAGGAGTTTGCATCCTATCGAAGTTAAAATTTACCCTATCACAAAGGGCCTTAAGACTTATATATTTAAGCCCAGTATTACCCCCATCTTCCTTACTGTTGTATTATTTGGTCGGGTACTACTAAATCTATCTTAAACAAACTGTTTATCCCTCAAAAAGGGTTATCGGACATATCGCATGCTCTGCTCCACGGGAGGAGACCGGTGGTCTGTTTGCTTCATTCAATTTACTCAAGCTTTATGATTACTTAATATGAGTCTTGCTACATTTACCTTCCGCTGTTAGAACAAGCTACTACTCTCAAGCTCTTTTTCGTCTTTTCATACCGTCAACAGTGCTGTACATAATTACCACACAAGACAATTTAACCAACTCCATACTCTTTTCGTCAACAAGGAATCCTACAAAAAAAAGTCTCAAATATAGATCTGTTATGACTTGGAACACACTTCCCCCAAAATATCAGCTAAGTCCGTCAGTTGCATCCCTGAGGAAAGGTTTTTTTTTTAAGATATTTTGTTAGTACTTATTAATACTGCGGGAGGGGATGGTAGGTCGGTGGATGGGGAGGGGGTGGGTGGGTTCGGAAGGGATTTTGTTCTTTGTTCTTTTGCTGTTTGTAACTTATTTATTTTCACTGGTAGTGTCCTTGTTTGTCAAGCCCAGAAGGGTTTTTTAAGCACACTTCCATTCATATGTTATGTTGTGATAAAACAAATAAATGAAATGAAACTGTAACGCCATTTGTATATTGTGAATAACTGTTTCATTATTAAGTTTTCAGCAATAAAAATTTGAGCTCTATATCATATGCGTGGTAATATTTTGTCCATTGCTGCCATACAATTACAAGTTATATTTCTAGTGAACCGGAGAAATACACGGCGTCTTTAAAACATTCTCCAAATCTCAATAAGTAAGTACAAAAGAAAGAGAATATGTATTTAACAATGTACTATCATGACATTTGATCCTTTTACAAGTTCCAGTATTATCGAAACTACCTGTGTTCTACACGTTTAAGTTTAAATAATATTTCAAAAGTACATTACTGCGAAAGAATTTCCGCGTCTCTTAATAAACGCAAATTTGAACGAAGGGAGTTGATTCATATATAAAGAAAGCATTACCCTTTTAATGAAACTCATCACTGAACCAAAACAAAAACAAAAAACGGTGACTAAGGATAAAATGGTAGTCCTGCAAAATTTCCCATTTGTTAACATCCATCGGAACAGGTAATTAGTTGGCAGCTGATATCTAACTTGATAAGAAGCAATGTGTGAATACATTAAAGTAAACAAACTCATCACAAGAAAAATTTCTGTTAGTTATTATACACTGCAAGCAATGCTATGGGAGCAAGTTCAGGATATCGATAAGCACGCATGATGAAGACAACGATGGATGGAGTGCATTGACCTGTGCGGGGAGTCATCGAGGTGGATGGTGGTATCCACATGCCAGTAGCACATACATTACTGATAACTGCTACTCATTCAGCATGAACAGAATCACATCAAGTTACAAGTACTCTGACTGCGGCTGCTATTATTACTGTTATTATTATCCCATCTTCCTATGGGGGCTGCTAAGATGAGATATAGTAGTCACTTGGCTAGTGGAGTGATACATTGTACTGTGCACCCATGTAAGAAAGGTTGTCATGGAAACGCTTGGAGTGGATGAGTAGCGACCCCCCAGGGGTAACCCATGATAGAGTGATTTGGGTACAGAAGGGTCTTGTTGGGTGGCATAAATGAAAACGTGTCCGTGCCAATGTGCCAATGTGTCTGTACGTGGGTGTGTGTGCGTCCGGACCTGTCCAAATTGTAGTTTTTCCAAATAGTTTAAAATCATATGAGCGATTAAGTTCAAACTTGGTAAGTTTGCGCATGATGCCAATATGTCCAAGATGTATTATTTGTATAGTAAATTGAGTCAAATTTGCTAATTTTTAGTGAAAAAGCCAATTTTGCCAAGAAATTTCCAGCTATTTTTCACCACATCTTGAGAAGTATTTGAGCATTTAATGCAAAATTTTGCAAGAAACTTACCTGAGAATGAAATATTCGAGGTGTATCACTTTTGTAGAAAAGAGTAAAAATTGCTGATTTTTTAAGGAAAAAAAAAATCAGTTTTATCCAAAAATTTGTACTTCCAGCATATCTTGAGAACTATTAGACCAATTAACTTGTTTAAGTTTTGTAAGTACGAACGTACTAAACGTACCTGAGAACACATTGTTCAACATAATATTACTGTAATGGTAAATCGAGTCAAATTTGCTGATTTTTTTTTTCTTACAAAAACCAATTTTGTCCCCAAATTGGTATTTCCAGCATATCTTGAGATGTATTTGAGCATTTAATGCAAAATTTTGCAAAACACTTACCTGAGAATGAAATATTCAAGGTATATCACTTTTGTAGTAAAGAGAGTGAAATTTGCTGATTTTTGAGAAAAAAAGCCAATTTTGCCCCAAAATTTGTATTTCCAGCATACCTTGAGAACAATTAGAATAATCAACTTGAAACTTTGTAAGGAGTTACCTGAGAACATATTGTGCAACATAATATTAATGTAATGTTAAGTCCAGTGAAATCTCGATGCTGATATTTGAGACAGCTAATTTTGCCTCAAGATTTGAATTTCCAGCGTATCTTCAGAACTAATGGAGCGTTAAACACAAAATTTTGCAAGGCTGCTTCTATAAACACAGTAACTAGGAGACAGTATATCACTCTTATAGTAAACTGGTGAAATTGTATGATTATTTGGTGAGAAATAAATAGAGCCGGTATCCGGTTCAATAGACACCACCTTTTAACTTTAGCCAAAACAACTTTAGCAGAACTTGCCCCTGTGGGTAAAGTCTTTGATACATTACTGCAAATTATGAAAACGTTATTTTTCAGTCAAACAATAATTGTAGCAGAACCAGGTCCTGCACAGGTAAGTAGGAGGCTAATATGCATATACCCCATGTAGGGATGCTCTTATGTCCCGCCTCTAACTGTAACTGTAAGCCTAACCTATAAGGAATAACCTAATGTTATAATTGCGTTATATAGCGTAATATGCACAGATACTTTTGAGCCGTTATTGTTATCGTTACTTTAGCCTAAGTAGTGGCACCAAGCTGTAGGCGTTTGCTTGCTACCTTACAGTAGATATCAATATGACCATTTTATGTTCGGTTCTGCTTACCACCATTTTATGTTTGAAGAATATTTGGCTCTAATTTAAAATCAATGTCAGGATGTATGTGACTTGTGGTTGCAATAAACTATTACATCTCCCCATGTGCAGGCCCTGTATTGAAATCAATGCATGTTGGTGATGAGATACGCAACTCCGTGGTTTGTTTGCTTGTTATTATTGTTCTTATTACTTTTGTCGTATTGCTATTATTACTATTGTTCTATTATTACTATTGCTCTTATTCACTATTATTCTTATCATTGTGTGGGTATGCCCAATTCTAAATGTTATTATTGCGATGGATGCTCGGGTAATGCTGATTATCGTTGCTGCCGTAACAAAGCCCCGGTATACGAGACAAATTTCCACTCGTGTGGACACTCAAATATCAACGGTGATTACCAGTACAGTGATTTCAGAGGCATTTACTGGACCAACACTCACGGATCTGGTTGTGGCATAACAGCAATGACAATGAAAATACTCGCAACAGAATACGATATCAGTACAAATTCTTGTTAAAAGTGAAAATAAAGTCAACATAACTGTTGTCAACTGCAATATCATTCTTTACTCATAAAGAGGATTACTTACTCACGTTTTTACAAATACATCAAATGTGTGTCATGTGTCACTATTTGTACATCTAGTCTAAAATCACCCATACCTGTAATGAGTGAACGTACATTGTAATTGACATGTTACACCATAACGTGAAAATTAAACAGGTACTTTATTTAACCCTGTGGCCCTTCTTAAAAGTAGTCGAATTAACGAAATATCTTTCCCCTGGAAAACGTCTTGGCTTTATCTACCTATTTTTTTTTCAAACTCTAGCTCATTCAAAGCAAACTCACTTACGCACGTCACAAGGAAAGTCGCGTGCAACGCGTTTAACATTCCTCTATGACGCAACAGTCAGGCAAACGCCACACACTGTGGACGAAGCCACACCGCTACACGACATCCACTTCAACCTTCTGAAATTTGGAAACAAATGTTATGAAAATAACATATCTTATAATTGATCGAACATTGGATGGATATGAGAGTGTATGCAAGTCAGGCCATAACAATGGAGAAATCGGACGAATAGACTTAAATGAAAAAATGCCGTCGCTTGTCTATCAATCTGACAGGTACAATAGGCATTTGAAGAAAAAAAATCTAACTCGTAAAGAGTATGCATAGCTTTCATCGTAGGGATAAGAACAAGAATCAGGTCATGCACATGTGTCAATGGCTGAATGTATATAGGGCAAAGATGAGAAACTCATATAACAAAATACATGACCAGGGGTACGTGAAATCAGCGTCTACTAAATAACCTTTGAATCTCTGAGGCAGATAATCAGTTAAGGAAAGGGTGTTTATTTTTGCCCCCTTTTGCCTAAATTAAGTTATACATTCAAATCAAAAGGTTCCAATGGAGTAAAAATAAACTTTCTTTTAGAAAGTTCAGTGGTAAAGATGTGCTGCTGAAGAAAGGTGACCCTACCTTGAAATCGAAATACTGAAATTGATAAAACATTTGCTCAATCCAAACGATGTAAGCGATCATGTCTTTAAGAAACAAGAGGTCAATTGACTCCCCGGGGCTGACAAAATACTAGGAGGACGATGTCATGTCTGTTATATATATATATAATATAGTGATCGGGATTCTGAGTGTAGTGGTACTTGGTACTCAACATCAAGCAACAAGTGATCGACAGGTGGAAGACCCAACAAAAGTAGCCCTAGAACGTAATCAAACTCTGGTTACACGTTGACCAGGATCAATTACAATTATATGATCATGATCGAAGTTACATGATTGTAATTAGGAGTATATTTTGAGCATGGTGATAGTCTTGCAGGTAGGGAAGGTCTACGTTCTGTCCTTATGTAAATAACAAACTTTCTTTGTTATGCATGTATAGGCCTGATACACTCTAAAAATAGCTTGGTTAAATATTTGACCAAACAGATTGGTCACATTATAATCTACCAACATTTGGTCAGAATTGTCGTTACAATGACTAAATCTTGGACATCTTGTTGGATGACAAGTTACATCAACTTACCAGACACTTTGGTCTGTTTGCATGGCGATCGTGTACGATTACGTGATGCATGATTTGCCGTGGTAAACAAAAATCAAAATTGGAAAATGTCGGTTCGTGACGCTACTTTCGTCGTCATTAAGCTTGAAAAATGGGACGATGTAATCAAATATAGTGGCCTGTTCAAGGGCTACCACTAGCTTTCACAGTCCTTGTCCCACGAAAGTGCCCCTCATTAAACCAATCGGTTGAAAATGCGCTAATTGAGCCAGCAGTCAGATACTTTTATTATTTTCAGCTTAAGTGAGAATGAGAAATGCTCTGCTATATTAAGAATTTATTAAAACAACTATAAATTTATGGGCCATTACAACCAAGATTATGCGAAATCTAGCTCTTTTGAGTCTTCGTTGCACAGATTGTGTGGATGTTCTTCCATTGCATAGTGGAAAGAGTCTTCGGTTGCTAATGGCATGATACTGTGCGACAGTCAGTGACACATCTCAAAACTTCGACATATTCGCAATGGAAACGTAGTACGAAGACAGTTACAGTAGCTGTGCAAGCGAACAGCAAAGTGTTGAAACGTTTTTTAGATAGATTTAATTTTGGATAACGAGCAGTTGTGTATTGCCACAAAACTTCCCTGTCAAGGTAAAAAATAAGCTGGCACAACTTACAGTCGTGACTTCATTTTGATCCATGTGGAGAAATACATAATATGCCACGGTATGCATGTATTGCTTAATTACCTTTCATTTCCTCATCACTGTGCAGGATATATCAACAGTATTTGTCAGCTAAGTTACCCCTTGGTGACCTTCGACCACTTGCCGGCAGCAACTTGCAACTAGTATCACAGTTGTATTGTTGAGAAAACATTGCCCATTGATCGTGACTGAATGTTATGTTAATTTCAGCCGACCGTATCAGTTTCAAGAGTGTCCAAGACTTAATCAGGATTGTGCCAGTAGTAATTAGTTGTTCATGTCCTACACAAGTGGACTCATATATACAGGAAGCACAATTTTTTGTTAAGGACATTATAATGTAGGAACAATTTTTAGGCAGTAAGGTAGTTCTTCAATTGACAATTTCTTCAAGAAAATACATTATTTCCAATATACCATGAAATCCTTGGTATTCTCATAATAAATGGTTGATTGGCATCTTATGTTTTCCCCTTTGTGGTTATACTCATTTAATGAATTATTTTACCATGAGTAGCTGAAGCATCTCCATTATACACTATTTGATACACTATTTGAACATTACTGAAATATCAATCGACAGGCAATGTGTCACTCAGGGGTTGTTTTTATTTTTCCTATTTACAAGATGTTACTGACTGTTGGTTTATTCTTCAAACCTTAATTTTTCATTTCATTACTTGTGTAAATATTAGATTTCATAAGCGTTCATACTGTTCATCTATTGCCGAGGTATTTAACTTTTTTGTTTTCCTTCCGAGAAACACAGACTCTCATCATACCCAATGCATTTAACGATTAAACATAGAATTTCCTCATTCGGACTGTATGTAATGAAGAAAACTCTCGTTGTCGGTGTGTGTAGACTGTTCCAAATTTCGTTGTCGCGACAATCTATCTACTGTCAGAAACTTGATCCAAAAAATACCAGTTGCAACATATCCTGTTCCGACAATATCAATGAATACCAGGATATGTATTGTTAAGTCTTTTTATACATTGTAACAAGAGCCAGATTTTGAAAGGTTTCATTTAATGTTTACATTACTTTACATTATGTCTGATAGGGTGTGATTTCATTGAGAAGGTTTTATTTCCAATAACTTTGAGACACAATATCATTTTTAAGAGTACAATACTGTAATGTAAGTAAATAATGATATGTCACGACACAGATATTGAATCTTATGATCCAAATAAACTGTTTGTCATATCTAAAAACCGGACGACTTGTTATATCGACTTGCTACTGATACAAATTCGAACAATAAACATGATATGTTTAAATTTAGAATGACGGGGGGGGGGGGGGGGGATCTTGGTCACATTGTGGATACCGTTAACATATATCTGTAATAGGTCCGTAGTAGCGCCATTCTGTTAATATCAAAATTTAAAATTCAATCTCAGTGACATTATTTAGGTTTCTTTTTTCAATTGTCGTAATTTAGCTCGGTGCTATCAATGCAAAAAGTTGAAGAATTATATTTTGCACGCAGTTACATGTTCCACAACTACATTCATATTTGACGACTGTCTACATTTTACCCGACAAGGCGGCAAAATTCCTGGATTCGAGGAAGAACGCAAAAGCGTTATAACGGATGACCACAAGATTGCACATTGCCATGATGTTTTTAGTATGATGTCATACGTAAGAGTCTAAAAATTTACGTTAATGCATGTCGTGTGCTTCCGTAGGTGGCATGATTTTCGTACTTCCTCGAACTACGAGACGGGAGAAGCTCAAACGATGTCAGTCAACCTGCATTTACTCGTCTTCATCTTTTTCGCATTGTGAACTTCTTCAAACTGCATCGAATTCAAGCCTGAATTTGTTTTCCTGTCTTTCATTTCCAAAGATGATCGAACTTGCAAAATCTTTGTACATTTGTACCTCTTTATTCTTGTGGATGCCTTTTGGATCACAGGTAAAGTTCACTTGCTATTTCTTTTATTGCTTACAATTTCAAAATGGATAAAATTAGTTTGTTGTGTATTATGTTGTGATTGATTGTTCGATAAGTGTGCCAATACGGTTGCGTCTTTACAAAGCATCTCAAAGATAGAAATTCAATTTGGTTCTTGTTTTATAGAAGTTTGTCCACCAAAACTTTCCAAAGATGTCACTTCCATAAACCTGGTGTGTAATGTTTGAATGGGATTTTAAATAGATACTCTGAATGGATTAATGATAAAGGGATTTGGTTTCATTATATGTTTGTGCCATTTTGAAAGCGGTAATTCTCTTTAATTACTTTAATGCGTACTCCTCATTAGATAGAAGCATTAAGTTTCTACTGACGATTTTAATAACAGTAAATTGCTTTTGAAAAGAGTGTTTGACAATATTGATAAATTCATTATTTTAAGCGATCTTAGACAAAGGTTTCGCAGTTCAAAGTTTTATTAAATAAAACCACAAAATAAGGACAAGGTGACAATGTTGACGCTTTCCATAATGAAAAGTTAAATTAAAAATTTATAATAAAAATTAAATCATAGTAGTATGAGTATAAATATTACATTATCCCATGAATATACGGTACTTATGAGCAAAGATCTACAATCTTTTTCTAAACTTAAAACTAAAATGAAAGAATGTAAGAAGTGCCATCATGTACTAGTTAATAGGTTCGATAAACTGCCTGGTTTCGATTATTTTTTTCTTTTTTAATTTTGCTCTTCTTCTTTTGTAGCTATAGTAGCGATATTTTTTTTACTTCATTTTTGTACTTTGTTGTCTTGTTTTTTTTTTTTTTCAGTCGATCCTAAACACCAAATTGGATACACAAAACGTGATAGTAACATGGGCACATCATACTTTCTTGCAAACTTAAGTGAGATAACTTAAGAGCCCCTTACAATATATGTAATCGTTTTAAATGACAAGTTCGTTTAAATGAAAGCTAAAGTTAATTAGATGTTTGCAGATAATATCTGCGGTTGACTAAAAGAAGCAGTCAAGAGTTACCAAATTTTAACAAAAAAGCAAAAGTGTGTTCATTGAGAAAGGAGCATGCTCGTCACGTGTCTATTTATTTAAATTTGTTCAGATAGACCGGTAATCTTTAATATCTACAATTACTTTACTGGAAAAGGTATAAAGTCGTGGATTGTTATAAAGTAGTGGACATGATAAATGCAAGAAACCTAACACAGAGAAATTACTATCAGAGAATGTTTCAGTTTGATTTGAATACCCTTAATAGTCAGCCCTTAATCCAGCAATAATTAATCCCTGTTATCCTAAGCATGTAATGCTAACCTTACATAAAGTTTGAAGTTGTCCTATTTAAAACTTTAAACAACTGAAGACTTATCATCTTGATCAGAGAATACTAATAACTTTCACAATAAATACATTTGTAAACCAATCAGTTACATTACTCTTTTAATGTGTCTCAACTATGTTGCGGACGAAAATACAATCACTTTGTAAGGAAATAAGAGTTTTTCTCACAGAAAAGAAATCACATTCTCACAACCATTCTCTCTGGACACAGAATGATGGGTTATTCCAAGATAAAGATGGACGGTGGCCAACTTTGTTAGAAATTATTGCAGAAATAACTTATAGATAGAAATACACTTATCTCTTCCTCAAGAATAAGTTGTTCACCCAAACCAGTGATGCATCTTCTTTTACTCATCATAAAGCATAATATTGTGAGGACATGGAGCTTTCTGTAGATATTTATTGATGGGCCTCAACGCTAAAACAATGATTAAAGTTTTTTCTTCGAACGCCATTTTGGCGAAATGTAAAGGCCCTAATTTCGTTTTAAAAAAGTCTCACTCCTTTTCATAAGTTCTTTGGATATAACACTATAGTCATCCCTCTATTAAAATGTGCAATATAAGTTCTTGCCTTAAAAAAAAACAACAAAAAAACATGATTTTTTATGTAAACTGTGTATCTCAAATAGCGAGAAAATACCTTAATACCCCTCTCTTACCGTTTCTACATTATCCTCTCCCCCTTTTTTTCCCAAAATAGTAAGCATTACGTCAAGACGAAGTTGGTAAAACGCTTAGAAAATTCCGAAAAGTAAATAATTTTAGTGATATGTAAGAACAAGCTGAGCTTTCATTCCCTTAAAGGATATACAACAGGCGCAATTGAAAGAAAACAGGTTCCGCTTTTGTCAAGTAATTCATCGTTAGAAAGAGTTCAGAGTGAGAAAATTACTCTCGTTAAGATATTTTGTGAGTCTGAGTAAATGAAGCACCTATTTTGGAATAAAGCAATGACTTGTCAATATTACATCGACTGAAAACACATTTTCTGTTCCATGCAGACTCTCACGTCGATATGATTATTTTCTTTTCTTTTTACCAGGTTTGGGCAAATGAAGTTACCCAATCAACAACTAGTAAGTTGAAATTAAACCCCATATAGTTTTTCTGGTCGTTTGTTTTTTTTACACTTTAATGTGCATGCAAATGGATTTCGTTTTGTTTTTCAAGTTCATAATGAGTGAAACACATGAATTCGTCAATTTATTCCGTATTTAGATTTTTCTTTGTTGTTAGGAAGATCTCAGGAACAAACGTAAGATTTTGCAGATAAGTAATATACCAAAGCAAATATATTTGCTTATTTCTTTTGCTGATGCCATTAGATGTTCGGTATTTTCTGTACCAATCTGCTGAGTACCCACGAGACTGTCAAGAAGCCGTCAATCAATGTACATCTAACAACGTTAAATCAGGTGTTTACCTGATCAAACCTGACCAGTATCCAGAACCATTTGAGGTTTATTGCGAAAACAAACTAACAACTGGTGGATGGACGGTATGTTATGTTTTGTTTTTTGTCTTTTGCTTTGTTTTCTTTATTACCAGAATTATAGTAAAATACTGTGTATGTCATTTGGAGTTTCTATGTATGACCCTTCATTCATTCATTATCATTCATTCGTTTTATTTATCACCTATTGTAAATCTGGGAAACAGTACAATTTCATTACAAAATTGGATAGAAATCATAAGTAGAAGATTAACATAAAGTATAACCCTGAGAGGGACAGAGTCCAGAAAAGAGTTTAAAAGAAACTTATACGAATTTTTCTCAAGTGTTATTTATAAACATTTCAAATTATCTGTCACGTTAGGCTTATATGGAAACATACGCCCACAGGATAACGAATATCATTTCGCCTGTGTTTTATTTAAATTTCATTGTGGTTTATACTGATACTGATATCAGCCAGGCAAAAGCGACAGTTATAATCTCCGTGTTCTTTGATATGCAGGTTAGTCGTTCTTACATTGATTGTAGCACACAGATATGAACAGAATGTAGCATCAATAATTATTAATGTGCGTCCAAATTCGGTTCTAAATCTTCAGGTTATAGAACGTCGTCAGAATGGTTTGATTAGTTTTACTCGAAGCTGGGACGACTACAAATACGGATTTGGATTCTTGGGAAGTGAATTTTGGATTGGAAATGAAAGGCTGGCCCACTTAACAAACCAAAAGAAATACAAACTTCGCATTGATCTGGAGAATACTGAAGGACAGTCGTATTTCCTAACATATGACAACTTCCGCATCGCAGATGAGTGGGACAACTACTCATTATTAAGTCTTGGTGCTAACGACCAATTTATAGGTAAAGTTTTCATACAGTACTTGTTAGGAGAAGAAAACACAGACATAGTGATCTTTGCAAACGTATATTGAAACTTTGCCCAAAAGGTATACATTTAAATTAAGGAGCATTGCGCTTTATTATATCATTTTCAGCGAAATGACTCAATTTAATGTGTATGATTTATCAACCATGTGGTATCATTTCAGATGTAAATATCACTTGGTGTATGACAAACAAGTACAACCAAAGTGCTAGTATTTGCGAGAGAACTTGTGAAAGTCCGAATGACTGTATTCCTAAAAATTCTTCGGAACCCGAAAGATGCATCTGCCAGGGAAATTTTCTGTTACAAGAAGGTAGCTGCATACCAAAGGAACGATGTGGATGCTACGACCGAGATAACGATGTTGTAGTAGGGGTGAGGTTTCCTTGTCAATTATTTTTTTTTTTTACAGTTTGTTTTTAGTTTAATAAAAAGTACGTTTTCACTAAATTGTTATATTTAATTGGTCTTGACAGGAAGATGAATCATACCTGAAATTCAATTGTTCCTTGCGGACGACATGTCGGAATAATCGACTGATCAATGAAAGTTCTGAATGTGGTGATGACGCAACTTGCGAGGAGACTGACGGTGTCGGTAGATGTACTTGTAACGAGTGGTATGAAGGCGATGGTTTCACATGTACGCGGAATGGACCAAGGGATTGCTACGCCCTTTTCACAGCTAATAGAACAGTCGATAAGACTTACACAATCTATCCTTACGGAGTCTCTGGCTTTGAGGTTTACTGTGATATGTCAAATGGTGGATGGACAGTGAGTTATTTCTTTTCTTTTTTAAATCGTCTTAAGAAATTACATGTTAACGGATTGTTAATTTTCTGTTTACGTTTGTTGTTGTTTTTATTTTAATCGCACATCCTTTACTGTTAAATAACTTGTTTAATAACTCGTTATAAAGGTAAATACAATAACCACTAGCTGGTGCGTTTTTGTATTAAATAGGTTTTACAAAAGCGAACAAGTGGATCTGTTATTTTCTACCGTGGGTGGGCAGATTATAGGAACGGTTTTGGAACTCTCGAAGGAGATCACTGGCTAGGAAACGATAAGATGCACAATATCACAAAGCAAACAACATACCAATTATTAACAGAGGTGACCAACAGAGAAGGCACATTATACCACTCTCGACACGCGATTTTCGGGATCAGTGACGAAAGCAATATGTACCAACTACTGCTGGGTGCTTACGAAGGCAATGCTGGTTCGTATTCCCAAATGTTACTATATATTAATTCATGTTCTTCCATCGTGAATTTGGTTGAAAACAGATTTAGGCAATGTAAATAGCTTTCGTTCATTAAAAATACCTTGAGTAGCTATGATGCTACGCTTCGATGTTCTCACAGTTATTGTTACGTCCACACGCAGAAGCTACACTGTTTTGCACTGGACAGTTGTAGATAGAGATCAACAGAAAACATGTCATTAAGGGAGAAACCCGTTGAAGTTCTTTTCGTCAAAGTAAAAATTTACATTGTATAGAGGTTGGTAGAACAACGAAATGAACTAGCATAAATACCGGCAGAGATCGACAGAGACAGACATGGATATTGATTGCAAAATAATTGTTATGTATAAGATTTCATGGTTTCAAAACAAATATACTAAACCAGACTGACGAAAATGGAATATAGTTGGAAAAGCAGTTTAAAAAGCTATTATTTACTAAGGAATATTCCATTGACAATTGAAGAGGTAGAGTATCTCGGTTCAAAGTGTAAAGATAAGGTAAACAAACTAAATTTTGCCCTTGAAAATACGAGTTTCTTGTGTAATGTCACGAAAACTTCATACAACGCGTAGTTAATGTTAAAAATATAGCAAATGTAAGAGAATTGAAAAGAAAACTATTTACATAATATGATTTAAAATATTTATATATCAGTATGCCCTCTTGAAATTCTTTCCTTTCGTGTTGCAGTATGTAAAATGTTACTTAAAATGTTCTTTTTCTTTGTTTTTTGTTTTTTTTTTTTGCTGTTGGAGCGTGGGCATTTCAATTAGAGTACAGATGAAAGTGCTGAAGAATTTTACAACTCTACAAGAAACATGAAGTTATCAGATAAGAAACTGATCTCTCAAGTATTACTGAGTACATTTCAGTCTCTTAAGACAAAGAACATACTTCGGTGGTAACGAAAAGTACTTGTTTTGCAAGATAAATTATGTATTACTATCAGCCCAACTGATCACAAGGAACAGTTTTTTTTTCTTTGTCCTTGTTTAGATCAGGTGATGATGCTTAAATCTAATTCACTCATTTAATAAAACGATGTAAACAGACAGAACAGCAGATTTCAATTCCTAATGAAAGCACATAATAATAGACTGAATTTGCAACATAATTTAGTGTACATCTGAGGTACTATAAAACAACCTTGACAGGTGACACGACTACAACTTTAAAGTAGCCTAACTGCACGTAACGAAAGAAAGACACCGTTAAAGAGTTATAAAATAAATGGAAATTATTTTTATTAATATATACAGTAAGGATACGGACGGGTTTCTAAGGATCATTTCTGTTACTCTGATGTTTTTACAGGTAGCAATGCTATGGCAGCGAGTTCAGGTTATCGGTTCAGTACGTACGATCGGGACAACGATGGATCGAGTACCTACGACTGTGCAGAAAAACACCGAGGTGGATGGTGGTATCCAGATGACAGTAGCACAGGCTCCGGTGAACGCTGCTACACATTCACTAACACAGTAGATACTGGCCGTTATGAGTACTCTGATTGTGTTTGTTCATCTTGTCATTATTATCGGTTTTGCGATTGTAATGATCATACTTCTCAACAGTGTAATCATTGGTATCACATATGTTCTAACTGTGACGGTTGCCATGGTGATGCTAGTCATAGAAGGTGCGGTCACAGGGATCGAGTCTACGAGACAAATTTTCACTCCTGCGGCTACTCAAATCTAAATGGTGATTACCAGTACAACGATTACCGGGGAATTTACTGGACGAATCTTCCCGGATCCGATTGCGGAATAATAAAAACAACAATGAAAATTCGTCCAACCGAATAAGGAATGCTAACAATTACCGATAAAAACAAACGTAAGCACTACGGAAAGTTTATCAAGGCTACCATTTTTCTTAAAATGTGAACAATTTGCTTCATCGAGCCCTTATCAATAACAACTATGACTGCATACCATAGGCATGTAATGTTTTCTGTTGAAGCACCTACACCTATAAATATGAGGAACTATTTTTTTTTTCTTAATACCTAATAATCAAGTGATTTTACACACTGTGGTCCCAACGTTACTTGAAATCATATCCACATCCCCGCTGATCTATTTTGTTGAGGAGATTTGAACCACAGCAGAATCGTATTGTACACTTTCGACAGATGTTGCAATAAAAGTGCATATTGACAGGACTTGACTTTTTTTTTTCTTTTGTTTACTAAGACTTTGAAGACTAAGTCACATTATATATTACAATCGTTGCAAATTTTGATCCGAAAGCAGCAGTAACAACTGTCAGTATTATTATTCAAAATATACTGCAACTGTGTCGATGAACCCATCTACTGTTCGATCATGGACCTCCTATAATTCACAAGTCTGATAGATAGTTACAAGGCACATCGACATTCTGTGATATGACTGCGGCTTTAAGTAGTGAAAGGAGACACAGGAAATAGTAGTATACCACTTAGCAAAGAAAATGAACGTCAGTGTTACACCGATCTCAGATTGATATCTATTAACCGCGTTGGAATATTTGGAAAATGTTGATATATATAAAACAAGAAGCACGTTATAATGTCTTACATAAGTTTTGTTTTGTTCGTCTTTCGCTTCCACAAAAGTCAGTATTTCACAACAGTACATGCTTTCCCGGTCCGCAACACATTTTAGTGTGATGTCTCATCCTATTCCTGGCACGAACAATGGAACACGCTCTGTACAAATAGACTCTCTATAGACTTTTAAATTAATACACAGCGTCACTTAGAGGACATCAACTGGCAGACTTGCTATACCAACTCAAGATGAAATGCTCTATGACCGTCTTGAGTATCTGCACCATATGAGTGCAAACGAAATTATATGACTGAAACTTTAATTAAAACATGTGAATGTTTGTCTCTCGTAACAAAGCTTTGCACAATATGCTGTGTATGTCACAATATCCAATGCTGAAGTCAAACTGGTATTTATTTACTAGTAGTACGTCTCTGGCAGTAGACAGACTGACCAGGAAGATTACAATACTCAGAATACCCCAACAATCTTTTTTATGTTTTCCTCCTTTTTTTTTCAAATGGTATGGAGGCATTGTGCGTTCGTGTCTCAAAGCAGTGATGCTTTTCACTCTTTGGTAATAATCGATGCACAACGTTGCTTTGTTCATTATTTGCTAGAGTACAAAGTACTCTCAGAACTAGCCATTGCCTATTAATAGGCATTCAGATTAGTGAGTTGATCTGAGATGACATTGTTATCCAAATAATAATGACTCCCCACAAGGACAGAAATGCAAATTTGAGAACAAAAGAAACTTCTATTTTAAGTAAGTCCTGATGCCAGCTCCAGAATCGTCTCATACAAGATGGTTGATATCCGTTCATTTTTACTAGAATATCATTGGTCAATTTAAGTAGATTTCTGCGAACATACGAATCATCCTTTCAATTCTGGGGATACGAAAAATGCTAAGTCCTAATGAACCAGAGCATTCTCGGTTTATTATAAAGCTAAAGCATTCTAAAAAGTACGATCCATAAAATACGGCTTTTTACGTGTAGGCCATGCGTTGCAAACTGACCTTGCATGCACGACATAATCATTTGCTTTGGTACAGATGGCTCATTTTAGATTTTATAATGAATGTACAGAACTGACAGTCGTTGGTTATATCACTATTGTTCCGCTGGTCAAAAGTGCGGATTGTGCACGTGTGCATGAACGGTTCGCGCTTGCTATATTGTTATGTATGGTACAACGAACAACTCTTTCCTATCCCTAGCAGCAAATGGAATCGCCCAATTCTTAGTTGTTGACTTGAATATTAATATATAATACTTTTGATTTGCGTTAAGCATATGAGGAAACTGCTTGAATTTCCTTAAAACAGCCTAAGGCTCTTTGTAACATCCCCAAAGCTCATGGTTATTTTCATTCCTTGTGTTTCCTCGCCGTTTTAAGCGAGTTTGCGTTATGTAAAATTGGTCCGTATAGATCAGTATGTAAAAAAAACATTGATTCTTCGTCAGATTGATGCCATATGCGCGACATCACAATATCGGCAGAGATTAAGCACTGTTGTTAGCAGAATGTGTTTAAAGATCTTTGAGACCGACTTCCATAGTTTTTCCAACATAGGAGTTCATGACACATGGCCAAACAACGTGTAGATATAGGGCAATCAACTTTGTGTGCTGCTGTTAACACACACAAGGTATGGCGCCTACAAATATTAGGCAAATAATGTGAAATTGCCAGGTAACATTGCAACATGGGCCCCTTATGCACCCATCTAGTCAAACTTATAGGGCCCATTTGCAAAAGCAACCAAGGGCCCATATGGATCAGCCCGCCAAAAAACCAATGTGACCCATGAGCGGTAGTTCTGGGGTCTAAATAGGCAATCGTGCTATGACATCATAACTTTGGAGTATTTGTCATATGTCTGTCTGGACTGGCTCACATGTGCCCTTATGAATCGTGGGGCCCATTCGACCTTACACCCAGGCTTCATAAAGCACCAATGTGGATCAGCCCAGTTAACCCATATGACCCATATGGGGTATTTCAGGGGTCCACGTGGACAATCGTTTCATATGGACACCATAACTCTGGCATAGTTGTCACATGGTTAACTCATATGTGCCCTTTATGAATCGTGGGTGCAAAGTCACATTGACCCCATATGAATTCACCCATATGTTACTCATGTTGGAATGTTACCTGCTAATAATAATCCTTGCACCTCTGGAGAAAAGTCCATCTACGCATCTGAATCAACAATTCAACAATGATGCATAAGAGATGAAAATGCCAACATGTAACGTTACTGTTTGTTTGTAAGAATTTTAGAAACTTGAAAAGTGTTACAAGTATGTCAGCCCCATGAAAAAAAAAATGTATATTTTCGAAGAACTGTTATTTAAGACCATTTAATTCCGTTTTCACTTGATATCTGACAGTTGCATCATTACATGTGTGACGAATAAGGTAATTAGTAACGCGAATGTTAATTCGTAGAAATACATGGGAGAAGAAAAATCTCAATAAGTCGTCTCTTCACCTACATACACTTTAGATGTAACGTCACGCTCATTACACAGTATACAGTTACAAAACATTTTATCTCAGCAATTGATCATACTCCGAGAGGTTAAGTTAGCAGAGTAAAGGGGCAAAGAGAGACAGGGAGAAACTGGAAATAGCAATTGTCAAAATAAGGAATAACGATGAGTGATGTTTCTAGGTTAAAGGCGTGATTTAAACGTGATAACCTAGGTCAATAATAAGGCTGAAAAAAAAAATTAATTTTAAAATTTAATTTAATTTATTTATTTGAACGCAGATTAACCAACACCACCTGATTAATCTCGGTAATTTTGGAGATGTAAATGTCATTATTTTTGTTTCTTATTTATATATAGTTGAACCAAAACAATGCCATAAGCAAGAGTGAGTTACGTTAGAGAGAAACTGAGACTATCGGTGATGATCACAGTATCGTCAACATGCTGTGAAATTCTCAAAGAAGTGTTACAAACTTATTTTCGTACATTGTTTTGGATAAGTGAGTATGTAAGGATTTTAATATAGACAATACACAGTGGCTGATATGACTCACGTTGGCGAACCCCTTCAAGGGACTTGGAACTTGACAGAGGGAAGAAACCATTTCAAAACCCCAAAAAGAGAAAAAAAAACAGGTGAAATTATTACTGCTTATCCACTGTTTTACTGCAGTAAAAAAAGTCTGGATTTTTAAGCAAATTGCTGTTATTAATAGCATAAAGTTTTCTAAAGGTAGAGAAGCAATGGAACTGTCTTGTAGAACAAGCGTCCCAAGTGTACCATAGTAATTAAACAATTGTAGAGGTGGCGTTGATACTGATTTGGGGGTCCGTGGCATTTCCAACACATTACTAGAGAGATTACGTAATCAATCCGACTCTCGGAAGTTCCGCTTTCCTGTGCCAGTTTTTCCTCTTTCCATTAAACTTGTGATATTTAAACTTACCAGATGATACCAGATGATACAAGATGAGGAGACCTGTGGAGTCTCTCTGTCACTAGATACGATCTGCAAAGAATACAATTATAAGGTAACACAATGTTCATACTTCACACTGACTAAATAGGCCTACAGATGGGCTCTCATACCAGTTTAAGAGCATGCTTGCCTTCTGATTTCTTTTTGTTTTGTCATTTACAAATAGAACGTTCATTAAAGATACTTATGAATGCTTTGAATGGACTATGAATAGTACATGATGAGTCTCCCTCCATGGCAGGAATTTTTTTTTTTTCCAGTGTGGGTTTTATTTCACTCTGTGGTGAAAGATCAGAGGTTATTTAAAGGGGAGTGATATTTCCTGGAGGTGATTGCCGGCAACCGAATAGAAGGGTGAGGGGTACGGTACGGACGTTAGGGCAGAAGGAACGACAATCTAAAAACCTGAGAGGACCGCCTGCTCAAAGTTGAAAGCTGAAAGTAAGAATGTGTAGCAACATTCCGAAGTAGTTATTGGGTAAATTGTGATGGAAGGAAAATCTGAAGCCCAGGACGCACCAAATACACACGAATCGACAAGACGAGGCGTCGCATTGAATACAATCGTGAGGGTCAGTGTGCGGAATATTAGAGGTGGGGAACAACCTGTGATTCCTCCTACAGGCACGCTAAGGAGTGACACTAGTGCACCTTCGGTGAACTACGAGAGCGAAGCGCGAGTGTGCACGCGTAGGGCCCGGAGGTCCCTTTATGGCCCCTGTCACGGTTAAGGGGCAGAGCCCGAATGAGGTTCCGGGGGGGTTAAGCCTTCAGAAGAAGAAGCTCCAGCAATGTAGAGGTAATAAGAATGTCTTAAAGTTGTTTAAGGGGTCTTATCGATCAGGTTTCTTTCGCCGCAGATTTGTGGAATTCTATGTCAATGACATAGAGTTCAGGTGATGCTCATATGTGGTGGGCTGCAGTGTGTCACATAAATTTACAGGACTGTAAGTTAAACATTATGGGGCCAGTCATTTGGTCAAGAAGACTACTTGAGATGATCGCGAAAGTTAAAAGTAATTTTTCATGCCGCATTATCATAAAATGTGTTTATACCATAGGAACGTAGGTTAGCGCTGATTTAGTTTTTCCCTGGAAGCTAAAGTGAAAAATTGGAAGTGCGCGAGCCGCGCGAATTTTTTTAGTTATCCTAATAGACAGTAACATATTAGAATACCAGTACCAATAAACAGCTTTTGTAGGTCAATAACTGTCCTGGCAGTTGGGTCCTATTGGGCATGCTGCATAGGCTCTATGCTCTCTATAGACACAACGTACGGCCAACACATGAGAGAATAGCAACTAGGCTTTGTGACATGGGATGAAATTACTCATAGGACTACATAAACTGTGTACTCTGGATCTGCCTTTATGTTACTTGCTAAGGTGGGCAGGGCCCGTGCTGTCTAGTAATGTGCGATAAGACTTCTGAAAAATTTCAGTTTCTCTCAGTTACAGCGGCGGACTGCATTCTGTATCGTATCGACTACTACTCCCCGACGGGTTGAACATCCTCGAGAGGAGGAGTGCCCCTACCCTCACCTGGACCAACCCCTGTTGAGAGTCCTCAATCTTTTTCTTTTTCCCTTACCCTTAAATCCCCTAACTAAGGGATTTTAACCACATTGCTTCAGAGGTGATCGGGGAGGATGGCCCTCGTCCCCCTTTAAACACGCTACTGGTGAGGGTGTTCCCCACTCTACGATTCCATCGATACTTGTCGATTCGTGACCGGTCAGCTGATTTCACATATTTTGTGCTAGCTTTCTCTCCAGCGCCCCGACAAACAGTAATGTTATTGTATTGTAATTTACTGCTAATGAGAACGCAATGACGCACATGACGACTTTGCTTGACATGCAACCCAACCAGCAATAAAGAGTCATGTAAGAAATTTGGATCCAAGAAATGGACCACGACCTTGTAGTTATGTGGGAAGAGAGACCAGGCATGTGTAATCCGAAGCGTCATCTAAATAGTAACGTTATTTATTAAGCTAAGGCAGAAATGTAAAATGCAATAATTGAAATTACCCATAGGACTACATAAACTTTGTGTTGTGTAAAGAAATAAGAAAAACGACATTTACTATTTATGTGCAATAATGTACACAAAAGGGCCTCAGCATCAACATGTTGTAATTTTGTTTGGGGGAATTTTTTTTTTCTATTTCTTCCAAATTACTGATAACCACTTTTCACCATTTTTCCACCTGTCTCCGTCAAATATTTTGTAAACTAGTAATTTCAACGATTTCTTTAATTTATGACATGGATTCTTCTCAAGTCTAGTTAGTGAATTAAGTGACGAGAAATATCACTGAATGTTAGAAAAGTTTTCAGGTTTTCCCCAAGACCTTATGAGAATCAAAAAGCCTGCAAAGGGAACTTGAATAGTATTGACGTGTATCGAACACCGTTTTTCTGACCCACTGTCTACAACCTGTACCCCACCTCCTTCCGTTTAGGGACCGCACAAGTGGTAAATTGACCGTACTTGTCAGATTGAGCAAGTCAAAGATTCAGCTTTCAACATGAAGCTCTACAAATAAATTGGTTTATGGGAGGGGAAGTTGCGTCATCTTGTCTGAAATGAACTGAGAGGTGTCTTTGTGGGGTGAGATTATTCTTCACTGCCACCCCAATGCTACCCTCACCTGTTGAAGTGGAGTGTGCGGCGTGTTCTCCTCCAAAGCTAAGTTTTCAGTTTCGACTGTCTACGATTGCTGTGTCTAGTCAGATCATGGACAGTATGTCCCAGACCCTAGATATTATTCGTCTTTTCTTTTGTACTAGGCCAGGAAATATTTCGACATTTTCGCCGTCCTCAGCCCACCTTGCCCTAAATCGAATGATAATGCTTTTTAATGTATAGTCTTAGGGGTTGTCCAGTCACGTTCTTACGTTGTCTATATCCCAGTCCACACCCCATCGACTACATACGACCCGACATAACTCCACGTTTCGTCGGATATAATTGCGGAGTTGAAAAACCCACTAAAACTACAATTCCATCTATGTACTTTCATACGATAGTGAGCAGATTGAGCATGTTTTCTTTTAGGGCAACATACAGAATCTGCTGGACACGCAACCGGACCAACCACAATGTAACATACATTCGGGGCACTTTGATGCAAGACATGTCCGTTCTTGCAATTATATGGGTAGAGATATCATGCATGCATAATCCAACTCGAATAGTAACGCTCTCAACAAGTCTAGGCGAGGAAACACGTGTTTATGTTACGTGTTTATCCTGTGACGTCACTTAGGACTGATAATTCCAGAAAGTAAAACATAATCACTAGACTTTTGCCATAATATTAACAACCAGTTTTCATTATTCTGCAATCTGTCTCAGTTAAATATTATGTAAATAGGTAAATGTAAACGCAAATTTAAATTGATGCCTTTGGTTAGTTTAAACTGTTCAGTGATGCATGGGACGAGGATACTATTAAACGGTAGAAACAAACTTTACCCGGTCTCCTCCAAGGTGTAATGAGAACCCGATTCCTACGAGCCTGAACTTGAAGACTACCGAAGTGTGTTGAACCAGGGTTGAACGCTGTTATTGCAAACCACTCACTAGCACACTGCCAGTTGTTGAGCAGTGTATAGGGTTAACTTATGATTATACTGGTCAGTAATTCAACTCCTTCAATGTGAAATAACGACTACCTAATTGGTCTATGATAGGGCGCTCGTACGAACCACCTATGGGATAGGGTGCTTAATGAAAATACACCAAACTCTCTGGTCCTCAGACTTTCAAATTTAGAATAGAAAATTCCAATCCTGCTGGAACGAACCAAACACACACTACTATAGGCTATTAGTAGTACAGTGTTATTTTGATTGCTTCCATCGGCTCCACAACCATTACACCTATAGCAATAATACTGGTCAACCGCCATTCATCTTCATCCAAACAGCGAGAGAGAGACCTCAAGGGCGTTGGATAGGTGGGGTAACATGTAAATATACAAATTAAAAGATTGTGGATGAGATGATTCATACATGAATTTGGCTTATGAAGGTTATGAAGATTTCACAGGGAGCTGAAAAGTCTATTTAGTCTTTGCCATCCAAATGTTACCTAAATAAAATAAAAACAGTCAAATTTTAAAGTCTTAATTTATAAGTTCCAAAACATTCCCTCATATTTGTAAAACGTAAATCTTCACTTAGCATGACATCAGTTACGCGTGTGATAAAATAGGCACTACAAGTTTAATATTTTTTTTGTAAAAGCGAGGATACGTACGTAATATAAATGGGGATTGGCGAAGCATACTGGAAATTTCCATGAACTTGAAAAGAGCATGTTTGTATTTAAATGACAGACTTTAGTTCTCGAAAGTGTATGGTACAGAGCTACCTGACAGAGTTAAAGATCTTCTAGCGTTATAATTATGTCATGTGATGGCGTATTATGATATGAGGATGAAAAATTGTGCACACTTTTTACTAGTGCAGTTATTTTTTTTACAAGAGCTAATCGATTGACCATAAAGTAAGGGCAAAACTTATCCATATACAGAATTGTAGTGTAGGTGTCACGTACGGATGCCCAGTAGGGACTTGATGAAAGTGTATGATTCATACTAAATCTTATTTTAAAGTTTGTTCACGTAAAAGATTTGATAATAGTTGAACATGCTTCATGCCGTTTACGGTAGTTAGGGTCATTTTATCAATCGCAAAATAAGGAAATGTTACAAGATGTTGCATTGCCAATCGTCATTTTTTCGTCTGTACGTTAACGAATACGAACGGTCTTCAAAACGTCAGGCAAGACCTATATACATAAGTATTCCTACTTTAACAGTCATTTCCAGAGATGGATGAATCTGCAAAATATTTCAACATTGTTGCAGTTTTCTTCTCTTTTATTTCGTTTGGATCAACGGTAAGTAGAGTTAAGATTTCATTTTCAACAGTTTCAGGAGGATATTATAACAGTGAGAGTTTTCAAAGAAAAAAAATGTGTGTGACTAAATTATCTTTGCCCTTTCTCCAATTTACACAGTCACAATACTGCTCAAAGATATGCCCTTTTTGCCTCGTGTTTCTTTTTTAATGACATTAAAAGTTTTCCTAGGAAAATTTAACTTTGATAATATATTTGTTAATGTATAATATATTTGAGATTTAATGTGTGAAAAGTTCTTTTTTACTCACTTTAATTATGCAGCTTGTGGGGATAAGACGATAAAATTTCCATCTTTATTTGTTTTTTACCAAAGTATAGTTTTTGTACTTTAATTTTTTTTTTTCAGTGCTACAAACACTTTCTTATCAAATTCAAGACAACAAACCAAGGTTCTAATATATCGCCCCTTTTTTTCCAAACAAACCCCCTTAAGCAATCTTTAAATTATTTTGCTTGTGGAAAAATGTGTCTCACATTTTTGTGTCGCTTGCAATTGAGCATTGATAACTTGATACTTTTTCCTTGATTTCTTTTTTTTTTAATAGTAATAATATTATTGTGACATTAAAAAGACCAAACCATGGGGAGAACATTAATGTAGTTCCACACTTTTATAGGACGCTAGGATGCCTTCCTTAAAGAAAAGAAGAAAAATTACGACGCCATGTAAAATAATCTACATTAATCAACATCATCAACTTTAGGTTAAAGATCACACACAAATCAGAATTAAAAAGAAAACGTTTTTTTGAGAAGTTAATAAAAAAATGTGTTAAAAATTAATACAAATCATGTCGGACTTCATGCACTATTTTACTCGGTTACACTGAGTAACTTAAAAAATTGTCCTATGTTCAAGTAATTAATTTTGTCACTGTAAATTGTAACTGTCTGTTTGCCAATACAAAGATGCTTCACGCGTTGACATGCGATCAATTTTGAAATGTGTTGCAGTAATGACGGATTACGGAAAGGAACAGGATTAATGGCTTTCTTAATTAAGGGAAAAATGTTAAAGAATTAGAGTGATTGCATGCGTAGGCAAAAAGTAAAAACATTGAAATGTTATCACCAAAAGTTAGGTAAGGCTCTTTATTACACCATTCAGATAATCTGGGAAATAGATAGGTTTCAGTTGGTTAATTTTTCCATATGATTTCAAATTCTTCTAACATAACGACAAGCGTAGAATACGATAATGTAGTGGTTGACAGTTTTCATTCAAGTCAACGGTGTGCTTCTTTGAGCAAGCCAATTGGAAGTATACTAGTATTGAATATTCAGTTAACAACTCAGGATCACTGCCGCCGCGGGCAAGGTTGTATTCAGTACGTAGGTTATTTGTAAATACAGTGTTTCATTTCACCAAAAAGTTCAATTCCCGATACCTACCAAGGAGTTACGACTTGAGTAGTATGTTTTTGATACACTAGTGAGACCTCTACTGTTGCATATGTATTATGTAGGTGGTTATAGTAAGAACCGTTAATTTTCCAATATGATTTCTGTTTTTTACTGTTTTTAGCCAATCCCGTTGCTTTTCGAAGTAGTTACTGTCCTTTTCCTTCATTAAAAGACGTATTCCGTTCATGTACAACCTCGCGTGTACATTTTAAAAATAAAGACATAGTTAAGATCAAACATAATCTTACTTATTTTTTTTTTTTGTTCTTCAGTACACACACAATCAGTTTAAAGTACATTGAACAAGAGTAAATACTCACCATTAAAATGCACAAAAAAAAAAATGGTCATATCAATTTCATCGCCATCTGATGTTATGTAAATTGAAATTTGAAACAACTTGAAGTAAATTCACGACAATTTATCGTACGTTTAAAATAATGAAAAAAAACTTCTCAAATTTCATAAACAATTTTTTTTAGAAATAGATCAAACTTATTTTTTCACTTTGACCATCATTTAACTCTGGAAGCTTCGTAATCGGTTATTGGTGAGCATTTTCTTCCTTTATTGAGAGTCATTTACCACTGACGATCTTCATTATCTTTTCATATAACTTTTTTCTTTAAAATAGTTACAAATACTTAATGTTTGCAAGTCATTTCATGAACAAAAAGAAACATGTACATTATTTTCAACGCCATTCATGTTTTATTCATGTCGTTATTAAAGAAATAAAAACACCTGCAAAAGGAAATCAACACAAAACATTTACAGTGATCCCAAAATTGAATAATATCCCTTCTTATTTCTTAATCCTAAAGTAAAGTGAAAATAGGGGTTTAGATTACATCAAAATAGCATTCAAAGAAAAAAGCTGTAAATATTGTTACATCACTCAGACATTTTCATCAATAAACTTCTATTAAAGTTTCATCTCCTCAAACGTTATGCATGTGATGAAAAACAGACGTTGCATCATTTGAATTTTGAAAGTTTGGGTGAACAAATTATTCTTTGGGAACGAGTAACTGAATCTCTGTCTGTGAAAAACGTTTTGCTTGTAGCGGAGACCACTGTCCTTCCTTATTGTGATTAATCTATCATTCTGTATCCACAAACATTGGTTTTAAAATAATGATTGTTTTCTGTGAAACAAGCGCCTTCTTTTGCCTTTAAAAGGAAAATGATTTCTATAGCACATCCAGTGTGTCTCTTGATGAGGAAGTTTCCTAAAATATAATCTACATATACAACACAAACAAGAATCAAATCATCGACAATATCAATATGCGTTCAGAAGTAGGAGATGAAGCAAACGACTTGATTAAATTTACTTGGTCACGGGAGCTACAATACCAGCCAACGTCTACGTTGTTCGTTAGTTACTAGGTCTAGGAACAAAATTATTAAGTGACATGTGACTTTTGTTATGTTAATTGACACTTACTTGTTCAGGTGCGACAACAATCAAAGATAACTGAGTAAAACGACTCACAGTGATTCATTCTAAAGTTATTTTTTAGTAATAATATTTTATTTGCAATGATAAGATTTGGGATTCTGTTGTGAGATGATGCTCTCGCCCAAACCAAAATGCATTTAGGACGTACAGTCTAAAGCACAGAAAATCTGTGAAGCAAAATTTGATTCGAGTCTTACTCTTTTTAGTAAAATCCTCTGTATCTGCAATCAATTTCCAGAATTTCTTCTTTTTTTAACTACGTAATTTACTGCACCCCTTTGGTTATAAATAGTGTCAAGAAGATATATTTTAGTTATTCCATGATCTAATGACATGTAAATTTTTTTAAGTTCAAAATTTTGAGCACTCATTATAACATTTTCTAATAACATCAACAGACAATGGCAACAAAAAGAGTTTACTCCAACTTAATTATTCAAAAATTTCAATTATATAGAATGCTGTTCATCTGTAGACGCGATATTATTCAGATTACTATTCAGATATTTTTAATATATGTAATAAGTCTAGTGGAAAGTAGTTAAAAAAAACTATTGCTAATGTTAACCTTCGGAACTTTCAGAATTGCATATGCTGGAAAGGAAGTTAGGCAAATAAATTAGTATTCCCATTGTAGCTGTAGCTTTCCTCAAATCGTTATGGAAACGTTTACTAAATTTCTCCATCTTTCTGCAGATAATTTCCGCAAATGAAGCTCCTCAGTCAACATCTAGTGAGTTTGAAGAGATCAAATTAATACAATATGCTTTGTAACATAATTCATGTTGGAAATTGTTCATAAATTGTTTCAAATTATATTGTACTAGTCAATGTCCTTTAATTATTCCATGAGCCTTCATTGTTTGTTTTGCCATAAGTAAAACGTTTATAAACATTACAGTTTGAAATAATAAAAGGAAGAAAATAAACTAGTAAAGCACAACATTTTCATTATTTGTTTATATTTCTAGTCGTTGGGTATTTTCTGTACCAATCTGCGGAATATCCCAGAGACTGCGAAGAAGCCATTAATCAATGTACGTCGGACAGCCCCAAATCTGATATTTACCTGATCAAACCTGACCAGTATCCAGAACCATTCGAAGTTTCCTGCGAACACAACCTTACGACTGGTGCATGGACGGTAAGTTTTCTTATTAAAATAAGACTGAGATAGGAGATTTCCCATTTTAAGTCATCTACAATGTTATATATGAACGTTTGAAATGTGCACTATGTTGCATATAAAACAGATACTAAAACAGGAAAACAATCACTAATTTTGTGTTCGACATTTGGTAGCGATGCCTACTTCTAGTTTTATCAATCACGTGAAAACGACAAACATGTCGTCCTTTCGTACACGCAAGTAAGTTGCACTTATGTGTGTCGGAGATAAGGTTTCTGTTTTACAGGAACCAACTCTCACTCCTTTCATACATTATGTATTGATAGATAATACTTTTGCAAGCATTTAATGATGAGCCTTAATGGATTAACAATGTTTAAATCCATTTTATTTTATCGCTGCTTAGCTGCATCGAAGACTTCTTATTCCCCTTTAATGTATACAAGATGGAATTTAATTGCAAGTAAGGTCCGTGACTTGTTCTTGAGAGCAATAACACCTTTCTTGTTTTTCAGGTTATACAACGTCGTTATGACGATTCCATAAGCTTCAATCGAGGTTGGAATGACTACAAATACGGATTTGGATTCTTGAGGAATGAATTTTGGATCGGAAATGAAAAGTTGGCTTACTTGACAAACCAAAGGAGATACAAGCTTCACATTGATCTGGAGAATACCGAAGGACAGTCGTATTACTTGACATATGACAATTTTCGCATCTCAGACGAGTGGGGCAACTATTCACTATCAAGTCTCGGTGCGAACGATGAATTTAAGGGTAAATGATATATTTGTTAATAGAAAAAAAGTGAGAAAAGAAGTGGTGTTGTATGCCTTTTATGTTGGTGAGCTGCCAGTCCTAGCAAATGACAACACATAGCCTACCAGTCGCATTTTAATGAAACATTGTTTTGTGTATCCAAAAGATCTTTGGAGGATTCAATAGTTTGTATAATAAATTATCCACGAACTGGTCTCATTTCAGATGTAAACATCACGTTGTGCATTACAAACAAATATAACGAAAGTGCCAGTATCTGCGAGAAAAGTTGTGAAAATCCAAATAACTGCACTCCAACAAATTCTTCGGAACCGGAAAGATGCATCTGTCAGGGAAAGCTTTTGTTTCATAAAGGTAGCTGCATGACAAAGGAAAAATGCGGTTGCTATGATGAAGATAACGACCTGCTACTTGGGGTAAGATTACATCGTCAATTTGTCTAAATTTGTGATATTTTTAACACTCCACAAGAGCCAGGTTTACTTTTGTTGTGTATTTAATGTTTATTTGCCTCAACAGGAAGGTGAATCTTATCTCAAATCTAATTGCTCATTGAGGATAATTTGTAGGAATAACGAACTCGTCAGTCAAAGCGCAAGATGTGACGATAACGCAACTTGCCAGGAGACTGATGGTGTCGGTAGATGTACTTGTAAAGAGTGGTTTGAAGGCGATGGTCTCACATGTACGCGAGTTGGACCAAGGGATTGCTACGATCTTTACAAGGCTAATAGAACAGTCGACACGAGTTATGCAATCTATCCTGAAGGCAGTTCCGACTTCCAGGTTTTTTGTGATATGTCAAATGGGGGATGGACCGTAAGTGGAAAAAGTTTCAACAATCACATTACATTTGTTTGTTTAACAATTTTTATGAAATTGATTTTTATGAAATTGATTTTTGGGGTATGCACTGAATTCCGAAGGAATCCTGGACTCTGTGTTCAAAAGTAATAGTTACAAACGTAAATTTGTCAAGTAAAGGTATTACGAAAAGAAGAACATTTTATTTCAAATGTCATTGTATTGAAAACAGAGTAAACATTTGATAAAATAATAACATTATAATGAAATAAAGTATGTTTCAAACATTTCCATGCTGCTATTGTGGTATGGAGAACAACATCAAACGACTTACTCCTACATTACTAAATCCTCTGTGTCTCAAGTTTATCGTGTCAACCTGCAAAATTTGTGTTTAATGAAAAAGGATATAATTGAACTTAGTGCGTCTGTCTTTTATATAGATTTTACAAAAGCGGACTAGCGGATCTCTTCCTTTCTACCGTGGTTGGGATGATTACAGAGACGGTTTTGGAACCCCCGAAGGAGATCACTGGCTAGGGAACGATAAGATACACAATCTCACAAATCAGAGAACATACCAGTTACTTCTAGAGAGGACAGACCGAGACGGATCATCCCACCAATCTCGTTATTTGACTTTTGCCATAGGGGACAAAGACGGGGAATACGAACTATCGTTGGGTGACTATGATGGTGATGATGGTTTGTATCCCAAGTTACTAATTTATGGAACATTTTATTTTAGTTATTTGATTTGAATGTGGTGTGATTTGTGTCTCTTAAAATTGATGATACCAATTCAAATTACACTAAAACTATAGAAAACATCTTAACTAGAAGAATTGCCCTAAAAGTAAAAAAATTAAAGTATTTCTGCAAAACAAATTCTACAGTTTTGAGTCACGGCAAACTAATTTTAAAGTAATGTTGCTCCTGTATAGAGCTGATATATTGGTCCACACATGTAAAGACAATTTAGGCATTTCACTTGCTGACAATTTTGCTATCATTGTACATGGTTTTTTTTTACCACATATATTACATACATAAGAAAACAAAATCATTTTACACATTCAATCATGGTATAAAATTTCAGCTATCAATAAAACATAAAGATGATGTCTACTTTTGAAAGATAGAAAAGGAATTATTTGGGAAAATAGTGCTACTGCACATTTATATTTTGATATCTATGCATTATCTTGGCACAGAGGTGACGGCTGACTTTAGGTATGAAAATGTTTTTATGTTAAATGAAATACTAAAATGCGTCACACAATACACCATTCTATAAAAAAAGACAAAGACTAAGCTTGCCAAACAATCGAACAAATGTTAGATGTAATTAGACACAAGACAGTAAACAAACTTCGTCGATGAAACAATTACAATTTTATCGAAACTATGTAGAGAAAAAGAAACGGCTTTTTAAACAGTATTCCCATAAAGAGAAATCAGTTGCCTTGTTACATATGAGACATAAACAGACGGATTGTATTTTGAATACTTCCATTGCTTTAACAAATTTACAGGCGACGATGCAATGGCAGCAAGTTCAGGGTATCGATTCAGCACACATGATGAAGACAACGATGGATCGAGTACCTTCAATTGCGCAGAAAAACACCGAGGTGGATGGTGGTATCCAGACGACAGTAGCACAGGCACCACTGAACACTGCTACTCATTCAGCAACAGAATAACAGCAAGTTACGAGTACTCTGACTGCGGATGCTACTATTACTGTTATTATTATTATTGTTCTCATTCCTATTGTCGCACCTATTATTGTAATATTTGTGTGGGTCGGCCCAATTATAAATGTTATAATTGTGACGGATGCTCGGGTAATACTGACTATAGATGCTGCCGTAACAAAACCCCGGTATACGAGACAAATTTTCACTCGTGTGGACACTCAAATCTCAACGGTGATTACCAGTACAATGATTTCAGAGGCATTTACTGGACCAACACTCACGGATCTGATTGCGGAATCACAGCGACAACAATGAAAATCCTCCCAACTGATGACGATATTATATAAATTCTTGTAGAAAGTGAAAATAAAGTTAAATTAACTATTATCAACTACAATATCATTCTTTACTTATAAAGAATATTACTTTCTCAAGTTCTTAGAAATACATCAAATGTGTGTCATGTATCACTGTTCGGTAGATCTCGTATAAAATCACCCATAATTGTAATGAGTGATTGTAATTGTAATAACTTGTAACTGACATGTTACACCATAACATGAAATTTTCAAAATGTAACTTACTTCACCCTGTGGCCTTTCTTTAAACTAGTAGAATTAGCGAAATACCTTTCGCCTGGAACACTTCTTGGCTTCAACTACTTTTTTTTAACTCAAACTCTGATTCCAAGCAAACTCACGCACGTCACAACGAAACTCGCACGCAAAGCGTTTCACATTCCTCCTGACGCAACAGTCAGGCAAACGCCACACACTGTGGACGAAGCCACACCGCTACACGACATCCACTTCAACCTTCTGAAATTTGGAAACAAATGTTGTGAAAATAACACATCTTATAAATGATCGAACATTGGATGGATATGAGAGTGTACACAAGTCAGGCCATGACAATGGAGAAATCAGACGAACAGACGAATAGTGAAAAAGTGCAGTTTCTTGTCTATTTTTATGCGTACCAGTACATAACAATATTTAATGAACATCAATCTGACAGTCATCGTAGGTATTTGTAGGAAAAAAACTCGAACTTCTAAAGAGTATGCCTAGCTTTCTTCGTAGAGATGAGAACAGGAATCAGGTCATTCACATGTGTCAATGGCTGAACTTATATACAGCAAAGATGAGAAACTCATATAACAAAATACATGACCAGGGGTACGTATATGCAATCAGTGTCTACTAAATAACCATTGAATATCTGAGGCAATGCAAAGGGTACAAAAAAGCAAACGCATAAGGTTATGCAAAGGGTATTATTTTTTGTCCCTTATTACCTAAATTACGGAATCAAAAGGTTCCAATTGAGTGAAAATGAAATATGAAAGTAACCTTACTTTAAGTTAATTTGATGTTCTTTGAAGCTAAACTAAAGTGGGTCAATGACTATGCTTCCAGGCAAAGTAGAATTGGAAGGCACTCTTTCAAATACATAAAATATTATGTTGGTCAATTAACCTCCCTAAATCCAGCGTTAGGCGTAAACATTTCAGTAAACCTAATGATATACAAAGGCAGATAATTAAAAGAGCAGATTATTTTAAAAAAAGGAGTTCTTTCAGAAAGTTCAGTGGGAAAGATGCGCTGCTGACGAAAGGTGACCTTGTCTTGAAATCGAAATATTGAAAATGATAAAATATTTGTTTAATCCCAACGATGTAGGCCATCGTATCTTTAAGAAACACGACGTCGATTGACTCCCCGGGTCCTGACCTAATACTAAGAGGGCGATGTCATATTACAACTATAGCGATCAGGTATTGTAGTTGTTTTCGGTATTCAACATTACGCAACAGGTGATCAACATATCGTAAAGTCCAAACACAAGTAGGCCTAGTACGTAACCAAACTCTGGTTACACGTTGAACAGGATCAATCACAATTATATGATCATGATCCCAGTTACATGATAGTGATTAGGAGTATATTTTGATCATGGTGATAGTCTCACAGGTAGGGAAGGTCTGCGTTCTGCTTTTACGTAGATACCAAACGTCCGTTCTTATGAATGTATAGACCTAGCAGTCTCTCCTGTGATCTTTGACAAAACTCAGGAGTAACTTTTATCTCTTATAAAACTAACAATTCTGCTACTGCTGGTCGAAACCTATCCATTTTTGGCGCATTGTTATGTTTAGGGTTTAAACAAATTTTATTGAAATTTCTCTTTCAGAAATAGAGGAGTACAGTGATAGGTAATGAATTTCTTTAGACTAGCAGAATTGAGAAAATATACAAAAATAGCCTATATAGAAAACTTCAAACCTTTCCCAGAACCCACGCTCACGCACATAACAACGAAACCTGATCGCTGCAGAACGCGCACGAAAAGCGTCTCAAATTTCTCTACGACGCAACAGTCAGTCAAGGGCGACACAATGTGGAAAAACGCACACCGCTACACGACAATATGATGCATACGAATGCACCCATTCCATCTTGATGATAACTAGTGTGTTGATGAAAAAATCCTTTTTTAACAGGCTCGTGTGCTGAATGTCGAGTTGTTGGCATGCGTGCAAATATCCATTGGGCTGGAAAATTTTCTACCCTAAAACGAGGTCATCGAATAATACATCGGAAAATACTGGAGAATATAGGAACTAAAGTCCACAAAACTGTTATTACTCCATTCATTTGAGAGTAAGCCTAGCCGATAGTACATGACTGGCAACTTTGCCTTCAACCCAGCTTCACATTCATTAATGCCACGACACATCCCGTATGACTATGTGCAGGAGAACGTGGTCCGTATGATACTGTTGGTAGTTGTTCAAGTTATCATTTACACATTTACCCAGGGGTGTCACACCCCACTCCAAGTTTTTTAAAATATGTGATCTACCTTAATTGGGATATTTTAACCAAGAAATGCAGTGACGGTGGGACCAGGGATTTAAGAGGTTGAGCTAGTGGGATGAATGTAACGAGTGTTCAGTTACCAATTTTGCCTTCAATTTTGCCCCACTACTTAAAATTATTTTCAGAATCCCACCCATGTATCTATTCACAACTTAAATGATGAAGGAAAATGGAAGCATGAGATATGTATTTAGTCACAGACATCATGCTCTTCAATAATCTCATGTGATCTTAGTATATGTTGTTACTGCATCAATTACATTTCTCAACTGATCACCGTTGCCTCACAATCCTGTGGTCATGTAAGCAAATGTTTTCTTAAAAATGCGAAAGACGAAAAAAAAAAAACACTAGAAAACATAAAGGTATATAGAAAGAATTCCTATGGATTGAATTACCAAACGGTATTTCGAAAGAAGCGAATAGTACGCTGTACAGCATAGAAAATACAACTATTGTTCCTTGTGCCACCACGTTACTTTCACATTACACGTACGATCAAATAGTCTGTTTCGTTTAAAATACAATCATCACCTGTTACGACCGTTTCCTAACAACCAATTTGTGTCCAATCAATAAATGATAGTAGTCAGTCTCCTGAGTCAGGGTTATAGTCCTTAAACAAGATTATCTACTTACATTACCAACGGATGGTCATTAATTAACAACTGCTGATGAGCTCAAAGTTAAAGACAATGAGTGTTGAGAAGATAATCGAAGCCAAGTGAATGTCATTTCTAGAGTAGGTTAATAAACCGCAGGCCCCCAAGCAAGCAAAACCCACAGATATAAGCACAACACAATCAATAATAACATTTTGATCGCAGCACTGTGGAAGAAGGTTTGCATCAATTGGATTAACACCAGAAACAAAACACAAGTTTTGGATATTGCATGCTGTGAAGACACTAAATGAGAACACTGATGATCTATCAATTATTGCTTGCATAAAAAGTGAAGTAAACATTTCCTTCTTCGACATCAACAGACTTGATCGAATCGGTAGATCAGGTGGAGGTAAACCAAGAGCTAATTTTTAAGTAGATTTCATACAAAGAGAGAAGCCGAAGTTATTGAGTCACGGAGGAAAATGACACTCTCCTAGTGGACACCCACCGATTCACACACGCACCCCCCCCCCCCCCACACACACACACAAACAAAACACACAAAAATATGTCAGTCAACTCAGGGTAGATTCACCCTGGTTAACTCATACAACTGATCTCTACTTAGGCAGGGTACTACACAAAAATATGTATTATCAGCACAATGGTTTGTCCGTATACAACACCCCCTCCCCCTCCCTTATCGACGATCATAATATGTGTAGCTAATGCAAGCAACCGTTTCTCATTTGCCCTCCACCATGCTGATACCGGAAGACTAAATGCTCATTTTGACAACTTTTCAATGACTTTCTATTACTTTTTAAGATGTATGTTTAGTGCAATAGGTTCAACAGTTACATATTTAAGCCGTGCTAGTTGTTTCGTATAATATTGTCGGTAGTATAGTTACAGATGGATTTTAAAGAAAACAATAAGTGCACGGAGAGGAGATGTATGTAAATAGTGAGTAACGTAGTAACTAGCTTTGCATTACTTTTCATTGAAGCTCTTTTAGAAATAAAAATAATTGTAGATTTACTCTACTGACGTTATGTTATGTTATATATTATATATATTAGGTCACTTTTAACCTAGAGTCCGTCAGATTTGTCCGCTTTCTAGGCATCGAGCAGCGTTTACTTGTTGGAGAAAAATCGACTGATAACGCTTACACTGTCTCATTGAAAAAAGGCCATGACGGTGTCTTTACGGGGCCCGAATAGTGGCCGGTCAGTGATTGCGACATTTTTCTTGCGAGATATATACCCAATGTCATAAACGGTTCTCGACCGGTCTCCGTCTGGTACTTGTCCAACACTGACCGAGTATCATCCGATTTTCTTACGGTATTACGTCAGGGTGCCAACCGACTCTTCACCGGTAAGACAACTCAACTATTACAACGACCGGAATCCGGTGGGCATGGGTCAGCCTGTGAGTTATAATTACATGTAGGATCCGCTCTACGCGACTCCAACAGCTTTATTAACGGCTCTATAAAACGAATGGAAGTGCCACCCCCCCCCCTCCTTTAAAAGCCCTGTGATTGCGCTGAGAACAGTACTTCAATTTATCTTCAATCAGCGAGAAATTCCCTACGGTTGTAGATTGTCATTGCATTGCATAAATTATATACATCAAATGTAAAATTTTAGGACGAGAAGAATGTTGTTGGCAATAACGTGGCTGATAGGTTTTTCACAATGTGAATACATAACACGGACCGATCTATTTCATAGAACAACGATCAGCTTATGGAATGTCTCTTGTAAACAATTAAGTAAGTTTTAGCCTTTCCATGCAGAGCAAAGATTTACAATACCTATGTCCGAAGTGAGGTTGTAAATGACTGCTTTTGGATGAAATGAAAGGCGTTACGAACAAATTTATAAGCGCTTCTTTGAAGTTTTGAAGATGGTGATGCACAAATGGCAAGTGTACAAAACGATTATAAAAAAGAGATAAAAAACCTGTAGCTTTAACAGAAACGAAACTGAACATGGAAAGAATGTTTGTTTGTTTTGTTTGTTTGTTTGTTCAGTTTATTTCCAAATCAACAATACAAAACATGAGATTACAAAATCAACATAAAAAGTCAAATAAAAGAAACAATTAACGATCATACAAAACAGAAATACGAGAAGGAAAAGGAGAGAGAAGTTAAGAAAAACTTATATGAATCTCTCCCCTGGCAGTTATAAAAATGTTCAGTTTCCAGAGCAACTTATCTCCATCAAAATAACTCAAATAAATGTTTTAGTGGTACTAATCGTAAGATCAAAACAGTTGTTTTTACTTATCTATGAATTCTAATGTTAACTTTAGTTTAAATATACGTTCACTTTTTGAGTTCCTAAGGTCAGCATTAAGATTATTCCATAATTTTACACCACAAACAGAAACACTAATAGCTTTCAAGGTTGTATGGACAGAAATTTGATAAAAATCTTCTTTACGTGGAGTACGTAATTTACTCTCCTTTTTTAATAAATAGCCTTTGAATGTTTGGAGGTAACGTTTCATTTTTAGCTTTGAACAGTAATACGGCTGTCTTAAATTTCACAAGATCTTCCAGCTTTAAAATATTCATGTCAATAAAAAATTCATTTGTGTGGTCATTAAATTTAGGTTTATAAACCAATCTGATAGCTTTCTACTGCATTACAAAGACTGAGTGAATATTACTTTTGTACGTATTTACCCATACTTCTAAAGAATAGTTAATGTAAGGCAAAACCAAAGAGTTGTAAAGAATCTTCATTGAACTAGCGGCCAAGAATTCTCTTAAATTATACATAATCGCTGGACACTTTAGAATTAACCCGTTTGATTTGCTCCTTCCAATTTAAATCACAGTCAATAACCAGCCCAAGAAATCTTGTAGTGTATACCCTTTCTGTAACGGAATTACCAATTTTAATAGTAATATACTTATCACACTTTCGATTAGAAAACACCACAAAGTTGGTTTGTCAACATTAAGTGATAATTTATTTTAAAAAAACCATACTCTCCATTCATATAAAACCTCACATAATCGTGATTCAAATTCATTGAAACCATTTGCGACATCCTTTGTGTCATTTGGTAATCTTCCCTTATATGAAAACTCTTGTGGATAAACCTGTGTTTGTCTTTTCTTCTTGATCAATTCATTTAATATCTTCCATATACTCTTAGTATTCCTTAGTATTCCCTTTACAATCACAGAGCAACTGGTCAAAATAGTTTTTCTTACATTTCCGTAATATTCTGGTCAAGGTGTCTTTGTAATTTTTATACTTTCTTAAATTTCTAACTGTCTTCTCTCTTAGAAATTTCTTGTACAAAGTGTTCTTCTTTTTACATGCATTTACCAGCACTTTCGTTAACCATGGCTTAAGCTTATATCTATTCTCCTTTCAACAGGGCAGCAGGTGCCAAACAACTTTAAAAATCTATTTAAAAGCAGGAGTATGCCTCATTAACATTTGCTTTATTATAAACATCAAACCATGTTTCACCTGATAACTTTTCCCTAAACTGATCCAAATTTCCAGGTCTTATATTTCTGACGTAAGTAAATTCCTCAGCGTTTCCACTACTAAATGTGTTGCCACAAGCTGTGAATATGGGCAAATGATCACTAACATCACTGATCAACAATCCACTATATAATCCATCATCAATATTATTTGTAAAAGTGTCGTCAATTAAAGTGCTACTGAAACGTGTAATTCTACGGGGCTTAGAAATGATGGGATGCAAACATTATATCTGGAAAACTCTTCGGTTCTCTTGTGTTTATTATACTTCAAAAGGTCAATATTGAAATCTCCGCATGCAAACACCTCCTTTTTGCATAAATGGAATTTGTTTAGTAATATTTCCAACTCTCTATTAAAGTCATCATGCTTAGCTGAAGGTGTCTTATATATGCAAAATTACAATCACATTTTTCTTGTCACTCAGGATAATTTCAATTGTGACAATCCCCAATATATTATCGATGGCAGAAGATAACGAATCAATCTTTTTGATGTGTTGTGTTTTCCTTATTCAACATGGGGTTCATTTATTTTTTGATTATTCTTCTCTTTTTCCATTTACCTCTTCATTTCCCTTCCCAGAATATAGCACAGCGTTAACACTAATGCCTAGAATCACAAGACAACATAACACGTGAAGCAGATGTGAGCAGCTGATGTATCTGACCCCTCCCCCCAAAGTGTATTGAATATGGAACGTAAGATCACCGGAGTCCGACCAGTCAGCAGCAGAGTGCCGGCCTATTATGGTCCGATTACCTGATTGCTCTCCAGGTAGTCGGCTCATCGACTGGTGGGGGCCCGTCCTTCATCCATTTTGAGCCGACACTAACCCGACTTTCTTTAGTATTACATCTTCGGATTACCTAAGATCATTTATATGCAAACACCAAAAAGAAGAAAAAATAGTACTGCTGAGGATACTGCCTCTTAGTAAAAAGGAAATAACCTTTATCATTATTCTTCTATCTGTAGCCTTCACTTGATTCCAAACTAAGAAGTGGCATCTCCGTCAAGTTTCTTTTTTAGAGAAACTTCACAACTAAGTGAGTGAATTGCCGTAGGAAGAATATTGATTTCTTTTGGAAACTGGGTTATGTGTTTAATACACAGGACTTTCGTGAAAATGATCGCAGCGAAGATTTGAAAGCAATTCCCTTTGAGAAGTCTGATATTTTTATTTATATTTTTTTTACAAAATGTACCAAGAAATCAAGATACGGAACTTTTTGTAGCTTTTGCAATTGCATGAAGTATGATCAAACCTTTGCTACATCTTTTGAAAACGCAGCAGCAACGGCACAGCTGCTTGTACAATATTACATTATATTCTGTCATTGATATCATTGATAACATGTTTACAAAAGATAAGCATAAAATATCAAATTACTGTTATTATTATTATATAAAGATTATTATTATGGAAGATTGTGATTATCTACCATTTTGATACGTGTATGTATATCTGTTCACATCAATAGCTTTCAGAAGCTTTTATGGTAATAAATTATTATTATTTGTTACAAAATTTCATAAAATCTTTGTTTTTTAAAATTATAAATTTATGAGTATTGATAATTGTTAAAAAAATCTCCTTATTTTTTATACTATCTCAGCTTCCCTGAAGGCGACGGTGAAAAGTGCAAAAAGGTTTGAAGAGAGAGTAAAAGTAGTGAGTAAAAGCAAAGCAAAGTCCTGTCAAAGGAAAAGCAACAAACGTATAAGACAGTCTGAAATGACATGACCGCTGTATTAATGTTGGATTTAAAAATAAATTGAACATTTGTTTTAAGAACAACAACATCAAAATATCAATGTAATCATTATTTTTGAAAAAACAAACGCCACTATAACAGTCATGGTTAAAGCAAACACACCCTGAGATTGATATTTTGTGAACAGTATATCAGATGGAGGTGATAGTTTCAAAGAGTTCCTCTCTCAGCCAAATTAAACTTAATTGGAACTGCCATAACTAAGGCTTCGTGTATTTTAAATATCATAAATAAGTTCTAGCTATAACGAAATTTTATAGTTTAGCCTGTCACGCACACTTGTCACTGTTCTTTAGCAAACGCCACTGCAGACAGTTGAAAATGATTGTGTGGTACAATCATTTGAAAAAGCTGACTAAAGTAATTTAAAATGATAGGACTATTTTCTTCATTTCTGTGAAACATTGTTTGGAATCAAGATGTTGGTTCCAATCTCCATAGCGGCAGGGTAGTTCATAATGCCAAGTGAAATTGGGATACATCAGGGAAGTTCCCAAGTAAAGATCGAACAAATTTACAGGAGAGTAACGTCTACATTTTCTTACGCGCAGATATTAAGACCGAACTCATGGTGGGCCGTTCTACATTTTATTCCCGATTTGAGGAAATCATCCAATAATTATTGATATCATTAAAACAAGTTTTAGATATCAAGATATCATGATATCAGTAATTATCATTTAGGATACCAAAAATAAAATAATTGATATTATTAAAAGAATTAATGATATCATTCATTTACAAATATCTGTAAATGCTGTTATGCTGATCACCCCTGCCTCGAAAAGTGTTTTGTAATATATAATAATATGATTTACTTTAATAAAATGATTATTCCATAAGATTTGATCTCCATAGTTTCCACTAGGAGGATCAAAGAAAACATCACTCCAGGCGGAGCAAACCTGTCTAATAAAAGAATTATCAATAACACTTACATCATCTTTACTAAAATTACAATCAAAAAGTAATTTTCCTCCATAAGGGGACAAATAGAAATCGAAAAAAATATTCCAGGATCCCTTGTTATCGTCTCTCTCTAAATCATTCTGTCAGTGTTCGTCTGTAGTTTGCTTTAAATTCTTAATATTGCACGTACCTTCATAAGTGACCATTTCTATGTCTCATTTTCGAATAATAAAAACTAAGTTAATCATTGTACTCTACTATAATATGATTACGTTAGAGTTAGGCCATTTCCTTGTTTAGTAGTCATGTAACAAAATATCACGTTTTATTTTTCTCCATTCTTTTCTCTGACATTTTCTCACACCTAAATAATTGATGAAACAAACATTCACGGGTTGATATCAATTCATAAGACACACCACGTATTAGGAATTACCATGGCCAAGATTATACACTTTCTCGTTACATGCTATTACGTGAACATTCACGAAATTTTCTTGAGGATGAAAGAAACATGTGAGGAACATAAACTGTAGTTAAGAGAATGCTGGTTTTACTTTCATAGCAATTCGAAAAAAAGTTTAAATAGGAAAGAACATCTCCAAAACGAACAAAATAAAACAATTAAGTTTAAAATATGAGGGACGTTACATATTAAGAAGATTAATAAATTATACCCACCTGAAAAGTAAACGCCATAGATTTATGTGATTAAATATTTAAACATATTGTAAATTAAATGAATTATTTTAATTTCAACACAACCTATCATTGATTTGAAAGAAACATTAAAAAAAAATGAGAGTGTTTGTCTCTGGCTGTGACTAAATGTTTTATCTTCACGACTGACAAATTTATGTATTTTTGCCTAACAACAATGAATCAGTCAGATATTGTATTACACTTGAACATGATGCATTTAAGACAAACCTATGTAAATGTGTGGCGTAATGTTGTTATTTATGCCTGCTTCCTCTTTCTTGTCACTGACAGTCTATCCAGTACCAGATCACGAAGTCTACGATTGACCAATCAGAGAGCAAACGATTGTCTATGTAATCGTATGTAAATCGTTGCTATTTGTGATCTATCAATCAAATAAGCACTACGAAATCTTTCCACGAACAGTGACTAAGTTTTCTATTTTTAATGTTTTACCTTGTCTAATCTGACTGTGATGGTAATAAAGAAAAAGTTAATAAACTTGGGCAGACACCTGAAGACTGAACTTTGTATGACCATTTTTAGAACGGTGGCGTGAAATGCCCATCTCTATACAACAATAGCCACTGTTGAAAGAAGCGACAAGGGTTTACAACACATGGAGGCTTTGCTCCACTAAACTCAAAACAGTGCCAGACTTAGAAATGTAGGTTGTCAAATGCTAGCTTTACGACGCTGTGTACATTGCGGCACAAAGGAAGAACAGAAGTGCACAATAGTAACTTGTAAGAAACGTGATATTGGTCTTTGTATTACATGTTTTGATGCTTTTGATATGTCGTGACACATAGTGACAACATCCCTATCAAGTTTGATATGTTTCTTGGCTAACAGTACATGTGTGCTACACTTGTTGTTGTTTTAATTTTGTTTTTATTGTTGTATTTGTTTTATCAAGGGTAGTTACCTGGATTGGGTGAGAGGGGACGGGATTTCAGGATTTTATGTGTATATAAGTGTTTATGCCTCTTATTGTTGAATTTAGCCATGATTTGTTGTGAGAGGTCAACCACCACTTATGTTTACAAGCATGACTTTATGGTGTATAGCCTGTTGTCCATTTCCACCCTGTATAAATTCTTCATAGCATTAGGTGATTTCTCATAGTTGTAACAATCAATAATGAACCACATGTCACTGAGGAAAAACGTCGCTTTTCAAGATTTGACAAAATTATATTGAATAAAAATGTTTACAGAAACTTAAACTTCTCATTTATCGTAGTTTCTTTTGTTACTATTTTATATCAAAGTACCATAAAGTGATAAAATAAAGAACCACTGCCCACTTGCATCAGCATATACCAGTTATAGGTCAGTGGTAACTATATTTAACACCCCACTGATTAGCACTAACAAGGCATTAAAGCTAATAGTAAACTTGTGTAATTGACAATAACTTTAAAAAGCGGACAAAACATGTTCTACTTGGTTTCGACACACAACTCTGTTGCACTATATCGCAAGACAGAAACATTAAAACTGATTAACTATTAGTCAAACCCCTTTATAATATTTTTAAAAATTATCTTAAAATAATTATGATTGAATTAAATTATCAATTATTTTGTATACGAAATTATCTGCCAAAGCAATACATTATTCAAGGATAAAAAGAATAGAATGAAGGACTTGTTTGAGTTTCTTTGTAATTCCTACAGACCTTTGCTACTTTACAACAAACATTATTACTAAATGCGGAACAAGCCTTGAATGTATTTATGTCAAATTTAATTACTATTATTGTAACAAAAACGTTTATAAAGCCTATCAGGAGTTAAGCATAATTGCACCATTAAAAAATGGATTAATAAAGGAGTATTGTAATCAATAAAAACAAGGAAAAATGTATTATAAGACCAGCATAAAAGATGCGACTAAAGACGCCACCACAAATAACTACAGGTATTAAAAGTATCGTAATACGTCCATACCTATCTTAGGCTTGTCAAAGAAAAAGCTCTAGCCTATGGTACAAAAATAGAGAACTCAGATGGTGATATCGTTACTACATAGAATATTGTAAATGATATTCTTGGTCAATAAAAAAATTATGCTCCCATAAATAGGCTTACTCATAATAATTGTATTTATGACCAACCAAATGATATCGTTTATACTTTCGACACAAACGTTGTGAATATAGAACCTGAGCAAACATCAACGGTACAGGCTACCACTGTAAATTTTAAACATTTCCTGAAAACACTATGTGCATCTTCCTTATTTTGTTACTCCATTTACACTATTTGAAATAATTCAGGTAATAAACTCACTTAAACTTAGTGATTCAATCAGTCATGATGAACTCAGCAATAATCCTCTAAGGAAAATAATTGTGAATAACGTCCTTCCTATTACACACATCATTTGGTCGTCACTATTAACTTGTTACCAGTACTGGTACTTTCTCTAGCAAAATGAAACCTGCCGAAGTAATACCCATTAAAACAAGGACGATGCCTCTCGGATAAGTAATTATCGTTCCGTATCTATCCTCTCCAGTTTCTCCAAAATCATCGAAAGAGTTCTGCATATTAGACTGTATACTTTCTTAATGCACAACAATTTACGTCCATGTCAATATGCCTTGAATGAACACATATCAACAGCAATTTTTGCGACAAGATTCCCAGTTGTTCATCCAAGAAAAAACACGTACTTCGTGTTTTATGGATCTTAGCAAAGCGTTCGATACTCTTGACCATTATATCTCACTGAAGAAAAAACGTTTATGATATTATAATAATTCCTCTTCTATGGTTTGAAATAAACTTTCCAACAGAAAACAATACACCACATATAACAATGTTAACTCTGATACTTTATTGTTCAGATGTGGGGTATAATAAATTCACAAAACTGCCATTTTGCAGAGTTCCAACATCAAAATTCGAAAAATTGCCTCGTTGCCGAGTTCGAAAATCTCGTCAAAGTGGAAAATTCAACAGAATTGTCATTTGCCTAGATAAAACAAATTATCAAAATGGCTAAATTTAGGAAATTGTCATTTTGTCGAGTTACAACATCTCGCCAAAATGGCGAAATTTGGAAAATTGCCATTTTGCCGAGAACCTCTTGTTTAAATGACGAAATTCGGAATGTTGTCGTAAAATGAGATCCAATAGTCTAGAAAGTCTGAATTATAAGCATAAGGTTAGCTTCACTGTATGTTGGTGTAATTGATACGCAGTATTGTTGCCTGCGTGCGATGTTTTCAACCAGTATACACCTCATGTTGCATTCACTCTTTCCAGTGAAAGTAATCGACAGTGACACGCCCCGCCTTTTTGATGTTCTAATTCAGCAAAATGACAGTTTTCCGGATTTCAAGATTTTGACAACTTGAAAATATTCTAACTGGGAAAGATGACAATTTTCCGAGTTTTGTCATTTGACTAAATGTTCTAAATCAAACAACATCACATCTTTCCGAATGTTGCTATTTTGATGAGTCGTTTTATCTCTTCAAATGGACAATTTTTCGAAATTGGCCACTTTTAGCAGATATTGTAACTCAGCAAAATGACAATTTTCAGAATTTTAAACTTTTGACAAGTTAACTAATTCGTCAAATTTCCGATTTTTGTCATTTTGCGGAGATGGTTCTTTTTTTTTTTTTTCGCATTTCCCCTCTACGTCTTTCATAGTTTCCTTGGATAATTTATACAATATGTTCGTCAACAACATCTTCTTCTTCTTCATATGGTGAGCACATTTACAGCCCTAATTCTCTTGATTGACTCGGATAATTGGCTGTTTTCTTTGCTTGTTGTAAATATCATATTAAGTGTATTCTTCGTATGGGTCATCGTTTGCTACACCCTTTTGTTATCTTCGGTGTGTTAATTGTAATTATTTCCTCTCTGTAGCTGTTCTTGTTTTTTTCTGCAGTATTACTGTTGTTATTGTTGTATTAATCGTTGTTTATTGTTTTAATGATGACAGGGAACTTGCAAGAAGATCAAACATATTTTTCACCTGCGGTAAGTTGTAATTATGTAAACTGTGACAACTTTCATGTACTTTCCGTTGATGATATAGAGAATCTTTCTATACTTCATATAAACTCTAGAAGTTAACCCCAAACATTCGATCACATTTGTAACTTCGTATCTAGCATCAATAATTACCCTTTCACTTTTATTACAATCATTGAAACTTGGATATGAAAAACTGACTACTCTTCCTTGTATAAATACCAGGTTACAACTTTGTCTGTAAAGGAAGAGATGCCAAACGAGGGGGTGGGATAGGATTGTATCTCAATGATAAACTAGATTACTCGATACGACAGGATCTAGGTGACACACACCACTATGAATCCCTTTTTGTAGGAAATATTATTCCCAAATCGTAGAAATATTATCATTGGCGTTGCTTACGGTCCTCAAAGTGGAAATGTTTATCATTTTAATGATGACCTCCTTTTAACTTTAGATACCTTAACTCGTGAGAGGAAATGGGGACCCATAGCATGGGTTCAAAAGTGTATGAAAGACTTGCGTATAATCGTCCATGGTCATTTATTAATAAGTATAATTTAATCTTCTCTGGTCAATTCGGCTATCGACAGAATCACTCAACTTATTTGTCATCATTGAAATTTATTGATGATGTTACTAGTAGTTTAGATAGAAACTTGAAAACCGTTGCTTTATTTATTGATTTGTCTAAACCGTTATACCTTAGACCACAGTATTTTACTGAAGAAGCGTTATATGTAAGGCATACGTGGTATTTCACTTAGGTGGATTGAAAGCTATCTAAAAGATTGCACACTATTTGTAAGATTCAACGGTAAAGATTCTTTCCTTACTACTGTTAATATCGGTGTACCTCAAGGTTCAATTCTTGGACGGTTGCTCTTTCTTATTTATGTAAATATTTATGCAACTCTTCCAATGTCTTAAATTTTATACTCTTCGCTGACGATACAACTATTTACATCCATAATAATGATATTCAACGTGCCTTAGATATGATTACTGCTTAAGAAGTTAAGGAAGTGAGACTTTTGCTAGCTACAAAAAAAGTATCATTAAATATTAATGGAGCACAACTCTTATTTTTTTTACATACAATTGGCCGCACTCAATCGTACACCCTTCAAACTGATGAAATTACAATTTTACACAGCACCAACAGCACCAAATTCCGAAGGGTACAAATCGACAATCATCTAACTTTGCCAAGACAGACACTGATGACACTTTACAATGCCCTAGTTTTTTTACGTTTGAATTATAGTGTACACTGCGCGCATTCATTACTTCTTTTTATCTCATCGCCCTGTAGGGGCTAGATGAGATATTGTAGTCACCTGTCTAGAGGAGCTATATATTGTACTGTGCACCCATGGGAGAATGGTTGCCATCGAAACGCTTGGATTGGCTAAGTAGCGACACCCCAGGGGTACCCCATGGTAGAGTGACCATGGGTACAGGAGGGTCCTGTTGGGTGGTATTAATGAAAACGTGTCCGTGCCAATGTGTGTTCGGGTGTGTGTGCGTGTGCCCTTGTTTTCGGGTGGGATCGAGGACCGAAACAATAGATTTTAGGGCCGCTATAGAAAATTCAATAGATTTCTCCGGTTCTCTCAAGAATATCAATAGACAGTCTATTGTTAAGGTTAGGGTTGAGGAAGGAAAAACAAAAGAAAGCACAATTACGTCCTCGGAATGAATGGAAAATAAAGTTATGTTCGTGTGTGCGTGCGTGTGTGTGTGCATGCGTCCGGACCTGTCGAAGTTGTGTTTTTTCCAGAATAGCTTGAAAAGCATAAGAGCGATTAATTTGAAACTTGGTAAGATTGTGCATGATTCCAATATGTCCAAGAAGTATTAGTTGCATGGTAAATCGAGTCAAATTTGCTGATTTTTGAAGAAGAAAAAAAAACAATTATGCTCCAAAATTGCTATTTCCACCATATCTTGAGAAGTATTTGAGCATTTAAAATTTTGCAAAAAGTTACTTGAGAATGAAATATCCAAGGTATATCACTTTTCTAGTAAAGGGAGTGAAATTTGCTGATTTTTTAGAAAAAAGGCCCATTTTGCGCCAAAATTTGTATTTCCAGCATACGTTGAGAACTATGAGACCAATTAACTTGAAGTTTTATAAGTACTTACCTGAGAACACATTGTTCAACATAATATTACTGTAATGGTAAATCGAGTTACATTTGATGATGTTTTAGAAGAAAAAGCCAATTTTACCCCAAAAGTTGCTATTTCCAGCATATCTTAAGATGTATTTGAGCATTTAATGCAAAAGGACTTACTTGAGAATGTATTATTCTAGGTATATCACTCTTATAGTAAAGGAAGTGAAATTTACTGATTTTTGAGCAAAAAAAAAAAATTTTTGCCCCAAAATTTGTATTTCCAGCATATCTTGAGAACGATGAGACCAATTAACTTAAACCTTTGTAAGAACTTACCTGAGAACACATACTGTTTAACATAATATTACTGTAAAGATAAATCCACTGAAAATTGCTGATTTTTGAGGAAAAAAGCCAATTTTGTCCCAAAATTTGGATTTCCGCCATATCTCGAGAACTATTAGACCAATTAACTTACGGCTTTGTAAGGACTTCCCATAGAACACATACTGTTTAACGTGATATTACTGTAAAGGTAAATCCAGTGAAATTTGCTGACTTCTGAGGAAAAAGCCGATTTTTCCCAAAAATTTGAATTTCCACCATATTAAGAGAGCTAATTAAGCATTGTATGCAAAATTTTGCAAGGCCGTGCCTATGAACACAATAATGAAGATACAACATATCACTCTTATAGTAAATTGGTGAAATTATATGATGGTTTGGTAATAAACTTAAGAACCAGAATCCGTATCACGAGACAGAACTAGTCCCTGTGGATAATGTCTTTCAACATCCCTGCCAATTATGAGAACATTGTTTTAAGTCAAAGAATAATTTTAGCAGAACCAGGTCCTACACAAGGTACATAGGAGACTAATGTGCAAATAACCCATAGAGCCTAGAGGGATGCTCTTATATCCTGCCCCTTATTCTAACCACTTTAAGATACTTTTGAGCCGTTATTGTTATCGTTACTTGAGCCTAGAAGCACCAGTCTATAACCTAAAGGTTGCTACCTTACAGTAGATATCAGTATTAAAATGTTCGGCTTTGCTTACCACCATTTTATTTACAACTAGTTCCCCGAACTATGTCTCTGTGAGATATGGTTGCAGTAAACTATTTCAAATCCTCATGTGCATGTCCTGTATTGAAGTCAGTGCATGCTGGCGATGAGATACGCAAAACTGTGGATTGTCCTCTTGTTCATAATTGCAAACAGTGATATTAATTAACATTAATATTAGCAGTAATATTAATTATTGTTACAAAGGAAAGGAAAAACTGAACTAAACTAAACTAACAGACTCCGTATTATGGTATTGTCAGATGTCAGTGTGTTGTATATATTGCGAGCATCTTTACTGTCTCTGCAGTGGAATTGCGACCATGTACAGAGATATGTGTTTCACCGTCGGAGTGATTATCACGCTATATCATGTACACTGTAAGGTTAGGAGTGTAACTTACTCATTTCTTAAACTGCGAAAAAGAAATACAAAACTGCCAAAATAAAAAACCGGTCTAATTAAGCCATATACATGATCCCCTCAACACAATGAGCTGTTGTAGAGCAAACCATTGAATGTGGATCAAGAAACATTGAACAAAACAACTGCCTCTCGAAAATGAGAAGCGTATCTTGGTACTGTCCATGACGTCATGGACAGTACAATTATTCCGTGTGTGTCACTTTAATAAATATGACAATATGTTTGTAAATAAATCGTTTATATTTCAAATTCAAAATTCATATCACTAGTACGCTTTGAGGAGAGTTTTACATCACACAGAGAACTATCAATTATACCTTGGAAGTGAAGTAATATGAATCATTCTCAAATCCTAGTTCAGTAAATTGTTCTTTTCATGCAATTTCAGGACATCACTGGTAAGGTTACTGAACTACATGGTGCATACCTCAACGGCAGTGAAATAACTGAAAACAATTCCTTATGCTATTATTTATAGACACCATACACGGAGATATACGCAAGTCATTAATCGGAGCAAACATAATTAACATTTAGCACGAAGTATATTCAAGAAAAGTTTGGTGAGCTCTTCTTACCTTTAAATACAAGCTTACATAGTCAATTCAATGAAACTACAAAGGAATCTTCCGTAGGACGTGGTCTTTTACGTCAGGCTAACTTCCACTAAGCATCCAGTTAATTCACAATACGTAATTTCAATACAGAACTTGTAGTAATCTTCGCATCGCCGTCCTTAGTTTACCATTATTTTTTTCCAAAGTCAAGTGAAAGTATTATCAGCCACATGTTTATTGTCACATTATACATGGATATCGCAAATCCTGAGAAAAACAGCATTCACTACAGGCGTTGTAACCGTTCAAAGATCAAAAGAAATCCAAGCTTATACAGTGCAGTGAATGTGGTACTATTTGGTCTTTGTTCTAATGGGTTTCGTCTACTTGTGTGAAAAATCACACCTGAAAAACCAAGAAACAAAAGAATGACACTTGACCAATGTAAAGCGTATAGGGAAATTGAGTGGTAAAATATAAGTAAAGGATTTTATGTCAAAATAACGTACCACACTGGTAAATCAACTACAGGAAGTGAAAGTTGTTACAGTTTGAGGAAACAATTTGTACAAATGTGAATAGCATAATAGCTACCCATGTATAAACTTTAATTTTTAAAGGTAATTAATTTTATCTCTGAAATATTACAGGCGTCACCATCAGAGTGTTATACCAACAAAAAAAAACAATTTTGTCAAAAAAGTATATTGTCATTGACAATATCACATTCCTGGAAAACTTTTTGTCTCCAAACAGTGGAAATATACTGTGAATGAGGCCATACTAAACTGTGAAAGGGAACTTTGGGAAACGAAATGAGAAGAGTAACATCTCGATGAAAAAAATCACCAGCGTCCATTGCATTAGTATTGTGCATAAACGGGGAAAACACAGATTTATTATTTATACGAATGTGAACCAAAGTATCGATTGCAGATGTTAATACTTTCGTGTTTCGAGACACATTGCTCATGCTGTAAATTAAGTCACGTTTTCACCAGGAATCCAAAAAGAAATGTGATTTAGTTTTTTTTTTTCGGTTACAAAATTAGCCGGAACCTGGCCCTGTGATGGATGTACGGCACTGAAAATAACCTACCGTACAACGGAACTCCTATGCGAACGACTTTCGTTTGGAAAGTAAGCTATTTTGGACAACAAACCTCGGTATGGTAGTTTCTGTAGCTTCTAACACCTGTTAGAAGCATAGCCAGTACTTTGATGCATGCTTTTTCAAACATGAGTTTCTGCTTTAAATATTATGTAAATTAACAAGAATCATACCTTTTTTTTTTCATTCAGGGTGCATTTTCTCTGCAGCGTTGTGTTTTGCAAATGCTCTGCTGTCTCGTGCATGAGATACAAAGACCATTTTTTTAAAGATATTTTGTGTTTGCAAAGCACACTGCAACTTCTACTGACTCAATACCAAATATGACATTTCAGTGTGTTGGCTAAAGGGTAAAACTTCTCACAAATGCGAGTTTGAACGCAACTTTAATAAAGCATTTTCCTTCGTAGAACATGTGTAGAACATGTTCCCAACTTAAAATTCAGAAAACGGTAACAATCAAATGTTCAAATGTAACTTGAAAGGTATAATAGGCCTTTCATTGTCCTCGTTGTAACTGTAGAGAAAAAAATAACGAGTGAAATAAATCGATGACAAGGACCGCAAATGAAGCGTTGACTGTGAGGGATACTTTGAAGTCGATAGGATATAAGTTCTCGTCACTGAAAGTTAAGCAAAGACAAGTGAGCTGACTTTAATTTAAATAACTGTGACATGAAAATGAAATTCGGGGTATTGGATGCGTTTAGCATTGAAAATTTTAAAAATAACCACACGTTCCATCAAAATCCGTCAAAGATTGACCAATTTACAGGCAAATTAGTGTCTCACAGCTGTTATCATGACTAAACATTGGCTAAGTATGCAAATTTGTCACGTCAAGAGACGTCACAAACAATATAATATGTTATATAATATATACATATATATACATACATACACATATATATATTTATATATATATATATATATATATATATTATGATATAATATGTCTTATGTTAATCCTTTGTTTACATAACCTTTATTTCAAGGACATTTGGTAATTTTATATGCACGGAAGGTTTTGTTTGGAAAGCGTGCATTTTTTTATATATATTATATATATATATATATATATATATATATATATATATATATATATATATATACACATACACATATACACATATATATATATATATATATATACATATATATATATATGTATATATATTTATACATATATTTTTTTGGGGGGGAATCATCCAAATTTTATTCAATTCATTTCACTTGTGATTTACAGCGTAATATCAAAATGTTTACAACATAGTTACACGTTAATAAGAAAGTATTTAAACACAACATAAACAAGTACGTTTCGAAATTGATCGCTATCAATTAACAGGTACATAATATATAAACATACATAAACACACACATATATATATATATATATATACATACACACACATACACAATATATATAGACAAATATATATACACATATATATATATATATCTATACATATACACACATACACACACATACATATATATATATCAATTTTCACGACAAATAAACACATTGTATAATTCATCATAATTAAAGTAACGTTTTCCCTTTCTTTTTTATCGAAATTATTTAAAACTTGTAGCGCAAAGTTAAATTTATGGCGAAAATCAAAAATATTAGGTTCCTTGTTATTCAATTTGCATTGGAAGATGTAAAATTTAACATGGTAAATAAAAAAATTATACGGGTGCTTCAATAACAACTTATAGCCAAAAAAATAATCCTCTTTCGAAAAGCTAAAGTAATTGCCAATAAAGGTTGTTTCCACATCTAATAGAAAAGAGGAAACAATATAACAACCCAAAAATAAATGTTCAATTGTTTCATCCTGGGTTTTACAGAAAGAATATATATTTTATATTTATATTATATATTTATATTTATTATATATATATATATATATATATATATATATATATATATATATTTATATATATTATGATATAATATGTCTTATGTTAATCCTTTGTTTACATAACCTTTATTTCAAGGACATTTGGTAATTTTATATGCACGGAAGGTTTTGTTTGGAAAGCGTGCATTTTTTTTTCTAGAAATATCGATATCATTTACCAATGTGAAACTCAGTAATTAAGTAGTTAGAGGCAAAATATATAGGCTCAACAAAAGAATATTAACACCGTGCAACACTTCACGTCATCTGTTTTGCATTTTGCAGAAACTTTCGAAAATCCACATCCCAAAAACTGTAAAAGGCATGAACAAAATTCCAACGGATTTTCACTCAGAGTTTCACTTTTCAGCTTCTGAATGAAGAGTGGTCTTTTCTAAAAGCATGTCACACAACCTTTAAGTTACGAGTTTGAAGAGAACAGATGTAAACAAACATACACAATCTAAAAACGATGATTTGAGTTGTGAATGATATTTGCTTTAATCACATTTTTACACGGATATACCTTTCCAATATTTTATTCGTTATTTTTTTTATCTCCCGAAAGACTTACACATTAGTCAGTACAAAACCAATGCCATACAGTCAACTGCTTTCATGTACAACGTTGTACAGAAATTGTAATGACGCAATACCATTATCATCTTCTGCCTGTTTCGTAGGCCAGGTTGTCTTCTATGGTTCGATCGCATAACAAATTGACTATAAGAGGTATGAGATGAATATGTAAGAAGTAACAACCTTGTGAAACGAGGATGAAAGGAAACATTTAAACTCTTTGAAATGTGAACTATTATAATACGTACTCCTACTGCAAAATGAATTTAAAATTAAGATGTTTGACAGATGAACTCAATTTTATATCTCATGATAATAAGAGATGAATCAATATTTTTTCCCTATATTGTAGTACTAACTAATCATTTCCTCATATTAAAGTGTTGAGTGTGTGACATTATTCAAGGTTTTAGTTTGGCAGTCTATATTACAACATCCTGTAAGTACCTCATTTGATAAATATGCGACAAATAAGGCTCTTTTTTCAGAGGCGCAACGCGATCACAGGGGGGATGCATTTGTTTCCCATGGACAATTTCCAGAGAATATAATACCATCAAAAATGATAGTCGGTGGTTGACGTGGACATCCATAGAAAGTGTCTGCCTTCAGACACCCGGATGATGGATTCATGCACCAAGGTTATTCTAGTGATAGCAAAGCCGCATTTATTCTTTACTCTGACAGTCATCGATTCAAGTCACCAACCATTCCATTCTGAAGATTTATTTTGCGTCTTTCTTTTCTAGAAATGACTCAGCTTACGAAATCTTCTTACCAATTTGCTGTTTTATTATTTTGGATCTTTCTCGTGTCTGAAGTAAGTCATTATTTTTTCCTTCCCATAACTTTAATTTCTTTTACATTTTATTAACAACAAGGGAAATGTTTCATTTTGCTTCAACATAAACTAGCCATATTTGTCAGGGCCGAACCTGAATCGTTCCCAGTTCTTCACCAGTAGTCGATTATCTTTGTAAATAAGCCCGGTTTATCACGACAAACTTGCAAAAGCACAGAATTCTTCAAAATTTTAAACATACTCATGTTTAAGGACGGTCCTTACTTTATAATTTGTTAACCGTTTCCTTCAAAACAAACCACACAACGAAATAACGTGTAATTGTCGTTTGTTAGATCATTTTTTCAACATTTGCTGAATTTTGGAGAATAACAGGTTCTCCTAAGATCATTTCCATTTTATGATATGCAAAAATTAAGTTATCATAACAGCTAGTTTGCTTTTACACACGATTGTCTCTTAAAGTTTATCCTTCGATGATTTCAACCAAAACAGTATGGTGGAGCAAGTGTGTTTTTTCAGAAATAATATTTTCCCAAAAAATCTGAAATCCTTTGACCAGTAAAATCAGTATTCTTTCAAAATAACTTCAAGAAATATCAGCAGATTTTCCACTTGTGCATTTATTTTCAGCTTATGTTGGCGTTTAAGTAAGCTTTATCTGTTTAAGTAATTATTAAGTTCCTGCCAAGATAGACTATCAGAGACAATAAAGCAGGCATAAAAGTCATCCACATTCAACAAGGAAACGGTTTGGTCACTTGGCAAAGGCATCATAATCAAGACGTGTTCAAGTGTTCGAATATAATATACTTATACATTGTGGGTTAGACGTGTTAGGCGTTACACCTAATATTCAAAAATAAATGACAACCAGAGACGTACAAACACCTGCAAAAATGGTTGTTGAAGTTTTTATTTGTGACAAGCTGTGTTGCAATGAAAACATTAAAGAATAATTCACAATATGATGAATCAATTAGTCAGTAAGTCGATATTCTTTTTAGGGGTATTAAATACTTTAACGCTTATATTTTATCTACAATTGTTCCACTAGTAATGTTTTAACAGGAAGGGCAAAATAGTATAAGTACATAATCGGTATGTAGAATTTGATTTTTTTTCATCTTGGAGATGTTGTTTGATAATTGAAAGTCGTTTCCATAGTCTCGACAGAAGAACTAATTTCAAAATTACTTTCTACAGTATTTTCTCCCTCACATGTTTCTTTGTGTCCTCAAGAAAATTCTTTAACTGCTCATGCCATTTCATGTAAGGATAAACTGTATTCACTGTGGCTAAAATAATTTCTAAAGTGTTTTCTTTCTTAAGGTATGCTGTTGACATACATATAATGAAATTAATCTCAATCCGAGGAGGTCATTTGTAAATTAAAAGCAATCACTTAGTTCACGTTAGGAACAAGAGTGAAAAAAAAAAACAATATGACGTTACATGATTATTAAACGATTGAATGGAAAGTTTAAAGACATTAGTTTCAAGTATAGTACAGTGACTAACTAAATTTACTATTATTTGAAAAGAATGCATAAAACTTGTCAGTTTTAGGACACACTTTTCTAATTTCTAAAAAAAGAAAAACTAAATCATCATTTTTAATATTTGCACTTTACTTTTCAATATTTGCAATTTACTTTTCAAAATAAGAGCTGACTTTTCCCAAACAATATTTTTATTCTTACGTTTTAAGCTTAAAGAAAAAAACAGTGAGCACAAATCGAGAGATTGCATAGTCTTCGTGGACATATTCAAGATTTGTTTTTAGTTGGACTTTCGTTCCCATCATTTCAACGAATAAGTCAACTTTAGAGCCACTCCTCTTAAACTTAAAAACGTAACTCTAATATATAACTCTAAACTAACTTTTTTCAATTTTTTTTTGTTTTAAGTCAGAATTGTATTCAACCAAAAAGCAAAAACCAAATGTCCTACGTTTTTAAATGTAAGACAAAATGGCAAGCAGAAAGTCACCCATCGGCATCATGAAGATGCTGTTACCTGCTTTCAGTCGTTTTAAAGAATAAGTTTTGTTTTAGAGTCACTCTGCTAATCACCGTCTTTGCGTCTCAAAAAAGTTATGAAAATGATCGTCGTGTGGTATGCTTTTGAATATAAGTATTAACAGGTCTTTAATGAAGCCATTTTACTTTCTAATTATTTGGGTTAAATTTGAAAAGGTACGTGTTATACGTTTAGTAAACTCACCTCTATCCGTTTATGTCACAGTGTTTACTTACCGTCTTTTTCCTAAATTTAATTTAATTCAGTTACATAAATGAATAAAAAAAATGTCAAGTACAATGGTTGCCGAGAGTCATTAGATAGAGACAATTTATGGAAAAGTTAACTTTTAAAGAGTTTAAAAACAGAATGGATATAAAGCAATAAGTTTCGCTGAAGAATTTATATTATAGATACTTCGAAGATTAATCTAATACTTACGCCGTCAACGAGTCAATTCTATGTTATAATATTGTTATCGCCACTGGGCATGCATGCAACTCTAGCATCGTCGGATATGTTGCTTGAGGAATCATATTTTAAACGTTTCCTTTCCACAGGATAAGACCTCAAAGCGGCCCATTGAGTTAATGTTTTTTATTTTGTGACATGTTTGAAGGGAACAGTTGCATGCCAGTACTTTTCTTGAAAATGTGAGAAATTAATGTTATGAACAAGAGCTGCCCATTCTTAGTACTCCATTGTAAAAGGTGTTTGTTCAAAGACGTTCAGTGAATAATTTCAGCAGTTACTTATCCGATTCCGGGTTTCTTCAGTTGTGTGTCAGATCTTCAGAAACTCTTAGTTTGATCATTTATCACCCGCATACAGTATGAGTTATATTCAACACTCAACAGGTGTGAAAAGTACCATGCATTTTGTGAATCAACTCAATGAGCCAATTTAATTAATCGTGATCAGTAAAGGCTGATATATAATTTACCACTTTCACTGGTTTCAGTTAAAGCTAAGCATTACGTTTGTTTCTTGTACTTTTACTGTAACTAATACAGGTTTGCATGACTGTTTTTCTGACACAGTACATTACTTTCATGTCATCATTATTTACATATCCAACTCAATAACCAAATCCTCTTTTAATCGTCACTAATGGAATCACACAATATTGATATGTACGGATTCGAAAGGGCGCAAAGTTAATTTTTGAATTAAACCCACACAAAAATTTGATGACATACTTGATAACAACACAGCTTTTCAATAACGCATTGTTGCTGGCTCTGCAATCTGTAATGGTAAAATACAACAAGCTACCCATTTGACTACCTTATCAGAGTATCGAAAAATAGACTTCGGGTCATAGTCTACTAAGTCTTGAAACAGCAACTGCAAAAGCTTTCTAATGAACTATGTGTATATTCCTATCAAAAATAATGGTTGCAACTTTAGACACTAATAACAAATGCCGTCAATGCTACATTATTCTCTTCCTAATAGGCGCTGGCAGTGAATGGATACATTGACTCACAATCTAGCAAGTTGTGGTTCTTAAACAATTAATTGCGAATGTCTGCAGTGTGTATGGCAGTTATGGTACGGTTTTCTATGTTTTAAGCTTTTTAATCAAGCTCCACTATCTTCACAAAACTGCCTTATAGATATGCGGCATTGATATCCAAGTATTGTCAAAACAAATAAATATCTTTCAGTTGTAAATTAATTTTAGTAACTGTTTATGTTAAACGTTTTGAATGATATTTATGAAAACGGCTGATAGACTACATCCATACAAAACCTATGCTTTGTTTATTGTACTAGTTATTAGGCATTTTCTTTACCAATCTGAGGCGTATCCCAGAGACTGTCAAGAGATCGTCAATCAATGTTCATCCAACAATGCCAAATCAGGTGTTTACCTGATCAAACCTGACAAGTACTCAGAACCATTTGAGGTTTATTGTGACAACAACGACAGATCCCAAGGAGGATGGACGGTAAGCTACACTACGTCATTACAACGCGTAGAGTTAAACTTGAAGTCAAATAATAATTACCTGAAAATGTTTAATTATTGTTTCTTAACGTGCATTTGTCATCCTGTATTTTATAAGGTGAGGCAAATCTAAGGCAATCAAACAATAAAAAATTAAAAATAAAAAAGAAATGAGATATTAATTGTGGATTGTGCTTTCTGGAGATTGGCGAACATTTCTTTAATGACAGTCAATTCATGATACGTCTTTCATAGGGAGGTCTTATTGACATTGCAAGTCAGTGAAATCAGATTATGAAATTGCCTCTTATTCGAAGTAAACAGAACCATAATTTTCTTTGTGTGTAATTCAAATGCTAGAGAACATCTTCCGATTTACAGGTAATACAACAACGCAGTGATAGTTTCTTTAGCTACAATCGCGATTGGAACGATTACAAATACGGTTTTGGCTTCCTGGGGAGTGACTTCTGGATAGGAAATGAAAAATTGGCCCACCTTACGAACTAAAACAGATACAAGCTTCGCATTAACATGGAAAATACAGAAGGGCAGTCATATCAAGTAACATATGATGATTTTCGTATCACAGATGAGTGGAGCGACTATACTCTATTTAGTGTTGGTATTTACGATGCAACTCTAGGTAAAGTTAGCATTTTCATGTTTGGCATTGCCATTAAAAGAAAACGACTGAAATAACATTAGACGATCAAAACATAACATTGTATCTGCGTTGTTGCACAGTGTTTCACATGCGAGCCATACGGCGGGACGATCATCGGACAACTGGCATACAACTATATACAATGAACATTATTTCTTCTGGGACGATTAGGGGCTGTGATACCGTGGCAGCAATTAGAAATTAACTCGGTGCTCTTATTGATTTTATTGGTTAAGTGGAGGATTTTAAGTATCTCATCTAATCATAGGTTGCAAATGTCTATGACTATTGGATTTTTTAATAATATCCAAGTCGAAAGAGTAAGCTTTGTTTTGGTCTTGGAGCTCCCATATATACTTAGAAAATTCTGTGTCATTTGCATAATGCCTATTCCTCAAAGATTTAGTCGGTGTTGTATCTTAGCTTGAAGTGACACCCCCCCCCCCCTCCACAGCACAATTAATTGGTTTTACTTGACTTTACAGTACCTTTGTAAGCCACTGAGTTTGCCAAACACTTCCCCAGTAGAGGTCTGGTCCCTTTAACCCTACAGTTGCATGTTTTTGTGACATAGGTGTGTTATGTGACTCAAAGTGGTTCCGTGCGTGGGCAAATAGTAAATCATGGCAATTACAAATTCAAAATTTGTCAAGGCTTTTAATTGCACCATTCAGACAATTTGGGAAAATGAATAAATTTCAAGTCGTTACTTCCGCCATATGATTTCAAATTCTTCTAACGCAACTGACAAAAAAAAGTTTAAAATTAGATGATGTAGTGGTTGACAGTTTTCATTCAAATTAACCACAGGTTCTTGAACAAGCCAATGGGAAGCACAGTGGTATTGAATATTCAGTTATTCAAAACAATTCATGATCTTTGACGTCACACGGGCATTATGAGTTTGTAACATTATTTGTAAATACAGTGATTCCTTCACCAAAGTACTACAGTTCCCGATACTGAACAATACTGACTTAAGTAGTCTGTTTTTGATACACCAGTGAGACCTGTGCTGCTGAATATTCATTATGTGGACATTTATAGGAAACCGTTAATTTTCCAATATGATTTCTGTCTTCTTACAGTTTTATGCCAGTCCCGTTGTTTTTCAAAGTAGTAACTGTCATTTTCGTTCAATTGAAAATCCGTATATGTACAACCTCGGTGAAAAAAGTTCAGATAAACCACAATCTTATCTGTCTGGTTTTACAGGACACACATAATCACTTTAATGACCGTATTCATGTTCTTGATTAAACTGTAGCTTACCTTTACCTTATATGTGTTGAAGATTTTGTGCAACTAGGGTCCTATCGGGAAGGGTTTGGTGATAAGTCTTAGGAATTTCCCGGCGGCGTTGGTTTTAACGGTTTCACTAAAATGGTGGGTTGAACCAAATGGTTTGTCTGGGCCTGTCTCTTTTTTGCGTGGTGTAGTCTGCTGATATACGTTGGTGTACTGGATGGTTTCTTCGTATCCCCTCGGATGGAGGGGCTAGTTGTACATGGGTGGAATACTTCTTCACTGAATGGGAGGGATGACATTCGCTTCTCTATGGCATGGGGATTTTTTTTTTTTTTTTTTTAGACGGATAGAGGTTGATATACAATAGGCGGTTATTTGGTTTTCTTTATGGTTTGTACGTTACGGTGGTGATATCAAGGGTGACGTCGAGGAGGTTGGTGATTATGATATTGGATGAGTAATATTTAGAGCGTGTGACTTGAAGAGCTTCAAGAGGTGTTTACGGGCTCTGTAGGCATTGCCACGAGAGGTGCATTTCATGACTGCCAAGTCGCCATCGCGGTAAAGCTAACGCTGGTTAAATCCAGGGTAGACGAAATCTCGTGGAGGAGGAAAAGAACTCACAGATTTTAGCGCCAGGATCCCATGGTGACATCGAAATGGTGACAGCCATCTCGCTTGACACAAAGGTCTCCTTTGTTGTTATAAAGGAGGGACCGTTTCCCGTGCATGATTGCTTCTAATTCAGTAGTGGTGATTCTGACGCAGTGATTGGCCCAAGATACTGATATGATGAGTAGTTGATGGCTCATAGACTGGTAGAAGTCAATGATGTCAAAGATGAGTGAGGTAAGTTTTTTTTTCTTATCTTTGAGGGTACTGAACCAGTCAAGCATGCTACCAGTGCTTCTCCATTGGTTTACTGTAGTGCAAGAGCCTATTTCTTTGTTGATTCTGTCGATCATTTGTTTTGTGGCACGTCCTATTTCCTGTTTGGTAGGATTTATCAATCTGCAATTGATGTTTGCAGGAAAGTTTTCTTTGTGGTCTTTTAACGTGATGGTTTGTTGCTCGGTTTCAGTGTTGGCAGTTCGTTCAGTTCTTTCTGCTATTTTGCTGGATTCAATTTCTATTTCTTTCATTTGCCACTTTTTCATCGACACGTTGGTATTTCGGGGTAATGTTCTCGTTGAGAAGGTTACCGTAGGCCGAGCTGTCCATTTTATATAAATTCCCGGTTTTATTTGCAGGGGTGAAGACAGATTCGGATGATGTTATAGTATAGACATCATCATTAAGCTTAGGTTTTCTTGCCTGAACTGGATAGTAGCGTCCATTTTCATCATGTCATGCTCGAAATTGACCATCTCTTCCATTTGTGGTGGCGTACGTTTGGATTTCTGGCCGTAAAATTCATGCTGCGGGTCGACGCTCCCATTGTTGCTTTCGTCGGTGTCTCTGCCGGATCCGTTTTTTTTTTTGAAGAAGAAGAAAGCTTTCCAACCCATACCTTTGACCACACATTCAACTTTTTTTTTTCCAGCACCCGTTTGGTGTACTCGCTATTGGACTAGAACGGGATGTTTTTTCCCTGAGTAGTCCATGTTGAAGTGGTCCATCATGAGTTTTTTTTTTTTTGATTGCACGAAAGACACTGTAACAACGCAGATAGCATTCTATGTCTTGATCGCCTGATCGTCTAAGTTATCACGAGTGAATTCAGCTTTCTTCTGTAATACGCACTAAGCACTCTACTGTAGTTAGTGATATATATAAATATATATATATATATAAATATATATATAAACATATGTATATACATATATATAGGTATATATACATAGGTACGTTCTTGAAATTTGCTCTTATTTCTTCTTCTGTCTGTTCGTATTAGAGTTAAACATCACTTGGTGTGTGACGAATAACCAAATGGAGAATGGGAGCATATGCCAAAGAAGTTGTGAAAATCCGAATGAATGTATATTATCAAATTCCTTGGAACCGGAAGGATGCATCTGCCCAGAAAACCACATGATCCATGAAGGAAGTTGCATACCAAAAGAACAGTGTGGCTGCTATGTTCCGGCACACGATATCATACTAATGGTTAGTTCACAAATGTAATTGAAGTATATAGTTTAAAGGAAAATAAGGCCTTTGTTTTACAGAAAACAGCCATATTTTTAAAACCAATGTTTGTGGACTTAATATGATAGATTATTCAAAATACGGAAGGACAGTAGCCTTTTTTTCAGGAAATAGTTTCTCACTGGTAGAAATTCAGTTATTTGTAACTCAACAACAATTTGTTCACCCAAACTTTTCAACATTCAAAAGATGCTCATTTCGTTACTCATCACATGCTTATCGTTGTGAGGAGATGAAGCTTTTGAAGATGTTTATTGGTGAGAGTGAATGGCTTAACAATGATTACTGCTATATTCTTTGTATGCCATATGGGCAAGTTATGAACGACCTATTACCCTTTAATGATTACGTTTGTTTGATTGTTCCAACGCCCTCAGAACTTTATTTCTAACGCTATTTGACTGTTCTGATTTCTTTCCATGTTAGGAAGACAAATCTCTTATAAATTCTGCTTGCACGTGGCGGATAACCTGCAGAAAAAACAGTCTCATCAATGAGACATACATATGTAGCAATGACGCAATTTGTGAGACGAGTAACGGTTTCGGTAACTGCACTTGTAACCAGTGGTACGAAGGTGATGGTGTTAACTGTACTCGTCATCCCTGTTTCGATGAAGGGAAATCTCGTGTGTTAGCAGTGAGTTACACTTCCCACTTTTAAGTTATTTCTTCGTTTGGTGTTATTAAGCGATAGTGTCATCATGTACTGACTGTTTCGATCATCATGTGTCAGCAGTGAGTTACTTTCACCTTTTACATTTTTGATATAATCAAAAATGCTTACATTATATATTGACTTTAACCTTATGTTTTATGTATAGGAAGGTGAATCTTACATCAATTCGGATTGTTCAGCGAGAATAAGATGTTCCAATAACAGAATCTTCAAGACGAGCTACAGATGTAGCAGTCATGCAACGTGTGAGGGGACGAATGGTGACGGTATATGTACTTGCAATCAGTGGTACGTAGGAGATGGTGTTAGCTGCACTCGCCATCCCTGTTACGACGAAGGAAGAGCTCGTGTGTTAACAGTGAGTTATTCTTCCCCCTTTTAAGATATTTCTTGTTTTGGTGTTATCAAGGAATGCTTTCATCATGTAATGATTCTACTTCGAACGCTTTGTATTTCCAGGAGGGCGAATCTTACATTAATTCGGTCTGTTCTACGGTAATCAGATGCTCCAACAACAGACTCACAAGGGCGAACTACAGAGGATGCCATAATGACGCAACATGTGAGGAGACGAATGGTGTTGGTGAATGCAACTGTAATGAGTTTTTTGTAGGAGACGGCGTGGATAGGTGTACCAGGAATGGACCGCGAGATTGTTACCAACTTTACAGAGCAGGTAGAAGACGTAACATGGTATACGTTATCTATCCTGGTGGGAATTCTGGATTTGAGGTGTACTGCGAGATGTCGGACGGTGGATGGACAGTAAGTCAATAAAATAATCTTAGTAAATTTTGGTTAGTTTTAGGCTCCATTCCATTTTTAAAAAAGTCTTATGCTTATCCCTCTGTTCTAAAGCACGATTATGAATATACTTCTAGGTGGTATAATTTAAAAAATGATAATTAAAAAAGAGTATGGTAGTGTTGATGCTGTTATTGACACACCAATTAATTGTAATGGGTATTTTATGTTTCTTGTCAGCAAAATATTAGATGCTAACAGTTCATAGTTGAATAATATCACATGATGTAGGAGGCTCTAGAACAGATATTTAACATTTATTAGTATAATCGTTACATAGCATTAAGTCATAAGACTTAAAGCTACGACTAAATACAATAGAATCTACTGTTATCTTTGTATATAAAAAGATAAAGTATGGTGATATAGGATCCCTTAAATTATCTGCCTAAAAAGTTAAACCACTTTATTTATTAATCAGATTTTGCAAAAACGAACGGGTAGATCTATCAGTTTCTATCGAAACTGGTATGATTACAAGTACGGTTTTGGAAGTCCTGGAGGAGATCACTGGATTGGAAACGATAAGATATATAGACTCACCTCTCAGGATACATACCAGTTAGTAATAGAGAAGACGAACAGTGCCGGGGCATCATACCATACCCGTTACTCCAGTTTCAGCATCAGCAACGAAGGCCAAAAGTACCGATTGTTACTAGGGACCTACAATGGAAATGCTGGTTTGTATTCTCAGACAATGTAACTGTGACGTTTCGTTCCTAAGATATCTTTGTTATTGACAGTTAGCGTAGAGACATAACTTCAGTGAATCATCTCTCTGTGCGTAATGGATAACCATATGAGATTTGCAACAATTGAAATTATAAGCCTCGGGCTTAATTTGTCAGCAGATGGTTCTTGCAGTCTCACAAACAGTAATGTTGCCTTTGCTTTCTTCAGCTAGTCAGAAAAAAAAAGAGTTTTGTCGTTAGCAACAAAACTATACAAATCAGTGTAATGCTAGTTTAGAAGTATTGCAATTAGTGAGGAATCAACTGAACCTGAGTACAAATAATTACACTATTTAGGCAGTAAAGTTGTCTGAATTCATCGTTGAAATTCCTTGTGGTTCGGTAAACCTAGTATTCGACGTGTCGTAAACGCGGCCACGTTTTAGTTTGATGAAAATTACTTCTGGATACAAAATGTTACGTCAATAGTAAAATTTAGTTTGATCAGTTACATGTAAAAAAAAATTTTCAACAGAAATTTCACAGTATCAAATTTCAGTAAATGTGCAACGTCTTTCTAATATAGGACGTTTTCCGATCAGCAAAGGTATTGGGAAGAGTACACATATTATAAACAAATACACTTCATGTTGAACAGACGGGAATACTATGACCAACGAAGAATATATTTTATTGCAGGAGGAGGGGTTGTGGATCTCACGTCCAATTTTAAATGATATACAGTAGTAAATGAAATAAATCACGAATTCCACAGCATAGCAGAGAGTAGCTGCACACACATGCATACACATTTCGGAAATACATCATCGGGAAGTAGGTATATAATTACACTACAATTTAAGATTTATTACATTGTTAACAAATAATACAACAACAAATATTGAACGTTCACGAAAAATAATTTTTTATGACGATTCTCAAAATTTTATGCAGGTAACGATGCAGTGAGGGCCAGTTCAGGATATCGGTTCAGTACGCACGATCAGGACAACGATGGATCGAGTAGCTTCGACTGTGCAGAAAAACACCTAGGTGGATGGTGGTATCCAGGCGATAGTAGCACTGGCACTTCTGAATACTGCTACTCATTCAGCAACAGTGTAGCTACTGGGCGCTATGATTACTCTGGGTGTCAGTGCCATTACTATTGTTATCATTGCTGTTATGAGACGTCTTCTTATTGTGATTATTGCTACTGCTATTATCAAAGGTATTTTAAATGTTCTAACTGTGACGGCTGCTCTGGTTGGACTAAATATAGGTGGTGTTCAAACAAATTTATTCTACGACTTACTACTCCTGTGGCTACTCGAATCTAAATGGCGATTACCAGTACAGTGATTACCGCGGGATTTTCTGGAAGTATCTTCACGGATCTGATTGCGGCATCACACGAACAACAATGAAAATACGCCCAACTTAATTGTTAACATTGACGAGCAGTGAAATCAATTAGTCTACTTTACAAACGTTACTTTAAAAATAACTTTGTGTTCAATATAACTCTGTGTTCAATATTTTGCATGACTGTGTTTGGTCAACCACTTAATGAATAAAGTATGTGAACATTGAATATATCTGTATTAATCCCGTATCTTCGACATATTATTGAAATGTGTTTCATATACTTTTCAGGTCCAATGAAGAACTTTGTAGCAATGATAAGAAACATGCATGTAAAGAGCCTTTCAAACCATAACTATAATATCTGTATTGTTTTCAATTGGCCTTTTTTTGTCACACTGAAACATTTAGCAGCGAAAGACCAACCTACATACATAGCAGTATTTCTGCATATATATCATGTAGCATAGAAAATCAATTTCTGACACAATGCCTCCTTGCCAATGGCAATGCCAGTGCACAATGTCAATGCCTCCTTGTGTATATTATTGTTACACAATACGAATTTTGTACTATACATCGCTGAAATTTCAAAACTGGGATCTTGTTTTATTAATACGCTCTGTAGAAAGTTTTGGACTACTCAGATAATCAGGAATAATATCTTGAGATGATGTGAATCAATCACAAATCCAATCCAGAAAATAGTCCAGAAAACTGTTCTTTCCATGTAATTGCAGGACATCCCCAATAGGATTGTAAAGACATCCCTCTTTTACGAAGAAAAAAAAACTAAGCAGAAGGCCGAAAGCTTACTTTGGTTTCTACGATTCAATCGTGAGTATGTTCAATCCGACATATAATTGCATGAAGTAGAGAATACGTTGACCCTGAAAGATCTTTGGTCCCTACCAAAATTGATAGGCATCTTGCACTCAATAACGTGTATCTACAAAATAATCCAGTATGAAATATGTCCAAGCTTCTCTTCGTGAGATCCACTGTTCAGAAGGTTTTCACAATGTAAACGCAGTTGAGACCAACTTATCTTCAGTATTCTCAGGAAGCAACACTCCACTGTTGGTCAATAAGGTACAACTATATGAGAAATTCCCAAATCTGATTTGTTCTTTGACGCATGAACTTGACGTTTGCCCTCAAAACATATGTTAACATGATCTTAAGATGAATCGGGTATACCGGTCAGATATTTGAAGGTTTCATGTTAACAGCCATTTTGGATTATGAAATGCAGCAAAAGCAAGATTTTTGCTAATTTGACCCTTCACCACTGATCTTTAATTTTGACTGGATACACAGATTCAGAACATGGGTCACAAGTCTACCACCGTTGACCTTCTTCGGCGTTGCGGTGTAAGAGACGTTGCGGACGCAAACGTTTGATATCGAAGTTTTCTTTCGCGCACACAAACACACTCCTTCACACGTTTTCATCCCCACCATTATAGAAGGATAGGTTACATTTATATTTTAGTTACATCTCTCTAACATCGACGTATCCAATCAAAATATCACGTTATAGAAACGATGTTTGGGGATGTTGTAAAAACCGATGTCAGGGCTCCCCTTTATAGGTGTATGGCCCGTTGGGGCAGGGATCTTTCACCGTCACTTTTTTTTCTGGTTAGCGATTTTCCAGAAGAACGGAAAGTTGAGTAAATTTCCTTTCATTGGGAAAATTAGAAATTCCAAGAGAAAAATGAAAGCATCCGTGCCAAATGTATGTGGGTATTGGTGTGGGTGTGTGTGAGTGAGCACCAGAAAATTTCAATGTCAAAAGTTTGCACCCGCAACTCCTCCTAGACCGCAAAGCCCATGAGGGTCAAAGTTGGTAGATAGGTGACCCAAAGGGTACACACTTTTTGGCGGGTCGTTCAATTGTTTAATTGCGATTTAGTAAAAGGTGACCGTTTATTATCTCATCGCCCTATAGGGGCTAGATGAGATATTGTAGTCACTTGGCTAGTGGATCTATATATTGTAATGTGCATCCATGGGAGAACGGTTGACATGGATACGCTCGTAGTGGATGAGTAGCAACACCCCAGGGGTACCCCATGGTAGAGTGACCACGGGTACAGGGGGGTCTTGTTGGGTGGCATATATGAAAACGTGTCCAGTGCCAATGTATGTGTGTATTGGTAGTGGGTGTGTGTGAGTGAGCACCAGAAAATTTGAATGTCAAAAGTTTGCGCCAGCAACTCCTCCTAGACCACAAAGCCCATGAGGGTCAAAGTTGGTAAATAGGTGACCCATGGTTTGCAGTTAGGTCACCAGTTAAAATTTGAAGTCAGAGGAAAAGGTCAGAGGCCAAAGGTCAAATTAGTTAAAATCTTAAATTCGCTGTATTTCCTAATCCAAAGTGGCTATTTCCATGGGGTCTTCAAATATGTGACCGGAATACAAGATTGTATCAAAAAATGATGTTTGTATGTGTTTTGAGGGGAAAGGTCAAGTTCAGAGGTCAAAGGTCAAATTTTGCACCACAAAGTTTGTATCCGTAACACCTCTAAGGACGCATAGCCAATAACTGGCAAAGTGGTAGGTTGGTGATCCGTGGTCAGAAGTGGTGTCTTCCGTCAAAATTTAATGTCAGAGGTCAAAGTTCAGAGGTCAAAATTCAAATAAGTGAAAATCTTAGTTTTGCTGTATTTCTTAATACAAAATTGCTACATACGTGAGACCTTTACACGTATGACCGGAAAACAATATTCTATGTAAGAATCATGTGTGTATTTTTTCATGTGTTTTGAGGTCAGAGGTCAAGTTCAGGGGTCAAAGGTCAAATAAGACACCGAAAAGGTTGCTTCCACAACACCGCCCATACCGCAAAGCGAATTAGGGTCAAAGAAAGTTAGTAGATAGGTGACCCACTGTCTGAAGCTGTGTTTCCCGTCAAAATTTCATGTCTAAGTTCAGAGTTCACGGGTCAAATCTCTAATCGGCAAAATGCTTTGAAAAAGTGTAGCGATTTCGTTTAAAACAGTAAGTCCAATGAACTTCAAACTTGGTCGGTAGGTACCCGATTATGATATGTAGTGCTACCTGATCAGTGACGTCATAAGCCAACAGGGTACATAATACAGCACGCTAGGTCCTGTTTTTAGAAGGTGCAACATAACTTACTATCATTTTTTATCATAAATGTGACTTAATATTTCAACCTATGCAACCATGTTTGGACTGTGCGTGTATGTCTAATAACAATGTCATTTCCATACTTTTGGTAATACCCGTATTCACGTTGTTTTACTGTTACATGTCTTGCATACACTAGCCAAGAAAATGAGTTGTTTACAGTAGGTTTTTGCGGGAAAGGATATCGAGTAATGCAAATGATTGTGACGTGTTTTCTTAGAGCTATTACACGTACCCAGTGTGGCAGCCCTCTTTGACCTTTTGACTTTTGACCTCTGACCTCGTTTGAAGCCCCACCTCAATAGGTGTCGCGCACTGAACACCAATAAATCGTTTCTTCTCACGCGATATGCTCAGTTTGACAAATATATTCGGCGATCCTTTTCCATACCGTTCCAGTTTTCTTAAACATGCCCTCATTGCTAATCTATACTCGTATGTGTCAATTTTCTCTAGATCTCAAGTACAGGACGCATCCGAAAACCAGATAAAAAACATCATGCGCTACTTGCCACCTATTTTGAAAGTGTGCATTTCTTTTCTTAACATTACATCACAGATTATAATGTATATAACTGACCAATAACTTTACTACAAGCTGGGAGTGACATAAATGGAACTAAAATTCAACAAAACACCGTCAGATCACCTCTCGTCTCAAATAAATATCGTTGACAGAGTGAGAGCAACGGTAGTCGAAAATGCTCAAGCTTGTTACATCTCAATCTCATTTTATGATCCTGAATATTGCACCATATTGTAACTACGAGCTTACCGGGTAGCCGAACTAGTTATACCCCTTCCTCAGGTTGATCAAGATCTTCTGCTACGCACCTACCACAGCCTGCATGCCAACATATTTTCTAAACTTGTTGGTTTTTTGTGTATAGAAATATATAAAACCTCTTCTTTGATGTATGCAACCGACAGATCTTAACAAACTTTAACTGCCACTATCAAACTATTTGTGTTAGATTAACTCACCCGGAGAGAAGGATATCTCATGAATAACAGGATCTCAAGAAAAAAATGCAAAATATTGTACCAGCTTATGCTACAAGGGTTAAGGTTAAGTGATAGCTCAACAATTCTTAAATACTATTGGACTCGACTAGTCGCCAAGAGCGCAACTATCTTCTCTATTGTGTATTTGTAGAGGCATGGGTCAAGGGGAACCTCTGATCATCCCTAAAAGGGACTTTTTTTGATTTGCAAAATGATGTCATGAATGAAGTATTAAGAGACTCTATTTACCAAAAATCGTGTAAAAATAGATCAAATTTAGAATGTTTACAATGTAACCACAGTGCATGGAAATGAGGGAAAACCACAACCCGCGTCCCTGCTCACTGGATGAATTGGTTTGAATTTGAGTTTAACCACAGACTGAGCTTCACAATCCTGCCTACCATGTTATTAGTTTTGTATGTCTTAATTTTAATAAATGCCCCAGCACATTTTAAGTAACAGATTTTGTCTCACATTTTGATTATGAGGAGAGAAGTCTGCAAAAGTGTACACAGTTGGCAAGGAATTTAGGTATCAAATAATATCCAAAGCGTTACACGCAATAAAATTATACGAAAGCATAGAAATCTAATCTTCACATGTGATTCAATGTCATAGCAGTTTAGGGGAGTACACGTCATCTTCAATCGTAGCTGGAGCTCCATGTGCACATATAGCCGTTAGAATAGAGTACCAGTTATCACATAAAGTTGCCGATAACGCTTAACCTATTCCCTTTACTCTCATGTTGGGCGTTTACAGTACTCTTCATTCGTAATGTGAACACCTGCAAACGGTAATCTTCATTGTGTTTGGGAGTACTAAACTCATCTACTTCTCCGACAAAATTATGATAATATACTTCAAAACACCCTGATACTTCTGCACTACTCGTGATACGAAGGTAGCCTGAGTACAATATAGCAGATTTACACCATTATACTCTCAAGCTTAATAAATTATCATGTCTCTTTTTATTTAACGTGCGAAATACCAAGCAACAATTGTTATTGGTTACGAGAAGCTCCTATAATTTATGAAAAGATATAACAATGTTTTTGATTCACTTTTGATATAAAACCATCCGAGTGGGGGAAGCAACAACGTAAACTCACTATCTTAATCAGAAGGAGGGTAAGACGAATCAATATCCATTTACTTTATTTTAAACTGTTTGTAAAGATTAAGGATTATGAAAGTTGTACCAATTTGTTTATAATCTAACGTCCCAGCAAAAATAATAGCGAGCATGAAATCTGTGGAGTTAAAAATATCAAAAATCAAAATATCAAAATATTTATATCAACTAACATTCACTTTTATTTTTTTTTTTGGGGGGGGAATAAACTTTTGAACACGACACGTCAAATAAAGAATGTCTGGATGTCGGGCCATAAGCATAAGCCATAAGCTTGGAAGAAAAGAGAGACACTGTAGGACCAGTTAAAAGATCACGGATTGATTTGCATTGGATTCTGTAATTGGAGAGACTGACCACGTCAGGACTGGGCACTTGAACATTTAAAAGATGATAGAACTGCTTAAATGTACCAGAAATTGCACATCTATTTGTCGAGTGAGTTTAATAGTAACAGAGCATAGCAATATACTCAACGAGATTTAATCATCTTTCATTTTTAATTAACACTTACCTTTAAATACGAGAAAGAGGAATGTGATAACATTGTGTTCTGGCATGGGTGCCATTAGCTATATCACGACCTCATTAAAACTGGTGATGTAGATGTAGTCTTCGTGTTTTGTATAAGAGATAGTTGTTCTACTATAAAAGGCAGGTAAAGTATCGTTATAAGAAAAAATTGAGTCATTTTACTTAGTTAATGATTTCTTACTCTAACATAGGACAAATAAAATCGGAATAATCGGAATAAATTCAATTATATAGACGGCTCATATACGCTGACAAAGCTGACATGTATATATATTTATATATGATTTATGGATGGATGGATACCTCTTTGTGACATTGGAACAGAAAGCAGCGTAGAAGATGTAAAATCTGCCAAAATTGTGATACGTACATTATGCTCCAACATTATTTTCCTTCCGTTTACAGCTTTTTCTAATGTTCTTTACAATGACATTTTCATTATTTAAACTATGTTTGGTAGTACTCGACCGAAAGATAACAAGCGTCCTCAAATTAAAACAAAATGCACATCGATTACTTGAAAAAACTGCGAAGTAGTGTTAACCTAAACATGAGGTCTTTTGTTTTGGCTGTTAATTATTACGTGATATTCACCAGTGCAGCACTAATGACACTAGTGACTAATGGTGCGCTAATGATATGGAGATCCATATCTTTAATATATAAAACGTGATGTCATTTACAGTGAGAAACCCTTTGCTAAGTAAGTTTAATACAGAGTAATCAACATTTTTCCCTTGTTGAAAGTAGCTTCATGCTGAAACTTAGTTTAAAGAAATAAACGATAACACAAAAAAGTGTAGTAGGCTACTCAAACTGTATATTCTTGACCCTCGCTTCGTTTAATGCTAAAACAGTTATCATATCTATAGTTTAGAATATTGCTATTGACAAAATTTTCATGAATGACTTCACGTCTATCCTATTTTCTGTCTAAGATAAATCAACTCGTTACAAGTTAGCACAAAGAAATCTGAAATACTAAAGAGAAACACACTAGTTGATACATTTCTTACAAAAGCTTCTCCGAATAGCTTTTGCATACAACATGGACATGCATACAAAGTTTCATGGAATGTTTTACACACCATGGTCTCTTGCATAAGTAATAAAATGTGTAGCATAACGCTACCTAGACATGAATGTGAAGGCACCAACTTCACAAACTCCACTGTGACTTCGTGTGATTCACCATCGGGTCATTGGTAGCTTTTTGCTCGTCTTTTCCTAACTACAACGCTCCCCTTCATCGATTGGTAAAAGCCCAGAAAAAAAAAAAAAAAACATATTTCAATGACCCTCTTGATGGGTTGAACACTTGTCTTTGCCATTATACATCATGATACTAAAGCATTCCTCAAATGGTAAGAAGTGACGTACAAGTTACAACAAATACAGAATGCTGCATTTCTGATCGTTCTTTATCTGTTCATCGTCTCTAAATTCGAATCGGTTGTTGATCGAACTTGTAACCCTTTTGTGTGACTTTTTCGCATCCACGTAAGTAAATCACACTCAGTAAATAGCGTACAGTTCCCTCTCAATATATTTTCAATGAAATTGACGTGAATCTCATGGCAATCAAGTATAACTGTAAGGAGACATAATTTATAAACTGCATCCCCTGACGACATTTTGTCTGAGGCTTTCACATCCCAAGGAAAAGCTGAAATGCGCCGGTCTTTTCTTTTCTTTTGTTTAAAAGGATAGTCGAGTAACGTTTCAGATGATTTGCATGCTTTACGATGAACTTGTTTCGCAGTTTGGGATGACTGTAGTTTACATCGATGACATTACCGGTTTGATCTTCATTTCAGTGTATTTGATGTTATACCAACCAGGAGAAAGATCTTTCCAAATGATAGTGTGTCTTTCAAACTGAGAATCGTTAACAGTGAGATAGTTACCATTGAGATCAGCATCACGACAGTCTTGATACCACCAGGCACTGTGATGGGTTTTAGCACAATTACGGTCCACTGTGCCCATCATTGTCCCTGTCAAAGGTAGTAAAGCTCTGATTGAAATGTCGCCTCAAAGCATCATATTCTGCATCGTGAAGCGAAGAAGATCAATAATTTTCGATAAACGCAGTAGCCTATCGTGAAAAAATGACGTCTGTTATAGTGATCATTACATACAAATATTTCTTTGTAGTTAGAGGGAAGTAGGTAGCTTTTTACCTAATCCTGTGTGTCTAAGCAATACGTGCCTTTCAGTGCACATTGTCATACCAAATAGTAACATGTAGTTCTACATTTAAAGAGAGATTAGCCTGTACAAGAAAACACGTAAATGCGACTAATTTTCCTAATATTGTTCAAACAATTTATTTAATTTTAGCATGCTGGAATATGTGTACGACAAGATCCAACTAGTGTATTTGAGTTTTGTGCTGGCGCAATGCGAGTTTGCCAGCAAAATATTCAGTGGAAGTTCCGTGTGACTGGTTTCCTGTAAGGGTAGGCGCATTCAGAAACAACATTGGAAAATTGAGAGCACAGAACCGTGATAACCGTCGACAAGAACGAATGTATAATAAACAACTCAATAACCCCGAGCGAGGCACATGCCGAAATTCCTACAGGATAAACAGCCGTTCGGTCCAGCCTCATTTTTGTTATTGCTTTGGTAAGGTTGAACTTGTGGCAAACCCCCATCGCTTCAGTTTTATCACTTCATGTTGTGATGATCCACAAGGTCAATTAAACAGCACTCTCATAAAGTTGTTCAAGTGTGTCAATCCATATGACTAGGATGACTTGAAATGGCTGGCAGGGGTATTAAGGGTCATATCAAAAGGCAAAACATGTGCAATCGAGCACCAAAGAGGGACTGTAGAGCATTTTAATACGGTTGTAGCATCATGCAGGGAGCGACAGCGGTATGTGTTGTAGTGTCGGATTACCTTGGGGTTTCAGGGGTTTACAGTCTTGGTATGACTGCCCCAGCGACGGATGTTTACGTTGTTGACAACACAGAACGAGCGAGCAGAAAGAGACGTCAGGACAGAAAAATCCAGAAAGAGTTTCCTTTGATTTAGCAATCAGAGTTCCATTTATATTTGGATTTGACTGGCGCACACAAATTAGAGGAATTAAAAAGATGATTTGAATAACATAATAACAGAGTTACATGACGATGACAGGAAGAAAGAGGAACGGAGAGACAGGATGAAGCAGATCTACATAGTTATAGAGAACGATTTTTACACTTTTACAGCCAGATCGCCAGTGAGGGGATTGTGGCTGACGCTTAGCCGGGGCTTCCCGGGGCTAGATGATCACGTGGTCTACCTAACTAGGTTGAACAATCATAGAAAAGCGATTTTCTATGACGACATATGGTAATGGTCGCTACCCGTGATCTACCAATCACCAAGTATTGAGAAATATTTCTAAGAACAGGGTCTACGTTTTCTATTTGTAAAGTATTGCCTTGTCTCATCTGACTGTCTGAGGGAAATAAAGAAAAGGTTAATAACCTCCAGTAAACACCGGAAGACTGAACTTTGTGTGGGCCTTTTGAGTACGGTCGCGTAGAATGACCATCTCTCTACATCAGTAGGTCTGAAATACGTTTAAATGATTTCATAGCATGGTAGCAGGGGAGGGAAAAGCACTATTATTATTATTATTAATATTTTTATTATTATTATTACCATTATTACTATTTTTACTATTGTTATTATAATAATAATAATAATTATTATTATTATTATTATTATTTACTAACATCCGGTTACTGTCACATGTCTTGAGTTCACTAGAGGCTTATGGTGAGAGGTGTTTATAGGCTACAAGCATAAACCTGAAGTAGAATGCTTAGTAGTCATGAAAATATTGTAAATCAGCCGGTAGGGTTGCATGTGTTCAACAGGAAGGGTTTGCCCATGATACAAAGGTACATAGGTTGATATGTTCATACGTACATAGGTATCTAAGTACGTATGTACATACGTGCATGCGTGTATGTATATACCAATGTACGTATGCATGTATGTACGTACATGCAATATAATAGCTACTGTAAGGTCGTAATAACTAACCCGCTGTTCCGTTAAAGGTTCCCAATGCTGACAGTCTGTAATTATCCCTCTCATCACTAATGCGGAATAAACTATATTCAGCATAGAATGGTTCTCCATGTTTGTCAACCAGATCAATCCGCAGTGTGCAATTCTCTTGATTGGTGAGGTAATAAAGCTTCTCGTTGCCTAACCAGAACTCGTGATCAAGCTCACCAAAACCGTCTTTATAGCTTGTCCAGTTACGGTAGAAGTCTACGGAACCATCAATGTGACGTTGGAATACCTGTGTAGTAGTAGAGAACTAATAAGAATTGTTTTAAAATCACTTTGACTTGACTAGCCGACGATCTCAGGATCCGATTCAACATGAAATAGATATTTGTAACTGATCTAGCTCTACTACATATATGTGTAAAGTAGTCCACATTTTTTACACATTCCAGACCGTTATGTTACTTTCTGTCAATTGTTACTTACCTGCAAGTTATATTTTATCAAACAAATTCCTTACTGTTACGGATACCTGTACAGTACCATATTTGCAACGAATATGGTAGAGAATAAAAGGATTATGTCACACAGGTCACTTATGTATGGTCTCATAACGATCTTGAGCTTTGAAAATGTGAAATCACAATAGGCAGCCCCATGTAAATGTCCTTAAACAAGATTATGTTATTTGTTCGACGGAGGGGGGGGGGGGTAGAATTGAGCAATAATTATGGAATTATGAAAACAAGAGTTAGTGTTCCGTTAAGAGTGGTTATTTACAGTGACTGGTTTGAGAAGTTCTTGAAATGTGTGCAGTATTTCTTTCTATCTCCTTACCCACACATTTAATAAATTGAGGATACCGATCAGTTTATCAGTGACGTTGATCACTGCAGTGTGAATATATTGAATTAGGCCTATTATTAACTAGGTAGGACTGAAGAGGCACGACATTTTTGTTTTTAATTTCAAATGTATCGTACTCAGGAGGATTCGTTCTATTTTCACTTACCTTATTATATGGGAGGAAACTACTTCGCGTGTCTTGTTGTGAATACAAGTTTACCAGTTTGAGTTTTTTTTTCTTCTTTTTTACTTACCGTCCATCCGTCCTCCTTCGCTCATGTTACAGAAGACGTTAAACGCTGTTCCATTCCAATTAGATGGTTTGACTGTGTAAACTCCATTAGTAGTGTAGCCATCTTTGAAAACATCTTGGCAGTTGGTGTACATATCACGTGTCTTAGTGGTCACACTATGGACTGCTAAACCAGAAAAAAAAAAGAGTGAAATGAATGGCACGGAAAATATCCTTTTGATATATATTTAAGTTCAATTTATTCTCTATACATGTCTTATGGAACTTTTGTATTCCATCTACTTGAAAAAAAAACTGGTTTTAAGTGATTACTAACAGTTCAGAAGGGGGGTCATTGATTTTCAGAATCTTCCGAGAATTATGGAAGATTGCTTTCATGTAGCATTCTCAAGACATTAATTAAGCAGAAAATGTCTCGATGGGACTCTTTAAGATCCTTGACCATATGCATGTAAACATTGAGACTAAGTAGCTGTGTATATCAATAAATCTGAACGAAAATAATAACTCGTAACGGGGACTACGAATGATGCAAAAATTCTCACATATCCTGCAACTGCATGGGGGATACCTAAGTCATTAAGAACATGTACTGCGAAACGAACTTGCAAAACAGCACAAAGTTCAAACCTTTCTTGGATGTAGACTTTTTACCGTGTAGTAGTGATGGTATAATCGGTGAAGTTTGAGAGAATTTAAGAAAAGAACCATCGTCTTCTTCACAATCAGCCTGTGCAAATACTGTACTGAGGTTTGACGTGTGTACGGTCGAATAACATATTGTGACACCTGAAGCGAATGAAAAACATAACCTTCTATTTCGTTCATTTATATCAGAATGACATCATACAGGGTATCTTATATATGTTAAGAAAATTTAAAAATTATTTGAAAAAAAGAAAAAAAAAACAAGAATGTAGTATTTTTTAATTGAGAATGGTTTATCCTTGTCCTCATTAAACGTTAGTAAAATGACCTCACAGATGTAATGATAGATGCATAACCCAAATAATAACTATCAATCTGTGCCTTACGGCATTCAGCACAAAACAACGATGTCATGTCAATCTGTTCTTAGTTTTCTTGATTTTTTTCTTACTATATTCATTTATTTCAAGGGTCAGGGGGGCCATGTTCGAATTTTTTTTTTCATATCGATGATACTTTAGATCGGACATAAGTGAGCCTGCCATTTAACCTGTAACAAAAGGTTAACAAAGTGTGACTACTAATCTTTGCCAACTAGAATCACTGACAGTACTCTGTCTCTTATTGATCATTTTTTTTTTGTTTGTCTGCCAAGTAGGTTTGTCGCTTCTACAATTACTTCCGGTAACCTGTATTGCGACATAAGCGATCATCTACCAAACTTTTGCTTTATTAGAGACCCTGGTACTTATCCTAATAGGAGCAGACCAATGATCCGACGGTATCACAGCAGAAATTTTGCAAGCTTTATTCAGTCAGTTGAATGTACTGACTTTTCACAAGTTTTTGCGTTTCCTGATGCTAATGATGCATACAATGCTTTCATATCTAGAATTATTTCTTTACATGATATTAATTTTCCTAGAATTAAATTCTCTAGAAAGCAACTTAAAAGCAAGCCATGGATAACTACTGGTATTAAAAAGTCTATAAGACATAAAACCTACTTTTCCATAAGTATATTGACAATCCAACTTCTGAAAAACATGCTTTCTTGTCCAGTTACAAGAATATTTTAAATGAATCCATCAGGTTTACCAAATGGTCATATTACAACAACATGATAGCTAGGCAGCACTCCCCTCAAAAAAAACATTAGCCATCTTAAACAAATTACTTGATAGGAAAAATAAGTCTACCCCTGTAGTAAGTGGTATCATCCACAACAATGCAACCATAAATGACAACATTGGCATTGCAAATTCTCTCAATGATTATTTTTCTACAATTGGAAACAAACTTGGTGATAATGTTTCTAGTAACATTGATCCTAGGCAGTTTTTACACGGTGGTAACGTAAGTGCTATTTTCTTGGCACCTGTCACTGATGATGAAATCCTGCAAGAAATTTTCTCTTTTAAAGATGACAATTCCCCTGGATTAGATGAAATTACCCCTACGATTTTAAAATCTATTTCACATGTTATTGTCCCAATTTTGTGTCACGTGCTTAACCTTGTGTTTTCCTCTGGAATATATTCTGATGCCCTGAAAGTTGCAAAAGTCATTCCTATTTTCAAAAAGGGAGATTGCAAGTATCCAGAGAACTATCCAGAAAACTATCGTCCAATTAGTTTGTTGCCTTGTATTAATAAACTTCTTGAAAAGGCTATTGAAAAGTGACTTAGGTTATTCTGGGATCGTAACAACACTCTCTTTGAGTACCAGTTTGGTTTCAGGAAAAATCATGATACCAGCCTATGCGCTGCTTGAAACTGTCAATTGCATACGTTCATATTTAGACGACGGGGATAATGTTTTAGGTCTATACTTAGATCTAAGGAAAGCCTTCGATACCGTCGACCATAGAACTCTTCTTGCCAAGTTATACAGTTATGGTATTCGATGGTAAAGAGTATGTCATGTCTAGTTACCTTTCTAACAGAAAACAACTTACTTATGTTAATGGTGTCTTATCCAGCTATGCAGATACTAATATTGGTGTCCCACAGGGTTCTGTTCTTGGACCCTTGCTTTTCCTCATTTATGTTAATGATATTCATAATGAAGTCTGTAATGAGTCTTTGAGACTTTTTGCTGATGATACTAATGTTTTTGTTCACGATGATGATTGATTCAAACTTGTTTCTAAGGCGCAGACTGTCTTAAGCCAACTCAAAATTTGGTTCGACTCCAACAAACTTACTCTACACTTAAGCAAAACCAACTTTTCTATTTTTCATTCAAGGGACCTGTAGTGCTCATTCTTGTCCAAACCATTTTTTCCTGAACGACACCAAAATTTGTAGGACAGCCTGTGCTAAATATTTAGGACTTCTGATTGACCACAAGCTTTCTTTCAAAAGTCACATTTATGACCTTTGTAATAACCTCGTCAAATGCAATGGCATTTTCTATCGTCTCAGAACTTCACTTCCTCCTGCCGTTGCTATTTAGCTCTATTATTCACTCGTCTACTCTAAGGTTTCTTGCTGGTATTGAAACTTTTCGGGGTAGCTAGTGCTTCTATTATGAAGCCAATACAAGTTCTTCAAAACAGAATTCTAAAAGCCACTACCTTTTCACCCCGTCGTTATTCTACAGATAAACTTCACAGTAAGCTTGGGAGTCTTAACGTCTGTGATATTCACATCCTTAGGATTTGTACCTTTATTTATAAATACATTAACAATAATTACCACATGTCTTTTGTAACCTTTTTAATCCTAGAAAGTCCTCGCACATACCCAACCATACAAGAAGTAACGCACTCTTTGCAGTTACCAGGCATAATACTACACACGGGAGGCTTCTCTTGAGTAATTATTGTTCCAAACCTTGGAGTGATCTTCCGAATGATATAAAGCTCTGCAAGTCGTATAAAACCTTTAAATGTAAAATGAAATCACATCTCATTAGTAATTACGTGCTTTGAACTGTATGCTTTTTCTGACTCGAGCTTTTCCTTTTCTTCTCTTCTCCTTGTTTTTGTGTTTTGTTTTTTGTGTGTTTTCTAATTCCTTTAAGGTCACTAGCTGCAATAAACATATTCCTGTTTTTCTAGCGTCCTGTTCATTCCACTGCATTGTACGACTGCATCTCATTATGCCTGTATGCATATATGTATGTATGAACGAAATAAATGAAACGAAACTAATCGAAACGGCACTATAAGTGGAAGGCCTGTTCTCAAAAATAAGCCAAGTTTGAAGAAGCATTGGTATAATTTTGTGGAGGGTGAGAAAATGTAAGGGGAGAAACGCCTTACTCGATATAACAAGTCTGTATGATGATCGTATTCCTAACCGAATTCTGGACCAAGCGCATAAGATGAATACTTACAGGAACAAAATAGTGAAGAAACTTTTTAAATTGGTGTTATTACTATAGTGCACCTCTCATATGTTTATAAGACATATTTCTTACATTAAAACATTTCGTGTAAGGGTTTATGTATTTCCTATAATTTCGCAATGTTTTCTAAACTTTTTGGCAGATAAAATGATAGTTATAACAACTAAGATAAAAACTTATTAATTCAGTCTTTATTGTAACAAACAACATTCTCTACAGCCACAAGCCATTGTTAATGTTATCTCACAGTGTTCTCGGTGAATCACTTTTGTTTTCTATATGTCGTTGGCATGTGCCTACACAATTAAAGTATTACATACCTTCGGCTCTTCCTGACTGACGATGGTTCAGTTCAGACTTGATTGAATCTAAAATAAAACCTGCGACAAAAAGATGAAGATGGTTTGGCTGTTACATGAATTTATCACAAAAATTTCAACGCATTTGTCAGGTTGGAGTATGATCTGAATTTTGTCTTAGTTTGAAGGGTGCTCATTGGATTAAACCGAATATATAAGTGATATGATAGGCAGCAGAACAGTCGTACTTGTAACTCTTGTTTAAAATGGAATATCACTTACCAAACAAAGCTATCAATGACACCACACGAAAACAGAGATTAATTTTCATCTTGGTTGGTTAATCACTTTCTTCTCAAATGAAAAAAAAAATTGAAAGATTCTTTCTAACAATTCTATACTTTCCGCACAGCGTTACAAATGAGACCTTCAACTGACGGAAGTTCACCAAAGTATACATATGTTGAAAATGTCAGAGAGTTAAGAAGAACCGGTTGCCATTGGTTGCGACGCTGTCTTGTTTATTATACAAATAGTCATTCAAACAAAGAGGTGATGACAAGAGTGATTGTATACTACACATTAGTAATCAGATAGAGAGTAACGGTGCGAAGTATGCAATCATCGGTATATGTACTAAATACAAGCACTGTTATGTCAATTCACACGTTATTCACAAAATGTGTGCAGCGTATAGAATATCACTGAACATGTAATTTTACACCTGATCTCATATCGCCCTCAAATTACTTTCTTTCTCATTATTTTGATTTCCTTTTTTTCTAGATGTATGATAACTGCATACCCTCGTTCTTTGTTCTTTTTCTTCTTCTTTTTATTGATTAAGCTTCAGATTCAGACTTTATGGAATCAAGCCTTTTACAAAAATGTCACAAAAGTTTCTTTTCTCATTTTTTTTTTACGGAATTCGAACTGAAAAAGTCTGACTACTTCAAAAAGGACTAGTTCTAGCTTTTAATTGAATATTAATGACCAAAAATCCACGTTTACCATTGCACAAAAAGACAACATGAAACAGAGCAACTAGCTTTGATTTTTTTTCTTCTTAAAGGACCCTTTATGTATTTTGTAGATTTAAATATTATCCTCCATTTGAACATTAAGTCAAGATTTAAATTTATAACTAATCGAGGTTGGATAAAGGACTAATATTTCTACAACTGAGTGAAACAGGAATTGCCATTGGCAATGAAGGGAATAGTGTTTTCCATGGGCAATTGCCCAAGTTTTTGCCATGTTCAATAGAAAGGTATAAAGAACTTATGGATTATATGTGATCAATTGTCAGTTACAAAAACGAAGCAAGGTCTCTCTCGTAATTAGTGGGACAGTACAGTCAATGTAGCATGCAAGGTTCTTATAAAAGATTTTTCTCTGTACATAAACAATAAAGCACTATCCCAAAGAACACAGGGTGGAGACTCCAGGTCTTCAAATATGTCTAATTGACCTAAACTTGAATTGCGTATCATGCGAGGGAAGTGTCAGCTGGGGATGCATATTACGTCATTGCATGGTCTGTGTGGATCAGTATACAGAAATATAATTGAGAAGTTCATTCTATCAGAAACTGTTTAGAACGACCTGTAGTGTTGTTTATGTAGTAGATTAATACGGTTAGCTGTACCACAAAAGTCGTCTTGTATCAGTGATTATGCTTATTTAAAGACCAAGCATGATATTTGTCCTTGCTCGCTCTGAGACATATGTAAATTGCCTTCACTTTTATTTAGCAGGATAATGATGACACCAGCAGTAAGACCATGGCCCGATCGTCTCGGTCCGTTTAGTCTCCTGGAAAACATACAGATACGTCGGGCCCCGTCGTCCTCTGCCACTAATATGTGCAAGACGCCTATTGTTCACTATCATGGGTGTTGTCTATCTACGTATGCCATCGGATTTTAGTTGTAACTGCCCAGTTTCCTTTTTCTTGCTGTAGTTGTCCTGCCCAGCTGCAATAGGCAATACTATAAATCCATCATCTGGGTTGTTCTGTTGCCACCCTTGTAGTATTAAGCGTAATAATTAAGTGTATATTAATGCAATACAGCAATCACCTTAACGTAATCAAGAAATTGTACACTGTACAGGGAACACAAGTCAACCCGTCTTAGTCTAAGGGGGGAACGGCAAGTTATAAATCCAAGTTAAACTTAAAGTAACACTTTCCAGCGGTAGTCTGCTTAGTTACATATATTTTTGCATTTTTTTTCTATTGCCATTCCGCGACAATACACATAAGCCATGCTAACAGGCATAGTAAGTGAGAAGGAGTAGAGTAAGATACGATATTGCAAAAAAGACTTTAGAGTTCATTAACACAAGTTCTTTACGTGCGTCATTTTTATTGAATGCATTATACTTTAATACACACAATGCATATTGAGGTACGGTAAAAACCATATTACTTCTCTTGTATGCCAGCGTTGTTCTTTTCTCCTTTCATACTACCCTTTTTACAAGAGGATATCCACTGTTTTTAATTTTGTTACTCATTTCTTGGTTTATGTGTAGATGAATCATTCCTCAATCTTTCTTCAAACTTTCAGATATTAAAAAAAGGGCAGACTGCGAAAAATAATAAGTTCGCTCGACATGACTTTCTGATTCTTCAGATCAATAAAACAGTCATGAAAGCTCTGTGAGCATTAATGAGCATATACCACAACCAATAGACCAACACGCTCTAAACGTTATGTTACTTTTCGTCATCAAGCTGAAAATTCTTAAAGGTAACGGGTCGTCTCGGCATCTCTCATGAATCGTGCGCCTCAAAATTAATTATACTTCACTAACGCATTTTACTTCTTCACCTCGAATCAACGGCTTTTTCACTGACGGTTGACTTGTGCACCGAAGTAACATAAACACAGTAGCTGATACTTAGAGAAAAAAAGTGCACGCTCCTGCGTTCACTCGATTCATGAGACAATTCCTTGACTTTTACACATACCAGCTTGAATTTAACGTTTGCAAATATATCCTCACGCTTTAGTGTCTTTGACCGATTAAGATAATCTTTTTGCAATAACTTTCAAAGGCTAAACACTAAACAACAACATCTAATCTACAACATCTATTCTACTTACTTCAACTTATTGTTTGGAGAGAGAGAGTATCTGAAGTAGTTTTTGGTACTTCATCTGAGTTTGTTTCAATCAAAGTGAACATACAGTTGACTTTAATTGTAGGGTCTCTCCCGCAAAACTGATATTGTGAGAAGTTGAGCTTCCTTTTACAATATAATTTACCTACAGCATCTTCCCACTATATCATTGCACATAATATTTCTGCACTCCAGAAAAACATGGAAAGTGACTTGCAATCTTTCATATCATTTTTCTGTCACGATGCGTTAATCAATCGTAAAGAGTACATTTTTACACCGTATAACAATTGTTACAAGATATATCATTGACATGGAGATGTGAGATCAATCGGATTGTGAGCAATATGTGTTGTTGTTTGTAATGAATGTAAGCCACGTGACATTTGTAAACGATTCAGTTCACAGACAAAATATACAGACCGCTATGGAGAAAGACATTCGTACTTGAAAATTAACCGATATTCATTACAATGTACCTCCCCACTACCACTAAATCTGGACAGCTAGACTAAGGAGAAATAAATGACAAAGAGATCAATTAATCAATGGATAGATAGATCAATCACAAGACCATCAGCCTAGAGAGGCCTCATATATTTGTTTGAGGCAGTAGCAAATACTCTCAGAATATGAATCTCATTAACTTACAGTTTCGACTAAACCCCATGTCATTATCGTTGTTTTGCGTTGTGTAAAATACATCGATGATGTTACTGTTGATCGCTCATATTGATTCTCCTTACTTTAGTGTGTTTAATTGTTTGTCTGCCTAATTTAAATTCGGTACTTTTGTCCCTTCTACACCGACGTAAGTTTTTGTAATCAATTTGCAGTGCTAAGTTTACGCATATCTGAACATGACCATGTGGATATGATAAAAAAAAAACGGAAAACAACCACGCAAGCAATTTCCAGGTGAACGTACTTTCTACCACTGACTGATATGATATACATTTGTCCAGAAATGTAATTAATTATCAAATGGATAAATGTATAAAAAGTATTATTGTATCTCATATGTCAACTGCAGTTTCCGATTCTCAAACCTTTTTGTCATAAGTTATTACGCTTGTTATTTTGTAAGTAGCTGCTTGACATTTATTCCTGAACAACGAAACTATGCAATATTTAAAACAAAAGTTGAATGAGATTAATTCAACTTCTGCTTATTACTGGTTACAGAAGTTCAGAATTTGAAAAGGCCATCCTTCTGATTACGGACTGTAGCATAAAAGCAATAATTTGAAGTAAGTCGGTTAATTGAGCACAGTAACTCAATCCCTCCGTTACTAATCATTTTTCTGTTACCTATCATAAGAGTTATCATGGAAAATTCATTTTATATAATTACTCTTATCGCATCTGGCAGTCCCTCCCCCCTCCCTCCTTCAGGATTAAATCTATGATTCATTGTGATTCATCTTTGGGCAGCGTTAAAGCTGAAAGTATCGGTAATTATACGTGATTTACCCTGATGTTATGAATATTTACTACTTGCTCTTTTGTTCTGAATCTCCTTCTTATCCTTGCCTGTATTCTCAGCTTCCCTCCTCATTCTTTCCCTCTTCATCCCTTCTTTCTTTCCTTTCCTTGCCTTTTCTTTTGTTAATTCCTCGGGGGATCAGTTTTTCTTTCCCATTTGTACTGTTACTGTATTTTTTTTTTTTTTGTTCTGTTTCTTCTACTTTAGTGGTCACTAGCTTTGTTGACAGTTTCCTGTTTTTCAAGTGTCCTTCATATGTTTGTAATACTTATGTAACTGCTCTCCTGTGTTTCTCTGTCCGTATAAGAAATAAATTTGAATTGAATTGATCTTAGTAGCTCTTTCACATCACACGGAAGAATGTTATGTAACATAATGTTATTCACTACATCTTACATGTACAAACGTTTTTCATTCACCCTGGCCAACTAGTGAGCTATGTCTTTCTAGTAAGACTTTAAATTTTAAGTCAGCTTTGCGTGTTTTTTCTTTCTTTCTTTTTTACGGCGCTATTAACATACGATTGCCATATACATTATGTTAGTTAAGGGTAGCACAGGGGTGCGTTACGGGACGAGTTTGTATTGCGGGGGTTCATGTTATTTGATGTCGTTTGCATAATATCTTCATTGTTACATGCCGATAGTATTGAACATTCTCTGATGACGTGATGAGGTGATCGCCTAACAACTCAAATGTCTTCTTGTGGAAACTGTAACGTTGTTAAATAGCGCCGTTATATCGGTGTCGCCTGGAAGAGCACGCATTAATAGACGTTGTACCAAGTAAACAAATAGCCAATGTTGCGTCACAAGCTTGAACAAAAGCAACAACGAAACTCCGTGTCAGAAGTGAAAGGTCTGGAACGTCGATCGGAACAAGTCAGTTTCCAACGGCTATTTATGATCCTATTTTATTCTGTTTACAGGGAGAGTGGAAAGTAAACTTGAATAATCACGTTTGTATTATTAAGGGCTAACTTTGGAATGAGATGTAACCAAATGGCTGCCATTCTACAACTTATCTCTTAGTTTTTTGTTACAGCATCTAGAAGTAGTTTAGAGTGACGTATTTTTCTGACTTTGTTTCCTTATATTGTAGTGACTTTCATGAAAAGGCTTCTTCCGAAAAATTGTAAGAAATACAGCTTGGTATTACAACATGAGTTCCCTACATCATTGCCTAATGTGTCATTGCACGATATACAATCAAACATTTCATTTATCTCTCATGATGTGTTAAATAATGAATTGTGAAGAGTATATCTATATACTTTGCAATAATTGTGACAAAATATCATGGACATGGAGATGAGGGATTAATCAGATGACTTGCAATATTTTTGGTTTCCGTAATGGATGTTAATCACGTGACATTAATAAACAGTTAAATTCATAGACAAAATCTACACACCTTTCTATAGATAGACAGAATGACAAGATGTACTTGAAAATAGACTGATATTCATTACAACATAGTCACAAAAAAACATCAGTAAATCTGTACGGATTCATGAAGGAGAAATAAATGACAAAGAGATCAATTAATCAATCATGGATATTAGTCACAAGACTATCAATTTGGAGAAGCCTCAGATATTTGTTTGTGGCAGTGATAAGTACTCCACATAAGATGAATCTCATTAATTTACAGTTTCCGTTCAAACCCATGCCATTATATTGCGTTGTGTAAAGATACGTCGTTGATTTTGCAGGTTGATTTTTCATATTATATCTCCTTATGTTACCTTTTCTTGATGGGTATGTTTGCTTAAATTCGTTACTATTGTCACACTACTGTCTCTTTCCACCGAGATAAGTTTTTGTTGTAATTATTTTGCACTTCTATTTTGACAGTCTAACCATGACTATGTAAATATCGTAAGAATAAATGGAGAACAACCACCCGTTAATATATTTCTAGGTGGACGTTGTCCCTAGAATAGTAATACCATTGACTCATATGATATGCAGACATGTGATCTAATCTGTAAGAAATGGAATTAATTATCAAATAGATGAAGGTTTAAAAATATTATTGTTCCTCATATTTTCAAGTGTAATGTCCGCTTTTTATACGTTTTGGTCATAAACCATTAACCATTCTGCTGTTAAACAATTATGGATTACTGTGTTTTATTCATATTGGCTACGTTCAGAGGAAAACCTTTTAAATTCAAACTAACGTTTTGAGAGTTGGTTTATTTGGGCTCACATCTTCTTAGGTATTTGACGGAGACAAACCGTCCTATTTGTAGTCTTTGGGAGCATTTTGTATGACTTTGTTCAGCTCAAAAAGAGTAAAAGATACAGACGTTCTGAATTTTAGTGTCAAATAAGATAGTTCAACGACTACGGCTGTAATTACTGACTGTAGCACTGACGAAAGCAATAATTTAACCTTCTTGAAGTCGTTTTTAGTTTTTTTAAGGATGGTAACTAAATTCCTTCCTAATTGATCTCAGTCTCTTTTTCATATCACCAGGGAGATTTTGATGAAACACATATTTTTGCTTTTCAAGTACAAACGTTTTGGTTTAACTCTGGTAACCAAGAGACCAATGCTTTTCTGGTAAGACTTTAATCATACATCAGCTTTGTGTGAAGTATTTTGTATTTTACCATATATTTGCAATATGCATCAAATTAGTGGAAGCCTACGTAGCACAGGGGTGCGTCACGAATTGTCTCGAAATGTAAGTACATTTTACCATCCAAAGACATTCCATGTGCAAACTGCCTAACTTGTTAAAATTAAACACTGCGAGATATAATTTTTATCATGATATCACAACGCTCAGATGAGTGGTGAACTAAACAAATGCTTTTAAGTAAGCGTAAGAAAAATTGAATGAAAATTATTACTTTATGCTAACTAAGACTCGAAACCTAACAGATCTGTTACAAGAAACCCTTTTTGGTCACAAAGTAAGAATTTATCATCACAAATAATAGATGAATGGATTGTGCCTCTGCAAACATATGTAGTAGCCATCTTCACTATGGCCAATGGTAGATAAGATTTAGACCCAATCTAGGTATGTGTTTAAAATTAATTTCTTGACAATTAATATGCAATCTCTGTCTGAGGCACTCAGATTCTCTTGTCAGAGTCGGAAAAAAAAACTATGAAAAAAATAATTAAAACAATGTTAAAATTTACTGAATGGTACTTGAGTGTCCAAAATCTGCAATGTATAGACGGCAGTTAGTATGAGAATTGCACAATCAAATACCTATAAAAAGTTAGAAGTTAAAGTTTAACTCAAAAAAATATTGTTTTCATGTTTTTATTACATGTAAAATGAAAAAGAAAGACATTCGTCAGTATCTTTGTTTCCTGTACAAAAAATTACAGATTATTTTGCAATGTTTATAGAACATATTGTTAGAATTGTCGCGGATAAAAGAAGTAACTATCTCTCTCAAGGAAATGTTTGTTCACTAGAATCTCCGTGATGGTGCATTAAGTTTGTTTCCTTTAATACAATATCCCATTGTTTTTACTCACTACAGAACAACAAACTGATAGTTCGTTTCATTACAAATGAATGTTTCTGTGGTTAATCGGAATATTTTCTTTTTGTTTTATTCTTGGTTCTAGAGGTTTGGCGATGAGAGTGGTGCCATACATTCACCATTATATTTTAAAGACAATAAAAAACGATAGGACAAAGGCAAAATCGTTAACAACAGAGCAAGATATTTCATATTTAACATATCAACTAGTTTTTTAAGAAATTATTAATAGAAATGTAATATATATTTTAATGATTTTAAAGAGACTAATATCAACTTTTCAGTGATACTTCTACTGGTACAAGTAAATATCTAATAACTGCTGTTTTATCAACATTAGGTTAGTAAAATCAGACAAATCATCAAATCCCATGTTACTAATATTGATTTCAGGCTTATGTTTACTTTCTTCAAAATAAGTAAAAGGTTTATCATGAAGAATTCTATTCCAATCTCAAATCCAAGGTAGTCTACAAGTTCAATTTTCAAGCTGCAACGCTCCGATATATCAGGGAAACCCGTATACAGTTATGCACAACGATCACTTCACATCTACAGTAAAATTCAATAAGAACTCATTGTTCACAAATACTTAGCAAATCTCCTTCTTCTAAAGTAAAATGCGACTACAACTCCTTCAAAAGAATTCACTCGGCACTTACTAAGCTACAGCCTAATCTGAGCAAACAACTGGAAACCAAAGTATTTTCATTCTCAACTAAGTGTTACTTTTTCCTAAATATTTTTAGCATGACTCATCAATTGGAAGCCGCTTATTTCTCGTTGTTCAGTCTTATCAGTAACTTGACGATGAAAGTTGCCCTTCCGAAACATATTGTTTATTATAATCATTTGTGAACATCGTAAATATATAGATATTTTTCATCAAATCCTTGGTGTATTGTTTCGTTTCATGAGTAATTATTTACAATAATTGTAGAAATGTAAGCTTCTCACTTTGTAGACAGTTTTATTTACAGGCCTAAGCTTATGTTGTTTTTTCTCAATTGATATTGAACGAAAGACAGATGAAACATAGAATTTTGTGGAAACATGAAAACATTTCTTTTCTTATAACTTAGAAAATATCAAGCTTAGATAAGAAATAACTTCACCCTATGCTGAAGATAGGCTTTGGATTTCCTGACTTTCAGTACATTTTTCGAATGGATGTATTTATGAAGTATTTGTCAAGGTTTAAATTTCAGGAATGCATCTTCCCAATATCAGTACCGTTACCAGTACCGATATTGGTACCGATAGGAAAAGTAAAGTTATCAGTTTTTTTGTTTTTTTTTGGTATTGCACAACCCCTACTTGAATTATTGTGAACATGCGTTTTACTTTACACTGCCCGTATACTGTCCTGATTGAAAACGATTCACTTGTTCCAGATATTTGCTACATTTCTAACAAATGATATTCCATCACGATTAAATCGCAATTTCTAGACACTAACAAAAGGAACACTTCTGTCTTATTATCTGCAATGCTGTAATATTGCAGTGATGGACCATGGAGTTGTGAATACAGTGGCAAAATTGGAGGGTGGTATGGTTAATATTTGTTTGACAAACTTTGTGACCAGTAGAGCGATTACTCAGTGATTCTGACATTTCCTGTTTTAATCATAGAAACCTCTTTTTTATTAAAAATTGAGAGCTTTTAGTCCTAAGTAGAGTGATAAGGTAGTAGGTAGTATTTTGATCATAAGGTATTACTGTAGGAGTAATAATTTCCCTTAGGTGAATCTGAAACCATGGTAATGATGACAGAAGGTTATTTGGAGTTGCTTTTAGTGGGTGATACCATATTAAAACAATTTATTTTGGTATCTTTTGTGTATCTTTCATTTCACTGTATTTGATATTAAACAGATATCCAGGGAGATTATCCCAAAGCATAGTTCAATTAACATCAGTGGCAACTAGTATTGGGTGTCCCATTACACATTAAGTATTAACGGTGTTTGTCCTTTCACGTTCAACAACGTTAAAGATTTGTGGATGCCGTATGATGAATCACAGTGATAAATAACTCCTAGGTTGGTTAAAAATAGTAGACACTCACTTGCGGACTTCATTGTGTAGATAGATGGCCCATTGTCTAAAGTTATGTCTCCCGTCAAAAGTTAGGGTCAGAGATTAGAGGTCAGAGATGAAAGGTCAGAGGTCAGAGTTAAAAGTCAAATCAGTGAAAATCTGAAATTTGCTGTATTTCTTAATCCAAAATGGCTGTTTACATGGGACCTTCAAATATATGAACGGTATAAAAAATTTTATCAACAAATTATGTTTTTATGTGTTTTGAGATCAGAGGTCAAGTTCAGAGGTCAAAGGTCAAATCTGACACCGAAAAGTTTGCTTCAGCAACACCTCCTAGACCGCAAAGCAAATGAGGGTCAAAGTTGGTAGATACGTGACCCATGGTCTGAACTTATGTCCCCCTCAAAATTTAAGGTCAGAAGTCACAGGTCAGAGGTCATTCCTCAAATTTCTAATCCGCAAAATGCTTTGAAAAAATGTGTTGCGATTTCCTTCTAGGCAGAAAGTCTGGTCAGAAACTTGGTTGTTAGGTACCTGATTATGATACGTAGTGTTTACCCGATTGGTGACGTCATAGGTCAATAGGGCAAATAATACATCACGGTTGGATCTGTTAGTAAAAGGTACAACATGAGTAATTATATCTTTCCTTTTCCATAAAATGAGAACCAATATTTCAGCTTATGCAACCATGTTTGGACTGAGCGATGATATCTAATAACAATGTCATTTTCCATGCCTTCGGTAATACCCATACTCAGTATGTTTTTACTGGTACATGTCCTGTAAACACTATAGAAACCAATAAATTGAGTGGTTTACAGTACGTTTTGGCGGGAAAAGAAAATTGAGTTATGCAAATGATTGTGACGTGTTTCTTACATCTATTACAAAACGTCCAGAGTGGCGGCGAGCTAATAAGAGGAATAACGGAAATGAAGGGATTACTTTGACGCACACACGATATGCAAGGGAATACGTATTTTGACGCCCACGTGACTTCTACAGTCACACAACGCTCCAGCGTTCCTTTCATATCTATGGCCAAGTGCGCTGCGCCTCGCTACGTGCACTAATGTACTGTGTATAATGTAAAGAGCTGGGTGTTCAATCAAACTCTAGATCGACTATAATATATACATGTAAAATACATACGTAGGGCCTACATGTAAAAGAGCGAATGATTATGGACAAAAATAGGGGTCGAGATGCAACTCCGTGGACTCCCCTCTGGTTGAGTTATGTAGAAAACATACGTAAATCTCATTGATGTAGTCTTTAGACTATTCGCCACTGCTTTGCAAATGGTAAACATCGAATCATACCACACAGAGTTATAAGAAAAGTGTCTTGTTTATCATTTAGTTTTTGAAAATTAGATCACTTGCATCTTTGTGATAAGCTGTGACAGATACAAACTAAACACAGGCAACAAAACCAGGAATTACGTAACTACTCCATGAGAGGCACACTGGCCCCTTTTAACGTTACGGTTAATACATATTAAAATATTACGTTGGTCCCATGAAATGAGCCAATAGCAGCGATCGAACAATGAGAGAAAATAATGGTACGTTCAATTATGAAGGGAAGAACTTTCTAAAAGAGCGATATTTATATAATAGCACCATAATGATGCAGTGCACACTATCACAATTCTTTTACATCTGAATTATAAGAAGAGGTATGAAAAGTGTTTGAATACATACTGCATCAATATCTGACAATCATTATTTTAGTTTTGCTAAACCCTTATTTTGGTCTGTTCTATTTCGCCTTGACGTAAAGAAAAACTTTTTAAGTACAATATTACCTAGGTTGATTTTCACCCTATCACCAGATTTGCCTACTGCAGAAACAGGATATCGCTAAGAGAGACCTAAAACAGTTGAAGAAGAGTAGAAAATGACCATGATATTTACGAAACAAATCAGTCGTAGGTCATTTCCCCATCATCACCCACATTGTTTCTCACGATGGCCGTGACTGGCTTCTACCGAATTTGGTAGCGAAAAACAATGGTTTCAGTTAAAAGTTGTGTGCATAATTAAAACGAGGGTCCAGAGTCTGCCATGGCAGCGATCAATGAGGGGAGTAAACTCTCTATCGGAAGAGCAGTGCAGTAAATATACGGATGTTCCTTCAGAGGTGGCGGCCCTTTCCAGCCCAAGCAGACTGTAAAGTCTAGGAGAAACGCCGTCCACTACAGCTACTTTAAGTTAAGGGGAATGATAGCTTCTTTCAACATAATTAGGTTTCTTTGTGCAACTATAATTCTTCAGGTACATTAGTTATGTTTACCGTGCTATAATTTTTTTAGTCATGGCAGTGCGACCTAGTCAAAATTGGTTATGTAGATGAAATCTTCGTCTTTTTTCTAGAGGTAAATATTTGAGTAAGACCAGGTAAAGTATCGTAAAGAGCATTTCAATATAATTTTACTTACATAATGAATTCTTCACTTATATAGGACAATAAAAAGGGGGTGCGCTCCTTTGAAGACACAGATGAAGGAAGTTAGTCAAACTTCGACGTACATAGTTTACAAGCACTGCATTTATTCATTGGACCAACAGGATAAATTAATACCAATACATATACGACAAGGAATTTCACATTTTTTTTAACTATGTATCAACCAGAAGTACACATTATTAACGCACAAATGTTCCTTCACTGACACATAACTTCAACATCATGCTAATTTTGTCGCATTTTGAATGCGAACAATTTCATGATCATGTTGTTCTGATCATGATTTATCTACTTACAAAAGGAAGAATAAATTCTAGGTTTATGTTATCGTCTACAACGTTGTAGAAAACAATATTTGGCAAACTGCAATGCATAATGTATGCACCAACAATATTTGGCCCTTAAATCACTTTCGTTTACCCGAAAATACAGTTCGAAATGATCTTTCTAAGGCCATTGTCATTTTTTTTTTATCCACAGTAGGGAAACTTGACTGAAGATAACAAGTTCCTTACAAATTAAACATGCCGAATTAGCTACACTGATTAATCGAAGAAACTGAGAAGTGGCTAACATAAACGCCACGCCTTTTTCACTTGTCAGTGTTTAATTATTTAGTTATGTTTACCATATTGCAGCAAATTATATTTGGGTTAAAATAATTGAGAAACTGGAATGGTTAGTAATGATAAGAAGAACGTGTTGTAATATACATAACGTGATATCATTTACATTTACGAACATTACGTGTAGTACAGTGCAACTTAAAAACATCAATGTCAATGTATTGATTTCATGGACTTTAACGTGACTTCGCCTGATTGACTTTTATCTCATTTGAATCTTGTTCCTCCTCATTTCTCTTCAAGCACCCCTACATATTTTTTTTTTTTCATTTTCTACCTATACTTATATGTTTATGCAGGAAATAAATGCTTCAAATCAAATCAAATGTGCACTTGTATGAAGAAAACAACGTTTTCACTTGCATTAAACGCAGGCTTTCTTTTGCTGCAGTGTTTTATACTCTGTACAGACAAACCTACAAGTTTGTCCAAGTCGGCTTATCATTGCTACAATATCCACTTGTCTGGCAATGAAAAGTCATCTGCATTATACAGCCTAGCTCCGGAATTTAAATCTGGCCAGTTTTTGAAAAGGTTTTGACATATATAGAAGAGTCTTTATCCAAGCCAAAAAGAGCTTGAAGAAGGAAAAACAGCTTAACCTTGGGTAGCTAGCAATAAATAAAGTCGCAGCAAGCGTATTCTATTCCTGTGAAGTTGCTGGAAGACATCTCCTGTGAAGTCTCAGGTAGTCATTTGACATGAAGTCGCGTGAACTTCCTTTCCGTGAAGTCGAGGCAGATTTCTTCGTGGCGAAGTCTCAGCAGATCTCATTCGCATGTGAAAAGTGACGTCACAGCGAAGTCGTTGTAAGCAGTTACAGCAAAGTCGTCGTAACTGGTCGCCGCAAGTCCTTTTTTTTTTCACAATGGTACGTTTACCCTCCATTTGATACCATGATATTTTATCATCAAAATCATCAGTAATGACGTATTACACTAGATACCCTAAAAACTGTATCTTAGAGTTTGATCACTCTTTGTCTGTGTATTCTACAAATACGAATTGGTTGCAGATCTACTTTTTAACCCATCGTATGACTTTGGCATTATTCAAGCAAGAAACTCACATTCAATAAAATTAAATATCTTACACCTCACTATAAAAATATTTCGAATGTGTTTGAAGAGAATGTGGTTTCAATCAGAGATAGTGAGCTGCACGGAGACACAATTTATGAACTGTATTCTGACGTCAGTTGATCTGAGACACTATCTGAGACACTATTATCTGCACCAGAGCAGTTTAAGCATTGATTTTTGTAAATCTCAGTCTAGCTCATAGAAAAAAAAACGCAATATATTGCACCAGATTGTGTCTAAGGTTACCTGGTAAATGAAACATTTCTCAATAAATCTGATATCAGTGAGAATTTCACATATTAAAGTGTAGAAGCGTTGATAGTCGGAAAATCTGAAATACTCTGTAACTCTGCAACTCTGTAATATTAGTTGGAAATTTCCATGTCTCAGTTATGACTTCAAAAGACGCCAAATATTGCACCATATTGTGTTTCAGTTTATCTGGTAATTAAAAAGTTCTAGTTCATAGTTGGAAATTTCTCCGGAAAAAATCAATAAAAAACAAGAACTGTTATTGTTTAAAAGAAGAAGTCGTTGAATTAACTTTTCTGGAAATAACAATAGCTCAAAAAATTCTAGAAAAGATCGATCCAAATTGTTAACATTTTCCTTAAAATGTTTTTTTTTTCCTTTTGTTGAGAAATTACAGACATAAGGCCGTAATTTAAAGCTGGGTGCATGAAGCTCAAGTACACCGGGAAAAAAGGTTTCCTGCCATCTGGAGATTTTGAGAAGCAACAATTTTCTTAGATGTTCGCTTCAACCACTGTGACGCTCCGCTTAGCCAGCAAGCCGGATAGTAACCAACTTAATTAGTTCAAACAATCTCTACCCAATTTCTAGGCGCCGGTGAGCCAAATTGTGTTTCTCAAAAAATGTTTGTCATGAACTCGAAAAGTTAAAAGAAAAGAGGATGCGTAGCTTATTAGGATAATAGCATCACCTTAGAAACACATTTGTATATTCCCAATTTTGATAAATTGATTTTTCTTTTCGCACGAATCGATTAATTGCAGACATGATATCCATAGTTCAGTTTGGATAAATGCAGTTCAAGTACACCCGAAACGGGCAGGTTCCTGCCATCTAGCGCTTTTGAAAAGTAAAAATTTTTTTGTACGCTCCGCGCTAACCAATGGTTTTCCATTTGGTAATTCCGTTGGTTAGTCACAAACATAATTCCGGGGAAAAATCCACCCCACCGCAGAAAAAATCTTCGCACCACAGTGCCTCGGTGTTCAACCGAAAAAAATTATTTTGGCAAGTACTCAAAAGAAAAAAAAGATGATATGTACTACCACTCGTAATAGATTGATTTTTCTTTTCACATGGGTTCAAGGACATTGCAAACATGATGTCCGTACTTCAAGGTTGAGTATATCCAACTCAAGTTTTCTTCTGTTGCAAAGAATCTAGCTGACAACTTGCCTGCTGGCAAAAGTTCCCCTCTAGGATACATGGATGCTACTGTCATAAATTCCTTTGTCTTGTTCCCTACCGATGTGCATGAAGTAAGGTCAATTATTCTCAAACTTAAGAGTGGAAAAAGTTCTGGGTACGACAATATTACAAATGATATTCTTAAGAGTGCTGTAGACATTGTCTCTATGCCACTCACTCACATAATTAACTTATCTTTTACAAAAGGTGTATTCCCTTCGGAACTTAAGATTGCTAAGATTGTACCAATATTTAAATCTGGTGATTCTAAGATTTTCTCAAATTATAGGCCTATTTCACTTTTACCTTCAATTTCTAAAGTTATCGAACGTTTAGTTTATAACCCAATTATACAAATTTATCACGAAACATAATTTACTTTATTCCAATCAATATGGTTTTCGTAGTAATCATTCTACCTATATGGCTTCAGTAAGTCTTGTAGATAAAACTTCCCAGGGATTAGACAGTAAGCTTACTACGGCCGGTGTCTTCATAGACCTATCCAAGGCTTTCGACACAATTGATCACAATATTTTAATGAATAAATTATTTGCTTATGGTGTACGTGGTGTTGCATTTGACTGGTTTCGGAATTATTTACGTGACAGGTGTAATTATGTCCAGTTTAATCACTCCGTATCTCATCGCAAAGTATGTAATATTGGTGTTCCCCTGGGCTCAATACTATTACCGTTACTTTTATTTTATATATAAACGATATTTATAAGTCCTCTGAAAAATTAAGCTTCATTTTATTTGCAGATGATACTACAGTTTTTCTTCAAAATACCAACTTAGATCAAGTACTCACTGACATTTCATATGAATTTTCATAAGTATCCGAATGGCTGAGATCAAATAGATTATCACTTAATATTCTTAAGACAAAGCTTATAATATTTGATAATAGGATCAATGACACAAGTAACGTAAGTGTATCGCTAGATGGTCATGAAGTTAAAACATCAGATCATGCAAAGTTCTTGGGTATTACAATTGATCGAAAGTTAACCTGGAAAGAACATTTATCTGTAGTAAGTAGTAGAGTCTCGAGATCGAATGGTATTATTAACAGACTTAAGCATTTTTTACCTACGCATACGCTTCTACTGTTGCATAATGCCCTTATCCTTCCTCATATTAATTACAGTCTTCTACTTTGGGGTAATAGCAAGGTAACGTCACTAAGTAATTTGTTTAAGATTCAAAAGCGAGCTGTTAGAAACATATGTCACGCACCGTACAGAGCATGTAGTCTTCCCCTTTTCAGGAACTTAAGTATACTTTCAATTTATGACCTTTATAAATATCAGCTTGGCATTTTTGTGTTCAAATCTCGTAATGGAATTCTTCCATCACCATTTGACAATTTTTATACTTATAACTCAAGTTTTCATAACTATAACACTAGATCAAAACACCTTTTGAATCAACCATATGTCAGAACAAAACTTGCCCATTCTCAGTTAAGAAGCACTGGTGTCCAATTTTGGAATTCTTTACCTCCAGATATAACAGAAACCCAAAAAGTGCAAACATTCAAAAAGAAGCTGAAATATTACTTATTGAACAAAAACTCAAAATAACAGGTTACTTTTCCACCTTTAACGCTACCTTCTCCGTGTGTCATTTTTTATTCTTTCGTCCTTCCTTTAGTGTTTTTGTGTTTAGTCTTTAAGAAAGGGACCAGGCTCGAAAAGTTTCTACTTATTTCTGGTTCCTCTACAAACCATTACACTTGCACTATTTTCTCTAAATTATTATTTTGTTAAGCTATGAATACCTTGTCATTCCTTCTTTATGCTATTTTATCATGAATTTCTGTACCAATTGGAATGTCATCTATGTACTTTATATAATGTTATATTATGTTACAATGGTTGTAGAAAATAAACTTCAAACTCCAAACTTCAAGTAAACCCGCTAAGCGCCGTTTCCTGCCATTTTGAGGTTTTGATAAGCCAAACGTTTCTACTCTCCGTGCCCAAAATGGAGGCGCTCTCCATTAATTCATTCAGTTTACAATTCATCAACAATTCATTACGCTTCTCGCTTCACCCCTAACCACCTGTTAGGCATTACCGTTTTTCATAGATTGATTTTTCTTTTCACCTAAATTAAGGAATTTCAGACATTACGTCCAAGGTTGGGTACATGCAGCTCAAGTACACCCGGAAAGTACAGGAAGTACTTTCCGTTTAGATAGTCCTGATGTTACTCACCCCTTCCCTCAAGCTTTTCCTATTGTTCTTTAGGTAATTGTTCTGTAGGTAATTTGTTTGTTTCACCTGATAATGCTTTTTTCGTATTGACTGCTCCCCTTCAATTCTTCAAGCCGTCCTGAGAAGTTCCTAGTGGCTGAAACTATGGTAGTGGGTTGCCACATAGTTCCAAAAACACTTCCCGCAGATGAGTCTGAAATTTTTAGCTTCACAACCCCCCCCCCCCCTCCCCAGTTATCGACCAACTGTCACTTCTCTGGGGTTCACAATTGTTATGGTAAGAGGTTTATCCAACCAATTCTCCTAGCATGTCCAGTATTTACCCTAAAAAAAAGAACACTATTACACAGTAAAAACAGCTCTGACTTACTAATTTATAATACAAGCATGTCCTTTGTCAGACAAGAAAGGAATGCCCTCTTTTTGACTGGGTGAGCCTAGAAAAATCTGGCATGCTTTTTGGGGCACTAAAAGGTGGATAGCGCCACTATTTGGAATTAGTCTACTGTGTTTTCCTTTTTCCTCTTTAAAGTTTTTTTTTTTCTTCTTCTTCTTCTTTTCTTGACTCTAAACACTATATTTTCTTTCCTTTAAGCTGTAGAGGAGAGAGAACATTAGTGAAAGATACATCAGTACACATTGGATTCGAACTCATGATTGTAACATTTTTCTATTGAGTAATCATTCAGAGAGTAGCCAGACCTGTGTTGACATGTTACCATACAACAGTCTTTGAATGTCTACCATTAACGGTAAGAACTGTCAACGATCATCTACCATTGATCACGGCAGGGAATTGGATAGTTTATCACATGTATGCATACGCAAGAGCTCCCACCTGCCTATTGTAATCAGTATGAGTGGAATTAACTTCGCTTTGAATTAACGAAACCGATCCAGTAGCATGAAATTATTGTTCATCAGCCTGTGGTGGTGGATGTGAAAAACGGGAAGAGTTTGGTCCATAAATCTTCCTCCCTCTCTTACCATCGTTATACATTTGAGATGATTTCGGGATTAACGATTGCTTATAGTATAGTATGTGACTGCAGTTCGGCGGTCTGAAGGTCGGCCGTCTGAAATTTTTGGTATCATTGATATCGAGTGCACTGCTAATAAGGTTCAGCCGAACAGCCTCATTCTGCCGACGCTCAGTGTACTGAAAGTTCAGATGACTGAATTTCAGCTCATACGAGTTCAACCTACTGAAGGTCAGCCAACTGAGGTTCACTTTGCCGAAGTCAGAATACTGAAACCTAGACTACCGAAATATTGCTAACTGGGGTTCAACGTATACCGAAGGTCAGCCGACCCCGAGCTGAAGTGGAGAGTTACCTTGGTGGTTATAATGTCCGTCTTGGAACCTTTGCGTCCCGGAATTTAATCCAGGTGAAACCATTTGGCCAATATGTGGAATTAAATTCTGCTTGTTCACTAAAGCTGGTTTACAGTGAAGCTGAGAGGGTAATTTGGGTCCCTGTCGCCCAACTTACGTCTTTTCCAGTGCACGTTGCTCGACACAGCTGATAGACTGTTGAACTGGGCGGTTTTGTTTTTTTTTTTCATTCCTTCCAGCCTTTGGGAAAGTTCCCTAAAGACAGGGAGATTCACTCTCGTCCGTAGGAAGGGGACGTTGAATTACGGTCCAGGGAGCAGGTTGGAGTTGGCATTGGTGTAAATTGGTGATTGTCTGGTTTCACCCCTGACACGTTATCCTCCAGAAGTTATGGAAAAGAGTGCCATCCGAATCTCGCCGGTATTCATCCGCGATCAACATAATATGGGGTCCTTGATGAGCACACATGAGCTTCCTGATCATCAAACTTTGAAATTCAAATTCAAATATTGCATGGCTACTACTTTAAGTCTACTAGAAACGAGGCCATCGAAATCCAGTCGACCGAAGTTTAGCACATGGAGTTACAGTCAAATGACGCCGAGGGTGGGGGAGATTTGCGTTTTCTGGATAGACCTGCCAGGGATCCAGGGATGGACGGTGGTAACTTGACTGAAAGTGAAAGCGAATGCCGTCAATAACTCAATAAAGGCACCGAGACAGGAAGTTTCACATTGTAAGCGTCGTACCCGAGAAATGTATGGAAATGTTTTCTAAATGGCGAGGAAAGACTTTCCGGAACAAACGCTTTGGTTAAGAATTATTTTTTTTTTTTACTAGCATTCCGTAACTGTCACTTCTCTAGATCTCACCAGAGGATTATAGTGAGAGGTGTGTTATATGTACGCACACACTAGTGGCCCACATCTGAGATATGATGCCTGTTGTATTCAACGAGTTGAGTTAATTTTGTTTGAAATTATTACAAACTAGCAGGCAGATATGGATGTCATAAGTAGCAAGAGTCTGTTAGAGGTTGAAACCTCCCCTTTCGTGTGGCTTTGAGATGATTTACAAAATAGCCATATGTCCAAACATAATAGTGTGTGCAATATTTGTACCTTCAATTAAAAGGATATTGAACTTAATTTTATTCTACAGAATTCATGAGCTCAGCTGACCGAAAGTGTAGCATGCAGGGGACTAGCGTACTGCAATTCGTGAGGGTTCAACGTCAGCTGACTGAACTTCAACTTACTGATATCAGGTGTCTGTAGCTGTTGAGGTTGAGCTGACATAAGTCGTCTAATGAAGTTCGGAATAGCGAAAGGTTAGCCGACTGAAATTCAACCCGCAGGAGTTTAGCCTACCGAAGTTCAGCGTACCGAAGTCAGCCTATTGAAGCCTCCTTACAAGGTTCAACTGATTAAACATTCATGGTACTGCAGTTCAGCCGAGTTTCAATGCGCTGAACTCAGCCTAATGAGACCGAAACTACCAAGGTTCGGTGAACTGGGATGCGTTTTAATGAAGTAAGTCGTCTGATCATGACACTGAGACTACCGAAATTCAACGACTAAGACTCATCGTACTGAAGTTCTGAATTTCGCACTGAAGCCGAGGTTACGGGAGATTTGTGTCTCCTCTAGATGGCGCTCTGCTCGGTGAGAAGCAGTTAGACGGTAGACGCTTGACTGAGTAAGTGAGGGTAGGCGGTAACACTATATGACATTACACTTTTCTTTATTTCCTCATTCCTGATTTCATGCGAAAGACGTTTAGGCTTTTCTAATTGAAGGTTTTGAAAGGGTTATATTTATTGTTCGTTTGTTTCTTCTCTCTTGCCTTAAAGTGGTGCAGTTTCATCATTAGATTGCCGTCGGTTGCGGCAGTGATTTAAGTATTCTTAAACTAGCTGCACATTAGCTGTTTTCGTTTCCATTTGAAATTAAATGTTCAAATAAACTTAAAAAAAATGTTGAAGGAAGAGGATTTAGTCAAGTCACCAGGTAACAGTGGGACAGTGATCACATTTCGTGAGAAAAAACAGTGACTTTCGAGAAAAGAACTAAGAAAACCAAAGTAAGTTGAGTTGCACAAGAGTGACGTCACAAATACTGCCTTTCCAATTGAAGTGAATAGATTTCAACATTGTATATCTTGGCCAGAAAGTCTTGTAAATAGGAGTTGTAACATTTGAATTCAGTATTTTAAGCTCCCTGACATACGTTTTCGAAATCTCTAACTTAGATAACTGTCAATGGTAAAAGTTACTATTTTGTGTCCCCTTGCCTTCTTTTGTTCCACTTTATTTACAACGCAGGTGATATAAATATATATATATATATATATATATATATATATATATATATATATATATATATATATATATATATATATATATATATATATATATATATATATATATATATATCTATATATCTATATATCTATATATATATCTATATATATATCTATATATATATCTATATATATATCTATATATATATCTATATATATCTATATATATATCTATATATATATATCTATATATATATATATATATATATATATATATATATATATATATATATATATATATATATATATATATATATATATATTAGGTTATCAACAAACCGGGAAAAGTGCTCGATATCACTATGTATTGTGATAGAGCCTATATATCAATTATTCCATACACAAGTACATGGTTTTACGACACTGTGTTTCACGCTTACGCGATCATCAGGTAACTGTCTACTCAAATGACCTACAGATACATACTAGCTGCCTTTCTTCTTTACATGCTTGGTGACGCGTTGCCATGCCTACACCGGTTGCATTGACCTGAGCTTCTTTTGGTGGTGTTTGATTCTTTTACTATTTCCCAGAAGCTTGTGTGCTCTTTGTTATTCTTTCTTAATTCCCATATATACTATAATCATGTAATGGTATCCCACACAAAATTGTTTCGCCACAAAAAATTACGAAAAGGAGACTGAATTATCTAAGTAAAAAAGAATCAAACACCACCAAAAGAAGCTCAGGTCAATGCAACCTGTGTGTGGAAGAAAAGTTAGAAATCCTACTCCCCAAGAACCCCATCAACAAGAAAACCGAGCTGACAAGCTAATGTCCCATATATATATATATATATATATATATATATATATATATATATATATATATATATATATATATATATATATATATATACACTCTCTATATAGAGAGTGGTTATATATAAACATATATAGGATATCCATGTATGCAGAAATCGTTCTTAAACAATGTTTTCTCTTTTTTGTTGAGGCTGTGAGATATTACGCTGAGGCTGACTTTCATTGACAAATCCCAGTTTCATAATCCACCTTTAAGTACTACCAAAATGTACTGCACGTTCGGTTCATCATGCCGAATTAAAAACATCAAAACGAACCAGTCACGGTGGATGATTTCAACTGGAAAGAGTGAATACATCTTGTAGAATATACTGGTTGAAAACATGCATGCAGGGTACAATACTGCGTACCGATTATATCAACATACAGTGAAGATAACCTTATGGTTACAATTTCGACTGTCTAGACTAGTGGATCTCGTAATAATGACAAAATTCCGAATTTTGCCACTTTGACAAGATCTCCTAACTCAGCAAATTGGCAATTTTCCGAATTTCGCCTTTTTTACCAGATGATCTAACTCGGCGAAATAGCAATTTTTCGAATTTGTCACTTTTGCCAGATGTTCGAACTTAGCAAAATGACAATTTTCGGAATTTTACCATTTTGGCAAGATGTTTTAAGTCAACGAAAAAACAATTTCCGAATTTTGACATTTTGATACGTTGCTTTATCTTGACAAAAGGACACTTTTTCAAATTTGCCATTTTGATCAGATGTTGGAGCTCGGTAAAATGGCAGCTTTGTGAATTTGCCACTTTGAAGAGATGTTATCATTCGGCAAAATCACAACTTTCTGAATTTTACCATTTTGACGAGTTGTTTTATTTTGACAAAATGACAATTTCCCTTAAATTTGTCCTATTTAAAAAAGGTGCTGAATCACGAAAAATAAGAAATTTCAAATTTTTGTCGTTTTAAGGAGTTTATTAAGTGGTCAAAATGTCAATTTTACAAACATTGTCATTTTGCCTAGAGATGGTTCCTTTTAATTTTTTATATGCCCCTTTTACGTTTCCGTAGGAAACTGCTAGAACGTTCGAAAATAATCTGGGGTTAAGAGCAAGCATGGACAGTGGGTGGTTGCGATGTATTCGCAACCACATTTTCTAGTTATTATTATTCTCCATGATCAAACTGCTACAGTTATAAATACTGTATTGCACACAGTGCATGCATGAATTGATGTTACACTAACAACCAAGTAAAATTGACCTGGCCTGCAATATATGGTATTCTACCGTCATCAGTCTGAATTGAGTGGAATTCATGTAATAAAATAACCACTATAATTACTAATTTCTTGCATTATACTTTCTCTCTCACTATACAAATCTGTTCAATCAATCAAAGTGACACACCCTCGCCCTTTCCTGTTTGATTATGAACCAAATCAGATTTAATAGAATCTGGTTGTAAATCTGTAACAAAACATAACGTTGCTGCATAACGACTCCATAATTTGATTAAATGCATGTAAAGCAACATTATACCAATTTTCAAGAAGATCTGAATCCTCATTTGTTTCCTTTAAAGGGGTTTTTTCATCCATACTTCTTGAAGGGAATATTTGAATTTATAATGGAATACTGAGGAGTCTGGTGTTTTTCCAATTACTTTACAATGAAAAAAATGTACTATTTTGCGTGAAAAATGAAAAAATATATGGATCCTTAGGTTCTTTTAAGAACCCAAACTTAACGAGATCGTAATATAGGTCGAAGTTTTTCTCAAGACACAGGTTGCAACAATGTAACCAGAATGCTTTACCAAACTCGCCCAAAATAAATGACTGAAAGTTTCGTTATCCTTACGGCAAAAGGTACTCAAGGAGCAGTCCGTTGTATTAATTTTAGAAAGAAATATGTTTGTACCGAGTATCCTAAGTAGGAAACGGTATTGAAAATGCTAAAGCTTTGAATCCCGCACAGCTATATAGGGCAAAGTGAAGATATTGATAGATAGATAGATAGATAGATAGATAGATAGATAGATAGATAGATAGATAGATAGATAGATAGATAGATAGATAGATAGATAGATAGATAGATAGATAGATAGATAGATAGATAGATAGATAGATAGATAGATAGATAGATAGATAGATAGATAGATAGATAGATAGATAGATAGATAGACAGATAGACAGATAGACAGATAGACAGATAGACAGATAGACAGATAGACAGATAGACAGATAGACAGATAGACAGATAGACAGATAGACAGATAGACAGATAGACAGATAGACAGATAGACAGATAGACAGATAGACAGATAGACAGATAGACAGATAGACAGATAGACAGATAGACAGATAGACAGATAGACAGATAGACAGATAGACAGATAGACAGATAGACAGATAGACAGATAGACAGATAGACAGATAGACAGATAGACAGATAGACAGATAGACAGATAGACAGATAGACAGATAGACAGATAGACAGATAGACAGATAGACAGATAGACAGATAGACAAGACAGATAGACAGATAGACAGATAGACAGATAGACAGATAGACAGATAGACAGATAGACAGATAGACAGATAGACAGATAGACAGATAGACAGATAGACAGATAGACAGATAGACAGATAGACAGATAGACAGATAGACAGATAGACAGATAGACAGATAGACAGATAGACAGATAGACAGATAGACAGATAGACAGATAGACAGATAGACAGATAGACAGATAGACAGATAGACAGATAGACAGATAGACAGATAGACAGATAGACAGATAGACAGATAGACAAGATAGACAGATAGACAGATAGACAGATAGACAGATAGACAGATAGACAGATAGACAGATAGACAGATAGACAGATAGACAGATAGACAGATAGACAGATAGACAGATAGACAGATAGACAGATAGACAGATAGACAGATAGACAGATAGATACATACAGATACATAGATACATACATAGATACATAGATACATAGATACATAGATACATAAATACATAAATACATAGATACGATATGTAAGGCTTTTGCCGGTAGAGATAGTGCTCAATGTAGCGTTAGGCTAATAGCTATGCTATATCAGCATTAAGATGGATTGTTGCTACTCGAGTTTCACGTTTTTACACGATCATCAGGCAACTAACCGGGGCTTGAATGGTTCTTTACTTAAATATGGTAAACTACTCATGGAGGGTCCCTATGGTTGGCTGGTTTTGTATACCGGCGTTTGCCATGATGATGTTTTGTCTGCTGACAGTATAGCCTTTTCTAGACTTTCTAGATGTATCCCTAAACCTCCAGACAGGCAGATACTAACCGTATAGAAAACCCGGCGACCAACCAATCTACGTCAACAGCAACTCCAACCACCCCCCTGCCGCATTGAAACACATACCAAAACGTGTCACTAACCGAATAGCACAACTTTCATGTGACCAGGAAGCATATGTCGACTCTGCACGCATCTACATTGAATCGCTTAAAGCAAGTGCATTCAACGCAGACCCCCCATCCGACCACCACACAACCACAGCGAACGTAACCAAGAGATCGCACAAACGAAGGAGACGGAACATAGTATGGTTCAACCCACCTTTCAGCAAATCGGTAGCCACAAACATCGGCGGCACCTTCCTACGCCTCATAGCCAGACATTTCCCCAAAGGACATGCATTACATAAGCTATTCAACAAAAACAACACCAAAGTTAGCTACAGTTGCATGCCGAATATGAAAAGCCTCATAAGCAACCACAACAAAAGAATCCTCAACCGCCAAAATGACCAAAAACCTGATTCCTGCAACTGCCGTGACAAGTCCAAATGTCCGTAAGAGGGCGCTTGCCTAACATCATGCCTTGTTTACTCTGCAAAGGTCACCACAGACAACCCCACCAACTCTACGATGACGTACATAGGCATGACAGGAGGAGAATTCAAAACCCGGTTTAATAACCACAAAAAATCCTTCGAAAACGAATCGCACAAGAAAGAAACAGAGCTGTCTAAGCACATCTGGAGCCTGAAAGAATCCAGCACAAGCTTCAGTATTCAGTGGAACATCCTCAAACGGATCCCAACACGCATGACCGCCCAAGGCCATTGCAACCTTTGTACAGAAGAGGAAATGGCTATACTGTCAGCAGACAAAACATCACTTTTGAACAAAAGGTCAGAGATTGTGTCAAGATGTCGCCATGGCAAACGCCGGTATACAAAACCAGCCAACCATAGGGACCCTCCATGAGTAGTTTACCATATTTAAGTAAAGAACCATTCAAGCCCTGGTTAGTTGCCTGATGATCGTGTAAAAACGTGAAACTCAGAGTAGCAACAATCCATCTTAATGCTGATATAGATATATATGAAAATTGGAGTGGTCCATACACATAAAATAAAGGAGATACAAGCGAATATCTTTAAGGATGTCATTTTGCTATAGTTCGAAGTGGTCACTACTTCATCTTCTGGCAATTGCAAGGATACACGTGAACACAAGCAGTATTATACAGATTGAAGAGTTTGACAAGATATGCATGGATAGACATAGAAGGCTTTACAAACACAATGTAGAGTTACTAAATGGGACAAAGCCAAAGTAGCAGGACAAGTTTCAGGTGGACTTTGCAAACAATACACAAAGCTATACTAATACTTGGACGGGTACAGAAACACAGAACAATGAAAAACAAAGGGAACAAAAATAGAATAACAGAACAAGTAGGGATAAAAGGGATTAAGATGATACCAAGTTGAAGGGTGAAGGAGATTAAAATAACTCCAAGTTGTAACTTGCAACGTTTCTATTCATGTCAGCCTTTAAAGTTTTTATTAGTATGCTTTCTCTAATCTTATGCCTGTACCATTGTGATTAATTTCCTATAACAGTGCAGTGATCTTCAAAGTCAGCAAACAATGATTTTCAGTCTTACAATGGAGGTAAAATATGCCTTTCTGTTTTCCAAAAGAACTCATCAGATGCACATTAAATCTATCGATGAGTCGTCGGTTTGTTTCACCCACATAGAAAGAATCACAGTCGGGGCAGTTTATTTGATAAACTACATTACTCGCATAATTTACTTTATAGGGATCTTTAAACATGGAGGCAATTTTTTATGGAGGAAAACCACTTTCACTAGAACATTTTAACTACAACGATTATTGATACAAGATTTTGTCACTTCAGGGGCAGCAATATGGTAACCGGACATATGGAATATCGTTAATAGTCGTCTCTTGGTTTGCCCTGATAACAGGACCCATATCAAATTGATGTCTTAATTTTCTGGTATAGCCCTTCATTTCAAATAACAAATTGCTGGGATATCCATTAGAAAGAAACACGCGTCAAGAAACTGTAGTTCACGCTCGAAAGAGAGACAGCGGAACAAAGTCTGCGGGCGCGTTCATGTAGAGCTTTATTATAGAAATTTTGTACTTTTTGGTGCACCACGACTTCCAATTAATTAACAACCCTGTAAACATATACATAGATATTGTTGGTGACTTGGTCACCTAATGAGGAGCTGTTCGTTACGATTAAGGTGATGAGGAAGGAACATACCTTCCTTCCATTTCTTTGGAATTGCCGACACAATACCAAAATGAGAGTAGTGAAAGGAAAATTGGTTAAGTTAAACTTGGCACAAAAACAGTTGAAACAGATAGTATTTCTGTTTTTGTCGATAAAAATGATATCCACGAAAGGCCCCAGTATCTGACAAAGCTTTGAATAGAAAATTTTGTTAGCAATTTTAATAAAGGAGTTATTTAGAATGAATTGATTGCCAAAGTCAGAAACAACTGGTGTTTGGAAACCAAAGTCTGACCAAGCATAGCGTATATCTTGAAAAGAATTATTTGTAACATAGATATCATTTTTATGAAAGTTACATCAAAAAAGAAAGCATTTTCCATACCTTTATGGAACAACGTTTTCCAAAAACCAGTATTGTCGTCAAGACATTGTTTCACCCACTTACACTTCAGACTCATTGCAAATGATTTGACATCTACATACAATTAAAAATAATTTTGTGTCAGACTTAGTTTGCTCTTGGTTTACTGTCTCTTACCACACCCCCGTTAGTAACTTCGAAACCCAACTCATCTGGAATAACTCTTTTATTAAAGTAATTAATAGGACCATTTTTTACCGTTTCATGTTCGAAAAGGGCGTTTGTTACGTAAAGGATGTTTTAAACTATGATGGTTCTCCAGTTTCCTATGATGCTTTTGTTAACAAGTTTGATCTTTTCAATTGTCCTTTCACGTTATATTGGGGTATTATTTTGTCTATCCCTCCCACCTGGAAAGTTCCTTTTAGTTATACAGTCGATCCCATCATTTCCTTAAAGGAACGTATTTGTAACGATTTCTGCTTTTCTGTTAGAAGTTCTAAGTTTATTTACGAGAAGGCGATTTTTGATCCTATAAGTAAACCAAAGGCTGTTTTAAAATGGAATACCTCTTTGAACTTTGAGGACAATGTTGGGGAAAAATATTTCAGTGTCCTTGGTATTCGGTTAGAGAAGCTAAAACACAAGTTTTTCAATTTCGTTTTCTTCACCGGATACTTGGTACAAAGAGACTTTTATTTCTGATGAATTTAACGGATAACCCTCTTTGTTCGTTTTGTCAGAGGGAGGAGGAAACTTTAGATCATTTGTTTTGGAATTGTCATATTGTTTCTTCTTTCTTTTTAGATACTGAAGAACGTTTCCTCAAGAGAAATTTCGTTTTCACAAACGAAGATATATTTTTTGGTTTCAAAAGAATGATTAAATATCCTTACAATTTCTTAATTTTCCATGCTAAATATTATATTTTTCAATGTAAATTAAAAGACACGACACCTTCAATCGAGGAATTCCATTATAAGTTTTTATTTCTGTTGGATGTTGAGAAAACAATTTCATTTGATAACAAGAGCAAACGTTTTTTCCATTATGATAATCTGCTTAAGTTTTTTACTGTCTAAGAAAACTGCCAAAATAATTTCCTTTCTAAATTATTCTGATATATTGTATTGCCTGATTGTAAAGACATCATTCTGAAATAAAGAGGTGGACAAAAAAAAAGATTTGACATCAATCATATTAAGGCCTCCCTTACACTTGTCATTTACTAAAACATTTCTTTTTACTTCGTCAGGTATTTTTTTCTTGACCAGATAAAGCCGTAAAGGAGACTTTCAAAGTCTTTGAAAAATTGAGAGCTAGGATTCGGTAAAATTGACTAAGCAAGCTGAGAAATGAGAAATGATTTAATCAAAATAACCTTGCCTATAGGAGTGAGGTCTCTTGAAGACCAGAGACTAATAATATTTCTTAATACGAGAACGTTTTGGAACGTAATTCAGTTGAAAGAAGTCATCTTCGTGGTTGGTAAAGGGATCCCTAAATAGTTAGCAGGTCGGTAGGTGGTGACAACATCTAGACTTCGAAAATGAAGGGGCGGAGACAAGTAAAAAGGGCCAAGGGGGAAAAGATAAGATTTGTCTAGATTTACGTTTAGGCAAGAGACATCGCAGAACATGCGAAACAGATTCACTGTTTCAGAAATGTCATTGGACGAACCATTGGTAATTACCACAGTATCGTCGACGTAGGCCGAAATTTTAAAAACTGAATTGGCAATACGAATACCTTGCATAATGCAGTTAGATTTAATCAAAGAAGTGAAGATTTCTGAACAAGTTATAAATAAATACGGACAGAGGGGACATCCTTGACGTACACTCCTAGATACGTTAAAATAATCAGACAGAAATCCGTTATTAACAATACAAGATGAAAGGTTATTGTAGAAAGAGTGTCTTAATTCAGGGACTGAAATCGTTGCCAAAGTTAAAATAAGAAAGAGTCTTTTAAATAAAGTCCCAGTCAAGTCGATCAAACGCCTTTTCATAATCAAGAATAATAAGAGCACCAGGAATACCATTATCAGCACAGTAATTAATAAGATCTCAAATTAATCTAATATTTCCACCAACAAAGCAGCCTTTCAGAAATCCAGTTTGCTCGAGACTGATGAGATCGGAAAGGATAGTTTTCAGACGGGTAGCTAAACACCTAGCAACAACCTTGTAATCGATGTTTAGCAAAGCGATAGCTCTCCAGTTTATTAGATAACGATGATCTTTGTTTCCTTTGGGGGATAAGAGTTAAACACGCTCTAACTTGCTCGCCTGTAATGTAACTCTTTAGAAAAGAGTACTAGACAGAATTTACAACCAGCTGATCTACATCATCCCAAAACACACGATAACATTTGGATTCCATCAGAGCCTCGAGATTTATTTAAAGATATTGAAAATGAAGCGTTTGAACATTCTTGAAGTGAGAGGATCCCTTCACAGCTCTTTGATTGATCATCAAAAACTTTTGTATGTACAAGGCGTGTCTAATAAAAAAAAAGTATTTGAATTAACTTCCACATCTTTAGTGTGGAGGTTCTTATAGAAATCGCGTGCCGTTTTAAGTATATCATCAGGGCTATGAATGAGCGAACCATTGTGTAAAATAAGTTGTTTAATGCAATTGTAAAGATTTTTTTTTTTTTTTTTTTTGTAAATTAAGAAAATATTTTGTATTTTTCTCTCCATTTTTAGACCAACGAGCGAGAACGAATAACAGTACCTTTTAATTTATATTACTTTATAGTCATAAATAGATTGTAATTTACTTCAGTGATTCCTCAAGTTGATTCTTGAGGTAAGCAGATTGACTTGCAGCGTATTGATGTTCATAAAGAGCAAAATTTTGTAAAAGTGTCGTTATTAGAATGCCATGTATACTGATTCTTACAGACTGGGATTTCTCTCACACCGAATGTCAATTAGTCTGATCACATCTTTCCATCATAGTTAAAACTAGCTTTCTTGCCTTAAAATCAGTGTAGGAATTACCACCAGCGTTGTATAGAGAGAGGATCATCACAAAATTTTAGTCACCTTCCCCAAAAACAACACAATCCTAATCGTTGTTATTGATATAACTGTCTATCTACATATAGAAAGAAAGCAGCGTTATCAATATTAGGTCCGTAGATATTAATGAATTCAAACAATGTACCTTCGCAATAAGTATTATTATAATAATAATAATAATAATAATAATAATAATAATAATAATGTGACAACCATCTCCATCTAGTATAACATTACTGACGACAATAGAAATAGAAGGATTGGACAAAATGGCAACACCTTAACTGTAGTTTGAACCATGTGAGATGTGTGCTTTCTTTCCCCATTCATTGACCCAAATTGAACTGTCAAAAGGAATGAAATGAGTTTCTTAAAAGAAGAAGAAATCGTACCCATGGGTATGTGGAAAAGTGAAAAGCTTACGACGTTTCTTGCTGTCACGAATACCTCTTATACGTTAAAAAGAGTAACGAATGAGCAGGAACTCATGATGAAAATAAGGAGGGCGGGAATACATAAATAATTCATTTAGTAAGAAGAATAATGTGTCAATGCAATGCAAACTCATGAACGCAAATAATTCGGTGTTGTAAGTATAGACTATTATGTAGTTGCTACAGCAGTGGCCGCTGATAAGACGAGAGTGAAAATACATGAAAGTGGAACATAGACTACGTTCAAACGAATTACAGAACAGGAGGTAGAAAAGAGGGAAGAAAAGGATCACATTGACCGACTATACCGCTGAGAGCATTCTCCAAAGTTGGCAAACCACTAGGAGAAGTGACCTGTGGAAGATAGGGTACAAAGGACAAAATAAGACAAGCACACCAACATGCGGGAGGGGGTGCGAAAATTACAAAAATGTCCGCTTAATGGAAACGAAAAAGGCAAGGTATCTCACCAATATAACACTTTAATGTTGAGAAAACAGGAATTGAAATCCAACAAACAAATAACAATGGCAGTTAATTACATGCGGTTTTCCAGAAGCATCTCTCCACTTTCCTCCACTAAATGTAAGTTTTATGCCCCTTTTATAAAGGTCCTTCACTTTGGTCGACCACTTCTTCTCTGCTAAATCTGATCTGGTTAAGTCATCGACGATGAAAAAGTGTTTACCATCTAAAGCTGACCTTCTATACTTCATTATGAAAGATTTTGATTTGTAGGTCAAACAGCGAACAAGAATGTAAGGGGGTTTTCCAGGTGGGGGTCTGGAATCTCTGTTACCTCTCTCTATGTCTAGGTCAGGTGCGAAGGGGAAAACCTTCTCCTTGCCCAGTTCTTCACAATTCTCACTCTCTGTAGCGGGAATATCAACAATTTTGAAATTGTTCGTGAAAACTCTCCAATTTATTGGTATCCATGGTTTTCATCTCGAGAGCAGTTTCCAATGCCGAGACTCTTTCGGCAAACTGATAACAAAGGAGACCGTTTTCCTCAATGTTTTCTTTTAAAGTACTCATCAAATTTTATTGATCGAATGGCGCAATTAGTAGACGAACACTTCCACTATTAGTGTCCCAAATTATTGGTAGAGCCTCATTTCAGATTTTAAGATCACTAAACGTGATTAACATGATGTTAATAGTAAAACTCAATATTAAGCATGCAGTCTGAAGTTTAATAAAGTAGTTCGTAGTTTCGAACACGTCATTGCTACATCAGATTTGACATTGGCTTATTGGTAACAGTTCATCTGTAGGCCTACATGTTCTTCATGCGCATCACTTTTATTGATTACGTTGTCTATTGGTTTTTACAAAATTTTTTGAGACAATGATCACGTAAAATTTCCCTCTTGCTTGTATTGTCTCTTAGTATATGTATTCGGTGTAGGGAGGATTCTTTAAGTCAGGTGATAATAACAGAAATCCACCATTGGATATTGTTACTTGTATTCGACAATAATTCCTTTAGATTAATACAGAAGATATCTTTCAGACATCAAGCAAGAAGACCGTAAAGTGGTTAGCCTCTTGTTGTTAGCCAGTGTGAAAAAAACGAACACGTAGCTGGCCTTCTCCAATTGGCTGCTTACGTAATATGTACGTTATGCTTACGCTAAGTTACAAGTGCACTTTTTTTTTTTGCAAATATCAAAGAGAATAATTGTTACCGCAACCTTGTGACTCTTATCAGGGATTCCGATCATGCACGGGATCCCGTCAATACATCATTTTCGACATGCTGACCAGTCAACGCCTCGTCAAAATTGTAAGCTGAAATACTTCTTACACAGAAATGGAAAAGTACGCGAACGACCTAGGGAGGCGGCGTGTGGTGGAGATTTGGAAGAGTTGCCTCTTTCCCATGATGTAAGAAACATCGGAAAATTACATTGCTGGGATGCAAAAGTCAAGCATACACTCACTATAACAAATAGAAATTTGGAAACTTTATTTACATTTAAATAGGAATAAAGACCAGCAACTATTAGCTTCATCATTCGCCTTTATATTTATTTGAATGTACACAAGTACTCCACTCTGGGGAGATCACATTCACATATATTTCGTTCTTATTTTTCAGTCGATTGTTTTGTTCAGATCTTTGTCAATTCACTTGAGTTATATTCCATCACATATTGATTCTCTCGTCGATTCTGCTGTCGTTTCTACTCCATGTCTTTTCCTTTGTATTTTTTCGGTTGTGTAGATGCTTCTTTTCTCCTTCATGCTTGGTTGATCTGTGCTATTGTTACTTTCTTAGATATTAATGAAGTCGGATTCAAGGTGTGCACCCAAAATTTCCACTCTGGACGAGAATGGAGACTTATCTAAGTCTTGTCTGAAGTTACCATATTGTGTTAATATGTCTAATTCTATTGCTAGATCTATCTGGAAGACGTTTCACACGTTGCACCAATGCAGGACTGTAAATTCCTTTCAGATGTCATATTTATTTCTTTTTCCTTTTATGATTAAAGACAAGATTCCTGATCTTAATAGCAGTTGTTCTATCTTTCATATTCCTTTTAGTGACAAACTTGTGGGGATAATTACACTGGGGAGTTCAAACTCAGACTTTGTAATAGATGTAAGAAACATGTAAATGCTGACTGCTATGTTTATTTTTTCATGCTTAAAGACAAAATTCCTGATCTTAAAAGCAATGGTTCTATCTTTCATATTCCTTGCGGTGACAAACTTGTGAGGATAATTACCCTGGGGAGTTCTAACTTAGACTTTGTAATAAATGCTGGCTACTTCAGAGGATTCAGTTCTATACACGATCACTGTAAAACGGCGTTCCATAAACTTCCACACCTTGATTATATTAAAAGTTATCCACGTAGAGAATGCCTTGTGTAGACGTAAATTCATGGACTCGCGTCTCCTCTTTTCAATGATTTACAACCAACTTTGAATAGAAATGTCCAGATTTTTAATCTGCAACTTTTCTAAGCTTGCAGCCCACTAATTTTTGTGACAGCTGTTATTGTAATGCATTGACATGTACTATCAGTTTTGCTTTTACGATGTAAGGTGTATTCGTAATAATTATTGGCGTGATATATTTTAGTCATCACGAATATCAAACCTATCGCTATCTTCAGCGTCATATATATCATCACCGTAGAGGAAATTTAGAAACTCACGATCATCTTTTCATCCTTTGTAACAATACAATTAAAACATTTGATAAATTAATCGAGAATTCCATAATCAAGTACATATTTGGAGCACACCACATTTAGCACGTTCCTCATGGAGCAGGCCAGGTTTTCTCCTCCTCATATGAGACGTAATAAGAAAAGTCATCTTCATTTTGCATCTCATGCTGGCTTCACGCTCTCTCTCTCTGCATGTCCCTTTCTCCGTTGCTGTCACAGTCATTTTGTGTCACTTAACTTCGAACATTTAACTTCGTTGAAATGAAACCGCTTTCATACCGTTGTCATGAGCCGATATTTGGCTCATATTGATCACTCACTTGACAAGGTGTTTGTGCTTTATTTTCAAATATTTGCATTCTGTTTCACAGCATCTGCATTTAGTAATACTGGGCATGCAATGTGAAAATCTTAAATGACAAGAATCATTGTAGTCATGCAATCATGTAAAGTGATACATAGGATTTGTAGGAATAATCGAATATATATTAAATCATATATTACGTGATTCTTCATTACTATCTGGTCAACAATTTCATGGTCCAATCGTACTGATCACTACTGTAATCGATGACCCCATGCAATCCACGAAGGAGGAGTTTCTCTTTCTATCTGTAATATAAACTTTAGCTTTAGTACAAACGTAACAGTTGTGTAGATTTTGAGTAGGAAAGAACTTAACTAATGCCGTCTTGACTTACGTCAATGAAGAACAGTCGAGTAAATGTAAGAAAACCCCCATAAACCACAACTTAAAGGACGTTACAAGGTACTGTCATTGCTATGTTCCTGAGTCCATCCAGTAACCTCAAATGTCCTTTTACATGTAAACTGGTTGCACCTTTTTCTTTTCTCTTCTTTTTTTCAAGAGCATCGTCCATCAGAATCCGAATACTTTTGGTGTAATTGATCTATGAAATTTCGATATATCCTGTAATTCGTCTGATTCTCACGTTCTCGCTCTGGCATGATATGTGACAGGTATTTGAAACCTTGATGGATAAGAAAGCCCGGATGTAGCACGAGAAACTGATATCCTGCCATGTGCAACTCACACATCTGAGGAAAATCAAAAGGAAGAGAATGAAATCAGTAAGACTGCAACAACGATCCTTGACTGAGACATAAACCGGGGAATGAATTTGACTATAGGAGTCAACTATATGTAGTCAACTTCAGTCTTGGATTGAACTCTTCGGGACAACCCTGCTCCCCCGTTCAGTGTTCGTTTCTATTCCCTTCATCGCAATGCTGTTGGAAGCACTCGATGTAGAAGGAAATTGAATCAAGAGAACTAAGATACAACAAATCCATAGTTTCGTTTTGTTAGGTTTCACATTCCTGTTTGAAGACGTGTATACCTGCAACGGTTTATCGCCTGTCCTTTTCAAGAGTAGCCAATCGGTCCTCACATGATATCATACATGATAAGGTTCCATCGAAGGAACAAACCTTATCCAATTCAACCTGGTTGAGAGAAACGAGGCTTGATCTAGTTGAGAGTAACCGAACCTCAGTCGACAAAAACCCACAGTTGATATAAACAGAGTTAAACTAAAACCCACTTAGCATTTGGAACTAAGTAAAACCTTTCAACCTACTTGACTAGAGTCCAATATAGAGGGTGATCAGCAGTTTTATTTCATCTGTCCTATTGCAGGCAAAACTATATTAAATTTTATTCGGCCAATGTGATTCCTACACAGCAAACTTTCGACGCCGTGCAAGAATAGATTACCAACGTGGATTTGCTATTAATGATTAATATATACACACTTTCCTGTTTCCGAGCATGCATAGACTTTACTTTCTTAAGACTTACTGAGACCGAATGTACAATTTTACAACTGTACGTATTTTCGACATGTTTTAATTCTCATTCTCAAAACGTTTTATTCGTAGCTATTTTGTTACCTATGCAGTGCAAGGCCCAAATTACAACTAAGGGCTCTGAATTCAGCTAGCTTTAAATTGTTAAATTGACAACATGTCTGCGAATGTTTCGTCTCACTCGCCCATACTCTTGCTTTGCGTAACAAAGGAGATCAAATTATTAAGGGACCACTTATGGAGATTATACATAGCTCTGAGTGAACAGAACATTCAGAATTGCTGATTACAATTATTTGCTGTTAAGCAAGGCTCATGCCATTATTGGCATCGGTCTGGTCAGTATATTCCCTAATTGCCATCAAGAAAAGGATAGAACTGATATACATGCCAATGTACAGTGGTGCAGTAACTTATCTGGGCTATTGTTTGCTTCTCCAGCCTGGCGGAATTTATTTATCAGCTGTCAACATCAGAATTTATAACAGGGCAAAAATAACACGTGTAAGTATTATTTTCAATTTTGCATTTTTCAAAATTTTTCAAACAGTATCACATCCATGTTTTTCGTTTTAACTATTAGCAACTAATTATTTGTAACTAATAATAATATTTGTAACTAATACCTACAAGCTTCTCAAGTCTCCTGCATGTATCTAGCCTACTTGATGCGTGTTAGTGTACAACATAAGGTGAATAAGACGAAAAAAATCTGAAAATGCTCAATTTGCATGAATTGTGCACTGGTGTGTAGTGGAGGAAATCAGCTCAAACGACCGCAAAAACATCCGTCTATAATTATTTTTGAGAAATCTTTACACGAACTCGATGACAGCAATTTCATGACAATATTAATTATAAGTTCATATGATGATAAAATGATAACGCCTGTACTTACGTTACTGATGCGGTCAAATCCAAATTGATGGAAACGTTCGTCGAAGAGTGGAGAACTTTTGTGAGTAATTACAAATGGTTCCCACGTTGTAAGCTCAGAAGGCCTCCAAAGGCTTTTGTAATTGACGCTGTACACGGCGGACGTTTCGTTAATGCCATCCTGTAAGAGAAAATAGCTTTGTTTCAGGAAAGAATACTGACATTTTCGCCGCAGCCTCTCTGTCTCACATTCCGATGCAAACTCAATACAATTTCCTAAGTAAATAACGACTGTTATAATATTCATCTGACAATGCTAAGTGAGAACTTGAAGAATCATAATTAAGAATAAAATGGTGATAATATTATGTCTTGGTACCACGTGGGTGTAAACGATTTGGAATTCGTTGTAATGAATGAAATATGTGTGTGGTGTTTCTGGAACATTTGATTACCCTAAAACCAGTCGTTGGAGTTGACTTTTATTTCGGGGTCACTATTTGACAATAAAATATTCTTGGACATTATGTGCTGATTTGTGATTGTCGTATAACGTTTTGTGCAGTTAGATGTCTTGATGTGACAGTAGTTTCTACCTACATGATGACTAAAAAGTAGATATTTCTATTCCGTTTTGACCGTTTAGGCGTTCCATACTTACTTTCTGCGTTCTTCTGTGAAATCGCTTTTACGAACACCCAATAGCGCCTTGACCTATTAAGTCATTCCCACGAGTTATTACCTTCCGGCCTACCTCTTATCATGTAGTTCCTACGACTTAATGTCGTTCCTACCACTGATTATGTCGTTGGCATGAGTTACGTAGTTCCTGCGAGTTATTATGAGGCTACTACGACTTCTTTTGTCGATACTATACGAGTCCTTATTTGGATGCTATGACTTATCAAGTCTTTCCTACGAGTCTACGAGTTAATTTGTTGTTCCTACAACATTTTTGTTTGTCGTTCCTAAGTCTGACTTATTATGTCGTTCCTTAGTACGTGCACGAGTTATTTTGTCCGGCCTTCAAATTATTGTGTGGTTTCTTCGACTCCTCATGTGGTTCGTACGACTGACTATGTCGTTCATACAACTTATTATGTCGTGGCATGGGGTCTTGATTTAGAACATTTGAATGGATATTAACATATTGAGATTTATGTGAGGAATGGCAGAACAATGCTGTCAACTTAGCAGGAACAATCCTGTAAATTCTGATTTAGTAAAGACAAAAAACACGACTTTTTTTAAAGAGCCCATACGATCATGATATCTGTATTATTAAAAAGTCTCTGGTACTTTAGGCTTCAACTGATGGGGGAGCTCAATAAGTTAGTGTCAAAGAGTTATCCTAAATAACCAACCTTTATGCTTAAATGGAACTGCAAACTGTTATATTCTGGTAAGTCTATTCTTGTCAAAATTTGTATTGAGATGCTACGCGAAAAACTGTTGTTGGCGATGTTATTTCATGGCTGGGCATACATGCAGTTTAGGACACCCGGGATGTGACGTTTCCGGTCATCTGGGGGTTGTAAAGCCAAAACTTTTCTTGTACTCTCCGTGCCAACTGATGTTAATATATGTTAATATGTTCCCCTCCCATAAACATGACCTGCATGCGGCCTGCTCAGATGTCGATCCGAAATGGTGCAAGAATTGTTACACCAAAGTGTGTTCTCCTTTGCCGCTGGTTTACAGGTACAGTCGTTCCATCAAACACTCTGAAATCATTTACAAGATTTTGCGACCGTCGCGGTGACTCGAAATACAAATGTATCGTCTATTGTTTGGTAAAGTTTAAGGTACCATACCGTGACTTCGGAGTGGACGTTAGGTGCCTGTCAATTTGCACATGGACGTTACTCCCTGGGAATGCCGCTGATGCATTGTTTCAGAAACAGGGGCAGAAAATGTGGATTTATGCCCTAATACCATGAAGAGCATGTAAAATGTAAACGTAAAAGGCTGAATGGAGGCAAGTTCAGATCATTATAGTAGCACATCATTTCACAATATATTCACAGTAAAGTTATTATAACTACTTTTCTTCTATTTGTTCTGCATATATTCATTGGAACGCTACACTACTTAGGAGTGGGCACAAGCCTAAATTGCCTAAAAAGCCTTTCAGATCCATGAAAATGCGAAAACAGAATATACTCCCATTGAAATCCGTTCAAGAGTAGATGAGTGTGAATTTAATTTGCCAAGTTTTAGACTCAATTCCTATCGTCACTAAACACATATCCTTTTGCATAATACCTGTCATTTTAATAACTGACTGAAAAATTTGACTCAGCGGAGGGAATCGGGCTTAAGTTGAGTTAAGTACATCTCATGTCCGAAATTCGAAGACCTGCACTGAAGGACTGACTGACTGGTACTCACCGTGACGGAGAGCCATTTGGTGCTGTTTGTTGCTGCATGACAGTAGGGACAGTCGTCGATGTGGTAATCCCGCACGACGCCTTCCTCTATAGCTGATTTGAGTTCTGCTTTGTCCCTCGGAATCAAACTGAACGAGCGGCTGTCAACTTCATATACTGGATAAACAAGTGCCGTTTTCTGTAGATTCCTTTGTCTTCCCCATTTGCGTATGAATTGTTCTGTTTGTGAGTAAAGATCTTCGCTCGGCAACACGTCGATATCCACTGATAGGGCATAGTCAGTTTGTGCGTCCATGCGAGCCAAATTTCGCATCAAGTTATTTGGATAAGAAAATGTCTTCTGTTCATAATTCTTTGCAGACCGGAAAGTTTTCTTCATAATTTTCTTCATAGCTTTCTTCAATAATTCGCATGTTATATTAGCCACTCGACTGAAGTTTGGAAAAACTTTATGTGAATTAGAAAGTGGACAGACGAATTGAAAACGCACTCGTTTTAGGATTTCTGGTTGACAATCAGCGAGCCTACGTATCAAACTAACTGTCTTCTGAAATTCATTTGAGTGGCTGATAATAGCTACTGAGATTGGACCAGTCCATCGGTCAATTAGTGCTGGCAAATAGTGCAAATTGTTTGCACTACAATGAGTAGCAATTGTGACAGAGTCTTTATCAAATTCTATCAAAGGAGTGGTCTTCGAAAGATAGCGAACGTAAAAAATTTGATGATATATCGTTTTCCCAAAGATTGGTACAGTGCTACCATTTCCTTTGTACACCAGTATACGAAAGGTGGACACCTGGGGTTTTTCGTTGTATGTAACTCGATAAATTACACATGATGTCACCACTACTGAAATAGCTGTTATTGCAGTCACTTTGGAAAGTGTTGGCGTCACCATCTTGACTCCGTTAAATTTGTTGCTCATGTTTGTTGCTACTGGAGCTATAAAAAAGAACAAAAGCATTTTTTTTATTTCTAGTTATTTCATTGCATGTATTTCGTTCATACATACATTTATACATACAGTCATATTAAGAAGAAAGATGCAGTCGTACAATGCAGTGGAATGAACAGGACGCTAGAAAAACAGTTATATGTTTATCGCAGCTACCGACCTTGAAGGAAACAGAAAACACACAAAATCAAACAAAACAAACAAAACACAAAAACAAGAAGAAGAGAAGAAAAAGAAAAAAGGCTCAAGTCAGATATAGCATGCAGTTCAAAGCACGTAATTGCCAATGAGATGAGATTTCATTTTACAGTTAAGGTTTTATACGACTTACAGAGCTTTATATCATTCGGGAGATCACTCCAAGTTTTGGAACAATAATTATTCAAGAGAAGCTTCCCGTGTTTAGTATTACGCCTGGTAACTGCAAAGAGTCCTTTACTTCTTGTACGGTTAGGCATGTGAGAGGACTTTCTAGGGTTAACAATGTTACAAAAGACATGTGGTAGTTTATTGTTAACATATTTATATGTAAAGGTACAAAAATTGTGGATGTGAATATCACAGACCTTAAGAACCCCAAGCTCACTGTGAAGTTTATCTGTAAGATAACGACGGGATGAAAGGGGAATGGTTCATAGAATTGTTTGTTTCGAAGGACTTGTAATGGCTTCATGACGGAAGCACTAGCTACCCCGAAAATTTCAACACCATAAGAAACCTTAAAGTAGACGAGAGAATAATAAAGTTGAATAGCAACGGCACGGACAAGTGAAATTCTGAGACGATAGAAAATTACATTGTATTTAACGAGGTTATTACAAAGGTCATAAATGTGATTTTTGAAAGAATTTCAAAACGTTTCGTCAATCAGGTGTCCTAAATAGTGAGCACAGGCTGACATACAAAGTTTCGGTGTAGTTCAGAATAAAATGGTTTGGACAAAAATTAGCACCACAGTCCCTTGAATGAAAAATCGAAAAGTTGGTTTTGCTTAAATGTAGGCCCCTGGGTAAGTTTGTTTCCAGTCGAACCAAGTTTTGAGTTGGTTTAAGACAGTCTGCGCCTTAGAAACAAGTTTGAAACAATCATCTTCGTGAACAAAAACATTAGTATCATTAGCAAAAAGTCTCCAAGACTCATTACAGGCAACACTATGAATATCATTCACATAAATTAGAAAAATCAAGGGTCCAAGAGCGGAACCCCGCGGGACATCAATATTAACATCTGCATAGCTAGATAAGACAACATTAACATAAGTACGCTGTTTTCTCTTAGAAAGGTAACTAGACATGACATCATACGATTTACCACGAATACCATAACTGTATAACTTGGCAAGAAGAGTTCTATGGTCGACGGTATCGAACGCTTTCCTTAGATCTAAGTATAGACCTGAAACATTATCCCCGTCGTCTAACTATGAAAGTGTGCAATTGACAGTTTCTAGTCGTGCATGGCTGGTATCATGATTTTTCCTGAAACCAAACTGGTACTAAAAGAAAGTGATGTTATGATCCCGGAATAATCTAAGTCACTTTTCAATTGTGTTTTCAAGAAATTAATTTATACAAGGTAACAAGCTAATCGGACGATAGTTCTCTGGATACTTGCAATCTCCCTTTTTGAAAATAGGAATGACTTTCGCAACTTTCAGGGCATCAGGATATATTCCAGAGGAAACCACCAGGTTAAACACATGACCCAAAATTGGGACAATAGCATATGAGATAGATTTTAAAATCTTAGGGTTAATTTCATCTAATCCAGCGGATTTGTCATCTTTTAAAAAGAAAAATTCTTTGAGGATTTCATCATCAGTGACAGGTGCCAAGAAAATAGAATTTGCGTTACCACCGTGTAAAAACTGCCTAGGATCAGTGTTACTAGAAATATTATCTCCCAGCTTGTAATCAATTGTAGAAAAATAACCATTAAAAGGATTTGCAGTGCCAATGTTATCATTTACGGTTGCGTTATTGTGGATGATACCACTAACTACAGGGGTACACTTTTTTCCTATTAAGTGATTCCTTTTAGAAGGCCCATGTTTTTTTTTTTTCTTTAGGGGAGTGCTGCCTAGCTGGAAAAACCTGATGGAACCTGATGGATTTATTTAAAAAATTTCTGTAACTGGACAAGGAAGCATGTTTTACAGGAGTTCGATTCTCAATATACTTACGGAAAAGTAGATTTTACGTCTAATAGACTATTTAATACCAGTAGTTATCCATGGCTTTCATCAGGTAGCATTTCATAAGATTGAAAAGAAAGGTTATGGTAAGAACAATTACCTGTAAGAACCTTAAAATCCGAAAGCAGTCTATCATGCCTGTCTTAAGTTGTTCTTTCGATTGAGTGAGTGCACGAAAGCTTTAACAAATAAATACATTTCTGATGAGTAAAGGTTCTCATGAAGTATTTTTTTTTTTATGTGTACTTGACTTATTGAATGCGATTCAGCATAAAGTTATCCAACACCGTAACAAACATTAGCCTTCCTGTAAAGTAATTTATCCGTATTTCGTTAATATACTGACAGTGCAGTTTGTTGCTAAACCAAGTCTGTAGGTCACTTGACTACAGTCTTGGACAAAATTCCTTGGGACACCCCGCCCCCTCCCATTCATTGTTGACTATAGGATTACTGTTCAAAGTGTACATTCACTCCTATAGCGCAACATTGGAAAGGGGCCCAGGGTTTTCGTGTTATCCTCTAACCTAACATTTGGTATTATATTTGCAACGTACGACAAAGTGTCCTAACAATTTTGTCCAAGATCGTAGATCACTGTATGTTCAAACCAGGATGAAAGAACGCATTGTGGTCTCGATGTTGCTACCTAGCGCAGCGCTCCAACGGACAATAATTAGGCCTATGCATTAAACAAAAGCAATTGGGCTATACAAGCAACATTACACATATCAAATATGATGTCCGTTCCATCCATGTATTGCTCACATAACATAAAGGTCCGTTGTTCATCGATATTCTCTGTCACAACGCCTTAACACTAGTGAAACGTGACTGACAGATTAACGACTCTTTCTCAAAAAAAGGGTCTGACAAACTTGTAGAGGATGAACAGTGATAAAAAAAAATTTGCACCGTCCAGTTCTACCGTAATCAAGTTTTACTGTTGAAGCTAACCTTAAAGTCATCTTGATCTAACCTAAACCTCATAAAGAATAAGTAGTGTTCCTACTCCAAACCTAATAATACCCCATTGTATGTGCATGCCAAATTCAACCACTTACCATCAGTCCCCCAAAAGAAAAAAATATATATAAATAAAACGCCCCGACGCCATCAACAAACGTCTTTTAATGAAATTTCAAAGTGAAGAGATATTCAACCACCTGCTATCGATCCCCCGTATCACGTGTGTACCAGGGCATACAACTCTTAACAAAGATTCAGAAGTTGTTTATAAAAGTTCATCTTTAACCCATGACCCCACGTTATGGTCTTTTATCTCTTTCTCTCTCTCTCTTTACTGGGTTGTAATTGCTTTTGTTTCTCTGTACTGACGTATGTAACATATGCAATGGCACTCGCCTGACGATCGGGCTAAGCCTGTATAACTTGAAGTAACGGAGATAAACATGATTGGCTGTTACCGGCGGGCTCTCTGTAATCATTTAATATATTGCTCTACCCCTACAGAATACGGAGCACTCTGGTATACCTTTAGTGCACTTCATATTCATAATTATATGAGAACTTCCTTTCTCTCTGTACAAATCACAGTCACTTTTCGAAACCATAAAAATTATGAGCAGGTTAGGTGATGTTGTGAATTCCCTAACTAATCCCTTCAGAAAAATGATATGGTTCCCGCACTGCATAAAACACGTCGAGATCTTAGGTTTGTCGTAGAACCCTAGAAAGGCTAAATTAATTTATATCTGCCAGTAACTGTTGGTGGTTTAAACTGATGCAAACTGACAGACGAATATGGCCTTATCTTTTATTTCTGTTATTATTTGTAGTGTAACGTTTAATGTCCCCCCTTGAGATATACTATTTTGCAGCTCTTAGATGTCTATGTACTTCTCCTGATTTCTTCATTTTTTATCGAATTGCTGAAAGAGATTGACACAAATACATGTCACGTGGTATCTATGCGCTATCTGTCGTGATATTGAAACTCCTGCTGGTACCTCCACACTTGTCTTATGCCTCTAGTTTTTGTGAAACTGTTAATTGAACCTCGCTTTACATTGTAATGTTATATTGTGAACCATGAGTTTCCATTCTTGCTTTTTTCTGTTTCGGCAAGCTTTTCGGGTTTCGACACTGAAATATTGCTCTTTATTTCGTTAGTGCTTTTAATTTCACCTTGTTCTCATTCTACCCTCATCAATGTTGCCTATAGAGACTAAAGAGGAGTGTAGAAGGTGGTATTCCATGTTATGTACATGACGTATAGCGGTGTATTATGTTCTTTCGATAAAACTTTGTTCATACATTAGCTCTGACTTTGTAACACTACTATCCCTTCAAAATTACGTTGTAAGCTCTTCAAAAAAAAAAAAAAATGCATCCTCACCGTTTCCATACATGCAAATAGGTTTTAGACTTCTTCTAACCCATTCTCAGATTGTTAAAATTGGTAGTAACTTAAAATCTGTTATTGTCTTGACAACCGATATAGCCAATGGGTTGTCATCTGTCACCAAAATAGTTACATCTGATTTTAAAGCTGAAAAAGCTTTTCGCTGGCCTTATATTTGAAAACGAGTCATACTACCTGTGTAAAGCAGGGGTAGCTATAGCCCCTCCTCCCCCCCCCCCCCCCCGCATATGACTCTGTTGGCAAATCAGTGATTCACTCGGCAAATTGAAACATTCAATAATACGTAAGGTGCCAAGGGTTTTCCATCTAACAGTATACTGACAGTGCAATTTCCAGGTGCTTCAAGTTGCCGAGAATGGAATGGCGATTTCTTGTGGTCTGGGGGTATTGTTATTCCATAGTTTTCTGGAACACTATACCTTTCAACTGATGGTGGCCCTCTGCTAAGTCTCCCCACAACTATCCCATTATCCGCAACCCTGAGTACACAACTACATTGTAACTTTGTTTTAAGCGATCCACCATGATTTTTTGTAAGGTCCCTTCATTTATTTACCACCCCCCCCCCCCCACGGAAATCAAACGTTTAGCTACGCCCCTGTTTGAAACTAATAATAATTGAATAATTAAATTTAATAATACTTGAAAAAAACGTCGGTAAGGTCTAAAGATGGACATTTCATTAAGTAGAATAAGAACATCATTACTTAAAATCTGTGAAGTAATATTCTTGAGCTATATTCCGTTTAAAACTGATATCAAATGTAGAAGCACCATTTTGCATCTAGTTATGCTACGAAAGCCGACAGTTTCGAAACGGGAACGAAGACCCTTCTTTCACCCTTTGACCCTTCCCAAGGACAGCTATCACTCATCCACCAGCCATCGTCGTCATACAAAGAAAACCCTTTGAATAAAAATAAAATAGCCTCAGCCCTTGAGACATCTTGCATAAGTAAAAATTCAAAACTGAGAAGGAGCGAGCATTTCCGTCGAGGTCAGCGTCCACTCGGTCATGAATTTGTATTCTTCGAAAAGTAATCGAAATAAAATCGGATAGTACTTTTCATACATTGACAATGCAGTTTAACTAGCCCTTCACCTATTTTATTGTTTGTAGTAAGTTCGTCCTTTTGATGTATGTTAGAGCGTTTTCAAGTGGTTTTTTTTTCTTTTTAATTATCTGAGTTTGATAAGACCAGCCATTCACCGGTGAACTTTTGATTCTATTCACTCTCGCCACTGCAGTGGCGGTCCAACCCGGAGGGACGGGAAGTGGTATAAGATTCAGTCTTTCAATGAAAAAAAGTGACGGACTGAAGGTACGTTTAGTTTCCAATTCTAGCCACTCCTCAAATTAATTAGACTCGTACAAACTCGTATCTCAATGAAAGGTAAGGAATAATAAGAAGCAAGACCCGACAATGTACTTTATGGGGCGACATTTCCATAAGAAACAAAGGGTAGAATTGATAAGACTCGTACAAACTATCTCAAGGGATGGTAGAATAAATGGTGCATAGTTCAAATTGCAGACATGATATCTATATTTCAAGTCTTGATGAATACAGCACTATATATTGATGATCATGATCTGTCATGATCTGGGTGACCTGGAAAGCAAGAAATTTTCTTTTGCGAGTTGCAGGCAGGGACGCCAATCCAAATTGAAATGTGACTTGGGGGGACATGTTTCACTAACTGACAGGTTTGAATGATTAAAGCTTCCCCGGCAGGGTTTACTGCACTTTTACTGCACTGCACTTTTTGATGGCTTTTAGTATGTCGGTCCAACAAGTTTTTTTTCTGGATAAGAAGAATAATAAGAAGCAAAACCCGACAATGTACTTTATGGGGCCACATTTCCATACGAACAAAGGGTAGAATTGATAAGACTCGTACAAACTCGTATCTCAATTAAAGGTAAGGAATAATAAAAAGCAAGACCCGACAATGTACTTTATGGGGCCACATTTCCATACGAACAAAGGGTAGAATTGATAAGACTCGTACAAACTCGTATCTCAATTAGAGATAAGGAATAATAAATTTGATTAGCCTGAACATACATCGCCTTCTCTTTAGCAGGCAGAATCGTTCGGTATGTTAGAGACCCCCCTGGTTTCGATAATTTTATTTCAAAAAGGGCCCACATACAAGACAAATTATACTTTTTGAAGGAAGCGTTTAAGGCCCGTGGACTTTGGAAAATACGCCATAACCACTGGTGGTTCAGAGTAGGGGAAGGTATGCTGTGCGGAAGCACAAACGAAGACTGGGCTCTGGAGTAAGAGACTGAGCTCTTGTAATTACAGGCAGATATTTCCCCTACTCTGGACACCGTGATGACTTGATATCCTTACTCATGGCAGTCGCTTTTTGTCAAGTGGCTGCCATGAAGAGGCAAGAGGGGAAGTGGGGGTAGGCCTACATTCTGATGCCTGGGCGGAAGGAGCATTTAGTTGGTCAATCGAGCAGTCACAACTTTAAAACGTGATACAGACAAAGTCTACTTAGCAATTAGGGTATCATGTCAGATCTTGAGACAAAGTAACTGCACAGATAGCTTACGATTCTGAAAACGTATAACATTTTAGACATAAAATGAAAACTTTGAAAATGACCTACAGAAACGAAACCACATATCCACATTAAAAAAGGAACAAAGTTCAATCCCAACATCCCAAAGTTTTCCATTACCAAAGCGTAAATTTTACCCTACAAAGCAAAGTTTCGAAACAAGAAATTCCAAAATGTGACAAGCCCGCGTGAGAAAAGTAAAAGCAAAATTGGATTGCTTGTAAACAAATCATTGTGAACAGCTTGTGTGTTATAACGCGTTACATTAAAGTCTCGGCTTAAGGAGATCATTAGTTAATTATGAAGCTGAAACACCGTTAGATGTAATGGTAGGCGGGTCATTTTGTCTTTTGTTCGTCGGTTCGATAAACAACAAATTAATTAAGTGATCATGACTGAATAAAAAAACAACAAACATAGCGGTCAAGAGATGAAAAGTGTGAAACAGGTTTTCGGAGAGAGTTTACCCACAATTTGCAGAAAACAGCCGTGGGTTGGCTGGAATGGGAGAGTAAGAACAGACAGCTACATATCAAACATGGTTTGAATGGCAAAGAGATTAGAGTCGGGCGAAGGGATGGGTTCAGTCATAATAGAGGTAAACCAATAATCTGTCAATTTCAGGGTTGTTTCTGGCATGGTCACCAATGCAAACTTAACGCAAATCAGACATATAATAAAGTTAAAAACAAACCGTTTTCAGTATTATATGAGGAAACGCAGGGTATAACCAAATATCTTAAGGGGTTGGGTTATGAGTTTGTGGGAAAATGGGAATGTGAGTGGCAACAAGAACAAAAAGCGTCGGCCGAGATTGGAGCATTTCTAAAAGAGTTGTTTCCCTATCCATATCAAAGCAAATGGCCAATGTGTGAGGGGGAAGTAATAGAGCACATCGAGAAAGGGAATGTTTTCGGCGTTGCCGAATGTGTTATTATTATACCCGATCACCTTAAAACTTTATACCCTGAAATGCCCCCAATATTTAAGAACAGTAGTTTAAGTCAGTATTGATCATGCAGGTGAGCGTATGCCTAAATTTGAAAAAGAGAAATATAGAATAACATAGTCAAAATAAAATAGCCAAAGAGAATAATATACTCAGGAGCCCTCGTCGATGTTTGATTGGCAGCCTGCGTGGTGAAAAAGTTCTAATTGCAACACCGTTTCTTGTCTGGTGTTTGGAACACGGGTTGACGGTAACCAAAATATATCGAGTAGTCCAATTTATACCGAAGGATGCTTTCCAACAGTTTGGAGAAAGAGCCAGTAACCCAGAAGGGAACGTGATAAAGACCCCTCAAAAAGCATCATTGCAGACACCATAACACTTGTCGGTAATTCTGTCGGTAAGACTGTGACAAATAAAGAGCGCCAGTTACATGTTAAGGTATGTACGGAGGAAACTGTTTTCGCAGAAATCCACGACCCTTTTTTAAACGCTTGTTACCATTAGGAAATGGGATATATAAAGCTGAACCACACAAACGGGTGGTATGCTTGGACCTCCCTCTTCAGATTGGATTTTTTGTTTATCAGCATGCCAAGTTAAGAATGCTTCAATTTTATTACGATTTTTTGCTCGTCTGTCGATTTTTAGTACTGTGAAATGGACTGAGACTGCTTATTTAGCCGTAGCTGGGGAATCGGTAGAGAAGGTTATAAAACCAGACATGATACCTTTGTACGAAAAAGAGAAGCATGAGTGGTTCCTCGCCCTGACACTGTCGAACATAAAGAGTACAACAAACGCACCACGGGGTTGTTTAAATTAGAATGGTCGCGTGACGGGATCATATCGCTCAACAGCAAATGTTATTACTGTTTCGGTTCTGAAAAGGACAAACTGAGTTGTAAAGGGTTAATAGAATATCGAAAGAGTTAAAACAAAAAGACAAGTTTTTGGGTGTGATTAAAACACATTCTTCTGTAGAAGCTACGAACATCGGGTCCAGAGTATTTAAGAATCAAATGTAGACATACTTCCAAACTAAAAACAGAACTCTCTTACTTGATGAGTGATGGTGTCTCTACGGTACCTCCAACTATGTGATGTATGATGCTAATGTATCGGTGAAGGGTCACTTTGCTTGTATATACTCCCAATAACAACAATAATATTTATAACAAAGATCGAAAAAGCACACTCCTGTTTCTACTTTTTTGTTCTTTTTTGTTAAAGCATATAAACACCGGTATTTTAGTGACATGTCTCATTTCGAATCATGGACCCACTCCTCAAACATCCGTTCACTAGTGAGGTCGCAGGTCCAACCCAATGTGGGAAAACAATTTTTCTAACACCGTTATTGCATCAGGCCAAAGAGATGATAAATAAACCCCCAGAAACCATTTTGTGGTTTTATGGGGAGTACCAACGTTTGGTATGATCAAATGTCGGAAACCTTTGACAAAGTTATCTCTTTATAGAGGGCGCACCACAAAACTTTATATTTATTATTGTACTTCATGTAACTGAATATTTGGACAAGTCTAAACGAAATTTAATTATACTCGACGATTTAATGAGTGAGACTTCTAACGATAAATAAATTAGCAACCTCTTTGCAAAAGGCTCCCACCACAAGAACTTGTTCGTCATTTTAGTCACGCAAAATCTTTTCCATCAAGGTAGAAAAAGTAGAACCACTAGTCTCAAGGCTCATTATTTGATATTATTTAAGAACCCCAGGGACGTATCTCAAATTCCCTACTTAGCGCGTCAAATGTTTCTTGAAAAGCCGAAACATTTACAGGAAGCTTACACAGACGCAACGAACAAAGTTTATGATTACCTGTTTGATTGATCTGAAAAGTGATACTCCAGAAAACTTTGGATTGAAAACTCAGATATTTCCCGGAGAGGATCAATACGTATACGTTAAAAAGTGAATAAAAGGATTTACAGTCAAGTTGATCACAATTTATCGCCATGCGGCGTTGGAAGAAACATTGTCCATATCTGCAAGTTCTTGTGCACGGGTCTCCCAAGCAAAGACGGCATCATCCATGGAGCGTCAAACGATCTCATCACGTGTATATGCGAGGGCGCATATACATGCGAAATGGTAATATGACCCCTCAAAAAAAAAAAAAAAACACCAAAAGAAGAGGTTCGCCAAGCATCCGACTATGATGAGACGATACACCGACGTGCTACAAAGCGTTTTGGTCTATGAGTCAAAACCGAGAGAACCGTCCACTGTCCGCATTGAGGCTAAAACAAGTTCGGACAATGTACAAACGGGAGTTACATCGCAGAAACACGTCATAGGTCGAGACGTCATAGACACAGTTCCGAAAGCCTACAAAAGCAAAGTGATACAATTATTTTAAAAAATGGCTTCGAGTGACAGTGTACTCGGTTGGAACGAGGAAGGTGACTTGACTGTCAACGATAGAGTCGTTAACGGTTCTCATATTGTGGATTTGGCCAACGATGTCATGCGCAAGCGCTAACCAGTGATACCTACATGGGCGGAAGAGTTTTATAGGGTAAAACTACCACAACCGGTGTCCCTCGAAGATGACTGTGAATACTCAGTGAAATGATTTACCCTCACCAGTGGTAGGACTATAATGTACACGACGATTCCAAATATTCTTACATGAACGACGGAGTCGATTGGTGGCCAATCATTACACCCCCCGGACATTACCCCGACATAAAATCTATCTTGGATTCTTTGGAAACAAATTATAACGACAGGATAATTTATCGGTACAATTCCAAAACGAGAAACCTCAGAGATCTCCTCGCAACCAGAATGTCACGAGCGTTTTGAAGGTAGTTTGGCTAAAATATTAGGCTTCTCGGAGAACACGACGGTATCTCGCACAACTGCTATGCAGCATCCGGTTGATCTGAAATACATTCACAACCTCTAGGTATATTGCGACGTCGTAGAACCACACGCGATCGGTCATTCAAAAGTGCCTCTGGTTCGTGTCGTCAACGTCAGTAGAGACTACGGAGATGATGTGAGTGCGACTTTCCCTCATATTTATCACCATCCTGTGAAGCAGAAATATTTTGCCACCATTGAAATAGATATAAGGGACAAAGCAGGACCCAAGATACTATTTGTACGTGGGAGTGTCATCACAACACTTCACTTTCGATTACGAAGAGCTCCACATTTCGTCTGAAAATTTTAAAATGCATCGACGACATTTTCATACCAACCCACGTGACTATGAGGATTGCTGCTTACATCAGACAGGTCTCGGACTTCCGGTATCTCGTGGTGTTGCCGTACAGCGAGGGATGGACATTGCGGGGGATTTGCTCGACGGTAGATCGTTAAATGACTGTTCCAAAACCTATCGAGTTTTACTTGGCCGGTTCCTCCGAGAAATATGTTGACCTCGCCCAGACGCAATTGTACGTTAAAGCTAAGGTCACTTTGGCTGACGACGGTAACATACCCGCGGCGGCAAAGGATGAAGGCAATCACATCACTCGTCACGACTACCCCAAAGGGTACACACACTTTGTGGCCGTTCGTTCGATTGTTTAATTGCGATTTAGTTAAAGGTGACCGTTTATTCGATGTTTTAAATACATAAATGCAATAAGACGTAAAAATGAAAATAGACTGTGTGTATTATCTTCTTTTGTTTATTTGAATTTTATATAACGACATGAGAACAAACTCACAACCAATCACAACGTACATTTAATATTGACAGAACTATAGTTGACCTGGCCCAACCACCGCGTTACATACTCTTCGTAAAGTTATGTGATTGTAAAACGTTTCAGGTTTGTCAGTTCCATCGCGTCAGCCGCCAGCTGCGTCGTCTTCCATCAAGTAGATCTCAGCTCCTCTACCAGCGCTTTCAGTGCTTCTGCATCTGTAGACTCCCCCATGTAATCTCTGGTCGCCTCGATGATCCAGTCGTCTCGAATCAAGTGCTGCATATCTCTAAAATAACCCGAGTTCATATTCTCAATCGAACCAAAGTTGAGACAGACATGATCCATTTGAGACGCGCCCAGTTCATTTCACAACCTTCACAGTCTTTAACGAACCATTGGTAAATGATTCCTTTCCAGCATGGAAGTAAATGTATACATCGCGACATGTTTTGTCATCTCCGTCAAATCTGTGAAGAAATCATTCATAGGTTTTTCTTACAGTAACTGTTTTACTGCAGCGTCGATGAGATTAACTCTCTCGTAAAGATTGCGCCACTCTTCTTCTCTAAGATTTATGCCTTTCTTCCCGACTAGGAGTTTATCTTTAGTATCCCCGCCTTAGTATTCTCGGATGTTGACATAAAGGATAACACGGAAAAGTTTTACAACGACAAAACGCTTACCGCCTAACGGGAATCGGTTCGTGCTCTCCCCCATCAATCGTTAGTTAGGTTTAGAGGCTCCTGTTGTGTCAACGATCACGCCTTCGGGTTTGGGTGGAGGGTTGGTCTGTGACAGTTCTCCAATTGGTGATTGTGTTGCTGATTTTTTAGTGACCCCGTTCGCTGCAACGTAAGCTGCATCCTCTAGTTCGGTCAAATCCCATTCGGGACGTTAAAGGGTAGTGCGTTGCGCCCAAAGCGCGCGAAACATTTTGGCAATTTAAGATGTGTAGATGTGTCTAACGTTGGTATATGAACACCTAAATTCGTCACCCAGAGTTCCTTTATTAACATTTATCAGCCTAGCATTAGCCACTCACCAAACCTGTGGGGCAATATTTGTTACCACGTTACTAAGGCCTCCCACAATTCATACTGCGAGCCAGAACATAATTGATTTTACAAAATGTGAGCGGGGGCGACATTTGTTATCATGTCCTTACCTATCGAAATGGGGGTGTGTTCCCCCCCCCCACCCACGGGTAACGCCCATGGTTGCAGGATATTGTCATCACAATATCTAATAAAATGCTTTACTTGTTCAAATAATTATTGTCGTCTTCGGTTGCAATAATGCTCCCCGAGGCAGTATCGTTATAGCAAATTTATAATCAATGCGGAAAAACTACCACATAATGACCGAGCCCTAGGTTTATACACAGCAAACAAGAAAAGGACTAATATTGTGATGGTGATGATGAATTGCGGTACCATTTACCATACAATTAGATGAGTTAATCCACACAATTAGATGCGTTAATCCGCTGAGTGACTGGTAAGATAATTAAATATCCATAAAAAAAATTGATTTGAGATTCTTTTCGAATAATTAGGGAGCAAAATATGTGGATGCATTGAACTGAAGACAGAAGAGAAATCAAAGTAAATAATCCTAGCCAAATGACATGAGTTATGTAGTCAAGGTAAATGACACTTAATACAATCAAACAAACAAAAAACATACATACGTACGTACGTAGGTACGTACATATATACAACATACATACATACATACATACATACATGCATACATGCACACATGCATACATGCACACATGCACACATGCACACATGCATACATGCATACATGCATACATGCATGCATGCATGCATGCATACATGCATACATGCATACATGCATACATGCATACATGCATACATGCATACATGCATACATGCATACATACATACATACATACATACATACATACATACATACATACATACATACATACATACATACATACATACATACATACATACATACATACATACAAATGAAAGCATCACTTTTCAAGTGGGGTTTAACTTAGCCTTAGATATTGCAACACTTCAACTAAACTTGAGGCTGTCTGGAAGGGCGTTCCACGACTTAGGACCATAAAAGGAAGAAGGCCTAGTGTCAGCAAATGCGGAATTTCGTGTGAGTGGTTCAGTAAGACATGCAGTATTGACTATTGGTCATGGGATCGTGATATGTACTTTGATTTAAAAGCTTAAGGCAGTAATTTGATAGGTGCGAATATCTTTCATTTTAAGACAGTATTTTTACACTGAGCCAGAAAATCAAATCAGTATAAATTGACTGGACGGCCAAACGGTTGACAAAATATCGAAAACATGGTCAATGCGCACGTCGAGTGGCGGCTTTGGCGTATCTTTCGTGGAAATGGGTGAAGAGACTCAACTGCCCCCCCCCCCCCCCTCCGTCATCACTTACATGCTAGGAATTTGTAGGGCCAACAAAAAAGTCGAGACAATTCTCACATTCAAATATCTGGAAGGGGAGTGTATAATTCTCCTCCAGATTTTGTGATGTGTGATCTTTTCCGCTGCTTTCTCTCCCCTGAGACACTGAAGAAAAACAAAGGTACCAGTGCAACACATATTCCAGCTTTAACTTAGTACATATTTACAGGTATGCATGCTCGGCCTTTTAACAACAGCAGTGAGTGCGAACCGTCTTTAAAGCAGAATCTACAGCATGGAGAAAGGCAAGTGAGACAAGTACAAGAACGATCTAAGAAGTACAAATAGTGATGATATAGCCCTGCAGCGGAATAAATTTCCATAAAAACGCTATGAAATGTGACTCGACAAGTCTCCCAAAGAGGTAATAAACCTGTATCAAGTATTGTCTCGCTAGTTGCTTCGAAACTGGTGGACAACTCGACGCCTTTGTGCCTAGCATGGCTCCACGCAGTACTGCTTCACACTACCTTCTGTGTCGGTACAACATGTGGTACAACCTGAAGCCAACCAGGTACTACTTGAATGCTAATGGCTTCATTTCATTTCATTTGATTGGGCACGTTTTACTGTAGTTCTCTCGTGTTTTATTTCAGTGGTGGAAGCACAATATACAGCACTGAATACTAGAGTTCTCTCAGACACTCTAAGCAGTACAGTCTTGCATGTGCAAAATGTAAGCGATAAGCTTCAGCAGTTTAACATCAATATGAGAGAGATCAAATATATTTTTCTCTCTTCCAGCGTAATATCAAAACAATGAATTGGGGAACGGGCAACAGGAAACGGCACTCCCTTCCCCCAAAGGCAACTCCTAGGATAAAAAGATGCCCCAAGATTTGCTTACTCCCAACAACTAAGACCTGCCTATCAGGCACTACAATTCCGTATTTGCAGGGCAATGCAGTTCTAGTTATTAGAGTATCTCCTCGTCATGCAGGCTGTTTGGGCCATGCTACACATCTTGCACTCCATACTTTTAGAGAAAACAAACCTTTCACTTTGATAAGTTTCCTCCCAGCCGCCATTAAACTGAGCAATGCTTCATAGTCTCTTCTCGTGTCGGTTTTAGATTCTTCTGTTTTATTTTTCCCTAAATTTGTCCATCTTGACATCTTTGTTTACGATCATATTTTTATGTTCATCTGCAATTTGTCTTACCGTATCAATTTTAAACTTTCACCTTCGCGGAGCGCTTGGACCGATTCTGTTTCCAGTTTTTGTTGCGGCATTGACTGAATTGAATGTCCTACCAATCTCTTCTTCATTTCCATTGTTCTAAGGTGAGTTAATAAATTATAGGCATGGAACCGATCAAGCACATCAAGGTCCTGTTTGCTGCAGGGCCTGTATCTACAGGTAATGGCAGGCTGAAATGTACATGAGCTATGCTTACTGACTCAAATGTTGACATACAGTGTCTCTGATTAATGGATTATAAAATACAAAAACACGAAGAAAGTTCCATAATGGACTTGGCGTTAATATTAACACGACGATTTATGAATTTCAATATGCTTAAATGAATAGCTGGGATGCTTGACATTAGTAAATTTATTCCAAAATTGCCCTAAACTGGTTCAGAAATAAAATTGGTTACATGCAACGATGTGCAATTTTAAATAAGGATTACTTGTTCACTCATTACCGGTATATGTTTAGCAAAGTTGTTCACCAATTGGAAAATGATCATGAGACATGCAAAGGACGTTGAATGTATTTAATTCATGAATGAAACGAAAACTTATTGTGAGTTAAGTCAGCGATTTCCTGCCAGGTCGAAAGAAATGCATTGGGGAAAAGCATTTAGTAAACACAAACAAAATGTATAAGCAAACAAAGTACACAAAAACTTACTTTGGAGCAAGTCAGCAAATTTTCGGTGTTGACATGCAGTAATGAACAGCTGAGTAACACTGAAAGTATCTTCGACTTACCCAAGCTATGAATGTGTTCTTGAGAAATCAGCCTAATCAAGGGGCTGTTACACGTAATGCAAAGATGAATCATAGTGTGCTACTTAATCATTTTATCATGTTTTGTGATATCAGCAAATAATTGAAGACTTACATTTAGACCGTCAGATTGTCGACCAACAGTTGCTGAACTCCTCTGTTTTCCAACTGAGTTACATGTTCAAAAGATGCGGAATGTTTGAAAAGTCACCGCCATATACTTGTGTTATATTTGGATGCAGTGGTTCTTCTCTCTGTACGAGAGATTGCTATACCAGCAGAAATCGAACGAACTTATTTTTTACAAGAACATTATAGATACATAAATTCAATACAACACCGGTGGCATATTTGTTCTGGGCATATACCGGTACATTTAGCTGGAGACAATTACAGCAATATGTAAAGTTTAAAATGCTTAAAATAAAATAAAGAAAAATGCCTTATCTGACTTACTTAAAATGAAATTGCAATGTACTCAGTCTTCCTGAGTATCATTCCAGTCTATGTTTACATTTGAAGAGAACACAACAAATTAGTTGTTTTTTTTTTTTTTTTTTTTTTCTCGTAGAGGAGAGTCACGCGAGAGTAGTACTCACCACCAAATTGTGCGGTTCCTTCGATAACACAACAATCTCGGATACAACGCGAAATGTATTTTGTGTAACTATGTACGGTTGTGTGCATATGCAAGCAAGGTGAAATCGACAGGTTCCTTCAGCTCAGTCTTGCTGCCTCTAATAAAAGTAAATTCGTTATGACTGGCGTTTATACCTTTATCAGCCATTCCAAGGGGAAAAATGAAAGGGCAAATTGAAGTTGAACGGATTAAAGTAAGAGCTTGCTGCGCTAAATCACTGGATAACATTTTTAAATATTTTCACATTAGTTTGATTGATTTTAGGTTTAAACATTCGTACACGTCACAAGCCAATTAATGTTACATCTCACACTGGACTTGCGCTTCAAAATCGGCAACCCACAAATACCGCACAGATAGAGTGTAATGAACTGTAATGAACCTGGGGTCATCTGGTAAGTCTATTACTTCTATACAGTTGTTGTAAAGGAAATGCAAATATACGGATGGCTCCTGTCAATATATGATGTAATTACTTTAGTTTTCATTTTAATCATCCTGAACAAGCTCCCTAGTAGTTTGCATGTGAATAAAAAGTTTATTTATGTATTGCAGTTGGAAGTTATGCATGGCTTGACTTAACACATCAAACGCGATATTGCCGGTACCCGCCGCCTTCATTTATGATTTCATAAATTAAGTCCGTTTATGATAGAGGATTGTACAACTTTGCCTGGAAGATAGAAAAAGTGACTGTGCATTTGTACACATCGAAATGGTGAATTTTACCAGATGGGTGGACATTTGGCTGTACTCAAACTGGATCAGACGAGCTTACATTTCTCTTTTCCAATTGTGTTAAACAAACATATATGATAACAAGGATATGGCAGTTTTCTGTACCTTATCTCCCTGTATCTTATTTTTTTTCTGTACCCCAGTATCTTCAACCACAATCCAACACTGTCATTCATATGAATCAGTCACAGCGTGAATTATGGCAGTACTGACACATGTCGTTAAAAAGGTGCAGTTCAGCCAAGGAACAAGTTCTTCTGACTTGTTTAAGCCATCTCGAACTATTTTCATTCATACTCTTGACGCTTTGAAATGAACTTCTCATGGGCAATATGATATGTTTAAACTTCCCGCCCAACAGAGTTTCTAACACCATGCATGTACACGAAGGGCGCGGCCATAATGATGTAAAAGGATGTTAAGAAAGTACGCCGATTATGTAAGTGGCACAGTCTGGCATTTAGTTGTATAGCGCCCACTATTCATAGTTTTTTTTTTTCATCAAGCCCTTTAGTATGGGATACGGAAGCTGAGAAGTACGGTGGATTGGGGGAATTGATATTACTTCCCCATTTTTAGAGAACATGCGAAGAAGACATACGCAAAAAAAATCTTTTGAGGGGGTACTTCAAAAATGGACGACTTCGCCATCGACATTTTGCAAGATCCTATTAGGACTTGAACATACATTAACCAGAACCTCACTAAGTCTCAATTAAGTTCCACCATCCACGATTTCGCTGCAACTGGCCACTGCGTTGGTGGGTGGTACAAACCTAAGTTAAACAGCGCCATCTTTTACGGGGTTAATGTTTCGTCATTTTGGTCCATTTACCAGGAGGGTGTCACAAAATACTGTACCAACGATAACATCATTTCATGAAGAAACCCCAGGCTCATCGATTTTGGTTTTTTTCCCATTCATATCTTTTTTTTTAGAAAAGGGGGATAGACACACCCATGGTTTACAAGTCGATTTCCCCAACCCATCGCAACTTTCGGCTTCCGTACCTTTTGTAATCCGTAAGTTAAATTTCTTTAAAATGATGAGCCGGTGAACATATAGTATATATCGAGAAATATCGTCAAACTATTTGGCAACCTCAATTGCCTCAAGTTAACGAGGTTGACACCAGTTGGTGTCGAATGCATTACGATCCACTCGACCCCAACAACAAAATAATTCAAATATTTTTTTTGTGTATCGTTTAAGTGGCTCAATCAAATGCTCAGCTTCATTCTCATATATTTTTTTCTGCAAAAGCATCGGGACATAGCTAAGACACAGGTTTGCTTACCACGTTCAATCCCTTTTTCAGACTTGCTTAACGGGCATGTCCGGAAAAGATATTTCTGCACTGGTTCCTATCTTAATCAGTTCCATCTCACACGCAGTCGGCTCTTGAATTAGGACAAGGTTGACAAAATGATCACAACTTCGCTAAAACAATTTTCCAGTCATCAGTTTTATTTATATAATATTTCAAGCACCAAATTACATTTCATTATCAAATTTAATTTATCTCCAAATTACAATTCACACACATTATCCGTAATTTAAAATCATGGTAACGAAACAAAACGAACAAAGTAATGGCAGGGAAGGAGGACAATTTGGGGGGGGGGATGAAGGAAGAAAGGAAAGAAACATAGAGACAAAATAACACCTAACAGAAAATATTTCACGCTTTTGTACACGGTAACACAACACTGGTATTGCTGTAACATCTCACACGGGTACAGTTCAGAACACCCAAACGGTCTGAACAGTAACCACCCCCCCCCCTCCCGACCTAGGGGTATCGAGGTTTCAAGCTATAGTGCAAGTTTAAAGTACTAGTGTTTCAAACACTCTTAAGAAGAACAACTGCACCCCTCGCGGCCTTACATAACTGCTAAATAGATTAAAACGGCAGTGTTCCGGTCTTTTGGCTGAAATTTCGGGTCATGACAACACTATGAGGTAGGAACACGACACTCGGTCACCAACTGACAACTTTCCTGGTACTGTAAGTAAAGTGTGACATATTTTCTAGTGGTGCTATATGCTTCTGATAGCACCCTATCTGTGGGTCATGTCCCTATGTCCCTTCCCCGAGACCTATACTTTCGACTTTTGACTGAATGCTTCCCAAATATTGATGAGAGTGGATTGTGCGACTGAATTTGGAACAGTAGGAGGGTGAGTGGAAGGGATTGGGCGAGAAAAGAGCAGAGAATTGTGGGTAAGAGAGATCATAGATTTGACTGGTTGTCCTATACAGATGGGCATCTGGACTGAACTACAGTACAACACTCATGTGACAGCTGAATAACTCGTATGAACAAAAAATAATTTTAAAAAAACAGTCCATTAACATATTCATGTTTGAATACACATCAGTGATGGAGTGCATGTTGAGCTTTGAAGTAAAATGTTTATTTTAAAAACAAAAGAGAAAAAAGGACTCATCGGAATAAACAAAATCATGATAAGAAAACTACCAACCACCCCCCCCCCCCCACAAAATAAAGGAAAATGATCAAACAGCAATCTCAAATAAAAATGAAATGTCACAGTTGAATGAAGAAAACAAAATATAATTTTGAAATTGAAAGAAAAATGAGGATGGATGTACAGATACAGAAAAAGGAAAGGTGACCAAAAGATGAGAGGATCAAAACTGATCCTAAATAAGATTTGCTTCAAAGAAAATTCACTACATACACCCCCTCCCCTCACACACACACACACACACGCACACACATTTTGCATATTTCAGATCTGCAGTATACTTGCGGACGACTGCCATATCTTAAATTCCTCATTTTATTTTTCTTTTTGTTTTTAAGGTATGGGCAGGGAGGAGGGATAAGACTGGGGCAAATTTAAACAATTTTAGTGTGAATTTAAGGCCATTTGCTGGGAGCAGTTCTCTTACAGTAACAGTGGAATGGTCTCTTCTTTGGCCCCATCATAGAATCAGAAGGGCATCTTTGAAGAGCAACTTAATAACAGGATGAGGCTGTATGAGTTTGTTGTCTCTTAACATGAACTGAAATGATTGGAAGGGATGGTGGGAAGGGGGTGAATTTACTGGAAATCAAGATAAATCAATGGATGCAGCAGAATTCAACTAAAAAATGCTACAATTCTTTACCACTCTGAGCTTTCAGTCAAACCCAGAACGAAATCAAAGTCTCATTCCCTGATTTCTTGATAAATATTGGAAAAGCAAGCTTATAAAGAAAAAGAAAAAAATTATGTTTTCGGAAGAAAATTTGTGTGCAGAAATTATTACTAAAAGAATTTCTTTTCTAGACTGAATATGTGGCATTACTGCAGAAATAACCTATCCACCCATATCAAATTACATTGTAGCATATATTCATAAGATCAACTTTGAATTTGTTGAAATACCAATCCTTAAAGTTATTGCAAACAAAACAGATTTGATCTGGTGTTGTTTGGTACTGTAGGCCTGATGGATTTTGAACAAAGGGCAGATGATGTTTTGCACATAAGCCAGCTAAAGAAATGAAAATCTCAAGAAAACACAGCAAATATTGATGTGAAAAACGAAGGTATTGTTTAACCCAATGCTTCGTCATCCCGAGTGGCCATTGTCTACATTCCACTCTGGAAACTGGGACCAAGGCTTTGATATAGGAAGGACTTACAGCATGAAGGATCTGAACATTGAGTTGCTTTGTTAATAAATTTACAACAACAAAAAAAAAAAAGAACAAAGGGCATGTATCAAAATATTTGCACTGATGTAATCCAATCATGATAAATCCCATGAAACCCCTTGCCCCCCTAACAAGAAAAAAACCATATCTCCCTTAATAGGTTTTCATATTTTATGCTCTGGTGATCTCAAATGACTTTTGACCTCCACGAAAAAATGATATTGACCATCTACTCACAATGGACTACCACCACACCAACTTTGAAGTTTGAGTACCTTTCCCTTCTTGACATAACGAGTTTACAAGCCAGGGCATCGCATACACACACACACATGCATACAAACTCATGCAATCTCCATCGCATAGACTCCTTGATTGAATATTCAGAGAGGAAGAAAGGAATTACCACAGGGAAAAGACAGTCTTCCAGTCTAGAGGTATGATAGACATTCATGTGTTTTTTGTACTTTACCCATTTACTTGGGATGAGATGCTACGGTACCAATCACACATGATCACAGAAAAAAAACAAAAGAAAGGTATCTGTTGAGGTGGATTTAGCAAAGAGGAAGACGATAGAATTCATGTACAGTGTGCATGTACAGTTTACTTGTCTAAAGAACTGCCCTATGACATATTACAGGCGTGAAATAATTTCTTCATGCACTTACCAAGACAAGAGGGCTTCTCACAGAATACTAACAACACTATATATATATCCCACTTTTACAGCATATATATCAAACATGGCAAGATCCTCAAGCACCTGACGACAGAACTACATCTGAGGTTACACTACTGCAGATGTCACTGTGAATGTGGTTGACAGCAAGACATAAGTTGACCACTACTGTAGCTGTGTGCTTGTAACAAACATTACTGGTGTGGTGGTAACCAACAGTACATGATGTACATGTGGTGACCACAGTTTATTTAAGTGGTAACAATGACATGGCAGAAACCATTGATGTTGTAGAGGTAACCAGCAGAAATATGCTGTGGTGATGTGGTAACCAGTGATGTAGCAGTGTTTACCAGCTGTGTGGTAGTAACCAGACGTAACATGATGGTAAGTTTGGCAACCAGTGATGTTATAATGCTAACCAGTTGCATGGTTGTGCTAATAAGTTGTGTGGTCGTAACCAGTGATGATGATAACCAATGGGAGGAGACTTTACCACATAATTCAGTGTCTGACGTGATACTCCACCAGTGAAATCACTGTGCTTTGCTGCCAATACAAGTGATCAGCAAGAACATTACAAATGCTTTATAGTTTTACAAATTTACTTTCTTTATAGATCTTGCTCTCGACCCCCCTCCCCTTAAAAAAAAAAAAAAAAAAAACGACTAGTATTTCCAAACACAACTGAATACATGCCCATTCATTTTGTGTAATAGGGGGTTACATCTACTTGAAAATAGTAAGACAAATGATACATACTTGCTATTGCATACTGTACCCTTTTACCTTCAAGTCTCTTACTGGACAGAGATAACAGAAAAAGGACCATCAATTTCAGGTTCCACCTTAGACATATTAATCAAATTGAAGCAAACCAACTCACTGTTTGCCTGTTTTCTTTCATTTGGGCTGAAATGGTTTAATTGTGATATCAAAATAGATACTACCATCAGCAACTTCCACAAATCTTTCACACGCTTTCAAGCTATTGTATGTATTCCACATGGGTAAACATATTTCAATGGAAAATTAGACATTGCTATGATGCCAAGACTGAACCACTGGACTGAGAAACATTAATGGTAGGAATACCAAAGAGAAGACTGCAAACAATATGAATGGTGGGTGCTTAGAAATTCTACAAACTGAAACAAATCATTTTCACAAGAATTTCCTTTTGCTTTAAGTGCAAGCAACAACTCATACACTGTAGTTCAATCTGGTACACATGCACTTGAAATTGTTTGGAAAGAATGCAAGCATGTATGCATCGAAGACAGGCATGAAATTTTATTCCCAACAGCTTTTCTGGTCATAAGCTAATCATTGTGACAAAGACTAAGATACCTTTGTACACTGAAGTTTTGAAACAGATTACTTTGGAAGAACACTCCAGTGCAATGGTAAGTAACCCACATCAAGGGATAAATTAGTGCTGTGCAATGGTATCAAACCCACTTCAACGGACATCTTTAGTGCTGTTGCCTTTGTAGTCATGAGTTTTCATTTGCCTGAACAGTTCATGTATTTTCACTTGTGACAAATGACCAAGAAACAGCTCTGCTCAGTATACTGTGACAACTTGCTACAGTTACCACAACAAAGCTCTTTATAAACAATGTTTGTCATTTTTTTCACATTTGGTGGTGCTTTTTGCCAATTCTGGGGATGCTTAAAATGCCTGCAGTTGTCGAAACTGATCTGCATGACTGCGGGAATTATGGCATCCATTTCAAGATCAAGGGAAAATAGGAAAGGATGGATTTCACATTTTAAAGAATCTTACATTTCCAATTGCTAGCTAAAAATAAGCAAAATAGGGCCCCATATAACTGAGCCAAAATTCTTGCATCGATGGGAGTACCTGTGGCATAAGCCATCTGGCGAATCCCTCAGATATTGATTGAAGGTGATCGAGGCTAGCCGACACAATTCAGAGACTTAGATCGAGCACGTCACGGAGGAGTTGAAAATATTCTGAGTAGGACTGCATGTCTTGGATTCTTCAGTTCAGAAGAGGTGCTTCTATGTTTTAACCACACATTTACTGGAAGCTGTGATCTTGCGACTCTTTTCCACTGGCCACCCGTGTGGGATCCGTGATCCTCACTTTTATCCGTTCTCCTACCAAATTCCCTGAGATAAATACTTCAGCGAGTCACGTCTAGCCGTGGTACTGACCCTCGGTCGACCTCGACCTGGTCCGGTCAGGTGTCCGTGACTGCTTTTCTGAGGTACTGCGCTTGGTTGGGTTTGTACTGACATAGCTGTTTGAAGGCATCTTCAATGGGAAACCACTTTCTGACTCTACCTGTGGACCGAACGAAGAACCAGAGAGATGTGATCATGAACTGACCCTTCAATGTTTGATAGATTTAAGTCGACAAAATCTGTACACAAACATTACTTACATACTGTACAGCAACATCAATGAAAGATCTTAAATTTTTTTTTTGAAGTACAATGTTAAGAAACTCACATCTTACGGTACAGTACCTTACTGTACGGTATATTACTATCTTACGGTACTGTAGCTTACTGTGCGCTATCACGATCATAAAGTACAGTGCTAGAACAGGCTGACACACTGCCATTCTCATGAATACAGTACAGTATGTAGTGCATGAGCAGGGGATCCATAACCAGCCTTATTTTCTTCTTAAAACCCTTACTGTACTGTACATGCTTATGTCTAAGACCCTGCACCCTTTAGCATCATCAATGGTATATGGTGTCATCTGAAAAATATACAGTACTGTAGTTGCCAAATATCAACACTGCTCATGATTTCTGAAAGTGTACAGAAACTGGCAACTGTGGACCATGAAAGGCTAAGTTAAAGTTCAGTGTGCATCATTCCTGGCTAGCTAATGTCTGCTCTGACACTGTACACAGTAATTGATAACAAACATTCCCTTTCAACCAGCAAACAAGGAGTCTATGCAGGGCCGGCCGGCATGGCACATACAGTAATACACTTGACTGTAGTGAGCAAAATAAATATCAGCATCCTACACCATTTGCAGGCTGACAATACAGTAAAGAAGCTGTTAATTTTTAACAGGTTGATGTATTATGAACTCCTGAAAACTGTGTGAATTTGATAACAAAATTTTAATACTGATAACAAGTTTCAAGAGTCCAGATCATTTTAAAATATTCATATTGGTGTTACATCATCTTTAGAAAACTGTTTGAAACATGCAGACAAAGTGATAACCTACAGCACACATGAATACAAAAATGTACTGTGCGTTCGATGATCCCATTACAAGCATTTCGTTTCTGAATCTGACAGTATAGTGTTAGTACAGGATGTGTCAAAGCCCAACTTAGTACATACTGTATGAAATGACATCTACAAGAATTTCATAACGTGACACTGTTGACCTTAAACAACCTTTGACCCTCACCAAAGACAATGGAATTCTTGCATACTCAATGTGGTACACCTACGTACACTCTCAAAGGAAGATCTGCCCAAGTGTTCCTTCTTGAGATATCATGTTTGCAATATTTTCACACTTTGACCCCTGTTGACCTCAGATGACCTTTTTCCTCAGTCAAAGTTGAAAGTGATTTTGTAAACAATACTTACATACCACATCTGACATTTGCCCAAGCTTCCCTTCTTGAGATACAGTATAGTGCTTACAAGGTTTTCACACTTTGACCCTTCTGAATTCAAATGACCTTAGACTTCTACAAACATCTGTAAGCATGTTGCACTCAATGTGGTACACAACATATCACTGGATGACATTTGTCCAAGTTTCCCTTATTGAGATAATGTGTTTACAATGTTTTCACAATTTAACCCTTGTTGACCTCAAACAAGTCAATAGGGATCTTATACTCAATGTTACACCAACATACCACACATGACATTTGTCCACGCTTCACTTCTTGAGATATCACCTTTAGAAGTTGTCACAATTTGACCTGTTTTGACCCTAAATGACCTTTGAACTCAAAATTGATAGGGATCTTGTAATCAATGTGGTACAAATACTGTACATACCAAATACTGTATAACATTTGTCCACGCTTCCCTTCTTGAGATATTGCATTTAAACACGGTTTTCACTATTGACCAGTATTGACCCCCATTGACTTTTGACTTCTACCAAAACAATAGGGTTCTTGTACTCCACGTACTAGATATGAGATGTGCCTGAATTTCCCTCCTTGAGATATCGTATTTACGAGGTAGGCATCACAAGCACACACCACCATATTATTACGAAGGTTACAGTTTCATCAAACATAAAAATGGAATGGAAATAAATTTATTTATTGTTTACTGTGAGAATTCCAGCTTTCACAAGTTGCATAATAGCATAGACGAAAGACTGGAATACCATACACATGTACATTGTACAATGATAAAAACATAGCATGTCCTTCATTTAGGACACCAGTCATTTTCTTACTTGTAAAATATAGGTACTGTACTGTACATGCCAGTCCAGTTTTTAGACATGTTGCATCCTCATGTCAATGGTACAAATGAGGCAATTGCTCATACAGTCACTGTTGCACATTTCACTTCAACTTTCAAAACTCACCGAGGAACTATTTTGCTTCATTGTTTTGATAAGATTATGTTAGTACATACAGTATGGTGAAAATACTTGTATTTGAAAAGTTTCATCTTAGAAGGACACAGTTAGCAAATTTCCCTCAGCAAACTTCCTAAAATAGCGTGTCCACTGTTGCTGTGGTGCGTATTCCTGTTTCTATCACTTTGACGTCATATCATCTTAATCTCATTATTACTCTAGCTATATGCTGGCTTATTTAGTCAGGAACAGTTGCTGTTGTGAGGCCCTTAGTGTACAGGGTGGGTATGCACTCACTGTATTGTAATACATACTGTAGCAGTGGAAAATGTAGCACTTACCCAAACATGGTGTATGTGTGAAGAGTCTTGCATCATTTACTTTGCTTTATGGAATACTCCAATTTACCAAAGTTCCCCCTCCCTCCCCTGCAAAGTGCATTTAATGTTCAACCTGCAACAACTACTGTACATGCATGCATACCACTGGATAAAGCCTAGCTTAGATCTACAATACTGTACTGACAGACGCTGTATTAGTCACAAGCAACATTTGCATTCTGCTTTTGTTTTTGACCCTCTTCTGTGTTTTGTTGTTTACATATAAAACACACTGTCAGGTTTATGAGTAACCAAGAAGCGATGACAGAAAGATATTACAAAGTCATGATGATAATGACTTTTCACAAGGTCGATCACATGACTTTGTGTAAACGAGCTCGAGTGGTTGTTTTGCAGACCAGTATACCTCAAGATAACAACTTATAAATTGTATAACATTGCAGACAAACTTACGGATATCCGTAGAGTAAGTACAGTATACTGTGCAGCATGCTTGAAAAGGTGCTTTTGGAAAGTTCGGCTGTCATGTCAGCCTTTCGTAGGATGCAAGAGGGAAATGCTACATGTGATCTGCTTTGGTGTTTAATTTACCAAACACATCAACAACTGCTCATCAATAGAAGATGAGACCTGATGACTTCAGTGCTGCCAGAATACACTGTACATGTGCACATATACAGTCCTTGCATAAGCACCGTACATCTCTAAACATTTTAAACAAGATTTCTTAAAGGCAGTAACTCATCACCCCACGCAATATGTTTGGCTTTGGCCAAATTCTCAACTGGTTCTAATCTAAGTTACAGTACTCTTTGATTGACAGAAAATTCGAAATATGAGGAGTAGCTCATATTACACAGCATACACAGGGATCCATCGTTTTTTTGTGGAGGAATTTCAGACAGGCTGAGCGAGGCACCACAGTACCCTGTGTATGTAAGTGGTTGGGAGAAATGGAACCATCTGGGGTGATGAGTTTTTGTCCTTAAGCGTGAGTTCAAGTGCAGGATAGACCCACTGTACTGTACTACTGCATGTACAGTACCAATGATAGTGGCTTAAGCTTTGCAGGACTCATTGACATTGAATACAGTTCTGTCCCAGTAGTACTTTGCTTGAACTTCGTTGTTGCAGTCATAATGTCAGTCTGAGGGCATGACTGACTGATTCTCCCAGTGACAGACAAGCAGCCTCCTGGCTGCTGAAAAACAATCTGTTGATTGCGACTTCCTTTTGAAAAATCAAGTAACCATCAACCAATATTTCCTTTGTGCGTAGCATGCAATCAACTCTTTTCTTTCTGTTCCTTGGGGAAGGCAGGAAGGGGGAGAGCGATGGCAGACAGCAATGTATACAGTGGGTAGTGGGTACAGCACTGTAAACATAAATTTGCAAGTTGGAACAGCACATTGGTACACTGCAGCTTAGAGCACCAAAGAATGGAAAATCCTGTAAAATGCCGAGGAAAATTTTCAGATTCACACATTTTGGTCAAAACACTTACAGTATTTGCATATGCCACTACTGACTGGTTTTGCTACACTAACTGATACTATGAGATGGGAGTTACCTCACTCTTCATCATTTCACTTCAGACTTCTACAGTACAGTACTTCACATAAGGACAAAACTTTATTATGACTATTGATTGGGGCCTCTGCCACTCTCAGCCTCTCCAAAATAGTCAGACCCTAACATCTGGGAAAAGTAGACACAGGACAGTATATACTGAATTCACTCTGCTCTGTTGTCCTCTCTCAATCCTACCCAAACAATTCATTCCTTGTCCTTTTTTTTTTTATCCTTCACTACCTTCACGAATCGACTTCGTGATTTCTGAAAGTATTCTCCTCTCTCTCCCCAATCTCCATGGATGACGTCAGTACCCATTACATACAGTACAGTGCTTAACAGTGCAGCCTGGCATTCTCTCATCCCATGGTGGGGGCCTCTGGAGAGATGACGACAGTTCGCGGTCACAAGTAATTGGAATTTTACCAATGTCAGCCAATCTGTTCTACCGTACGTACGTAGTACTGTACACGTTGTAAACAATGTCAGAGAGCAACTCGTGTTGATGCTAAGATGGAAACGAGTTTCTCATTGACTAGAGCGTCAGCAGATCGACTGCTTCCTCGTCAATTAAACGAGTGAGAGTCATTTTCTTGTTGGTGATTCTCCAAAAAAACAGGACGTCTGAAATGATGTGTAAATTGATGGAGGTGGGGAGATCAACAATCAGATTTGAGGGAAGCTGTCAGATAAATTTATGTTGCAGTGAAGGTAAAAATGAGGAAGGCATGGACCCCGGTGAAAAGCTGTACTGCAATTTAAATTACAAAGGACCAGGGAGACTTTGCACTGACGACAAATAACCAATATCGTGCAGTAAATGGGATTGTATTTTGATTCGCAAAATGCTAGGAGTAGCAGAGCCATTACACAACCAAAGTATTGAATCCTATATGTAACAAACACATTATATTCATTGTGGTACACTGCACAACTGGCACTGTACAGAACAGATACATACAGAAGAATGGCAAAATGGTAACTGCTGCTGTAGTCCGGTATTAGACCTGACGCATTGGAGGCATTACTCAAGGTAAAGCGGCGCTCTTGGCATGGTACATGAAATGCAGTTGTTGTGTTGATACAGGTAAGTGAGAAGTGCTGTAAGCAACAGTTATTGATATGTCACAGTGCCTTATGTGTAAAGTAGAGTAACAGACAGAAGGAAGACAGAATATAGGATTGTAATGACATAGATGAGATGATGGTTGGTATAACCTGCTACAGTAGAGTCCTACAGTACAGTGTTAAAACTACCATAGACCTACATCCATGGTAGATTAGAGGATAATTCAAGATCTTTCCACTCTGAAGTATGTATACAACTGTACAATAAGTAAAGAGTGTAACAAAAAAAGTAAATAAATCACACTACCAGAAATAAGAACGGAGAGAAAAAGAGTGACCCCTGCCATCCACTCCCTCAGACATCCTTATTGAAATTAACAAATAAAACATATTGCATCTGATGTATATAGATAGCTGTAGGAGACAGGTAAGTAAGTAGTGAAGTATTACAGCTAAACATTACATTAGGACAAGAAAGGGGAAGTCAACAATGTGAACACAGAACTTACACATATTTTCTTTTTTGAACCTGAATATTGTTGACATGGCCAACTGAAGCATTACTTTTCTATGGTTGCTTCCATACTATTTTTAGATCAGTAAACTATACCATGCATTTACAGTTATACCATCACTTCTACAAGGAAAACTTCGAGGCAAACCATAACATCCATCACAGCTGGCCAATACAATAATGTACAAGCTTATCATTACACATGTAATGATAAAACAGCACAACACACACACACACTAAAATGTCTTCATCTGTAATTCACTGATTTTGTAGAGCATAAAAATAGCATCAGTCACTGACAATATGGAATGTTTATTTCAGTGTGTACCTATCAGGTGCAGGTATCAGGGGTCTATTGCTACAGTAATACTGTGATGCACAAAGAAGGTCCTGTAAGTACTCTACAGAACGTGGACAAAATGAAAATAGCAACCACAGTATTGTATCCTACAGTTTAAGTTAAATGCATTTCAGTGAATTAACATGAGCAGCACCAACAAGGTGGCAAGTTTTGTCATTCAGACTGTTTCTCGATGTGGGCCTCTAAGGGGCTACATTAAACATTAAAGTAGGATGTGCTGTTTGAAGGAATAAAAATAGCCTTTACGGCTGATCTTCTATCATTTTCTGTCATTTGATACCATTGTGATAATAACATGCCATGTCAGGTTTCTTTCATTAAAAATTTCATTAATTAGAGTGTTAATTACGGTAGAAAGAAGAGCGATTTAGTTTTTTCAGGTAAAAAGTTAGTGGAACTGGACCCTGTGGTAAATGTGCAGCTTTTCCATGTGCACTACAACGAAATGCCTACGCAAAAGCATTTCCTTCAGAAATTAGGCTACATGTGGACAAATATACCTGTACAGGAGTTTTTATAACTTTCTGCAACTACAAGAAGTATAAGGAGTCCTTTGGTGTACTTTGGAAAATGCAGGAATAACAGCACATCCTGCTTTAAGCTACATTTTCAACATTTCCTTATATTGTTGAAGTCCCAACAGATATCACTGTCTCAAAGACTCCACTTCACTACAGAATTTAATATTTTTTTAAGAGTGTAGGCCACCTGGGATGGTGAGTCTACAGTACCAGAAAACTTCTTTGCCTGGTAATATGCTGTTACTGTTAATCAGATCTGCAAAGGTACGAAATCACTTATGGGAATTCTATCATACAAAACGTACCTATCCTTAGTTTATCCTCCCATAGTTCGAATTCCTCTGTCACGACGAAGATGTACACCGAAGTCCTGTGCTTGGTACCATTGACTGTGATATCATCAAACGGACCTATCGTACCGATGACATTACCGGTGACTCCAGCCTGAAGAGAAATGCAAATATACAGTGATGAGACTTGATCATTTGTGGGGAAGTTCTTGCTTACTACTGTAATGACTGATGGCAATGTGGGGTGTGTAACATGCATGAGAGTACAGTATGTGACACACAAAATGTCTACATAAAGTAAGAATACTTGGCAGAGTTGCAGGAAAGTTGCTGGAAAAACCTTGAGAGTTGCTAGTCATGGCCGACCAAATGAAGACCATAAGGATAGATTAAGTGAGGGCATAGAAAATTTCCAGAATCTCCACAAAGATGGCACTCAAGGATGACAAAATTGGAAGGTGCAAAGTCTGGTATCACTGTACAGTAGGTCGGACAGCACTAGAGGCATTGCTACAAGTACATGCAGTTCTTGAAATCATGGCCTGGTACAGCAGATGGGAATGCAGACTTTGTAGTATCAATGCAGGTAACTGAGGACTGAGGAGTGACGTAAATAACTTGGAATACCACACACGAACAGTACCAACTCACTGTAAACTGAAGACGATAGTTTGTCATATTATGTACTGTATGTTGTATCAAAGTTAAATGTTTCAATTTGAAATTCAATGTGACAGATCATAGCTATCACCAAATTTAAGGATGTCCCATACTGTAGATTGCACTTGCAATGCTTTCCATTTTTTTTATTTAAAATCCACAGAGTTTCCAGATTGCACTCCTGTCCACTATGAATCTAATTAAAAACAGAGACTGACAGGGTAGCACCCTCAAAGAAAACACTGGCAACGAGATATGGTTCACCAAAAATTTACGGCAGCAAACGATAAGCCTAAGACTGATTCCTGAAGCAAGTCATGGCAACAATACTAATCCATAGAGCCTTCACATTATCTTTGAGAATTTTTATTTTCCAATATCAAGTACCGAATTGGTAAAATCCAGATCTAATTAACCCTCCATCTAACTAAAGGTCCTTTTTAACTAAATGTTACCAGTGTAGGCATTACGGTAGCATCTGCAGTAGAGGGGTGTGCACTAGTCGTTAGGAGACGTGTACATCCATATGATGTCAATTTCCTGTATAAAGCACTGACAGGTACAGTACTGTACAGTACGTCCACCTTACTGTAACTATCAGTCTAGTGATCCAGCTAACTATAATGTTTTACAGTATCTGGGTCCCTGCATTTCACAGAAAGTTTACACTATGAAGTAATTCTTCAATTTTTTCTTAAATCTTCCTATTCCTTTCTGTGGGCTATACTGTAGTTCTTAGCATTATCATGAGCTTCAACACCAAACTGCGACACATTGGTCTTAAATTTACTGTAGTCATGGTCCCTTCTAAACCTCTGTTGGGGCTCAATATAACACAGTTATTTACATTCCAAATGCTCTGCCTGATTCCTAAACTTTTCACCTTTTTTGGTTCAGTTACTTTTGATGCAGTTTCCAAGACAGATACACAAGTACAGTCAACCAGGGTGAGACTGCCTTCTTGGAAACGTCAAAATGATTCTCCATCAAAACAGAAAACAATCATCATCCATTCCAATAACCCACACAGAAATTTGTGTACAGCCAGTAGACTGTAAACGTAACTGACTGAAAATGTTTATTCAATTGTGGCAATGAATAAACATGTTAGGCACCGCCTTCTTAATGGACCAACCAATGAATGGAGTTTGAAAGAATAGGCAATTGGCTCTTTGCCAGTCATCAGCTGTCCATGTGAATGCCATGTGCAAGAAGCTGTTCTGGCGTGTGAAAGGGCAGGAACAGGGAGTGTTGCAATTATTCAAGGACTGGTTAGATCATACTAGCATTTGTACCACGGAGAAAAAGTCCCTATGTTGTAAGGTTGGTTCTTCCTCCTATGGAGAATTTTGTAAACAAAGAGCAGTTTTCACTTCCAATGGAGATGTACTGTGAGTAATATGACTGCTGTTGTCTGAGTAGCTGAAGTATAACTGCGAGCAGTACATAAGGCCAAGTGAAGCAAATGTTTAAATTAATGTTTACAGTACCAAAGGTTGACTAGAGCTATAAAGAAAGCGTTACTGCGAAACTGAAAGTAAAATGTTATTTAGCCAAGTCACGATTTTGAAATCAGATTAACTTGGTGCCTTTGCATTTTTCAAACATAAAATAAAATTTGGGGGAAATAATGAAAATTTTGGGGTGGTAGCATTTGGAGGAAGCAGGTTTTCGTCACTAATCTGTGCCTTTCATTCTCTTAGGCCTACTGAAAGGTTAAGAGAGCACTTGTCTCAATCAGGTTTGTTAGGCTGATTTTTTTAGCTCGAATGGATTAAGAAAGCACAAGACATCACTTGATGCCTATGCATAATGCCCACAGTAATTTGAAAAATTGTACTGTAGGTTTAACAATAAAGTATGCTGCATACAGCAAGTTACATTAAACGCTGCAGCCTAATGTACTGTATGATGTTACATTTTTGCTGGAAATTTTGGGGTCAAAGTTTATACAGTAGGCAAAAGTTGCAAAACTACAGACTTTTCAAAGGTTCCAAGGGGCAGTACTGCACCTGAACCATGGACCATAGGAAAGATAAAATGAGCCAGCTATGAAAACACTGAAACAGCCATGACAGATGCTACTATACTCACCTATGCCATAGGTCAGTGAAACATACTGTACAGTACCTACAGTACAGGACAACAAACAGGTGAAGACAGAAAATTGGACACGCACAAGACAGTCAATTAAATTGCACAAAGTCCCTTCTGCTAAGTGAATGATACCAAACATCACAAAATACAAAGGAACAGTAAAGTAAAAACTTTAAAAATATAGTCTCACTTTTTAAGTGTTGTACCACCACCAGATCAACACTTCTTTCTTTTCATTGCATCTTAGGCAATGATCTACTTGGTCAACGTGCAAGGTTGATCTAAGGTTGCCCAAGGTTGCTTAATCTAGAGTAAGGTTGCCTTTTTTAATCCATGCTTTAATCTGTGCTTGCATAAGAGGTCTTTGATTGCCCACATAATCAGGAGTCTTTGGAAGTGACAAGATAAATAGCCTTTAACTATCTTCTACTGTACAGTATAGTACTTTTCCAAGAAATTCTAAATCCTTATCTACTCTAAGATGGCAATACTGAAGAAGTGTTGCTGCAGAAAATACTCTGACAAATAAAGAAAAGGTCTACTGTACACACCTGCTCTTCATTTTAGAAAACTACTGAAAGAAGTAATGAGATGTTCAAACAGAATTTCTGTTTTCAATGAAAAAAAAAAAAATCTGTAGTGACTTTGCAGAATACTGTACACAGCACATACAGTACTAACTGTACAGTAAAGTCAAGCACAGTATGTAAGTACAGTAGGTCTAAACATCCTTTCACCTTGTAGTGACATGTTGATTTCATGAAATATTTTAAGTAGTGTGGAATATCTTGGCACTCTAATATCAATACTGTATTCAACTGAAGTGTATACTGTGTGTTAGTGGGTGCAGAATGTAACAATATGTCATGAGAATGTACAGTGTGAGTATAGCTGCACAGAACAGGGAGCATGGCTTGGCTTGACATCATTCAAATGTTGTTTTTAAATTCTAATGAGAAAGGAGCTACAGTACAATTCTAAGGAGAAAGGAGTTACTGTACAGCAGCATATGGCAGGTGTCCATGGAGATTGGTTTTGATGACATCAATTCCAGCTAATTTGGTAATTTTGATTCTATCCATACAGTACTTACTACTGTGGGACAATATGGCAGTGTAGACTTACTGGGATATTGTGGCGATGAGTTCCTCACAGTATAGCACCACTACATAGGTACTGTACAGTACAGGGATTCCAGACATACAGTATGCATGTGATTGACTCATAAATAAAACACAATTGATGACATGTAATGTTATTGAAAGTGAGTGATGAATACTGTATATCTCTAGAGCAGACATTACACTGCTGTGATCATGTAGCCTGTATTTACAAGGAGAGGGGTGTGACGCCAGTATGTGAAAGTGAGAGTCTGCCATGGTGTCACATTTTACATTTGACATTCCTTTATTTGGAAGCCCCCCCAACACATGCAGGTGATTTACAGTACAGTAGGTTTACTTCATGCTATACTGTACTGTACATATGACAAATGGACACAAATTCAAAGGATATTAGTGGGACAAGTGTCAGACTTTCAGAAAACACTCCTTCGAAGAAACCTGCTGCAAAGAAACTAACGTCAAAAGCCAGATGAAGTCCGACTCAGCTCAACAAAATTTATGAATGTAAATTCTGACAAAATCCATACTACTCTACACTGTAAGGACTGCAGCAGCCTTAATTAATGAGTCACATTTGGAAGGAAAAGGGGTAACAAAAGTCAGTTGGTGTACAAAAGGTTGCCACAACGCTTTGCATGGTATATACATAGTATTCACAATACTGCAGATGAGGGTGCCAGCAGTTGTGTTGAGACAGGTAAGTGAGGAGTGAAGAAGAGAAATTCAATCAGATCAAAATTGCAGATAAACAACTGTTTAGAGAACTTTACTGTCCAATCCAATATACAGTATGATGTACATTGGATGCACATGATGTATCCCATGCCTGTTTTCTCTGCTGCTCTACCCATTTAATTCCTGGACAGGGTAAAAGCAAGGCAATTTCAAGGGAAATGTTGGCTACATTTAGCTTCACTCGTAATTGATTGAAACATTCAGACAGTCTCACCAATACAGATCAGCAATACTGTACAGTGCCTTTCATCTCTAGAAACATTAAACTATTGCACTGTAACACCTACAGTATGTATCGCACAGTACAAATCATTTGAATTTTTGAAAGTTTGGCTGACCAACAAACAACTTAATTTCTGCAGTATCTCTGAGAAATTTACAGTATGTCTTACAGAAGAGGCCACCGTTATGTCTCAGATCACTGTGTGCCTGTGAAGAATAAATTTAAATTGTGACTTTTCTGTATTTCACACAATCTTCCCCATTATTAGTGAAGTCAAAACTTACACAAAATCCTAGTGAGACAGTATTTTTTTATCTGATCAGTGGAACTTAATTTGATCAGAATGTTTGGAGAGGAAACTGAAAGGAATCTGAATGTTGACTGTTGCAAATGACGGTAGCAACATTTAAAACGAGAGGGTGAAAATTTGGAACCTGAGTACCTGTAATTGATAATTGACTGTCAATACTGTACTGTAGGAAAAAAAAAGGTAAGCACCGCCGCAAGCAAACCTACTGTACACTGAGTATGGTAATTTACTGAAATAGGATCATACATTGGGAAGATCTTCTTTGAAGACTACAGGATGAGTTCACAATGGCCAAGTGATGTAGACTTTAAAAGCTGACACAGTGTTCCAACTGCTGCAAGGTGATAAGGTCAAGTGATTGATAGCATTTGATCCAAGGCAGATAAAAACAGTTCTACAGACTTTGCATTATACATCTAACATGCTAGTTGATCCATATCTAAAAGAAGCCTGTCAGGTAAACAACAAAATGAATAAAGACTCAAAACCCTAGATAATTCACTCTAGAGCAGTTCAAAGGGGACTAGGATAAACTTGTACATGCACCCCTTGCCCACCCCCCCTTCCAAAAAACAAATCAATTGAAGTAAACACTGCTACTTTAGAGAGAGGATCAGGTAATAGAGCACATGCTTGAAGTCTAACAATACAATACTTACACAACAAAAGGATAGTGTAATAAAAGGAAAACAGAAGAAAAGGAAAAAAGGAAAATTGTACAGTACATGTCTTGATACTGTAGGAACTACAGTACTGTACTGTGGCTAAAAAGCGACTTTTCCAGAATACTATGTAAACTACTGCACACTACTGTGGAGTGTAAACTACTTTCAGGTACAAATTTATTGAGAGGGGTGTGCTTTTCAAGTTTAGTTTTAAGGATGATTTACATACCACATCGCATTGTACATATTTTGAAGTACAATTTCATTTGCCACAGAAACGTTGTCATAATAAAATACTGTACAGTATGTGACTGCATACAGTGCAGTGGTCTGGTGGCCATACAGTCACTGTAGACCTGTAACAATTGAAGCAAAACCTGATGTACTTTAGCTGGAAGATGTTTGCTGTCTTTGAACAAATCAGCTTAATATTGTTCAGGACAAAGTTAACTTTGAATGTTTTCTCCACATTGGAAAAAGTCCACAAACCTTACAATGTCAATCAACTGTAAGCTGTTGGTACGGTATTTTCACAAAGATCCCCACTCCGTTCAAGGGGTTTCATCCACAACGGTACAGTACATACAGTAAATAAACAATTGACGAATTTAAATGAGAAGTCGTCATTTGACATATTAAAGTATTTTTCAAGGAACAATCTGCAGTAAAGGGTACAGTATCTGAACAGTTAAACAAATTACAGATCACTACTGGACTTACAGTTGAGATATCAAGATATATGATGTACAAGCCTATTCTAATGTGAAATCTCTATACTGTGTATTGAATGCCACCTCCTGATCCCGGAAAAAACTAACAAAACTGCAGTAAAGCACAACGATTTGAAATATTTTAAAATGGGGCTCACTGATTTGGTTCACAGAATTCATGGTATTTTGTCACACCTGGTGAGTACACTGTCTATGTAAATGGAAAATGGTCAAACCCAGAGATTTCCCACAACTCAGTGGTGTGGGTATTCACAACTGACGATATTTCCCCATTACTTCACAAAATGCATTCATTTGGACTTGCCCTGAATGCCCTCAAAATTAAGTCTACCACCGCACCCTCTGAGGTCTAGCCTGCCCTCTTTTGCTTTTCTAAACATCTCACACACAACCAAAACAACTAAACGATCAAAACCACTAATTGGAAGTCTCTGACGGACATTTTTTTAATTTTTTTACCAGAACGGGTTAACCATTGGCAACCCACTGTGCTTTTAAAAAAAAAAAATCCACAGATCTCCCACATTTTCATTGACACTAGGAATAGAATAACGGCAATTTGTTTTCAACGGTCTCCTTCGAACAAATCGCAAGATAAACAATATCAGCTCAATGAGTCCCTTTACAGTGAAAGCAAAGAAGACGCAACATGATTGAGGCCAATTAGCAGATGTTAACTGCAGAGCTCATGCGGTTACATTTTAACTACTGACATTAGCCTCATGCAATCGCCAAGGGATTCTAAGGTACGGTCCTCTATGTGATGTTACGAGAAAACAGCAAAAACAACAAACACTGTCTGCATGCATGTTCAAGGGTTGGCTTGACACATACTGTAATGTCAGATGAATTTATCATCAGAGAAATAATTTACAACGACAGTACGGCTGTGCGACACTCGACAAGACAGTCTCATTAATGCGGCTGCAAGCACAGGCCTAATAACAAGCTAGATGGCCTCAAAAGTAACAAGTTCCTAAAAATAGATGACATTAATTTAACGTCGATCCGTCGTAATGCACCCGGATGGATGCGCACGGAATGACCCGAGCCAGAGGCACTGAAAGTCAATGGCAACGAAATACACGAGCTGAGTGAATGATCCCTCGCAGGAATTTCCACTGCTGAGAGGGGGAAAAAAAGAGTAATACATGAGGATAGCGTTGCAAGGGAGCTGACAAATTCTCATCTTTTTTGGGTTTAAGCAAACCAGATTTTAAGAGATATTTGAGGATAAAACTGCTGTACCTTGAAGTACTGTACGGTATGTCCAGCACTTACATTGTTTGTTTCTGAAACACCTGTATACTGCGTACAGTACAGTGCATGTACTGCAAACTACAGTTGCACTTACAGAAGAGAGAAAGTGCAACAGGGGTGATCAGAAGAATGCCAATTTGGTTTTTGTTTTTTTGTAAAACAGTATCTTTAAGAATTGAGAATGCATACAGTATGTGGTAATAAATGTGTACAGTACTGTACATAAAAATTCAAATTTGTATGATATGTGTTAAGTTTTACTGAAATGTTGAAGTGCCATGTATTCCTTCTCCTCCTCCCAAAGAAAGTCTCCACCCTTCCTACAATTCTCCCCCATTCCTACCCCCCCCCCCCTTTGGTCCTGCCATGTGCACTTACTTCCTCCAGGAGTTCTCGCACTGCCGCACAACTGGAATCTTCATTCGGCTCCAAGCCGCCCCCTGGAATGACCCATGCATTGGACGATCTGCTGCTGGAGACGAGGAGTACCTGCATATTGTTGGTAAGAGAAATAAAAATAAATTCCTCAGGTTGACACAAAAGAAAGCTTCTTCACACAAAAGAAAACAATTGACAAAGATACTGTACCACAAAAAAAATTCCACAAAAGCAACACAATGAAGAGCTTTGAACTGTGAAGCGCATCACGCCATGAATTAAACTTAAAAGAGTTCAGTAGAAAGTCTGGCGAAAAGAAAAATACCAGGACTGTGGGTGCCTCTAGAGTTCTCTCTCTCTTCCAGACAATAAGATCAGACATTGACATTTATAGATGCTACAGATACTGTCGATTCAGTTCAAGGGCCCTGACTGAACCCTACACCTGTATTGAACAATACTCCTGCAGAGTATGGACTTACTGCACAATGAAGTTAAAGAATTATGCAGTATGAATGAGCATCACAGTGAAAAAAAAAATCAAAGGGATGCACAGTGCACTGCTTTATAGAAGTTACTGCACTGAAACAATCAAACTTGTCTTATGTACAGTACGTACAATACTGTAGGCTATAAATTGAAAAAGCTTGGAGGACAGTACCATACAGTAAGTGTGGTACTGCACTGGTAGCCCACTGCTGGTTCACAGAGTAACTTTTCACGGTATTCAAACAAAGGAAACCAGTGGTCCTATACAGAGTATAAGAAACTCAATAACTGACTTTCGATAACGACCGGTTTTCCCTCCACACACTTAACATACAGTACCTTTAAAAGTTGATGCACCTGTACTGTACAGTATCTTTTACATCGGGTCCTATACTTGCACTGTACAGTATGCCCGAGAGTCCATCTGGGCCGTAAAAGTGATACTCTCACCCAGGGGTGGGCAACCTGTGGCCTGCAGGCCACATGCAGCCTGCCAGTTATCTTTGTTTTTTGCAGCCCAGTGAGATGTCTCAAGAAAAGGAAACAAATTTGTCAGTGCCAAACATCTCATTGAATGCTGCCATGTGGGCCTAGATTTCCTCATTACTTATCAACAACACACTATATACTGAGATTATACCTTAGTGAATTGAGATTTACTTTGGCTTGAAAGAAATTAAAGGTTTGAAATCAGCAGTGCAGTAGCTCTTTGGTCAACAGTGGCCCATACTCATACTGTACATTTTTTCATCCCTCACATCTGGCCCATTCAACTAAAAAGGTTGCCCACCCCTGCTCTAACCACAGCGACTTGCAGGTACCATACAGGTATCTCCACATATTTTTCACTCTTACAGTAACTTTCAATATTTCACAATCATTTTTGGTATATCACTAGAAACAGTCAGTTTTTACGCTATTACAATTTTTTTCCCCATATTTCCTGTCATTCTTCAACAAACAGGAACTTAGTTATCAAGGGTTTTGGCTAAACCGTTTTACCACAAAATCTTATGATACAGTTCTCGAGGCTGTTGTGTACTGTACTGAACAAGCGGCAAAGAACATACTGTACTGTTCAGAAAGCATGCAAAAGTGACAATCTACAATCTTGGACAAAACTCCTTGGGACACCCCGCTCCCCCTTTCAATGTTGGCTACAAGATTACTGTTCACAGTATACATTCACTCCTATTGTATAGTGCAACACTGGAATGGGGCACAGAACTTCATGTTATTCTCTCAACTAAAATTTAGGATCACAGTATAATCGCAAAATATGGTAAAGTGTTGCGAAAATTCTGTCCAAGATTGAAGTCACAGAGTATGGTAGGCTAGTTTACAAAATTTACAACCGACAGCCGACCGTAAAACAAAGCCCGCAGTATTCTACCATATCCCCATTTTCTTTTCTTTTTAAATTTTTGTTACATAATAATAACTTGTTTGTCCAAACACATTACTGTCCACACAATGTACTGAACAGTATTTACCGTATAGTGCTGCAGTGTTGTAGAGTAAAAGTTACCTCTTACACAGTAGTTACAAAATTCCTTAGCAAATTTTGTAAACATGTCTGACATTTAACATATAAGATATCTAGAAAAAAAAAACTTTCAAGGCCTTAAAATTATTGCCATGCACTGGGGTTGTTTGACCTCAAAATCATTTAGAAACTTTAAAACTGAATGTTACCAACTTCTAGAAATTCCTTTTTACTTCTATTAATATCCCATGAAGCTACATACTCTATCGTAATGTGGAGGTTACCCCCTGTACAGGCAAAGACCAGTGATCAGCTGTTCAGGGTTAGCAGGTGCAACAACAATAACAAAAACAAAATAGCAGTGTCAAAAGCTTCAAGTTCTCAGCAAAAACAAAAAGAAGTAAAGCTTTTTCTAGAATGTTTACAGCATTTTATAACACAGTATTAGATCATCCAACATGATTTAAGCACACTGTAGGTGGTGGACAGACTCCTTTACTAAGCTCCACTGACGTACAGTACGGTACTGTACAGTATGCTTGAAAGTTCATAAAATTTAGTTTTTATCCCACAGCATGGCGTTTCATTCTCTCGACAAAGACATCTTCAATTCACCCCTGTCACATTATGTATGCTTATGGTACATTTTCCCTTTATATAATTTGTACATTTATCCTAGTGGAAAATAACTTGCTTGTTTGTTTGTTTCACTTCCATATTTACAACAATTCATAACAAGATGAGACTTACTGTACAAGAGGAGTAAAGAAAAGAAAACAAAAGTGATCATGCAAGACAAAAACACAAAAGAAAAGGAAAAGGAGAGAGAAGAAACTGAAGTACAGTAAGAATGAATAACTAGAAATGAAATAATGAACCTCTAAAATAAAACACAATAAAACTTTTTCCTGTTCCAAAGGGGCATCAAAATTAGTAAATGATATGCACACCATGTACACTGATCATCGTTTGAAACAAGTGCAACATGAGCTCCCTGCCAAGGACGAAAAAAGACAAGCAAAAGATACAAAAGTGGTGAATGTCTCCACTTTGAGAAGGTGTGGATATTAATCTCCTTTCATCTGCATTCAATGTTACAATTGAACATACAATCGAGCATACACATTGACTGGATTTCAGTCCAGGCTATGAAAGTTTGTTTGGTGTGCCATCATGACAACTAGATACGACTTTAACAATTTCTACTGAAGCAGTGCCCTCTGTTCAGGCAAAATTTCCCATACTGTACAAGTACAAATTTCATAAGGGACAGCAAAGTATAGGACGGTACTGACATGTACACAGTATACATGCAGGAGCTCAGGAGGGCAACCATTCTTGGGGTGGCGTGAATCGATTGTATACAAGTACTGTACTGTACATCCTGTACTGTAACTACTGGCAGATGTCATCTTCTCATCAGGTGCCACCAATAATGAGACTTTGAAGAAACATTCAGTTGTTGAGATATCTTTCTTAATACAGTAGTCCAAGCTATTGTGACACTAAGTGACCTCTGACCTCCATGAAAACAATAGGGGCCATCTATTCTCTACGGAAAACCTACACACCCACTTTAAATTCAGGCAACTTTCTCCTCTTGGGATATTGTGTTTACGAGCCGAGGCGTCACACACACACGCCATCTTCTTCGCATGATTCCTTGTGAGATTGGGAAATTAAAAATAGAAGGGAGAAGGTTTGGATTTGAATTGCAATTGTCTGGTTTCACCCCTGCCTTGTTACCCTCTGGGTACTGAGGCCTGGGCTACTGTGTGGAAAAGAGTGCACAAATCTTGCCGGTGTACAGTGTGTGCCTGTGTAAGCTAGGATCCTTGTTGAGCACATGGGTTTCCTGATCAAGTCAAACTTACCAATTCAAATTAACTATACATAGGTCTTACATGATATTGTGTATGTTATGTTGGCTATTCGCCCGAACATGTTCCAGCGAACAATTGCAATAATTCACAGGGGGTAGTGTTCACTAGAGAATAGACACAGTTTATTGTCATGAACAGGTTGGTGCACGTAATGAAGGTTATTTGTCGAGCACATGTGAATAAGCTTCCTTGTTTGCCAGTGTTTGGGCGAATACTGAATAGACTCATCATACAGTAGTAAGCAGCCAAAAGTGAGGCTTGCTGCTAATTTACGTTGTAAAGTTAGTGCTACTAGGCTGGCCTAACGCACTATATAGACCTAGGCTAGGCTGGGGCACGGTCCTAAAGTAGACACCGGTCACTTGTTCACACTCCAGCTGGACTGCAGTACTACAGTGATACAGAAGGATATCACTCTCAGTCTCACTCAGTGTGTGCCTTGACCTTACACTACAGGCAGTAACTTTTGACAGTTGGGAGGATCATGGGTAGACACAGTTAAGGCGACCTAAGGATAAAGATAGGACTAACGAATAACGTTCCGCGCTCGACGTGGAATGCTAGCATGTTGCCCCGTGGCATGTTGCCCCATGCCTAACGTTAGGCTAAAATAAGCGTGTACCATTAACCGGCCCCCCATAGCGCGCATGTAGACGTCGGATCACTTGAAATGTGTCACTGCTTCAATCACACAATAACATTCTACAATAGCATGCTACATAATAATAATTAAATAGCCTAGTGACAAAATGTTCGTTATCGATACACATGCAACAAATGAAAGTAAGTTATCCTATGCCTATTTTTGCTATTATTAACTCGCCTCATTTTTCGATTCGCTCCGAAAGCAAAGTCCAGCAGCTCGCTTGCGATATCCATCTGGGTAATAGGTTCTGATATTGCAGGCTAATTTAGCTGTATTTTTCCTCTGTAGTATACACTCGCCTGCTTTGTGAACCAAATCCAACATTATTAGCGTTAGAGTTCGATAGTTCGGTGTCCATTAAAATCTGAGAAAACAATGGTAAACTACTGAGTTCATTCCCGCCGGTTACCGACGAAGCTCGAAACAGCACAGTTACTAACCAGCTAACAATAACTGCCTAATTTTTGCATTCCATGTCCAGTTTCACACACAAGCGTACGACGACCACGTACAACACGTACGTACGGACGTTTTGTTTTGTGTAGCTGGTCTAACCCCGCGAAGTCTTGTGTTTGGGCTCAGCCTTTTACTCATATCGATCGTAAGTTAGTACACACTGCACCGTGACTTGCCACTCACGTGTAAGATGGAAATTTGGACTGAATATTCAGATCAAATGTAACGCCTACTTGAAATTGGTATCTGCTATGTTTTGGCATCGTTCGTCCTTTTAACGGCCTTTTGGACAATGTTTGTACTTCCTAACATTTTTTATGCTTAGTGGAAGTTTTCTTGAAAAAAAATAAGAATGTCGTGAAAGAAGTGAAAAATTCGTAAAGCATGTGTCAATCACGTTCCTGCGATCATGTGTTGATTGCATGGGACGGCTTAGGTTAACGCCCCGCCCATGCAAGAAAGGTTCATAACCAGTTCAAAAGCTACCTGGAAATTTAGTGACCTGGTAATTACGATATTACACAAAATTGTAAATGTTAAATTGTTTGGCATCCTAAAAACGCCCCTGAATTGAGAGGGACAAGCAGCAATAACAACTAAGAAAATTGAGGAAGTTCAGTACCTACAAAAACATGTTTAAATTATTAACGTACCTCCTGGTGAGGAAAGACGGCCGAGGTGAACTGGTGACGATCAGGATACAATAGAATGCAACTGTCGTTTCCTATTTATTTATTTATTTATTTATTTATTTATTTATTTATTTATTTATTTATTTATTTATTTATTTATTTATTTATTTATTTATTTATTTATTTATTTATTTATTTATTTATTTATTTATTTATTTATTTATTTATTTATTTATTTATTTATTTATTTATTTATTTATTTATTTATTTATTTATTTATTTATTTATTTATTTATTTATTTATTTATTTATTTATTTATTTATTTATTTATTTATTTATTTATTTATTTATTTATTAGGTGGTTTGTCAGGTAATGTGTCCTTCAGCCGTAAACTAGGGTTGACTACTTTAAACGCCAGTTGACATCGTTTTGTTTGTCTTGCATGTTAGATGAGAATACAACAAACTCAGTGAGTTCCATACAGCGATATTCACCTGTGTTCACGCTACTGAGGTTACACCAAATAGCATAACCTTGTAACGGATACATAGGAAGCTTGGGCTCTTGAAGATCTCAGTGCGCCGATGTGCTTTCCGATGCAGGTTTTAAATCCAGTGATGGTGGTTGATAAGACTGCCGTTTCAGAGAGATTATTCTATGATTCCCAGCATCTCATAAGAATTTTTCACAACAGCCCAGTCAGGGTTTGTTTTTATAACCAACCCATGTACCAAGTATGAAATTAATCAATATTACGCTTCTTGAGACGACCTTTGACCTCAAACAAACTTAGAAGAGAGCCTCTACTTAATATGACCAACCCACAAACGAAGTGCGACATTAGTCACATGTACATTTGTTGAGGTAAAGTTGTTATGAAGTGTTTAAAACGATCCCACAAGTTAACCTCTTGTGACCTCAAATGACCTTTGACCTCCACCAAAAACAATGAGGATCATTTTATCAATAGACCAACCCACAAACCAGGTATGAGATTAGTCAAGCTTACCCTCAGAGTTGAGATGTCGTGTTTACAAACAAGACGGCACATATTCATACAGACACCCCCCACCAGCCCACACACACACACACACACACACGCGTGACGTCATCATCGCATTGATTCCTTTTGTCTCGGCAAGGAATGAAGAAGGTAAACTTATTAAAAATTGGAGGAAAGGTACGTTTTGCAAAGCTACTCCATAGAGGATTTAAGAATGTTAGTGTTTACTATGTCAAACATGTAGGGTTTTTTTTGTCTCGTTTGTCCCACATCAAAGTGTCCTACGGACCAACAAATTTTACAGATGATCCGCGGCCAACAGGTCACCTTTCTTGATGTGACACGGTTTCCGGCTGAGCGGCACAATCCGTACTGCTGGTTTACAGTGATGTATATGTACTGAGTGAGCCAATGACACATTAACAATTACACACCTACAATGTTCCATTTTTGTTACATTATTTTTTTCAGTTTCCATGAAAGACTTATTAAGAATGTTAGAGTCATGCCCGTAGGTATAAAATACATGGTATAAGATTCATTCAAGCCGGCAATTTTATTGACATCAGACTCAGTCCAGAGTATCTGAAAGCATGTTCCATGAATGTCTGGCAGAGAAATAAAGTTTCGATTAAAAGATGCAATAAACGGTAAGATACACCAGAATCGGGCTAACGCTGGGCAAAACGGTTCCAATATATGCTACAAGACATTATTCAGCGTATTAATGGGCCTCAGTTAAAAGGAAAGGAAAAACAAAGGATAAGAAAATAGTCAACCAACCAAACAGTAAGTCATAAAGTTAGCTTCAAGTTACTTCAAATTCTGAGAGAAAACAAATAACAGAAGACATTACTATTGATTTTAACTGAGTCTCACGGCTACAATGTTATACTAGGCCTATATATATATTTACGGCCTGGACACTTACATTAGTGTTACATCTGAGAGATAACTTTATGAAAAAGTACACCAAACAATAATAATATATCATTTACCTAATTAGGACACTTATTGCCGAAAAGGGCGCATTATCCACTTTTTTCTCTGTCTCTGATGTCCATGCGTAGCTGCTAATATTCTGCTATTATTAAAAAAGAACAGGGAAGGGGAAAAACGTGAAGGATCGGCTAATTGGCTAACCGAATGAGAATGCATATCTTAAAAGGGGTGGCAGTAACTGTACTTGCTTGATCTTTTGGTAAAAGGCCTACCGTGAACACTTTTAGAGTTTCTTCATAACGGCTGTAGAGACTTCCTGCTTCCCTTCTTTACATTACAAAGTGTTCCAAAGCCGTCCCAAATGTTCCCCCGTACTTGCACCCCTTTTCCTCCCCTTATTCCATTCAACCGGCCAACAGACACCGTAATTTCATTAACGTGACAACAAAAAAAATATACCTGCGAATGGGAGGACATGAACAAGTGCAAAGCTAATAATGTACAAAGACGCAGGTGGAGCTTGAACCCTGAAGGAAATGAGCAAAAGGTAATGAGCAGGGAGTGCAAGAGCAGATCGGGGTGGGGGATATTCCGGGGGGGGGGGATATTTGATACCCGTTCTCCTCCTTTCTAGGAGTTGAGGTCTGCATGTGCCCCTGTCCCCAACTGGTTGACGCCCATGATATGCGTCATCCAGTAATATGGTGGCATTTGCACTTTTTTTCATCAGACGAACATTTTTGTTAAAATTTCTACTGATCAGTGGGCCTCGGGATTGAGGTCGCCCGATTAAGGCACACCCACTTTGCCACTTGAAACATGACTTTGATGATGCTGATGGGCAAGGATACCGTTCCCCTAAACTTGTGTCTCTAAAATAGGTAAAATACCGTTCTTGACCAAAAGGACTTGTATCGCAAGATCGCAGAGTTTAACCGAGTTACAAAGCAGCAATATTCTATGCCATTACAATATTATGACGTTAACATGATTTCTCTAAGCCCCAAACATGAAAAAATAAATAAATAAAACCCAAGACTCAGAAAAGAAGCTTCTGAAATGTGGATCAGCGGCTCTTCAGTCATTTCCTGGTTTTAAGAACTTAGAATATTCATGGTTAAAAATTATTATATTTATATGGTCGTCAATTATTAAATTTATGGTTAAAATTTACTGCATTTATGGCTGGTAATAGATTTATGGTTGTCATTTCATTGATGAGTTTCACAACCCCGTCTCTTCAGTTGTTGTTGTTCTTGTTGTTGTTGTTGTTCTTGTTGGGATAAACTGTTCGGCAATTGTACCAGACCTATCAAGTCTCCCGGTTGTTGTTCCGATCTCCCGAACTCCCTCCGTTTCATGTTCTAATCTCCCGACATCGTAAGTCAGTTTGAGACATTTCCGAAAATAGCCAAAACAGTTAGCACAAGGCTTATTTGAGTAATTGGCCATACTGCATAAACGTGGAGTGCGTTGAAAGTCAGGTAGTTAATTAAATTTTCAACTCCTGTACGGCGTGGGCTACTAGTTACAACAATAGCAGGTGAGTATAATTAAGTCTTTAGTTGATTAGCGGCAGTGCACACAGAGAAGCGTGTACTTGTAGTCATGGGCGTCAATAAGTGGGGGGACGTAGGACACGTCCCTCACATTTCAATAGGTGGGGGACATAATATCAAATGCCCCCCCCCCCGGCATTTAGTAAAAGAGAAATGTTTTGGCTCACTTTTGAATGGCAGGGGGCATATTGTAACAAACATCGCTCACATTTTGGTGAGTGACTGACGTAATCAATAGGCTGATAAATGCTCATAGGAGAACTCTGCGTGACCCGCAATTAACGTGTTCATATATCAAGGTTAGACTCGTATACACATCACAAATGCAGATTTTTTTCCCGTGCGCTTCGCGTGCAGTGTTTTCTCTACCATGTTCAAAATTCTGTGGGTGATCCTGTGTTTGAATGACTTGTCGATCGATATACACACAGAGCGGTCGCGACAGGGGCAAGTCCCCCCCCCCCTCCCCTCCCTTCTAAAATAAAAAAAAGAGAGAGAAAGAGAGGGAGAGAGAAAAGCCTCAGAGACACGATAGTCGGAAAATCTGAAATACCAATTAGAATTTTTCATATCTCAGTCTAGGGTTAGGGTCACATCTTATGACGTAAAATGATGCCAAATATTGTACCAGATATTGCACCAGGTTACCTGGTAATTGAAAAAAAATCTCAATACGTCTGAAATTTCATTTCAGTTTCTCATATTTTAGTCTAGGATAGTCAGAAAGTTAAACATACCAGTTGGAATTTTTTCATACCTCAATCTAGCACATTTTGTGGGGACACCTCCTACCTCTCACAGATTTAGACCAATCATCACTCTTCTCACGCTTCCCCATCTATCAAAATACTATCGTATGGCATCTTTTTTATTGTGGCTATCATTTTCAAAAGTTATCGGTACAAGTGCGACTTCTACTTTGTCATGCAATCATCGACGGTTGTACCAGCAAACTAATAAATAATTGTTATGAGAGCAAAAAATGTTGGAATGACTTTCCTGGAATCAAGTTCTCAGGGATAAAAAAAAAAATTGGTGCAAAACATTGCAACAGATTTTGCTTGAGGTCACCTGCTAGTCGAAAACTTCTCAAAAAGAAAAAAAAAAGTTTTATCGTTAGAAAGTAAAAACTGTTGGATGAACTTTTCAGAACATTACGATAGCATAAATTTCTTTGATAAGAGCAATTCAAATTAGTAGGCCTACTCTTTATCCATAGAATGATGTATTTCTCATTAACTGAGAAACTGCAGACAAGGCTGGGTACATGAAGCTCAGAACACATGAGAAGTGCCGTTTCCGACCATCTGATGGGGAGGGGGTGGGTTGTAAAGCCCAACATTTTGGGGTACGTTCCCCGCCAACTAATGGTGGCACTCCGCTTAGATATTCCTGCCCACAGTGCACGCAAAAGGCTTTTGCCCTCAGGCCAGTCCCGACCCCTGCTGAAAATCCTGGACGGGCTCTTCACGTGTGATGTCGATGACGTATAAGCAAAATATGCCTTCAATCATTAGTCCATGGCGATTCTATGGTAATTTATGTTTAAATTCCATTCAGATTCATATTCTGCCTTACCGACGTAATTTTTTCTTCGAAATTTCGCTAAGGGTTTTGAACCACTTTCCATCAGACGTTTTGCTGAAAATTCCCTGATATGTATTACCATTTTCAAAGACTGTGCTTACTCATCGAAGTTCTCCGCTTAGATAGTAATCCCACTCACAATATCTCACGAAGTTCGCACGATTATTTCTGCTACTAATTCGTTTCTAATTGCAAACAATGCAAAAAATAAACGTGCAAATTTGTCTACCTGGGTAAAATTACAATATCACCAGGAAAAATTGGCACGCTTACTTTTTGCTAATATTGCATTTTCGAAAACGCAATAGTCGCTAACGTGCGAGGTAAGTGAACATGTCTCACGTGAAGACAGGGACACTTAAGTTACGCCAGAGAGTCCCAACATATTATTACTAAATTTGTACTAACTTATTATTAATGTCATATATCAATCTAGACTAAAGAGAGGACATTTGGGCAAAAGCAAATTCTACAAAACATGTGTTGTTGGTTCTATATTAGTATTATGTGATATACAATGCTTTACGAAGACTTTGCCTTTGGCGTTAGATTTGTGCTAAATCGTCACAGAACTTTTTGAGCATGTTCAAAGTTGCTGGTGATGTTGTATATACATACATATAGATATATATAACACCCACAAAGTCACACACTATTGTTATTGCTACAACCCCTAGAAAGTTGTGAGGAGGGCATGGTAGAAGAAAGAACAATAAGCAGAAATCTCGCATTGATTATCGAGGCTGAAAACTTTATTTTACATCTTTAACCAATGTGAGAAAGTTTTCGATAAATTACAAAGAAAAATTTTGAAAACTGGAGATAATTCAAGGTGATATTGCAACACACACTTCATGTGGATGGATGAAATTGTCTGGTTTGTTGTTAATTTCTCAAACTCTGCAGACGTCACACTATAGGAAGATTTTGGAGGGAAATTCCTTGCTCACTCTATGTGTAACTAGGTTTTGTAACTATCTCTTTCATGTGGTATGGGTCCATATTATCTAATGCAAGGTATATATCCCTGATAAAGAGATGACACTGATGAACATGGGAGGACAAAACAATCATGCTTCCAAATATCCTGGAATGAATCGGATTATTTAATAAGGAAACAGTCTTTCACAATTAATGACCAAATAAGTTGAAAAGATTCTAACCTTGTTTGACAATTATCTTTTCCCATAAATAAAGCATTTGCTTAAAACAAGCTGTCCACATGTATTGCACTGTCACTTAACAGCAGCAGTGATTGCTGGAAACACACATGCAACAATTCCTGACATGGTAATGAAATACTGTGTAGATACATCCAGGGACTGTCACAAGGACTTTTTGATTCAAGAATGGTAGACAAAGAAGATGGAACATGCTGCGAAAAGTTGAAGCGCACACGAGCAGAAACCAGCATCCCTCCGTCCTGCTAATTTTCAGAACATGTCGTCTACAGAATGAAAGTCCGGTCTAGACCAGGATGGTACAGGGGTTGCCATGGTAATTTCCATCATTCATGTAGATCCACCATTCGCCACATCAACTTTGTGAATGAATGCGCATCATTGTTACGATGTCATTCTAACATACTGTCGTCTTCAAAAATGAAACACCTTAAACGTCAGGATGCAACGCCACAGGCTAGTGCTTTTTCATCCTTCATGTATGGTGTCATTGAATACGCTTTGTCACTTCACTGGTGCCACTTTCTCACAGTCTCCCCACAACTAACAGTAAAACAACCTTATCATTTTAATTTGGTGAAAGTTACTCTGTTGCCCACAGATGGATCAATTTTCCCGTATAACTGAACTACTTCTGAGTTCAAAAAGCTCAGATTATCGCTCTTCTCGAGCAACCTCACTGTTTTCTCGTCAGGGAGGCTATGTAGACCCACATGGAGAGGACATTGCAAGGGTAGGGGTGTATATGGACAGCCAGGGCAAACTCCGTGTCTGGCAATTCTGTTAGATGTACTCCCGTGCTGCGGACCCTCGCGACGACAGACTTCATGTCCGTGTATGGCATGTGAAGGGGAAAACCACAGAGCTGATGAAAAAAAGAAACAACGACAGCAAAAAATACATTAATTCGAGGAAAGAAGTTGAGGTACCTTTGTAAATAGAAATTCACGATTGGAAACCATGAAGGTAAACCTCAAGCCCTAGTCCTCCTTTCAAGCAAATATTCTCTGCAGGTAACAGATAATTGGTTTTGAAATTCGGGTAAAAAGAGATTAGGGGCAACAATCACAGATATTAACAACCACAGGTTACAAAGAGAAGTGTTTTTGAAAAAGTAAGTTTGCATAGTTACCAATTGATGAAACAACATCTAAGTGAAAAGGATTGCTTTGTGTCAGTGCTAGTTGTATTATGGCAACTGTTACTGTTTGAATGTTGGTGAAGATATGATAATCACGACAGTTTCTCATTTCTGGGATACTTTTTCATCATTTTCTTGGAGGAAGATGAAGTCGGCCAAGGGCAGATGAGAAGGAGGATTGTTAAAGATGCTTTACAGAGGAGGAACTCCAGAACATGGAAGCTGTCCTTCAGAAATCACAGATGAAGGTTTTACTTCATTAGACTGAATGGAAAAAGAAAACCTTAAAAGGCAGTTCATGGCGACTTTACGTGAGACCTATGGTAATGTTATTGTAATGGTTTGAATGTTCAGAGGATATATCCCATATGATGTCATCATTTGAATATCATGCACCAGGCATTGAACAACATGCACACCATGTGTATTGAACATAAGAATTCAAAACATGTATAAGGAAAAAGCATGCCACACACTTTTCCTCCAAGCTGGCCACCCACCTGGACATCATGTAGTCTCTGTTTGTTACTTCATTTATTTGTGTAACAGACATCCTCTTTGTTCTTGTTATGCGAGGAGTTACATGATACAAGTGACGAGAGCCGATGGTCATCTCCTGTTGTTTTCTGCCTCAAAGGACTCTTTACACAAATTGCAACACGTAAAGAAATATGACAACTGTTTCATACTACAGTACTGCATGCAGTGAAGTACATCCATGCTATCACCCTGCATTCTTTGAGAGGTTTCTAATAATCCCAAGCACTCCCTTTGGACACTTTACAGACTATCAAAGATGCCAGGATAAAAATAAAAACCCTAGATAACAATCACTCACATTGTATGATTCCAAGACTTGCTGCAAGTCTGAGCTGTAATCGTGTCCGGTGTTCTCACTGTGCTCCAACTTCTTGAGGATCTGACGAAACATCTGTGTGCAGTAACGATTCCACCTGGTGATGTGTCGGGTACGCCACTCCATCACGCAATCTCTCAGCTTCTTCTCGATCCTGAAGTGGAGAAGGGAGATGGAAAGAACTGTGGTCAATTCATCACAGCAATCAATTTTCACCTCGTCAGCAGAAAAAGAAGAAGTTTAGATGGAGAAGGTTCTTAAAGAAAGCTGGATTTGGGGACATGTGACAAAGTGGTCTGGGATTGAACCACATATAAACATTATTTGGAAATGTTAAAAAAATGCTTAAACGTTATTTTAATTGCAAACAGTGACAACTGCTTGAAGAGGATGGTCCAGCTTGAACGCAGGTTTTCAAAAGACAGCAATGCCTGTGTTTTATCATTTTGATTGAGCATACCTGCATACCTTGAGTACTTGAAGTGAGTTGTGACGTACTACTGACCCACTGGGTATACAACATCAGTGTAGGGCTGCAGACTAGTCACGACACCCACACAATAAAAAGAAGGGAAGAGTTGTATTTAAGTGGAATATAGAAACAGACTTAAAGATACACAAATGACAGGGAAAGGGGGGGGGGGGGTGGAAAGCTGGGTGTAAAGATCTGTGGATTGGGGGACTAGAGTAGTAACAGAGCTGAGTATTTACCAGTTATGGACATATAAAAAGATGGTATCATCCAAACCAAGGAAGGAAGAGAAAACAGGGAATACAGGGATACTAATGCAACACCAAAAAGAGTCATATTCAGTAATGTACCAAAACTATTGCTCACTTATCCTGTAATTCAGCAACAAACTCTGGATCGGTCTGGTAATAGGTGAGCTCTTGAGGCTGAAGAGGAAGATGAAACGTAATGAGATATTTTTATAAGGGAATTATGATTGAAATTGACCACAACCAAAGACAAACTTGGCATTAGAGGATTATGTGACCACAGATATGCATGTAGATAGTCAAATACAGTGACACAAACACTTTCATACAGTAGTGGCTTATATTCTGGATAACTGGATGGTAATAGGTATACACTTGTAGTTCTGCGCGTTGTTAATTCACCTTCATGAGCCTTCAAGAACTCTTTCCTTGATGAGATTTACAAGAAAATGCTGAACTGAACTCTGACTGATGATCTTGACCAAAGTATTAGCTACGGAAGAAGTAATTTCTGAGTGAACTCGTCATTTCCTTGTGGATCAGTATATATTGTTGTGGTGGGTTAGTGTGCGCTGATGTGGTGGGTCAGTATGTCGCACTGTGGTGGGTCAGCATACATCACTGCTGCATGTCAGCATGTGTTCTGGTAGCATCTCAGTATGTGTTGTTGGAGTGGGCCAAGATGTGTTGTTGCGGCAGTGGGCCAACATCTGTTGTTGTGGTCGGCCAAGGTGTGTTGTTGTGGCTGGTCGGCAGGTGGGTCAAAATGTGTTGTCATGACCTGCCAGTGTGGTGTCATTGTGAATCAGCACGAGTAATTGTGGGTGAGTAATGTGTTGCTGTGGGCCACCTTGTGTCACTGTGGTGGATTAGCATGTGACGGTGTGGCGAGTCAGTGTGTGTTGTTGTGGGTCAGAGTGTATCATTGTGGGTCAGGCATGCAAACTTGTGGTTCAGCATGTGTCGTTGAGGGTTGGTGTGTCTCATTGTGACAGTTCAGTATGTGACATTGTGGCGGGTCAGTGTGTCATTTTGGAGTAGCATGTGTGTCTGTGGGTCTGTATGATTCACTGTAGAGCAGTGCCTGTGTATGAACATATTTCGAAGCCAGAAATTTTGATGATCTTGACAATGATCATCACATGAAACAGGAAATAACTTGTAAACAGCTTCTTGAGATAACTGAGTAATTCAGCCATAATTCTAATTCTCTTTAACATCTCTTTCAAGGAAAGCAAAAAAGTCACCTGAATGCTTGAAAGACCAGGATTAGGAAAACTTTTTGTAAAGAGAGGTTTCCAGCAGCTGGATTTAGTGACATCAAAATCAATTCTGCTGGGTTCATCGTTGACCTGAATATTGGCCCAGATCTGTGTTGAAGGGAAAAAAAAAAATTATTTTCTTAAAATAGTGAACCGCAAGTTATTTTTCACGATGAACAGTGGGAGTGCTAATGTTGATCACAGTTTTAAAGGGAAATAGGGCATTTAGAATATACCAACATGGCATAGAAGAAAATAGCCTTAATCATTATAAGGCCACTCAGTCTCACCAATAAACATTTGCAAGAGCTTCATCTCCTCAAACAATTATGCATGAGGTGAGTAACGGAAGATTCATCATTTGAATTTTGGGTGAACAAATTATTGTGGAGCAACAAGTAACTGAATTTCTATCTGTGAGAAACTTATTTCTTGACAAGATGGCCACTGTCCTTCCTTATTTTGGATAATCTGTCATTCTACCCTCACAAACACTGGTTTTAAATCTACAGGTTGTTTGCTGTAAAACAAATGAATCATTTCCCTTCAAGAGAAAGAATGTTTCCAGGGTCATCTATGATTGCTGTACACTTGTAAGGGAAAAAAAGAGTTCTCATCAAATTTTAGAGGCTTGTAGATTTCAGATGCTGTAAAACTACATTCTCAAAAAAAAAAAAAAAAACCCATCCAGAAACATCATGGCAATCACCACTACTTTACACCAACCAGCTTAAATAATCTTAATTGCCCCTCATCAAAAGTAACTTCTCTCGATTGATTAAAGCAATCGCCAGGTAAGGAAGATGCGGGCTTTTTTCAGCTGCCGTATTTAGCAATGGAGTGCTGTGACAACATCTGTCTATGTGTGTACCTTATTAAATCAAGCCTGATTTCAATCAAGTTATGATTCAATGCACCTTAATAGCAAAGGAGCATTTCCAGAAAAGTTTGTAGAATCTTTTTTGTTCAATTTTTCAACTGCTTTCATACTTCAACATCTTAATGTTGTGGCTTTGACATAAATAGGGTTGTCACTCTATGACCTAATGGTACAACAACAAAGCATTTCCAAGGTCTCAAACCTTTGCATCTCTGTCCTTGTTGCAGAATGTGCAAAATGTATCGATTTGGTACTGAAAAACAGAATGGAAACTCACGTTTTCCTGGTTCACCAGACAGCCGACGGATTTCAGAGGACAGAAATTGTTGGTCTGCTGGTATCTCTCCCCAGTGGATGGATTCCACACCCAGAACTCATTACCCTCTCGAGACAGGACATAACTGGTCGGCCCCTCAGGGATGGCATTCCCAAGGACCAGGTACGCTGTCTTGCCGAGATGCAGGAAGTAATTCACCAGCAACACAGCATGTTCCTCCTCGTCACCCTGGAGCATTTGAAGAAATTGCTGGGAAGAGGATAAAAATGGAAGAATGAAAAGTACAACAAAAGTTACATGTTAAATTGGAATAGTGAATAACTACCACCATAATTTGCATGGTTTCTGGTTTGCCGGTTTCTTTCAGTCGTATCGGTGTCCTGCATGTATTGTGAAATGATTTTGAATTAAACGATGTACATACGACTTATTCTGCTATGTATTTGCTCCCTTGCGGAACACCATATCAGCATTAAACAAATGGACCGTATCAAAGCGATTGAATGAGTTTCGAGAGTCACTCACTGATCGCTGTAAGTCCTGACAACCCTAAAACAGATGATATCTGCTGGTCAACTATGTCTTTCAAGTCCCTTTATTTCAGGTGAAAGGTATGATTGCTCCCATTAAATGTGATGATTTTATAATTACTATTTTAATTTAATTTTAAGACAGTATTTAAAAAAAAAAAATTCCTCATCATGCAGCTGACAATGGGCAATGCAGATAGCTAGTTGTGCTTTTCTGGCTCATTGGCATAGGCGCTTTCTGGCTTGATAAACACACTGACAGTTTTCTTTATCGACATAGGTATGAAACTTTCATTTTCTGATTTACTATCTGATCTGGAAGATTCTTCTGTCATCCAGACCATCCACATTCATCATGGCCTGCAGTAGCTGACGAGACTATGACCTTAAATATTTACATAGCAGCAGCTGACTGGGCTATGACCCTAATTGTGTGACTGCAGATAATTAATACTCACATCACATGAGCTCCAGATGTCACAGATTCCAGGGAAGGCCACATTATCAGAGAGAAATGGCACCAAGGACACAAACCTAGCGACTTTTTGCTGTAAAGCCAAGTAAAAGCAAAAAAAAAATGACATGTACGTCATTTAGTCACCTGTCACTTGAAAACAAAGAAAAAAAGGTACAATGATATAAATATTGCAGCTGAATTGACAAATTATAAAGAACCAGGGGCAATGATCCTGGGGGTGGGAAGGGGAATAACATATCCTCTCCTAGAAATGGATGGGTGTAATTCAACATAACTTCCTTAAATCTCTGGGCCATGAATACTTTCATGAACATATCAAGGGGTTAAATGATATGGTTTTTTTTCTTCTGATCCGATCTGATAATTTTCTCTACCAAGCGCGTTCCCTCCATGAAAAAATTTTGCCGTGTGTCTGATGAAGTCTCTGTTGTATTTTCATGATACCAAACTCATCACAAATTTTTGCAGGATACTTTGTGATAAAAATACCCTAATGGGACATTCCTCAATTCCTTTACTGTGTTAAAGATCACTATGTTGCCATGGGCAGATTTATTTTCAGGTAGCTGAACATTGGCAAACATCTACATGTAAATTTTGTCGATCTAAAGCTTTACCGATTGTGGGGAACATCGGCCCGATACAATGTCTGATCTGATTCATTAGCATGCATTTACAGTTGCATTTCTAGCCCACAATCACAAAATGTTGTAAGCAATATGTATCAGATGACTTTACAACTATAACATAGCATTTTTTTTTTACAACAAGTAGAGCCTGCAATTTGGCAAATTTCACACACCTAGCAGTGATCTTTGGCCACTGCAGAGGTTATCCAGAAACACTCACCGTGGCTTGACCCTGGTTCTGACCCGAGGACCGCCTCCGGTGGCTTCAGGGGTCTGAAGTACCTGGTGATGAAGATGGAGCTACCATTGATGTCCACCACAGTAGTTTTCACTTCTCTCTTTGGGAACTTCTTCAGAACTTGCAGCGTGAAGTTCTCGGCATGTGCTAGTAGCTTCTCATCTTCCCTGCTCTCAACCTGTGGGAGAGGGAAATGAAAATTCAAAGAATTGTGGTGTGGGAGAACATTTTGCATTTCTGTTGGTGTATGACTTGAGAGACGGCACATATGCAAGTAAAGTAATGTTATAACTTGTCATAAACATCACAACTTTATAAAAATATTTCTCATTTGAGCTGGGGAATTTTCCCCTATTCTTGAGTATGTTTCAAATTTGAAAAAAAAAAAAACGCACAAAAACAAATGTGGTCGCATACATCATACAAGCACAGGCTAATCACCAACTCAGCTCTAACAAGAGGTTGACAATTCACTTGAAACTTTTCTATTGCTTGCTTTCTATTATACATTTTTCTTTCTTTCCATATACATGCACCAAAGATGTGGAAAAACAATTCACAAAGTTTAAACTAGATACTTCTAAAGCCAAGGGAAAGAAATTTCTTAGTTATGTTTCTGAATTTTGTTTTTGAAACAAAAACAGTAATATAACCCACGTTCACACACAGGTTAAGGATAAAGATAAAATTAAAGCAAGAAGTCAAACACTTCTCGCAAATACTTCAGTGCTACTTCTCTCGACCAAACATATCTAAAACAAACCTTCTCTTTCTGAGGGTCAGGGGTCGTCAACGGAGGCTCGATGGTGATGAACAAAGACAGATAGGAGGCATTAGAGCACCCCCCTGTCCACGCTCTCTGCGCTTCGTTCGTACCCTAGGAGGACCGATGGGGACTCCACCCTGACTGCTCCATTAACCTGTCAGAAAAAAAGAGAAAAGGTTTACAACAAATAGGATATTGCTACAATCTAGAATCAATCATCTCAATTTGCATGTACATTTAAAATTGATATAAAACAATAATGTATAAATGAATGATATTTGTTAATTAGCTTAGGGCAAGAGGAACAGAAGTTACTTCTAGCTGGGATTAAAATTACATCCAGTGAGAAAAGAAAACAAGAACCAGAATGCAAATCCAGCCACAGATTAATTCCAAACCTGTTTTCCAGATATTCACATGACATCGGATCTTCATCTCAGATTATGACAAAAGACAACTTTCAAGCTATGACGATCTCAAGATGGGAAATGAATGACACTGCTTAAATTTCCTTAAAAGTTACATATGTTCACAAATGGCCTGTCAAATATTACTTACCAGCCAACAGTTGATGTTGCTATCCACAAGTTCAGAGGGCAGCAATTACATTTGGTAATCATTGCATTTTACATGACATTAGTTAAATGAATTTGACTATGTCTTATGTCTGTTGACAATTTCATTGCTGTTATTGCAGGGACTTGTAATAATAAAAAAAATATTATGCCCAATGCTGGAGAGAGATGAGGTACCTTTTATGTCACTTCCAAGCTTTGCCTCCCTAACAATATTAATTTGCTGTCACAATGCAGGAAAGAGATAAGGTTTACCTTCTCCATCACGTTTTGCCTAGCTAACGATGGATATTGAGTGACTTTCACGATTCCTGTTGTCAGATGTTATCTGTCTACTTTTACTGTTCACAAATTGCAGATGTAAAATACATAACACCGTACAAACTTGTAAATCATTGCAATGCCCATGTTGCACTGACTTTGCCAGATGCCTTCATCTAATTATTGTTGTTGTTGTAGATGAAAATGTCAACATCATGATTTGTCATCAAATGCAAATGGAGCAGACTATCACAAAGGAAAATCAAATATTTCAGCAATGACGAAAACACCCCTCCCTTTGTTCAAAAAGTTTTGAAAAGGCCTTTTATCAAGTTTTGCTCCAAATGGTCAACTCATAAGGCTCACCCTTCCTTGGAAGTAGACCGTCGAAAATGGTATCCTGACACTGCCGAGCCATCTCCTCTCCAGACGCTGATGGACGTTGCTGCCTCTGTCTCGGTCGTCTCTTAGGACGTCCACCACATACTCATCGAAGACATTGAAGTAAATGTCCTCCTGGACAGTCTCAAGATTTTGGGAGGAGTAATCATTGTTTGGAGCTCTGGAGATAAAGAGAGAATGAGAGAATAAAAAATAAGGCTCTGGAAAAATTAAGGCATGTTGGATAATGGAATGTAGTTAAGAAAATTTCTACCTGTATCTGTTTAAGACAACTTTCATGAGAGAAGACTCAACATGTCCACTTTTGATGTCTTTGACATTAAACCCTGTCTTTCTTTGTCTCTGTTTTTGTTTGCCATTCATGTCACATGTCAGTCTGTCGATGAAATTTTGACGGTTTTGAGACATAAAGCTTTCCTTCTTTCTTGACTGCTACTTATCTTGGAAGCAAGCAATAAGGTGCTGAGATATTTGGCAGAAATGAAATGTTTGCTACAATACAGAAATGTCATGTGGCAGTACACAGCACTGTAGAATGTTATCTCTCGCTGAACATAAACATTGTGTGGCAGTACTTGGTACAGCAGAATGTTGCCTCTTGTAGTACATTGTGGGGCAGTTCTTGGTACTGCAGAATGTTGCTTGTTGTGAGTACTTGGTACGGTGTCGTGCTTTGATATAATGACTGTCAAGTGGGTCACATTTATAACAGTTTGCAAATGTCCCAAAATGTGACAGGGGGGTTTGATAAAAGGGCAAACTTGCCTGGTGCTCAAGTCCTCTCCCCTTCAACCTCAAAAAAAAAAAAAAAAGACAAAAAGAATAATAAAAAAAACTGATAAGGGAATGATGACAGTCCAGATACATTTGAGCCACTTTTGAGGAGCCCACATACTGTGACCAAAAGCACTGACGGTACCTGAAGGGAAGAGCTATTTCCTCGTTGAAGTTTGGACTGGATCCTTCAGCCACGCTGGTCTGCTTCACCGTCCCTTGGAAGACCACTTCTATGAACGGCCGTACGGCAGACTATCATAACAAAGGAGAAAGGAAAATTGTTTACATGTGGTTTCTTTTCAATGCACTAGGGATTTTTTTAACTGCTGCAATAAATTTTCCCAGGAAAAGAAAACATGCACATGACGAATGGACTACTGACTTTTGTTATACCCAGGGTATTGCAAGATGCAAATACCACTAAAGATCGAACAATTTGAAAAATGTCACTCAAAGCCTCCTTCCTGTAGTGCATCACAGACTTCTTCAAAATTCATAATTTGAATGGTCAAGCTGCAATTTTAACAAACTATATTTCCTGCAACGGTGGATTGCAAGGAAAATTGTTCTAAAATTTTGTGGATGAGATTCTGACTGGAAGCAAGCCTAATATTATTTTGCATGACTTAGACATTTGCCATTAATGAAAAAGATGAAACAAGTGCGACCCACACCATGGACAGAGGAGGCAACAAAGTGCTGCTTGATGATCGAGACTCACCTGAGGTATATCTCCCGATGCTTGACCTCTGCGACTGTGGGAAAAAAAAAGGCAAATCACCAGTCAAAGCAAACTGCAATAATTATTTCAAGCAAACATGAGCAAACCCAATGAAGTGGAATTTGCTTACAAAAGGCTGTGAAACTATGTAAACATTTCTGAAGAAGCTGATGTTTTTCAACAATATCAATGTGATGTTTGACAATATCAATTTCACTTCACCTTTATTAAGACTTAGTGAATAATAAATAGTACTACAAAGAAGAATAAACAATCATTCTTTCTTCCTTGCCATCACAAATCCAACCACAACAAAAAATATAACAGATTGGGACTGAGCATGCTCACTTTTCTGATTTTCGTTCAGGGATCTCGAAAGCCCTTTCGATGTTGACAAGGATGTAAACATCCAATCCTGACAGGTTCTGAGCGGTGACCGTCTTGCGTTCTTTGCGGACTGGCTTCAGGGGTCTCCTCGGTTCTGTCAATTTTGCCAACGTTGCACCCAGAAGACTAAAATTGAAAAAAAAAACGAAAACTTTAGATGAAGCAACAGGGCATCATTTTCGAACTTTCAACTTTGTTTTGCACTACTTGTAAATGTTGCATCATTTTGAAAAGGAAAATTAGTCTTTCTTCAACATTCACACTCAGAGGAGTGATGATGCATATGCTGAAATGAGACAGAGAACTAAAGGAAGACTTTGGCACACTTCCCCTAATGCAGCTATCATCTTTGTGCACAAGCAAACTCATCAACATTCCTGGCCTATTATGTTTAATCTTGGCTGGCCAATTGTGAGTTTTGTGAGTCATTTGTGAGTCTTTCAAACAGCACATATATCTGTGATCAATTTGCAGAAACACAAAAACAATTTTTCTCCGGCCTGTCTCAAAACAGAGAAAACGTTGATCAGCCAAATTTTTACTGATGGAGATGCGAATATCTTTGATTTAAAAAATTGTAGACCGACAAAAATACTTCTTCTGGCGATCAACAACAAGATCAGGCATAATTTACAATGTTAAAAAAAAATGTAAGTAGAAATTACATGAATATTAACAAGAAGATTGGTTTCCTCTCTGAATCAAAGCGACATTTCAATAACGTCAAATTCTAACATCTGGTATTGGAAGGGCACTCTTGTAGGCGATGGGGTTTAGGAGCATTGGAATTATGTTTGTTGCATTTGGAACCCACCTAAGGGGCGTTCACACTACAACGATATTGGATCGGATTACAATCCGATTTTTTTTTATTTTTAGTTAACATCTTCTCCATCTCTGATTGGAAAGAACCAAAAATTTGTCAACTTGTGTAAATAAATGATTTGTATCGCATGACTAAGAAAATCAAATTTATACTAATTATTTCATGACGTCACACCGACAGAAGGCTTTTATCGGACAACGAGCGTCCGATAAAAGCTGTCTGTCGGTGTGACGTCACGAAATAATAAGATAACATTTCATTTTCCTAGTCCTCTGGTACAAATCATATCTTTACACAAGTTGACAAATTTTTGGTTCTTTCTGATCAGAAATGGAGAAGATATTAACTAAAAATAAGAAAAATCGGATTGTAATCAGATCCGATATCGTTGTAGTGTGAACGTGCCTTAAGGCGCTTAGACAATTCATGGTTGAAAGACCGCGAGGAACCATACTTACCTAACATCTGGGACTAGAGCCTCATCTACCACATCTGCCAGCGTGAAGGTGTGCTTGGAGGCACGGTAACGGTTCACCACCTGCTGACGAACCTGCAGAGATGGTAACATCAACATTGTTAATATCTAACAGACTATTCCAGGAAGAAAATATGTTGCCACGACAACAGTGTTCATGAATCCCTTCATCAGACTTTCAAGTTGCAATGTAGTAACAATGCTTATACTATGTCATGAATAACAATGTGTGTTCCTTTGGTTGCCTTTGTGTTGTATTTGTAATTTTGTGAGATACTGCAATCATTGAGGACACCTAAAAATGTGAGACACATCTGGAGTGGTTAAACAAGAAATTAAGCCAGCCCATCATGCATCTTCAATGTCATGTTCAATGTAATGCAACATTTGCAGACCTTGAGCATTGTAAAAGTTTTCAAAAAACTTGAATAAAATGTTAGAAAAAAAACATAATGAGGTCTTACATTCACTTATCAATATGCAACAGATAACCATCAATCACAAATGGATTCTTGAACTCAATATGTGCACAAACATGTTGACATGGAATACTTTCAAGAATACCTTCAAGACTTGAGATGTGGTGTTAACAAGTCAAGTGTGACACACACACACGACCCATCGTATGTGACAAGGGTCACAATTGGCATTGAAATGAAAAAAAAAAATCGAAAGTGACAGAGCGACTTTCATCCTTAACATCTCTTCGTCGTTTCATCTGAGTGAACTCTTTCAACAGATCACTTGATGCCAATTCAGGGCTCACTTTGGCAATACTTTGGGATGAAAATGGTGACGTAGGTACAAATCGCACCAATGATACAACACTTACTTTAGCCAAGAATTTTGTGATGGCCACCCGATGAGGATCCATGTCTTCATCAACGACTCCTTCTTCCTCTTGTTTAATCCTCTTCTCGTATTCCTTTTGGTAAGAAAGACACCGAATAAAGATACCTGACATTTTCCAGGATAAATGCAGGACAACGACATACATTCATTTGAAACAGTGCTTTATAGCTTCATAGGGAATATCTTCCCCAGGTCCCATTACTTGCCTTGATGTTCCCCTCACAACAAAAAACACTGTAATCTGTTACAATTTAAAACATGGCTTCTCTTAGAGAGCAACATACCTCTGAAATCACTTTCAGATCTTACAATGGAAATAAATGTGACTGGGTATTTACTGCATTTCTACACCATCAGATACCCCACCCCCTGCCCTCTGCTTGCACATAAAGAAAGGAAAATACTAAAGACAGTTGGTTTTGTCATTGGATGGTATAACATACCCTAAAGTAGGGTATACCTGATGTCCCTGGGGTTCGATGTTCCCACGGTTCGATGTTCTCTGTTTTCGTGTTCCCAGGGTTCGATGTTCTCTGTTTTTGTATTATTTCAATGGTTGCAAATGAGTGCAAGGTTCATTATTTCCAGGGTTCCATGTTACCAGAAATATTGCTTTAATTCAGCTTCGGTATTAAACCCTGGGAGCCTACAAACACATCATCCTTCACATTTGAAACCAGACCAGAGTACGCTACCAACAGCAGTCTGCAGTAACAGAGATGGGAATGTATGTACCATACAGTAGATGTTATTAACCACCTGACCATTCACATCATTGATGTTATCTTGTGACACTGAACCAGGTTTTGAGTTCCAATATAGGTGGTGCTCTTCTTAGTTACAGATGCTATCATTCCAACACAAATGTATCTACTGGAATCACTTTGATGTATTACAGCAGCAGTATCAAACACACAAAACAAAAGGCTGGGGAGATCGTCATCACAGACGTCATTACCAACCACAAACACATTCCATAGAGTCTCTTTGTTACAACCATGAAGTATTTGTGGCTCTGATAACATCAACATGGGGGGAGGGGGGGGGAAGATCTCTATCCTAGGGCATTATCATACACACAACATACAGTCTATCTGTGATTGTTTTGTCTACTAAATTTATCATCCTTCATAGCACATGTGAATGTGCTTCTGTCACAGATTGTACCAAACCAGTGAAGTGTGCAGGGTTCAATGGGTGGGGGGAGACAAACTTTGTGGCATATCAGTTTCCCCTGACTAACATGGGATAGGAGTATAAGGGCAAAATTTAAGAATGAAAGAACAATGAGATGCAAAATGGTACAATCCACGGTAAGCCTTAGGCCGTGTCAAATGGCAGGATACCTTTGCCCCTGATTACGTGAAGTCCTCCGACTGGCAATACTCCCCACACTAACTATGTAAGTGGAGGCAATTCTCCCGACAACCCCCGCCACTTTACCCACACAAGGGTATCACCCACCACAAACACATTATCTGGTATCTCTTTGTCGTTACACGGGATCAGGTTGTAACCCCTGAACTCTTGAATTTCTTTGGTCCGAAGCTCCAGAAGACGAAACCGTTTGGATTTTTCGATCTCCTCGTCGGTCACAAAATCAAACTCTTGTTGGAACTGTTCCAGCCTGTAGTAGTCTGGTGCTGCGTAGTTGTGCTTTCCATCTTGCTGTAGAAGCAAAAAAAAAAAACTGACATGAACACTTTGTCCTTTGGTGTAGGTTTTCAGGGGTCTCGTTTTGAACATTTGGCATTTGAAGCATATGTGCAATTATAGAGGTTTGCAAGATAATGCGGAAGACACCCCACAGTGATGCATGCTGCCTGTTTCTCAACATTGCAACATTTCAACAAAACCATCCATAAAATGTGAGATGTAGTCTTTGTTTACATTGTGTGAAACTTTATTCTACAGTTGTGTTTCCAGAGTTCTACTTCCATCCTAAAGCTTTCAAACTTTCCTACAAATTTTGAAAGTTTGCTGACAGAAACATCACAAAAACTACACCTTACTGAGGAGACATGCGAGATGTAAAGTTGACTTGTTAGAATAACTTGTTATCTCGACAAAATTTTGTTTTCTGTTGAGATACGGACTTACACTAACTTAACATCTCAAATTTATCAAACTGCCGTATTAGAAATAACTTGTTATCTTTTGTTTTTTTGTTCAAGTTACCAACTTCCCTATTCCACAGAGAAATTGTCAAAATGTCAAGATGCCATGTTAGAAACAACAGCATATTCACAACATTAAGAATGTGTCTGGGATGTCGAGTAAGCATGAGGTATCTCAACAATCTGCAAAGTTTTTTCAAGATAACGACCCATATCCACAGCGAAATGACGTTATCAATATGCACAATTCCCCTAACATTACCATCGGCTTTGCTAAACCACTTGCCAAAGGGGAATGTGAAAGAGACAGCTATGTGTACATGTTTTATGTAACCAAAGAGAAAATTTGCAGAGCATTCTTGTAAATCTCAAGAATATCAGGGATATTAAACATTTCTCACCTTTAATCATATAACATTCAACACGATCAATACATCGTAAACCGCTGGGTTTCACATCAATTAGCAGAAAGTTCGTCTTTTTTAATTTCTTGGGACATAGAAAAACAAAATTAACTTTTCATGGGCATGAGAACAAAATTAATTAGTGTCTACTTTGGATGCCATTTACAGTGTATGGTAATATTGAAACAGTCAGTGACTAAGGCATTATTGAAGGTTTCCCTGTCACAAAGTTGTTACCTATTCTCAATAAATGTGACAGAAAGGTCCTACATGTGACACTTACCTTCAAGGCATGTAGTAGGAAGGTGTTAGCAGGGTCATTTGGATCCAGCTTGGCCTTCTCTGCCCACTTCACTAGTTGCTTGAGGTCACCAACTCCGGTGGCACCCAACGCAGCGATGGCGTCTACCTGTTTGACCGTGCTGTCGAGTTTTACAGAAGAAAAGGAAACCAAGCTACGACGATGACTGCTAACGTTACTTCACATTGACTCGACGGTAACAAGATTATGAATCAACTTACCGACAATCTTTGATTTTAAATAGTTGATCAAGAAATAAATAAATGATCATTTGACAGAATAATAAAATAAAGTGGATTAGAAATCAAATGTTCTTCAATTTACCAACATTACATATTCTTACTTTTGATCTCTGTTCATGATTCAGAGAAATAAATTTGAGAAAATAATAAAATATTATCAACACAAAACAACAAATTTAAAATTACAGTGATCACTCCAAAACAAAAGAAATTGCTTTAGATGAAAAGTTCCCCAAAGTTCACAACAGTACATAATAATAGAATCAAATCACACTTAATCACACATCACCATAGACAATAGGCAATTAGTTCATACATAACCATTTCCAAATGCCATCGCTTAACTTCTTTACAACGTAAGTATAAAAAAGGGGAGAGGGCATTTCATTACTAACATTTGGAGACATTTGACTATGTGCCATGATAGGAGCTATTTCATTGGAGATCATACCATGTTTCAACAAAGACACCCTACAGTTACAATTATAATTAAAGAGGGACTTATATTGCACCTTAATCAAAAAAGAACAAAGACGATTAAACCCAAAGAGTAAAAAACAAAACAACAAATAAAACTTTTTAAAATTTGATACCCTTCCTACTTCTGGGGTAACTATTAGTCTGACCTTACGTTGCACTTATTTAAAATTTTACTGGTATGCAGTGCATATTAACGTAAGCGCAGATAACGAAACACAATGAATGGAACACAAGAACAGGTGACTCACCTGACAGCATTGTTATCAATACTCATGACAGGAGGTATGAGAGGAGTGTTGTCTTCTGCGACGCCCCATGATGCACTGCTGAGGAGATACCCTGAGGTCAAAGACGTCTGGTGATGGTCATCGTCCCCGACCGTAAATGGCGCTCCTAACATGAAAAATAAAATGAGGACCGTAAGAAAATTCCGGTAAAAAAAAACATCTTGTCAGTGTTTGGATTGCTCAGAAATCTCTTCACTGAGGAGCATATGTATATCATCAACAACTGAAGTTACTTTCTATTCTTTTCCGACTTTCCTTTAGGGTCACTGCAGGAATTGAGACGAGAGGTGAATCGTGTCAAAAGCAAGAATCCTCCTTGAGGACCACTGTGGCAATCACCTATTACCAATAGTGGACATGAGGCTGCCAGCAAGAGATCAAGCAACATTGTAAATAATCTGAATGTATGAAACGTGGAGTTGAAACTTTGTTACGATTTTATTCCTGCATTGACAAAGAAAAGTAAAATGGAAGCCTCACAGAGGCAGAACTCACCACTTCCGACTGCACTGTGATCAAACGTTGCTTTGTGATCGCTACTGAATTCTACTTCCTCCAGTTGGACTTTTGCTGAGGTAACCTGAGTATCTGGTACAGGTAAGAACAAATCAGCCAGGCAGACATTACCAGTGACTCCTGTCTCATGAACCTGTCAAAAAATAACCATTAACAATCAGCACATACTAAAAAATAAATTGAGCAAAAGAAAGCCTCTGGCAGTAAGAAAATATGCAACTTCATCTAATCACCTTCATCAGGTTAAACAGTTAACTTGGAAACTGTGTACATTCAAATTTCAACAACATACAAAGCAAATCCATTTAAAATAGGCAGTCAATTAACTCTCAACAGTGAAAAAAACAGTCAACTTGTAGATAATAAATCTACAACTCAACTCACAATCAACATCTTAAACATAATAAATGATAGTGTATGAACAGGATAAGAATTTGACAATCACACACTGCAACAAGAATACACCGATCAACGGTTGGATTGCAACACTCAACCATCTTGATGGCACATACAACACCCCAGCTTTAAAGCAGTAGCTTCTATTTGAAGAAGAAGTCAATGAGTGCAGTAGCATACCTGCAGTGCTATACTTTCAGGCCATTGGACAACTTGAACGTTGAAGATGTTCCCAAAATGAATTGTAAAATCTGAAGACAAGTTCCTGGAACAAACAAGCAAAAGAGCATATTTTTGTGCATGACGTAAATGTTTGACCACTTAAAAGTTTCACAATCTGTTATCACAACTGCAACGGCTCAGGATGGTTCCATGTAATGGCACATGACATGATTCTCCTTCTAGCTGGAGCAGAACTAAAGTTATCAAAAAACTGACCACAACTTATCTCTTGTGTCAACACAATCTCCGTTTCATCTGCCTTCAAGCAAGTAGTAAGTTCTAGTAAGGATTGCCTCCTCCTAAGCAGGACGGAAGCAGGGCATAAGATGTGAGAAACCACAGGATGTTTAAGTCACTGATCATCACTCATTACATTTCCCCAACTTGCCCTGCACAAGGTGGGGAAAAGGGTTTACGGGCATTTTCATGGCATGCATTGCACCTTTCTCTGTAGGTTTTATGTCAATATTCACTTTCAAATTTCCAGAAAAATGAACAAAAAGTGAAATGTTCTTTTGGAACTTATAGCAGAAAGAGACCTACTTCATAGTTTTACTGATGCATTCTTTTATGAACAATCACTTAGCAAGTATCCATAGTAGAACACACCTTAAACCTCCATAAAACAATCGCTTCAATGCCCTCTTCTATGAGTTAAAATTATCAACCTATTTTTCAAAATGACTAAAAGTTGAGCTATTAACTAGTTCAAGAAAACACTTTAATAGCTAAATACCGTTTTCTATCAAGAGAAGGGACTGGCCAGATACAAATTTAATCCCGACTCCGTTTTCCAGGACATCCAATCAGATTGCATGAAAGTACCGTACAGAATACCATTTTGAACTGATTCGTTATGCTATTCACAGGTAATAATCACATGTCCTCTCTTTTACCTTATGCTCGTCTTTGAGACCTCTTTGTTGTTGACCAGCACCCTGACGTAGCACTGACACTTCTGGACGTCCGCCCGCCGTTGCTGTTCCTGCCTGAGGCACTCGTGGGTGGGTGTGATGATAGCAGTATTGTTAAGCTCGGGAGTGATTAGAGGCTCTCCTTCACGAATGGAAGGAAATATCAAAATGACCAATGAGGGACAGCTACATAGATGAGACCGCTAATGTTCATCAAACAAAAAAAGACCCAATGATGCACCTGCAAAATGTGCGAAACATCTTTTCACCTGTTTCAGGACAATTTACTCCCAATAACTACCAGTGTAAACAAAGACTCCTATGCACTGTAGAACTAACTATGCCGTTGTGGTTTACAGTAGGGCAGGTGCTCACGGACACACAATTTGTAGGTTACCTCACTGTCTAATGGACCGTGGAACAAGTCCCTCACCGGGCTGCTATTGAGAATGCTTGAACAATAAATTACAAAGGTATCTGAGATGCTCGACATCTCCCACTTCATGTGGGATGATCACGTTCCTCATTCTGAGCAGTTTGACAACTATCGTTGGCAAATTTCAGCCAGTCGTCCAGTGAGTGACTCACATGCAAAATTTGGATATCCAAAATTTAAACACTCAATATGTAAAATTAATTTTTCAAGCTAGCATAGGTATAGACACACTTACAGTCTGTTATTTCAAATGTTATGAAAGTCTCCAGTTTGGGCAAAACAAAGGAGATGTGGTCGTCTGCTACGCAACCTTGATCACAAAGTCTGGTGATCAGAAGGTATACCTTGCTAGATAAATTTCTGGTGGAAGGATTATCGACTAAACTTTCAGTTTCTTTTCAATGAAACTTAACAAAAGAGAATGCTTCTCAATGACACTATAATTAGGTTAAGGAAGAGCATCTCCATTAGCTTAGAAGTCTTAAAAACGTACCGCGTATCGCTACTAAACAAAAACTTTTGAACAAATATTCAGTACCACAAATACATCCTCTTTCAAGTTCTCAACTTCTTTTGTATTTCTTAAACTTCCTGTAACAATGGGCTCGATATAGAGGATTGCTCACTGATCTCATTCAAAATGCCAAAACATTTTCGTTTTAAGATGTAACTGACTAAAATGAAGCTTTAGAGAATGTATCCAAGCAATCCCTGACCTGGTCTTCTCCTGTTCTTTAACATTTTCTGTCTGATGGACTCTCTGACTTCCACCTCCAGGAACTCGTATTCCGGCTTGGCTGGCTTCACCACTGGCTCTTCTTCATCACCGTCCTCCTCTTCATTCTCCTCTTCTGTTAAATTCTCTTGAGAACCCTGCCTCTTCTTTTTCTTCTTTTTCCTCCTCTGAGTAAGTCATGCAAGACAAAAACGAAAGTCAAAAATTCTGAGCAAATTTCAGCAAAATGTTCACAAAATACTCTTGAAAGGATCTAAGTCAGTTAAACTTCTATTTTTGACAAATGATTTGATTTAATAAGTGTAAATTTGTAGGCTATAAGTTAAGAAGCTATGAGGCAAATTATAGGGAGGTGTGGATAGGTTGCAGATTAGAAATGAAGATACTGAACATGGTAGAAGCAGAGACAGCTAAATCCTACTACGATAAATTGCATCAATTACTTCAGCAATTCTTAACAGTTTGAGTTTCGGGGGTGGATTACCTCCCAGGCACCACAAGGATGCACCTCAGGGGTCACAGTGCCTTTACAACAAAGACACAAACCCATCAGACCATTGACATGAAAAATGCTTGAATTTGTCATAACTGAGAATAATGAATGCAAATTAAAAATCAGAAGAAATGGCCACACTATTATCTCTGATTGATGACATATGTAACTGGTGAAGATGCTTCAGTACAGTCAATGAACACAAACACACTTTGCTCACACTGGTTTGCTAGTGTTGGGTCATACTTTCCATGAGAATTCTATGTTCAAGTCATCAGTGTTGAGCAACCATTGCAATGAAGAAATCTTTGTTAGTAAGAAAGTTACGGTTACAGTGGTCGGTCAGTATAAAGCTTCCCGTAAGACAACTAGGAATTTAAAGATGTGGTATTTCCACTGCAGATCTGATGGCTAATGTTAATCACAACATCGGCTGATATCTGATCGATATTTTTGCGTTCAATTCTTTTACATAGTTCCACAGCATGATTGAACATTCCTTATACCTCACGGGCCATGCCTACCGATGCACATTGCCTTTCGGAAATTTTCAACATTGGCCAATGTCCGATCAATCACTTCAAGTGTAAATGTCATAATTATTTTTTAACTCAAGCTCTGACAATTCAAAAATCATGGCAAATTTTGAAGGCATTTAAAAAATAGTCTTGAATGACGAAAGTGTCCCCTACAAACATATTCATAAGGGGGTTTTTAACATTTTCAGATGGAATAGTATTCTCATGGGACATTTCTCCATTCCTTCCCTTGTTCTACATCCCTTGATGAAAATATATTTTCAGGTTGCTGAACATTGGCTAACATCGGTAGTCAGAATTTGCTAAATTTTGATGATCCGATGTCCAACTGATGGTGGCAAACATGGCCTCGATCTGACGACCAATCAACTTATTGGTTAATCCCTAAACACAGCATGAGGTTCTGCCTGCAACAGGGTAACATGCATCTACTGTGATTGGTTTTCAAAAACATATTGTAAAACTTCTGCTTGGAGCTTTTTCCTTGTTAGGAAAACACGGAAAAATCAAGATTCACCAGAGAATTTGCAAACATCGCATTAAAAGGAAGAAACATAGAGATACACCAAGGAATGATGGTAAATTCAGCCAAAAATAGCAGCATATTTGGAGACAATAAATCCATAACAATTAAGCTACAGACATCTCATGTTACCTTGCTTTTCAGATACTCCTTCCATTCTGTAAGTGCTGCGCGATACTGAACCATCCGTCTCTCGTAGTCCTCCTCGTAATCCTCCTGAATGTCGATCAGCTCGTCCTCCAACTGTCTCCTCCATTCTTCTTCATCTTCTGCTTTGTTTGTTTCCTCTCTGAATGAAGACAACCAAAACAAAGATACCTGAACTGAAATTACTCAAAAGTCTGTTTTTCATACCATACTTAGACAAAAGAAATGTGTGGTATATCTTGTTTAATACCAACCTCATCGCCTTACGTCGTTTTTACCACCTCATGTGGATTCTATCCCACGATTGGAGATACATTATCGTGGTCCAAACTAATGGCAGACCAGGAATGAAGCCAGCATAAAGGAAAAAGCAAACCCTTTCATTGCCTGTCACAAAGATGCATTTTCTTGCATCAGTAGATAGTTTCATATGAAGTAGCAAACCATGGGGACCAATGAGAAACTATCTGGGATAGCTAGCTTTCAGAGTATTTCTATCAAAAACTACATGTTGCAATGAAAATTGTTCAGCGTCGACAAACATGATTCGCAAGAGTAGGCAAGGCTATATCATGGGTGGGTAATTGGAATGTGACCCATTGAGGAGGGACAAAGGCAAATTTAAGGGTATGGTTGGCTTGATTTGCATCAGGCAGGTCTCACCTTCTGACGCTCAGCTTTAACGGGGTATTTGTGCAGGTTTCTTCTGTTCTGAGAACCTTAATCTGTTTCCAGGTCTTCAGCATGTTCTTTAGTAATGTCCTGTCTCTCAGCATCTCATGGTCCCTCAGTCTTCTCGTTTCCCTGCCGGTGGCAAATCGTAAGATGGCAGCATGGCATTCAGATGAAGACAAAGAAAAAACACCAAAATAAACATTATCATCTGCATAAAGAAGATGTGATGGTGGGATGGCCTCATTGGAACAAAATTTTGTTAATCCATACAAAGCTACTTTCATTTTCCTCCAGTATCTGCCAGGCTCTAGCTCAAATTTTACAACAATAGCTCATCTTGATTTTGTCATTCAGTCGGTAAGACGCGTCAATTGTTTTCTGTGTCAAATAGGTACTCCTCTGGACCAGAGCAAAATCCCGGTGATTCTACATGTTTAAAGGTTTACCAGACCTATCAATGAGCGCATCATTTAATTTTCTTTTTTTTTAGTCCTTCACATTAATTCCTATCGATGAACACAAAAATCTAACCTAGACTACACGGCCTACATTCTGGAGTAAGTTTTAATGCAAAGCCCCTTCCAACATCTTGAACTGTCCCAATGCCCCTTGCCTGTCCCCCCCCCCTACCCCTTCTGATTGCCCTACCATTTACAGTCAGATACTCAACAATATTTTTTTCTCACATAACTCTTTTACTTGTAGGAAAAATGAAAACCTGCACAAGGCAGGTACACTGTGAGACTGGTATATAGAGGACACAAGTAGGGGAAGAACTAGAGGTGGGGAACAGGCCCACTAGATGCCTCACTGCACCCTAAATTATTGCAGCCAGTAGGGATCCCCAAATCAGTGCCAACGTTCCCATCTTCAATGTACGCAGTAGCACGCAACTGAGACTTCCCAACTTCTCCAAGCGGGGAACGGGTGGTGGATGGTAGGGACCACTTTGAGAAACGCTTGTCTGTTGCAATTTAGAGTGAGAAAGATCTGTTTTAATATAAGACAAGCACCTAGCTGAATTTGTATCACCTTCACCATCAGAGAGGTTCAACTTGCCTGATCTCATATCTGTAGCTTTTCAGTGATTGTTTGAGTTCCTCCGTTACCTGTTCACTGTTATCTCTTTCGAGTTGAACGGTGAGGGAACTTGCAGCTTGCTTTAATGCACCCAACTGAAGAAAGAAGAAATACAGGCAAATCCCCAGGATGAACTCAGGGGTAGTGAATTGTACAACTACACACATTTGAAACAAATTCACATCCTAACCAAATCACACAGGCAAAAATTCCTTTAAAAAGGGTCGGGTGACATGAAAATGACACTTTGGAGTATCAGGTGCATTCAGCAGTGAAAATATTAAAAATGGTCAAAAATTCCAACAAAATCCATCAAAGATTGACCAATTCACAGGCAAAATTAGTGTCTCACAGCTGTATCATGAATAAACATTGGCTATGAATGTAAATTTGTGACATCAAGAGATGGACTCCTATGCTATATCTTATTTAAATCCTTTGTTTATGTAACCTTCTTTCAAGGACAACTGAGAATTTTATATGCCCTGAGGGTTTTACTTTGGAAGCATGTACTTTCTTTCTCAAAAATATCGATATCACTTACCAATGTGAAACTAACTAAGTAATTAAGAGGCAAAGTATACAGGCTTAACAGAAGGAATACTGACACTGTGCCATACTCCACGTCATGCTTGTTTTATTTTCCCATCTGGCATTTTTCTCAAGACTTGAAAAGTAATATCTCAAAAAGGGTAAAAGATAAAAGCAGAATTCCAATGGATTTTCACTCATGGTCTTACTTTGCAGCTTCTGAATGAAGAGTTCTCTTTTCTAAGAGAATGTCACACAACCTTTAAGTATTGTTAGAATACAAATTTTCACATATTTGGCATCACAAGGTTACATTTCAAGTGAGGTATAGTATATATGGATATAGTATATATGGTATAGTATATATAGGTATAGTAAGCATGGATGTATTTTTAGAGTTTGCACTGGGTCCAAAAATTTAGTTCACAGTCAGTTGAGAACCCGAAAGTACTCCAAATCTTAACTTCATGCCAGGAACTCATTGTGACGGCGTAATATGACATTTGCTTTGCATGTTTATATAACACCATGCGTCTGAGTCTTGCTATGGAAATGACAATGAAGAGTTCTTTCGTATGTACTGTAGGCACACATGCTGAATATTTTTCACATGTGCAACAAAGATTAAAGAATCTTTTCATCTGGATAGCAACTTCAGAGCCGGGACCTGACATTGTTTGTTGTTTACACAGGTTCCCGATGAAAACAGCAATATACATTCTTCTGAAGTAAGAGAATTTCATGTAAATGTTATTATACTACTTGATAAAACTGACCATTCCCAGGATCTTAAAATGTCTTGCGGGAGAGACAACACTCTTTTTAGTACACCTTTCCAACTCTTCCTACACACATGCTTACCTTTAATATTAGGTAATAAGCTATACCTCTACTATTCATGATAAGACACAGCTGACACCTTTTAAATTTACTTTCACTTCATGTACTATGCTTACCTTTTCTGTGAGGTAGTCTGCCATGTCCCTTTGTTTACCGTTTGAGGTACTGGTCGTACATCTGGGTGAGATTGGAGGCCAGTACGTGTTCTTTGCTGAAGAGAGCATGGTGAGTGAAGACCAGGGTGTTGATGTCCACATCGAGCTGGTAGGGAGCATCGATGGAGTTAAGGGACGAGAAATAACCCTGATCCGGGTCAGCTAGGATCGCCTGTAATGGACAAAAGTGACCAAATGGACCACATGTCAAATAATCCAAACTTTGAGTCAGAGAGATATCCATGAATTGATGACAGAAGTTAGATTGTAGCCTGGAATGTCTGATAGGATACAAAAGGTAAATAGAGAAGACCTTATTAAATTGCATGATGTGGGTCATAATTGGGTGAGACCAATACAGCAAGTATCACAGATGTCATGGCGTGACTATGGAATACTGGTACCAGTATGGTAAGTTTGGTAACAGCTCACTGAGATGGTAACAAACCAGGAATGTTTATACTAGCAAAGCAGACTGGTAAAACCACTCTGGTGTTGTAGTATTCAGTACAATGGTGTTCTGGTAAAACCACTCTGGTTTTGTAGTGATACAATGGTGTTTGGTAAAACCACACCAGTGTTGTAGTAGAACAATCTATTCTGGTCAAACCACCCTAGTGTTGTAACAATACGATGGTATTCTGTTAAAACCACACAGGTGTTGTAGCAATACAATTGTGTTCTGGTAAAACTACACTGGTGTTGTAGCAATAAAATGGTGTTCTGGTAAAACCACAGCTGTGTTGTGGTAATACAATGGTGTTTTTCCAGAGTGGTGATAACATTGCAGTTTAATGCATTATTACAGCATAGTACAAAATCCAAGTGTTAGATTCAATCCTTTTGCATAAAAGGAATGTTGTATCTTGTTCTAAAGGACAGTCACTGGATCTAGGCTGGATGTGATCAGCACCTCACGCTAACTGACCATGTTTGTCTTTTCATTTCTTACCTTCTTAAAAACTGTCTGCAGAAACGGTTCCCTCTCTTCATTGGGAGGTATCTGTGGCCGCGTTGGGATCTCCTTCAGCGGATCAGGAGAAACTTTAATCAGGCCATCTTCACCAAACCAAACCGATCCCTGGGAGGAGAGTGAAAAGTCATGACACAAGAGTTTAGTTAGCTTTAGGCTGTTGCTGCTGCTGATGCTGATGACGACGACGACAATGATGATGAATTTCTGAGATAAAAAACATACACTTTTTACTCCTTTTTACAATATTGATGGTTCATTAGAAAGTTAGTTAATTCCCACACATGATAGTAGGCTGTACTCTCTTTGTACTTGTATCTGTAGCTAATAGGGGAGAGGACAAAGGACATTAAAAGACAAACAAGCTTTATGAAGCAAAGAAAATGAACTAAACAATCAGAATACAAATTCTAATTTGAAAAACAAATGGCTCTTCATTCAGCCCTTTACTTTTCTGCCAACTAACCCTCCAGTCACCTTCCACCCTTCACTCAATTCAAACTTCCGCTGTTACCATATAGCCCTGTCGATCATCTCTTCCAAAAACAAAGCTTTTTCCTTCCAGTACAAAGAGTTTTTGGTGGTTACAGTACCTTATCGGGCCTCCTCAGCAATCTATTCTCCATGGCATGCTGATTTCGTGCTGAGACTTGCGGCCTGACACCGACGTAGAAACCTTCGTCTTCTAAGTAACGAGGCTGGACATTTTCCGGGACTTTGTCTTCGGCAGGGACTAATTAAGAGGAAAAAAATTCTTAGTAAAACATCAGAAACTTCTACTAATTCCACCTTCTTTAAAAATGGAATGGCATTAATTTTTTGGTGAAAATGAGTTTTCATTCATAAGTATTTTGCAAAGCTTCTCTCAAGGTATTGGGTAACAAACATTTTTCAACTGCCTGTTAAGTTCTTTTCTATTGGAAGCCTCTCAACTGATTCTTGCGGTCACTTGCAGGGTTTCCCCTGGTACTTAATTGCAGAGGCGGCCGCCTCGCAACTTTTTAAGACCGCCTCAACAAAAAATGCCGTAATTACCGCCTCGCACGTTTATATCCAGGGCTGGAAAAAGTCAGGAAGCCAGAGGCTCCTTCCCGGGAAGTCTCGCGGGAAATCCGCTTCTGTACTGTACTTCTGGCCGTGTTTATCTTGTACATACCATGCTTATTTCGAACTTTCAGCACAGAATGGTAGAAATCAAACATGTGGTTTCTTAAATAGTTACGTCCGAAAATAACTGGTGAATAAATCCATTCAAATGTGTATCCCAAATGCCCCATTTACTTTCAATCTTCAACAAAAATTGAAGTAAATTACTATTGGTGTAATAGAATACCCTTATCTTTTACTCATGATCAATATTTTTCAAGTTATATATGTGAAAAAACAATCGTTGGGAAATGTTTGCAGAAGAGTCTACGTATACCTCCTTGACTCCATTCAATGTCAATTAAAAAGCATAAGCTTAGGCCTGCCAAGCCTGCATGCGCAAATTATCTGCAGCATGACAGCTAGCGGACATATCACAATCCACAGAAATACAAAAGCGAAGTCATATTTCTATGTCCAAAACGTTTCATGAAACCAATAGTCTGCTTCTTCAAACCTTTAGTCCAAACATTTTAAAGTGACTACTAGTAGGATCAATGAACAAAAAAAAAAAAAACTCTGAAACCTACAACTTCCCTTTAATACGGAAATATGAATTGCCAAGGTGGTTAGGCTATTCGATATACATCCACTGGGTTAGGATATCATTACTTAAAATTTTCAGAAGGCTGCGCACCATCCTACGTGATTCTTTTCATGAAACTTTTAGGGACATTTCAACGTCAAAAATGTATGTAATACAGTTTACTCTACATGACATGTGCAACATTTCACAGAACGTTTTGATTTTGAAGCAATATCAATTATTTTTTTCTGATCGAACTATCGTGTTTTCACCTTATACAGTAACAGTTTTCAACTTGTAGAGTTGAAATTAAGCATGGGTTTCAAATGATTCGGACACGTCTAAAAACGCTAAAATCGCTGAGTTTCCGGCTGCTTTGCACCCTGGACTCCTACCGGGATCGTCCATGAACCCCACAAGGGGTCCTATGGCGGGTCCATTGACCTCACGCTGGTATGACAATCGCTTCGCTATCGAATGACGCCTACGGCGCCATGTTAGGTCTGGCAGGAAACTCCGACTATATGGTAATTTATACTTTTTCAGACCCTGTTTATATCATGGTCAAAACCATCTAATCTTCGAGAACCTACTTAGTACGGATTTGCACCTGAAATTCATGGCGGCGTCAAGTTATTCGCCCTCGCCGCCTTTTGTACAGACAATGAGTAGGACCTATGCAGAGCAGTCTTCCATAAATGTTATTGTTTCCACCATCAACCAAGACCAGTGATAGAAATTTTTGTTTCTTTGGTAACAGACTTCTTTAGTACCACCAACAGCACCAGAGGTTAATCAAGTCAGTGTAGATGGACTCTCGAGAAGGCAACTTTACCCTTACTGAACACAAAAAGTGGTTACTGAAAAGTGGCAAACTGGTCACCTTTGTCTCTGCTGACCTATCAAAGCACATACACGTAGTAAAGTGTAGGACGGGGACACCATTACTTCCACACATCAACTCAGTACGAGTATAAGATAGGACAATACTATCCTCCCCTTTCCACCCCAACTCATACATAAGTGAAAAAAAAGACATCACCATCCCACCACCAATCACTGGTAATAATGAGGATGCTACCTCATCAATATGCACCTTTGTTAAGATAAACATCATAATGACAGACCTGGTTTAAGTTCAGGTACAAAATAATATCCTTCTTCTTTTTCTTCTCTGACTCTAAGAGGCACGTACTCTGCTCCTTTCATCTCTGCCGGAAAGAGGATGTAGTCCTTTGGATCAATGAAGTGAGCAACAAGAACCTCTTTCTCTTCCTCCCCCTGGTCATCTGCGGCGTCTGGTGTGGCTTCACCTTCCACTTCCGCCGAGGTGGAGGGACCGCCTCCGGCCCCTGGTGCTGTTGGCTCCGGTTCGAAGGTGCGAGTGAAAAAATCGAAAGCCTCCTCAGCCGTCGGTATATCTGACTCCTGAGGAAGGCAAATGGTGACAGAAAAGTTTGACTCTTCTTTTCGCTTCAACTTTAGGCATTGAACAACCTTTTTCATCAACATTTCTTGAGGTGAAGTGAAAATAGCAAAGAACCAAGTTACCTATTTCATTCCTGGCAGAGAGCCTACAGTCAAACACCTTCAGATTCTTCTTGGTTGAATATTTGTGCTGTTTTTGTGAAGTTTTCATGCCAATCGAAACATCTCACCAAAGCTCAAGTGAAAAGGTATGTCCGCTGACATACAAATGACCAGGTTAACACTGACAAGTGCTTCAATCCCTAGTGGAGTGCACAGAGAGGTTCACTCACTCTGCACTGTGGATGTTGTCTGAGTTGATGGTATTACCAAATATTTTCACACTTTGCAACCCCAATGTACTCCATGAGGGGTTTGGAGGTGGTCTGGATGGTTCAGAAGTTAAAAATTGCCATCCCATGAAATAGTGACTGCCCCTCTAAAACAAGTCCTGCCCCCTACAAAAGCTCAGCCTCGGCTCTGACAAAAAGTTGATGATAGGCTACTGCTATTAACAATGGAGCAAAAAATCATCTTTAAGTGGCTCCATTTTGCATCGTTTAGCACCTCAGTTATCAAAACTTTCTAAAGGTGAAGGGGGGACACCCATTCCCTTCAACCCATTGCCCGGCAACTGCTACTTGCATGCCTGCTCTGCCCCCCCCCCCCCTCTCTTAAAAGTGTGTGGAGAAGTCTGTGAACAATGCCAAAATATTTGGCAAAATCTGCAAAATGGACTCATAGCTTTTTTTTAACAATCATCATTTGCATATTTCAAATGTGTAATAAAAAGTTAAACGGAACGAAAATTCAAGGAAATTCAGACTCCAGTGAACCAACAGCAGGTTCTACACCTTAGGCCTAGTAACAAAAAATAAATAACTAGTTTCTTGACCCCATTCCCACCCTTCTTTCCCCTCCTCACAATTTTTGATTTACTATTAAAAGCAGAATTTTCTTGTCCCGACTGAAGGGAATCATCTCCCCATGTCCTTAGTGATGTCTTTGCAACATAGCACTTATTCGAGACAGTGATGAGCCACGTGCAAACAGTTTCCTGTGCTGCCGGCAGTCTTTCGGGTTCCTGCTTGTAAAATAAAACTTGCACACCCAAATATTTTGAAAAGTTGGGATGAGAAACTAGCTTTTGTTTTGCTTTTAACTTGGCCTTGCAAGAAAAGGCCACATCATAATGATAACAAGATACAGAATATGAAGACAAGGGGACCTACTGTACCTTTCTCCTGACAGCTTTGAATGCAGCTTTCCATTTGCTTTTGGCTGCAATCGATTCTTGAAGCTTCTTGTCTTCTTCCATCTCCTCTTTCGTCAACTGACAAAGAAAAGAGAGAGACACATTCTTCGTCGAGGTGACGGCACATTCAGCAAAATGCAAAAGCTACATCACAAAATACAAATACAACAAACGCAACACAAAAAAAAATATGTCAGACACAACGGTAATTGATTCCAGACTAAAACCGTCTATCTCTCATGGCCAAAGAAAATCAGATTACAAGAATTCTGGCAGTAAAGTCATTTTTCACCAGAATAAGCAGGTATCCATTTGGCTCTGTTTATATCTTCTTCCTTTGCTGGTAATTTTACACAAATTTGCCACATGGACTGGTATTCTGATAGAATTAAATCCACCTAATTACACGACAAGGGACCACAGACTGCTTTGAACTGCCGGTAATATGCTCAACACAAACGTCTGCAAGAGCCATTGGCCAACAAAGCAAGTCAGATACAAAACAACCAGTACTGAATATTGGAGGACTAGAATGCTTAAATGATGAACCGTAGAAATAGTGCACCAGAATAACGTCAAGCTATCTGCTTGCACACTGAAAGAATGAAGCCGACAAATAATATCCAGCATCCTCGCCTGAAAGGCAAAACAGCTCTGCATTCAATGTCTGCCACGTGTAATGCACGTACAGCCCGAGAATTTGTTTGTTCAACATTCAATTACATTTTTGGGAAAAACAAAAGTAAATAAAACCTTTTGAGTTTTTTAGACAACCTGATAACATTTAGGGAAAACTGTGGTCCAATGTTTGTCTATCTAAGAGTTACGTTAACCTAAAATTTCTGTTGGATTTGTGTTACATGGTACCATGAGAACACCTTTTGCTTAACAAGGTTTGGGCTTCACGTATTGTTCCATGATGTCATTCAGGTTGATCTTTTCTACAGATGGAACTTATAAAATTTGTGGATCTTTAATAAAAACATCTCGAAAAACTTCAGTATCATGATTGCACATTTGACACCACTCAGCATACTATATTAGTTCATTTTCTGTGATATTCTACTTCAGGTGTTTGCATCACACATTTCTTACTTACATGTTTCCACTCCATATTTTACAGTCACACTCAAACATTTAATTTATAGTATTTAATAGTATTTCAATCAATAGCATTTACTTAATAGATACTTTTATAACACATCTACATTTCTTGTAACTTCCACTCCTAAGTGTAACCTTTGTTTATCACAACTTGTTGTTCCACTGTTTGGATTGTAGGTATGCTGTTGCCGCAGCAGATGAAGTCAGTACTTTATGATCTTTTGATATATTTTAGCACACATTATTGCAAGCATTTGTTATTGCACATTTTCATTATTATACATGTGATGTGTGAAGCAGAAACGTAGCAGTCACTGGCAGGGCTTTTTTTTTGTCAAACCCAGCTGAGAATTCCGCTATGCGAGAGGCATTGCCGTGCTTGTGAAGCAATTACCCAATAGGCGTGGGGTCAAGAGCGCCACCTTAAGGCCCCCCTTATAAGTTTGAGGGGCCAAGGGTCCAAAGATCCCAGACGTTCCTCAATTTTAGCACTTCCAGGAGCTTTGTTTTAATGTAAAAAAAGACTAACGTGTTTTAGTTGCGCTTGCATCCTTCATTCATTGCAAATTTTAAAAGCAGGCACTCACCTTTCAAACTGGGCGCCAAGAAGCAAACTCAAATATAAACCAATTAATACCCGATTAAAATGGGCTGGCAAGAACTCTGACTGGTGTTGCTAGCACAGGGGCAGAGTGCCCCCACAGAAATTTAAGGGAAGCGATGGGCGATGTTGGAACAAATGGAGAGCAAAAAAAAATCAGGGGGAAGGAAGGGATGGTGCACAATGGGGAGGTGTAATAGGACAGATACTGGGAAATAAACACTTCACAAGTTTCATCCTTAAATGATACTAAATACTGAGATGAAACATTAACAGAACATTGAAACACAGTATTCAGGAAGGCGTATTCCCTAGAACAGCATTCAAACATCACGATCATAGTGCAGCTTTTTTTACAGATGTTTCATCAGCACATTATGACACACACGGGCTAGTCTTATCTATGGTATAGCTATTGATGCCATGAAACACTCCAAGAGGCCAATAGTGGTTTTATTATCCAATCTCAGGTCAAACACTTCTCTACAGAACAATCTTTGATTTCAGAGACGGCATACCAGAGACGGATCATCAAATCTGGTGGCAAGATCCCTGGCCCTCAGACCTCGGAGCCGCCTGCCGGGAAGGTCTTTGTCCGGATCCCGTTGGACTTCTTCTTTCAGAGACTGCTCTGCTTTTTGCTGTTACAAGACAAGATGATGAAGTCAGAGAAAAAGAGTCGAGTGATGTTACCAACAAAAAGTAGAGAACATAACTTTAAGAGGCATCAAGGAGTAAATAGCTAAGATTTACCGAGAAGGTAAACAAGAAAATGCTACTTTACATGGTTACAAATTTGAGGTTAGCTAAATACAGTATTACAAAACACAACGCAAACAAATTCTATGTTCATAACAGCATGTGTGACTGCAGGAACTGCAGTATGTAAATTGCCCCCAAAATTTCCACCTGAATTTTTAGTTCCCTTGAACAATTATGATGCCAATAGTGAAAAGGATGAGGTAGAGTTCCTCAGCCAAGGAGACGACTTGAAACCGTGATTACAACTCTTTTGTTAACGACACAGCAATTGCTAAAACTTCCTAACCTGCATATGTTATGGGATACCATCAATTTCTTGTTGAGGATATTCACTACCAGAACTCACATTTGCATCTTAACACTGTAATGTGTTACAAAGCACATACTGTAAGGCAAACTAGGTCACAAGGTCTGGCGCATACCACTTTGGGGGTACAGATGCAAGAAAGTTTGCGGTCAATTTTCAACGTCAATGTTCCCAGGGTTCAACGTTCTCAGGATTCAATGTTCCAAGTCTACGCAAAAATTAACCGGCATGACATACGCAGAGTTACCATCAAGAGACCGACCAATCACCTTCAATGTCACACCAGGCTCACAGTGAGGGCAGCAGTCGTGCCTTGACTTCAACACGTAACATTCCTTACAGCAATACAGTGACCTGTAAATGACATCGCAACATTGTAAGCAAATTGCAATACAACCTGAGTACCAACCTTTGCCTCCATAATCCTCTTCTTTATCCTCTCCTGGATGGACGCATTCAGATTGGTCGAATCTTTCCCCGTGGCTCTGAAAGCGGCCTCGGCAAGTCTTGGAGTTTCTGGCAGGGGACAAAGATATCCTTGAATGTTATCGAAGCCTTTGTAACTTCAAATTTCAGATACAGACAAAGATCACATCAGGATAGTGTTCACGCAACCTTAAGGAGAATGTTTCTTTGAGAAAAACAATTCGACTGATAAACTTTGAAGCTTTCCTTTCGGTTCAGAGTGACAGTGCATATTGCACACCACAACTGAAGGTCTGCTAAAGAAAGGTACAAGGTCATAGTAAATTTAAAATAAGACATTATCAATGGTCAACATTTTTCCTCTTTCTCTTACACACTGTGACAATAATTGACTGATTTCCCTACAAGATTTAAACAACCTACTCTTTGTAGGTTTGGTTGGTTTTCCACTTCCAGCAGCAACTTCCTCTACCCCTCCATCTTCCTCTGTGTCTGGAATCGTTGGAATCATGGGTATTTCATCTTCATCACCAGCTGCAGGCACCCTAGGAGACTCCTTCTGCTTCCTCCTGGTTTTCCGAGGTGCAGGCGCCGGTGGAGGTGGCTCCTCCATGGGTTCCAAGGCGACAGATAGCTGTGAAACATAGGAAGAAATTGTTCTGAAAATATGTCTAACACGACTTGCAGATATTATATGTGTTTGTAAGGCTAATACACAAGATGAATATTTACACAGAAAAAACCATCATCAAAGGCAGGATAAATGTAAACCTTAATACATATGAGTATAGTTATCTATCAGTGCACTCATAATTACAGTACAGCAGTTTACTGTGCAAAGTTTTAAATTCCACCTCAATTAATGTGACCGACTTGTAACCTTAGTTAAAAAGAACCAGTTAATTGCAGAATTAAAATATTGATTCTCTTTATCCCACTGCAGATTTTACTTTAACACAAAAGATCTTTTTACCTAAATTTCAACTTGACACTGAAAAAATAATACCCTGTAAATATTTAACACAAAAATATGTCATCACCTTTTTCATCATCACCTTCTTTTCCTTCTCTTCAAAGCAAATACCAGCAACAGAGAGTGTCTTTATCTCAGCTGAAGAGGTTTCTTCCTAAATCACTAGTCCCATGCCAGAAAAAAATTTCCCTCTCATTTTCTATGACACTGACTCAAAATTCAAGTCAGAAAAATTGCAAAGCTTCTTTGGTTGAAAAGTTGCTTTTCTATCAATAGAGGGGGCCATTGCAGTATTGAAATCAGAAAGAAAATACCCCCATGAGGTCCCTGCAGAGATAAACTGTAACCACAACAGTGGGCGCAGGAATACTTCTGGATTCTACTTACTTCTTCAACGTGCAATATGAAGACAAATATATCCATTCTGTGACATTAGTGAACAGATAACAGAGCCAACACTTCACCTGTGCACAACGAACGACCATTCAGGGATGTATGGTTATGGATGTATTGGTTAGGCATTACGTGATGCAGTTTTGTGCATGTACATATGAGATAAAATATCCGTCATATGCAACAGTATGTAGTAAGGACATGACGGATCTCACGCAGTGAACTGGTTCAAGAGACAGCAGGGTCTACACTTGTTGTCTTTAAAACCAATGATTTGCCATTCACCTTAAAGTTAACTGTTTATCCTATGCCAATTTTGATGGCAGGTACGCATCGCTGATGGCAATTGGGCATGGAGAAAGGTGATAAATTTACAGAGCACAAGAAGTACACATACCTCCTTTCTCTTCTCTTCTCTGCCGACTGTAAGCTTCTTGATCAGATCTTCGGCATGTTGCAACTCTTCCATCCTCTTCAAAAATCACAATGAGAAACATCAAGATTTGATGAGTTAATGACATGAGCAGACAACCGATACACCGTACACACATTTATTAAAGATCAGATAATTTAAATGTATACTGCTATGGATTTCTTTGTCTAAATAAGAGGTCTCTAATATGTGTGATTCAACACACAATTCAACTTTGAGTGAATCCCAATTCAAGTTAATCATACAAGTTGTTTGGAACAGAACAGGGGAAAGATTTCCTTCAATCCTGCTTTTCTTGCATAAGTGAATCCATTTTCTAGTTCATATTTTTCATTCACTAATGTAACAGCAATTCGAGTTGTGCAATTTTAGTTGGGGCTTGAACCGTGTGTCGATTCGCAGGTACGAGACCCGGTCTTCAGATCATACTGCACATCTCAGAGACGTTGAACACTTGTCATTCAAAATATTTGTGCATAAATAGATCTAGAATTGAAAGAGATATTTCAAAGCGCATCCAGAGCAATAGGGGTGCAATTTCAGAGCTGGCACAGATGAACTCCATTCCCTCTCCAACCCTCCCCCCCCCCCCTTTATTTCTCCTCATGAGATCGTCCTGTTTGTTTATATCTTTGTAAAAGAAAACAGCAGAGATGCAGTTTTATCCACCCTCCATGATGACCATACCTCTGTTCCATCATCAATATCATCCACAGTACTGTCCTCATGTGTCATCTCCATGGTGGTATCCTTCATCACCCTCCTCCTGTCCCGAAGCTTCCTCACCAGTGTACTGAAATGGAAGAAAAAAAGTCATCTCCAGAGATTCAGCATACTGCTAGGACATTATTTCATATTTTGCACAGTGTCATGTGGACACTGCCACCGCAACTGAGGATATGAAAGTATATTCTCAGTTCACGTATGTCAAGAGGAGACTTCAGGATAACCTGATGCATTCGGTTCATTAACATTTCATGCCTAACACAAATATTATGTTGAAGTGATTGCATGTGTACTGAAAAACCAGAAGGATAAGATTATGTTTGATCTTAACTTTTTCTTTATTTTTAAATGTACACGCGAGGTTGTACATGAAGAGACTATGTCTTTCAATGAAGGAAAATGACAGTAACTACTTTGAAAAGCAGCGGAATCGGCATAAAAACAGTAAAAAACAGAAATCTTATTTGAAAATTAACGGTTCTTACTATAAGCACCTACATAATGAATATGCAACAGTACAGGTCTCACTAGTGTATCAAAAACATACTACTCAAGTCGTCGCTCCTTGGTAGGTATAGGGAATTGAGTATTTGGTGAAAGGAAGCACTGTATTTAAAAAAAAAACAACAAATGGATCACAACATTGCCTGTGTCAGTGATCCCGAGTTGTTTTGACTCACTGAATATTCAAATATTCAATACTAGTATACTTCCCATTGGCTTCTTCGAAGAAGCATATCATTGATGTGAATGAAAACTGTCAACCACTACAGCATCGCATTCCACACTTTCTGTCGTTATGTATGAAGAACTTGAAACCATATGGTAGAATTAACCAACTGAAAGCTATTTCTTTTCCAAGATTGTCTGAATGGTGCAATTAAAAACCTTACCAAACTTTTGGAGATGAATTTCAATGTTTTTACTGTTTACATACGCACACGATCACTTTAATAATGGCAATGTCTGTTCACTTCATGTTTGCCTTCAGGTACAATAAAAGGCCCAGTACCATGCACCAGTGATCAAAACTGTAAATCTGGACATCCTCGTGAAGCCAAGAATAAGATATCATTGTCTTCTTTACATTCTCCTTTTCTTTTATGGGTCAACATAATTCTCATGAATAATAGCTGGGATGGCTATTGATCCCTAAACTTTTCGAAACCATGTTTTTTTTTTCTTTTTTTTTGCTGTTTTTCTTTTGACATGATAAAGTGTTCACCACATTATTTAAATTCTTGGCAAAAATTCTCTGGGATACCAATTATTATACCCACATTGACTGACATAGAGGTTAAACTGCTGGTTAACCACTTGATACTGTAATTTTATTATCACTTGCAGTCATGTTTGATCATCTTCATCCTTTCATTTAAAACGTTGTCAAAATGCATTAAAAATCTGTTACTGTGTTAATCTGGTACTCCTTGAGAGGCAGTTGCCAAGGAGACTGAACGATGTCAACCAGTATTCAGCTTAACCTAGTTTAGTTAGTGAAGACAGCACAAGAACTACTAAGTTTTCACTGTAGGTAAAAATGTCTCATTTACACGACATTACATGATTGTGGATTTGTATAAACTGTATTTCATGCATTTCAATCAAATTTTCATTTGAGTAGACCTCAGGTATATGTTTGGTTAATTCCTGCCCGAAATCATCATTACCTGTACATACAGAACCCTCATGAGATGCGTAAGTGCCCATCGTCATTGATCACTTTTCACAAACACTGTGATAGAAATCTGATTCGAAAGCACAGTCAACGACTGGTGTAACAGTGATGAACAAATTCGCTACAAAGCCAAGGTGAGACCAAAAATGGACCCCTTTTCCAAATGCAAGGTCCAAGGTATACCTGAATAAATCCTCCATAACAAATAAAATGAAAAAAAGCTGAAGAAGATGAAGAAGAGAACTACGCTTACTTGTCTGCAGACATTGTAGATCTATCCCTGTGATGTTTTCATTTACAGAGCCAGTCTTCAGTCACTGTACTGTACGGTGCAGCCCATCATTACTGTACAACAGGTATTTCCACAAGATAACTGAAAAAAAAAGTATGGACCCCTGCAGGAAAGAAAATAACATCCATAGTATGATGGAGCATTCAATTGCACACAGTTTTTCAAGCTGCTACTGAACTATGTAGAGTCTATTGACTCTCACAGTAACAATAGACTGCTTCACATATATTAAAGGTAGCTTCTGTATGAAACAGAATCCAAGACATAAAGCTGATGTATTAGAGCACGGCTGTTAAGAAGAAAAAAAATCTAGAGCAGCAGACCTGCTGAATTTCAATAATTCTGGTTATTACTGTACACGTTCCTCTGTAAGGACGTGCTGAATACATTAGAAACAGTTCAATTGTGATGAAAGAGATTGACAATGACAGAGAAGATTGAATCTGGTCAATGTATCTGGTGCTGACAAAATATAACGCTTCTGTCGCTTACTTCATTTGCATGCCATGCATTGTTAGCAATGTAACAAAGAATCTTTGGAATACCAGAAACAGGTGTTTGGGTTGCCTTTTATAACTTTTTGTAGGCCAATGTTGTTAAACATCGAGTTGAAGTTAAATTCTGCAATTGACGAAGCCTAACGTTATGACTTTTGTACACACTTTACATACGATAGGCTGCAACAAAACATTTACAGGATGTTTTTTTTTCTCTGTAGCATCTTAACAATGAATAAAAGAGAAATAATTAAGACAAAATCAATGCAAGCATTCATGCATTCATTATTTGCGGCCATTGATAGAAGGTTGCTATTCAAGAAATTCTGTCGGTCTTTTCTCTAAGCTACTGAAGGGTGTTGTTCTGCCAAGGAACATAACAGTAAGTGCGCCAATGTCACTCATGATTGAGAGGTAATCCGTCAATCGGAAAGCCGATTTTACAACCTGTTTCACTCTGAATTACTAGCCTAGTTGACTCAGAGGTTAGTCAGGCGTGCCGCTGGCTATTTGCGATGTTTGCAAAGAAACTTGCACTGTTTATTGCATGATGTTTGTATGGCAAATTATTGACAATGCCATGCTGCAGCAATTGAGTAATTAGCCTAACAAAAACGGTTCATTACAGACTGGAAAAGGTGCACAATTAACCGATGGGTCGGTCAGTTAACCGGTTAACCATCACAGCCCTACTATCTTCAACTGGATAATTACATATTATTTTCCAATTTTTTGGTATGAAAATTAGGGGCTTCCATGCTCCTAATAAAAGTATGCATAAAGACATACTTAAGGAGGGCAGATGCCAAAATACTGCAAATTGGTTAAAATCTGGATAGCCTAGGCCTATGTAACACTAACATACTGAGTGTGATAATAAGATTTTTATCACAAGCTTAAGGGGAACAATATCTTTACTAACTTTCTCATATATTTGTCTTGTCTTACTTTCTGTAATTGTATTTCTGCTCAAACTTCAAAGCAGGGTACAAGAGCGGCATGTTGCTTCTACTACTAGCCTAGTACTACGAGTACGAGCCTATTCACTCCGTCTACTTATTCAAAGCTAATTGTAGGAGCTAGTTTCACGAAACAAAATAAATCCACAGTACTTTTACAACAAGCTTTCCACCTTTCTATGAGAGGTAGGATTACCCCAAATATTGAATAGCCTAAACCCTAATCAATACACTGATAAGAGAAAGTTCTGGCCTTAGAATGTTATAGATAATTTTAGGACGTAAATTACACCTGAACAAGGCACAGATGCCTAACGTAACCAAAATACTAAACTAAGTAGCTATGGACGCCCACTTCACACTTTCGTACAGTTAAGTTAGTAAACTAATAGTAAGTAACAGTGCAGTTAGGTCCGTGCAAGTTACTGAAGATCGTTTCTTCGTTGGTACAATGATCTGACGAAGCACGAAAACCTGAAATTCCCACATCCTCTGCCTACATTCACATACAGGTAATAACTTGAATCCAAAATAATTTAATAGAACGCTAACTTTGAAATTAACCGAATACCGTTCAGTTACAAATGTTCGAACTCAACTTCGAAAACATTTTCCTTCACACACAAAAATGAAGTACGCCTCATGAGTAACCAGTAACAGCCATACATTTTATGCTATATTGCTTTTCTCTTATCGGCTATAAGGTAGAATACCCCTATTAATTGTCCAATTGACTTACACGCTAAATCGCAAAGAATGTGCTTTCTAAAGCCTTGTATCAGTCTTCAACAGATATAAGCTTCCACTCCTTGGAAAGCTGACACATTGGCCATTTATGCACTTTCAATTTTCAACTTTACCCTAGGATCGGTTAGATTTCTGCTAGAGGTCGTACAAGTTACCATACCTTGTCACTGGGGTCAGTAATGCACACATCGCCTGGAATGAAACTGCGGCTCCGTCAGCTAAAAGTCCATAACTTTTCCATAATTGCTTCAATTGGCACCACTTTCACACCATATATACCTCAACTCACCTCCTTCAACATTCACTCCACAAAAGAATCCATCTCAAAAGATAAAATACCAAAGAGATGCCCAAGTATCCCTGATAGGGACTTTGGTATGTGCTACCTTAAACACCTGAATAATTTTACGGTAGCATACCCCTTACTCGTTGCCTTATTACCTTAAGTGACTCATCAGTGAGGGACATGACATGCACTTCGGTGAATTCGTTAGGCCATGAAATAAATTCATCCACAATGAGCTCTGTTAAAGTGATTGCTATCTTACAATTCCCATTCCATGTATCGAATCCAGCATAAATAAATTAAGGACTACAAAGAGATTCCTTAATCGCAAAGGGAATAATTAGTCATGAACCGATAAATAATGCAAAGAATACAAAAGAATGGTGCCCAGACAAATTGCCCAGGTAAGGTTGTCACCGGTAACTTGGTTTGGCTTTGTTCAGACATAGAAAAGTAATTGTTATATTGCTCAATATGAAGTTTTCATATTGTCAATCCGGGTATACTCAGGACCGTTCATTTCTGTCACTGACGTTTTGCCCTTATAACAAATTCCACCTTTTTTCCTGTAAGAAATAGCTAATTTCCCATGGGGTTTCTATGGGAAAAGCCATTGTCCTGTAGGACATTAGCAAATAGTACCCATAAACATCCCATATGGGATTTTCCATTTCCCATATGGGATGGTTTTCTTCCTATGCACTTCCCATATGATTCTTTCATTTCCCTCATGGAAAGTTTTCCTCCCCATAGCATTCGTCGACTTCCCATATGGGACTGGCTGCTTCCCATATTGGATCATATGGGAATATATTACCCATATGTGACTCTATTCGCATATGGGTCATATATTCCTTTATGGGAATCTCCGAGTTTCCTACAGCACTGATAGTTTTTCTTTTGCTCTTTGTGTGGTTTTTATTATATTAGGCCAACAATGAGACTTCATGTACCACAATTGTCACCGCAGTTGTCACCCGGTATCAATATAATTGCAGAACTAACTATGATGCGATTATGTTTCAATTAAGAACAGATACATAAAAAATTATTGACAACAACCTTAATATGGGACGAGGTAGCCTATGAGATATTTTCCAGGATGATAGAGAATATTTCATAGTCAAAAAAGAAAACTTTCATTCCAGAATTGCTGTTAAGTAGAAAGTAGAGAAATTCTTAACTAGAGTTCATTTTTCAAAGTAACAATGCCAGTGCACTTTCCTTTCATTAACATAAATTACAACTTACGTACAGTAGAATTAGTTTGCAGAAGTTCATTATCTTCCCTTATCTTGAATTAAACGGAATTTGATATTCCTTCATGAGGTCAAAGTAACTCGAAACTCCTTTATCTATACATAGTTGAAGTCAAGTACCATTGAAACTAATATATATATATATTGATATTAACTAGCAGTCTAGCACACCTTAGCCATTGATATATACTTCAGCGCTTGATAATGTCGACAATGTGTACACTAAATTTTGCCAAAACTGAGTCCCTAAATGGATGCAAACATAATTTTCTCATTGAAATTTATATAGTTTTCTATGAAGAAGCAACATTTAACTACTTTCTCAGCCAATGGAAGAATTCTAAATCCAGGAAATGAAGGGTATGAATTACCGTAGCACATCTTCACTACTGATTACAGTAGTGGGGACCAAACATATGGATCAATCAGAATGCTCAAAATATGGTATTCTCTGTCACGTCCAGTCAAGACAATGCAATTCTTTTTCATGTATGGTGATCCTCAGTTACTCATATATCCTGCTCCTTGTTGCCGTAACAGTTTGACAAAATAGCCAGCTTGGAGTATACAGTCAGGAGTAAGTCATAGAATTCAACAAAGTTCTTAGATCTAGATGTCAACTCTAAGGATTTCATCAAAGTCTGGTAGAGAGCTTTCCTTTAAGGAAAGATTTCCTTTGAAGAAAATTTCTCAGGAAAGAAAAAAATCCCATAGATTTCAAACATGGGAAAATTTTCCTTCAGATTTTCCACTTAGGAAACATTTCCCACATGGAGAAAACTTTTTCCACAGATTTTCCCATATATTTTCTACATGGGGAGGTTCTCTCATTTCCCACATGACCAAATATCCACATAATTATCACATCTCATTTCCTTTAGGAAATTATGTGGGATTTTTTTTTTTTCTAAGGGTGACGTATCCAATTTAATCATAAAAAGTACTACACATAGCTATACTTTCATACAGGTAATGAAAATTCTTGACAAACCAGACGGCCAAGAACACATTTGATTAAGTTCAAGTTTAGAAATGCCCGATAAACCGGCCCAGTACCACCATATAATGTTACCGCTTTCACTAAGAGGGTCAAATCGTGTCAAACTGGAGACTGAATATATTAAATGTAATTAGTAAGTGTCAACTGCAATATCATTCACTTTCAACATTTAAATTTTGAACCACCAGGTACAGGGGTGTAGCTGAGTGTGTAGTCCCACTGATGTACGTGATGAATGATATTTGGTGAAAAACTGTGGCAATATTCGGAGCCTATATGAGCGAGATATGTAATTGCTGTGGAATACATCACATGAGGTAGAAGATATACAAGTACCAAACCATAAGAACTAGCTACATTCCTTTTGTTTTGCTTATCTAAGATAATTATGTAACTGAGACGGCTTTTACAATTCTGCTATCTGAAGAGCGAAGTTTCATATGGAATCTAATTTTGATTTGAATTTAAAAGCATTTTGCAATGGAAAAAGGTTTGCAAGTTCATAGCGATTAGGAGAGATTTTACCTTTATTTGTGAAAACCACATCTCAAAATAGTGTTCTGTCTGGAAGTGATACATGTTTCGATGAATTTCCATTTGAAAGTGGTGAAATGCATTACCGGAAATCCGTGATGTCATAATTAAAACCGACTTATTGAATATCTTCTGTATTTCCTTATTACATCAATTGGTTAGACAAAAACATCAAGATCAAGATCGAGTTTTATAGTGGTGACTTTTGTTTTTGCAACAATAAATCCATATGTAACTTTTTTTGTCCACTCATTTTTAAAGTCTAACGAGACATTAACTAAGCATTTGCAGATTACTACACACTGATATCGTCTATTTACTTTTTCCCTTCATTTATTTATTAATCATTTGGTTATTTCTAAATGTTTTTTTTTTTTTCAAGAATAGCCATCTCGCAGAAGTTGACAGAAGTAGTCCATATATTTTTTTCCTAAACGAGTGAAGCTTTTGTTTTAACTATAGTTAAAGTTAGGTATCAAAAAGATAACAAAGAGATCAAAGGTTGTAAGTGTCAAGGTAAATGATCTTTGGACCCAAACACTGGTTATCGCGTTAAAGGAGAATCGAGTATTTAAGAGAAATTTTTCACGCTACTGTTTGTGCAGTTCTTCTCCAAATAAGCCACGTTAAGAATGTAAAGAACTGAATATTAACGGAATAATGAAAACTGACTTAATTACTGTTAAAATCATTCTGGAACAAAATGCTCTCGGTTGACCAAACCTTCCTTTTGTGCGTCAGACTCTCAAGAAGCACTGTTAACTGTGTCCACAGTAAAGGTTTCCAGCAGTTACGTCACTTTCTTTTCATAGTTTTTGCAACGTCCTAGCAATTGGTTTAAGATCTCTGGTTAAAGAGAGACTGTGTACAAATTCCTGTGACAGTTTTTTTTTTTTCTTTCAAATCGTATTTCCGTTTTGAACCAGCAATTATCTTTTTTTAAGGAGATAGTTGATAAAGAGTCGTGCTTAGTTCAATGTCAGACCAGTTTGTTGTCCTTACTTAACTTAAGAATACACGAAATAGTTGTGTCGAATATTAATTTGTGTATTTCTGGGATGAATGCCATACATCGGAACAGAAACAGCAGGTAACTTCAACTTACAATAACGTTGTAAAAGATTTGCAAACTGGCAAGTGTTCCCACAGGAGTTGACACCTGTTGCTTTAAACCAGTGGCAACGGTATAAGGTAAACGGTATAGGTAGCACATACGATTATCCGTATTCTCCTTGTTGAAATAGTACAAAACTGCTGTACGAATGCCATGTGATGAACACGAATAGTGACGGATGCTCATACGGAACGCAGTAATTGTGGTGGTAGTCCTACCCTTGCACTATACAAAGTTAACAAAAGAGAGAGACAAATTTAATTATAGCCTTGTATACAAACACAGTCGACAGGCAAAACAGGGTAGATAGGTACGGTAGAAAAGATTGGTGAGATGGGGGTAGATGCAGGTAAGATATAGGTAAAGTAGTGTAAATGGGTAAAATAGGTTAGTAGATAGGTACGAAAATGGATAAGGTTAAGTAAAATAAAGTAGACAGACGTAATAGAGTAGACATGTATAATAAAGTAGATAGATCAATAGAATGAATAAGTAAAATAAGGCAAAGAGGTAAGAAGAAAGGGGTAGTTAAGAGGAAGGGGGGGGGGTAAGATAGACTGAGTGAATATTTTCTTTCTATGGCCAAACGAAAATTTGTCTGTTTTTGTTGTTGTTTTTGTTGCTCTTCTGTTTGTTTTGGGGTAATCCTAGAGACGTCACCATTTGCACAACCATACGTTTCACCATCATAGTAGTTATGTAAGTATGAAAGATCTTTGACTGGGGAAATGTGTGGAAGATGGTGTATTTCCAGGCATCCGTATAGTTTATTTTTATCCTTATCGTACAACAGCCACTAAGATTTAATTTACGTAACATGTATCCTTACTGTACCGGTAAACAGAGGAACAAGTTAAGAAAACTATTCTGTACAGTGGATCACCAAAGAAAGAAATAGCTTTGCAATTATGAAGTTTTCAGGATTTCTCGTAATTGCGATGTTTGTGTCTGTGAGGGCTCAAAGTAAGTCATTCTTTAAGTCTTTTCTTTTTTAAGATACGGATTAACTTTAGGTTCAACAGCACATTTTGCAAGCCATCCACACACTCTAAGAAATCTAGTCAAATTGAAGAGAACTTTTTCAGAATGGCATTGGCAAGAAAATTCAATCAATTATTTGAGGAGATTTGTGTCAGAAATAACAGGATATGAAACAAATGTAGTCAAATACTCGATTAGCTTTTCTAGTTAATACACTAGAAGATTCCTTTTCAATTTGACTCGCTAGGTCTTTTTTGTACGAATGTACATAAACTATAAGCGTTAACCTCAAAGAGCACAGACTTGGTCTATTTTAGGATGAATTTATATTTTACAGGTTTTCTTCTTTAAATTTTCTTTTCCACTTCATCTAAATGGCATACGTCGGTTCTTTTGCGTTATACCATGTATATAATACGTTTATATGTTTCTGATTACAAAAAAAATAATAATTCAGTTTTTAAGATCTACAATTTTCCACTTTAACTTTCGAAAAAAAAAATTGAATCATTTAAACACATGAAAACTTTATGCGTTATTGAAAAAAATCAGATATAGGCATCGGGGGAGGGAGGCGATACACCTTTAAGTCGCATCCGTTACCCTTTCTAATAATTTGCTAGAACGGTTCACTTCACTTGATACATAAGCTCACCGATCAAAACATGCATCAATGCAAAACACTGCACATATTTTCAAAGTATATGTGGCCAAGTGTACTCAAATTATAGGTGATATATTCTTACGTGCAGAGGTAAAGCTGCCAGCTTATTAAGGAGCATAAAATTTAAAATGATTTGGAACCGATAAGAGAAGTCGAATCTACAAAAAAAAAATTACTACGTGGTTGGGTACTGTTTTTCCCCCAGGTATTCATAAGCCAAGCATAAAATTTGCCACATTGACACTTCCTAATTAGGGCATACTAACAAACGGTCAACAATTGTCACAAAATGACCAACCGTCATTCAGGAATATGTGACTTCTTTGGTGAATCCGAAGAACGCAACCACATTCGGACAAAACGCTTATGTCATTGACCTTTGTATAGGCTGGAGTTTTTTTTTTATTAATTTGCAAAAAAAGAAGAAGAAAGGATAGAAACACTGTTTATGTATGACTTAATAGCATGTGTAATTCACAACGGTGCTTTCACCTCAAACCACATGCATAAGCCATTTGACACATAACAACTGCACTGCATACATCGCCAGAGGGGAGACACTACCGAATATAACTGAAGGAACCTGATTTGTTTGTACTACCTCATAAAAATTTCTTCATCCAATTTCTTAAATTTGATAAAGTAAATATGCATTTTAATACGCATTTGTTTATGAGTACATTAATTGCTAACCACTGGAGCTATTGAAAAGTTCTACTTCTATGTGGTTAATGTATCAGGTGACCCGTTGCTCAGTTGCAAACATAGATGTCTACACGTCTACGATAACCGGTTACCGTGCCAATGCAACTACGAGTGCCCAGACTACGATAATTGCTGCGATGATTACTACACAGAAGGCTGTCACCAAGGTAACGTTTTTTTTTTATTATTATTATTAAACTTGAATCACAGGATAAAACACTCTCGCATTTTTGCGATACATTGTTTTAATTCAGGGAACAAATCCGAGACATATCGAAAACAATTGTGCAGCCCGTGACCATGTACGGCATTGACCAGTGTCGGTGTCAGTTTCGCTTACACGGTAACAGAAACCGAAGTGAGAACTGTGATCACGTGACCACAGACAGGCGTGAACCGCAAGTTCGTCAGCTTTGCTAGTCGAATTTCCTATATACCCATTTAGAGATACCTTCATATACATTTTGCATAAAGGTTTTGGATGTTTTCGGAATGTCTTCGGGTGAGAGGAGGGGGGAGGGGGTTCGCGACACACGCTTGACTGCATTCTGAACATCTTAACCCATATAGTTTCTCGACCCCTTACTCCCCCCCCCCCCCGAAAAAAATAAATGAAATAAAGTTGTCATTAATGTACAGTAGACTTTTTGCGTACAGAACATTGAAGAATTTAGTTGAAATATTTCTGTTCTGTTGTGAAATGGCTTATTCGAAAGGACGTAGAAGAAATTTTCAGAGGTTTTTGACCTTTCAAGTACGCTGACAAAGATTTCCGACTGAATCCAAAGAGCCTCTTGTCTTAACGATTAAGTGCAGTAAAATTCAAACTGGGACATTAGTGGGGAGGTATGTTAACTTCTGGACTATCACTTATACATCGAAACCGGAAATGTATAGTCATTTGCCAGGGTAACAGTACACAAAATCCATGTAGGTTATTTGGGAGACATTGAGACAATCCGAAAATCTCACGAGAGCTTTTTCTTTGTTTGTGTGTGTGTGAGTGTGTAAGTCTGTAAGCCTATAGACCATCATAGTGTCACGAGGTGTGATTGAAACAGTTCGGTTTTAAAGGAATTGTTTGGGAAATACGCAAGGCCCAACAGGAAAGAAAACAGAGAGTTCAACTTTTAAAAGTGGCAAATTTAACCCCCCCCCCCCCGAACAAATGCATCAATGTGGGAACCAGTTCTACGGGCATCGTACCTTCGCGTTGGTCTTTTCGTTTTTAGGAACAATGTATATATATATATATATATTTTTTTTTTGTTTATTGGAAAGTTAAACATCATTGAACTGACAACAACATCATTAGCTCTGTTCACAAACAAATCAGTGTTTTTTTTTTAAAGCTTTTGAAAGACACATTTACAGCATGCTTTAAAACTTTTATATATTTCACTACACGTGCTTTGTTGTTGTAAAACAGGTTATGACTTCTGGTTCTGATGCAGATTTTAACTAGTTTGCACATAGGATACGTTGAAAGTATCTTTTTTATTCTTTTTTTGTTGTTGTTGTCGCAACAATTGTACATCATTGCACTCATTGTGATTGTATATGTAAATTATTCAACATGCTCAGTGGCGGCGCCAGAATGTCAGACTTGGGGGGGGGGGGTGAACTGAGGGCAGAGGAAAATGTTGGGGGGCAAAGATTTTCGCCCGTAACGCTAAACCGAGCGCGAAGCGCGAGGCCTTGCGTTTGGGGTCCAGAAGCTCTGAGGTTTTAGCATATCTCTGGGTGGAAAATTAAGCCCCAAGAGAGGTATATTATTTATTTTTATATTATTTATTTTTTCAGTTGATCGTACTCCAAGGTTCCCAACTTTTTTCTTTGGGGGTACTATTTCACATTTATGCGGTACCACCGAGTACACACACACGCACACGCACACGCACACAGGCTACATACACTTCCATACCATTCCTATATTTAGGAAAACAACGATATTCCTATATTTAGGAAAACAACCACCTACCCGCCCTTCCCTTATGCTGGACAGTAAACTTTCCAGAGAAAATTGGTCTGACCAGGCTGGCCTATTGTTGAAGTGGCTACTGGCATGGTATGAAAACTGGCAGCCTGTGTAACATAAATTAGGCATTTATCAATCATGGTTCCTCGGAAGCTGTTCTTACTCAGTCCAATGCCAATACATAGTTTTGTGATTAAATTAATTTTGGATGAGTACAAGATCTGATTGGGAAGAGTGAGAGCAACTGGGGGTGGGGGGTTGGACTGGGGGAGGGGGAACTGGGGGCAATGAAACAATCTGGAGGGGCAAATTCCCCTTCATGCCCCCCCCCCCCCCCCTCGTAGCGCCGCCACTGAACCTGCTGGACTAAGATCTTTTATCTGTATGTTGATTGTTCAATTTCGGACTATTGCACTGTGTATGACAAAGCTCGATATCAAATGCACACATTTTCCAATAAACTTTACAGTACATAAAATAGCAAAGAAAGATACAGAACCACCTATCAAAGAAACGCTGTACAAGGGAAAAGATAACATATATCAGGAAACAAGAAGGACGGGAGGAAATTATTGTGGTTGGGGATAGGTTAGGAGCAAATGTAGGCTATAGTGGTAGATTTAGAGAGGATAAGCGCACTGGAATGAAAATGAAAAGATGGAAAAAATAAATATTCAACAACAAAAAAAAAACCTGCCTCTAGATAATTCAGATTAGTCGCATGCGCAGTATAATTTATTTTTCTTCGTCCTTCTTCAAGTTTGTCGTCAGATAAAAAATAAACAACTAAGTTGAATCTATGATATGGAACGTAGTATGTTTGACAATTTTGACCAGGCATGTCAATTTTTCAACACATTGCTGTTGGTATGATATGATTTTCATGCCGTGAAAAAAGGTATCTGTCCATTTATTATACGATCCATGACGTGAACCCTAGGATGAACAAAATGTTTTCGCAAAGATAACAATACATATACGGTGAGAAACGGTGAGAGCCGAATTGGTTGGTCCTGGTTGTACTTACAAGTGTAGTTGTTTTGATTGCTAAAGAATTATTTCCTATTGACCAACAATTGAGGGGGAAACCCCCATAAAGTGTGCTAACACGCGGGAGACAACACAACAGACCATTAAAGATCCTTGCCCAATCTGTACTACTTCTCAGGTAAACCTCGCTCTGTATCCCACTTCAATCCCATCAATCAGGCAATATCGGACGGAGAAAGCAACCCGGTCCATGAAATCCCTTCTGTGAAAGTCACGTGGGTGGAACTGCTGACATGCAAAAGGCAAACACTGTAGCTCGGTTTCTGGCCAAAATTAAACTTTTCATTTTAATTTTGAGTGATACTGAAATTTTTTTGCAGCCTCTTTCAGCAGCTGTGACAATCGTTGCTTGATCCCATACGACTACGATGAAGACTGCCAATGTAATGACGAATGCGAACAGTACGGGAACTGCTGTGATGACTTTCAAGAAGTAGGATGTCCGTACATTCAAAGCGGCGGTAAGTCAACAGCACGACGGTGTGACGTCGTCTTTGTATTCGTGGAGTGACGTCACGATGTAACTCTGTAACCACTATACGTCACTACAATCATACGAAAAGTCCATGCAAAGATATCACACAGATTACCTTATACGAATCATTAATCGGTAGTAAAGATTAATTTATTAATTCTGTAGTAACAGATAAATGACCCGTAGTAAGTTGACTGTTGACTGCAGTCACAATGCTCGACAATATGAACTGATCATCGGGGAGGTAAGTTGTCACATCTGTCTCTTTTTGTCCTTCTGTTTGCTTCTATTATATGTCTCTCTGTCTGTCTCTATGTCTGTCTATTTAATTAATTTATATCTGCATTTCATATGGGTCCATATATCTGTGCGTCTGTTCATCCCTACGTTTGTCGGTATTTCCAGTCTAATGTTCAGACCACCTGCATGTTCCGTCCATCTGCATGACTGTTTGTCTGTATGTCTATTTGTCTGTCTTAGTTTTCTTCTCTGTCGGTTTGTCTCCGTTTGTGTGTTTGTATGTTTATTTGGCTATATATGGGTGAGCATGCATGTGTGCATACCTACACGTTCGTCTGTCTTGTCTATCTGTACATCCGTTTGTGATCTCTTTCGAACTCTCAGTCCAGCTGCATGTAGTTGCATTTTGTTGTTCTCTCTACGTTCATAGTGACGTCAACTTTAAAGCCAGGCACCCTCACCCCGCCGCCGATGTTTCCCAACTCTTGCGCCGGAAGATGCGGTAGCAAATACAATAGATCAGCCCTTTGTCAGTGTGATGAGTTCTGTCCTCCGTTTAACGACTGTTGCGATGACGTAAAAACGAGATGTTCAAATCTTTTCCCCACTGAGCTACCGCCGGTGACTACCACAGCTCCTCCCATTGGTATGTATCATAAAATCTGAGATGACATTGACCAGTGTTCGATTCTGTCGGGGAATGATTATGAAGAAGGGAGCAAAAATTAATTTTATATTAAATTTGTGCGAATCAACTAAAAAACGAAACCGTGACACCGATTCCATAATTGCAAGGTTCCTCTTTGCAAATCTTGAAAGTTGGCAGTTTTAAATGGATGAAATTATTTCTCAGTATACAGTGACGTCATCACATGAACTCAGTAATAGTATGATATTTAGATTTGAAGTAAACGATACTTTTCCTGTAGGAAAAAAAAAGCAATTTCCCTCTTTAAAATGAGAGATTGCTCCCTCTTTTTTTGGTTTTGTTTTGTCGTTTTGTTTTCTCCTTAGCAGTGAGCACAATGATAAAGCACAGAAGATGTGCATTACAGAAAATTTATATTGTCTGAAAGTATGAAGAGCAAATGTAAATCTTGAAACTGGAAAGAAAAGGAACTTATGAGTATTTCACAAAAAAAGTGTGAGAAGCAAGATGGACGTATAAGAAACATTTTAATGTTTAGCAATAAGACAACATTATTCAACAGTACCTAGTGTGAACATGCAGTTGCTACAGTAACGTCCCAGTGATAAACTCTTGGTGAATTTAGCAGTTATAATCCACTCGGTACATCCTCTCTGTAATAAGCTATAGACTTAGGAAGGGATGGCATGGAAAGTGGAGAGGGGCAGCAGTTCAGGTAGTCAATTGAGCCAAGTAGGACACTCAGTCAAAGCTGCAATGGCAGACATTATTATTGGTAATTAAGACTTCAAGAAATAAGAAAAAAAGTAATCCCTTTGACGATACCACAATATGACAATCAATTTGTTGGAATGGCGCAATACATGTATCCACCGTCCTCTCCTACTGAAAATAAAGGTGAGTTCTTCTTGGCATGTTTACCTGTATTAATAAAGCAATGTAATAACACATTAATCCTTTCCTTTAGTGTAAGCATAATATCCTTTTTTGTTCAATTAGTATACGACTCGTGCGCAGACCGTTGTGGAGATGGCCTAGACATGAATTACAACTGCCAATGTAACACAGATTGCGAGACGTATGAAGATTGCTGTCCAGATTATGAAGATCTTTGTTGTAAGCAAACCCATGAGCACGGTTGACTCCATGTGTTTAGTACTACTACTGTTACTACTATACTACCGGTACTATCACTTCTACTACTACTACTACTTTCAATTCTAATGTCTCTACTTTCACTATTGTGTCTACTTTTAGTACTATTATTACTACTACTGTTACTACTATTACTGACAGTTACTACTGCTACTACTACTGCTTCTACTACTACTTCTATTACTTTTACTACTTCTACTATTGCTAATACTAAATTACTGCTACTATAATTACTACGACTGCTGCTACTACTACTTCTATTACTACTACTATTACTATAACTTCCACTACGGTTACTACTACTATTACTGCTACTACTCTACTTCTGCTACATCTGCTGCTGTTACTATTAATAATACCATAACTTTTCCATTGGTGATGAATTTTGTCACTGGAAGGATGTTCTTACTCTTTTCGTGCTCATATTTTGTGTTTTATTTCTGTAGTATTCGATTCTTGTGTGGATCGCTGTGGTGACGGTTTAGACACTAACTACAACTGTCAATGTAATTCAGCGTGCGTGACTTACCAAGACTGTTGCCCTGACTACAATGCCGTCTGTGGTAAGTCCTTGTACATGGAGGCTAATAACATGTTGAAGCCTAACAAAGATCAGTTTATTTGTTGAAGATTCACATCATGGAGCAAATATCTTCAGTAGCTTTGTAACACATGTCCTATCAAGCGGAAAGCAAAGGGCCCGACATCAAGTTATGTCGAACGAATATGCAAACCGATAATTGTGTGATATGAATGATCTTTGAATGTTAGAATTTGGGTGAAGCTGAAGAAAGAAACTCAGAAGAATCTTTAAATCGGCTATGGGCATCCACTTGATTGGTTAACATTTCATCACAAGGGAGAAAAAAAAAGATTGTTTGAATTTGAAAAATTGCTAACTATACTCGTTATTTCTCTCTTCAAAGTGCCTATAAATTTTGACGACTTTGTGAGCGCCCTGTGGGCGAATGACGTGAATAGGATACCAGACCAGTATTACCAAACAGACTACCAAACCTTCAAAGAAGATTACGGAGATCGTACTGACTTAGCAAACAACACGTAAGTCACTGACAGACAAATACCAAAAGATACCTAAAAGGAAGGTTAGATAGAGTGAAACGTATCGGAAGCTCTTGGATACAAATCCAGACCAACGACACGCTTCGCACACCCACAGATCGTTTAAGATCAGACTGCGTCTTACAGCGATGTTGCCAAGTTACCAGTAAAGCCCCCTTAATAGGGTAGGGTCTCTAGTTACCGGTAGACACTATCATCAATGTCGCCGCCACGAAGGGCGTGGGGGGAATTGCCGAATCATAATTTGACCCCTCAAAATAAATTGATATAAAGACGGATTTAAGCTAGATTTATTTGTCGAGGTGAGGTGTAAATAAAAAAAAAAAAAAAAAAAACGTGGCAATTCCAGTGATCTCGGAGGTGTTTTCGGCCACAGTTTGTTCAGAGTAGTCCACACCAACAGATGATGGCACTCCGCTACTCAGACAACGTATGTCCTATCACAGAGATATGGCAATATATGTGCCATTCAAGCATTACATCCTTCGGGCCCATGCTTGCCATACGTATCTTCCGGTGATGTAAGAAGATTAAAGCGGTGAGGAGGGGCTAGATGGGAACGAAAGCACAACAGTAAGGAGTTCTTTATGTGTCACATGGTTTGCTTTGTATGTTTGTTTCATTTAAATCTTACTCCGCCGATAAAGATGGTGGCGTCTAAGACTGGTGGTAGAGAGAAATGGGAGATATCAGTGGTAGAATAGTCTTATCCAGTTGAGCGAAAAACCTTGAGTTTTGAATCTTAAAGGAGGATAGATACTTATGACAAATATTTTGAATAACTTTTTGCTCTTTCTTTCTCCAAATTGGGTATAAGCATATCTACCTAACAGATTCGTGTTAAATTGTAATCTACACATTATAAAAATTAAAGACAGAATGTGCCATGTTGGTTGATCATTTTTACCACAAATCTATGAGGAGATATGATTATACACAATTGTGACGGAGAACCTGCAAAAAAAGTTAAAATGTAAAATACATTTCACGTTAACCTATCCTCCCTCTATATGAACAACATGCCATGTTTATATTCTAACCATAAATAGTTGTTAATTAACCATGCATATTAGTTGTTAACCATGTTAGTTGTTAATAATAGAGTAACAGTCAGTCCAAGAAATAACAGGGGGATACTTGATTGTAAGGTACGGTAGGCCTATACCTATGGCATCAAACACAATGAGCAATAAAGTTGAAATGGGTCTCCAGGCTCTGTTCGAGTTAATGCAACTTAATAACTGAAAATGTAAAATGGCCACAACATTTGACAAACTTTCACTTAGACAACATTCCTACGGTATTCGATTCTATCAGATAGCGTTACATTCCTGGTGGATCCTCGAGGACAAGGACCATGGCGGAGAGACGAATAAAATAAAATTCTAAGAAAAAAAATCTACAAGTCATGGGAGAGAGCCCGCTATTTTGTCTGGACAAAAAATAGGACCATGAGACCCCTACACACACACAGATACACACACTCATTGGCCTGCAGACTTACTAAATTCAAGAGCTGTCGATATGAATCTTTTATTTTGTATTTACAAGTTGAACTTTTCAGTTTTGCATAGCTGAGCGTTTTATACAATGTTGGTCTGTATCCTTCACCCGTTTTCATTCCCGAATCTATTCCTATAGAAGTTTGTGATGATCAAACTCTTAATATTCGATCTCCGTGTAAGTATACGCATTATTGTCACAATGTGTCAACGGTCCCTTGTACCCTCAAACGTTCCGTGGTCTTAGTAATTCAATAGGAGTGTGGTGTCGAAATTGCTCTGATATTGTATTAGTAACCGTTAATCCTTGCCCTCGACAAGTCTATCGGAAACACACAATTTTGTGTTTGCTTTACTTGTTTTATCTATCAAATTGTTTAATTAGCAAAACCAGAACAGACGGTTTAGTAGCAACCAACTGTGGGATTATTTTAACGAGCAGAACTAATTCAACAGTAGAGCTACTTCTAACCTTCTACTGGTACTGGCCTCAGTTTATTCACTGTTGCCTTGTACTCACTGGAAGCATTTTAAGAATGCCTTGGGCTATTTTGATCAATTGGATCTTTATATAACGCCGTTATCAATTGGTGTAGTAGCGCGGCCGTGGAGAATTAGGGGAACATGACACCTGAAGAATAAATTTAAATGAAAACCGTATTTAAGTGGCTTTTATTCAAAGGGAAGTAGGGCGTTTGTTTCACAAAAAACATCCATATTTTTAAAATCAAAGTTTGTGGATGCAGAATGATAGATTATTCAAAATAAGTATTAAAGACAGTAGTCTTTTTTCCTAGAAATAAGTTTCTCAGATAGAAACTCAGTTATTTGTTGCTCAAAACTAATTTGTTCACCCAAACTTTTCAAAATTCAAATGATGCATCTTCTGTTACTCATCATATGCATAACGTTTTGAGGAGATAAAGCGTTGGTAGACGTTTATTGATGAAACTGAATGGTTTAATAATGACTAAAGCTATTTCTTTAGAATGTCATGTTGGTGTATTCTAAACGCCCTATTTCCCTTTAAAGGGGACTGAGTGAATTTAAATAAACAATGCGTAGTTAGTTTTGCCGGGTGCAAGTCAAAAGGGCTCGGAAATGCAGTTTTCGGTGATCTGGGAGCTGTTTTCGGCCAAGAATTTCTCCTATACGTCTCTCGCCAACCGAAAGGGGCTCCCCGTTTAGAAGGTACTTTTTCTATCATCGACGTATTACACCATGTGTCCCCCCCCCATCATTTGTCCCTGGTGACGCCCATTATTAGTAGGCTACAGACACAAAATGAGCCACAAACATGTGTATTCCGCAACATTAACCAGTTACAAATAACACATAGCAACCGACGTTTTGGCCAAAATATTCCCCATATATTGAGCAGTACATATCCAGCCTTGGCAAAGGGATCTTATGTCTGCAAATTTCTCAATTCACAACGAAAATCAATTCTATGAAAAATGGTATAATACATATCAGATAGGTTGAGATGATAGGAGAATGATAACTAATTATGCATCCTCTTTCATTTTTTTCTTGGAATACTTTCGAAATATGTGGGGCTGGGATAAACATGCCTTTAGCCGCTTACGTTTTGCTAAGTCTAAGTCCCCAAAGATACCCATCTTCCGATTCTGCCGCCACTGGTCACTTTCGGGCAACACTGAAAAAGCGAAGGACAAGAGGGGGGGGGGGTGGTGGACGGATGGTGGTCCTTACGAAAGAAAATTTGAAAAATAATATTCTTAGATGCGTTTTCCTGGCGTCTTGGATTGTCACGATGTATTTTGTAGTTGAGTAAAAAAAAAGTCTTTTCTTTTTAAATGAAATCGTTGGTACAGTACCATTTGGCATTAACTGGAATCAAATATAAAGCAATTTGGGGTAAATTGGATAATTCAATCAATAAGCGAGGTAAAGCAATATACTTCTAAGCACGGCTTGCTACTGAGCATAGTGGTTTCTTGCACTGGAACAATATTTTTGACTTAAAAAGACTACTACCGTATGTATCTTCTAAGAAAAACTGCTGAGCCTGGACGATCGGTTCCGAAGGAATGAAATACTTGTCAGATAAAGTATTAGTGTTTCTAGTCAGAGGACTTCAAAACATACGGTATTTTTTTACGTTTATTTATTTTTTAAGAGGTATCGTCTGTAAAAAGGGCACTTGTGGTATGGGAAGGGATTGGGCCACCCCCCCCCCCCCGCCCCTGGAGTCGTCCATGAGACTACTCAGACGACAGGAATGTATCGATCATACTACAAGTGTAAGTGTGTACTATATAACTTGTCGAACTTCTTGTGGAAACTTTTATATGTGTATTGTTTCTCACGTCGTAGGTTGTACACGTCTTTCGATGAAAGTTATATCTACAAGCAAGGTACCTTCCAGACATTTGTGAACCTCTGCGATAATTACGAACCGTTCGAAACGATCCCGGAGGACGACACAGAAGATGATAAGAGAGAGGTTGAGGAATTCCTGGACGATATCTTCAACACAACGGTTATGCAAATCACGACACAGGCACTGATTGACGCAGGTATATTTATAGTGTATGTGTGTAGAGAGATTAATCAACGACGTCACAGCATATGCGGCACACGTTCTGCTGATCCAAAGTTATACTTATGTGTAACGACAAGGACAGGCGCCGGCCGTTTGGCAAGCCGTTTTACTTTTTATTCGATATCAGCAATTCTTTTTTGATGATATCATCAAATGATTTGCTGATGTCACCAATTCATTTACTGATATCACCAAATATCGAATAAAAAGTAAAACGGCTGGCCATACGGCCACGTCTGGACGCACCGTCGGCACGTGCTGACTAGTTCAGATCTTTGATGTTAAAGAGGCCTTCTCTGTACGATGATTAAGATATGCTTCTGTATTGTACGTATATTAAAACTTTTGATAAACATTTGAGTGAGATGGTTCATTAATTTTCCAGTTAATTTTGAAATCCTTGCTGTTGTCGTCAAGTCCATATAACCTTTTTTGATAGCTCTGTTTGGTTCCTGTTCCTTTCCTCAGTGAATAACTGATGTTGGTTGTTCGGGTCTTATCTTGACCGGTCTCGGTCAGACTACATTTCGTCGCCTCGCTGTCATCGTTGTTTACGGTGGCCTGGTATACAATATTTGAGGCTCTGCCATTCTATACATACACATATAATAACGCAGTAGCTTGATGCTAGCCTATTACAGAATTCTCCAACATTTTCACTTGGGTAGTCTGTCTACCTTTATTAGTGATGGATGGATTCATCGAAAATTACAAACGGTCGAAAAGAGATTTTTTTTTTCTATACAGCTGTTTTCTTAGAACATGATATACAGATCAGACGTCCGCATTATGAACGTTATTCGATTCTTAATTTTATACAGGAAAATATTACTAGTGCAGTAAAATGCATCGAATATGGAAAGTATAAGTACTGACTTTATTGGTCCCTGCTGTTGACAGAAACACTTGCAAAGTTATCAATCGAACGCAGGAAAGCAGAAAATTATCCGAGATGGCCAGATTTGGTCTGTGCACCAGCAACTTGTTGGGTGATACGTGAACAAGGAGAAGTTACATCAAAAATTTGATACATGTTTAATTAAGTTTCTCTATTTTCCCACCACCAGGAGAAATTGCCAGCGAGGCAGAGCTAAGAGGGATAGTGCTGGAGATATGGTTCACTCACTACAACAGGAAAGCTGACTTTGACTCCTCTGGTTTCGAACACGTCTTCTGTGGGGAATTCAAAACAGCGTCCTCTGTTAATGGTTTTCACAATTGGGTCATCCTTTACCAGAGGGAGAAGACCGGTGATTTAAACTACCACGGCTGGACGGGGCAAGCGGAGGTGAAAAAAATATATATATGCTATTGAGATAATGTGATGCTTGTGGGAGAGGACCGGTATAGTCTTAAGGTGGACGGCATATGTGACCGTCACTCGTGGGATACCTAGGGATCCCACGTAGGCACCATCCCACCTAATCGAGAACTTGAATTGACGGCATAATGAAACTCTTCTCCTGGTGAATTGTACCATAAAGTGTCCAGGCTTGGAGAGTCATCAGCAACAACCACATTTTCTTCATTGTAGTTCTCTTCCCTTTTTTTCTCTTCCCTGCAGCCAAAGCAACTGGGCGCTCAATTCAAATGGGAAGACGCTATCAAGAGTCGAAGTTCGTTCTTACTCGGAGTCAGCCCAGAATTCGAACTGGCAGTCTTCACCGTTTGTTGGCTAATTAACCCTAACGCTATTACCGCATTTAAAGTCACCGACGGCAGTAACACCTACGATTTTAGCGTACAGGCGTACGTCCAGGACGGAAAATACGTAGGATCCTGCTATTTCGTCGTTTAAAAGCTACCGTACTTTCAATGACGTCATTTTACGCTAGCGTTCCTCAATACATCTTCCCATAATAAGCAGACATAAAATGATACAGATTCAGCTTGTTTCAGCCGAAGGCGGTGGTCTTGCCTTCACAAATTACAAACGCTTACATTTTCACAAATTTGCAACGTCCATAACGACTGGTGAACATCTTAGATCACGATATAGTCTCATATACTTCCACTATGACAGCAGCACAGAATATACCGACCAATCAATTCATTGTTGATACAAAAGGAGATTAGGAGTTGGCCAATCACAACTATGTTTAAATAAAGGGCATCTTTGTGTTGATCTGACAGCGTAAGTATGTCCCATTGATTATCCCGTGTAGAAGCCTATACTAACATTCGTTGCCACCGTCACGTTCAGATTAATTTGTGTCCATGGCCAAGAGAACAATAGATCCGCACTACTAAGATAGCCATAACAACATTAGATAATGTGCCTCCACACAAAGTCAACTTTGCTGGGGAAAAGTTCCCAAAATGGGTCACGTTGATCTCTTTTTCTTCATGTTTTCAGACATTATTACCTATACCTTACTTCTATGTTAATTAAAGTACAAATGATGCAAAATGAAGGGCGACCTAAGAAAGTTTATCATGTAAATTTGGAAAATGGAAAGTGTCGCCATGAATTTTCGGCCAGACCGTTTAGCTGTCACATAATGGGAATGAAACACATGATATGACGGTGGTGTGTTACCTTCAACTTAACTTGAAGAGCATGTGACGTCATGTTAAGACCACTGTGTGCCAATTGCGTGATCAGAAAACTTTTTGTAGCTACAACATGCTACATTATCAGAGACAACACACATTGTAGACTTAAAATCTGGGTCAGCACAACCCCTAAACATTTGCAAAGGCTTACTATCCGTAATTGCGCAAAAATTGCCGAGACCCAGAAATGAACTTGAATGGCGAGCCAGACGATAGTTGACATTATCAGAGCACGTCAAAATGAGAAATGTATATATTTAAGTAACTTGTAAAAGACGGCAGCATGCGAAGATCGGGCTAGGTAATAGAGGATATTTACAAGGTACCTTGTGAGAGGTATGTGGGTGGGATATGGCGTTGGTGGGCGGCTGTTGTAATCCAGCTTTTCTGACTTAATATCTCGATATTTCTTCGTTCTAGTTAATAGATCCGGCTTTCAGAAATAATTAAGTAAAAAGGACAAATAAAAGAGACAAAGAAGTGTTATTGCATATATGTACAAGGATGTACTCTATATTTATACTTCTGACAGTTTTGTATCACTCAATTGAAACTTACACTTTGGACGATTCAGAAATGAAAAAAAAAAAGTGATATGTATTCGCTACGTTTGTTGTGTATCCTTGTGTGTCTCCGTGTGAAGTCTCCTTTTCCGTTCCTTTCGAATTCTATTGGATTTGCCAAATGACCATGGTAACGTTACCACGACATATAACAGTAGGAATAAGCTATCTAGCCGTGCAAAGTGTGGGTCTTTGAAGTTCAAAGTTCGAAGTTCAAAGTTAAATTACATCAAGACCAGTTTAATTCTGAACAGAAGTCCATAGGAGATTTCGTAACACGGATTCCTACGGTACGGTACGGTACTGTAGGTTATTGTAAGGACTGGGGGGAAACCAATTGATTTTTGAGAGGATCTTACGAAGACCTGACTCTGCAATTTGAACAGATACATTCCTTTACTGGTAATTATTATCATGCACTAAAATGAGAGTCCCTCCGACCTCACCTCTTCATTGTTTTAGTGAGGTTCAACTTGATGCAAATCCTCGTCGCCTTAGGCCAGTTTTATCACCTCAAGCTGAAATGATCCACATGGTCTATTAAACATCGATCTCGTAAAGAAGGTCAGTTGTGTCAATCCAATGTTTAGGTCTTCTTGAGCCCCATGGTAGGGAGTATTAAGGGTCACTTCTCAGTGCATGGTCACGAATTCCTTTCTAAACAAAATCGACCGTCATTAAAATTTACTGTCTATTAGCTCTTTTTAACGACTTTCTTTTCGTCCTTTAGTCATTATAATTTGGGTCCTAAGCAACATCGGCATTATCTTTTACAACGTGATTGGTGATCGAATATCACAGTAGAACATTTTGGAGTAAACATTACGCAATTGCTGGCCATCATACAAAACAGATTGCCATTCATGGTACACAGAAGCATCTCAATATTTTTTTACTTTTTTTTGTATTATATATTTTTAGTGCACTATTCAGGTATTTTTTCTTTGGCATATCTCAATATTAGTAATAAGAACTTGCTGAAGTTGCTGTAACGGTCATGAATGTGGGTCATACCCGTAGGATAGTGGGTACAGAGGCTTTGCACCTGACGTCATTCCTATTGTTGCGTCACCAGTTTGAATGGAAAACAAAAAAAGCAAATCAAGAGGCGAGTACATGTCACCGTACTTTAAGTGTATGTGCAATTGTTTTGTTTCCCATACGGTTAGACGGATTTGTGCGTCTCCATGGGCAACGCGACGTCGTTGCAAAACCTCTATACTGCCCCATCTACAACAAAGGTCCATAATTTCAACTATGGTAATAAATAATGTAATTCGTTGAAAATATGGAGATCACGCAAAGTCTGTTTTCAATACAGAACTTTGTCTCAGTCCATTGTAGTTGACCACTTAATGGTGAAACCTGAAACAATGGAAAGATTTTGAAAGATCGGTTTTGGTGAACTTGGGTTGGTTTCTGTACGGAAACTGCACGTCGTAAAGGAAAGAGTGCAAATACAAATAGTTTAGCTATAGCAAAACAACTATTACGTCCCAATTATTGCCTTCAAGTTCACATGCAAATTAAGAGTCATACAATAGAGTAAGATAGACACTCGAAAGTAAAAACACCTTTAAATTATTTCCTTCCCCTGAAACACAGCCAATCCTGAAATCACATGTAGATGTAACATAGCTATGGACTGCGTTTAAAATGATCAAATTGCAACGAGAGGCAGGGAGGGAGGGAGTAGGCTTGTCAACGGGGTCCAAAGAAAACGATGTAAATACCACAAATATTTCTTTGATTTGTGATCTTCATCTTTTGAGTTGTTTTCTTTCATGCTTCTCATCGGAGCATATATGATAAACGAGGCAAGCTATCAACTGCAGGGTATGTGCATATTCTTATGAACGCCAGATTACTGAAGAAAATATGATGTTTTACGGGGGATTCCCAGAAAATTACACTTAATTTAAGCACCAGCTTGAATTTTTTCCTGTTCCAAACTTCTGACAGCAGTTATTTAGGCCCCTACTATCTTCCACCAACCCCCAGAAAAACAAGTAGTTACATCAGGAATATAAAAATAAATACGATAATTTAAGAGTGTCATACAAGTTAGGTGTACACTGTCTTTGTACAAGTTGACGAAATTTTAATTCCATTTCCAGAGGTTATTACCAATCCCCCATTTTTAACTTCCAAGTTTGTTGCTTTACGACTACTTTTGTCATTGGTAGTATGACTCAGTTTTAATGAAAAGTGAACATATCAAAAACAAGAACCTGGATGAAAAATAGACTTACCCGATATGAACTATTAAAAACTTCATTTAGATGGACTATAAAAAATCTAAACTATAACGAATTGTTCAAAGGTGTCATTATATGCTTTGGTAGAATTGAAACGGTTCAGGTACTGATTACGCTGTCAGACTATGCTTTGGATATGCTAGGTCAGGCCACGTGCCTGTGTCCCTGTGTCTGGCTTACATTCAGAAACAAAAAAAGAATGAAGTTTTTGAAGGTGTTCTCGACCGTTTTACCGGAACCCAGTATTTCATGGTCTCTGAGAAGCTGGAACTCAAATCTGTTCATGTTGATCCATCGAAACTGGCGTTGGCAGCAGCGTACGAAGACTGTGCTTACGACGTACATTGCTGTCAGTGACTGTAATAAGCACATATTACTTGGACACGGTACGTATGCATTACCGACTGAGTGTAAACGTGTAACTCGTCAAATTTACTTGAAGTCAACGACAGTAGACAAGAACAAGACATGGCTATCGTTCCTGAAAACAGGAGTGAAGGGCGCCCCCACTAGGATCGAATCTACCTTTAAGTTGTACAGTAGTTTGTGTACACAGTTTAACAATACTTATATTTTACTGCAAACTCAGTTAGACATTTCTTTAAAAGCTTCCGCTCTCTGCATTTTGTCTCGGTGAAAAAATTGTGGTCAAAGTTCGAGAACTTTCGGGTAATTTCGGCGACCTTGTTGCTCCCTCCGACATACGATGTCTTGATAGCTCCAGATAGTATCCGAACTCGACGATCTGAGGAATAACACAAAACAACAAAGCAAACACAAATCGATAAATAATGTTTCCCTTTTTCTTAAAATCACACAGATCTTACAAATCTTTGACTCAGCCAGTTCTCCTCTACTAGAATTTTCTCATCCGATTCCATATTGCTTCATGCTTGGAATTTGTTTGGAGATTGCACTGTTCTATATGAAGACTACTATAACTTGTACGATCAAGTTTACATTACAACACCATTAGCACGAACCTAACCCCTAACCCTAAACATAACCCTACTAAGAATTGCTTATTGGCTGGTAAAATCTCTTTTTAAAGTCGTCTTTATTGATCGATTAAATAATAATTATCAATTGATATAATCTTTGCGTTCTGCAAAATCTTTGGATATATTTGGTTTTTTAAATAACAACAGTTTTATTGAAAAAGAGTCCTGGGAACAGGTAACACAATTTACAACATGGCAACAATATTCGTGCGCGATTGACAAAGTACCATCATTGTTTTGCATATCCTGGGGTAAGATAGCATTTATCATCAGAAGATGATTTTACTCCGTCTGAAATGCCGTGCTTTTATCCATGGATAAAATACGGTCAGCTGACTGTAATTTCCCAGTAGGACATTAAAGTACAAATAAAGAGGGCAATCCACGGAGTTGCGTAGCGTTTCGCCAATATGCATTCGGATTTCAATACAGGGCTTGCACATGGGGATTTGTAATAGTTTACTGCAACCACATGTCACAGAGACCTAGCTCCTGGCACTGATTCTAAAGTAGAGCCACATATTCTTCAAACATAAATTGGTGGTAAGCAGAGTCGAACATAAAATGGTAATATCGATATCTACTGTAAGGTAACAAGCTTAAGCCTGTAGCCTGGTGCAACTCCTTTGGCTCAAGTAACAATAAAAGTTACATTTCAGTAATGATACTTCAGGCTCAAAAGTTCAGGCTCAAAAGTATCTGTGCATATTACGCTACATAAAACAATTATAACATTGGATTACTAAATGTAGGTTAGGCTTAGTGGTTAGAGTTCAGGGCAGGATATAAGAGCATCCCTCTATGGATTATTTGCACATTAGTCTCCTATTTGCCTTTGCAGGACATGGTTCTGCTAAAATTATTGTTTGACTTAAAAATAACGTTCTCATAATTGGCAGGAATGTTGAGAGACATTACCCAAAGGGTCCTCTTCTGCTAAAGTTGTTTTGACTAAAGTTAAATGGCGGTGTCTATTGACCCGGATGCCGGCACTATTTATTTTTTACCAAACAATCATACAATTTCACCAGTTTACTATAAGAATGATATACTGTATCTTCATTACTGTTTTCATAGTAACGGCCTTGGAAAATGTTGGGTATAATGCTCCATTAGCTCCCAAGATATAATGGAAATACAGATCTTGAGGAAAAAATAGATTTCTCAAATATCAGCACTGAGTTTTCACTGGATTTACCATTACATTAATATTATGTTGAAAAATATGTTCTCAGGTAAATCCTTACAAGCTTTAAGTTGATTGGTCTGATAGTTCTCAAGATAAACTGGCAATACAAATTTGGGGGAAAATTGGGGTTTTTTTTAAAAAAAAAATCAGCAAATTTCCCAGGATTTACCATTACAGTAACATTATGTTGAACAATGTGTTCTCAGGTAAGTCCTTACAATACTTTAAGTTAATTGGTCTAGTAGTTCTCAAGATATGCTGGAAATACAAATTTGGGGGCAAAATTGTTTTTTTTTTTCCTAAAATATCAGCAAATTTTACTCTCTTTAATACAAAAGTGATACACCCTGAATATTACATTCTCTGCTAATTCCTTGTAAAATTTTGCATTAAATGCTCAAATAAATTTCAAGATATGGTGGAAATACCAATTTTGGGACAAATTGGCTTTGTTTTCCCTCAAAATCAGCAAATTACCCAGGATTAACCATTACACTAATATATTTTGAACAATGTGTTCTCAGGTAAGTACTAACAATACTTTAAGTTAATTGGTCTAATAGTTCTACAGATATGCTGGAAATACAAATTTGGGGACAAAATCCTCTGCTAATTGCTTGTAAAAGTTTGCATTAAATGCTCAAATAAATTTCAAGATATGATGGAAATACCAATTTTGGGACAAATTGGCTTTGTTTCCCCTCAAAATCAGCAAATTACCCAGGATTAACCATTACACTAATATATTTTGAACAATGTATTCTCAGGTAAGTACTAACAATACTTTAAGTTAATTGGTCTAATAGTTCTACAGATATGCTGGAAATACAAATTTGGGGACAAAATTGGCTTTTTTCTAAAAAAAATCCGCAAATTTCACTCTCTTTAGTACAAAAGTGATATACATTGAATATTTCATTTTCAGGTAACTATATTTCATTCTCAGGTATAATATTTGGGGCCTAGGAGTCCTCGAGGACGCCAACATTTCGGTGCGTCAAATTTGACCTTTGATCGCAAAACGCATGCAAACACGATTTTTAGATAAAATCTTGTATACCGATCATGTATTTGAAGATCCCATATAAATATCCATTTTGGATTAAGAAATAGAGCTAAAATAAGATTTTCACTAATTTGACCTCTGACCTTAACTTTTGACGGGAGACACAACTTCAGATCTTGGGTCACCTATCTACCAACTTTGACCTTCATCGTCTTCACACATCATCTTCACACATTTTGACACCTAACCTAATGGGGGGGGGGGGTTCAGTACACCTTAAGTACCATACCAGGTTAAATCCCCAATGTTTCATATATCAACCATACATAATGTTACCACGGCAAATGTTGCTATAGCAACTGAGAGCTCCATAATACATTTTTAAGGGTGATGCTGGATGGACGGTAAGTGAGGCGGGGGACTGAAAAGGTGGAGTTTTTTGTTGTGGTTGTTGTTGTTTTAGGAGCCATGGTGTGATTAGAGGTTAGCATAGATACATTATTTTACCACAGACTCATACATCTGCATACTCACACGGTTAACGATACTAGGTCACGCCATCAAAGTCTAAGATATGTAAGATACTGATTATTCGGCCATCTCGGTCCTACCTGTCTCCTCTCGAGTTGGGACCAACGCCTTCATCCCTCTCCTCTGCCTCTGACTGAATCTCCATCTTCTGAAGAATCAGCTTCAGCATATCGTGCTGACGATCGAGCTGGGTTTTCACATCTCGCCACCTGCACGAGGTGAGAGAACGTTTTCTGAATTAAACCTCCTTCTTTTTCAGTCACAAGAAAATAAAAACAAAAAGGAACCTGCAATGTACCGATAGCCCACACCTCTCCTCTAATCATCTAGCTAAGGATGTTGAGTTGAAGCAGAGAGGTGTTGTGTCCCCTAAGTTGGAAGAGGCAAAGAAGTTGGAGCATTCGACCCCCCCCCCCCCCCAGCCTAGCCAATCTGACATTCTTGTTCTAAATCCTCGGTCAATGGGTGTTCGATTGTGGTGGTGGTGTTGGTGTGTGTGGGGGGGGGGGGTAAAAGCGTAAAGACCAGGATACTCTGTTGTTACTCAACCACCCCTCCTGTCTCCCTCTAAAGACACGTTAAGGAATGGAAGTATTAAAGGGAAATAGGGCGTTTAGAATACAACAACATGACATACAAAAGAAGTAGCATTAGTCATTGTTAAACCATTCAGTCTCATCAATAAACATCTGCCAAAGCTTCATCCACTCAAAACATTATGCATGTGATGAGTAACGGAAGATTCATCATTTGAATTTTGAAAAGTTTTGGTGAACAAATTAGAGTTTCTATCGGTGAGAAACTTATTTCTTCAAAAGAAGGCCACTGTCCTTCCTTATTTTGAATAAGCTATCATTCTGCGTCCACAAACATTGGTTTTAAAAATATGGATATTTCCTGTAGAACAAACGCCCTATTTCCCTTTGAAAGGGGGAAAATAAACACACATGGAAATATTTTCACTTGAAATTATTGATGAGGGATTCGTAGGCCTACCTTTAAAAACAGATTTAACACAAGGTTTGCAAAAGTTAACTTCCTCATGAATTCCTTCAAAGAAAGTAGGGGTTAAAATAAACTGTAAAATACTTTCAAATTTATCATTTGATGCACTTAATTTAGCCTTATATTAAGTAGAAAAGAACAATATAACAACGTTGATACGAGCTGAATCACTGATGACAATCAGATATTGCAACAGTAAAATGGAGGAGGGGGGGGGGGCTATGTGAGTTTCGCGGAACCGATACCTTCTTTTCTGGTTGTTCAGTTCTAATTTAAGTGCAGCTAATTGGGGATCCCCTTGTATTTCATCTTCGGCCTCAGAGGTGTGACCATGAACGGACTCTCTGCCCGATCTGGTCTGTCGAAGTTTCTCCCAGAGCTGAGCAGACACAAAACAAAAAAATAAAAATGATTGATGGTTAAGTAGCGATCATCTGAGGTGTTGTCCAGTGTATACATTTAAATCGTCAAGTCTTAGTGATTGCAGTAAGGAAAAAATACAAAAATAAGCAAAATTAAAAGTTCTTTTACCCTGACATCTTTTACCTGAATTTAATATAATTTTTCGGTTAATAGTAATGAAGTGGACCGCTGATGTATTGTTTTTGTGCAAGTTGTTGGTACTTAGATATCTGTTACGTTTTGGTATGCAAGAAGAATCCGACTGTTTTTGTTATGTTTTGACATGTAAATAAGTTTCCTTTCCACATGTGTTTTGTTATCATTTATTTTTTGTTATTTCTCCAACTTAAAAAAATTCTCTTGGTAGAAGTTTACGGTTCTTACATATTTTGAATAATTTCTCATTCTGTGTCCATAAATCGACTTCTTGAAAATGTGAATTCTTCTCAGTACAACAAACGCCTCCTTTTCTTTTAAAAACACACTTTTACAAGTTAAAGCGTTGATTTATGAAAATGTTGACATGGGTGGTTTCCAGTGATTGAACGGTGCCGGAGTCACCAGGAGCAATCAAGATCGAAATTCCTTTTATCAATTGTGTCATCCTTTCTTTAGAAATACACCTATTCAAAGAACATTAGAAATGGAAACTTGTCGTCTTTCGTGACTTCACCCTCAAAATTCAGAAGAAAGAAGTACTGCGACTTTAAGTAAACAGTAAAGGGGTTGGAAAAAACTTTCCGGCTGAACAGGGAGAGTAGCTGCTCCCTGGGCTGAAGAGCCCCTCGTTCACATATGAGCATTACGGGGGCCACAGTTCTAAAGGTGATTTACAGGTGAATACGAACTTGTATTGGAGGGCTGGTAAACCCAAAAATGCACGTCACTGGAAGAAAGAACAGGCTTCCAGCCACTGGGGTTTCCCCATTTAGTTGACAATGGACCCGCGTAACACACGGCAACCGCAACATGCACTCACGATTCTGTACTGTAAACCATATGGAAACTCCTTACAATTGCCAGTAGGACACGTTCAGCGTCGCGTGGGCTTCATACGGACTCCTTAAGGTTGACTATAAAAAAACACCTAAAGCATAATTGCGCCCTTACGAGAAACCTAAATTTGTAGGGGCCTGGAAACTACTGCCTGGACACCTTGTGAGCGCAATACTAATCGTACGAATAAACTGTAAAAGAATAGCACCTACGGCCCTGTATCATCTTTGAAGTCTTATACGGGCACAAAAATCGCAGGCAGGATATTGCTCATGGGAGCTTGGCATTAAAGGAGGGACTCCAAATCATGGAACACTCAATATGTAAAAATATCTAATCCACCCTGACTTATAGAGTATGCGAATTACCCGTCATAAACAGAGGTCGGTAAAGAGACTTATCTTCCACTACATTTAAATCAATGGGGTTTTGCGGAAACTTCTGTTTGGCTATAGTTTTGAATCATTTTTTTGTTTTGTTTCTAAAGCAATCTCTATCATGATAGCCGAAAATGGCTGAAGTGCCTTGACTCAATGAAAGCAACCGGCTTACCTGAACCAAGTAAAACTTTGCACAATTACTTTGCACGGTGTATCTTTCCTTGTCACCGGCCTTTAATATGCTGTTAGGTAGCTTCTGTTCTAAGTCTGTGTGTAGTTCGACTTGCATGGCCAGTCGTTTCAATTGAGCGTTCCGCTGCATGGATGCGATGTCACCGACCGCCAAACCAATCTGGTGGTTAAGGAAGAAAAATTAAATTCAAGGAATGAGAGTGAATAACAACAAAAATTAACTGATAACATTACCATTATCAAGCATCGTGATGAACCGGTTAAAAGGAGGACAGGTGGCAATAAAATTATGTATTATGAAGCAATTTCAATGACATTTCGAGAGACAAAGCGGAAAAAGTAACTTTGCTGATGGAACGGCGAGTAACCGACATTAAACAATCATTGATAATCTTTACTTCCTAAACTTAACGAAAACTGCCAAAAATGAAGAATATATATATTTAAGGTGAAAAAAAGAACTTCTCTGTTAGACACATCATCAGTAGAACCACTATTAATTTCTCAAAAACGTCACAGAAAGCATAGTTACATAGTTCGTTGAAGGAAACTACATTCCAAGCTATGTGGCAGTTTTTGACTTCTTTCATACCTTTAGTTGTGTTTCGTTCTGTTAATCGTTTGAGTAGATATTGCCAGTATAGGTCTATACAAGGCTGGCAATTTTAATGGGATGCTTACCAACAGGTTTATCAGTAGAATCGGCAGCAGCAGAACGAGACCAAAGAGAAAAATGAAAGTCAATATTGGATATGGTAAAGTTAAAGGACTGCCGTCTGTACTCGGTTCGATGAAAGAATTGACAAAATCCATTTCACCCAAAAGAAAGGGCATCCCGACCCTCAGCAGGGAAGCGAGTGGGGTGCTGTGGGCATTGTTCTCCTGTTACAATAAAAGTAAGTCCAATGAAGTATGCATAAGCATTCGATAGGCGGGAAGGAAATGAAAATTGGAAAGTCTTAAATATTTCCCTTGTATTACATTTTGGAGGATTTTGCAAGATCCCCATCGTCTCCAAAGGGCCACAACTGATAGGATACATCAGAATTAGCCTGTGATTACAACTTTACATAAAAAATTGTTAAGGCTGCTTGATCATAACGTAGAAATATTGCTATGGTGTTATAGTTAGTGATTTTACCAAATTCCCAACCCCAACAGAAAAAGTTACATAGACGTGGAAATACCTGTCATTTTAGACCACTCCCACACCCAGGTGGGTGTTTAGTGTTAAGAATATCAAGAAATTCTAGTTACTTTAACAATATAGCAATTACAGTGTCCATTTTCGTTTTTACCTTACCTCGTGGGGGAGTAAGATGTGAAATGCAAGAGCGAATGCTATGATGAGGATGGAGAAGACGATGAGAACTTGACATAGCGTCCTGAGTATCTCCAGGAACATTACCACGTAGATACCAAAGATGTCGAACCTTAGATCAGAAACAAAAGGGAGAATATAAAACAGGTGGGAGGGACGCCTAAGAAACCAGGAACATTACCACGTAGATACCAAAGATGTCGAACTTTAGATAAATTATAATGCACAAATGCATTGTGGTTTCGATTATGCGATGAAGAGCATTTTTTATTATGAATCTGACATTAGCATTAATATGTGTCACAAGCTACTTATGCTTTATATGAAATATGAGATCTGTACGAGCATCTTTTCACAATTTAATTCTTGTTGACATCTAATGACCTATGACCTCAATTAAAGACCAAAAGGTTCTTGTGCTCAATGAGATGACAACTACATAGTGAATATGACATCTCTCAAAGCTTCCCTTCTTGAGATGTGATGTTACAGGAATTCCATAATGTGACCCTGTTGACCCCAAATGACCTTTGACTTTCACCAAAGACAATGTAATTCTTGTATACTCTATAAGAGACACTTACATACTAAATATGACATCTGCCCAAGTTTCTCTTCTTGAGATATTGTGCTTATATGGTATACAAAATTGACCTCTGTTGACCTCAAATGACATTTCACTTCCCTCAAAATCAACAGAGATCTTGCACTCAGTGTGATACACCAACATACCAAATATGACATTCGTCCAAGATTCTTCTTTCGAGATATCGTGTTTAAAACGTTTACACTATTTAAGCCTTGTTGACCTGAAATGACCTTTGACCTCCACCAAAAAATATATACTAACAATGAGATCTGTCCAAGCTTCCTTTCGTGAGATATTGTGTTCACAAGGTTTTTACAATTTTACCCCTGTTAACCCAAAATGGCCTTTTGACTACCAGCAAAAATAATACAGTTTTTCTACTCAATGTGGTACATATATCAAATATGAGATTTACCCAAGTTTCCGTTCCTGAGATATCGTGTTTACAAGGTTTTCACAATTTGACCCCTGTTGACCCCAAATGACTTTTGAGCCTCACCAAAAACAATTGACTTCTTTTACTTAATGTGGTACACCTACACACTAAATATAAGGGTGTGTGCAAGCTTCCCTTCTTCAGATATCGTGTTTGCTATGTTTTTACAATTTGACCTTTGACCTCTACCAAAAAGTAAAAGAGTCTTTTTCGCTCAATGTGGTTCACCTTCATACCAACTATGAGATTTGTCCAACCTACTCTCCTGGTGAAATCCTTTTTACAAAGTAGGACGTCATGGAATACACACACGCACACAACATACACACATGATTATGCATGAATGCATGATTACCAAGGTTACGATTATCATCACAACAAAAAACGCTGGTCACATAAAATCTTCAATTGGCCTTGCAAGAAAATTATGTGAACTAAGGATAACATAAGATATATCATGCTCGTCACTCTCTTTGTGTCACAAATTGGCATACTTAGCCAATACTTATTCCTGACAAATGTAAGACTAAAATTGTCAATATTGATGTATTTTAATGGAATTGGCGGCTTTTTCAATAATTTCAATAATTAACACAGCCAATACTCCAAAATGTGATTTTCAGGTCACATGACCTTGTCACGTTGAAAGGTGATGGTGATGATGGCGAGGGGGGGGGGGTGTGATTGTCATTCATAGACTGACGATTGAGGACGAGTATCCAAGGGGTAAAATGATCTAGCAGAGCTGTTCATGTTACTTTGTAAGCATCATCTACCTTTGCAGATAAAGAAGAAAATTGAACCAGGCGAGGAAAACTGCGACTGCTCCACAGGGCCATTGAATCTGAAACGTTTGGTTTAAGAGACACGGTCCAACAAACATCAGGGACATGATATAAAGGACCCATTCGAAAATGTTGGTGAATTCCGTTAGGTACTTTTGTCGCTAGGTATGAATGAAGGAAAAAAAGATTAACGGTAAAATGTAACTTGAGGAGATAATCAAAATTATAAATATTTGTGAATTGTTCATTACATTGTGTTACTTCTTGTTCATATCAGATATAAATAAACCTTTCTCACCTTAAATTCTCACCTCTTCAGAGATTTGTCTCACCTTAAATCTTCCTATGCAAAGACCAGTGACGGGCATATAGAAAAGATTTGGCTTTATTCACAAGTTAAGTGTGAAACCCTTATAATGATAACCCGTTGGAATAGTGGTTAAGTCTAATACCGTTTTTTGAGATATGGCTTTTGCCACGTTTGATACAAATGCCAAACGAACGATATGAAGTGTTGTACGTTGCCACTATTTATTTTGTTAGGCCTATTTCAATTCTTTAAATTACTTAATTACTTAATTTAACATTGGTAAGCGATATCAATATTTCAAAAGAAGACAATACATGCTGACAAAATAAAACCCTCCCTCTGGACAAAATTCTCAATTGATCTTATAATAAAGGTGAAGTGAACAAAGGGTAACATAGGGCATACCATATGAGTCCCTCTCATTTGACTTAGGTTTATTTATGATGCAATTGTAAGAGTAAAAATGTAAAGTGGTCAATGTTTGATTGGTTTTGAGGGAAATTATGGCTATTTTCCGACGTTTTTCATAATTAATTGTGTCAAAGCCCCAAACTGTGTTTTGTCACGTCACATGTACTTTAAGGAGAATTTAAAGACCATATAATTAGTGTTTGTATTGATGAAATTTATTTTAGAACGGATGCAAGAGCAAAATTCACTTTGTATTTTTTTCTTTTATAAGATCTTAAGAATTTCTGTTTGCAAATTATTAATAGCCATTACATAATTATTACAATGAAATTCCTTTTTGTTGGTTTATTCTGCTAGGACACAACCAAGTAAACAATGATTCCTGTTTCAATTCGGTTTAATGCCTCTAAAGAGGAACAGTAAATACATACTTCGGGCATTTCTTATAAAATACCATCAGGGTCTTTGCCACTTCTTCGCTACTTTCGTTGCGTTAGATAGTGAACCACCCCTAACCCCATCCCCCCTCCCCCCATCATTCCAAGTGCCTCATCACTTCCAATGACTAGCTAAGTGCCTTACTCACGATGCAAAGACATGAAGACATACCAATAAAGTGACTTGATTGGCAATAACTTGAAGGAGTGAAAATCTTTCTAGAAAGAAAATGCGTTCAACGAACCAATCCATGTCATCCTTCATAAAAACCAGAATAATGTTTTTTTTTATCATTACTTACCTGGTGTAGAAATTGTACAACTTCCTTTAAAATATTCAGTAACGAAAAGGTCGCGATGAACCAAACGATAAACATCTGAAATTTTGTAAACTATTAAAAGGAAAAAAAAATATGAGATTTAGAAAGAACAAATAATTTAAAGGATACAAAATTTAAAGAACAATTCACGTTTTAATGCTATATTGCCAACACAATCTTTCTCAAAAAGTCAGAATAGTTCTCCCCCATTCATAATACATGAATACAAAGCAAGTAACATACAAAGAATCAATAGCAGCACTGCAGCCTATGCCTTTCGATACATACTTTAAAGAAATTTGCTCATCGCAGAAATATATTCCTAAGAATGTGATTTTTTTTCAGTTTATTACTTTTTGGACCATTGTACCAAGGCGTCCCCGGATTGTACGTACATTGTAAAGCGACAAATGATGGCAGCATTCTAGAAAAGGAAAGCTGTGATCACGTCCTTCGTTTGACGATTTTCTCACCTCAGAAACTTTAAGTAGGAATGGCGAGAGCTCTGCTCCTTCAGAAGTATCCGCAGGATCGGTGGGGCGGTGACTCGATGTGCTTTGGTTCGTTGGTGGATTGATTACGGATGGTACCGGATAGGGGTCGATGATCCAAATAAACACCGTCAAAGAAGCCACGAAGAGTAGATAAACACCCATGGTGGTCACGTGGACTAATCTACCGTAGGAATGCCTATAGACATAAAAAATATTTATAAATAAAGAGAGCAAAACAAGAAGAAAAAAGAAAACCTATGAAAATATACTCAAACCAATACAGCGTGCATACGATGATGTCTGAAGAAAGGCTATCTGAGGAGGTTATAGATGATGACTTGTAACAGTATGCGATGTCAGTGAGAAGGTGGAGTCCGATCGTGCGACGACAGTAATACAAACAATATCAACAGCGATGACGACAAAAACAACGACTTTAAAAGCAAGGGATGGAAACGGAGATTATCACGGCAACGAGATGGGAATAGAACTGGAATGAAAAAAAAAAATCATGAGGATGATTGCTGGTGGCAAAGAAAACAGGCTGCATTGACAATGATCGTTATGACATAAATAGAGACGCATGATTAAGATAACGTATAACAGTAACAGAAAACAATAAATGAAACAGCTCTGAACAATGTAAAAACAATACGAATGATATTGGGAGACATAATAACTGATGCATGAGTTCGATTACGGGTAACAGTTGCCTAACCGAAAGCAGCCAGAGCAAAAGGTCTGAACATTATAAAAACAATTGAAAGGATATTAGTCATAACAAGACCAATATGTGATTACGACTATGTGTACGGAATACAATCAAAGCAAAACCTCTGAACACGACAACAATACACTGAACGATATCCAAAATGAGCAATAGTGCATAACTACAATTAAAAACAGCAACAGTTACCAGTTAATTACGATACAAGAACAAAAACAATGAACGTTATAACAATAAAAACGGTATTAGAAATAATTCATAAGAAATAACAGTAACAAAGCAATAGCATTACCAACATTAACAATTGTAGCAATCAACAAAATCAACAACAGACGGAGCCAAGGACATGATTAGAAAAGTAAACCCCAACATGAAACAGAATTGCAACAACCGGGACAATGGCAAAACAGTAGACAGTATAGCAATCATTACAACATGATCATTACGGCAACAAAGTGGCAACAAACAGCTAGATTTGGACCAAAAGTTCAATACGCCAGAATTCTAAGAAGATATCCTCATGTGTAAAATGCGTAACCATGTAATACGCGAAGGAGTGTGTTAGAACAAAACCAAGTACAAGCATCTACTGACGTAGAAAGTATTTCAGTTGTTCTACATTGGTAGAGTTTGTCGGTAAAGATAATTTTAACTGAATTTTCGTTGACTGTGACCTTGACAGCCGTAGGTTACCATCGATTTGACAGTATTTACCCAAATATGATTGCCGGCATAACCTTGTCTATCGATTTTGGAGAGATGGCGTCCTACATTTTCTTTAAGGCGATAATAATCAAAAAGCCATTCTCATTCTGCTCGGGCTCTGCGTCATCTCTCATACCCCCCCCCCCCCACCGCCAAGGAGAGAAATATTTCACTTATTATAATCGTGTGTATTACATATGCATAAATTTCTTCCAAAAAACAAGCAAACAATATCTCCTTCGGGATTTTACAAAAGGACAGGGCTCCCTCATGGTCCATCGAACCGACTCAGCCTAAAGAAACACTCTAGGTGAAAATTTATTCACATAATAAAGTGATCGTGACAATGGATAAATGAAAGACAACAGAAACATTTCGGCAGAGAGGAATAACCTCGCTGTGAGCTTACCATTTCATGTGCAAATAATTGACACAGACCGGGTGGGACAACAGATCGATTCGATTATGTTTTACCATTGTCTGAAAAAAAGGGGAAAAACAAGGAAAAGAGGAGAAATTACAAGAACGAAATCCAACTGTTTTTACTTCGCATAGTTACAGTTCAAATGTATTTATGTTAGTTGTTGAAAAAAAAAACTCGATATAGAACAAAGAAACTAGTAGCAACACCGTAAACTATCCTCATTTCTTGTTTGTTGTTCATCTCACAGGTGGTCCTGTAACCCTTAGGGTAGACGTTGATATGTCACAGCATATACGTATATTGCGCCACCATATCAATATATTGCGGGGTTCATATGTTTTGCAAAGTAGCATCAGTAACCTTCTCTCTAAGATCCAAAGAGTGAAATTAAGGATGAAAATTCACTCTAAAAGACTGAGAATGTCTTTTTCGAGTAGGATTTTTCACTACAAATGAAGAATCATCCCTGATTTTACTCTAAAAGAGTGCCTATTTTTAATTCGGAAGGTTTTAGAATGTAGCTTTAAAATTATCAAATTTCGAACAACAATTTTTAGCAAATATATATGTCCTACACAGAAATATGAACTGACCACACAATGACAATCTGGTCTGAACTGTAATCATGCCATGGTCACATATTTGAAAATTCCCTACGTGTCCAATTGGAGCATAGTTGTTCTATTTTCTATTGGTAATATTAGTCTCAGATTTACTTACGTTTAAAACGATGAGCGGCACAATACTTTCTCCAGGGAGTCGGAACTTCATTTGCTCTTCCCGGGTGCATCGCAAATAACGAAAATCGAATTCCTTCTGTAACCAGAATACAAAACAGGAAGTGACGTTTCCGACGGGTGAAACGGAAAACTACCGACACGAGAACTGGTCAGTGGTAGTGTACAAATGAACAATTTACACACTGGTAAGGTATATGCAGTAACAAAATGCGAGGAAATATATACCTGTGGCCCCAAATGAGCTACGCAGTCCTTAGGGATAAATATGGCACCAATTTAATCATATTTCTCAACGTTTGTGTTTAATTAAAACATGTTCAAAGTGTGAGTGACACTGATCTGGCTTGACATTGGACCTTGCAATAAACGAAATCACAAACATCTTGTGGTCCGTCTTTGTAATATCATATTCGTTCATACAATCCTCTTTCAGATTCCGTTTCAGCAGATGAAAGCGTAACCAATGTTCAATCTTAATTAACCTCTAACATTATCTACTGGATATACACTTTTACTTGGCACAAAGACAAAATTTTAAAAATTCGACTGGTTGACACTGTTTACGTTGATACATTTCTTGTCTTAATCAGATATCGATATTAACTACATTGAGTTAAGCTGTGTAAACAGAATGCCCCACCGGAACCAAGCCCGACATGCGGGATAAAAGAGACACGGAGGGGAGGTGGGGGGGGGGGGCGATTTCATCCCAGTTACTTGATGACAGTCATGTGATCAGATTCGAATCTGATTCCCTCAGGATTTCACCAAGCTTCCAAGGGTTGCTTTGATCAACATGTACACCAACTGAATCACTACCGACATCGATAATGATCTGACGATGACCTGAGCATTAGTTTTCACACAGAGAAGTTGATTACCAGTTACATGTATCTGGATACTTGCCAATTGCTCAGGTGTGAACTTACATTGAACACTGAGATATCGCACAAAGACATTAAAGGGGATCGGTCGACTTATGATAATATCTCAGGCGACGTCAGTCTATTCTTGATAATTAACTGTATCGATTATGACATTATGATACGTCACATGCGGATCCAGGACTTTTGTTTGGGATGCACCATAGCCACAGTGGTATAAGGAAGGACCTCAGATGCGATTAGAACAACAAACCTAGTGCACAATTTTGACGTTAATCTTCCTTTAAAAAAATGTTTTCCTAAGTATTACTTTGTTAAAAAGAAATGAAACTCTTTGATTTTGGTGATTGCCTGACTTGTCCCTTCTCCGAGATTCCTCGGATCCGCCAGTGTGATGCCTTCTGACATCGGATGATTAAAAGATTCGATATTGTGTACGGTAAATTATGCTAAATTACATATGCATGTTACATTTTAGTTCCACACACAAAGTACGTTGTAAATTGCACGTGATACAAATTAGGCTGGAAGCACATGAGGGTTCTTTACCCGATGGGTTCCGCTGTGGGAATGGCTCTTCTTGTGGCAACGATTCAATAGAGCCTGAAATGGAAGACGAAATGCATGATATATACAGCAAAAGTAAACTTAAGACTACGTAATAGCACATTCCAATAGGTCATGTAGATTTCTCCTACGAGTCGGGTGTAAATAGAGTTCCTTCAAAATATTCTGCTCAGCCCAATTAATAACACAACCTCAGATTAATTTTCATAAGAAGGAATCTTTGGTGTTAATTTGAAGTGAGGTGTAGTGTGTAGATGTATATTTTTAATTTTGCTGTTTTGTCTCAGCCACGAAGTGAAATTCCTCCTTATAAGGCATGTGTCATTTCTACCCCTATATCCACTATTTTGCTGTCCCATCGATCACAGATGAATTGTATTCAAAAAGGAACACACTCACTTGCCATATGTGTACTCCCCGATTTTGACTTTGTCTTAAAGCAAACAGGGAAATATTCGAAATGACAGAAAAAGAAGAGAGGGACGGGGAGGGGTAGGAGATCAACATGTCATATATAGACAGCAGAGGTAATGTTGGTATTTTTTTTCTATTCTTAAAAGCAACTTGGAAGGTTCATCCTTCACGATGGCAAGAATTGCTTACAAATAAAATTTGAAGAGAATATGCATGACCTTCAAAGACTAGTATCCACTCTAAAGGATTTCGGACACAACATTAATCAGTTTCTTAAATTTGTCCAAAATTTACATAGGATATACTAAACATTCTCAAATTGTTCCCAAAGAATGAGCTACAGAGTCTTATTCGGACACTTTTACTAAAAACGACTTACATTTTTCCCTTCTAAGGCTAAAGTTCGTCTACAAGTAAGAGCTGTAATACACATTATAAGACAAGCAGTACCTTTTCTCGCGGAAAACAGTACTAGTGAAAAAGAATCTGTGATTACTGCAGGTATGAGTTATCAACTGAATTGGACCCGAATCCCACAGAAAAAGAAGGCGAAGGGGAAGAGGGCAGTATCCACTTAATATTAAGGCTTTCCTTGAGTTTAAGCTGCAGCTTAGTGCATGTAAGTTTAGATGTAGATTATGTTTTTTAGATTTTCTAGAAGTTGACCTTCCGAAACATGTAGGGTATTGTTATAATCGTGTTGCACATGTTAAAGTTATTGACGCTTTATATATATATATATCTACCACACAATTCCACCTATTTCATTTTAACTGAATCTTAATAAACATCCACCGATGTTCTGCAATCAAAATTAAATACACGGAATTCTCCGTGATGCTTTGCCATCTAATTAATTGTCAGCTTCTTATGAAAGGTATTACGAAATTTTAAAATAAAAACCACAAATGTGTAACTATCTATTCCGACAAGATTCTTATATTGTAACTTAAAACATAAAAAAACGATTGTCTTATGATTCTTAGAATTATGAGTGATCTAGCGAATCACCGTTACTAATTGACTGATCAAAGATGGCCCAGGAAATTGCAAATCAACTTCGATGAAATCTACCGTGAATTCACCCCGATTAGACAATTATTACCAAAGATGACTTTCGCAAAAATATATCAACTTATGAAGAAGATTTTGCTTCATAACCAGGGACAAGATTCCAGTATATGCGTGTAGATGGACAGTCTCTCTTGAAATGAAGTAATTACTGGAAGGATATGGGAAGTTGTGGGATTTGACACACATTTCCCTTGCAGTTTTTTTTACAATAAGCATACCTCGTGCAAAATTTTTTATTAGAATCTGACTAAACCGCAGACAATGTAACCAAAACCCGAACTAAATCGAAAGAAAACGCAGATTAAATTGAAATATCTCATAGGATTGTCACACAGGTATATAAGCCTACTTAAGAATTATTTGAATGTAGGTTGTATTATCAGTCGAACGAGAGTGCAAACCCAACCTTCTTGTCAAGGCAGTTTCAACTTACAGTCTCTGCATATTAAATATTTATGGCTATTTTCTTACAAAAAAGGTAATTTGATGTAAAAATCTCGCTTTCAACTAGTACATCTAGAGCAACCCCCATCCCCTATCAAGTCGTTAGCTAATATCGTAGCGTATAGCATCGGCATATATTTATTAAAAAAATATTAATTTCTTGATTCTTTTGACCGTTTTTTGGAGCCTAACAAGAAGAGGCAAAGAAAATACTGAACAATGCAATCTATCCTACTTTTGCTGTCAAGCCTCGGAATTTTGTTATATCTATTATGCTACTGTTAAGGTAATGTTTCAAGACTTACTAGTGCAACATCTGGTAGGTATTTAATCAGCCCGAGCATGTAAGGTTCTTGGTTCACCGGACAGTCGTCCATTGCCTCTCGCCATCTTTAAAACATGGATAGTGAATGTTGAAACAAAAAAAGCTTTCAATAATAACAACATTAAATAATTATACGCACAAAAAGGAGAAACGAAAGAGCATCAAAAGGGAAGAAAACAAAAGAAAAGGAATTAAGATACGAGAACAATAGCTGCAGAAAGTGGGTACACTTTGCAGAGAAACTAAATGACAGAAAATTGAAGGGAACACGTATCTACAGCCAAAGGGAAAACATATGTAAGACAAATTTCACAAAGAAATTAGAAAAGTATAAAATAACACATTGCAAGTAGCAAGAGAAAAAGAAGCCATAAAACTACATTCCACACACAGAAGATGTGACAAATTAAAATAACAAAAACATACAAAACAAAGGTAGATAAAATGAGAACAGCTGAAGAAACAATGTATAAAGGTACGAATAAGAACCAAAGCATAGAAAAACAAAAGGTAAAGAATTTTTCCAAAGGGAGGCGAATAAAAGGAAAGGTAAAAAGGCCGTAAAACAATGTATATTACAGATTCAGAAGAATACAATCACCAAAGGAAAACGCTGTAAACCTTTGGTTACCAGTACATGTGGAGAACATCACCCAAAGAATGAAAACTCAAGACTTTGGGAAATGGCATTAGTGCTTCAGAAATTTAAGACTTATAAAAAAAACTGGTTACAGATTTAACCTCCCATTGTGAAGATGTACTTTTATGTAATGGCTTCTGCAGGATTTTGGAGGTGTGGCTGGGCACAACCTGTCCCCCGTCTGACATTCACCAGAGAATCACCAGTGTACCGAAGGTCCACTACGAGAGCCAAGAGCGAGTTTGGGATCCAGGGGGCAGAGCCCGGTTGGTGTCCAAGGGAGGCTCATGCAATATAAGGGGATGGAACAACCGCAAATTGATCTAAACGCCACTATTGATCACTGGCCGGTTTTGTTATTAATTTGTGACACTTATTCAATGAAGGAAAGTTCAGATCCTTGAGACGTCAGAACTTCTGAAACATAACCATAACATAAACAAGTCGTGATACTTTTGTTTTGTCCAATTAAAAAGGGTTTTTTCTTTTCATCAAAGGTGAATATAATAGGTAGGGTAATTTACATGTGTGCTTTTTTCAAAGCACTTCATGGGAGAAGAGATGTGTGTGTGGTTAAGGCTGCGTTAGGGTTCGGAGCGTAAATGCATGAGGCGGAGTGAATTATTTCTGCCATTTGGGAAGTTCCGCTACTCTATAAATCGCGTTGGAACGTGTGGGGTCAAGGCCCCGGGTTAGGAGCAGGGTGCTGAGGCAATGCCCCTGCTCATGCAGTATCAGTGCATGTAATGTCATTGTGGCGTAGGTCTTAAAAATGAAACGTCTTTCCGCCTTGTCTGTCATTTTACTTAAGTATGGATGATTCTAACACTAGCTGAACACACTGCTGAGTTGTCAAGGTAAACCTAGAATCGCTTCCATTCTCTTAACGTACTAATGTGCTGCAGTATTCGTTGCAAGTTCCTTTTACGTTTCTATAGGAGGCCAGACAAGAACGTTGGTGAGATGATTCAAAACTACTGAAAGAACGCGAAAGTTTACAGCACTTATTTACCTGCGTAGTTGTAGGACAAAATTTGAAAGCTGATTAAGGAGACCCAACGGGCAAAGGAAAGTTGATGGTAGGTGGGACTACCAGCACCAAGGGCCATATATAGCCTCCTGACTTCTTAATTTTTCATGGGCGATTTGAGGAGCTAGATCCCTTTGATACAAGACCAATTCAATGGAACACACTGTCTATACTAAAAGGTTTGAGTACTGTGTGTGTCTCTTCGAACTTTTCATCTACCTCTAACCCGTCAATTCCCCCACTGTGTGATTCCACCTCGAAGTTCAGAGGTGGGGGCTGTTCCCCTTGCTTCCCCCCCCCCCCCCCCCCCGCTGAAACACGCTACTGACCTCATGCCTTAGGAAGTAACTCCCGAAGTTATATACCTTCAGTAACTGAGGTTCTTTTAGTGTTGTTTTGAAAAGGGTGAACTTGTGTGGGCAAAGTGTAGCTTACGGAGACTGTGTGTGGAGATGGTGGTGGCGTTCTTTATTAGTTGGCATGAACGCATGTCACGTCTCTAATGTCATTGGAGTAAACTTATTTTGTGTTTATGTACCGAGTTTGGAGTCTGAAGAAAAGTGAAAAAGCAATTGCCATTGTTATACAAAAGTTTATGAATCTTTAAAATAAACTTGAACAGGACCGTGAGATTCAATAAGCACTGTTTCAAAGTTAGCATGAGTAAATTGTAGCTCACCTGCTGTTAGCTATAATCGCCATGGCAACGTCACGATGGCGACTCTCGATAGCCATTCTAAAAACACTAATATTGATGTTATTTTTTGTGATGGCGGCTTTTCTGTCCAACAGAAACGTCACAACGTTCGACCTTCCGTTACTGGCAGCCACTTGCAACGCGGTGTTCTGTAAGACAAAACTGAGGTACTACAAAAAGCAGTTTGACCAAAGACTGTACACAATACACACCAGCACAAGCACACCTACACACACACATATCCATACACACCTACATCCATATATATGTATATATATATATATATATATATATATATATATATATATATATATATATATAGATAGATATATATATAGATATGTATATATAGATATAAATATATACATATATATATATAAGATGAATGATTATCAGCATGTTGTTTGGAAATAGGCCTTTGCGCGATTATTCGAAGATAATAAAAGAAGTTTGTCATTTATTTTATTGTTAAATCAAAGGTGACATTTAAACACCGTGTCCGAATTGCAGGGTTACTTTTTCTTTTCCTTAAAAAGTACTTCCCTGGTTAGAAATGGATCCCTAGTTACGATTTTTCTTACAAAAATTAATGTGCCTTATTGTCGAGCCAATTGAGCGACTTGTTGAGTGTAAACATCTATCTTGCTCGTCTCAAGGAAGCAAAAACTTGATTTACAAAATCGAAGGGAATTTTGTAAGCTTTATTGTTAAGTGATACAAAGTATAAGATCTATTCCAGAACGGATTTCGCGAGATTGCTTGGAAGAAAAAAATATAGGAACTGAGTCACCATGGAGACGTCGACGGTTAGATATTTTATTGATCTGGTCAGTATGGGCTTAGAATTGCATCCTTCGAAAAGTCAAAATTGACCCCTGGTCAGATTTGTTGGCTGGATACGCCAAATTACTTTATAAGCTCTTGTTTACAGTGGCTGGGATTGCGGATCAAATATCTCACAGCGTTTTATGTATTTTAGCGCTTAAACCCATTTTTTCATGCTTTGAATGGCCTCCTCAATGGTGAAAACATGCACAATGTTCGTTGCTGAGTGACAGACATAAGCCCAAATTGAGGCCTGCTTCTCCCGCCTGTCGTAGCTTTAGATCAACAAAGATAGGAGACATTTTCACACCGTTTAATTACTTTTCCTAATTGGTTGCTTTTCTACAGGGGGCAGCACGAAGTACACCCCCCCCCCAACAACAAAAAAACAATATCGAGAAATGGTGAAAAGCATGCATGAAAAGAAAGATGATGAAAAATGATGGCAGAATTTCGAAATCATATCATATTACATGGAGGTATGACCTGACCAATTGTCAGGAAAATGCTTGTGTGTGTACAAAAATATGGCTTTTAGGTATAAAAGGTTGGAATTTGTGACGTCATTTTTAATGTTTATTCATTGTGCATTACCATTTAGATAATGCAAACGAAAGAGTATAAATTTTGTAAACCTGTTGACAATAAAAACAGGTTTAAACCAGATTGTTTCGTCCTTATCACGATGATCATGTTTTCCAAAAGTAGTTCCTCGTCAGCTTGATATTCGTAATAAACAGTATAAAATTTCTGTAAAGAAATCTCAAAACCAGATTGCAAGGCTTTTCTTTAAATTGTCTACTGTACTAGATTACGAAGTGACGTCACGAATTATTCATCTATTGAGTAAGAAGACGGAGAGTGATTCCGACCAGTCTTTCGTGAACTTTTCTCCTGAGCTGGCAGCCCGTGGGGCAGACTCTGTAGTAGCCTCCTGAAGATGGCGCTCTCTCAGAAATCATAATAGACCCTATACGCCACGTATTATACATACGGTAAGTATTATACATACTACAAAAGTAGGATTTTCAAGTGATGAAGTAGGATTATATTTTAGGCTAATAATACACACAAACAATTGCCTGCTTACAACCTGGTTTCTAAGTTGGTGATGAACACAGTTCCAGCATACTGGAATACTACTACTATATAATTCTGAGCAAGGTTTGAGCTCTTTTATTTAAACTTACCCCAGCATCATCTGTTTGGTTTAGCAAATGAGGATGAGTCTCCAGCAATGCTTCTATGGTACTAACGAATCCTTCGTTAGCCGCTAAATGCAAGGGTGTCCTCCCAAAATGATCTCTTAAAGAAAAAATTCAAAGAAGGGGAAGGGAACAAGGAAGAAAAATGTTAAGATAACGGTTTGGCAGCTTCAAGTAAGTATGTGCAAAAAGTCCATGCGTGAGAAAGTTGTTATCAATTTTGAGAAGAAACACAAAGTCAATCGTCATAAAGTTTTAAAAACTGGGTGTGTGTTGCCACCCATCTACGCCCATTTCCATTAATTTGTAGTGCCGTGTGCCCTGCATCCTTTCTAACTTTTGTGCTCCGCTTTTTTTCTATTTGTGTACTTTTCTCAAAGGGAAATGGGGTGTTTAGAATACACCAACATGACATACTAAAGAAATAGCTTTAGTCATTATTAAACCATTCAGTCTCATCAATAAACGTCTGCCAAAACTTCATCCCCCAAAAATATGATGCATGTGATGGGTAACGGAAGATGCATTATATGAATTTTGAAAAGTTTGGGTGAACAAATTAGTGTTGAGCAACAAATAACTGAGTTTCTGTCTATGAGACACTTATTTCTTGAAGAAAAAAGACTACTGTCCTTCCTTATTTTGAATAATCTATCATTCTGCATCCACAAACATTGGTTTTAAAAATATGTCATGGATGTTTCCTGTAAAACAGACGCCCTATTTCCCTTTAATCTCCTGGGGTAAGATTAAAAACTGTTCATCGAACTTGGAACACGACTGGAGTATAAATAATATAGAAAAGAACAATTATTGAACATTTATCAAAGAGAAGTTTCATGTTTGGCTGCAACTGTGCATGAACAATAATCGGCTGTCGCTGTGTTCTTCACACATTCATTTATCCTCCCATTTCTTGCTTGGTGCGTTTTGGAAGATGATCAAGGAATTTAACAATGTTCTCTGAAAAAGGTGGTTTTAATGAGAAAAGGCAAGTCACAATCAAGAGAGACAATTTTGTGCTTGGTTGAGTCAAAACAAAATGGCCTTGAATGGTGATGTTATTCAGCGCTGACTCAGAATTCCAAGATGTACCAAATCCGCCATGTAATTAAGATCACGGAGATAGCCAATAGATTATCAAAATAGCAAGTATTATGTGTTCATCAATTCCTGGGTTTTTTTTTTCACTTTCTTCAAAAATAAAGTAACTTGTCATTGTGGCACTTTTCCGTTTTCTGGTGAGCTTCCTTTGAAAAATGCACCGTGAAATTTTGTAGAAAGCAACTGCTTCCTCTGCAAACTTTCGTAATTATGGTACACGAGTGTACCTGTGTATCTACACCTTTTCAAAATGAAGTGTGTATATATATATAGATATATGTATCTATTTTCTAGTCGATATTACTTTCTGTACAGGTTGTGTAATTGCACGATATGAGAAACAAACAAATATAATGAAATGTGTCTGGTAAGGCATTGGAGATTATACAAATGGATAAAAAGGATGTTCATTTGATTTTGTTTGTGATGACATGATGACATCACAGATTCCCATAATGCAATGTACTTGCTATTGAGAATGATTTGCACCAAAGGAAAAAAAAAAAGAAAAAAGAGCAAACTGGTAAATCCCTTCAATAGCACATCGCAGAGAGAACAAGCGATACTTAGTAGATTAATGAATACATTAACTAAATGATTTGGCAAGCTGCCATCTGTTCGAAATTAAAAAAAAAGAAAAGAAAAAAGATCTCATAGACCCTTTCAATTGTTTCTTCCTTTTCCTTACACCAGACTAAGTATATAAAAACTTTTTGTTTGAATGAAACATAAGTTCTGCAGTTTTCCACGGTATGAAAAAGAACTAAATTCATATGCATTGGTAAGTCGATACCAATTAGCATCTCTCGTGGGGAAGGGTTAATAACTTGAGTATATACCCGTGGGTACATTGATAGAAGTGGATAGAAATATCAGTTTCCTTTTCCTTTTTTTTTTTGTTCTTTTAATTTTTCCTCGGATTTTATGATGCGTTCAAGTGGAGTTGTTTCATGACGGCCACATATGGAAGCTTCAAAGTGCAATCAAAATTAAAAATATCTTTGTCCTTTCATTTTCCGCACAAGATCTAATTCACTAGACAATATCACATAAAAAAAAAACGGAAAAATTATCAGTTCTTCAGTTGTGTCAGATTAACAATTCAATTTCTCTCTGCAAAAGTTTAGCTTGGCCACTTCCTTTTCAGTGATGAGTCAACAATTTTCTGCGAAATGTTAAAATGACAATTTATGGGATCCTATACCAATTTAGCAAAACAAAAATGAAAGAAAAAATAAATTACTAATTCACTTTTTAAGTAATACAAACAGCAACTTTCTCCAAATGTTCAAATGGTAACTTTTCACATCCTGTCAATTCAACAAGTATCTGCAAAATGTATACTTGGTCACTTCCCAAATCAGAATTACAACTTAGAAAGATACGAGCATTCTGCAGAAAATCCTTCAGATGCTCACTTAGAAAAGAAGTGATCAAGTCAACATTTTGAAGAAAACTATTAAATTGACACAATGTGATAAATTGTTATTGGAACATTTTGCATAAAACTGTTGAATTGCTCACTTAGAAAAAGAGGGGATCGAACCAACATTTTGCAGAAAATTATTAAAGGGAAATAGGGCGTTTGTTTTAGAGAAAACATCCATATTTTGAAACCAACGTTTGTGGATGTAGAATGATAGATTATTCAAAATAAGGGAGGACAGTAGCCTTCATTTCAAGAAATAAGCTCTTCACAGACAGAAATTCAGTTATTTGTTTACTCAACACTAATTTGTTCACCCAAACTTTACAAAATTCAAATGATGCATTTTCCGTTTCTCATCACATGCATGATTTTTTGAGAAGATGAAGCTTTGGTAGATGTCTATTGGTGAGACTAAATGTTTTAACAATGATTACTGCTATTGTCATGCCGGTGTATTCTAAACGCCTTTTTCCCTTTAAACTGAGATAAGATTAGATAAGTTAACATTTCATCATTTCGCAGAAAATTGTTGAATTGCCCAAATAGTACAACTTAAACAAGTGATCATTTTTCTGTTTTTTGATGTGATATTTTCTGGTTATCTAGACACCTTGTAGAAATTTTCACCTTATGTAGGGGAAGAATTGGCCACTTCTAAGCTTCCGTAGCCACCACAAGTTTATTGATTTTGTTGCGGTTTTGGATATTATTTTTATTCTCTTATATTTCTTTGGGGTCTCCAACGTGCGTGCAAGGATCAATTGCAGACGCGTAACAGAAACAATTGGCAGACAGAGATTTCAACAGAGTCAAATTGTTTCTTAGTTAATACTAATCAGGCTAACCGAATGGATTAAACAGTGATCCATAGACAAACAAAATGTTCAATATTTTTCCCTTTTGAGTCTTGCTATATTTGTTAAGACATTTTTTCCAAGTAAAGGCCAAAATAAATCATTTTGGTGACACTTTTCAAATAAGTTTGTCACGCTTATGGTCATCACGGGAAAGGCAATCTTCTAGCTGTGACTCCAAATACAGGAATGGTCTTTAACTTTCTAATTCTTTAGTAGTGATATGATATAATAGTGCGCGGGGTGAAGTAGCTTATGTCATGCACAGTGCATGCTCAAACGGTTATTGGTCAACACAGCACATCAATCATAATTCGAATTATTATTTACCAATTGTATATCGATTGTCATGTTTCGTCCCCAGAGTCCTTATAGTTTAGACCTACCCAATATTCAGTAACAGGCTCCCAGGCTTTTCCCTCCCCCCTTTTTACTGTTGTTTTATTTTTCATATAGTTATTTATGTTGCTATTGTTCCTTGTCTATTTATAAAAGCGACGTCACTTTCCAACTAGACAAACTTTAATGGCCTTCTCATTCCGTAAGTTCTGAAACAGGGCAAATTAATTGGTGACTTGATCACGAGTATCTCAGTGTAATCTCAGATTATCTCAGAATAATGAAGGACCCGTTAGTATTTTTCTAAAACAATTCTTTGATTGAAGACATTAGTAGAAGTTTGAGATATGATCCATTATCACGTGTACCTTAAAAATACGGTAACTTCGTACAGCTATTCCTACCCCCCCCCCCCCTCGCATCAGTCACTCAAGAAAATAATATATGAGAAAACGTATATCGGTTGCATCGAAAGCCAAGCTGATTACTGCTGAATATATGAAGAGTATGCAATGTATTTCTTGTTTATAATCGTAAATTAGCTTTATCTCGGTTCGTAATAATCTAAAATTTAATGACAATTAGTCGAGCGAATTAAAACAATCTGGCGCCAAGACACCATAATGGCGTCCTACTGTATCTGTGGACAGGATGTTACTTCGAAATCTATATTGTTGCTTGTCATGCAATGTGTTTCTTAGCTTTTCGACCAGTATTGACCACACTTAAGTGACGTAATTTGCAACACTTACATAAGAGCACCAGCCTAAAAAGAAAAGGGACGACGTTGAAACATGTTCTCACATGTATACAGACAGACAGACAGACAGACAGACAGACAGACAGACAGACAGACAGACAGACAGACAGACAGACAGACAGACAGACAGACAGACAGACAGACAGACAGACAGACTCTCTAACGAAGAGACGATCTGGCATAGACATTTGGCAAATAGCCAGAGAAGCTAAATAATAAAATTAATTATTAATGGACATGAGCAGCATGTTCATTATGGAACTTGGCAGCGTTTTCCGATGGTCACATGGTCGTGGTCACGTGATCGTGTTTGCTTTGTTCAGTTTATCGGGCGACTATACTAAAATTTTGCGAAAAGATTCGTACACTCGATGTCACTGTACCCTAGGTTTACCCTCCTATACATTTTCAATACATAATATTGTGAACTAGGCAGGTCCTTGTAGGCTAAAGCAAAGGTTTGATATATCATGTTGACAAAAGAAAAAACGACCCCGTGGGATTTGGGAGCAAGACGTTTCTCGTCACACAAAGCAGACAATCACATTTTGCTTCATGAAACTGTGTTCCACTTACGTAAAATAGGCGAACAATTTCATTTAAATGGAGTTCTAACTTACTTCAGTGGAATTGTATTCCACTAAAGTGAAATTGATTCCCAGTTCCACTTAGGTGGAATTTTAGTTTACGTATAACTCGAATTGCATTTTACTTAAGTGTTCCAGAATAGTGTTCCATATAATTGAAATTGACTTCTACTAATAATATACCATTTCACTTAAGTGAAATTGAACTTGGAAAAACGTGTATTCCACTTAAGTGGAACAGAATCTTACTTAAATTAAATTTTATTTGACTTTAGTAGAAAGTATTCCACTAAAGTGGAAGTAGGGGGTAAATGTAAAAGTGGCTTGGCATACTCACGCACGGTACTTCATAATTCTACATAACGTTGGTGCAGCTGTCCGACTAGTTTGTCTACTACAGCTAGTGCACGCATGCGTAATATGTACGTCTATTTTATTTTGTGATTCAGCCGAGATCTTCTTCAAGCATTACTCGTTGAATAATTAGCAGTTGCATTCTAATCTAATTTGATTAAGGTAAAATTTGTAACAGAAAGAATCTCACGTAACGGCGTCGTGTTAACAGAGACTTTCGTCAAATCTCAATGGGGGGGGGGGGGGGGGCTTCTCGGAGGTCATTTATTTTGAGTAGCATAGCGTTAAATAGAAGAAAGAAGTTACAGGGATTTGGGTAGTTAATCTGTCTAACGTAGACGCAGGTAACCTATACACAACTGTAGTCTGTACGTTTTGATGGTACACACATATCCTATCATGCAAAGGATTTACAATTATCAAACTGCTTAGAAATGTTGTAGCCAGTGTGTGGCGTGTTCGTGGTTTTTTTTTCTTCTTTGTTAAGCATAACACATATTTGAACACCCTTTGAAAATTTATTCTGACAGCATCAAAAACTATTTGCAAAGTTTCCATACCCATACTGTACAAACTGTTTATATCAGTGACCTTTGCATTAGTACATTATGCAACTATCATGTCCATACATACAATAGTCTTGTGCCATATACTCTAGTAGCCTAGTTTTACACCTCACTGTAATTCCAACTTGGTGTAAAATATGTAGCAGTATTTATTCCCTCTGCTGTTTACCAATAGTAAAGTACGGTCACCAGGGCTCTGTTTATTCCTCGCACATTTATGTTTTTTTCTGTGTTCTGCTCTTCCTATGTCCATACAGTTTTAGCATTGCCTTACTTGTTGTCTCAAGTTATCAAGATATATAACTCAGTGGCTCAAGTTATTCATACTTTCTAAACTAACTTCTTTTATCAAATGCAATCATCGAACAAAGACAATGGTGCATTTAAATTTCATTTATCCAATCTTGATTCGTTGTCTCTACTACAGAATAATGTAGAAACTTAACCGCTTACTGTACTCCACATCCTTTAACAACATGCAGTATTCTAATTTCTGGTTCAAGTCAGTTTGACCTCACTTCTATGAAATATTGGCCCCGCCCCCATTTAATATAACTAACTCAATTTTTCATATAATCTGATTAATTTCAAAGTTCTAAACGCCAGAGATCATACGAGGTCAATTTCAGTGTGGTTACGATACGTATCCAAATTTTCTAGTTTAGCCGATAAGAATAGGCTACGGATGAATGTGGGTTGAACGGGAAGACCAACGTTTGTCCCTCATAAAGTGTCTCCTTCACATAGGAAGGGAAAATCTTCCGTTTCAGCGTTTGTTTTAGTGCATGGGGAAAATGAGTAAACCTAAAGGGATATGTTAGTTTATAACAAAAACAACCTCCCTAGTAATCTATTTAAGGTCTAGCTATTAAATAAAAAAAAAACTTTGCAGTGTACACTAAAAAGTCATGTCATATCTTCTTTTTTTTTTGGGGGGGGGTATGGCTTTCCCATCTTGCAGTATAGACTTTTTCTGCATGCACCTCTTTACCATGGCTCACTATAGTTGTCTAGAGACTGCAGGAAGGTGGAGATCGACCCCAACACCATGAGGTCGAATCACGTTTTCAAAAAGACCCAGAATAGTCAGCAAATGAAGGAAAATTAATTGAACTGAGAACATCTTCCACCAACAAACACCCCCTTACCCTACAAAAAAAAAGAAAGCTTGATTATACAAAGATACAAACAAACACACACACACACACACACACATCTTACTTGTGTAATAGCGAACCTCTCCGAAGCAGCAGTTGCGCGAATTTGGTATGACCGTTAGCGGCCGCGATGTGGAGAGCCGTCCTCCCTTCCCCGTCACTTTCGTTGAGTATATGCGGACCAATTGGACTGTCCAATAAACGCTTACACGAATTCAATCTACCGTATCTGTCGAGAGGATAAACATTTGACGTGTTCTCAAAGGGATTGGTAAGAAAGCAGCTCTAAGAACAGGATACACCTGACAGAATTTTGATTACTTTTGATGAATGCAGTTGTATAACAAGTGTTGTAAACATAGTGCAAATACCCTGTAAACAAACCAGCATGGATATAGCGGCTTAAGTAGAGTAAATGAACGTAGGAGATTTATGGAGAAGGATTTATGGAGAAAGCGATAAAAGGCAAAATATGTATATATTAAAAACGATCAATTTAAAATGATACGTGGCTGGTTTGGCTTTTCTTTCAGTATGCATAAAACGTGGTATAGAAGACACACTTTTTGCTTTTCTTTCATTTGAAAGTCAGACTCGTTGTATCCCATATGTAAGCCGTATACGAGACTACTGACGTCACTTTTAAGTGTCCATAGTCTGTATGAGATATCTCGGAAATTTGTTACAACTAATGGCTGTAGCTGAGGTGCACTTCAAACGACACTGTAATTTTTCTTTCACGAATTCACACTTCTATTAGAGGGTACACTAAAAAGTAGGGGGGGGGGGGTAAATTGATCCTACCTAGCAGCAAAGTGTAGAGGTGACTGCTTCTCTTTGTTTTTCAGGTTGACTCGAGCCCCCAGGTCGATGAGCTCTTGAACTGACTTCAGATTCCCTTGTTGAGTAGCGTAGTGTATCGGTGTACAACCGGTACAGTCGGCTTGGTTTAAGAGATCTAACGCATCGCTTTTCTAGTAAGACGCAAACAACACACAAGACATCGGAATTAGCGTCTGTACCGTTACGAGCACATGAAAACATGACTTACTATGGAAAACATGAGTTATTTTAGAAGACATATGGACTTATGATACCCTTTATTCCAGTGACGGCGTGGCTGAGGGTACGACCCACAGCAGCGGATTTGGGGGCACGTCACAAAAGTGAAAACACTCTCAAAATTATATGTAAAATTTATGGAATTCTTATTTTACATAATTTAGGTAAACAGTATATGTAGATTCTACATAATTTTGGTAAACTTTACTACATTTTAGTAAAATTGTTCTATACACAATGTAAGACTTACATTAACTGTGTGTAAAATTTTACTTAAAAGTTATGGAGTTCTTATTTTACCGTTACGTTTTGTGAGTGAGGGTGCCTGTGCACGTGGAGCCTGGGAAGGCGATGTCCTGAGAACTAGGGGGTATTTTCATCCAAAAATCGGTGCGCTCCGCAACGACTAATGGTGGTCTTCCGTTTATTAGATAGTCCTCTCACAACTCTGGCTGATTCCTTCCAGGAACTATAACACGAGGCACATATACCTTCATACACTAAAACACACCTTCTAAGTAGAGACCTACATGTGACATACAGAGTCTATACATATACACATATATAGGTTGTAATGTACTTCATAAGTCACTTCCGATAGCCAAATGTCAGGACATCGCGAATATTCATTGTAAATAAAATAGTTCATCTCAATAACGTTACAATCTTCTTGATTGGTGGTAAATCAGCTCACGGAAAGACTTTTCATGCGTGATAAAATTTCGATAAGGAGACGCGCCGTCATTGATAACGTTTGTCTTCTCGAGATAACCTGAACATGTATGATAGAACTGCCTGCTGCATCATTATATGTTATCATTAGTTTGTATGGATGAAAGACGGATATGCAGAACTGATTTTGGTAACACAATCTACATCTCCAGAGTTGTTCGGTAGGATTAGCTACTAAGCTCCAGAAAATGCATATTCATTTCATACGGTCGGGTACATATGCCTCGTTATAAAGTGATGGGTAAAAAATATCCAAATTGGTTGTACCGTATACCTATTGGGTAAAGCTCAACCCACGAAGGGTGAGATTTTTCTTAACTTGGGTATATTAATCCTGCAGTTTATGACAAGGTATACTTAACCAACATGGGAGAAGCTATCCCAAACTGTTTTCCTATGTACTGGCACTATGTGGATAGGCACTTCGTAACATGAATTTCCAGCTTATAGTGGTTACGAAAGTAACACATTGGCTACTAAGCTGATGGGATTATCTAGCCCTAAATTTGATGTTGACGACAGATCAGCTGCCCTTCTTTGTGGTTAATTCCTTCAAATGTAATTATTAAATACGATGCTGGTGATGTGTAAAAGATATTTTCTAGGACAATTCTACTCATTGAGTGCATTGATAGGGTTGAAAACATTACAATCGAAATAGCAGCAACCTGCCAGAACACAACAGAGATACAGCCGAGATATAACTAAATTTTCCTCTCCAACGCTGGGAGGTACAAATGCTACTGACAATTGTTTTTCCTTGTGCAGTTCTGGGCGTACAAATCCTAACCCGGGGAACAGATGGTAGGCTGACCACCAAATCCATAGCTTTTTTCTTCTTTTTTTAGGTTCAGCAGTCGCGTGTCGAGACATGTGTATCATACCTGATATAACAAACAAGATTAGGTTATAGTCAGAGACGTTAGTACATGTTAGCGGATACAAGTCATAAGACTTGCCAAAAGTGAATGATGTCATGTTATGGATTGGGTGGGCAGGCTTAAAGAATCATGAATATTCATTACCAATGATGAAGGGAAAATTCGAGAACTTATTCACGAGCGTTCCATCACACCATCAGTTTAGGTTAATTAATTTTATGTTTACAAAGCCATCTGGATCAGTTTGAACAATCTTCTATTCACCTTAAAGAATTCCCCACCGAAGAATTCCAAGTTGCCTCCGTTGAGTACACTCAAGTGCAACACATTACGATTGTCGGAATCACTGCAGGTCAAATCTGCGCTATTCTCAATTAGCAGTTGCATGCTCCTCCATGCTCCGCGAGTGGTTGCCAATAGCAACGGACTACATTGTTGCTTATCGACTGCGTCAATGTCGCAACCCTGTTTATGATAAAAAACAAAATAAAAATGAAAATATGCAGAATAGAAACATGGTCTTGTTCAAATCAAATTTAGTGTATTATTGGTATTTTTAATGATCCAAACCTCAATATTAACGGAAATTTTTTTATCACATTCTTGAGTGTATTTTTCTCCTTTATAGATGATGTAAGTGTAAGCAACAGTTTGCTCTTATCGTAGTTTACTGGTCATGATGGAAGCTTCCTGGAGTTTCGATGGTACAGCGGAAAAACGATTGCCCGTATGCAGCGGCGCATCCACCCCAGGTGAATGATATTGCTCTGGCCACTGTCTTCAGCAAATACGCCTACGCATAAAAGCAGGGAACAGTCCTATACACGACCGCAGCTCCATACATACAAGGAAACCAAAAGTGATATGAGCCAGACCACCAGAATACGGTAGAGACATTATCTTTCTTATAGCATACAAAATCCCTTCCGAAAATATTAGACAACATACGTGACCCTCCAACATCAACACATTATTTGGAATGTCACTGAATACGGCTTTTCCATGTTGTATTGCAACCTTAAAATTTCTTTGATTTATTATTCATCACACTCAACTACATTATAAACTTGCACCCTTTGTGTCATTCTTTGTGGTAGCAGGCTAGGCCAGACGCAGGTAAGACCCTTTGACAATTGCCCATGGGCAATGACTGATCCACCACAATTGTCCTGTCCTATATTGTAGTCAGTGTAGTCAAAAGAAGGGACAATAGTGTTAGACGATAATTTGCACAGCTAACCTATGTACACAGTAACCTATTTGTACAGGTAAACTATATACGGCGGAGTCACAAAAAAAAACAAAAAAAAAATACGCCCTCACTAATGTGTCTTAGGCTCCTTTAATGACCTTCCAATGACACTTTGGTTGCCATGATGTCTTCATCCTTCCAATTACGAGGATTTAAGCGCGCTGGGGCTCTGGAGTTTGGCAGTCTGGTGTTACGTCACGGTTGCATGAGTTAAAGTTCTACAGGCCTGTGACAGATTTTAAATGCAATTACAGCGTAATTTTACAGACGTTGAGTGCCTCCCATCAGGGAGCTGGTACCCTCGAGTTGAGTGTATTTTTGTTTAAACAACTGACCATTTACATTAGGGACCTCAAAGGGTCACGAAGAATTCGATTACTGCCCTCCCAATCATCCGTCTTTAGTATGTAATTGGCAGCTTAAAGTACCCCCTCGTGGCAGCTGACGATAACAACTAATTTGGAGCTCAGTTACGCAATCTTTTAAGGCTTGAACGATTTAAAAGAGATGACAAACTGATGACAGCGAATCCGTTTCAGCCCGGTAGCAACTTTCTCTATGTTTGATGGCCTTACAAACAGATGGTTACGTACCCGGGTGTAGCGGGGGGTACTTCAAATTTCATTGAAGCAAGTCTGATTGTTATCTTTACATTTTACGAGACAAAGCTTATGGTGGGTATATATTGGAGAGAAATCTCAGTAAATCTCGGTAATTTTGGATTGTTTGACTAAGGCAGATTGATTGACACGACGAACTCCAAATATTTTACGTCAATAACATCTCAACGGTTTTTAATGTTCTAAATAATTAGCTTACACCGCACAGTTTTGTCGTTATCATCATAAGATGAATACATACAATGTCTGTGTGTTTTGTACAACAGAGTCGATTAGGTCTTAAAACTCTTGTTTCTCTGTGTTTATTTAGTTTTCATTTCGGTTCATTACCGTACTCTGTTGAAATTACGACAGACGTCGGTTACAATGTTTGTGCACGAGAGCTGAAAAGGTTTTCTAAAAATGGCCATGTAAAATAAACATCGCTATGCGAACTCCGAAGCAGTGCTTACGATGGCGTTAAAATTTATGAAAAATTCCAGCAGCAAACAAGCCAAATTGTGTCAAATTATTCAGAAACGGTAAAAAGTGCAGAATATAGTTTCAGAAGAACAAACGAAAACTTGATTTCCGTTTGTTACAATAATGTGAAATAAACCGACGCATATTTTCATGTTCTGTAGTTAATGCCTAATCTGGATAATCTGGCAATACCCATTTGACATTTCACATGCATTGCTGAAATAAATCAAGCACGTTCACAAAGGGAAAACAAAATACAACGTACCAAATCACACTGAACGTGAACATGCCAAAACTCTATACGGTAATCTGAATGTGACTTTATCTTGTTTATCATATGTTGTGTACAATTTCACAGTACATTTAGTGTAATATTTGGCTCAGTTTATTGTTACTTTTTAAGGCAAGTTCAAAAAGACTCGCAAATGGTACGAAAATGGCACTGAAGAGATCAGACTGGAATAAAACCTGGTTAGAGAAGCCTCAACAGTATAGTTGCTTGCATTTTGAAACAAGACTGCAATGTGAACTGTTTGTGACTTTTATTGTCTTGTTATATACATGTATTTGCTGTTATGCTTGCCAAAATGGCGTACTCTTTTCTTTTATCAGCCACATCTCGATAATTTTACCATTTATTGAGTCCTCGAAGGCCCCTTAATCCCCAACGTCAAACTATGAAGTATGGCCTACTGATACGCCCACATATTGCACTTTCCTAGTACAAATCTGGAATGTACATTTGCCCATATGCATGCAGGGATATTTGCTGTTACTCATTGACGGACTGTGACTCAGTTTGATCCTATATATATTGGAAACACTGGACTAACAAAATGTATATAGTGAAATTCTGTATGCGGTACGCTGCTGTGTGGGGCATTTATCAAGATTATAGAGTACGTGTGCATGTGTTTAATTGTACTTGGCTATTATACCCATGAGGAACGTGTTGTAAGTACTTTATGTATCATTGCCACAAAGAAAAATGTTTATTTTGGTTTACGTTAGTCATGGTAGGGTTATGACCTAAAATAATCAGAGCTTAGCACCTGCAAAGGAATTTTTTCGTTCATGAATATTATCTCTTGCTATTCGGTGGTCTCACAGGATAGGATTAAAAGTCCCAATAATTTTTTTACTCAACAGATCGTCCTGTATTTCCTTCCAGAAATAAGCACGTAAATGTGCTAGGAATGAATATGAAAATTGGAGCTTTCGGCAAAACTCTTTTATGTATAAACAATTTGTACATGGTAGGCACACCAAAGATATTCCAACCTTAGGATTTCTTTGAGACACAAACGGTACACGATTCCCATGATTATGTTATACAAATAAAATGGATACCCTCATGCCTATATTATAAATATGTACAAATAACGAGGCTTAGAACTTACATTTTAACAATATATAGCATTGAGATAACCTCCTCATTTGCTGCACTGGTTTATTTTTATGTTCCTAGCTGCGGTAGTAATGGCTCGTTGAGTCCTGTATGACCTCCATACGTCACTTTACATCATGGTCATAGTCAACAGGGTGTGCAGTTTCGTGGTTCTCAGTCAGTGACTCCACAAAATGATGTAAATTATCACTGGTGCATGAGATGACACACTTTGTCCTTTTTTAATGACTTACACTGGCAGCAGCAGACGACAAATTTCACCGAAAATAGCTTTTAAGATATACATTCAAAATGTACGGCAACAACAACAACAACAAAACGATGGAAAGTGTACTTTACCTCGTTGAGAATAAGAGCAACGACATCGCTATGATCAAACATGGCCGCTCTGAAATCAGAAAAGCGTGAAATAAGATGAGACAGAACGGAACGAGGAGAGATATTCATGGGAAGAAGATGGAGAAAGAAAACCCGAGGCAGAGAAAGATATGAATATAGGACAGTCAAAAAAGAAAAAAAATACCTGATTTTTTTTTTGTCTTTGATCTCAAATGTATCACTTCAGGTCTCAGGTGTTTTCTCCATTTGTTAGGAAAGCATATCGTTAAAATGAAAACGATTCCCATGGGGACTAAAACATGCCGTCACTCGTTCGGGGGGGGGGGGGGGTTCTTGCTTATAAATGTACATACGCCATTGGGCCATCAGATAGTGTAATGATTCAAACATTGAAATGAACAGCATGTAAAAGTATAGAGGGAATAGGTGGAAGAAAAATAATCCATTTTTTTTTTTGTCTTTTCTTTTCTGTTTCTCTACCAAAGTGAGAATTCCTGTAATTGCAGAGTGATTTCCCTTAAATACTTGTCAAAAGATCAAGAACGAACTGCTTCTGACAACTATTAATGCTGCGAAATTGCTTTGAGTGCAGTTTCCCTTTGTATTGTTAAACCAATATCACAATCTCTCGCTCTACTTACTTGTGCAACGGCGTTTGTTTTTGAACGTCACAGAGTCCTAGGGCCGAGTATGGGTCATCACCCTTCGACAGCATGGCCCGGACCATCTCCACGGCCCCCTGGGAGCAAGCTAAGTGTAACGGCGTCAGCATGTCGCACTTGGGGGGAGAAGGGAGATTATAATGCACTAGTCATCCCGGTATAATTAAATGAAAACACAAAAAAATTTTAGATTTTAGATACGAAATTTAGATTTATATATACAAGGAGACAAAAAAAAAGCAGTTGTGTTAGTTACTGGAGAGTGATGGTCATTGCTAAACGGCAGATATTTCATGCAAGAATTGCAATGACGTCATCACATGACGTTCTAATAAGTCACATTGAAAAAATCACAGAAGCAGAAGAAAGAGTAGAAAGACTTAAAGGGAAACAGGGCGTTTGTTTTAAAGAAAACATCCATATTTTTCAAACCAATGTTTGTGGACGTAGAATGATAGATTATGCAAAATAAGGAAGGACAATAGCCTTCTTTTCAAGAAATAAGCTTGTCGCAGATATAAATTCAGTTATTTGTTGCCCAACACTAATTTGTTCACCCAAACTTTTCAAAATTCAAATGATGCATCTTCTGTTACTCATCACATGCATAATGTTTTGAGGAGGTGGAGCTTTGCTATATGTTTATTGATGAGATTGCATGGTTTAACAATGATTAAAGCTATTTTCTTTTGTATGTCATGTTGGTTCTAAACGCCCTATTTCCCTTTAAAACAAAGATGTATTTCGCTGTAGAAAAGACTTAATGAAAAATGATGAAGAGGAAATTAAAGAGGCTCATTGAGTTGTTTTGTGAAATTCACTCAATTTTTCTAAACCGGTCAAGTTTCCTTCACATGCTAATGACAAACAGTCAAACCAAAAGGATCCCAAAGTTTTACATACGTTGGAACATTAATGAGTGAGTAACCAACGATTAAATTTGGTTTTTGAAACTTTGTGACCAGACATTTTCACATTAGTACATTCACATGCACACAATCAGAGCAAGTAACGGTCAAAAATTCGAAAAAATTGACAGTTTTCATATAACTATTGGATGTGAAACTTGATTAATTATGCTGATTGTGAGTATTGTCGTGTGTTTGTATACTTCAAAATCACCGCAATCTTTACTGATATCAACTCAATGAGCCCCTTTAAAGAGAAAATAAATGAAAGTAAATGTAAGATATGGAAGAACTTTTTAGTAAAAAGATTGACCGCAAATCGTTCTCCTACGAGAATACAACGCCAGTATTTTTTTTAAACAAATTTCAACCATGCATGTCTGAAAAATATGCCACTGTTTGTTACACCGCAAAGCGTGTAATTATGCTTGTGCCTTTGATAAGTCTGAAATTAAGGGTGAAATATTTTAGGAGCAACTCTCCAAACGGACACGTCAATGAGTGTGCGACATAACTAGAAGGCAAAAATTGCTTCATTTTTTCTCCACGATTCAGACTTAAGGACCCTTCAAAATGTCGTAGGCCATTGACTTTGTATGAAATATATCTAATAACATAACCTATGAAGATTATTGATTTAGTGCTATTTGGAGTCAGACGGAAACCGCTTAATCTTAGCTTATCACAGGATGGATATTTTCTGTATTTTGAGAAGTAAAATAAGTATCCTCATCTTTTTATCATCTTTCATAGCAATTAAAAAGGACTGCTGACAAGACCAAAGTCATCAATGATCATTTAAAACCATCAAACGATCTTTTTATCGTATATATATATATATATCCCAAAGGTCGCATGACAATGCAATTGAGAACGGTTGGATTAATTTACAAGACGAAACATAGAAGGGAACAGACAACAAATGAGTTTTTTTTTTCTTTTTGAAGCAGATGTTATTGCTGCCGTTACTTTCATTTCATGCAATCGAAGTTATTTCTTTCTTATGAAATTTACAGCTAGTAATTTTCTACCAGCTAATTCTGGATGAGTCCTGTGGAGCCCTGTGAGATCATTTCATGGCTTTGGTGGCAGGTTTATTCTTTTTTAATCTCTGGCTACGTTATGTTATAATTGCGGTTTGCGCGCAGCAGATTTTCGTCGGATCTTGTGAGAAACTCAAACAAGCAAAAAGCAAATATCGTAGATTAGCGACGGTTCTAACAATTTTGATTAAATCGCAGAAAGAATAAACAGTAGGAAGAGAGGACATTAATTACCTGTTGTACGTCAATTTGAGAACCATTAGCGAGGCACACTTCCACCGTTTTGAGATCGCCAGAGTTGACGGCAGCGTGTAATGCCGTGTTGCCCTCTTTATCGAGTAACGTGAGAAGCTTTTGGCGATCTTGAGAAGTAATGGAACCTGCAAAAAAACCATGCATGGTTAAAAGACGGAAACAAAAAAAAAACAAAAAAAAAACACTTGAAAAGCCGACAATGTCTAGAAGGAGAGAGCAATGCTAACACTATATGTCTCTTGAAAAGAATGTGACAAGTACGAGAGAAATATTACGTTAGTTTTCAGAAATAAAAAGAAAAAAGCTTTTAACTAGATGGCAATGGCGTAGCTACAAGGGGTGGGGAAGGGGGAACGAGGGTTGGAAAATAGGGGGACCCTATTATTTATTTATTTATTTTGGAGCTATATGTATATATATATATATATACAATAGAGGGCAGTAAATAAGTTGTGCTCCCGGGAAAGCTTCTTGACCCCCCCCCCTCCCAGTTCCCCCGGCTCAAAAAATCCTGGGTACGCCACTTGGTATGAGCAGACTTGCACTCTATCAGGAAAATGACACTATCGACAAGTATGTCTTTGCCAGTTGCTGTTTATATGCAATTTCTAGTTGAATAACTGAGAACATTCCCTGTTAATACAAACCAACAGATAGAGGGGGAAAAATGATTGATCTATCAATTGCGTGAAAGTAATCAATAGTGAGTAAATGATATCGGTATAAATGCTACACAATTTCAGAAAATCAAAGAAATAGTTAACAGTCATTGCAACCTCGCGATATGCAATGTGAGCTCAACCGCAACATTATCACATGTATTTTTTTATTTTAAAGTACCTAAACAAATGTCTATCAATTTCATATTCAATTCTTAGTGCTTGTTAGTGCAGAAAGGAAACGGTATTTTTCAGCACAAAGACTTGCATTTTTTTTCCGTGCAGTGTTTCGAAAGCACGACGATGCAATCATAAGATAAGGAAATGTAAACAAAAATATACTGTTTCGCAAATATATTTTCAGGTGGCACAATTAGGTCTTACTCCAGTGATGCTTTAATTTCAGATCCACTTAACCCACTTCACACTTGACTAGGGTATGAAACTTAACCGAAAAGTCTGCCAACCCAGTGTGTCGCCAATAAGATACATTTTTATGTGAACATTTTTCCATTGCAGTAGGTAGCACTTTTTTTATGAATCAGTAAATCTGGCTTCTCGTGGATTGCTACATTTTATTGAATGGCGATTCATCTCAGCTAATTAGAAATAAATATTAATTATTACACTTCGTTCCCACTCTGTAGCGACAGCGGCGTTACAATTCTAAGGCTGTTAAGCTGATGGAGATGTATGCATGCCCTACTCCTTACCCTGATGATGTCATAGAGAAGCATTTCTTGTAGTTAGTTCCATCAAAAATGTAACTCTCACGTACAAACAAAGTGATTCGTGGAATTTACATGAATATTCATGACACATGTGAAGGACGACTACACAGAAGAATACGCAAAGTGTGTGATCTCCATGATACTTCTTTAAAGGAATAGGCCAGGCAGTAGTCAAAACATTCTCCTAAAGTCCATAATAACATGAAACTACGTGTCCAGAACTTTCTATCTCCTCCGAGTTTTCAAGTATAGGTACGGATCGTTTGAAACCGCCAAAATTTTTTAAAAGACCGACGGAGCCTATGACGTAGACGTCGCACAGAAACAAGGGGGCAGAGAAAAAAAAAATGCTATTGAACAACTTTAACGTCATCATGCCGTAATTGTGAATTGCTCTATTGAGACTGTCTCGAAGGTTATTTATCGTCAAATGCGTTTCTATCTCAATATCTTTGTGAACCAAGAGGGTGTTAATTTTATGTGAAAAATCGCTTCTATAGTCATTATTGAATAGTCTCTGTTTGTGAGAATAGTTGTAGTTTGGGATGTTCTGGAATATTCTTTTAACTGCTGACAAACAAAGGTACCTACAAACATCGATATGTTTTTTTTCTTCTTAATATTTTGTTTGGGGGATGGGGTGGGGAGAAGGCAAAGAAAAAATAAGAAATCACTAACAGTATACTTGTGACTAAGGTCTACGATGGATGGGTTGGAAACATTTACATCAAAACCGAATGCTTAATACATGTTGGGAATACATGTTGACAGACTATAACAGTAATCAAACTGTAATCATTTCCTTCTACTTATTGTGACCGATTTTAGATACCAGGGTACACGAAGACCGTGTAACGACGTTTTTCTAATGGGCACCGAAACCGAAATAAAGTTGCACATTAAACAAAAATTAATTATGGTGCGACAATGCTAAAGAAATGGAACATGTAAAACACGTTTTGAAAGATTCAGTGATTTGGTGTCTTAAAATATTGGTGCGCATAGTTACACTAACAGGGTGTTTGTTAACACAGGGGTTATTGCACTAATTGATGTCGCTTACAGCAACCAAAATTTTACAGATGAGGTAAAGAGAGGGATGCTCTCAATCAACAGTTTTATCTTGATAACAACTATTATACTTTTCTCACTAACCCAAGAACCTTGATAGATACCCTAAAAGAGCAAAGTTGGCTACACGCAAGACAGTTATATTGCCAAATTTTGCTCCCAGGGCCTTCTCTCTCGGCCCCACATTGGAAGACCGAATCTGTCAGAGGGCGACATTACCGAGTAAGCACAATTAAATTTACTTAATGAAGAATTATTCCAAAACAGCAATTTTATAGGTCAACAGTTCCGACTTTGCGCCCCACTTGGCCCAAGCTATCAAACTAAAGCGCCTCATTAACCTACATTTATTGTCAGTAAATATACCATTTTATCCTTAAAACGAGAGGTATGGATTGTAGGTATATTGATGAAATGATTGCTGCTGAAAGCGATTAGCCTACAAAATGATTAAATTCGAACTGTAAAGTAGAACATGATAACAAAAGGATAAATTTTGATGAGACGATAAAAAAAAAAAAGCTTTAAGCAATTTCACAAATGTTTCGCAGTGTAATGCGCAGTATAGGGCTAACATAGTATGTCTATGATATTTATATTATCAAAGATTTATATACATCTACGATGGAATGAATCAGACTTAATGTGAGTTGAAAATGTATATTGTTGAGCTTCATTGCATTGTGTAGCAAAACGAGTTTACCCAATTCTCCAGAGATGTTGCTTTAAATCATGTTAATTTACTTTGAAACTAAACTATTTAGTAACAGAGTAACGTTTGCTCATCAAATGTTACTTTGGGAAGTGAAATTAAGAAGATTAATATGTAAGGATTCTCTGACAAGCGATGAACAAAATTTAATTAGATGAACACGTCACCGTATATTTTGGCAAGTGAGTAACGAAATCAACGAGATTGAGAAGAGTTTTAGTAACCTGAGGAATCTACTCGTTAAGTGTGAGTCATGTCAACTCCAGTAAGACTCAATACAAATCGTATATATCTTTCTGATATTAATTAATCATTGGGGACATTAATCCCTTAATTCTTCAGTCGTATGTATTGTTACAGATTTTTAAGAACCAGGAAAATCTGACATTAAATAGTATATAATAATTAAATACAATGAAAAAAACAAAGACAAAAGGGGAACAGGGGAAATGTATCTTCCATTGTCACAGTGGTGTCAATCGTTACATTTTCTGGAATCGGAGGTGTGGGGGAGGGACAGGGAAAATTAACCTTTTTAATAACTAGACTGGAATACAGCTACCTGTGAAGTATATACCTCATCGGGTATGCTGCCTTGAATAACACACAAAAGACAAAGAAAGTAAGCACATCTAAAAAAAAAACTTGTGCTTATGAAAATTAACAATAGTATCAAGTTACTACATTCTTTTGAACAAGCCACATCACATGACGTCGAACCTTGCATCGGGTTTTGTTGTCAGGTTACGACTAAAAGGAAACTAGGGTAATGCGTCATTGCGCTTTAAGTTGCAAATATACAATAAGTTCCGATAAATCCGCATCGACACCTTTTAATTTAGAACGCTCTTACAACATATGAAAAATTAAATCCATCTCTGTTGGAGAAAATGTAACTCCAGACTTATTCGTACCGAGGAACGTACGTCATGAATATAAAGATATTTCTGCACGTGAAATGGATCCTCGTCCTCAACATGTTCCCACATAATGTTACGTGCGACGAAGAAACATGATTAAATTTAATCGGCATCGCTCTCTCTGTAATATCGAGCCACTTACCATGATTCAATAGCACTTCGAGAGAGGCGGAGGAAGCGTGGGTTGCCGCAGTGTGAACAGCATAGGCGCCGTTTCTGTCTGCCACGTACAACGATGGAAAATGGTTCAGCTGTGGTATCGTTGGTAACCAAAACGGGTAAAATGAAAAAGGAGAAGAGAAAAAGAAGAGGACAGAGAATAGAATGTTTACTTTAGGAAGGACTGACAAAAAAATCAAAACTATCTGACACACATAGATAATGAGGCCAATGTTAACCAGAGAGGATTAATAGGACAGGGCTAACGATCCTCATCACCCCACCCCATACGAAAACGTACATATGTGTATCTGTCTATATATGCATATATGTGTATATGTATTGAAGAGAAAGTCCACGTGTATTTCCTAAGGAAAATAATAACATAAATGATGAGACTCGATTCATAGCTGACATTGGACTACTGTTCTTTTTTCTTTTGAAAAAAACTGAAATTTTCGGTTCCTGGAACCTTCTTCAGCCAAAACTAGAGGTAAAACCCAACAGAGTACAAAAGAAATTACAGAGCAAAGAAAATGTACAGAGGCTTACAAAGCTACTATTTACAAAAAAAGATACAATGAAGAAAATATACAAAGACCTACAAAGCGACTGTTTAGAACCGTTAGAGAAACTGGTAATTGGTTGCTGCTCCCAAGTCTTTGTTAAACCAGATGTATGTGAACTAATACGAAAGATCCATTATATTTCTTCCCTTTTTCTATCGGTGTTAGATTTGACCTTGGGGCTTACGAGGATGCATTTAAGATTTTCTAGAAAGTGATTAGGCTTGTTATAATGACGAGCAACGGGAAAGTCGTTGAAGTTATCACGAATGGATTTTTTGTGGTCATTGAAACGAAGACGAAATTGAGACCCGGTTTTTCTATAGTAAAAGGAAAGAAATAGAATGGATCTTTCGTATTAGTTCCACACTTCTGGTCTGAACAAAAACTTGGTAGCAGTCACCCATTATCAGTTTCACAAACGCTTCAAAATAGTCGCTTTGTAAAGTCTTTGTATGTTTTCTGTATTTTTGTTTTGTTAATGGTAGCTTTGTCAGCCTTGTACCTGTCTGTACCTTTTCTTTGCTCTGTAGTTCCTTTTGTGCTCTGTTGCATTTCGCAGTTCCAGGTGGAACCGAAAATTTCCGTTTTTTTTTAATAAAATACAGTATTCCAAAGTCAACTATGAGTCAAGTAGAGTATCTCACATATATATGTACGTACACGGAACAGACAGTTAGCTACTTGTGTTTAATACAGCATCATGTAGTTAATGCGTATATCTTCGCAATGTACATTTTTATTATAAATTATGCACCCTTGAAGGTGGTCGGGAAGTCGAGAAAGACGTAAGTAGGAAAAGGATGCAAAATAATTGAATTTACAAGCTAAAATATTTTTACAATTGGAAGGACGGCCCTCTAGCTATCAATGCTGAGAACCAATGTTCTTATGTAGTTTCTCTCCATTTTTTATTTTGTAGAATGAAACAATCTTGGCCACCGAAAATGCCGAAAGAAATGTGCTACGAGAACATAACCGGGTATGAAAACACGTTTGCTACTATTTTTTTTTTTATAAAATCATGAGGTAATCTACTGCGGTATCTAATGATCAAAATGACGTCACAAGTTTCCTCTGAAAGCCTGAACTAGACACTGAGTTTCCCAGACCTATGGAGAAAAAAAAATCAGGTCATGCTTTACTTCAGAAAGACATTTACTTGGATTTGTACTGGAAAAATCAGTTCACACTTCACGTTAACGAAGATGTGTGTGTTCTTGACACCTTTGTCCGCTTTGGCTGTGTTGAGGGTCAGTATTGCCTACTGGTGGATCTCAAGGACTACATGCTCATTATGAAATACATTACGTAACATTTAAAGGAGTATTCCACTGACAAGTTAAGAGTGTCTCAATTGGGAGAGAAGCAACTTTCACCGTGCATTGCAACTACCACACCAGTATCGATTTGGTAACTCGGGATACTTCTATTTGAGGGCAGACAGCTCCGCAGGCTAAGAGAGATTTTCAGTTGCCTGTGGGTCACAAGATATCATGTAATACCTCCACATTACTGCAAATTTAAAATGTTTCCTGTTCTTTGACATTGAATTGCATATATTTAACCTTGAAGTTTGACACTAGTAAAGCTTTAGATTGTACTTATCGTGAATTTACCTTTAAAATATCGTGGAAATCAAGATCTCGCAAACGACAGCAGTAATGTCGTGAAGAAATACAAAGAGCTTTTTTCGTCATGAGTAGACGTGTCTGTGTGATATCACAGATTTCCCATAATGCAATTTACCATTTGTAAATAGATGTCCTTTTATACTTTTTTACTTTCCAAGGTAACATCCTATTGAGATATCAAGACAATAACGGCAAGGAAACGTCCCTAAATTTTATGAAATATCATCTTCTTCAAGTTCTTTTCCTTTTTTCTTTCTTTACAAAAGTCCGTCCTTAAATTATGTCTGATCTTATTTTTGTCTATTGTATAATTTGCTCTGCCACGTAAAACATGACGTACTTCCTTACGGATTTACGGCAGAATTACACCAAACACAAAATCGCAATTTGTCACTGTTCACAACATAAATGTCAGGTCCATTGACGCGTAAAATAAAATTGTAGTGACGCTTTTATTTTGACGGATTTTTGACCAAAGATTATGATTACTATTAGAAAGACGGAGATGACGGATCAAAGATCTTCTTGAATAAATTTAAACAAGAACCAGAAGGCAACGCTCATGAGCGATTTATCGATATTGGTAGATATTTGTTTCATCTTTTTATATATTTTTTGATATTGAAAAGTGAATCTTGACTGATGTGTCACGAGTGATACAGTCGTGAGAAACGAATGACATACTTCTGTGACACTTCTCGTTAATGTAAGGCCTGAGGTCATAGTTAGATGGTAAAATATGATAACAAAAAAATTGAAAATTTAGAAGTGCTGAATGAAAGATTAAATAGGAACATTATTGACTGGAGTAACGCGATCATATATCCCTACTGGGGAAACTTACACTGAAAAATATCAAAATTGTCTTGTGAAATGTACCAATGTTATTATTCATTATCATTTATCATCATCACCTATCATCATCATTTATGGTAAGTAGGTCTAATATTCGAATAGATTAAGGTACTCACACTGCATAGGATAATCGGTTATCATATATGATTTTTTCTTTACTTAGTAAGTATAATTTCGCACTGCTGAGTATAAATAGTAATGCAAACAGAATCGTTATTGTTCATAGAAGTTACTGTAAAGAGTAATTTTCAATTTTACTGGTAGTTACTGTTACGAGCACTGCTAATATAGGTAGTATTTATTGTTAATAGTATTATTGATGTTGTGACTGTTAATAGTAATGTTAATAGTGTTCATTGTTAAAAGTATTGTTTCTTTTAATGTTCATAGTGGTGATTGTTGACAGTACTTTCTGGTAGCTCTAGTAGTAGTTATGGCTAATGATACTGCTACTTGTAATTCTAGTAGTATAGTTTAAAACTACTGCTACTTGTAATGACAGTAGTAGTTATTGCTAACACCACTGCCACACAGGCACAACAGAAGAAATATTTGATCGATACACATAATACAATAGGAATAACTGCTTTAGTTACATATTCCGAACAACAAATGCAACCGTTTTAGTAACACAGACAGAACAGAAGAAGCATTTGACTGATACACATACTGCAACAGGAACAATTGTTTAGCCACACATTCCGAACGAAAGAAACAATTGGTTTAGTCACACAGGTAGACCAGAAAAAAAATACTTCATTGATACATATTCTACAACACGAACAATTATTTTAGTCATGTACTACAAGCAACAGAAGCAACTGTTTTAGTCACATGGTCAGAAATGAGGAAATATTTGATTGATACATATAATACAACAGGAGCAATCGTTCTAATCAAATATTTCGAACAAAAGAAGCAATTGTTTTAGTCATTTAGTCACATTTTGTCACACAACAGGAACGATTGCTTTTGTCACATGGTTAGAACAACAGAGATGTTTGGTTTAGTCACACAGACACAACAGAAGAAAAATGTGATTGACACACATACTGCAACAGGAGTAATTGCTTTAGTCTCATATTCCGAACAACAAAAAGGAATTGTGTAAGTGACACATTCAGAATAGAATAAATACTTGATTGATACCCATACTGCAACAGGAACAATTGTTTCAGTCACATATTTGAGCAATAGAAGCAATCGTTTTGGTCACATGGTCAGAACAGAACAAATATTTGATTGATACATATACTACAAGAAAAAGAAAAATTGTTTTAGTCACATATTCCGAACAACAGCAGCAACAATTGTTTGAGTCACATGGTCATAACAATGTAAATAATTGCTTAAGTCCCATATTAACAACAACAGGAACAATAATTGCTTTAGCATCAAAGTAAGATGACATGGCACATTTCTGTTTCATCCATGTCCATAGAACAACCAAAAAGCTATTTCTCGTAGTGGAAACTACATTAAAACAATTGTTCATCTATGAAGAATGCAGTTGATAAGCACAAAGTTCAGTCTGTAAGAGCTACTTTGGGATTTGACTCCAAATTAGACAACAGGGGAATCCCTGGTTCTCCCATAAGGTTCACATACCCTCTTAAGGGAGTCGTTACCATCACGAGAGCCATACAGCCGTAATAGTTTGACAATTTTCTCCATTTTCCCACAACGCCTATTGTCGTTCTCACAGAACCTCAAAGCCTTGTCTTTTGCATCCAGACTTTCACGTTTTTCCGGTCAATTGGATACATAGTGCAACCGCAGTCATGTGATCAACGAGGAATAAAGAATAAAATCAAATGTGACTGATGACGACAATAACCAACTGCGAGTTGTATGCAGAATGGTCTTCTGTTTATAGAAAGTGATCAGTTCTCTCCCTTGGTTATTAGTATCACTGGTTCAGAGACAATTGCACATTTGTTAAGAATTGTCACTTTGCATGAACGTGTGCATAAAATGTAATGTTCTTTCCGACAGTTTAAAAGGAAAATGAACTCTCTGTTTTATATAATCACACAAGCAGACATATTAGTGCGTTGATTTGTAGATTTTTAGCTTTTCTTTGTCTGATTTTGTAGCCACACAGGCAAAGTTATTGGTATGGTGTTATGTAAAGTTGTTGAACTCTTTTGTTTTATATAGCCACACAAGCAGATGTCTGAGTATAGTGCTATGTATGATTGTTGAACTCTTTTGCTTTATATAATCGAAAGGAGATATGTAATCTGGTACTATGTGCATGGTGTTGTTGAGCTTTTTTATTTTAGCCACACAAGCATATAATATTTAGTATGGTGATATGTTTGACTGTTTTTTTTTCTCATGTTTTATCTAACCACACAAGCTTATGAAGGACAATGACGCGAAATATTTGGCAGTATGTGGAGACTTGGAACCATATTTCTTCAAAAATGAAAGAAACATGACATAATACTCAAACACTCTGTTTGAATTGGGTAAGGAGGCAGGTTGTCCCCCGGAAGCACAAACATGTATGATATACATCCGAAGATTGGCTAGCCGAAGCGCAAACATTATGCACATTCATACATATTGGTCAGCCGTTTTACTGATTATGTAAACATAGAAGGACATGGGTCATGGGTATGTGTGTTCAGCGGTAGCCTTTGAACAGCCCACCAAAGATTTTAGCAATCATAAAAAGAGGAAGTAAGACAGAATGGTGACATGGTACATGTACAATTTTTAAACGTGTAGTTATGATGTCGGGTGGGGTAGGGTGAAATACGTAATACGAGGGAGGATTTTACTGTCGCCATACCTGCATTCCACTTTCGAGTAGAAATTGAAATTGTGACGTAAGTTTTGTACCTTACCTTAGCTTGTATCTATTCCCAAAGTAATTTTGGAAACTATTATCTTGTTACTACAATTTTGACAATCATGTTCCTCTCACAATATATTACTATAAGAGGAATAATCAAGATTGCAGTAATCTGTTACCTCCCTCCCCCCCCCCCTCCCCTCCCCTCCCGTCTTCCCGAAGTCGCACCAACTGTTAAGTTTGTGGCATCAATATAGATCGCATGACGTCTTTATCATATCGTTTCCATTTCTATATTTATAACTTACCAACTTTCCAAGCGACGTACTGCTGTTTTTCATAGAGCAAAAGTGTAAAGCGGTTTGTCCTAGGTCTCCGGTGTAGTTTATGTCGACCATGGGTTGATGTTTGCACAGCGCCTGGAAAGAAAAGCAAATCGAATTCAGAAAAGAAAATTGTGACACAAGTCATCATATTGAAGAGCGATAACAAATCATCATAAAAATATCTTCTGATACGATGACCTCATATCCGGTCAATTGATGTAAAATAAATGTAGGTATAAAATGGGCTTTTTAAGTTATGTAAGGGTCTGACTGTTCATGCTCACTTAATTTTTATTTTGAATTCTATAGTAAAATTACTTGAGAGATACATGGACACGAAATATTTAATGTTTTGGAGTATAATAAAGGCGTGTTGCAACAACAGCTTGAGGTAATCCATCTTTATAGAAACTGTCCCACGACATGTAACGAAAACATGTCGAGTAGTTGAGTAGTAACCTTCAGAGCTAAAAGATTTTCCGCAGTTGTTAGTTGTTACGTTAAATACGTCTTTCATGTATGCGTTTTTATTAGGTTGGGGAGGGGGGGGGGCAGGTATGGGGATAAGGATGGTCCGGAGGTGTGGATATACTGCTACGGTAAAGCAAGTAAGAATGTGGATTCACGTGCATTGTTCACTCTTTTAGTGTATATCTTCTCTAGTGTATATATTGTCTCTTTTTATTATTTTTTTTTGGAGAGTTATTTGATTACATTTAAGTCCATTCTGTATAATTTATGAGCCTTTTTTAGCCCTTTTGAAGGATTTCTTCTTGTACAAGTAAACCAGACACTTGAAATCTGTCAAAGTACACTATATGTACTTCGACGATGAACTTAAACATTAGACAGTTGTCATAAAATGACGTCATATACAGCTGTTGGCCTGTTTCTTTTTGTGACAAGATTTTAGGGTTTTTATCAAACATTCAGCACTAGCTAACGATAAAACTGAGACTGTAAATGTACCGGTATTGAACTAAATGTAGACAGCACCAAAGCAAAGACAGTACAACTTCAAATTGAAACATGTATCTATATAGATGAAACAATCCTGAACCCTCTTATTTAGCATATTCTTCCTCGTTTAATTTGTCAGAGATATGTTACAGCCTTAAAGTTTTTTTTTTTTTTCTGAGGGAGGGGGGCAAACGAACACCTAACTCTTTTTGTCTCATGAAGTCTACCTACATCACGGTAGTAGCAGCAGAGACACACAAAGTAAATTTATCTACTTTCAAAACTGAAAAGGGGTTTTTGTCCATTATGCTGCAGGATATATGAATTTGTATAAAGCTAATGTATTACCAACAACTAGGACCGTGGCCGTCATAGTACCACATCGTTGTAATTTTAGCCTAAGCAAATGAAATGTCGGGAAAAAATAACTTATCCATTAAATAACCTTCTCCAAAATTCTAGAGTCAGTGATGCACATTTCCTGTGACAACCTTTGTAATGACAGTATTGGTACACATGCAATGACAACATGCAGTATATAGAAAAAAGACCTACTTGTACGATTTTAAAAGGAAAGAAAGTCTCGCATTCTAACTATAAAATGTCAAAGAAACATTATGCATACTTTTCAAAGTTTGAGAAAAAAAGACGAAATTGTCTTTGTTTGTTGTTGTTGTTATTGTTAAAAGACCTGTATAGGGAATGAACATGTATATATGTTAACATTTACCGGCTTCATCTTCCCTTTGTTTCATTTTTCCTTGTTTGTTTGATTTTTATATTTGTTTTATTGATAGCTTCGATTTGTTTGTCTTTGCTTTTAATTGCCAGTTAGTAATTTCTTCTTCAGCGTCGTACCACCGATAAACATGCCCCGTGCACTGGTGGTTGCTGTCATGCATGAAACTATTCAGGTTTACTTAAAAGAGAAGTTTTAACTACTAGTTAATAGTATTTCCAAAATTTATCGTCTTACCATTTTTGCCTGGTAATAATCCTTAATTTCAATTCTTTTTAAGCAAGAAAAGCGAAAGAAGCCAAAAAAAAAAAAAAAACGGAGCAAATATTAAACTAAGCAAAAAGCTAGTTGGGCACACATTTCATCCTTCCCATAAAATTGCATTGTCTGGTCGCAGAGCTCTGCTGGCATCAAATTGTGATATGATGCGAAAGACGATGTAAAACAAAACCCTAATGGAAGATATTTTAAAGCATACTAAAGATGTACACTCACAGAATTATTTACCTAAATTATGTAAAGTAAGAACTCCATAAATTTTATGTAAAATTCATGTAAGCAGTATTTGTAAATTCTACATAATTTTGGTAAATTTTACTACATTTCAGTAAAATTGTTGTATCATAATGTAAGACTTACATTACCTGTGTGTAAAATTTTACCAAAAAGTTATGGAGTTCTTACTTAACTTTACGTTTTTGTGAGTATAGTGTCGAACAATTTTGAAGAGTTACAATTTATAGTTAATGATAAATTGTATCCCATTAACGATATTGTCATTCGCCAACTGTCAGTCATATAAGTTGCTGTACACTACTTTTCTCTCAGATGAAATGATCTCCCTCCGTTCATCTCAGTGTCATATTCTCAAATGGGTTTTTGCTTACGTTACTCCAACCGTGAGCCTGCACGAAGCTTGATCGTATCCCTTTAACAGAAATGAAATCGACGAGATGGGCTTAACGTAAACGCCGCCTGGGTGTTCGTATTCAAACATTTTGAATAACTAATAAAAATCGTCCCAATAAAAATGAGTGTTTGCATGTAAAGCAGAGTTATTTTTTTAATTACGAAATTTGTTTGTTTTTTTTTTTTTTTTGCCTCTACGATCCACATTAGATGAATGAACAACAGATCGCTGTACAAGACGACAGGTATATGGGGATAATGTTTTTACTATGAATAGTTTAACGATCACCGTGATAATGAAGGCGGATTATCGGTGATGCATGTACTAAGAACAAAGTGTAGGATTGTGCATATCTCCAAAATGAAAAGTGAAAGTTGTTGCAATGTACTTGCTAGTGCGTGTGAGTACCAAAACTATAGATACAGTCATAAGTGCAACAAGCAGAAAGATGAAAAGAGATGTGGGTCACGTGACGACCTTTTATTTTCTGTATGCTTAATACACACAACGGGTTTATTAGACGTTAATGTACATTGAAATGAGTGACATCTCTGTTTCTCAGTTACTGTTGAGACTACATTTGACATTTCAAATTTATAGTGGTAGTTATTGATTTTATTACATACTGGTAGTCGTTCCTCACTACAGCCTTAGTAACGACTGTCATCAATAACACCAGTGCTACAGAACCGTAAAATACTGTGCAGTTTCTGTTAAACGGTTAATCTGCCTTATGCAGTACCTGCCTATGTTTGTAGTATTAGTAACGACAAATGTTTAACGGTGTAAACTGGTCCAAGTTTATTTACAGGTTTTTAGTTTGCTTGTTAATGTATTGATTACTACTTCAGTTACTGTGGTTGCTATTTTTGGATTATCACAACACAACATTGTCGTGACTTACGACAGTTGTTTTTTTTTTTACACTTAATGAAACTATTGAATCTATTTCATCAAAACAAGTAAAAGTAAACAGATTATTCTTCAGGGGGAACAAGCAGCACATTTGCCATATTCAGTGACTGCATGGGTAATAGTTTTGTGAAATTCACACTTAAGAGTGATGTTTACATAGTAACGTTTAATCCTTTTATAGAAGCGTGAACATCTGACGAGCTCCCGATTGACGTGAATCGTGCTGCTATTACTAAAAATCCGAATCCTATTAAATATCTTTATCCTTTCAGGTAAGCCTACGGAAAGACAAGAAGATGGAGAAGATGATGAAAAAGAAAAAGACAATTCATCGTCAACTGTATTCGTCAGCTGTATCCCATCTTTATTTTTCATCAGAGTCCAGACATTTGAAACTTTAATGTAATCATGTCGATGAGATGAATTTCATTGCGCATAGGAAAAGCAATCTGTTTTGCTTAAGACGGTTAACTCAGTTGTGCACGTCATTTTGAAATTTACGAACAACGGAGTTCTTTCTTATAATCATAAAGCAAATCGTGTAATCCTGGCCAGAATTTGCTGCAGCATTGAACTGAATTGACACACACATACACACACAAAAACGAATGGGTATCGTCCCCAGGTTCGTTGCAAGTCCTTACCGGGAGACTGATACATGGTAAACTTACACGATGACGAGCTTGAAAAGAGTGGTAACAATCCAAGCACTTATACAGAGAGGTGTATCGATAAGAGGTGTATTGTATGTCCTGCTATTTGAGCACGAAGAAACGCAGGGTGTTTTCTCCAACCCGCTCTTTAAGTAGTTTACTTTAAGACATCAGTATCATCCACGTCTATGTGTAGTTCCAGCGGATACATGTGTATGAATGTTTCATTGTTTATTTGGCTATGTGGCTAATGTGATGCGGTTGCCTCGATTTGGAAAGCATGAGGCTAGTCAAGAGAAAAAAAAACAACAATGTGTATCATAAAAAGAGGAAATTTATACTTGCGAATGTATTAACTGTTCATTCTTCCTAAGAGTTAATTAGCGATGTTATTGAGAGAAGGGTGTTGAATGTTTAGCTACTGAAGAATGATTGATCTTACGTTAGCATTAAAGACACATGACCGTGACGTCACTCATAACAGCCCATCATTGATAGGGTGATCAATTTGAAACACTTTAAATGGATGACAAGCAGTAGCAGTAAAAGGTTAATTGTAGAAGTAGTATTAGCAATAGCAAACATTATGATGATAGTAGAAGTAGTAGTTTTAGCGGGCCTAGTGGTATAGTAGAAGCAGCAGAAGTAGTAGCAGTTGCAGTAGCAGTATTAGCAGGAGAATAGTTTTAGCAATGGCTGTAATATAGTAGCATTAGTAGTATTAGCAGTAGTAGTGTAGTAATAATAGCAGAAGCAGTAGCACAGGTAGTATTAGTCTAGTATAGTACAAATGTATGTTGATAGTGACATAGGGTGTTTAAAGATGTACTAGTAGCAGAGGTGGTGTTCGAAGTTGTATTAGTAACAGGTGACTATAAGGAACTGGAAAGTAGTCGTTGTATGTGTGGAAGTATCATCCATACAAGTGGTAAACATGTTATCATTATTGGTAATGATACATATAGTATAACATAGTATAGTAAGAGATATGGGCGCTCGTTTTCCTGAACATTTGTGTTGTGGTGTAAGTAGTCTTCTTGTGTTTTCTCGTCTCTGGCGTTATTTCTATGCAAAGTACGTTGTATTACTTTCATTGGGAATCTTTAAAGGGAAAGAGTGTGTTTGTTTAACAGGAAAAAGTTATATCTTCGACACGAATATTTATGGACACAGAACGACATGTTATCATTGTCATATCATAGGGTATTATTATTATTATCATCATCATCATCATTATCATTATTATTATTGTTATTATCATTATTATTATTTTTATTATTATTATTATTATTATTTATCTATTTATTTATTTTTTATTATAATTATAATTTTAATTATTATTATTATTGTTATTATTATTTATCTATTTATTTATTTTTATTATAATTTTAATTTTAATTATTATTATTATTATTGTTATTATTATTGTTATTATAATTGTTGTTGTTGTTGTTATTATTGTTATTATTATTATTGTTATTATTATTTTAATATTTTATTCCAGTTTAATATGCATTTTGTTTTTTGTTGTTTTTTAGTTTGAACTGCAAATGAACCGCAGCAGAAATAAACTTACTGTAAAGGAAATAAAAATACAACTTAACACAAGAAAAACCACAAAAATGACAAACTAGATACACGAAACCATTGACAGAAGCTTTAAATTTCTAGTTAGAATTATTACCAAAAGGTAAAGTAATTAGCAATAACCAAAAGCAACATGTACACACAATCGTATACTTCACATTAAAACACCCATTGCTAATAGATAGAATTCAACCTACAACTTTTTTGCCTCAGAAAAGTGTGTGTAAGATGTTTTAAGATGTATTAACGCGCTGAAGTAACATTTATCAACCCAAACGGATGGAAGAAAAAGCAGAAAAAGAAAACATGAGACAATAAGAACAAACAATGAAAAAAAAAACTATTGTAATGTATAAACTGTCCTTTAATAGGTTAACTTAAATTAAATTATTATACAGGCGTACAGTATATAATAACTTTGCAGCCTTAAAGAAAAAGTAGAACAAGCCGTGAAACGTGTGACCATCCATAGATCATCTTGAGGGTATAAAGATGCGAGAAACAAAAATAACTTTTTACGTATGTATTATATTATGGATCATTTAGAGTAAGTCAGGACAAGTGCATTCTTTTTCTGAAATAACTTTCTCACGGATAAAAGTTGTCGTTTGTTACTCAAGAATATTTTGTTCACCTGAACTTTCAAAACTTCAAATGATGCATTTTCCTTAACTCATCACATATTTCATGTTTGGATAATATGAAACTGTTGCTATAATGTTTATTGTTGATACTGAATGATTTACAATAGTCAACACTATTTTCTTGTACGCCATGTTGGGGCATTTTGAACGCAATATTTCCCTCCAATATTTTTTTTTTTTTTTTTAAATGTGAGGTATGTCTTGCATGAAGGCCTGTCTATCAGTACTGATTGAAATAAAGCGAAGACAAGTTGAAAGGGGGGGAAACAAAAAAGTATGTGCAATGAACATGAAACATACAATATGCAGTTATTTTCGCTGATATCTTTCTAGGCCTTTGAATAACCTGTAACGTTTAACATACAATCACAATCTAGATACCTCATAAATATAACAACCTGACTAAAAATAAAAATAATATGTGTAAAACCAATTGTAAACAAAATGAATCAAATTTGCGAGGTTTGTTATCGCACACATTACAAATCATATCTTCCAGGTAACCCCATAAGTATAAGAAAAAATCGGAGACCAAAAATTGTTGTAAATTTTCAATATTCTTTTTTTAATTATTTTTTGACGTCACTCAATCGCTAAAACGAGGAGAGGAGGAGGCCCCTCGCATCCGTTCAATCCCGTATCCTTTAAAACTGTATACCTTTGACGTGACATAAATATATATATATATATATATATATATGAGGAGATGAAAAAGAAGAGCATTTAATATATGGCAGAAGAACAAGGGAATAATCGGTAAAGAAAGACATCCCAAGGCATGCAACCGAGAGTAGAGACACATCCAACTGACTAGGTTCAGCTGATGTCAATGAACCAAAATTAATAACAGTCTGTAAAAACGAGGCGCAAAGAAGGGACGTATATATGTGTAACTCAGATCACTCGATTAATTTTTGATGTATTTTTAAATTCATGAGTTTAATGTGCAAATTCCATTTTTTTTTACTGCTTACTTTCTGCTACAAGGAAGAAACAGAGGTCGTTAAATGAATTCAGACTTGTAAATCTGTTTAGATTTAGTACATACGATAATTACTCCACTTTTCTGTATCCAACCATTACTTAACGGTGACATGGGAATGCCTTAAAATGCAAGAAATTGCTACATCTACAGCCGTTTAAGGAATACCGCAGTGACAATTCAAGATCGTCTGTAATGAGAGAGCATATTTTTTTTTTCCACTGCAGGCAGTCCAACCCCACCTCCATCACAAGTTCATAACTTACGGCATTGCTTTTTCAACAAAGGCAGCTTTACATGGGCAAGAAAGATTTTCAGGGGCCTCAACGTTATGCGATGTCGGGCAATACCGCTGAATGATTTGTTGTTCTTCAAAATTGGAATTCATTCTTGAAATTTGACATTTAAAGACAATTACGATTTATTGTAGGTTAAACTAAAAAAGGGGGTACCTGACAAATCTTGAATTTGCATCGGTGAAACCGCACCCCCTTCCCCGGCCCGAAAATGTATTACTTATTGATAACTAGGTACTTAGATAACTAGATACTTAGATACTTAATAGTAGATAGACTTGTTTGACTAAGAAGTGTGGCTCATAACGGCAAAAAAAGGACAAATTAACATGTAAGACATTGACTATGTATTCGGATGGGTGCAACAACAACTCTCGTCAGGTGCACTGTTGCGCTACATACTACAATGATAGGCAATATGCAGCGCTTTAAATTAAACTCTACATAGCAAGAAAAAGTGGCGAAAATTTCAATACATTGTGACGTCATTGTAATGAACACAATTGTCCTTAAGCCCCTTTATTAAATGATTCTACGTTACACGTATGATGTCATTTCCTCTTTCTAGCGCCAATGATCGATCTGGTTAACATATCATTTATATGGAGACTTGTAGCATTACAAATGTTATGAAAAATGCAATTCTCTCACTTTGATGCCACTGCAGATGGGAATAACTTTATTTCATCTTGTTTGTGTTTTCTTTTATTTAAAAACGTAGTTCACTGACAATTGAAGGCCGGTGTTCTTCAATAAAAAAGAATATTATTTTCACTGCAGGCCTATCACACAATGGCAATATCTTGTTCCTAGCTTAAGATACTCTAGTAACGTCTGTGGTCAAGAAAAATTTTCAGCTGCCTCAAGGCTACCAACTTGTCATTTAACGAGGGCAAATTATTGCAAGAAGTCTTTGTTTTAATTTGAAATTGAAGTCCTCATTTAGAATTGAAATTTGATGCTATAGTGAAAATATCGATTAAGTATATAGAAAGATCACCTTACATAGAAATAAAGGTCACATTTCTAAAATTGCTGTACTAACTATTGCATGAAAGTCATATCTATCACAAATGCAAAGGATATTCAAGACATTGTGCATGGATGACATCACAAATGTCCAAAAGTGCAATGAACCACTTTGAAAAATTTATAAGGTTAAGTCACAACATGCCATTAAGTTAAGGTTTTCACCAATAAAGGAGAAAATTGTTTCTAATTATATGGAGTATTGATTGTCGTTAGTGGCCAACACCTTTAGAGCATACTGGTGTTTCATCTTTATTGGTAAATTATGATCGAATATTCCGCCACACACTGCAGCTATTTCGATTTGTTGTGAACACTTTCGTGAGCTTAATGGAATCAGTAAAGTGAGAAAAACAATCTCACATTTTCTGAAATTTTCGTCAACATATAAATATTTCAAACAAATGTTGATTTAATTAAATTGCATCTACGAGGTAAACTTGGAAATGAAGCTTTCCCGTGAAAAGTAAAGTCGTTGTGATTCCAAATTATGTATTAATTAGTCTGCAAATTTGAAATCGGCAAAGCACCATCTTCATACGTTGTTTTTGCACTGAACGCATGCAATAATTTTTCTCTTCATCGCCTACATCAATTTGTTTGTCCTCGGTAAATCATCGTCACCCATTCGTGGAAGATTATCAATTAGGTTATGAAAATGGACGAAGGAACACAAGCGGTGATCTTTGAAGCCGTTAAATCTAGCAATGAGGTCAGAGGGTTCGGATCATGGCTAACGATATGGTGGAAGAATGTCTGTCTTGCATGAATAGTTTCTTCATATTTTCCTATAAACTGCATTTGAAGATCGACTAAAATTCATATTCAACTGTGGATATAAGAATTTACGAGCAGAGAACAAATATACTGTCTTAATAAAGTGTTCAATTGGTCATTATCATTTTGGTAAAGGTTAATCAACGTTGGACCGTGCATGAACTGACGCATAATGCATGATCGGGGTCAATGCGAGCCATTGACGAGTGCAAGAGCAAGATTGCACCGCTGATAGGATTTGAGGATTCTTTCCAAGTGTGAATGAATTTGCCTTAACGGCACAAGAGCAGTTTTCGGAAAACTGGTAACTGGTCAGAGCTCCGGAGTAGACTTCCTGTTAGCCGATGTAGTAGTAAGTTTACTATAGTGGGCAGATGGGCAAAACTTCTACTACAACCAAAGAGAGGGAGGGGTAGGCGTCGGGGTAGAAATAGGAACACAGTCTGTGTGAATAGCAGATCTGTAGTCGTCTGACAGCAGAATCAACGACAGGCTGGGAGGTACAACAAAAGATGGTTAGGGATCGGACCGTTGAATAAGTAGTGTCCACATGTTAGCCCATTGAATACAGTGCGCACAGAGCAGTATCCTCTTAGGCAATGTGGATAAAATGCGTGATCAACGTTGAAATAACGTAGGCTCACTCAGGCGATGATGAGAATGCTAACATTGCGATGTACGTTATTGTCGATGAAATCACACTTTTGTAATATAAAGACAAAGAGCTGCCGGAGAATCTTCTCGGAATTTCACGTTTCAAGACATAACGATAGATTCCTGTAAACTTTCTCAAAGTTTTTCACACTCATGTGGTCGATCCGGCAAGTTGGTGAATGTTCGATCCACAAAATGTTAAGAAAGTTTACGGATGTGCCCACTATGGCACACCGGATGGCAGAGTTATTGTCAATTACGCAAGATTAAGTATTAATCAGTCCTTTCATTTATCCATTTATTAATCAATCTGTTGACTTCATCCACCAATTCAGGTATCAGTCCGTTCTTTCTTCCATTTATCTTTTTTGTGGGCACACCCGTCTTTCCATCTGTTCATTCATCCACTTCATTTTGTCCTTTTGTACATCCATCTACTTTTCTCCCACCCATCTATCCATCCATTAAGCCCCCTTTCCATTTATTCATGCGTCCGTCCGTCTATTCGTCAGTCTAGCTCACCTGAGTCCACGAGTTTATCCATCAATCCATTTTATCCATCCATATGTCCATTCATCCATTCATCCACTGTGGGCCCACCAGTCTATCCATTTATCCGTCCATTTGATCATTTGTTCAGCCAGCTATCTGCTACCCACCATATGTTCAATCCATCCATTCATTTATTCATCTATCCACCCATTCATCCATCTATCGCCCCATTCATTCATCAAACCATTCATCATTCATTTACCCACTTATCCGTCCGTTCATTCGTCCATTCATCTATTCTGGACCCATACATCCATCTGTCAATCCATCTCATACATGATACTTTACCCACTACTCACAGTATCTGCACTGCTGCGTAGGTAGTTCTTTCAAAATCAAAACAGAGGCATCGAGTGATTCAACGCACGAGAAGTCGCTCACCCTGTTCAGTTCTAATCGATCACCAGTAATAACTGTATAACCATTACCCTGCATTAGTTTCTTACATATGCTCATGGGGTTTTTCCTTTAAAACAGTTTCACTTAATAATTGAGTAACTAGCGTGCATGCCAAAGCGGAAAAAAAATTACGTCAATCACCTACGATATAGGTTTGAGGGTATTAAAGTTTAAATATTCCCTCTTTAAATATCTTGTCATTAATCCGCAATCTTAGTATTCTCTCTCATCGTTGCATTAGAAGTTACTATGCTTTGTAAGAGTGTACCTGCACTCATCTTATCGATACGAGCATTCAGTCATTATATTCCTTTAAGTTTCGTTGGATTTCAAAACTGAGTAATTCCCTAATACCCTAACCAGATTCATTCAAATATTTGCTAAACTACTCTAAAGTAGCCATGACCCAGCAAAAAAAATGTAATGACTCTTGGGAAGATTAAGAAAAAAAGGAGCGTAGAAAGATGTGAAAAACAAAAGAAAAGGCAGCAAAGTGGATATAAAATGACTTCTACCGTGATGAAATTTCTCACCTTACCCTGCCAACTCAGCTTCTATTGAGAATATAAACCGTAATTTAGCACTTTAGCTCTGAACTAATGGATGAATTACCCCTGAGGAAATTTAACTGTCGACCACTATCATAAACCTAATTGATTCAACATTTAGTCACTATACTTCACTATATGAACTTATTCCTACCTTATTCCTATCTTATTCCTATCTGATTCGTATATTATTCCTATCTATCTATCTATCTATCTATCTATTCTATTTTTATTCTTTGCATTTCGAGAGAAATTTATTGTCAGACCGAATCATGTCTGTAATTGACACGTACATTAGAGGTACGGTGATGATATTCCGTTTCGATGTTTTGCATTTTCTTCATGTATATTTTTTACCACTATAGACATGACTCAAGACGATTAGAGAGCTCCTATGGGATGGTTTAAGGAGAATATTGAAGTGATCCGCATTCGCCATTAAGTAATACCCGTGGTGGTTGGTCGACTCCCAATGGGATATGCCAAATTTAATATGTGAAATGTGGAAGATCAAATGTTCAAGGATTTTTTTCTCACCTAGAAGTGTTCTTAATCTGAAAAGATACTGGGTGTCGAGGCCTTGGAGCAATTAATGCCGGCCACGTACGCATATATAAATGTATGTGTAAAGTGGGCAACATTCAAAGTACATTGTCTGGTTCAAGGATTAAACAACTAGATTCATAACAATGTGTGATTCCTTAAGCATGCACCAGATTGACGTATATATGGTTCGATAAATTAACGGAAAAGTAGGCTACATCGATGCCTGTTTCACAAGCGTCAAGTGGTTCATAACTGTGATGGAAGTTCCAGCGGTAAGTTTCAGTACTTTAAAAGGTACCTGGGGACACCAAAGAAGTCAGTGCAGAGAATTACCTTTTCAAAATCCACTAATTTATCAGGAGGAGGTATGGTGACCTAAATACATGTATATCTTCAGTAGATGATGTCACGCGCACTGACATGTGTCAGTCTGACATGCGTAACGTAAATCAGACTTCTGTTCTTTGTTTGGTTAGGTTGATTGAAACCAAGTTCTCGCTGCTTGTTTTGAAGTAACATGCACATGCTCATTTCACTTACATCTTCCACATAATTAGATAACAATAGTAATCAAAATCATGCTATGGAAGCAATAAATATGTAAAATCGCTCTCGGAGAATCTGTTACATACATGCGTAAGTAACCAAACCTTTACTTTCGGATAATACGTCAATCAATATGTCCACACAAAATTCTGTGGCTTCAAATTATTGAATATCTAATGTTCATCTATGAGGGAAGTATTGACCAAAGATTTATTCTCTGTTTCTTTTTAAATACAATTCTTTCCCCCCAAAATGTTAATGAACAAAATATGTGAAAACTTGACATAAGTATAAAAGGAAGAGAACAGCTTATCGTTTTACTTTTTTTGATGCATCTCATTTCTATGGACACCCAAGTAATCTTCATTCACACCTGCATGCTCACACCTTCGAAACGGATAAAAGAAAGCTTTGATTCAAGGTTCGTTGCCGACAGTCACATGAGAACCACTATCTCACAAATCAAAACCACTGGTTATCTCTTTGGAATCAAGAACACCAGTTTATGATAAATATTGTATAGACCTTTTGCCATATGCAAATGATAAAAACCGTCATACGACTATATTGAACTGCCCCATTTTATCAATTTCTGACTATCGCAAGTTTGCGGAAGATGTATATCCATGATCAACAAGTCACATGCAGCATCATTTTTTTTTTCTACTGTGATAGGCGTCGGGACTCGTCGGAAGTTAAAACTGATTTTCAAGGAAAAGGACTGGCAACAGACAAAGTTTCTGATCGGTAATTTACATCGGAGTAGACGATATAGACCGTTTACGCTAAGTTCCTAATACCCTTTAATCCCATTGAATCTGTAAGTGGTTAACAAAAGAGATGATCCTGGCTGAAAGGAGGCTACTTCAAAGGAAGAATTTCTTCTGTTCTTCATGTTCTTTACACAATCACGTGATTAAACTTCAGCATCCAGGTCACCATAGTTTTTGTTGTTGTTGTTTGTTTGTTCCTTTTTAGCTGTATGTCTGATTCTTTGAGTAATCGAGACTGATTTTGCACTAGCACTATTGTTACACCAATTAGGATGATGTAAACTTAACGTGCATGACTTAACAAACTACACTAAACACAACAAATCAGCGACGCAAACACATACTGCGCTTCATAGAGACATGAAGCCGATATATGTAACAGGTACGGCATACTTCGACTGATCGTAAATAATCTATATGCTTTTAGTGTCACGGTATGTACGATAACCTTTACCGCATTCCAAAAGATAATTTAGTAATTTGCAATGATGATAGCTGATTAACATAGTTGCTGTGTACATCTGTAATGTTTAACATCCAATTATATTATGAAAATGTCCAGCGGCAAGAAGCATGCTTTACCTTTGACAGGGTAATAACAGATTCACCATATTTGGTGAAGCATTTTTGGCGTTCCATAATGTGCCACATCGGCGTTATCGAGTTTACATTCTATTACTTACCTCCACTGCGTTGGACATGTCTGTCTCGCATGCGATATGCAGAGGCGACATACCGTGGACATTGCAACGGTTAGCTTTGGCTCTGTGCTGTAACAATACATCGATAGACTCTCCTTTGTTCTTTTCTGCAGCCCAGTGAAGTGGTGTGTTACCATTTTTATCGGTTTCTTCGACATCTGAACAGAAACAAAATATCAAACCATTACAAATATTAGTGGTTGTCATATAACTACAGTCACACAAGTAAATGCATTTACTGTTACAAACATAAACCAAACGTCTATGCAGCAGACGAAGAATTTACAATGCATTCTTCCTTCACAGATACCCCCCTTACTCCTCCCTCTGTAGTTCTCAAGGGGGATTAGCTCTCAGCCCAACCAGGGGATAACCTCTCAGTCCAACCCGGGGATCATGTCTCATCCCAATCCGGGGATTAGCTCTCAGCCCAACCAGGGGATTACCTCTCAGCCCAACCAAGGGATTAACTCTGAGCTCAACCAGGGGATTAGCTCTTAGCCAAAACTGGATTAGTTCTCGGCTAATGCAAGGTGTTACTGTAATATGTCAACTATCAGTGAAAGTACACGGAAAACGACGCTTGTAAACTTAAATTCGGAAGTGACGTAACGAATTCTGAGACAGTCGATTCATGACTGCTGATGAAACGATTCGTTGCCTTTAATAGTCACAGAGACAATCATTAAAATGATGATCTTGGTTACAGTTAATTGTGTTGCCAGGCTTTATTTGTACTTAGAAAAAAATTTTCCACGTCAAAAATATTCCTAATGTTTCCAAAGACAATCAAAACCGCAGTCCAATTTCTTGCCTTCTTAAGAGTAAGGAGTATTTTTTTTTAAATCCAGATGTTCATGTTCACTCTAACTAAAGTAGTCTTGACTCATGGAAATCGAGGGATGGGAACCTTTGGGAAATTAACTTTGAAAACATCCTGTAAACTTTAATATGCTTACATCTGAGGTTCTTTTAAACATGTGAAATCTTGCTTCCATGTAATAAGCCCATCCAATGGCGTAGAATAGACTTTGTAATCCGTGAGAGAGGGGGGGGGCTAATAAATTTCCCCATGTTTTTACGCGTGAGCATTACTGCGTTAGGGAAACTTTGTCTGCATCCTGCAAGGTAAGTTACAAACATTTGTGTAGTCAATTGGGTAGATTATTGTCCAAGGGGTAAAGGGGGCAAACTTCAGTCCCCCCCCCCCCAATTCTCAATATCACATAAGTGTGGAAGAGATGAGGTGGGTAAACTGATCCGTATGGTCTAGAACGTTTTCACCTACTAAATCGCGTTCTCGTGGTTAACTTTTAAAGAGTCTTAAGGTTGGCAAGAGGAACTGGACACCGGCATTGTAAATTAGAGTGATAATGTGATAAGTCAGTTCACAGTATTAAAATGTTCGTATGTCTACAAATTTCCACAATTCTGTCACCTCTTTTGAGGTGACAGACTTGTGAAAAGATCTTAATTCAATAGTATTGATCCGGGGATTGCCAAGCACAAGTATCGGGCTACACTGGATACAGATATTCGACACAATCTTAAAATTGAGGTATTTTATGCCACTTTTCTCTCTGCTCTGGTGATTAGTAGTTTATTCTGTGGTAAATTTCTGCAGCAAGATATTTCAGTTCTATTAAATTAGCACCTCATCCCACCCCTACGCAAATCTATAGCTTTAAACAGTTTCTGAAGAAAACAAAACATATCTCTATGACATTTTGAGGGGGAACTAGTCCATTCATTACCCCCACCCATTTATCCATAAATTTGGCAAACGAGTCTGAAAACTAACGGTAAACTTCGTAAAACTAAGTAAAGGAAACCTGACGACTAAGGTAAACCTCATGATTACTAAAGCTAAGTCTTCTGAGGTACTCGAACAAGTCAGATTTTCTTCCTTCTATGAGTCTTTACTTTCATCTCTTTATGGGATGGATGTGTTTGGTTTACTTCAAAGAAGAGAACACACAAAGAGAAAGTTTACACTGTCTCTTCTCACAACTAACTCTCCAATGGCTGAGGCAGACTTAAAGTGATTTCTTGTCCACGGCTACTCTTACAAAATATTATTAACATTAATTGTCTTGTGAATGAGTCGCACAATACGGCATCACCATTTTTTAGTTATTTGTGATATAATCAACGTTACAGTCTTTCTTCTGATTTTAGACATTTTCCCTTGTGTTGTTTTTTTCTTTTTACGAAACTCTTCCGTTTTACCATATGAACCTTGAATCTTTGTAATACTTCATGGTAGTACTCATTGACAATTCGTTCAATTTCCTCAAAATATTTCCCATGACACATTGTACGAATAAATCTATACTTTTCTAGTTTTTTTTTTTTTGGAGGGAGCAAACAAATGAAAGGGCATAATGAAAAGAATATTTAAATACTTAGAAAAGGATTTAACAGCAAATTAATTGCGCAGTGCATGAACACACACATACACTTCCAAATACACACATTCACACAAAAGTACGCGCATATGTTTGTATCACATTCAAAAGATTCCCACAAGAATTAGAACGTCACCTTGATTCTAATAAGTAACACTGAAAAGAAGTCCTTGTGCTGGACGGTTGAAACCCCTACTATTTAAAATTTAATGTCCTCATTCAGATAGGAAAACAAACCCACACATACACACCCACACATGCAGGTATTAATTACAGCCCAGTTAGAGACGGGAAGATGACGTAAACGCACCGTGAATTGGCATCTAGTTCGCTCAACGCAGTGCAAAAACAACCGCCATCAAGTTGTGTGGACTGGACTGTCATAAATTGGAATTTTGAATGCATTTTCCTTTTGAGACTCACTGCTTTTGTGTACGCTACGTGAACAAATGTTTTCGCTCTCTCCTGTGGATTGGTATAACAAGACTTCCGATTAACTTCAACATATTAAAGTGATTGCGCATGTAGGCAAAGAGCAAAAAACATTAATTTTCCATGACCAAAAGTTCCATAAGGCTTTTAATTACACCATTTCTCACAACTTATAAATAAAAATAGAAAGTAAATAAGTTTCAGGTGGTTAATCCTGCTATATCATTTCAAATTCCTCTAACGTGACGACAAAAAAAAAATGTAAAGTACAATTTAGTGGTTGACAGTTTTAATTCATATCACCCTCTCTTACCTTGCCAAGTATATTTGGAAACTAACGAAATCAAAGGAGGAATTCACTATCAAATGGTCTATTATCACACAAGCAAACCCTTACTATCTAACAACAAACAGATGCAACCTTTGCTTGGCAGAGAAGTACTACATCCTTTTGAGACCAGATTTTTGCTCCCTGAACAAAAGGTCCGAGCTAGTATCCGAGTGCAGACACCAGAACATGTTCCTCCTGAATCCAATGACCTGGCTCACTCTCATATGATATGCTAGTAAAATTTTAAAGTAGCTGAGTCTCCTATAAGGCAGCCCAGTGAGTGCTCACATTGTGTACGAAACAGTCTGTATGATTATAAGATAGTGTATCCTGAACTTTAAAAAAATAATTTAGCTCAAGAAAGAATCGAACTCTTGTCTTGACAGGAATACCTCAACCCCATGCGGGGAAATAAATATACTACATCAATAAAAGTTTGAGTGTGTCATAGATACAGTCTCCATTTACAAGACCTTCAAAATCTAATCATTTCAGAGGCTAGAATGATGCCCTGACATATACGGTTAACTCGTTCGAACATGATGTATGATATTGCACGTGACTTTTCTTCTGTTCATAAGTTAAACTGACGTTACATATGATTATCATTAAACTGGATTTATAGCATCAAACAACGGAGGTTCTCTTCATCAAATATGGAAAAAAAAATGCAAAGTATTAAACTGATTTAATGTTCTCATAATCGTGACTTCAACAGTTTGACATGTGAGAGATGAAGTGAAGTAATGATTGCTTCAAACTTTACCTAATAATTATGTTTGACAGTGACAAATCGGGTTCTGTTATATATACAACTACTGCCAATACTTATCGTAATAGGAAATTCACACTAACAAACACGTGCGCACACCCACATGCACAAGTGTATACATCCATACATATAATTTAACTTATTATCTTCTATAGCACACGTTATGATAGTTACCATTCTAATGAAGCTCGTAGTTTCAAACATATTATTATACAACGGTCATTAGATAACTAGGAGTGGAGCAGCATGGTCGACCAGTAGAGGACCAAATATGGTGGACCAGCATGGTCTTCGCTACTTTTCCTTTCCTGTATTGTTGCGTTCTGGTGACATTCATACACAGCTCAGAATGTCACGGCGGAGAAAGGTAACCTGCATGTTTTCGTTTGAAACATATATTCAGAACAGATGAACATGCATGATAATGTGTAAATTGTGTTTGCAATTTTGTTCCAGTGTGGGTGTAATGTGGAAGTCAAAAGTTAGGAGAATAAATAAAAAAAATAATACCGGTTGTCAAATGGAAGCAAATGTATACATTGGCGCACAAATTGTTAATTGCAAATAACACTTTTCAGCGGACGTATTTCGACAATACTTTTGTAATCCGTTCAGTGGCATTGCAATATATCCATCCATCTGATCACCGGTCAAATGTGTCGCCACGATTTACAAACAAACGGAAACAGGAAACCTTTTAAAGCTTGAAACAAACACCGCGTGAATCTGAAGTGATTTGTGCCTTTCAACCAGGCCCAAATGACGATGATTATGATGATAACGATGATGATGATGCTGATGCTCTTAATGAATTTAAAACGTATGTCTGTAATATTTTCCGGCGGGTTCACGGTGTCCTCTTACCATTTTCACCTGTATGTGAAGTAAAAATGGTCCTTAATGGATTTCGCTGGTAATCAAACCACGGCATTGTCTTTGTATTTACATTACCTTTAAGGTCAGTGAACACGTTCGCTGTTAAAAGACAAATGTGCATTTCGAAGAAGAACAAGCAAATTGATTAAACCTTTCTACTTGACTTCTGAATCCATTCAGCTATCGGCGTCAGTATTTTAAATGTTTCCATCACTTTAGTAATAGAGCTTGAGTTGTTAACGTCAGCTGAATAGTGAATCCAAGCCTATAGTGAATTCAAGCAAAGGAACAATAGCATTTATCACAGTGTGAAACTGGTTCGTCTCATGAGGATGATTCTACAGTTGTACTCATTTAGTTTATATTGCACCTCTTTAAAAGCACTTATAGTAGAAACGTGGCAACACCCTAGTCAACGTCTGTCTAAAATAATTATATTTGCCATAAACAGACTATGAAAAGTACGAAAACATATGGGAATCACTTTGAAAAAAGGACTTCTGTTTGTCACGAATAAACACAAAATGTACAAAACCTAAAAACATTCATCTACTGGTTTTTAATGCAAAAAAAAAAAAAAAAAACAGAATAAAACCGAGGAACTCGAAATATCACATGTATTCCGAATTCTAATATTGTCGAGCAAGATTTAATTGATTAAATTGACCAAGTTATTACTTTATTATTGCTATTAGCCAGTTATTTATAGACCGTATAAGTCAAATGTTCTATGCGATATACTTGACGAAGAAAAAAGGAAAGGAAAAATGCAAATTATACAAAGGATTCGCGGAAATATGTTTCTAAACCTCTGTTAAAAAGAGACGAAAAGAAGATTTGACATTGGGAGATCATAGTTGTTGCACCAGAACGAGATACTAACAGGTGTAGATTTTATTGCATTAGTAACTTGTTCGCTTCTGGGGATGCACTTGCAGCAACAAATATTTAAGCTGTCACAACAAAAACCTAACCCGTCGAGTGATTCCTGGACATGTACGTTTCCAAAATAACATTTAGGAAAATCAACAGCAACCGTAAACAACAATGCGATAGCGACAGTGATCTATATTAGTATACTGAAACATGAAAGAAAACAGACTTGTGCTCAGTCTTTTTCTTTCACAGATATTAACATGTTGCCCTCTCTATTTCAGGTTCCTGTCTATGTTTAGAAGACTCGTCCTCACATTTGAACTTAAGGCCAAATTCGAAATGCAGAAAGAGAATACTGAATCTGTAAGGAGGTCGGGGACTTAATTTTTGAAGCACTTTTTTAGTTCGTAGGATGAACTTAAACATCAAAAGCAGGAAAACGTTTTCCAGGTAAAATTTGACTTTAAATTTCAATTGAACACACTGGAAAAACAAAATCAAAGGCAAAACATGCAGGAACTTATTTCTCGCAGAGGGCAAAGTGCAAGTCCCTTTTTGGGTACGTTGTGTACCGTGTAAACACACTCTACGTGGCAGTTATATTTTTACCATATAAATATTGACGTACTATTTTTTTTTCTTTGCTTAAGACAGTTCATATAACACTGAGTGTCCTGTTTCTGTTAGTGTTATAAAATGTGAAATTCGGTATGTTATTCAAATCATTTTCATTTACATTCGCCACACATGGCGGGGGTGCTTGTAATTCGTCACAACGTTCACAAACATTTTCACACCGTGTATAAATTAACTATTTTATCGCGCATCTGTTCCATTAAAAACCCCGGCATTCAAATGAACGAAATATCTAAGCAAATTATTTCCGTTTTGGAAGGACATGAGATAACTCTCTAAAGCGATTCTTTGTGTTTGTTATTGGCATGAGTCTTCTAAGTTGCTTTATTTTTTTTTATTGACATGTTTGTAAAGTTTCCTGAACCATGACCGGCTTACAGTTTGTCGTAATGTCGTAAATTAATGTTGATCCTGTGACGTCTACGCTCACATTATAATCTTGTTCACTCCTTTGTGTTGGGTGTATTATCCCTTGAAAACATCTGGTGTACCCTTTAAGGTAACTCTTGCTTTTCATTAAGTAAAGAAAGATTTTAGTATGATTGGTGTGTTGAAAGGAGTAACAAATCTTCACACGACAACATCAAAACTAAAAGGTCTATCACCCAGACCCTCTTTTTATAGTGCTCATATTGCACCATCCATGCCTGTTTGTTACCTAAAATGTGGTAACTCATTTTTCTCTCTTTTTTTTTGGGGGGGGGGGGGGGAGAGGATGATGCCACGAATGGTCCCACACGTTACGTGACAGATTGAGGATAAATTTCAATCGGTCTCTAAGTCTATGTCATTATGAAATGAACCAGAAAAAAAAAGACAGGTGTGTCACCTTCGAGTTCATACCATGAATGTGTGAAATAAATGACAAATTCGCATCCGTTTCGTTCGATTAATTTAATTAAAACCGGAGATGCATTTCTTTAAGTACATCGATCAGGACTATACTGAGAAAATAAAAAAAGATGTATTTGTTCGTAGATGTCTCTGTGTGTGCGTGTGTATGTAGTTGTGAGGGTCCCCGTTGTTCTGGAGACAGTCTCATCCTGACTGGTTTATCAGACAACCGAATTCACTTTGTTGGTCTTGCCTTCCTCTGTACATGACTGTCTTTTGTTAGTGTGTGTGCTTGTGGGGGGGGGGGCATGTGAAGACATTCTAAAAAAAATGGGCCGTTGAGTATTTTGAATTTAGCAATATTTTATATATTTTTATTTTAGCAAATATTTCGCATTTAGAATGGACACGTTTTCTGCCGGTCACGGATTACGTTGAAACGATTCGGGATTATAACGGTGTTTGATCGCATTTATGCATCACACGAATGTGTTCGTGAACGCATCACATAGCACATTAGAAATATTATGGCATATAGTTATTCAGTGGTTTGTCTATATCAAGTGCAACACATACCGTGCATTGATTTTAGTTGCTCGTCGGTGCTTTCAGGAAGATGTTCACCTTGACCACATTCTGATAATTTGGTATTAAGACAAGTCTACCATCTTTGTATGAATCGTATTCAAAGCGGCATATCGACACCGACAGAAGAAATTTGTGGATGTCTCAAGTAATCGATTAATCATTCGACACAATATCCAGTTTGAATCGAATACCCGGGTACCTGACCGACAATGTCCGCGGTTCTGAAGTTACATTGCTACCGGGGTCTAAAGTTTCACTAAATCAACGTAAACCATACGTGTGACAAAATCCAGCATATATCTACACTCTAAATTCACTTTGGTCAAAATTGGCCATAGATTGGTTTACTATTCACACACCCAAAATATGGTCAACTCTTTACAGGTACTTTAATTTTGGGTAGGTGCCTAGTTAAGCTATATGTGGTCAGTTATGACACATTCCGATCCCGGGGTAACAAACACTGCAAATCATTGAGTTTTAAATAGAAAAGAGTAAGAGAAATATTAGAGAAAAAAAAAGAATGTGGTGCACAAATCTTTGAACCTGTACATTAGACAAATAACAGGATTTGCAATTGAAATACTGAGAACACGTAGTAGGATTTTGAATTTCATGTCAATCAACTTATTTACCAATACATATGGCTGGATCGTATATCAAAATCGGAGAAAAGTCACGGTGCATCATTCTAGAAAACATCATAAACTCTGACATCCAAGGTAAAAGAAGAGTTTTTTATTCAAGCAACATAAGCTAGCGTCTTCTGCTATCACGGACATGCACAAAACGCGAGTTCCTACCATTTTGCTCTTTGCTCATGATTAAACTCCTTGTACACATTCAGTGTACTTCGGAGAGCAAATCGTATGTTGCGGTAAAATTATCTTTCCTTTTTAATGGCTTTTTGCAAAGAAAAAATGACATAAATAACTTATATTGTCTGTCACTCTGATAGGGCATTGCTAATCGTAAAAAATATGATTGAGTTGGCTACATCTCCTTGATCCGTGACCTGGGTACGCTGGAGACCATGCCTTTTTGTTTGGTGATGTAAACAAAGTGAAGGTTCTGTATGAAACATTCATGGAAAGTCATTGTAAAGTCCCAAAGCATAAGGAAAACAAAGAAAATTAATAAAAGCAAACACCAGTCGTTTAGCGGGGGGATACTCTAGGCTACAGCGATGTCATTATTAGTTCGAATTATTGCACTATTTCATTGCCATTGTATTGGTTATGCATTGTCTTTATTTTCAGTGGTTGACCTCAGTAGGATGTATTTACGATGTACTTTGTCGCTTTCTCAGAACTGAGGGATTTTTGAAAATGACTCATGTGAGTGGCCTTTTTAATTTACATTTCTCTGGTGTTATGATACAATGATCTATAGTCCATTGTGGAATAGAATGCCCGATTTTTCAACTAATGAAAGTATAATATTGCACCCATCAAGATTTATTGTTTGCATGATATTTCATTGTCCTTAGTATAAATATATACGTCTTGAGGAACTGGAATATTTTCTTAATTACAGTAATTTTGCCTGGTTGTCGGGAAACATACTTCGTACATTTCCAGTGGATATTACCAGATTTTGTCTTAATGATTTTAAGGAGGAACATATTAAAAAAGTAATATAATTGTCTGTACAAATAGGTAACCATACTTCCCCTCCCATCATAAGGAATGATTAATTAACGATTCAATTTGATTTTAACATTTTGTGACCAGACCCTTTCCTCACATTAGCACTAAGTCCCATGAACAAGATAGAACTGCGCAATTATTTATATATTTTTAACAGTTTTCATCAGTACTGGATGTAAAACTTGAATAACCATGCTTCTTACAAGTAATTGAAATGAGATTTTACCCTTTTCACAAATCTTCCCACTCATAGGCCGAATAAGTACTTAAAACAAGCATTTCCTTGATTCCATGCCTGCTGTTATATTGGCATATATGCAAACAGAGATGAAATATTTTTCTTGACTTAAACAGGATAACTAGAATCTTGGTCAATCTCGTCGGTATATATCCCGGTCTGCACCCCTCGACACTTGCTCTCTCGTCAATGTTAGCCGCACGATTACTGTTCAGAATGTATTGCTCATATTACGCAACAGTGAAAAGGGGCACGGGGTTTAATGTTACTTTCGAACGTGATGATTCAAGAACATGAAAAAAAAATCATTCCAACGGTTCCGTGCAAGATTGCAGTCATGGAGAGGAAATGCTCAACCTCTACGAAGAGAAGTACCGTCAGTGTAGGTTAATGTTGCTTTACGTTATTGCACAGGCATATTTATATCAAGGTTTGAAACAGAGCCTCGTTGCGTATATGTTTTAATATCCATGTTACAACTTTCGATATTGGACGGTTTGTTTCTAATGAAGCTCTTGACAATATTTTCGACAAAAATTTGGAAAAACTTTTAGAAAATTTGCCAATGTTTGGAGCAGTAGAGAGGCCTGAAAATATACATATTCAGTTACCTAATAAAAGGATACTAATCATGTCAAAATCATTTGTGTTTGGCTATGATTTGTGGTAGTGTCACAAAATATCACCAGCAAATCTGGCACTAAATATGTGCAACGAAACTCGTTTGTTAGTACTTTTTTGCAGGTGTCCTGAGGATCCAAACAACGTAGGCTCTGTTCGGGAATTGACTGAGCTTTTGGAGGAATTTAACAATCAAAATCATTGGCTGCAAATCTATGACAAGACAATTTTTACCATGAGGCACTATTCAGAATCAACCCAGTTCATAATAAAAAAATAAATAAATAAAATTTGTCATATTTTCAGTAAATGTAGGAATAGGTACATGACTAGTGAAGCCTATTAGAAGTATTAGCATACAATACTTTTATCAGGGAGGGGCTAACAAAATAAACGACGTCAACTAAATTTACCTCTTTATTGTGCTTGCCTTATAGGTAAAAATCATATTTTTTGTGAAAGTATAGCCTTCATGATGGACACCGCATGATATACATTATTCGAAATAAGACAGGATGGTAAACTTCTTTTAAAAAAAAATGTTTCTCAAAGATTAACAAAAAATCAGTCATTTGTTGCGCAAGAATAAATTGTCAACCCGAAGTTTCAAAAATTCAAATGATGCATCTTACGTAACTCATCTTACACATAGTCAGGAGATGAAGCGACTGCTGATGTTTATTGGTGAGACTGAATGGTCTAACAATGATTAAATGAAGCTATTTTCTTTGTTTACCATGTTGGTGTTTCAACCACAAGATTTCTTTTTTTTTTTCTTTGCAGCCTACTAGTAAGATGCTCTTCTCCTCTGACGTCACAATCGATCGGTGGATCACGTGATAACAACGTCGATTACCCAGAAGGAGCAAGTTTCAAAATGAACTCAACGATTGATTGCAAACACATGGGCGTAGGCTGGGGGTGCTGGGGGGGGGTGCGTTCCCCTCAAAATGACTGGAGACAAAAAGTTCCTTAAGAATCCTTAAAAGATTACACGAAAAAAGCTCAACAAGAGTTCCTGCGTGTCACTCCCTGACCTCGCCCCAATCACACACAAGTTTTGCCTAAAAGAACATTCAAGCCAGCAAAATGTAAATTTATCTGAGTTTTGCTATACGCAACGTTAAACAATGGAGTAGGGAAAACAAGCCAGTTAGCCACAACTGGGAAAAACGCCGTGACTCATGGCTCGACATAAACCAAAGTAGCTTGGAAACTGGGCCGTAAATCGCCAACTTATCTAACCTAACCTATATACGCAACGACATGATTGCGTTTACTTAGTATATGCAGCTTAGAGCGATCGGGAAATACCATTTACGGCCACCTGGAAGGTTTGAAAAGTCAAAATTTTCTTGCACGCTCTGCGCCATCCGATGGTACCGATACGCTTAGACAGCCCTATTACACATGCCCTCAGCCCAGCCTCCATCCCGCGTTTAAAACCGTGTTATCGACATTTTTTGCTTCGCTTCATCCAAGGGGACTGGAGCTATCCATTACTGGCTTGAGGGTATATATATTTAGGGAGAGTTTGGAGTTGGTTAATGGTCCAAGAATAGAAAATTAATCATTGGTTACCTAATTACTTTAAACCCAAAACCCAAGTGTACAGGCAAGGGATGGATTGGAACTTTTCCAGTAAGAAAATGGAATTTGATAAGGACGAAAAGAATAAAAAGCTATCACCCGTTCAGGTATCTTTAGAATATTTCCGATGTTCCCATCTTTCTCCAAAAGCTTGATTACTGTGAATAACCCCCCCCCCCCCCGCTCCATTTTCATGCCGCTTACACGTGCGCTTATGCTTGCTTGTTCTGCGTGTTCTGCGTGTTCTGAAATTCCACACCCCCTTCCCCCTGGCTCAGACTAGCCTACGCACCTGAAACACCAACAACGAAAGAATTCATAACGGCCTACAAACGACTTTTTCTTTACCTTCGGAAACATGTACTTGCTTCTCCTCCATCACCGTGAACATGACAGATCGCTTTATTGCAAAAGCAGCGGTTGGAAGCGTAATTCTCGGAAGCGGATACTGTTACCACCATGTTAATGTATCCACTACATAATATTCTCCACTTATGCGAAGCTAAAAGATGTAGTTTCTGTGTAACAATTTACTTTACGATTTATCGGGTCATGAAACGTTCTGGGGGAAAAACGAAATGGCTCATGCAGCTTATACATATTACTTGCAACCATTATTATTGACTCGTGGAAAATGTCACGGAAAAACGCTTCATAAACTTTTCATGAATTACTGCATATTTTGCAAATGAATTATGCGTCTCAATATTTAGTGCAAGTGGAAGTGCAACTGAAATTTTTTATATAAATGTCTGATAAAATGGAGTCATCTGGCAGAAGTAACAGTAACAACTGAAATCTAATTGCACACGTAGGTTATATTTTGTTTTCACTTTTCTTCTTTTACCAACCACTGTAGCTTTTCTAAATACAATCAGGGAAAAAAAGTTTGGCCTTCAAGAAGCTTAACTTTCTTGTCTTATCGAACGTGTAAATCGTGACTTCTGGCAAATTTCATATGATTTTAGTTTCATATTCCTGTATGCCATTGCAGATCAGTGAAGCAGTTCCTCTAGCACTGCCTAACTCATGAAGTAGCGAACCTCCTGCCATAATATCCTCGGGGGGGGGGGGGGTTATGATGACAGTTGTAGGTCAATACGTGGCCAAATCCTGATGGCGTAAAAAGTGCCAGAAGGAGGCTGATTTTTGTACAAACATGACCTACATGCAGAATCTTGAAGAAGTGATAGTTCCACTGAAGATCATTTGTGTCAATGTTTGTTTAGTGTTAGAACTTGGGACGAATGTGGAGACATTCAGATCATACCCGTTGGCGTCGACTGAAAATGGGTGACAAAATATGGAAACGGTTTAAGCATGTTGATGGAACTTAAATAAAAAAAAAACAATGAATGAGTGTCATTGCCCCTTCCTGTAAAGATTGTTTTTAACATTACCATCAAACAGTGAATTTGTTACTCCAGGAATCTTCAAAGCTCTGAGGACTCCGTGATTACGCCGATAAAAACACTATGTACCAAAAGAAAAAAAAAACGAAGAAAAGTGATATCCAATTGTCATTTGGAGAGAACAGACAATAAGTCTATAATATTGCTTTTTGTCAGATTCATTGCTGCTATTGACAAAAGCCATTGAAGATTTATTCTATGTTAGCCTTCTTCTGTAAGTGAAGACGTGTGATGCCATAGAGACCTTCAGAAGCAAAACATACTTACTCTTCCCACAGCTAGTTTAGAAATGTAATGTTCATACCTGTTCCTTTTTCTAGGATGAATTGCAAAATTTCAACATTCCCTCCACCAGCTGCATGATGTATGGCTAACGCACCATTGACATCACGGAAACTCAGCCTCTTGTTATCTTTGTCATAAAGCCTCTTGAATTCTTGAAATGAACCGCTGGCGGCGACCTGTAAAGCATGAATGAAATTAATCCAAGAAAACATTACAAGCAGACAAAAGAAAACTCACAGAATAGAAAGAAAAGGTACATTCAAGGATGCCTCGCTTTAAACCCACTAACAAAGGACATGTACCCCCAGGGTGTGGTAACAGCTGTGGGGGAAAAATAGTATGCTAATGACAGTAGTGCAATTCTCACTAGCGTAAAGTCGACTGTGGGTGTATTACAGTTTTAGTGCTTTTTAAGTGCAGAAAAACGACGCAGAAACAAAAACACAACTCAAGCCGGCTCAGGAAAAACAAAAACGCGAACTATTTACACACTACCAAATGAAACAGAAAATTATGTACCTTACAGTAATGGAACCACACACACACAGTATATATACACATATTTACAGTACCCCCCAAAATTACAAGTTGAAAACCACCCGGTCCGCCCGCACCGAAGCAAGTGGACCCCAACGCCTGCCAAACGTCGACCTAGACAAACGAGCAAAGTCGGACACAACCCTCAACCTGACCTACGCCTTCACCGATGCCTAAGACGACGTCCGCAGACCGCCCCTCTCCCCTAAAAACAACACAACAACGGTCTCTCCATACGGCCAGTTTTATGGAGGCCGATACAAAGGTATCTTGTGAACACTTGTGTTGCACAATGGGGGAGGGAGACCATACAAAATGTAGTCCTGGCTGACCGCCCATGTGTTACAAAACGTGAGGCGATCAGTCAGGACTTGAAACCATTCCCAGAGGAGGGCCACAAAGTCACACTGCCAAAACACATGTGGAACACTCTCCCACTTCGTGCATCCAATACGGGGACAAGTGCCATCTCCAAGACGCCACCGAAGGCGCTTGAGATAGGTTACAATGGCGTCATGTGCAATTCGCCACAACAGGTCTCGCCCGCGAAAGTCAAGTGACCTGCTGTGAACTACACTCCACACTTCCGCCTCGAAGCATAGTAGGCACAGTTATAGTACAACGTGCCGTCCTTCAAAACGTGTGCTTCGGTGATCGCGGCCAAGTTACCAATGACATGAACCCTTGTCGCTTTGCTGGATATATTGTACAATTACTGCTCTCTCTCTTTCTTTTTGATATCTTTACAAAGAAGCATTCTTAAATGACGTACAACTTGATGGATATGAACAGGAAAATTCAGCCTATAGGTCATTCCGGCCAAAGTGTTCACCCGACCTCTGCTGGTCTTTATTGGGGGAAGCCCGGGAAAAACTACTGGTTACTGAGAGTTTCACACAAGGCCCTATATATTTCATCAATAATTTTAGGCAAAAGAAAAAAAAGGAAGAAAACTCGTGCCTAAACGTATACCAGTGGTTTTCACGATACATCAGATGACCCACGCATATATATTATTTCAAGGTGAAATCAATTTGTCCTTTGTAACCCTATATATTGCCTAGATCTAATAGTGATGAAGCACTGCCTTTTCCAGATTTTCTTTTCGTTTCTTAATGCCCGGTAAGTAATGCAATACAATGAAGTCACAGTGTGCTACATCAAACACGTCTTGCTCCTGGTGTTATAACATTGTCAGTATCTACCTGTAGTTTTATGCAGTTTCGTAGCTTAAAACAGGCACACATAGTACAAGTACCTTTTCAAAAAAGATGCAAATGATAAAAACGTCATTTTGCACCTAAGCGTAATGGCAAAAACATAAATTTGACAGTATCTTCATGAAAAGCAAGATTCACATTCGGGCATGATATTACGAAAGAAGCATAATGGCTGGTAATACTGATGATGTCGGTCACAATATTGTCACAAAATTGCACATGATTTGTATGCCATCGGAGAGTTGTTGTTGTTGTTGTTTTGTTTTGTTTTTTTTTTTCTCAAAAGACATGAACTCTTTCAAGTGTTATGTGTTTAAGTTAAACACAATTAGAATTTATGAATATGATAGTCTCGAACATCTTCCAGTTATGCATTTAACGAAGTGCAGTCAGTTTTATATAGCATTCAACTCTTGTTTTATCTGTTTTATCAATTCCTACCCGACGAAATGTTAACAGATACGCCATGTTGCTTTCCTCAACTTTCCTTAGTTGGTGACGTCATTGGAGTAGGATATATATATATATAGTGTCTATTACATCCAAACGCAAAGAGCGCATCGAAAACCTTGTGTCACTTAGCCTATCGCAGAGTTGGCAACATATTTGATACGCTATTGATTCCATTCCCCGCAGTTGGACCATATATTCTTTTAATTGAATGTCTCTGAACTAGAGTTTTACCAGGCAATCCTCTGGCTTCGTGACACTTGAGTTTGCGTATAGGATGCACCTTGCCTTTTGACCCCTACCACTACTACCATCCGTTACAGATCGTTGCAAACATTTGGTCGATTGATATAGGAGTAAAGACGCATAAGTCGGGAGAAACTAAGAGAGTAAAAAAATATTATGTAAGACAAAGTAAAACAAAGTTATGATATTAAAAAAAGCTGTTTAACTTAGCACACATAGCAAAAATATTTTCTTTGAAAGTACTATTAATTTTAAATTAAGTAGTAACAGTTAATATTCCGGTTTTAAATTTGTTCCCCGCCACTATAGATAGCAGCGTTGTGAAAAGAAGTTTATTTGGGTGACACACTTTAATGCAATTTCCCCGACACGAGACAACATTAAGACGCTACTAACATCAGTTAAAATATCAGGACGCAAGCTTTTTCTGTAATTCTTTAACATTTAGACGATTAGGGGTAAGTTGGGGGAAGTTGGGACACTTAAGCACCATTCCACTAACAACATGCTGCATAGTAAAAGTTTATTGTTTATACCTTACCCTACCAACACTGCACTAACTACATATGTACAGAAATGATAATATCACTGGGTTAGATAGAGCAACACCAACCTTAAAAGAAATTAATTGTCCCAACTCACCCAGGTATTTGGGGTAAGGTGGGACAATCGCTAAGACTATGCTATCTCAGTTAGCACTCTCCTTCCAATTTGAAATAGCAATGGCTATGGAAATGGAAAGTAATGTGCCCTTGATTGATTTTTCTAGGTCTTATGATGTAATATCAATTTCAATTCGGAAAAAATCACACAAAAAAATGACATTTTCCAGTGGTGTTACATATTTAGCAATGAAACACAGTAATACACTTGAATGCAAATCAAAAATACACTAAATTCATGAAACTTACTCAGTAAAAGAGATTGCCGGCACAGTTTCTAATGTTCATTCCTCTCTTTTACAATGAAATAGTGAAATACAAAGAAATGATAAGGTAATAAAATTGAATTCAAAATTAAAAATATTTGAAATTCATGAAATGTCCTCAGTAAAGAGACTGCTGGCAATGTCTCTAATGTTCACTCCTCTCTTTACACTGTCTACAGATTAACTCCCCCCCCCCCCCCCACACACACACACTGAAAATCCCCAAACAGGACTCATGATACCACTTAAGGCATCTTTCACAATACAGCCAATCCTCATCATCATCACTTTCATCAAAATAGAAACTTTCACAGTGGTCACAAAAATTGCTTGGCTCCTGATCTTTTCTCACCTTATTTCCTTGGGCTTTCACATTTCTTGTTGGGTCCTTCCCCTTGCCCCTTTTGGCTACTTTGATGTTTTGGGGAGGAGCCTTAGTTTTGCATGAGGATTCTTTCTGCCGTATTTCACTCACCAGTCCTGAAATATATAACCAGTTTCAACTAATCGGCATACGGTTTGTTACTGTCCCGACTTAACCCAACGAAATGTTTACATTGGTGTGAGATGGGACTAAATGTGATTTCAACACTAAGACCCGACGAGTAATACCTACGAACAAAATCACCTGCATAACTGCTTCTGCATTATTAATTTCACAGTAGAATTACCAGAATTAGGAATTTAAAGTTCAGGGATCGGTTAATAGTGTCAACGACATTTATATACTTATCGAAATGTGATAGAAAGGGTAGAATTTTCCACTCGTAGGTTTTCAGCTGCAGTAACTCTGTGCGTGCTGTGTTACGAATGTAGAATATAACGACCAGTCGTTGGCTTCAGATTGACACAGAGGTAGTCATGGACTCTGTATGGAACCCTTAAGTGACAAAAGCCTCGGTTCGTATAGTATTGGCGGTAGGACTGAGACTGTCCCAACTCGCCCCTTGTCCCATCTTCCCCCAATTTATCAAGCAAAATGATTTCTACAGTAATTCCGTGTAGTCTTGAGTAATTACTATATACGTTGTTCAAAATTTCCGCGAGCTTTAATGGCATGCTGTATAGGAGGAATGCACGCTTGTTCCGCTTGATCGCATGTCGTTGTTTCAGGAACTTGCCTAATTAGATTAGGGAGAGTGATCCTGTCACTTGGATGGATCAGCCGTCACATAAAATTTTTACGTCAGACATGCTTTTCAACGAAGTGCTATGATAGACAAAGATGTGGAATAGGTGATGAATGTAAGTTAATTACGGGTTACATTCAGTCATAACATAAAGATTTATCATCGCATTGTTCGATTAAATAACAAGCAAAGAGATCAGTCGGTTATACTACAAAGGCTCTGATTTGTGGAAATCTGCCACAACCTTCAACAAAAGTTTTAAAACACATATTATGGTCTCCAGGGATATAAGCTTGCCTATCATTAATCGTGTGTTGAGTACTATGTGGCCTATTTATGCAGATGGCTCAGTCTAATGTTCATCTGAACACTTTGAACCTGATATTTTCCATTTCGTTTTCTAGGTACATCAGCTAGACTATGGTGAATTGGTGTAATGACACTTACGTATATATCAGTTTGCTATTAAAAAAAAAGGCTTGTCATGTATGTGTCATGTGTGATGTTACAATCAACAGACGCGAAATCAATTACGGTATGCGCTATATGACGAACGTGGTGGCAATTGACTGTAAGGTATAATAATAACGTTCCACGGACAACTAAAGTCGAGTGTTAACGTCGACAAGAATGCATGAATGGACGCTGTCATTTCTCTTTCAACTGCGCATGGGTAGACATAGCTTACATTATTATGTATAAATGATTTACACAAAAGACGGCTAGGTAGACGACCCATGTCAACTATTCACATCCCTTATTGCTAGCAGTCTCATTAATAAGTGCGTAGTGAATGTACTCAGCAAAAGTTTGAAATCTCGATATAGATCCTTACTGTTTCTTTATTTTTAAGCTGTCTGTCAAGATAACGATTTTAATAAAGTGTGTTTGTAGTGACCCTCAGACAAAAAAAATTTCAGTCGTAAGATTTTGCTATCTGAGTCCATATTACAATAACGTTCCGTTATTAGTAATAGAATGTTCTCAAAAGCTTCCTCCCAAGCGATCGTAAAGGCAAAATCTGGGAAACATAACAAGACATCGTGACTGAACACAGCAATAAGCTACAGAAACAAATTTTACTTTCCTTCACCAGAAGTCTGTACCTGATTTGTTTATTTTAACTTTTGGTCTAGTCAGGGAAAGTTATTGCAAGACGTAAAGGATGGTCTAGATGAACTCAAACAATTGCAGCTAAATTGTTATACGCTACAGGTTGTAGTTACTCTGCGTATTGTCTACACCGCAGTTCACCCTGCCATAACCATGGAAACCATTAGCTACTCCATTTTATACAAAATTGAATAATCCAGTTTCTGCCTTTCGTTGTGGGCGAATATTCACTCATATATATATATATATATATATATATATATATATATATATATATATATATATATATATATATATATATATATATATATATATATATATATATATATATATATATATATATATATATATATATATATATGTTTACCGGATGTAATGCGTTGCAGAACAGCTTATTGAGTATTACAATTACAATACTGACGTACTGACTTCATCTTTATCTCAGGTAATGTTCACACCCGGGCCTGGACAAATATCATGGATATAGTGGCACCGTACCCGAAGGTCAATATAGATTATACAAAGTTGATCAAAGTAAAGTATATATACATATATATATATAGATAGAAAGATAGGCTTATTGTCGACTATATGTAAGCTATGTGTAGGTTATATTTAGGCTATACATACTTTCATATACCTTGAGTCGACAAATATCTTGACGCCTGTCAGTGATTTAAGAAAGCATAAAACACCGTGGTATCTTAACCACCATGTCTCAAGTTATACATTGCAATTAATTACAGAGTAATATGGTTCCTCCATATAGTGTCACAATTACACTTTTCAAAATAAATATTTTATATTTAATTCTTTTTCAAGGTGGCAATGATTATTAATATTTTAATGCATTGTCCACTGTAAGCAAATGATCTTCAGCAGACTCTTGCATAAGCGAGATAAGAGAACTTGTATAGGTGTATTTGCTCGAGACTTTCACACTAACTGATTCATGCTGAACAATTAAGGTGAAACGCTTTAACGTGTTTAGCGTAAACCATTGTATCTTGCAAGTACTGTAACTTGATCATATTGACATATTATGTAATAATCCAGTTTGATTTAGCAGGCATCACGGGGTTTGACACAAACTGGTACTTAAGTTGTTGAAGTTATGAAGAGACATGGCTGACTTCAATAATACGACAGGCAGATTTCCCATTGTTTATTATCAATCACAGAAGGTGAGATAGAGGTCACGCTTTCTAGGTTCTAATTTTGCCATCATTTTTCGAAGAAAACTAAATTGCCACATGGTGACTGATTAATCGACTTGTTCAGTTATACATGTATCAGGTACCATACGCATTGCTTTTCAATTATTTTTTTTTTGGAAATTAGAAGCAATGAAAAATTAATTTACGAGTTGTTCCCAAATGCCCTGTTTTCTTTTCTTCTCGACAATCAATCAAAATGCCTTGCACGATCGTCAAAGTTCTGCTTTATAAAGCTGTACGATTTCTGTCAAAGCATTATTATACGTGCAAAAATAAGTAGTCCATATAAATCAGACTAGAAGGCAGATGGTAGTCCCTCTCCTACTCAACGTAAACGATACCCTTCCTTTCGCACCCAGTTACAATAGGCTTACGATAGAAAAGATATACTTTGATCTTACCCTTAGAATTCGGTATGGGCTGTCGAAAATACTGCATACTTCTCCCATGTGGAGATTATCTCCATTTTCCACGTGATTTTTGCCATTCTTAGCGATGTACATATCCCCATCCTCGGGCTCAGTAGGAATCTCACGGCCCCTATATATTCTTTCGTAAAACGTACTGAACCATTTTGCAGGCATGGTTTGACCGAACCTTGTCAGCACTACGACATGTAAGAGAAGTCCAGCGTAAATGCTCTAAAGCAGGAATGGTTGATAATTGTTGGCTCACTCAATTATACAATAGGATTTCGAATTTATTCCAGCGTTATCTTTTTAATTAAAGTGGTCGATCCTATGACTACTTAACTTAATTCAAAAACATGTTTGACTTTCAGCTTATCTTCCCTTTATAGTTTCAGTCGATTTCTGCAGATTTGCATCCGGAGAGTATACTGACTGTATGTATTCAATCTGCGAAACAAAATGGTGATATTGGATTTTCTGAGTCTGTTAGCGATGAACCATCAAATTAGATCATTTCAGGTTCGGAAAAAAAAAGGCTCATCCATCCTAAAAAAAAAAACTCAGAAAGAATACTGTAATGCGATATCGAAAAAAAAAAATCACTGATGAAAACAAGAAAAAAAGAGTAACGGTCTTCCGAAGACGAATAATTTTCAACAAATCTGAAATTCGCATGGGCACATTTTTTCAATGTTGCTTCAGCGTATGTTGGAAATGAACGCGTTTCCTTTTCTCGAGTGAAAATATGTCTCTATTTTAAAGATTGCTCGCAATTTCTTGTAGTTAATCCCTTCCTTAATATCAGGCAAGCAATAACTGCATAAAACTTGACGACATGTCCTTTACTGCTTCCATTCATTTCGGTGAGATATGAAAAGCTCTATCTGAGACTGCCGATTTTTCCCTCGTCTGGATTTGCTGGTATCTCGGAAGTTTTATCCGGAGTAGTTTCTCTTTGGAAAAAATGCAAGCGTGTGTCGTGGTAAAACATCAGTTGGTGAAGATGGAATAACGGTTCACAAGGCGCACGCGTAATAAATTAGAGTGCGCTCTCCGAGTATACGCAGAGCGGTGTCATCTACACCAGATGCATCAAAAATACATGGGTAACTTTGCTTGTACAGATATCAAGTGCATGAGATTTTTGGTGCTCAATTTGTAAATAAATAAGAATGAACTTATTTGGTACAACAAGAGCACAAAAGACTAACAAAAAGAGAAAACATTGCTGATGTTCAAAAAGCGGCATCAAATGTTACAAGTTGGTAGATAAATGAAAAAGAATCACCTATATGAAAAAAGTGGGTTTTCATTGATAGGTTGTTACTAATAATTTCTTATGAAATAATTTCAACATAAACTAATTGTTTGCAGCTACCATTACATAGGTTCGCATTGTCAAGAGATCACTTTGATGTAATGTAAAGAAAGTCAATGTATAGTACGACATAACCTATAACACACTTGAGAGAATATTGGAAAGTTCAATGTTCAAACTGAATTGTTTGTTCAATATTCTAATACCTCATGATATGTCCAGACGTAATACCCAGTTGGGCGAAACACGAACACTTGGCATGCACAAGAGAGAAACCTTGATGCGAAAAAAAAAAATAAACAAATGTATGGCACTTAGGCAATAACTAAAAAAATTGAAGTGCTGAATTGCTTTGAAGTCACTGATTGCGATGCCTAAACATATCAAAAGCTGAATTGAACATACCATATTCTATCAAACACATTCACGTCTCATGAGATTAAAACATAAATACGGCACTGTCTATTCCTGGAATTATCAGACAGTTATGTCTTATCGAGACATACTGAGTGTTTGCAAAGATAGGTGAGATGTAACGTCATCTCTTACAAGACAAATCTACAAAATATTCCACCTATATAGGTGCAAGACAAAAAACAAGTAATTACAAGACAAAAAACAAGTAGTTCCAAGAAAAAACAGATGGAGAGGCTGGGACGGTGAGGAAGCAGTTGAACGTTGTTGAAATCTACGGCTATGTGTTTTGGGACAAAAAAGTCCATAAGCAACTCAGCGAAAAAAACGTGCTATAAGATACTGCCAAATATACTAAAACGAGAAAATATTCCAAAAAATGTACATTATATATATGTATACATAATATACATATATGTTTTTAATTATTATACGTTCATTAAGTAGAAAACTTCACAAACATGACAATACTAGAACAAATATGTATGTATATTTATATATGAGCAAGAAGCGAGAGATTTGGCAAACTAAGAATGCACCCTTGTCACTCGCAGGGTAGCTTTCACATGAAATCGTACAACCAATGTGTTCACGGAAAACTTCCGGATGTCTGCCCCATATATAAGCTTCCACTTTCAAATACTTATCTTTTCTGACATTTTCAGTTTTCCTCATCATAAGTGATTAGGCTTTTAGCTAGAGAGGATAGAAGATTTCAGGGTCTTCCAATGGCACTGAAGCAAAATGTTCGTTCACCACCCACATCTCCAAACTCACAGAAATGTCGCCAATTTTACAACACATATACTTCAAGTTGTCTGCTGCAATATTGAAATCAACTAAACCTTGGTGAAGAAAATCGACAAAGTTGTGAAACATCAATTTATAAGGATTTGTCTGAAATTGGTGAAGTTTTCCGAAATCAGTCAATAGCCTTAGTGACTAAGAAGCGCAAAAAAAAGGTCCTCACTTTCTTCTGGAATGTCTATGTCTACAAGCTCCCTCAGGCTTTTTATAGACATTCCTCAGTCTCTTTTCTTTTTTCATATGCTGTATATATTTTAAATTTAAATTATCATTTTGTAAATGGTTTCAAAGAGACTGAAATGAATGCTATACAAACTTATAACGATGATGTAATTTGTTACGTTGTTGTACTAAAAGTGTATATTTGTCACTGTGGCAACATTTTATGTTATTTCAAAAAATTTACGTAATTATATCAAAAAGTACATGCAAATGAACATGGCCAAATACGTCACCGCGTACTCCCCGAAACTGTGATATGTCACTGCACTGAAAATACATAAGGTTGTATGAAAAATATTTGTCACTGTAATAAAAGTATACGTGATGATGTTGATGATGGTGATGGTGATGATGATGACGATGACGATGATGATGTATGTGTTGATATGATGCTAACGCCTGTATATAAGGGTCGTATTCAATGAACAGAAATGCAGGCTTGGCATATAGTTACCGAACAAATAACATACTGAGTTTGTGTATATTACATAGTCCAAATAATGCCCTGAGATTGGTCCATGGCAGTTCTCGGTGACATTACAAACTGGCCTGATCCCTTGTTGCTGAGGGCATTTTAATGCATGGATGTTTCTACCTTCAAAATCGCCACTTGATCACTATATTAATACTGCATATATAGTTTCGCAATTATGATGTTTTAATACGCATGTTGCGAAGTACTCTTCCAAGCAGTTGTTGGTAGCCTACGTATCGCATTTTAAGGTTCACACTGTATTACAAATGCAGTCAGAGCAGGTGCATGAATAATACACATCTGTTGTGATAGCTTGTGAAAGTAGCTCTAGATACCCCTACAAGTCTTTTTTTTCCCCTATAGATACGGACCTTTTGAGTTTCGTAAGTGAGATTTGATTTTCCCCTCCTCTGGGGTGAACCATTCCAATGTGCAATGTTGTTGAGATTCATCATACTGAATACCAGAGGCAATGAGACAAAAGTTTCAACTTCCCAAAACTGGACCTTCGATCTTCACCAACATAATAGGGTTATTCTACTTAATTGATGCAGTGCATTAGAATGCTATGCATAAAAAGTTTCCATGGTCTCTATCTCGAGAAATGTTCAAAAACTTTTCAGTGTTTGACCTCTGGTAACCTCAAATGATCTTTGACTTCCAGGTCCTACTTGATTTAACACATCATGATACTAGGCATCAAAAGTTGCCATGATTTCTGTCTGGAGATATCGCGCTAACAACATTTTCAGTGTACGACAGTTGGTGACCTCTGATGACCTTCGACATTCACCAAAAACCAATAGAGTTCTTCAACTAAATTAATACCATGCACACCCATGCTAAGTAGACAAAGTTTCCATGATACATATTTTGAGATGCTGTATCGTGATAACAACGTTTTCAGTGTTTGACCTCTGGTAACCGCAGATGACTTTTGACCTCCACACAAAAAAACAGTATCTAAATAGGCCAAAAATGTCTTCTACTTGACATGGGGCCTCTCCCTACTACTAAGTACCTCTCTGAAGATATCGCGATAACAAGCTAAGGGTCACAAACACACACACATAACCACACACGTAATTACGATTGCATAGTTCTCTCTTTTCATCTAAACCAACTGAAGGACACTAGAACAAACTCGATAGTTTAACAAAGCTAGCGACCATAGAACGAATAAAAAGAAAAAATGTAACTGTCACTATGTGTGTATGTATTTGTAAGTAAAGATAGATGAAGGACTATGGGAAAGCTATGAAATAAAAGTTGATGTGCTCCAGTTGGGGCCAATTGTCTGCATTAAGGGGCGTTCACACTACAACGATATCGGATCGGATTATGATCCGATTTTTTTAATTTTTTGTAAATATCTTCTCCATCTCTGATAGGAAAGAACCAAAAATTTGTCAACTTGTGTAAAGATATGATTTGTACCAGAGGACTACGAAAATGAACTGTTATCTAATTATTTAGTGACGTCACACCGACAGAAGGCTTTTATCGGACACTCGTGGTCCAATAAAAGCTGTCTGTCCGTGTGACGTCACGAAATAATTAGTATGAATTTAATTTTCTTAGTCATACGATACAAATCATTTATTTACACAAGTTGGCAAGTTTTTGGTTCTTTCCGATCAGAGATGGAGAAGATATTTGCCAAAAACGACAAATATCGGATCGTAATCCGATCCGATATCGTTGTAGTGTGAACGCGCCTTTATACTGCACCTTCTGTTCGCATGAGAAATCACATCCAATAGTCATCTCTCTGTGACAAAATAACGTTGACGACACTGAATGTTCCGCGGTGATCAAAGGTGTTATGGACATTCAATCAATGAAATAGTCCCATCCTGTGGTCGCGGATAATAAAAAAGTTCAAAAGAAATGGGTTTTGATAATAGTACTTCACCAAATGTGCAAAGGAAAATGTATTCAATTCATATATTTAACCACACATTATTTATGCAGTACCTGAGTGGTATCACTTCATTTCATCCGGAGATAAGAGTAGAACAAATAAATTTCAAAGACATACATTGCCAATCACTATACGTGATACTGTGAATGCAACTGCTAAAAGAGAATTGATAAGAATGGGTCATAAGATTGAAGATGACAATAATAACCCACTTCATTTAACCCCTTATTGAACTTTTGGCCAATTCAAAAATAAATGTAAGATCTTCTTCAATTTATCCATTTCCATTGGTCTGTTTGATTTCGTGGTTAACGTCTAGGCCTTCTTAGAGAGTCTGACTTTTGTATTCCCAACAAAAATGACTAGACAATCTTCATATTCAAATTATCTGGTATGTGAAAGCATAGTTTCTCTGCCAGATTTTATGACAGGGGATCTTTTCCCCTTGTTCTAGTTCTTTCTCTTCTCTAAAACAACCGATGATGAGCGAAGGTAGATGTTCAGAAGATTGCTTTCACAACTCATATTCACAGAAAATAAAACGAGAGTCACTGTCCTAAAGCTGAGTCAATTTGTCCGCATGGTGACTCACTCTACATACAGTGAGTCACTATGGAGATATATTGACTCGTTTTAGGCTAGTGACTTTTTGTATTTTCTGTGTTCCAGCTTTAGACATTGTTGTCACATTTTTACTCTTTTGATTTCTGAATATTTTTGTAATCCTCCTTATGAATGTTTGTCATTTATGGTGGTTTTAATTAATGAAATGAATGAAATGTATATCCTTTCAGTAGTAAAAATATACAAGCTTTTAAAGCAACTTTGAGTTGTTTCGTGACATTCCCGTAGTTTTCCTATACACGTCAAGTCCCTTCACATACTAAAGACAAAATGTCAAATTGTGTTACATACAAAAGAATATTAGTGAGTGAGTATATTGAACGATTTTATTTGGTTTTTGGAAATTCATGACCACACACTTTTCACGTTTCAGTAAACTAATTCATATGTAACAGCCAGTGCGAGTAAGGACGAAAAATTAAAACAGTGTTAAGCTGATGGGTGTGAAAGTTTACTAGTTGTGCTGATTTATGAGCATTATCATGTGTTCAAAATCTTCACAAACTTATCGATATGAATTCACAGCATATTCGCGAGATTCAGCAATGTTTGGAAGCTGCGATTAGTTGTTACTCCGTAGTCACGCAACATATTACGTTACACGTATTCCTTTTCGGAAGTGCGCCCCCTATTACGTCACAGTTTCTGCGGTCCTTCTCTCTTGCGTGCCTCTGTCATTTTAGGTGACTTCGGAGGCAGAAACCAGGGAGTTTCTATTTAACTGTGACCACTACTCGTCGTGGCTCAAACAGACAAAGAGGTTCAAAAGAATATCCTCCTCTGTTTAAGTCAAGTGAAATTATACGTGTTTTTTCTATGTGTTGACACGCGTTGATCCTGTGCAAAGTCGAGCACTCTACGGAGTCGTACGGTTTAGGTACCCGTAACTTACATTGAGACGATAACTGCGGTTTCTTTTATATATCGTCCAATCGTGAGAGGGTCAATGGCAGTTTACGGGACATGTGAAAATTAAACGTTCAAAATAGAGTTGGTGCCCGGCTTCTGTTAATGCGCATGCTTAATTTTCACATTGCGTCGGAACATAGTTGAAACACATAATTATTTGAGGCATTATCGCCATGTCTACGGAGTTGTAGTACGTACAAGGTTAAGAAGAAATATCAAATTAGGACTTTCATTTACTTTTTCGAACTATCGAACCTTAATTGCCGAGTAAGTATGGCATGTATTAGATTCTCAAACAGATGACCGTCGGACGATTAACTTTGATATTAATCACATGCAACCGCTGCTTCAAATTCAACCAATCACTGATCATGTTCATTTATGAGCAACTACATAAATACAGATTCATTTGCAAACAATGGTTTATATTATACGGAAAATCACTTGAAGTGCAGACGTAGAATTACACCGACTTCCCAATATTCATCCCGGATTTGCTTAATTATCTCATCAAACACTCACCTATATCAGGCCGAGGAAACACTTTAGTCGAAGAAAAGGGGTAGCGAACTTTGTCGAAGGCGGATGACTGGTTGTTAATTAAAAGCACTTGACGACGCTTTCATCTCAATTGCTCGTTGGTTCATTTTGCCTCCTGCTGAAATTTATTCTAAAAGCGTCCCCAAATATCGAGATATTTCACCTAGTGGAACTCGCTGCTGTTAATAAAACTATCAGTCTTGATTTCCAGGGGTTTAATAGGGTTTAGGTTTGAAACGTCACACTTATCGGTGATTTTCATTATTTCACGGATCTCTGTTATTCTCTTGGTCTCTCCATTGATAGTGGGGGGGGGGGGTGGGGGGGGACCCAATTACCGCGACGATATCACAAAATGATGTAAATGATGGCAACGTATCTATATAGGTTCCGTTGAACTATTTGCATCTATCTGACCATATAAAGCAGTGTTGTAGAAGCGAATTCCTCGTAATTTCATAAAAACGGAAAACGGAAACCGAGAAGTGCAATAGGTTGGAGAAAATGATATCGTCGTAAGCTGCTGCATTCTCCATATCATTTTGGGAGACCTTGAATGGAAATAAAAATAAGTGATAGGGTACTTCAAGAATGGAAGATTACATCGATACCATATCGCGAAATCCTCCAAGGAATGGATGTGACCAAGTATCAATCTTGATATGCTGTACGCCCCACTCAACTTACTGACTAAGGTTTCAATCAATGATTTCGCCTTAGCATTTTAAAGTTGGTAGAGGACAAACCAAAGTTAAACAGCTCCATCTATTTCATTGGCTTCGATTCGGTCACGTCCATTCATTCATTAAAGTCACGAAATGTTAAAGATGTAATGTTCCTCTCGTTACCACCTCGCTTACTTTGTTTTTTTCCCAGTCAGTTTTTCCCAAATATAGAATGCAGAAAACCGTCGTTTTTTTTAACTACATCGTTTCCTCCAACCAACGGCATTTCTCGGCTTCCGTAGGTGATCAATTGACTGGTTCCACTATAGTCATACAGCCGATGGGTCTGGACGTGTCCGTCGGAACAGGAACCCCTGGCGCGACATCCTCAGTGAAAATTTATTAAGGGCCTGCTTAGATAATAACGCTCTCATTTTAACATACAAACATTTCGCATTATTGCTTCCTTCCAGATTATAAATTGATCAGTAAGTGGAATGGCTTGCTGATTTATTTATTATGATGGACTCTCAAGTGCCCCCATATATCCGTATTATCAAAGGTCGATGAGATCTTAATGACTTCTCTTGGTTGAAGTTCATGTACGAAAAAAAAAAAGAAAAGCCGACAACAACTTTTGATGTTGGTTGGTTATCTCTCTGAAAGACCAATGGTGGTGGTGTTCAACGTTAAAGGAACATCGTTTTCTCTTAGTTCTGCACATTTCGTGAGAAAGAAGAAATACGCCACTAGCACAGACATAAAGGATGAACCTAACTAGCATCTCCAACAGGCTCATTGAGTCGTTTTGTGAAATTTTCCTAAATTTCTCTCAATTTTCCTAAACTTGTCAAGTTTCCTTCACATACTGTTAACAAATGGCCAACTAAAGATATCACAATGTTTCACATCAATGGGACATTAATGAGTGGGTAATTAACGATTTAATTCGGTTTTTGAAAATTCGTGACCAGGCACTTTTCACATTAGCACTATACATTCACATGCACACAACCAGTGCCAGCAACAGTCACAAAAGTCGGCAATTTTGACAGTTTCCATAACTATTGGATATGAAACTTGAAGGATTATGCTAATTGTAAGTATTGTCACGGTTTTTTACGAGATTCAAAGACACAACAACCTTTACTGATATCAACTCAAAGAGCCCCTTTAAGAAAAACTACCGATCAGCTAAGAGCCTCTGTATGATTTAGAGTACATTGAAACTAAACAGAGGGTCTATTTCCTATTTCCTGAATCTATCGCACACAAAAGCGGACCTAACAAGGATTGGTTTTTCCCACTAACCTAAACCGAAACGATCGCTGATTGGCTCAAATATTTCCGAACATGTCGTTACATGCAAATAAACAAAAACATTCTCAAATGACATCCCAGCTTCCGGTATTCCCATTATTTAAATAATCTGTCGAAAGACATCCTCCTCTGTTTAGTAATCCCTCCACTAATATTTAGACAATAGTCTGAAGGACTCATCACTGATGTGGAGAAGAATTCGTTTAACCGTCAGATCAAATAGTAGCGGTTAAGACGAAGATAAAGCAGTTTGACTGTTAAAGTTTTTATTAATGTGGGGGTGGGGGTTCGATACAGATTGATTCAAAATTTGCAAATCGAAAGCTACCGAGGTACCGGACGTGTACCAAGAAATTAGTCAGGGCCGGGTATGGGGTGGGGACTTCTATTACCGAGCGCGATGGTGAGGCGATCTTGAAACTCGCAATTTTAGGCACTTAAAATTATGGCTTCTATGAGGCTACATGTCTCGTTCCAGGGTGTTGCTGGTAACGATCAATAGAGCAACACCATCCTGGGCAATTTTTAAACCATAATTTCTTTCTTTTCGCATGTGAACTTTGTTGTCACTTGGTCATGCGTACACCACCGCAATTACTGTAGTTTACATACTACATTACTGTAGTTTAATTGTGATCAAGTGACGAAGGGCATAAACTGAGAGGGTATACAAATCAGTACTCTTCAGTTACTGGCCCTTTTGTTTGTGTTCAGGTTATTTCATTGAGGTTGATATGGAGCTAACCTTCTCAGCAGGTGTTGGTATGTGCATGGAAGTAGTACTTCCATGGTATGTGCCGTTTTGCAAACGTACACACTGTTAAAAATGTAAATTGTAAAATGTTTATTTACAGAAAAAAAAAAGACAGACAGACATACATACAAAAGGAATACAGAAATGTTCTGGTAATTAGTTTCAGACAATTTAATTCTTATTTATTTCTTTGTTTTATTTTCTGTAAATTTTACAGACATTTTTTACAGTGCAGCTGATGCATAAGTAAATACACGTCCGTTTTGCGGGCTAATATGATGGAGTATATATGTTCATTGTGTCATTCAGAACAAACCATTTCGTATTGGAGGTAAACTGATACTAAAGAACTAACACAAAACTGATTGGTTCATATCTCTTTAACATATCTGTTCTTCAGCGTGAATGTGTGTATGTGTGTGTGTTTATTGAAAAATGACCTTTCGCCTGGAATATTTTAATTGTCATAGATATCTAACACTTATGTAGATTTATACGTCTTTTCTTTTTTGAAGGGGGGGGGGGCATGACCTATCATTCCTTATTAAAGTCAAGAATCGTTGATCTTGGAAATCGTAGTGGTAAATGGTTGAAGTGGTTGGTGGCTGGGGGGGGGTAGGGTGACGACACTTTTAACATAAATAGATGATCCTATTATCTGACATGAAAAGAGATCAAAACCATAAAGCATGGTACTTAAATAACAATCAAATAATCATTATCAGGAACTTTCTGTTGAGAAATGTTTTCAACTGGCGATCATACCACTACACACTAGATCAAAGTAAGTAAAAGACGGGCATCCCTTGCAGGGGGTGAGGATACGATCTCGAATTTGATAAAAATTGAAAGATGGTTTGGCGAATAAAGAACAAAGTGACAAGGAAAGGGTTGGTGAATTACACGTGTTGGCAAATACCTGTGTGGGGGAGTTGACGTCACTGGCCAGAATTGACTACACTTTTGGCTGTCAAGAGTTTAGGTCTAACCAGGGGGTAATTCAATAGGATTTATGGGGGGGGGGTGAAGGAATTTTTGCCTCACGAACTATGTTAGTGCCCCGTGACTTCATGTTGTAAAAAGATATATAATAAACGCAGAGTCTACCACTAACTTTTGCGGTTATACAGGGGTGGATGAAGGCTGTTTTAAGGCATAACAAGGGAATATCTACTATCAGAGGGGAACGCCACCATCAGTTGATGTGGGGCGGAAGAAAATTTTGGCTTTGCAAATCCCTCAGATGGCCGGAAACGGCAGGCTCTGAGCGTTTTAAGCTGGATGTAAATATCCTTAATGTGCAGTTTCTCTGCAGTTTCTCAATGAATGAAAAAAGTCAATCTATGTAATACATGAAAAATAGTAATTCACATTAGATTGTTTGGGATTATACTAAGGAATTGAGCATCCTCTATAATTTGTCCTTCAGCGTCTACTTTTTTATCGAGGCTTATCAGCAACACCCAGGCCCCATTTATTTCTCCGGCAACTTTTTTTAGGAGTGCAGGGGCATTCATGGGCATTCAGACTCAAGTGGCGCCATCGAACAGATACTTGCTAGAAATGTGCTAAGACTATCTAAGCGGAGCGCCACCATTGATTTCCGTACTAGACAGTGTCTGAAGAAAACTTACCCCCTATAGATCACGGGAAATCGTCTTTTCGGGCTCCACATTATTTCTGTGTGTGAAAGCCTAACATTCCGATTTGATGTGATTTGCAAGCGACCAAACGTTATGAGATTCCGAAAACGCAAAATCTTGGTCATCAGTGCATTTCATAATTATTGACCAACGTGATTGTTAAACATTAGATCAACCTACAGTCGGGTATAGTTTATCATGTGTAGCAGAAATTTCGACTTACCTGAAGATAGGTAGTTAACGAAAGATATTTTTCGCTTCCCAACATAGTCTACTCCTACATTGCAGGGAATATCGGTAGCAAGGTCCTGACAGAGCCTCCGTAATAGGCCACCTTTTGAAAGAAGTAAGATTTGGATGGGCGGGAGGGTCCCACATTTTTAATAAAAAAAATTGTGCTTTTTTTTTTGCTTTTCTATTGTTTTATTTTTGATTTGAAAATTATTATCAAACTCTCAAAAACTACTGAGACACTTGTTTTAAAGTTTCTGTTTTTTTTTTAATTTCTATCTCAGTTTTGCCCTGCTAAATCGACATTTTTGCCCTGCGAGAGTCAAATTTTTGCGAGTTTGGGGGGTGAACAAACTCCGACCCCCTTGAGTTACCCCCTGGGTCTAGTCCGTGTGCGGCCCAGCAGGGATTTGGCTTTTTATTTCTTTCTGCTGCAGCGAAATGTCTCAATAAAATGAAAAGAAAATCATCCAGACGGCCCATTAAATGCTGCCAGGTAGGCCTAAATTTCATCTTTACATATCAATAAGGATTAAGATTTTCTTTTTGTAAGATTGTGTTTTTTTTTTCTTTTTGTAAATTAAAATTTGTATTGCTTGAGAGTCCTCAGAATTAAAGGTTCGAAATCAGTAGCACGTCGTTGATCAAATGCGACCTGGACAATATTTCAATCCTCATATCTGGACCCGTTCAGTCGAATAGGTTGCCCACCTCTGGTCTAGCTGGATGACCCCTCTGAATGTGTTAGTGTATCCATATGTTCATCCTTGTAGTTACAGTTGCGATACATAAAAGAAACCCATTCACCGTTTCCCTTTCACTATTCATGTGATCTCCTTGCGTGAAGGGGGGGGGGGGGGATTTGTTTGTATGTTGAATGCGAAAGCGCATGCAACAAAACGCAAATGTAGTCCATCTTTTACCTTTCAGTGATAACCTGGACGGGATTATATTTATATTTTGTCAGTCTCATTTATCCAGTCAGTTTGTAACGTGAGGCGGTTAAGGATCTGGATGGTCTTCAGAACTTTTCAATCAAGCGTTTTGCCATAGGGGTGTTGATATGCGGGCAGACACTTCGACGTTTCTACGCAGACGCGTTTAGCCGACGTTCACTTCAAATGATTAATTCACAAATGGCTACAAATAGAAGGAACGTAGATCGATTCTTGGGTGAACATTGAAATTTCTACGAATCATGAAAAAGAAAACATCACGGTAAACTATGAGAAACATGTTTTTGTCACCTAAATGCTTACATTAGGATGTACGTCAAGGACGGTTTCTATGACGGCTAATCTTACCAACATCCTAACAACAGAGAATATGAGTCTCGAGAAATGGCCGACAGGCTAAAACAGAATTAGAGGGGATATACCCCATGAGGAACTTGAGACTCACTCGTTGGCCTATGTTTCCGCCACGAAAGGAAAGAATGACAAAACAAACCTCAAATGCACTGAACAAGTGTTTAACGTCAGATAAAAGTATTGATTGCACATCCAAATTTGTTTCATGCGACAGTTAACTAAATTGAAATCTATAGCAACTTCGCTCTAAATTCACTCTGGTCAAAATTGACAACAGATTGGTTCAACTGTGCATCTATGGTCAATTTTGACTTTTTGACACTGTCATAGCTAGCACATGATATTATTTTTACTTCAAACAGCAAAATCCTGAGTTATGGAAAACAATGACATGACATTTAAAGTGTAGTGAAAACTATTCTCTTTCATAATATGTAATATCAATATTATATATTAATGTAATATATAATTATATTAAATCTATAATAATAAAAAATAATTAAATATATAATAACATTAATATTCAAATTATTAAATTACAGGAACATCTTCACTTGTCAATGGACTACTCCTTTAACACAGCCACTCGAGTCAGCCCTCTTACTAAATACTTCTTTGTACACTATGCCACGAATAAACGACAAATTAGTACGAGTATCAGCACGCTGCTTCACTCATTGTATGTATCCACGGCGTGAAAAAAAAAAAAAAAGTCAACTTAAAACGAGTGGGCTATATATATTCAATTCAATGCTCCTGTTTCATATAATGTGGGATATTTGGTCCCACAGCGCCTACCATAGACGGAGACATCGAACGTATAATTTTGGTAATGTTGTCGCAATTCCAAGAGAACTCACAAAAGAATGAGAAGCAGACCGTTGCTATTGGCAACGTTGAGGAATATTCGCCCTCAAAAGTAACTTTGAGGTGAATTGAAGTATTTGGTGAAAAATAAGCACCGTACAAATTAACAACAAACTGATAATCTCATTACGGAGTCAGCGGTCAGCAGCTTTGACGAACTGAATATTCATTTCTAGTATACCTTCCATTGGATGGTTACAGAGGCACACACTGTCATCTACTGCATTGCTATGCTTAAAACTTTTTGTTGTTTACAAGAATTTGCCATAAATCATGGCATATATCATCCCTCAACCCAAAAAGTCTCCCACCTTGTCTTGGTCTTGTTGTAAAAGACAAGCTGAGCTTTTTGACATGAAACTATAATGTTTTTCTGTAGCGGTTGTACAGGTAGTCACTTTAACATAACGCGTAAACTATTTTGTATACACATTTGCTATCCATACGTTGTAAAATGTTGTCAAATGTTTGGAACGCGTTGTGAGGTAACAGGAGTCGTAGTGAAACGCACATGTGTTGGATAAACTGTTTAATAAATCAAGGCCCTATTAACTTGTATGTGTAGTTTTCATTTGATCCCACAGGTAAGATTGAGTTTGTTCAACGTATTGAGAGGACACGGAAACTCTGAAAGTCACATGTGAAAGGTATATCCAGAGGCCAACGAGTGTGCTCCACATTTGACCTTCCAAACATTTGGAGAAAACCGATATTTCTTGATTTATCAAACGTTGGGTTTTAATGTCAACATTTAAAGCTTTAGGCATTTCATTTTTTTTTCAAACACATCTAACACGATGAAGAGCTTATGGGGTGGTTTCGAACTTTAGTGTATGTGCATTGGTAAATTATCTCAGCAGGTGATCAGCGAGGACGAAAAATATTCCATGTGTGTGTGTGGGTATCTATTGATGTATGGCAGTAGGATCAATACTTTTAATCTAAATGGAATTGTATATTCCACTCAAATGGAATTGTATTTCACTGACGAAAGTAACTGTATTCCACTTAATCAAATTTAGCCACGGAAAAAGTTGAAATTCATACAAACATGATTTTTTTCTTTATTTATTGGTGAAAATCAGATCTCAATCCCACCTGTTTCATTGTGGTATACCTTACACAATGGGAATAGTCGCGGAGGAAGAATTTCTTAATTTTTTTTTTTTTCATTTTAATTTCTTTTTTATCCCGACTGTTGCAACATAAACAGTTACGATAATTTTTGGGATGTGATTTCACTGATTTTTTTACAACATTGAAGGTCAATCTGACATGAAGTAGGCAAATGTAAAGTTTAAATGGTGTAAATGTTCCATCCAGATGAATAAAATTAAATCCTTCAAAAATGTTGAAGACATTTTTTTCCCTTTTCTTGATAAACACTATTTTTAAAATAACATAATCTAACTCAGGCTGGAAGTTATGGATTTTGAAACAACTTTCTATTACAGGGCAGTGCTCATATGTCATATATGTGGGAGGAAGTTGATCGAATTTCACTTACATCTCGCCCAACATGCATCTATAAAAAAGCACCAGCTTTATTCAAACGTTGCACAGTAAAACTCTGAATGAAATTCCGTTTGGAATTGTGTTTCTCTCTATTACTGTTTTGAGATACGGCTTTTCAAAGTTTGATGGAAGTGATGAAGGGGGTGTTGCTCAGTGTCAGAAGTTCTTTTGTTAATACGACTATAGGCCTATATTATCTCTTAATTACTTTACTACTGGGTTTCACTTTGGTAAGTGATATCAACATTTGCAAAGAAAATATTTAAGGTTCCAAAACAAAATCCTCGGAGCCTATAAAATTCTTAATTGTCCTTGAAATACATTAATTAAGTAAAAAGAGGATAACTTAAGACATATCATGCGCGTCCCTCAATTGAGGTCATAAATTTTCTTAGTCAAGCAAGGCTTGTTCATGATGCTGGTGTATTAAAGACAGGGATTGGCCTCAGTGTAAAATTGTCAATATTTCAATATTTTTAAAGAGTTAAACAGTCAATATTCCAAAATTGTCATTTACCATGTTTGCCCATTTTAATGTGACATATGTTCCACTTGACGAGGTTAATGTGTTGAAACGGCTTGCAATACTGCCTATACTTACAGTGGCCGTTGCCATCCAACCGGCGAAACTTTTTCGATATGATTCAGTTGCATTAAGCGATATTCCTTGCACGGAAAAAACGGAAAAAAAGTCGGACTTGCCTTTTTAAAGCATCACAACAGTGACAGGGATCACAGATAACACTTGGGACGCGGTAAACTCAATTCAGCGATTCCCAGCAGCGTTCCTCTACGTTGTATTATTACAGGGGGATATCTTTTCAGTGAGGTTAAAAAGTCCATACTCGGCCATTGTACCGCACCTGTGCCGCCGACTGAGATAACATTTTTTTTTTTAAAATGTTTCCTTTTGCATAGGATACCGTAGAATCTCTCCGCAGAGTTCAGTTTGCAGTGGAACTTCGAGAGCTCAAGAGGGCTAACGTCAACTTTCATCACTACGAAAAGAAATTTGCCCTGTGCTGCAGAGACTGAGGATAGTGTGTTAGAATTAGGCTTGCAAGCTACTCGAATCTGTACATGGGGAAGTCTTCAGCAGGTTACATTTAAAAATGAAAACCTTTTTCAGAACGGCCGGAATATTTTGCCTCTACGGGTGGTTTTCGACCATCCGTTGCGTTGGCAAGGAATTGTTAGAAGAGAGTCATGCCCGGGAAATATTGCGGAATTTTACGACCGTCGGGGAGCCGATTTTTGCCAATGTCGCAAGGAGTCACTGGAATTATTTTACCAATCTGACACGTGAAAATAAAGACGCAATTGTAAGTACAATTAATGCAGCAGTCACAACCATCGAACTGTCTTAACTCCACTCCATTGCAGAATAGCAAAATTTAACTTAATATATCCACATCCAGGCCTTTCGGCTCTAGTCTAGTTTAACAATAGCCGGCTCCATTGCTTAACAGTGCGCACGCTAGCCTATCGTCACGGAGCTATAGAGGTAAGCAACAAATAAATGACTTTAGGATTGTTGAGTCCAGGGACCAGTTTTTTTTGGCTTATTCAAAACTAGTAAATGTGATCCGACACCATCCCCCCCCCCCCTCCCCGAGGAGTCTAGTCTGCCTCATGTTTCAGCCATGATTTGTTTTCATTTCTACGTGTATTACTTGTGTTATGTATATGTTATGATTTCAGTGCATTTCGTAAATTCTAGGTTCTCGATGTTTGGAATCAGATTCACATGATGATATGCGGGCACAGATCAATGTCGAAGGGTTGTAAGTTGTAATTTTTTTAAGTACTGTTTTTTTTCTGAAGCTTATAATTCTAGGTGTCAGTCGGAACCCAGCATTTTTAGTCTCCGTGGCGCTCGGCAAGGGTCAGTGCCAGTTAGATCTGACATGTCCCTATCGCCTTGCATAGGCCTACCACCCTGGTTAAGACTGCCAGGAATGGAACGTAGTGGCTAATTAATCCGAGGTTCATGCTTGGACCGTCAGACTGACTTAATGATTTATCTAAGTTCTTAAGAATATGTGATATGCTACCTGGGTGCAGGGAAAAAATAAAAGAAATTCCTTTATTTGCGTCTCTCTATTAGTTAAAGGGAGATAGGGCGTTTAAAATATACCAACATGGCATACAAAGAAGATAGCCTTAGTCATTGTTCAACCATTCAGTCTTGTCAATAAACATCTGCAAAAGTTTCGTCTCCTCAGAACATTATTCATGTGGTGAGTAATGGAAGATGCATCATTTAAGTTTGAAAGACAAAATGGGTGAACAAACTATTGTTGAGCAACAAATAACTGAATTTCTATTCGTGAGAAACTTATTTCTTGAAAAGAAGGCTACTGTCCTTCCTTATTTCGAATTAACTACCATTCTGTGTCCACAAAGTTGGTTTTAAAAATGTGATTACATTTTTGTGAAACAAACGCCTTATTTCCTTGTTAGTTGTGGTTGGCTGCGGTGAGGATTACCGGTTAATTGATGGGGGTTTGTGGGTTCCTTTGGTTGTGTCTAGAGGGCGAGTTGCTGTTGACTGCAGCCGCGTGGCCACGGAAGGGGGATATGAAGAATATTTAAGACCCTCGACTTCTGTGAGATATCTTTTTTCATATATCTAAATGAAAAAAAAAACACAAAAGCGTTCTGTACCACTTTTCTTACCTGAATCTGCCCACTAATTTATAAAAAAAAGAATAGGAGGGTCTCAGGTAATTTATTCACAAAATCCTTGTTCCCATAGAATAATTAAGAAAATCTAACTTAATTAAAGGCATGCTATACTGAAAATTGAAGGGGTCCTTAGATGGAAGAGAATAATATTCCATTATCTTCAAACCCCATGACACTGAGATTTAAGCGGAAATTTCAAAGCCCATGTATACATCTTGTTCCTGACAGTCAACATATTACTGTTTGAAGAAAGACCTCACTGGTCGAGAAAAGTTTCCAATTGTCCTCTCAAGCTCACCAAATGGCACACGTTCCAGTCAGTTGCAAATTATTACATTTTTTTTAATCGAAGTTCTCATTTCAACCTTGAATTTGACACTGGTTAAAACGTAGAGTGCACGTATATCGTGTAGATTTACATTAACATATTGTGAAAATTAGTGACGTTACATCTGTCAATCTATTGTAATGTCTCTTTTTAAGACAGTCAAGATAATAAAGAAATAACGAGGATATTCACGTAGTTGTACCGCCTGAGAGACATCACAAATTTATCATGATGAGATGGTCTATTTCGAAGAATCTATTTCTTTAAAATTTCAACAACGACGGAAAATGTTATTGAGATACGATTTTTACCAACAAAATGAGACAATATTCCTGATCTTTGTAATACATCATTTTTTTTTCAGTGGCCAATCCCTAATCGGTAATATCGTCTGTTTTTTATCGTCTATGTTACCTAAGATCCAGGCGTTTAGGGGCTCCACAACTGGATCTCCACCGGACCTCACCGGCACCCTCTTGGGCCCGACATCTGATTTTCTCTCTTTTTAGTTTTCTGCAGTAAGTTGTCGGTATTGATGAGAGTGGGTCTCCGAGAACGATTCCCTTAACCATCTCCATAAGTCTGTCCCTTTCACTTAATTAATTGTCGAGGGAGACTTGTCTGACGGGAACACCTCTGGGTAGGGGATTGTCAGGAGGAAATTTTCAGGGGAGGGGGGAGGGGAATTGTCCGGTGGCGTTGTCAGTGATGGTGAGGGTCAAAGGTTTCTACGCTGCTTTTTGTTTGTGTGGGCTCTTAGTGTAATGACAATCGAATGGGGAGTTGTTTTCTTTCACCTGCCAGATGTGTTTCAAAGGTTCGGTATTATTATTCGGTGTTTCGTACGTTTGAAGGAGCACCTGCGACTCTCCCAACGCCATTTCATTGCAGTCTGCGTTGTACTTCTGTTTAAGTCTACTAAATTGCGCGTGTCGTACGTGGCATATGTAACCGTACCTAGTTCAAATACAGACGCATGTAGTTGATCGCGATTTATCCAGGTATGTGTTTGTATATGGACCTCCCTGGTGAATGTTTACATGCACACATAGTCTCTTGGCACACAGTGTGTGCGCATCTACGCGTTTAGGTATACCCTACGGTTGAGCAAAAGCACACAAGTTTCTGTGTGCCGTAGATATACAAGTGACGTTAGAGTTCACAAAACAAAAGTGACGACTTTGTGGTAGACCGCCTTCCCTTACTGGAGGCAGTATCCCTGTTTAACTTTCTCTAATTTTCCTCTAACAAAATAAACATTTTTTAATCGTTGTGTGTGTTGTCTTCCTGGATCTCCGGCGAGAATACCGTATTCTGGTATTGACCTTATAAAGGATAGAAAGGTGATTCATTTGTCTGAATGGATTCTCAAGGTCATACCCTACGGACGCGTAGAGGAGACGTGAAAATGAAAAAAACAAGAACAGGAAAACCTGAAATTTTTTGAACCGCATCACCAATTAGATCCTGCACAAGGTGTCTCGTACATTCTCATTCACGCATTACAGGATTTCTCCGACACTGGAAGAGGTGGGGGGGGGGGGGGGTAATGTATTCACATTTGTTGAAAGAATAACGTTGGTTCTTCGCGAGAGATTAAATAGCAAATCATGACAACCAATGACAGTGAGCCTTTCAGTTCGTAGTGGAACTGACCAAAATGGGGGGAGGTAGATTCAACATTAATGGCAGCAGAACCAAATTTAAAACTGTCTACAAATGGCAAACATAAACTTCATCACGTGCATCATCACATTATGTTGTGAAACTTGTGAATATATGTTCATAATGTATAAGGTATGCCTAATGCATAAGGTTGAAAACATTAGTGAGATATATCTCAAAGCATTCAGGAAATAATGCCTTTTTTTTTTGGGGGGGGGGGGGCTCAAACATGTGTATGCACCTTATTTCTTTCTATTCATTGCGTGGGCTATGAGGACTAGATAGAATTATGAAAAAAAAAATGTGTTCTGTGTCACTAATCTTTGAAGTGCGGATTCAGGCTGCAAGTTGAATTATTATGAGGTTTACTAGCTAAACGTGCAAATGTTTTCATTTGCTTTGGTTCACCTACAAAGCATATTTTAAGTATCAGAGGTCATAATTGTATATGCAAGTATGCTTGTTCTAAGTAACGTAACCTGACGAGTCACGTGACAGAGTTTTTCATGATACCGTTTCACCACTGACAGCAATAAGGAAGACAATACCGGTAATGTCCATGGCTATCAACCTTTTTCAGAATCAACCATTTTCGCATACTTCCAACATTTATCCAACACTAATAAAAACTAATAGCCAAGGTGGCTGCGGAAGCCTAAACTTCCTCAACCACCTTAGTAGGTATCTAGTTTCTAGTTTTCTAGGTTTTCACTAGGTATCTCGTTTTCTTTTTCTTTCTTTTTCTGTAACTATTTAACCTTTGATCTTACTGCCCAGAGTCTGCGAAACGAAATACTTGATCAAAAATTACATACATCCGAGACCATATATCTCATTCGCTTTACTTCCTACATGTCTGCAACGCAATATAGCGCCCTGCGATTTCATTCGCCAGAGAAATTTGTTGCAGGGAACCAGTGCAGTAACAGGTGTAGGCTAAGCATGTCCGTAAGGTTAGCTCAGTTAGGCTACCAGTTCTCTATTTTCTTTACATCTTCAGCTTTTAATATTATGGTCACTTGCTTTGAACTCAGTTAAATTATTGAGGAAAAGTGACAGCGTGTTGTAAGTCGCACACAAAAGCATTTGAAAGCGTGATTCGTTTGTTAACGTTTTACCGTTTCCTACCAACCAACTGAGAGCGCTGTTTCCAACCTGCTACTAGAGTTAGGCTACATAAATACCCTGTGAGCTACAGTTTTAACGGAAATGTCATCTCTTTTCTCTGACTTTACTTTTTAGAAATTTATCGTTTCAGCCCCCACCATCGGCACCACCCCAAAAATGTTTGAAGAATAATAGAGAATAATAGTCTCCCTCATTTCCTTTTCGTTAAAGCAGGATGTGCTGTTTGAAGGAGCAAAAATAGCCTTCATTGTCTATTCTCCATCATTCTCTTCCATTCGATGCTAATCTGGAACATACCATCTATGATATGTTTCTTTCAGGAGAAATTTCATTCATTAGATTGTTAATTACGGCAGGAGGAAGAGTGATTCTTTTTTTTTTTTCGGTAAAAAGTTAGCAGAACCAGGCCCTGTAGTAAATGTGCGGCTTTTCCGTGTGAAGGCCCCACAACAAAAACGCATTGGTTCAGGAAATTTGGCTTCTTCACAAATAGGCCATGCTACGGTAGTTTGTACAGCTTTTTACAACTGTACAAAATATAGCCAGTGTTTTGGTGCGCCTTTGACATTGCAGAAAAAACAGCACATCCTGCTTTAAGTAATGGTCAAGTATTACTTTTGGGGTTTGATATTCAACAGCGTAGTTCTCTAATATTTACCGGGGTTCCCTGTGTTGATAAAACGAAGTGGAAATAGTTTGCGATTGACGTTTGCCATTTTCGATCATTAAACGTAGCCTGGTCTCGGCGATAAGTGATACACACATTCCAGTGATGTGTGGACACAATGGTTTACTCCATTTGTTGTTCTGAATGCTCGGCATTTGAGCAGCACTTGGCAGCATTTTGAGAGCATTGCAACCCTGTCATTATGTCATGTGAGGATCGTCCCCCTCAAATTGTTTATCCTATTTACTGTACTTATTTGTGGAATGTTGGTCGTGATGCGCCTTCATGAACTTTTCTTCAAGTGGGTCTGGAATATTGAAACAAAAAAAAAATCATCAGAGGTCCGACCGCGGAGACCTGCTTTTGATTCGTATGTGGTGGTAAACAAACATGATAAAATCTGTAAGGTATGAAATTGAAAAATTTATTATTGATCCCCCCTCCCTCCACGACCCCGAGGGAGATGGTTAATCGTCATGAAAATTCCGCGCAATCCATCATTGAGTTGAAAGTCAGTGACTTTTTGTGATTCAGAAAATCTGATAACCACACTTAAAATACTACCCCGGTGGCATAGAATATATTGGCCAATCAGAGACTGGGAGAGTTATAAGTGTTACCCAATCACAGCGATCCTTGCAATAAATATGTCTGTGCTCACGTGTACCCGGAGACGCTACACAGGCTAGTGATCATGTGATAAACAACCTTCTGAAAGTGCAGCCTGTGCTTACCTTCTGTTTCACAGTTATTTTCCTACTTTGAAGATGGACTACTGCAGATTTTGCGTGGACACTGATTAGGTTATGTCATTTCGTGGGCTGCCTTACAAAATAGTGCTTCACTTTACAATATATAACAATAATTTACAGTATTTCAAATCATTCATATATACTATAGGGAATGCTGTTTCGATGACATCGACTTTGAGTAAGCATGATCCAAAATTTGAAATCGAGCCCACACATGCTCAATGGAGTGTCAAAAAAAAAACGTTTGTAAATGACTTAACTATGAATAATTATCAGTGACGTTAATGCATTCAGTAACATTAATTTTATTTCCTTACGATATTCTCTTTAAAGATCTTAATATATTTTTTTTTAAATATTTAACCCATACTGTACGCTCCAATGTTACTATGAACTTTGCAATGTGTTAGTTTTGAAATGTAGGCTTCATTGGAAGGCATGTCCTATATGAAATGGAAAAAAATATAAACAGAAATAAAAACACGTCTTTCAAATAGTTCGGCAGATGCTATCACTTAAAAGGGTTACACAAGAGGAATTAAAAGTTGACGAAAATCGTCCCTTGGTATTTATAAAGTATGTCGAATTTTCGTTAAGTCGAACTCAATATCTTTTACACAATAATGAGAACCATACGTTTACCCCATTTTAAAGAGAATGTGGACTCAGTCTGTTAACGACAAACAGGTTAAGCTTAGCATCTACGTTCTTTCAACTGTGGAAGCAGCAGGAAACAAGATAGTAATGCTTTTCATATCACTCTAAAGCCCCTACTCATTGAAAACCACAAAAGTTGGTAAATTTCTCGTTAACACATAAACCACAACACATACAAATAGAAATTGTCACTTTCCACCTCTAGGTTTTAGAAATAAAGAGAATGCAATTTTTACCCAGGTGAACGAAAAGTACTGCGAAATTCACAGCCCAATTTGATGACGCCACAGAATGGCTTGCGTGTACGCGAGGGCTGATAGTAGACCCTGTTTGGCGGGATGACCTATAGCGCATACGTGTACACAAGGTGCCTCGTACCAAGGATCTGCCATATATAAACGGCAGCTCACTGCTCGTACATTCGCATTCACCCACCACGCGGGTATTCCTTTCTCGGGGACGGCAATCCGGCGAGTGAAAGATACGGGAAATTATAGAAATTGAAAACAGGTTCAGGGTAAAGGTGGAGCTCTATGAGGAAAGCTGAATGTCGGTTGGATGGACGATTACAGAAATTATACAGGAGGAAAACGGCTGGGTGAAGAAAAGGGGGTAACGGCATGTAATGGACTTAAATGGCCGAATAGCCCTTACCAAGGCTAGAGCTATATCAATCTATGTTGAGAGCTTGGGCTGATCATGTGTATGACAGTCAAATTGAGCCGTCTGCTGGTCCGAAAAAAAAAAAAAAAACTTCTAATCTACTAGTTAGATGTTACGCTTTACCCGGAGATGTGACATTGATTTGCTTTTTGAGAGTTCAGTAATAACATGAAGTCTTTAGAATGCGAAAAGAAGAGTTGTACTGGGAAAGGAAATGGTAGATGCATGGTTTAGTGACATAGCACGGAGAGGGTCTTATCCCCCATTCCATACTATGCCCAGTAAAATGCTTTCAGCCTGTTTCAGGACGATTCTTTTGACTTCAAAAATACTGGTTCGCTTTTCGAAGGAAAGGGTAAGTTTGATGCAAAAAGATGGAAGGCAGTGTAAACGACAACACCAAATGTTACGCGTTAACACTAAGCAGTCTAACTGTTCATACCGTTGTCGTGGAAAGTCCTAGTACCACTACGATAAGCAAGATGTATCAAAAGGTTACTTTGTTGAATCCCGTATAGAAAATTCCAATACAGAAAACACGGGTGACTAACAATGGCTGTTGCTATGAACTTCGCACTGGACAATTTTGTAATGACTATCGTATTCCATCTTCGAAAAGGCCTTCGCTATCGCTAGCAGTCTTGCAATGACTATATTATATACTGCACCAACGTTACAGTGCACTCGAAAACTCGAAAAAGTATGGAAGGCCGACAGACACGGGCAGTGATCTTCTCCATCCTACGCTGTAAAAAATGTCTGTAAATTTACAGGAAATAAAAAAAAGAGATAAAGAAGAATTACAGAAATTGTCTGGAAACTAATTTCCAGAACATTTCTTTATTCCTTTTCAATTTCTTTACTTTTTCTGAAAAATATAAATTTTACAATCTTCATTTTTTAACACTGGTGTATGACGTCACGTAAATATAACTCGATCTTTGGCAGTTTCACGAGCATCGAAGGGGGTTTGGAATATGGGACAATTTCATACCCACTTAATTTCCATAAATTTAACTTACAGGGTATGAAAATGTGATATTTGTGCCATGCACACATTTCTCTTTGCAGTGATACTAAATTTAGACATGTTTAGAATCAATGAATAGAGGCTTTAAATACTTCAACAAAGGCTATGTTTTTCTGTTCCGTTTCTTTCCAATGAATCCTTAGTGCCGTTTTCACTCTATATTTGTGACTATACTAGTTTGCTGATAATTGCAATCCACATATATTCAAAACGTGTATATTTTCTTTTCTTTGGAGACTACGTTTCTTCACATAAGTACACATACCCTTTAAACTTAAAAACTTCCGTTGTAGGATAATTTACGTAAATAATAATAGTAAGGATAACTTACGTAAATATCAGTAGGTGAAAAGTTACCAGCCTCACTGAGGTTTTTCTAGGATGAAAGACTAAAATACGGTCATCTTCTTCTCGTCATAGCGTTGAACAAACTAAATTGTAGCTCCCTTGGTTTGAAGCACCCAATTGGGGAAATATTTTGAGCTTTCGTGTCCCGCTTCGTAGCATGTATATGTCATAAGAGCATGTTTCCGTCAGGCATATATTAAGCATCGTTTGTATTTTTAGTTACGTTTTCGTGCTTTGAAGCTCGGTATGAAAGCACTGCAGCAGAGAGAGGTTGATGGGGTAGAAAAATGTCGGGCTGCCTTTATAGAGGAAAAATATACAAATATAATTAATGGGACGGGCTCAAACCCATTAACAATGAATTATTCAAGTATTACATTTTCCGTTAAATGTGGTTAGGCTATATCTTTTTTTTTTTTCGAAAAGCAAGGACAGGAATTGGGAGCATAGAGAAACTGAAGATACGTAGCTACAATTTTCGTTATCAGCTATCCTACCTAGCCTGGAGTTCAATTCAGTGTGTCATTCAGTAGACTGACGTAGTTTATGCAATCCTGAAAATGGCGACGCACTCTGGTACTGTAAAGGAGGGTAAGTACTTGGGACATACATCTTGCTTAATGTTTTGCACTTTCTCCTTCCAAATCGGGTATATGGCGTACGTCATAACCGGATTTATTTTCAAAATGATCTCCAAATGGCAAATTCAAGAATCTGGTGACGAAATTCTGCAAAACGCTTTTTCTGCTACAGATTTCAATGTGGAGTCTACATGGTCTATCATCAAGATACGTTTGCAGTGGTACCTGTGTCATTGTGTTTAAGAAGTTTTGGTTCAAGGTATCATATGGGCCCCATGGATCATTTTATGAAATTCTGCAGGGTGCTTCTGTTCCTTTATATTCTCTTTTACGATGTTAATGCTCTGTCATATTGATACTTAGGTGGCACCGATAGTTTGGTTCAGGAAATTTGTGTTCAAATCCCAAGATGGGCCCTAGAATTCACGTTGTGAAATACAGCAAAATACCTACCTCTAAATCTTTAATTAAGGTGAAACGGAGTTGACAGCATCCCACAGACGGTCATGTACAATGTTAACGGTTTGTCACAATGATTCTTTGTTAGTCATCTGTTTATGGTGTGAAAAAGGTTTGGTCCATGGTTCAGTGTGGACATTTTGGCAAATTTTACGAAATTCTGCAAAATGCTTCTCCTCCTACAGATTATCATACATGTATGAATATATATCGATTGTTCGATATGATGATACCCTGTTAGTGGCACATTAAGCATATACATAAATTTTGGGTGTAAGGCTGAAGGTGGGCCGTCGGGGCCATCTTGGACTTTGGACGCGGTATTTCTGAACACCATAAAGGAGTCACTAGCAGAGTAATACTATGCCAAATCATCAACATTGTACAAGGTAATCTGTAGGAGAACAAATTTTTGCAGGCTGTTATAAAATCTGCCACAGGCCCATGACATTGAATAAGAAAATTCATGAACACCCTGAAAGTACCACTGACAACGCATCATTGTGAAAAACACCAATAAGATTGATAATGAAAATCTCTAGGAGGATGGACATTTTGAACAGTTTCACCAGTGAACCGTAGACCCCATATGGGACTTCGTACCAAAAGTTTCTGAATATCTCAAATGGAGCACAAATTGCAGTTACAGCTGACTCCGTGTAGAGCTGGTGTAATATGCATACCAGACTTAGTATAAAGTAATGCAATTAACAAGTAGGTGAAAAAGGGAAAAGCGTCTGCCAAACGTATTCGCTACCGTCACGTCTCATTTCTTCATAGCTGTATAGGAAGACTTATGATAAGAGATCTGAGGAAAAATTAAACACAGTCTTCCCGGTAACCCTCCTCATGGTATGGGATGGAAATAGACTCTCGTTTCTTCTTTCTGTTCTTGAAGGTGCCTTTACATCATGCTGTCATTTTGTTTTTAAAAGGCATGTGTGATACATAAGGCAAGTGACTGAAATAGTTAAATTTGCACATACATCGATTGGCCAGCCTACTACGGTGACGGTAACGATTGATAGCCTATGCACTGCGTCATTGCTAAAGAGAAAAAAAATCCTTCCAACTATTACTAGAGTTGAAGGAACTCTACGTGTTACCTTAGGTCATCTTTTCATGTAAGAAAATTATTTTGCCATAACGAAACAGGTATCCCACCCTTTAACCCTCTTGATGTGGACGTGAGATGAAAAGGCCCTAACATTGACAACTAGACATATTGATGTGAACATAAGATGAAAGACACAAACGTTGATCTTGGGCCCTATGGATGAGAACATGTTTTCATGTACATCATCAGAGGGGAGGATTGTATTAGGTAGTTTGTATCAGGTAGTTGCATGAGCTCTCATGTGATTGAAAAACATCAGTTTTAAGTCACCCTCATGCCCGTATCCAGGGGGGTTCAAGGTGTTCGTCCCCCCCCCCCCCCCACACAAGATCTGGAGTTCCGCTCAGCCTATGATAGTAGGCCTACGTTAGCAACATATATAATGAGTTTTAATTTATTGGTCATATTTGTCGGGTAAACTGTTCCACTTGTGGTAAAATCGACACCCCCCACACTGAAAAAGCTGCATACGGGCCTGCCATGAAGACGGCAAACATGCATGCAAACACCTACACTTACATACGATCACCTATAGGCTACAAAAACTTACTAGAAGACCAATACCGTAACTCACCATGAACGGATCGCACTTGAAACGTGATCGAGTACAACTAATTAATTACGCATGGCGCATTGAACTTGTTCGTTCGATATCTCACTACATCTTGGAGAAGAGCAATACAAATGTAAAAGCAACGGTTTGATACTTTGAAGTTAACCGATAATATCGGGAGAAATCTCCTTTCAATCGCCGTCTAATTTGCGAGTTATTCGCGTAAGTGGACATAAATGTTAGTAGTAGTTCTGCTAGGTAAGTCAGAAAACGCTTTCTCTCACAAAGATAGGACTCTACTTATATTTTTCTTAGCTTTCTCATTGCTCCTTCTTGACGGCATTCTGGCTTCTAAATTTCTATGGCATGTCAGAAACATTTTACACACAACGAATTTCATTTTCGTCTCGAACATGTATTTTAACACCGAGAACGATTGAGTGAAGTAAATTATTCCATTTTGTTTCTTTCTTTTTTTTTCTCTTTATAGAGTTCTGCAGCTGCACCGTACAGTTCTTTGCTATCCCGAACTAGACACAAGATAAATGAATTCGATCTTTCATTACTAGAAGAAGGCACCCGCTTTCAATTCGAAAAAATCCAACGTGAGACAGGGATTGGTATAGCATTTAATGACTCGACATTGGTAAGACTGCGTCCACCCTGCGTTCATCCATCCCTGTCTCCGTCTATCGATAAAATCTCCATTCAATTAAATCATATTTTTGTTCAATCTGTTCATCAATTTGTTAAGGATACATACACCCGTTTGTCCGACATGCACCCATTGATGTCTTCCCTGAAGAATACAATAGTATGATTGAAAATGAGCTCAATGAACACGACATACAATCACTGAAAAAAAATGCAACACGACGGTGGTTTGTTATCAATGTTATGATTTGACTGACGGTGTTTTACGTAACTCTCTGCGTTGTTACAAACGCTATTCTCCACATATTTGTTGTTTAGCAAGTTCATTTGTAAATAATACACAAGTTTAGAAGATTTAGAATCAGGGATTACCGTCTGATGGTAACGTAACAAACTGCAGAAAATTGCGAAACTTGTACACGTCTAAAATGTTTTTATTCTATTGTAATAGTTTCATGAGGTGCTTGACGAAATGGGCGAACGATACTCCACGGCCTCTGTTTGCCGTGACGGCAAATGCTACAAATTTGATCCAGGTATGCCATTTTAATGATTTGATTTTTAATTTTCTGTGCTCTATCGAACGTATGTTATCACACTAACACTAAAAACGTTTTCATAAAATGTGGGGAAACTGTCATGGTGGTAATATAAACCTGAACGTTAAAGGAGCTGACGTCGTTGGGCAAAACACCCGCCCATTTTTTCATAGGGTAAAATAATACAACTGTGAAATATGATACTCCTATGGCATGCTTACAGTTTCAATCGTGGATTAAATATTTTCATGTATGATAAACGTAAGATAAGGAACTTCAGTAATTCTCTTTTGGAAGAACCGCAGCTTCGATACGTTAAATGATTACAGACTAATTCAATCAGTTGCTGGCACTGGGGGCACTCTTCTATAGTTCTTTCTACATTGTCTTAAAAGGCTGTCGCCAGTACACCCTTTAGAGGTTATACAAAGTGATGACTTCTTTGGAAGAGCGTTGCTAACTTCTTAAGTCCAAAAGTAAAGTCTTGCCCTACGTGGCTTAAAATAACGTTTCAGTATTACAGTTAATTGTTCATGAGAATCATTTCGTAATTTAAAAATCCACATAGCCAAGAAACGTACAACTAGAGAAAGAAAAAAAAAAGAATTTGTAATGCTTGCGTGATACGTCTTACGAAATGATTTTCACGTAGCAGATTCCGTAGCCTGTAACAAGAGGTTTCAATAGCAAGTGCTTTGTTAACGTCTGCTGATTTTCAGGTCTTCAGTAAATTGTATGATTTACGGAAGCCGTAAGCATCGTCGTCGTGTCTCTTCCATTTTCATTTCTCATAATTATTGTATGTTTCATTTTCCTTTTGGTTAGCATGTGGAATTCTAACCTCCTGCTGTTGTCAACTAATAACCTTTAAACCTTTGTAATATATCGCACTGTTACATATACATAGCCAAAAGTTAGGATATTGTTTAAAATGCTATGGCTATCGTGCTAGACCAAACATTGAAATTGACTGGACAGAACAAACTATTACAGAAAGAAGTTCTTTCTCATCTTGGCCCTTATGCTCTAAGTTTGCTCAGGATGATTCTGAGCTAAAGAGAGGTTTTTTCCCCTTCCGACATAATGGAACCTCTCTATGTTTGATTGAAAATAAAATCGATAAAAAGAGGGACTTTCCAACCAGGCCACCACTTAGGGAGCTAATTAGTTTTGCCAATTAGGTCGAAAAACTGACAATTAGACAGCGGTCTTAAGATCCCACGATATGTTGATACAGTGACCACAGACTAAATTTGAAGGATAACCCTTTCTGCAGAGCAAAAGTAAAAAAGAAAAAAAAAAGAATAGAATTCACTCACGTGAGTTGCTTATAGGCCTACTTGACACAACTAAGTGGAGCGCAGATGCATCTCACGTTTTGTAATGGAGACATAATACCATTGCTGTGCATGACTTTAGAAGCTTAATTAATATACCAAAGCGTCCTAGAGAACTCAATATTTGTGTTCGAAAATATGCAAACATGAGGGTTTCAACCACTCCTCCCCCCCCCCCCCCCCCCTTAGAATTTTCTGGTCGTCGTGCAGGCCGAGTGCAGGCTTGAACAGATATCGTCGTTCAACATTTCAAGTTGCCATATTACTTTGTGCGTCTGCTTTGGACGTTAGAGTGTCCAGTACAAGTGAGTGCACTTCTGTAAACATTTGTGTGAGTGTGAGTGTGGTTATCTTTTGGAAAGATACAGTTCACTCAGGTAACCAATAATGGAAGATATGTAGTTTGAAATACATCTTACATAACTCTTTTCACTTTCTTCATCCAAATCGAGTGTAAGCATATAGCCTTTCTCCTTAACAGATTTTTAACAAAAACTGATCTATCAATGACAGATTCTATCAGAAAGTGCAACAGTGCAGATTAAAAACCTTTTTTTTTTTATTTTTCTTATGTTGACGTCCCATAGATAATATTCATGAGTATGTGTTTTATCTCTCTCCGTTTGGATTAACATGGAATATTCTGCGTTCAAAGGTCATGAGTGTTTACCCTCAAACTTCAAATAAACATTGATGACCTTTGGCCAAGCAACATTTCTTTTTGCACGTCCCTCCTCCAGTCTGGACAAAGAACGTGCAAAAAATTATGTAAGAAGTATGCCACAACTACATATTCTCGTTACATTACAACTGTGCAGTGGAGTTTGCCCTGTTGTAACCTCAAATCAATATTTGCTTACTTTCGTGAAACTGTTATCGTTCAAACCATGAGGAACAACGAAAAGTAGTCAAGCCTTTTCTATCGTTATTTTTTCTTAAAATTTAATTTTCAATTTGTCTGTAATGATGCGTTCTCACCTCTTTATGAGAAAGTTCATGCTGTTAATATGTCTGCAGGAGAACATAAACTTCCTGTGTTTGGATATAGATAGCCTATATTATGACAAGCCTTAGAGAAACCAGCAATTCAACTGTACTGTTACCTGTTGCTCCTATACCTTTGCTTTATGAGTGACTTGATGAGTGATTGACTGAGCAACAATTTATCGAATTGTTAGCCCCCCCCCCCCCCCCGTCTTTTGTTATGAGGTTGTTCAGATTGGTGGGATTGTTTCATCTCAGGCGCTGCGCACAGACAGACTTGGTCACAGAAAGCTTTTATGCAAACCATTTCTTTTTTCGGTAGATTTTTCTTTCTAAAGGATATGTGACAAAGAAAACCAGCTAGCAAAGATAACATCATTTGTTCAGCAGAAATTTGTCAAGAAGGGGCGGAGCGTGTAGATGATCATCTAAGCGTTGCGCCACCATAGGCAGATAGGTTGACGGAGACCAAGATCACTGGAAATGGCACTTCTTGGACACTTGTAGGCCAAAACTTGAGGCGCATACAAATATAGGGAAAAACACCAGAGATATTATAATCACCATTAGAAGTACCAAAATATGCCCGAGGTGGATGCCCCTCAACTCCGAAAGCCCAATTGGCTTCGAGTCTGTTGTTACGTGACATCTAAATGATCCATGGCTAAATATTTTCACGTTTGTCTCAATGAGATCACTTCGAACATCAGCCTAGGGTCGCCTAACAACCATATGCATTGCTTGTGGTCATTGATTACAAATTTGGGCTGACTGACTTCGTCTTTACTTTTTTTTTTTTCCAGTTTACCCTAAAGATATCGAAATACTTTTTTTCATGGTCTATATTCATAGCAAATGAGTTGCAGGGAAGATGGATTAATCTGCCGAGTCATACACAATTTCCTGTGTGTACCAGTTCTGCGAAAAGTTTGGCCATCAAATTCATTTCATTTGTGGTCTAGTTTCTCCCTAATTTAAAGGATTTATGGTGTGACAAACCTATGGAGACGGTTTCATTTGATCTTACAAGTGACTTGGTTGAGTGAGAATAGTTTCAACTATATTCATATCAACTTGTTTTTAGGTGTAAGATGTCTAACCCTTTATTGGTTGTGCCCCAGTTTAGCACCTTCTTTTCTTTCAAATCCTATTTTTAGATCTAGAAGAACTGATGGCGACGTCTAGAGATGACAAAGAGTTACTCTGGGCTTGGAAAGGTTGGCGTGATGCGGTAGCAAACGAAACTACCAGACAGAATTATATAACTTACGTCCAAATACTGAGAAGAGGTTCGTGCAAATAAAGTTGATGATAATGCTTCCTCTATCACACAAGCGTCACCTTAGCTGAGTTTTTTATTGTCCTTTTCAAACATTCATGCAACATTCAACCATTTTTGTTTCCTCAGGAAAAGGTCGGAGACACTCTTAAGCATAGGCTAATCCACCGTCTGAAAAAGACATTGATAGACACAGCGACCTTTGACGGTGCATATTGGGGAGTTCTAACACGTGCGTGAAAATGTTGATCCAAAGAAAGTAAAGACAAGTGGAAAATGTTAAATAGCACCAAAAGTGATGAATGGAGAAACATAGGATTTTATAATTATTCCAAACTAAGGGAAGAAAAATGCAATAACCTCGATTCATAGACTGGTTGCATGTTGCCTTATAAATATGAAGACTAGAAGTCCGGCAATCCACGGAGTTGCAAATCTCATCCCTATCGTTTTGCATTGTCATTCGATACTCATCATTTCATGTATACGCTGATCTGTATATAACTTTCATCAGTGATTCGGGTTGCTATGGCTAGAAGAGCTGAACTTAGCTGATCTAGCACAACTAGAACTGCAGCTCACCGCGTATGCATCGAACTGATGACACAAATGCATGCATGCGTGTATGTCCCTGGGAATGGATTGTGCGCCATGTATTCCCAGAAATACGTGCACGTCAAAGTATTCCTCAATTCCGCAAGCGCCGTCACTCGGTATGTTTTGAAGGCCCTGAAAAGCGCGCTGTGGGTGCTTCAGTTCTATCTTCACATGTGCACGGTTCGTAATCATCTCGACTTTAGCTCTTGTACAACTAGACTGTGTAGTAGACCTATACATACGCTGTAACAGTATACTGAGTAGATGTACTACGAACGCATGAAATATGACAATGCTACTTTACATACTCACTCAGCCCAAAATATGGTCACATAGGAAATACCGTGTAACATTCATAGTAAGGCAAAGATGTAAAAGTCATGTTGACACCATTCTTTGCCAGCATCTAACACGTTGTATAATGCGCTATGGTAACATTGACCTGTGACCTTGACCTATGACGTCATCGGTCGGGGGGGACACGTACGACATCTCAAACCCAGGCACCTAGTACCCACCAAGTTTGAAGTTCATCCGACGTACCGTCTAGGAGGAGATCGTGAAACACTTTTTGAAGCAGTCTTACTTTTTTATCTTTAATCACGTGACCTCTGACCTCATGACATCATCAATATGTTTAAAATAATCTCGTATCGTCAACTAACCATATATGGTAATTTTATAATTCTAGGGTATTCACTAACGGAGATAATGATAAAATATTTTTGTTTTTCGTGACCTTGGACCCTATGACGTCATCGGTCCGGTCGATACTATACTACATACCCGAGCTCCTACGCACCAAGTTTCAGGTTCATCCGACCAGGGAGCACCTCCCTGATCCGACTAACCGTCTAGGAAGAGATCATGACATACTTTTTTAAAGCATGTTTGCGGATTTTACATTTAATCACTTGACCTTTGACCTCGTGATGTCATCAATATTTAAGAAAAAATTATCGTATTGTCTACTATCCATATATTGTAGTCTTATCATTCTCGGATATTCGCATATAGAGATAATGCTAAAAATGTGTTTTTTGTTTCGTGACCTTTGACCTATGACGTCATCAGTCTTGCGAACACTTCATCTTATATCCGAGCATCCGACTAACCGTTTATGAGATCGTGACATAATTTCTTTTGTACACACACACACACACATTTGGACAACCCCCACCCCGCAAACAGTAGTAATTTCGATCTTTGTCATTTGTATACTGTGAGGTAGCCCCACATCAGGACTACTAGCCCACCAACTTTAGCTTGAATGCTATAAGGGGTGTAAGGTGGGCTACCATCTTAGCGTCATTTTTAGGACTTAACCGCTCATGAGATTTTCACAGTGAAAGTAATTGTTCATGGCAATGACTGACACTGCGATATTATTGCGGGGACGACTGACGACATGCGTCATCCTGAAAGGCAAAATGGCTCATCAAATTATACCCAAAACCCTGTCACCTTTGATTCACATACTAATGATAAATGGTCAAACTAAGAGGATCCCCATGTGTCACAAACAAAGAAATATGAGTTAGTAATTAACGATTAAATTTGAGTTTTGAAAATTTGTGATCAGACACTTTTTTGTAAGTTCTAATTCATACGCGCACACAGCCTACAAAAGTCAGTGTCAAAACTTTTGACAGTTTTCCGCAACTACTGGATGTCAAACTGGACCAGTTACGCTAAAGCATTGTCCCTTGTTTGTACCCTTCATAAACCTCACAAATGTATCGATATCAACTCAATAACCCCTTTTAAACTCCCAATTTTCCTTTAAATGCCACATTGCGCTTACATGCACCGAGATGTTTAGTGCGCCCTCTCATAAAGACTTAACACATCGGACCCTTTCACAGTGAGTATGATCGCGTTTCACCTTTTACTTTGGGGGCACAGAGCACATTGCTTGTGGGGACGGTAAATACACCGCAAGCCTCCAAAGTGTCTTTAAAGCATTGCACTTGTGTAAGCAAGTGTGTTTTCGTACGCAGGTGAACGTTAGTAGTTCTGGCAAATTGACAGAGCCACAACGTTACATGTCCCACAGAACAGGCTGTGTCTTTTAACGTAGGTGAGATAACATCAATCATTACCGTGTATGTGCAACTTACAATTTTTATGTGAAATGACCCAAACAAAAATATTGATAAATACGTCCTCATAGGTGGAGCCACTGTACCTTTGCATATTTGTACGGAGTGTACAGATTGATTATCTCAGACCAGTCTAAACTTTTGCCTATCGTAGGATATGAAGATGCCGGAGAAAGGTGGATACGACGTCATTACCATGGACAAGATGTTAAGAAAGAGGCGGCTCGTATCTGGCAGGAAATTAGACCGTTGTTTAGGAATTTGCACGCCTACGTCAGGAGAAAACTGTTTAACTTCTACGGAGAAGACCTCATAAACATCACCGGTCCAATTCCTTCCCACCTACTTGGTGAGTGGGCCAGGAATGTTCCCTGTGATATATATGAATATTCCAATTTAGTAACAATATAAAAGGATCTTAAATGAAGTTGCATATAAGGTCACTGTAACTTGTAAGCAGCGCACTACTTTGATCATGTATAGCTAAAGAAGAAAAACAGGTTGAGCCCCCCCCCCCCTCTCCCACAAAAAAAATCAGATAGATGACCCTTGATCACAAATTAAATGCCATTTAAAACAGGTAAATTACTGCAATAAGTCTTTGTTGATCTTTGAATTGTTTTTCTTTTTTATCTTTGGAATTTCTCGTTTAACCTTGGGAAAAATTTGGAAAAAAATTAGGGAAAATTTAGATTTGACAATGCAACTTATTGTAGCGTGATCATACTGACGTACTGACTTCATCTTTATCTCAGGTAATGTTCATACCCGGGCCTGGACAAATATCATGGATATAGTGGCACCGTACCCGAAGGTCAATATAGATTATACAAAGTTGATCAAAGCAAAGGTAAGAGTTTAAATCTCACCCATCATACATATAACAACATAGTACATTTTATAACAACATAGCCGAATCAATTTAAAAACAAAACCAAAAAAGGAACAATAAAAACCTAACAAACAACAAAATACGAACTAAAACGAACTATAGTCTACACTTAAATCGATACAACAGACAGAAATTTTGTTCAGGATGAAAACCGTTATTTGGTGATAAAAAAGAGACGTACAGACACTTTAGATTGGAATCTCCGTCCAGATGTACCTGTAATCAACCAGTTTAATGTTAGTCCACTTCCTAAATTTAAAAAAAAAATCCTCGCGTAGTCTTCTTACGATAGTGTTCATCGATAACCTACTAAACTGATTGGTAGCGGAGACGACCCGTCAGATTCATGCTGTAAAAGATGCCTCTAGATTTACAGCACAAAAAAGTAAAATTCAGCAAAGAAGAAAACAAATTGAAATACATTTTAAGGAAAACAAAACATTTTCTGTCAACTTGTTTGCAAACATTGACAGCATTTATTCTTTTTCCTCGTTTGCTTTATTTAGGGGTATACTATTCTGCAACAAGCTAGTAGACATTTTTTTCACATTGCAGTCAGCATATTTCAAGTGACGGTATACCGGCTTGTTTTCCGTTCTCCTTTAGAGTCTTACCGGTGTACAAATGGCCCGCATGGCGGATGATTTTTACAGGTCTTTAGGAATGATCCAGGTCTCCGGAAGATTCTTCAGTGATTCAATGTTTGAAAGACCCAACGATGGTAGGCAAGTCGTCTGCTACCCTGCTTCGGTTGACTTCTTCAACAGAGTAGATGTCAGGTAAAATTATGATGTCAATTTGTGATTTCTTTACAACATTTTTTTTGTTTGGTTATCTCCTTCCGAGATGCTGTAGTGTGGTCGTATGGTGATGATGATGATGATGATGATGATGATGATGATGATGATGATGATGATGATGATGATGATGATCATAATGATGATGACAATAATGATGATGACAATAATGATGATGATCGATAATGATGATGATGATGATGATGATGATGATATGATGATTATAATGATGATGATGATAATATTGATGATGTCGATGATGATGATAGGGAATGCTTTTATAATACTGATATCCTCATCGATTCGATAGATATTAACTCTGCGAAAGTTTTAAAAATCGACAAGTCTGCGCAATGTCCACTTTGGTTGAAAAAAGTCACCACGAATAAGTGGACAGGATTGGATAGAATTGAAAGTAGCACAAAATTGTGAATTGTGGATACATACTATCACCAGATAGTGTAGTACTTTCTGGCATCGTTTGCATTGTATTAAGGTCAAATTGCAAATTTATTGTATGATTGTCACCATAAGCATAGTATCCTGCAATCTAAGAACCATTTGTTATCACACACGCACACCCACACAACTTTGTTTTCCATTCATTCCGAGGACCTCATTGTGCTTTCTTTTGTTTTTTCTTCCTCAACCCTAACCTTAACAATAGACTCTCTATTGTTCCTTAACAATAAACTCTCTATTGTTAATCTTGTGAGGACCGGAGAAATCTATTGAATTTTCTACAGAGGATCTAAATCTATTGTTTCGGTCCTCGATATCACCCGAAAACAAAGGCACACACACACACAAACACAAAATGCTCCGTACGATGGTACATGGCTCTCCGCTTTGTGGCATTTCTGCGTTGCTGATTTTTCAACATTGTGACCTACACTCATCCCTGTCTCGTATGACTAAAAGGTACATAGAATATTCAGCTGATATTCACAAGGCCATACGTAGGAAGTGTTACTCCCTGCAATCTTTATTTTCTCTCTGTCCCTTTCAGTACCCACCCGCTCCTTATGAATAATGCTGGTCAGTGTCACTGCATCAAAGCTCTTTCCAGTGAGTAAAAACTCCCGTATACCTGATCAAGGGAAAGTAATTGCCCCTCCCCACCTTTTGTTTTGTCGTGTGGCCGCATGTGAATGCATTGTAATTGTTACCATGCGCGTACTATTATCAGTCGTCATATTAGCTGTATAGGCCTATCACGCATTGTACAATCGTCACCCTCCTCCAAGTATTATTGCACATAATATTATTGTCACGTGACCTGTCAATTTATTGTTTTATCATCATCCTGCTCGGTCAAATTGCTTGTGCGTTTTTTTTTTTTTTTTTCAAATAATGTCGTACCACAATTACAACGACCTGTACATTATTTGGTTAACTGGTGACAAGTTGATGGAATGGGTTGATTTCAAAGTTAAAGTTTTCCGCCTTTTGTGAAATCAATCGGTTTGTATCCAGCTGGTATTCCGATTGTACTGTTGATCATTTTACAAGTTTGCCGCACGTCACTATACATGCGTTTTCTGCAATACGTAATCTGGCAATGCTGCCGTGGCATTTTCTCGAGGTGAAGAAGTTCGAGAAAAGAGATGGGAATGATTTCAAATGACATACGGGTCACCTGTCCTCTTTTCTAATGTATGCCCACCCCTCAAAAAAACAAAAAAAAAACAAACAAACAGATGTCCCAGTACGAAAGGCACTGATGTACGGAAGACCGAATTAGTGGAACCTAATAAAACACATTTGTAGAGCCAATAAATCTCAAGAAAAGCAACTGCACGTTAAAAGTGTCGCCATGAACTCATCCACGAGTCCGTGTGAGTTCGCCCTACATCTGTGTTACTTCAGTCACAATTCCGTAATTGAATATTTGCTGGTTCCACATGGATTTAAAGGTTGCATAAACAAATCAGGGAGCCCCGAACAAAGTCACAGACCGATAGGAACAACTTTCACCCTCCGTGACGTCAAGGCGATGCTAATCGACTCGGCTGACAGGGGTTAGAAAGAAAGAGACGACACTTTTCCATCTTTACAGCTCCTCGTGGGTAAGAAGTGTGTAAAAGCGAATATTTGAACAGAAGCTAATGATGAGACGCTACTTCTGAAGTTTATCCAGAATTTTTCTTGGAATGTATAGGCCCAACATTTGATTCGAGGTTGATTGTTCGTGTAATAATGAAACTAATAGTGTGTTACATCTGCTTAAAGTGTGGAAACATGGCAATTTGGTTGACAAACTGTGGTTGCAAAGTTACACTGACAGACGGAATCCGAACTTGAACAGCAGTGATGCACATTTGTAGATATATTAAGCTGGAAAGGAAATGCCTGAACAGAAAGAGTACCACGTACATCATGACCTCATTGGCACCACCCATCTCATTGGCACCACCCATCTCATTGACTCCACCCATTTCTTTTGTCCTACCTACATTAACACACGTTGGGTCAGGAAATGTAACATCAAGGAGAAGGTGGCGGCTCAGGGAGAACGTGTAACTTTACTGATCCTCTTTTTTTCTTCTCATTACATAGGAAAACGTTGTGTATGTGTGTGAGGTGAGGAGACAATTTTAATTTCCTCTAAGAAGTGAGGAAGATCCAAACCAAATCTTATGCGGTACAACTTCAAAGAGGAAATAAATATGCAAAAAAATTTCAATAAAGAAAAAACAATAAGAAAAACACTGCAGATATGCATGTCTGAATAACTGCACGTCACATGAACTCCCACAGAAATTGTACTATAGGGACCCTGTTCAACGGTTTCTAGATTCACCCATTTTACAACTTTTTGAAAGGTGTAAACAAGGTTATTTACAAACGACCTTCACCGGGGGGAGGTAATTGATACCCAGGAGGGGAAATTGGTTGTTAAAGAGGCTCATTGAGTTGTTTTGTGAAATTCACTCAATTTTTCTAAACAGGTCAAGTTTCCTTCACATACTAATGACAAACAGTCAAACTAAAAGGATCCCAAAGTTTTACATACGTTGGAACATTAATGAGTGAGTAACCAACGATTAAATTTGGTTTTTGAAACTTTGTGACCAGACATTTTCACATTAGTACATTCACATGCACACAATCAGAGCAAGTAACGGTCAAAAATTCGAAAAAAATGACAGTTTTCATATAACTATTGGATGTGAAACTTGATTAATTATGCTAATTGTGAGTATTGTCGTGCGTTTGTATACTTCAAAATCACCGCAATCTTTACTGATATCAACTCAATGAGCCCCTTTAAATTACAGGCTCACGTCTACATACAATTCGCGCACTGTTAAAGTTTGAACCGAACTGTTTCGCAAAAGGGCTTGTTGACTCCCGTGCTCCTTTGGACTTGGCACTTAACCTTTGTGACAAACTTTCCTTGTTGAGCGACCGGGATCATGCAATCAAGTTGGCAGATATAAAATAACAGTGATTCTGAAAATTCAGGATATCAAGAAAGCAATGTCATGGAATGTTATTGCCTCGTTCTAAGTGGTAGCTCCCTGGTTACAGTTACAATTGGCAACTTCTTCAGTTTAGATTACCCCTCACTGAATAGACCACATGACGCTAATGCAGGGATATCTTAGTAACCTAAGGAAAGTGCGGAGGTGCTGAGATGGGGTAACTTGTTGCAGCACACTTCTGTGGCGGGACTGCAGAACTTACAAAAACGCGGAAGACATCATTCTAATAGTTTATTGTTGAAAAATTTCTGTGTTCAATAGTCAGGCCATTTTAAATTTATAGTTCAATATTGTTAAAACGTGTAAAGGAGAAATTTAAACCAGAATGCACAAATGCATTGTGGTTTCGATGAATTAATTATCAGAAGGTTTCACGAATCTGACATATTGCATAAGGCAAGTAAGTGTAATGAGCTAGGTTATTGTAATATTACATTTATGTATCACATCACCAAATGAGATGTACAATGACATCCGCTGACCGCCTAAGTCGGTGAAAGATACTGTAGTATCCATCTGAACGTGCATAACTGCATACCACAGAGACATTTAAGAGCTTCATTCCATACCAAATGTAATGTGTGCAATAATCAAACGAGTGCAAGCTTCTCATCTTGAGATGTCGTGTCTAAAAGGTTATCACGACTTGACCTCTTTTGAGCTCAAATGACCTTTGACCCCCACGAAAAACATTAGACTATTTGTATTCAATAAAGTACCTCCATATACCAAAAAAACCAGATCTGTATAAGCTTCCTCTCTTGAGATCTTGTGTTTACAAGGTTTTCACTCATCGACCATTGTTATGACCCCAAATGACCTTTTAAATCCACCAACATCAATCGGGTCCTTGCACTACATACGAAACACTCACTTACCAAATATGGCATATGTGCAACTGTTCCCCTCCAGAGATATTGTGTTTACAAAGTTTTGACTACTTGATCCCTATTGACAACAAATGAGTGTTGACGTCAACCAAACTCAATAGGCTCCTTGTACTCAATAAGGTTTACCTACAAACCACGATCTAGACACGTTTCCTTACTCTTTGAGATAATGTGTTTATAATGTTTTCACTACTTGACTCATGTTGACCCCAAGTGACCTTTGACCTCCAACAAAAGCAAAAGGATTCTTGTACCTAATATGGTACACCTACATACCACAGTATGAGATCTGTATATGTTTCCCTTCTTGATATCTCGTTTTTACAAGGTTTGACTATTTGACCCTTGTTGACCCAAAATGATCTTGGATCTCCACAAAAAGCATGACGCTTCTTATATTTAGTATGGTATATCCACATACCAAATATGAGATCTGCATCATTCCATTAATGCGAACGAATTTTAATAGCAATGGAAATGGTAAATAGAAATATAGAAAATAGTAAAATAAACAGAATTTTCATCTAAAAATATACTTTTCGTACCCTACAAATTCTTAGCTACGATATAACATGCGTTTGCTGAAAATCGCGTTGTATAGTATCGTACAAGTTCTCACACTCTGCAAATTCTTTCCGATTGTTGTGTCGGATGGAAGCTTGTCGTTCGATATCAAAGAAAAATCGCAGGATGTGAGGCGGGCTTTAGATACGGTAAAGTGTCTCCTAAAATATGTATACTGTAAGCAGTCCCATCATACAGCAGCTAGAAACATCAGTTATTTTGTCAGTTTCACATCTGTTAGAACATTTTCAGTAATTTTGTTTTGCAAGTTATGTATCTTCCATTCATCGCTGCATTTTGTATTGAATTGCGCTGAGATTTTCAGCTACAGGAAAGCAAACTAACCTAATGATTCCCGCTCTAGGGGGAATAAAATAAAACGAATCTTTTATCTGAACCTGAGAATGTTCATTACTGAAAATTGGAATTTGATGACCCGAAGAAAATTGAAGAAAAGTTTAATTGACCGATACTTTTCTTATTCTTTAAATGCACCAAAAAATGTTTCTTTTCCTTGAATTTGGCACTTTTTTATGTAAAAACATTGTTGTAAAGGTGACCTGGTCGTTTTATTTCATGTGAGGTCCCTCTTTTTTTTTCTTTTATAACTCCCAGCTGCTAATGCCATAAGTTTACGGTTACTCTTTGCAAGTAGCAATAACATATCGGTGTGCAATTTACAAAGCTTTGCTAACTTAATATTATTGGTCGCTGTGCACGAATACGTGCAAATAAGTAACATGTATTACTATACCAACATGTGCTTAGAGTTGTGAAGACTGACGTCACATGTGAGATATTCATAAGAGCACCAATCACCTTTAAAGTTAAGATCACAAACACTTGTTCCTTAGATCTTCTTTTTTTTTTTGTCCTGTCACAGATTGAAAATGTGTACCGACCAACTTTTAGAAGATTTTATAATGATTCAACACGAGATGGGTCATATACAGTATTTTATGCAGTACAAGGACCTGTCACTACCTCTTCGTACCAGCCCGAATCCAGCATTCCATGAAGCTATAGGCGACACGATACTTCTTTCGACCATGACTAGTGAACACTTATACTCCATAGGTCTGTTGGATGAACCACCGATAGAATCTCATGGTAAGGGTTTGACGTCACAAAGCTGAAAACAGAAAAAAAAAAATAAGAAATTTTGAAGCAGTGCGTTGCGATATTTGCCTTGTATTCTCGTTCTTCTTCTTATATTCTTGATATTTTCGTATCAGGCAAACAAAACTCGTTATGTATTTTATTTACCCAGCTTTCAAATACAGTTTGCTTCATTTTTCTCAGTATACCCTATTTGTTTCATATAATGTACTCTCATATTATGGAATGTTGTTCCATATTATGGAATATAATATGGCATATTATGATATATAGTCAAATGCCATGGAAAGTAATACCACCTACGGGACATAGTCCCATATTATGGAACATAGTCCGATACTATAGAACACAGTTTCATATTGTAATCAGCTACAGTCCCATATTATGGGATGTAGCTCCATATTATGGAATATCATTATGGAATATAGACTAACATAATACTGAGCACTCCCATATAATGGAATATAGTTGTATGTAGCATCATATTATGAAATATAGTTCCATATTATAAAATATGGCATCACATGGAATATTGTCCCATGTTGTTAAGTGCAGTCTCATATTACGGAATACAGGTCCCATATTTTCGAATATAATCCCATATTATGGAATATAGCCTACTGCCATATTATGAAATAGTAGTCTTATACCATGTAATACACTTTCATATTATGGAATATACAGTCATATCATGGAATGTATACCAGTCATACTATGGAATTTTATTATGGAATAAGTATGATACATGCATGGTATATTGTCCTCGGATAGTACAATATATAGACTATGGTCATATCATGGCGTGTAGTCTCGTATATTGCATAAAGTGTCATGAATGGAATGGGAGTGACAATGAAACTGCCCGGGATTCCTCTGGCAGTCAAGTTTATTGGTGTTTCGGAAAGTCGGGTTAATTATTTTTGCTGTGTGAAGTCTTGTTAATTATTGGTGTTGTGTGACGTCGGGGTAATTATTGGTGTTTGGCAAAGTCGGGGGTAATTATTGGTGTTGTGTGAAGTCGGGTTAAATAACTGTTTGTGTTGGATATTCATCATTAGATTTAAGTGATTGCTTATTTGCTTAAAAATCAGAAGGATCAGATTATGCTTGATCTTAAGTTTTCCTTTATTTTCAAACGTACATGAAAGTGACTTCTGAACGAAAATGACAGTAACTACTTTGAAAAAAAAAAACAAAAAAACAACGGAAACGGCATAAAAGGCATGTAAAGATAATTTATTGAAGGTATACGAGAGATAATTCTTGGGATAATAGTTCATTTGTTTATCGGTGTGTGTGTGTTTGTGTGTGAGTGATTTGTTTTGGTTATATCGGTTTGTTATTCTGAAGTTTTTATTGATGAAAAAAAATGTTTACATACATGTTTCCAGTGATTTAACGTATAGATTTAGTTCACTTTTGGTAATAGTGTTTGTAATTATTGCACTTCTGTTTTCCCCTTTTCCACTGCATTTGATACATAAAGACATTGTAACATGTATGTACATGTGCCATACAACTACCCCTGTCACTTTCATGTTTAACATGTCTGTTCATTGTTTGCCTTTACGTATCAGTTTATGCTGGAACAAAATGTGTTAAATCAAAAGCAGTAAAAAAGCGAAAATCATATTTTGAAATTAAGGGTTCGTATAGTATAAGCACCTGCATAATGAATATTCAGATATGCTCTGATATTTGTCTCCAGAGACTGAAATCAATTACTTGATGCAGATGGCCCTGGAAAATGTCGCCTTAATGCCTTTTGCCTACCTCGTGGACTTGTACAGGTGGAAGCTTTTCGACGGTAGTATTCCGATTGACACAATAAACAGAGATTGGTGGCGCTTGAGGTAAGAATATCTTAGAGTCCTATACAAAAAACCCTATATATATATATATATATATATATATATATATATATATATATATATATATATATATATATATATATTAGAATTTCTTAATGAAAGGAAACCGTTAAGATAAATCAGAGCCGTATGTAGAGAGAGTTTGGACAAATCGCATAGTTTGGACTCCATCAAATTAAGGGGCGCTCTGTCTTTTACAGTAACAACTGTTAGGAGGAGAGTTCCGGAAAATCGCAGACCCGTATTTCTAAACTTTTCTTTCCTGTCCGAGGTTGTCTAAGACTGTAGGTGTTCATCCAAGTTGTTAGATTTGTAGTCAGAAATAATACCACATCGATCTGACTAATATTCGGGAATGAGAAGGAAATACCAGTTTTCTACAGTGACCAGTCCCTTTAAAATGACCAGATGCAGTGCTTCGGTTTTCCCGTAAGGCCCTATAAGGCGGCGGAAAGACATGGAGAAACTAGAGTGAAAAGACTGACTTGAAAATAAAAAAAAATAAATACAAAGACTACAAAGAAATTAAATCTAAACGTTGCTATGTTTGTTAGGCTCCATATCCACGTCAATGATAGGCTAGCCGAGTGAGGTTTAACATTACACCATAAACTTCTGTAACTTGTCATCGGTTGTGCTATGGTAATTAACAAATCGATGTCAAGAAACTGAAATAATCATTTTTTTTACCAAAGAGGATACATTTCCATTCACTAAGATGACATGAGTTTTTATTTAATCAATACATTTCGGATCCACCTAATCTAGTTAAGTGTAACGTTAGTATTGAGTAATATCATATTGTTTGTGGGTTGTAACTTACATTTACCCCATGGCTAACAAGGCTAAATTCCATAACTTTATGACTATTTTTTGACCGACTGTTTTCAAAGAACATCAGAGGTCCACATTGATCTGAAGCCGGCAATTTCGTGTGTAAAACTTAAATCAGTTCTGAGTGTTTCAAACCATTTTTAGGCCTACCTACGTTAACCAAGAAATCAGAAGTTGCTATTTAACTTACAAGTTATTTTTCTAAGATAGAATGCACTCCAGGCTTAGGGTAGGTGTATTCTAGGCCAATTTGAGAGGTGTAAACGGTTTACAGGGAAGGGAGCATACTGAGTCAGCGTGTGCATAAGGTTAAGAACAACTGCTAAACTATCTTAGATCTAAATATTAGCCATGCACAAGGAGAAGATCTATTTCGTCAGCAATGTCGGTTAGCAATAACTAGTCCATGTTCTTGCAAAAAGGAAAGTGTTAATGACACATTAAAGGGATTGATCACTGAAGAAAATCGATATTTTAGACAAAAATATGACTATTTTCATCTACTTACGTGGAAAATTCATATCTCAATGGCATGTTCCGTTCAAAAAGTTATAAATTAATAAAGACTTTTTTCAATATGTTACATGCATTATGTGAACTTTGTGATGTCACCCAGGCAGAACGACTGGAATATCTTTTGTTATTTCTTTACAATCGTGACTGTCATAAAATAAAAAAAAACATTGCAATTTTTTGAGAGACCTGAAATTGATTTCCACAATATGTTAAGGTATATCTACATTACACCCAATTTACAATCTACGCTCTAGTTATGAAAGAAGGGTTCAAAACAGATCAGAGTTGGTGTGTGAGGAGGAGGGTTGCGTTTGGACCAGGTCAAAGGTCATCTGAGGTCGCCAGTAGGTAGAATGTAGACCAACAATGTTTGCAGTATCTCAGAATTCAGATGTTGCACGCGCTTTAAATTTGGACAATGTTCGTAGATTCTGAATATGTATGATTCGGACAAGGGCTGAAAAAGTATTCTTTACTTTTAGGTCTCTATCAGAAAGATGTGTCAGACAAACTGTCGTTCCAATTATAACATATTGTCCCCTTTATTGTTTCTAAAATACTGGTATTCATAGGGATATGTGGACGATGACGTCATAGATAGAGATAAACAGGGTCAAACATAACTCACACAAATTTAAACACGAACACGAAGAAAAGCTGATGTAACTGAAGACAGAGGACAATTGATATTATATCAGTAACGAATAAAAAAACGTTTTTTGAAGATGAATGGGTCTTGCATGGTGAAATAATTTGCATCAGGCTGTTAAATCGATTATAAGTAGTCTAATATTAAAATCGCTAGAAAACATTTATCAAATATTGCTTATATTGCTTTACATTGTTGATCACTTTCATCTTCATAAAGGACGTTGTAAAGTGTAAAGTGAAACATAACCCCCCCCCCCCCCATTTATAAAAGCAATAGATGAACAAGACAGTGTGGGAGAAGTATACAAGTGAAAAAGTGACAGCGTTGTGGGAGTTGGTGCAATGAAAGATTTTGCAAAGAAATCCTTAATAAATATGCCAAATAAGAAAAAGGTATATCTGAGAGTGCATTCTTTTCAATTGGACTGGCAGTCATTGTGTACGATACGTACGCACTCGATTATATTGTAACAAGGACACGGTAACGTTAATTAATTAGGTACGTGTTTCACATTGTTTTTTCTTTCTTTCTCCATTACCCAATTAGACTAGAATTAGAAGGTATTTCTCCGCCCATAGAGAGAGGGGAAGATTATTTGGATGCAGCTTCTTTCTTCCATGTTGCCTACGACGTCCCTCACATCAGGTAAGGATTAAGCAATAAAAATTTACCGCCGTAGTTCACTTGTGAACTTCACCTAATTATACCGCGACTATTGCTGCAGCCTGTAATTAAATGCGCCAAAATGGGTCTCCTATATGTGATCCATTGAAGACTTTTTTATTTCTTCTTGCTCTTTGTTTTTAATAGTTGTATTTATTTCTACAGAAACTTATGGTGGTGAACGCATACGTCATCAGCAAATGTAGAATCTTCTGAAAGACAAACTTCAACCAGGGCACTAATAAGTAAACCTCCCACTGATATTGCTGTATAGCCTAACCGTTGAATGTGGTACAAGAAAATAAGTGTGTTGTGTGCGCTAGCAGTTGTGTGCGCGTGATTTGGTATCTGAAAAGTCATTACTGAATGTTGAAGGTAATTCCTAATTCATAATTTGATTTTCCATTTTTGTATTATTTCAATGTGGCTGTGAGGTGCTGGTGTCTTTGGGACATTCGATCCTGATTTTGAAAAAAAAAAAAAAAAAACACTTGAACTTATTGAATAGAGCAATGCGGACGAGAGAGTATCACCTTATGCTCATGTTACTATAACCTTTATAACAAAGACATTTTTTTTACAATGGGGTGGGTAGGCCCAAAAGCTGACACAGCGGCAATGGTGGATTGGGGTAAAACTTTATATCTCCTCACTGCATGGGGAATACTTCCGCAATCCTGTGCTAAGAGTGCTAACAAAATATATCCAAGGACAGAGAAAGGCACAGTCTGAAAATTGTGACACTGAACAGATTATGAGGGGTCGAATGCACCGTAGCATCTATGTATTGGAGGCAACTTGACATTAGCCCATGCCTATGACGTCAGCCCATATCTATTCTCGACCCTTATTGTACACTTCCATATGTGTCAATACAGTGCCTGTACATTTCTGGTGCATATACTTTGTGTGACATCGACGCTGGCAAGGCTCATCATGTATCGTCTTGCTATACATATAATTTGCATACAATTTGCATCTGCCGGAGACATTCTGGTGCAAAGGCAAGCAGATGCGTTCGAAGTTTTCGGAAGAAAAAAAAAAGAGCGGTTTTATCTCGTGAGAGGTTCTCCTTAAATCAGCCATATATATACGGCAGATGATCACAACACGACGAACTGCTGACCAATTTACATAATACGGCAGATGTCTTATTACATTATCACTGTGGACACTTGAGGTACATCATCATTAAAGCAGCATACAAGCTTAATGCCGGCAAGACCCATGAATAACAACTTAAAGGGGAAATCAGGGTTTGACTGAGAAAATTCACCTTTTGTTGATTTTTCTTTCTAAACTGATTGTTCAACGAAATAAAGAGACGTTGGGGAGGTGTTTGAAGGAGAAGAAACGGTAATTATTGCGTTAATGACTGATGAATGAGAACTCTTTAATATTTGTCGGGTGCAAAAAATAAACGTTCATGTAGGCCTACAAGACACCACAGCCTCCTCTATACGATGACCAATCACAGGGTAAGACTGAGATGACGTTATATGAATAAACATAACCGAATGCTTACGGTTCCCATGCTGTTCGTACATTGCGCAATGCTAAGTAAGCAAGAGTGTAGTGATAGTTGATGATACATACAGGCTACAGCACACGTAGGCTACGTATGAAACTTTTCAGCATCAAACTGTGTAGTGCCCACTGCACTTATCTTCTAATTTCAGTAGCCAGATACACTTAGTAGCGAATTCTTCCATTACATGTCAAACATATTTTCAGTGTTCTTGTTCTTCCTCTTCTTGTTGTATGTTTTTTTTTTATCTTTTTAAGATTATAAAGTGTTAGATCAATGGACCGTGCGTATGAAAGGTCAACATATGTTACTACCATTAGAAGTTCGCACAAAAAGTACAGTTAAATTGCTTAAATGACGTGATCTGACCTGTATTTCTCCTAGCTTTAGTGTCTGTGAAGAGACATTATCTGATAAAAACTGCAATGTAGGGGAAACAGTTGACACAATATAAAGATGGGAAAGTTACAGAAAATGCGAATAAATAATACGAATAAATATCGTAGATTAACAATTCTCTGTTTTTTTTTTTTCTTTAGTTGTTACCATACACAGCCCTGCAGACTGTAAACACAACAGAGCACACAAGAGGATATTTCAACACAATTACACGTTGGGTATACATGCTAATAACTTTGAGTTATTCAACTACCAAACTGCAACCAAAACAGTTTTGTAATCAAAATCGTTTAGGAAGGGAGTTTGGGACGACTTTGCATTACTGTTTCTCATTTTCATTTTCCCCTTCCATCCCCCTCCCCTTCCATCCCCTCCCCTGCATTGTATAACGGTCATACAGTGTATCGATCTACAAAGGGTAGTCCGTATTGATTTTTGATGCTATTAAACCTACACGTAGCTTGTCCGCTCACTTCCAGAGCGCTTGCAGTTTTCATACTTGTGTAAAATGAGTAACTTATCTTACAACCATGCTGTCGCCGAGGTTTTATGCATTATTTTGATGTTTCAGTTTGTTTGTTTGATCCCAATTAAATATCCAATGCCTTCCCACAATCATGTAAATACACCAATGTTGAATTGGTTGATTGTACATGGCCGGAGGCACATGATTTTCAAACTTTAAAAATGGAAATCAAAAGCCCATTGGGAAATTACGAGATACCATTTAAGATACCATTCACCGGCAGTCCGACATCCTTTGGGAAAACAGAATTAATGAAAGCCATAAATAACTTCGTACATACCATGAGTGAAGAACATATGTTATATCTGTTATTATATGAAACACATCATCATTCACACTGTGGCAGGTTCGATGAACCATGGATAACGAGGAGAACAGGGGGTGTGTTATTGTTCGGTAATTTATTTTGTCAAATTAAAAAAAAAATGCGGATTCCGAAACCTGAAACAACGGTTTTCCAGTGTTGCCAGCCAAAAATACCCTCTTGGTACACACGGCAACGGTATTCAGGGACGACAATGAACTGCCGAACAAACAGCATCGTCATAAACTAACATAATTAGCTGTGCGAACACAAGGCATCTTCTAGGGTAGTCTACGGGTACAGTGAACACTCAGTGTACCCATTGCAGCTGCATGGAACACTGAGTCGCAATATAAAAGGTTGCCAAGTGGCTGCCATCTCGTTTAGTTGTCTAAACATTCGTAGATGCTCCATGGTCTAAATAAACGTGCGGTACGGTACCCATAAATTGCACCCTTGTCTTTCCATGTATACTGGGTAGCAAACGGTCCTTCCAATTCTTCTGTACAATGCTTTTTAACAACGGAACACACCACAGTATCAGACGAGTTTCCGCCATTTTGAAAACATGCATTACCGATACATCGATCCGAATAAATGAGCCTTTAGGGGGTAAAGTGCCACAAACGGGTGAGTTTACAATAAATGACCCGCACCAACATACAGGATCGATGAGTGTTACACATACATTTGAGATAACTCCTCCTAAATCCTAATGGTCCATATAGGTCAACTGACCGTGCGATGTGAATAGTGCGATGTGGATATTCTTGGCACTGATAGTGTAAGGTTTATAGTCATCTACTGGCTATAAACTACGTCTTGGTTAATTAAATTATGAATAAAAACAAAAAACCCGTACACAATAGGCCCACGACCGATGAATTATTCTCTACAATTGATGCCACGATGTGTCACGAGTGTGTCAAATGGGCTTTGAAATACCACTTTCACATTTGAGTGGTTTGGAGTAGTTGAGTTCTAATCATGCTTAAAGAGATCAATAACATTTAATTTCCTTATATTCAGATAATCTCCACGGAATAAATTCACAATTTACCAGAACAATGTTACATTTTCAATCTGAAGTTTTGGAGAACTTCACATGTGCCACGTCCTTAGTCACATGTACGCACACGCAGACGCACGCACACACACCCACACACATTCACAAAGCATAGCATTCAATAAAATGTTTTACTCCTCATACTCGTTTGTTTTATTTAAGTGTTTGCTATCTTTAGTTGTTTATTTTTTACTGGACGAATCGCTCCTTATTCTTTACCTTCTTTATCCTTTACCTCATTTTTTTTTCTACTCTCTTTTATACCTCTTTCATTCAGATCAAAAGTCAATTTCAGACATTCCGAGAAATTTCTAACAATACTGAGTGAATAGTTCGTTCATCTTTAAACTTGATGGTGGAGTAAATCCAGTATCCGACTAGTCTGAATGTAGTATTGATTATTCTCCGATACCTCACTGACAGGTACTTCTTCAGCCGTGTCTTGACTTTCCAATTTCACAAGGCTCTGTGCGATGAATCTCAACACGAGGGGCCCTTACATAAGTGCGATATTTACGGTTCGATAGAAGCTGGGAGACTATTCAGGTAAGGGAATAAAATCGCGCCATTACCATGCAGTACAGAAATGCTTTCCGGAAACTTTGTCCTCTCTTGTTGATAACGATGTGTCCTCACGACACTCTGCTAAAGTAATTCCCCAGTAACTGTATTAACGTGCGTATATGGCCAGTGTTGTGTGTGGGAACAAGTGGGGGGGGGGGTGGGATCCCACAGTTTCGAGAAATGAGCCATGTGTGATTTTTTGGGGGGCAGGTAATTTGAATAAACACATTGTCAATTACACAGGTCTATTTTAGAAAGATAAGTGTTCAACCTCATACTCGCTCAAACGTGAGAGCAGTATAATGTTATAGACACTGTGACAATTGCGGTAACTATCCATCTTCATATCTTTAATTGCACAGTTACGAATGAAACATTTCGTTTAACCAAAATAAAGAAATCTATAATTAAATTAAAAACTTATATAATAATTGATCTACAATAACTATAAATCAGTAATGATATCAAAAACCTAGGGTGACTTTTGTCTCGTTTTTTTTTTAATGCAAATCTCATTTATCCACTTACCTTACGTTATTATTGCAACAACTGTATATCTTTAATTCTCTCACAGCAAGATGTTAAGTGCTGGTGGGAGCCATCCATGGGACGAGACTCTAGAAATCATCACCGGAGAGAGAGAGATGAGCCTCGAACCTTTCCTCGAATATTTCAAACCTTTGGAAGACTGGCTCATCGCCGAGAACGAGAAAAACGGAGATGTCGTTGGGTGGGGGGTGGAAGATGACGGTAAAACATTTTAATTTCATCCACAAAATATTGTTAACAAAACTGTGAATGCACTAGATATGTTGAGCACACTCATTTCTCAAGATATTGCTGTGGGGAGGGGGTTGGTTACTATGGAAACGCTTGTTATAAGCATGGGCGTTACCAGGATCTAATGATGGGGGAGGGGCACGTATTGCCATACTTCTATGAGAGGACAACTTTTTAAGCGAGGCACCACCATCCTTGAGGTGGAGCGTGCGAAAACATTTTTGGCCGAAAACATCTCCCAGATCACCGGTAATAGCACGGCACTGCTAGGGGGAAAAAGTTATGACCGGATGTCGATCGCCCCACTCGCACTTTCAGTAACAAATCAAACCCCATGAACATTGTTACTGTGCACATTTACGAATCTCTGGTAATACATTACAGGCAGAATCCTCCTACGGTTGAGGGGTGAAAATGCCTAAAATTGAACAATCTCTTACAGTTGGGGGAATAGATATCTTCAAAAGGAGCACTGCGAAAAATATGCGTGGAATAATATCAGTGGTCTTTGTTCTGTCAAAGGGGGATGCTTCTAGAATTCAGGGGGCGGGGGGGGGGGGGGGAATATCTCCTCACCCGGCTTCGCCTGGCTACAAAATTTGAAAGGTACATTCATCTGATCGTCGGCTATGTGAGTATTGCGGCTACGCTGAAGTATACTGAATGATCGGTGGCGCTCTTAAAGTGTCCTTGAAATGCTGACTATTCTTTAAAATGTGCCATAATACTAAAGCTATCAGCCACATTTCAGTATTTTATAATGGCTCCTGATTGCAGATTAATTCACACGGACTGCTCGAAACTTAATTTGATGTCTTCTGTATTACGCAATGCCAGTATTGTTTTCTTCTCTACAAACTGCAAATGTAGTAACCGGACGCAATGTGTTAATGTGTTCATATAGTAGCTTATAATGACATCCATAGCAGAAAAATTACACGTAAAGATTGTAATATTGTACTACTGACTGAACCTGATCAGGTAAATAAACAAGGACGCTATCCATATTTACCCGACGATCGGGTAAATAGCCATTCCGGGGTAACGTCTGGTTCGGGAAATTGAAGGGGAATAAGGGGGTTGGGGGGTTATGGATAGACCAGGGAGTTGTTACAACTCCCTGGATAGACAAGGAGCTATCGACTGGGATGGATTAAGGTGAGCGCGCGGCGAACCTCGGGGACGTAAACAAAAATTGTCAGAGAGCTGCAAACATATTTGTCTTCAAAAATTCTTATTAAAAAATATATACATATGCTACACATTGTCTCTTTTTTACGTTTCTCCTATTTCTTTTTTTTAGCGGGGAAACTATATCGGGTGCAAAATGTTTCACGTCTGTATTAAAAACAATATCATTCCGTCAAAAAGCTAGATAACAAGATGACATTTAATGGAAGTCCCCCTTAAAGATGCAACGATGTGATCTATAAGTGTTGCTCCTACGTGTGATGATGTCCTAAGTCACTGATAACAATTTTCTTCTTGTAAGGTGTAATATTTCAGTGTAATCAGACCAGTGGTAGGACAGAGTAAGTGGGGTGGGGAAAATAAGACGATACCATTAGCGAAAATAGGGATTTCAAGTGGATCCCACTGGTAGTATTCATTGCAAGCAGGGAGCATGACAACCAGGGTGCAGAAAGGGCTGGGATATTTAGCATCTGGTTTAAATGGGTCTATGTTGAACTGTCTGAGCAATTATAGGACAGGAAGTGCCAACCACCTTAACTCCTCCCTTGAAAAAAAGAAAAAAGAAAAATGGAGAACTTACGATAGTAAAGAAAAAAGAAAATAACCTACAAAAGTGTTGAAAGTAATCATTGGATATTGTCCATATTAAAGCTCGTGGTAGTTACCACGTTGACAAAAGTTTGTTTCTATCCATGTCGCTGACTAGATAGGTAGTATGAAGAGAAGGATAACAGAGGGTGGACTTACAACCTCCACGAAGTTCAAAGGTATCAATGTACGTTGGTCTCATCATTCAAATGGTTGGTCACCCCGGCCTGCATTGCGCAAACTCGTATAACCATCATGCTAACCTCATGATCTCAACAAAATGTTTACAATCGGGCCTAGAAGCTCAGTTTAGTTTTCGAACAGGTACGAACGTGGAGTCCCATTCTCTCACGACATCTGTTTACAAATTAAATGGTGAATTAATTAGTCAGTTAATATCACATTTAATGTAAGTCACGTGTTCCTCAAGATTTGCACTTGAGATTGATGGCGACATATAAAGGGCCAACCCATCTTCACCACATTAATTACAAGTCCCCCGTGACAAGGCCCCATTCTTATCCAGTCTTCATTACTTACAAGTTATTCCTTTTTACCAATACCACTGGCTATCAAATGACGCACTGACATTATCAGAGCCACTAAGGGAGGGGAAAGGGTGTTTTTCACCTTTGGGCGTTGAACCTCAAATTTCTAGATGTGCGGTGTCCTTTTTGACAAAAGTGCTATTACTGATGTTGTATTTATACACGAAATAACATTTTTTTTTCAGAGTACCACTTTCCAGGGTGGTACAATTTTCACAACCCCACACCCCCCTCAAAAAAAGAATAAATGTAAGAGAGTTGGACTCCGGCACTGATTATAGATTATTATGTTTCATTATGTTGAAAATATCGTTTTTTCTTTACCTTGCGACAGGAACACCGTCTTCAGCCACCTTGACGACCATTGGTAGCTTCCTCTGTCTCCTGATCAACGTTGCCATGGCGATTGTAATACCACAGTGATCGGCGAACAAAAAAAAAAAAGAGAGGAGGCAGCATTGCTCAAAGAGGTTGGACGAATTTGTCATCAACCTGGGTGTCAAGTTGCTTGTTTGTAGCAGCTTCAAATGTTAACGAGGTTTCGATCCCTTTCCTGGGAAGTTCCGGTCCATGCACGTGCGACTTCATACCGTCACGACTATAGCATGAAGAGTGGGACTTTATATACAGTTTCCTCTATGTATCCAATATGGTAATTTCCTCACCGTAGATGAGGGACTTACCCGAAAGCTGCCATGTGTTTTTTGTAATATCTGCAAATTTATATGCAGAATGCCACACTCACTGGAAGACGTCCATACGTGTGTGGAATATGAAAATCAATCCTTTTTCATTACTTAGAAATGCATGCTGATGTTATCATATCATTTACCTCGACTTAAATATATTACGGTAAGTACAGATTACATTTTTTTTCGTACATTTATAATTATTGTGAGAATAGATAGTACTGTAAAAATACTTCATACAGGAGAAAAAGAAAGTATTTTTGTAGACTCATTGAATTAATGATACATTGGAGTTCCCTGTCTATCGATTGTGTAGCTGTTGTCTATCTTTCATGACAGAAGTATATGAATTTGAGAAATCGAAAAGTAAGTTATTTAAGAAAAATATGTTCCATTTTTCAAAGCCTATATTTGATGTTCTCTGGTTCAATTAGTTCTGTGCTGTACCTTGCCGATAGCAGATAATGATTTGAAGCAGAAGAACGACTGGAAGACCATTCGGAGACTAGAAATAACTGGAAGAAGAAAAAAAAAAGAAAAGGCGTGATTGAAAATGGAAATGGATGTTTCATATAAGGGCCTAAATGATTCGCTATTCTAAAATAAAAGGATAGAAAAGCTTGCTCTGTTAAAAAAAAAGATATAAACTTGAACGCCACATCTTTAAGGAGATTTCAGAAAGTAACTGTGCTAGTATTGCATATGACAGTTTGTTAGGTCACATTTCATCTTATAGAAGGTTTGAAGTGGTTTTTGTAAGTTGCATGGTTAAAAGTTAAAACATTGCTTTAAAATTCACTGACATAGAAAACTCCCTCTTATAGTCAGGACCACTAGATTGATTTTCGAAGAATGGGCTCCATGTTCTGATGGCATTTTGTACTGCTACATTCCCTGGGAAAATCAAATCTCACCACGGGACACGCAATCTACTCCCTCTCTTTCCAAGGTGGACTGATCACGTAATACTCAGGTTAAAGTTTTCTCCGTATGACCTTGAACGGTGCTCAGAAATTAGTCACCACAGGCGACCTTTGCATTGCAGTCTTTGGGCGCATTAAAGGGCAATTCCGGGCAAGTATTATGTCTTTTCACTTATTTAAGCAATTTCAAACAATTTTCGTTCACATTCATGACGTTTTGAAATGATCTTCTCATAGATAACACAATATGAACAAACTTCCAGCCCGACAGAGTTTCTAACACTATGCATAGAAACGAAGGGTGCGGCCATTATGATGTAATTGATCGTGTTCTCTGTGATTTGTGACGTAGTCGACGCCCAGCTCTGATTCACGGCGATAAACCTGATTGGCCTAAGTAATTAATAAAGAACATACTGTGGCTGTCACGAGATTGAATGGCTCAATTGAACAAATAAGGAGAGGAATTTCTCATAAAAAGACCACATTACACCGCTTAGGAGGCCGTTGGTAACAAAAACTCGAAGATAAGGAAAACTGGAAAACGTGATCTGTAACAGGTACGAAGTGTTCAGAAGTAATCCTTTCCAAGACAGGGCAATAAGTCATCTAATTACTCATTATGTAGAGCAATCAAGTTAGTTATCTTGTTTTGTACATATTGTGTTGTCTATGAGAAGATGATTTCAAAACGTCAAGACTATGAACGAAAATGGTTTGAAATTGCTTCCGAAATCCCCCTTTTAAGTTTATTTTGACGTCACCTTCTACTTAGCTCAGGCTAATCTCGCTTCTTGAGTGACATGTTACTTCTTGTGCACATCTTCAACATTCGAAGTCAAATCTGTTCAACATAGGATTGACTGCTGCATACACTTATTATCTATAGAATATTAACATCTACACTAATATTAAATGTATATATTCAATTTTGTATGGCGTTATTACAAATGATTATTAACTAATTATTAACATTTGCATAGATTAATTGAAAAAAAAAATGTTTGTTCCAAAGTTTTGAAAGGAATAATCATGATGACATATAACCCTGGTTTCAGCGGCTCCTTATTTAGATTTATCTAGTTCAGGAATGACCCTGCCCCCTCTCTTTCCTTGGGGTTGAGAAAGGTGCGCTAGTCCAATTTGGTGGGGGCATGAATTTGAGGGTCGGGAGGATTTCCGGCAAATAAGTGTAAGAAAGATCCCATCTACAGACCTGATCTTGCAACATCATACCATCCGTCACGGTGTAATAGATGTAACGCAAAGGGTCAGACATCGTCAGACAGGTCTGATGTCTAGCTGGGTGCATGTTCACATTCATATTCAACATAAATAAAAACCAAAAAACAAAACAAGAGGGCAATCCACAGAGTTGCTTATCTCATCGCCAACATGCATTGATTTCAACACAGGGCCTGCACATGGGGATTTGTAATAGCTTACTGCAACCAAATCTCACAGAGACCTACTTCCGGGCACTGTATTATAACCAAATTGTCGTCAAGCATAAAATAATGGTAAGCAGAAGAACGGAATATAATATTTCGGTACTAATTTAGAATCAGTGACCGGAAGTGACGTACTTTTCCTAAAATCCTTGTTTTTCGCATAATTTCACCCTGAACTTTACCCTAACTCTCAGTTTTTTACCTTGATTGGTGGTTATTTAGGTTAAATCTAGGCCTGAATAGCTTTTTACACCTTTAACTTGGTTTATTCTCATCAAATACTTAATCCTAACCATCATCAATAAACTTGACTGGTGGTCCCTGATCGTAAAGCAGAGCCAGTATTTCAATACTGATATCCACTGTAAGGTACCAAACTTAAGCCTATAGTCTGGTGCTCAAGTAACGGTAACAATAACGCTTCAACAGTATCTGTGCATATTACACTACATAACACAATTACAACATTGAGTTATTTCAGGAAGGGTTAGGCTTAGTGGTTGGGGGTAGGATGAAAGAGCATCCCTCTATGGGTTTATTTGCAAATTAGCCTCCTACTTACCTGTATAGGACCTGGTTCCGCTAAACTTACTCTTTGACTTAAAAATAATGTTCTCATAATTGGCAGGGATGTTGAAAGACATTAAACACATGGGCCAGTTCACTGGATTTACATTTATAGTAATATTATGTTGAACAATGTGTTCTCAGGTAACTCGTAGCAAAGCCTTAGGTAAATAGTTCTCAAGATATTCTGGAAATACAAATTTTGGGGCAAAACTGACTTTTTTCCTCAAAAATCAGCAAATTTCACTCTCTTTACTATAAAAGTGATATACCTTGAATACTACATTCTCAGATAAGTTCTTGCAAAATTTTTGATTAAATGCTCAAATACTTCTCAAGATATATATACTCTAAATACCAAATTTTGGGACAAAATTGCCTTTTTTCTCAAAAGTCAGCAAATTTGACTCAATTTACCATACAACCAATACATCCTGGACATATTGACACACTCACACACCATTCCCAATATGAGAGGCATTATTATCGGACAAAAATTTTCACTGGGACAACTGATGGTGGCTTCCCTCTTATATAGTTTCCTGTCTGCCTCCCTTCTCAAGTCTTGGTGCCAAGCTGATGCCCAGGTTAGGGCAGTGCATCAAAGCTCTTTTCGGGAAGGGCAGTAATCCCCCTTTGGTCTAATCACTTGAAAGTCCTCTCCCCTTTTTCTTTTTCTTCCTTCTTTTTTGTCCTTAGGAAGTCTATGATCAGAGATGACGTCATGGTGTTATCTAGGTAATAGGTATCATCGTACTAGTATCAAGTAATTTGATAACCATCAGTGACCTACTTGTACTTTGTTTCTTCTCAGTGTATCCGATTAGACATTAACATCCAATTAGAGATTGCCCCGGATCGATCCTTTCTCACCTGCACGCCTGATATGAAAAATTTGGTCATTATTTCTTTAATGTTTTTTTTTTCTACTTCACAGTTACTTTTTTTCACCGACATAAATGTAACAGTTTCTCCTTGTCATTTTTCTTGCAAGTAATTTATTATTTGATTCATGTCACTCTGTAAATAGAGAATGTTTTTAGAGACCCAATTCAAAGTCTCCTATTTCACAAAGAATTCCAAGTTTTCTCATGCATGGGGTTTGTGTAAAGGATGAGATTATCATGCATGCCATTACCATGCAATTTCATGCCATTGACATCCCATGTACAATTATGTACTGTTCTAATGTGGGTTTTTAGTTGCTTCATTCCACCCCCCCCCCCCCCCCTTCCTTCACGCCCTGTAAAGAAAACTGCCCCTGAATTATCGATCAACTGTTTAAAAGATATGCACCCTACACTCTGAAAAGAAAAGATAAAATCAAATTGAAAGGAAATCGTATCAGAGGGAGACTGATTAAATAATTTAATCAATTAATTTAACAGATGTGTTACATAAATGATACTAAAGAACTGTCCAGTACTGTCAATCTTTGACAAGCGATAATACAGCAGAACACGACATGGAATGAGAGTGAGATTTTATAATGATTTAATAACAATATAACAATAATATTTCGGAGTTCAAGAGATACCATACCATAATTTCGGGAATTTCGGCCTCTTTACGGTAATAGAAGGCGCCCTACCTAAACATCTTTGGGAAAAATATCAACCTTCATCGACCGAGCTGAAACAGATGTTATGAAATATTGTCAGTACACCAGAGGACGGTTTTTGTGACTGAATCAGTACGTTGACCTATTGTGTACCTATGGCCTAGTTCGTGTTGTCCAAATCTGGATGAAAATGATTATAGGTCTGTAAGGTTTTTCTCTGGATTGGTAAAATTTTATCTTTTTGTTAAGCTTATCAAGTCCGTCTGATTTATGTATACAACATAAAAATGTTCTGAGCTTCAAGGTACAACGTCTGAGTTATTAAAAAGGCGAGTGTAACTACAAGTCAATTCTTCAAAGTCATGTTCAGCCATTGTACTTTACCACCTACAGTATTTAGCTGGAATTGGATTACCAAGAGCGATATGTAATCGCTGTGTAACGCTCTACTTTGAATGAACAAAAAAATAATACAACAATCCTTTCAAGATTCAGTGGAACCTTTCACAAAAACTCTTGCTTGATTTCAATAAACTAGAACTGACTTGTACCAATATCAATAAACAAATAAACAAATATCAAGTGTAATTTACCATGCCTTTATTCTGCACAGAACGTCCTTCCTCCAAGGCAATATTCGTACCACAAATTAAGTAACCCACAAGGTTGCATTTGTACTGTTAGCCATATTACAAGGGTTCCCTGCATTATGTAGACATTCAAATGCCTGTGCTGGATAAACGGACATGAATTCATTAAATACAAGTCAGTAAGTAATAAGTAAGATAAATACAACTTTCCTTCGTGGAACCTTGAATCCACACGCCGTACATCTCACCAACCCAAATACAACTCAATGCAACTCAAAATATTATGAAAAGCGGAAATTATACCCAAAATAATTGTAAGTTGAACTTTTTTTAACGTCTTGGCTAACTTTTCCCTGTAATAAAATATAATACGATAAACAACTGTCATGAACAATAAAGGCGTCGTGATTTCTATGGCAACATCCACGTAGCTATTGTATCTATATAATTTGTAGCGAACTACTCTTAAATCCAAGACAACAAAGACTAAGCAATCAAATCGACCGCAGAGCATGCAGAACAAATAAAATGAAGACTCACCATTGCCAAGGCAATTGGAAATGAGTACCTTGTAACAAAAATGGCGGACAATGTGCTAACGTTCTGTATCAGTGCAATGTACTATTTAACATGCACTGTATCAGTAAACGATGAGGCTCCGTGCTTATTGTCTCATCATATCACATAAAGATTTTCCGCAAGAAAAGAAAATGCTTCTTACACAACTTGTTGATCTTTGTTACAATAGCTTCTAACAGTTAAAAGAGGCTTAAGCTACCTGCATTTGGCAGACAAGAGTGCTCAACGTTTACTGAGCTTAACATTCATAGGCATCATAGAAGAGGGAGCTGTTGCAACGTAAATGACCTTTACATCCTCCTTAGAGAAAGTTGCTGACAGATCCTTTTCAAAATCTTGGGTTAAATGTTATATTGTTTAATTAAGAGGTATTTAAGAGACTGGGTAGAACGAAACCAGTAAACTGTTGTAAAAGTACACACCGGACATGTGTGCATGGGTGTCATGTCAATGAGATTATGTTCAAACTTATGTTCAGTGTCATGATTAATCACATATTCTACATTGAGGTGTAATTACATGCAATCTCTTGTCCCGAAAGAGCCAATCAAACAGAACAGAGATTAATTGGGCGAAGAGCACTCCTTCGTAATACCTTGACACTTGAGTTAAGAACCCAGTTACCTAGCAACTGATTCACTAACTGGCAACATCTTAACCTGCAGTGTGGATGAAGCCTACAAGGCTTGGAAATGATACCCTGTAATTAGAGAGGCGCTAATCACAGCTTACAGAGCTCATTTTCTACTGTAGCTCTGTGGAGAGTAGAATTATTGGATGCATCATCAGATCAATATGATAACTATACTTTCGAGGTTTTAACTAGATATGAGGACGAGTGGCTTTGTGGAGTTGGGAGATGCGTTCTACAGTATGCTATAAAGTTTGTTTAAGGTAGTCCTACAGACGATGCTTGAATTACTGGAAAGAAGGATATTTAGCAAAATCGAAATTTCACTCTAGAGAGATGCAACTGTTTTACTATTTATTTTAGTCAAAATGAGGTGTACTAGCAGGGATGATGAAAGAGACAACCCCCTTTAACGTTCCTCACAGTAGCGACACCCCAGTGGTACCTCATGATGAAGTGATTTGGGGTACACAGAGTCGTGTAAAGTGAAACAAGTGACGTGTGTCTGTGAAACGTGGGTAAGTGTGTGCTTCTGGATGTCAGTGTGAGATTCTGAGATTTTAAAATAATGTATAAAATACCGAAAATGCAAATTTTCATCTAAACTTTCAGTACTAAATCCGCTTACATCATTCAAGCTAGCACATAGTCATTAGTTCAAATATCGTATATATGAGCATATATGATATGCTCATGATATGTTATTCCAGACTTTCCACGATAGGTCAAATACGGCTTTATTATAGGCACCTTCTCTGTGTGATTCTTAAATTAACCTCAGCAGGAAAGTGGAAAACAGAGGTTCAATGTTTATTTGTTGAATATTACGACAAAAGTATTTACATTACAAAGGCAGTTCGAGAAATTTGGCAAAATGTTCTCAAGGTTTTTTTTTTCCTTAGCCATCTGCCACTCCTTGTATTATATTATAACTTGTGTTGCAAGAACCTTATTAGAATATCGAACCTCCTTAATCATAAAATTAAATAGCAAGTAAGTAGATGCAGTCTTAATGTATGGTCTCAATGTACAGTGAAGAGGATTAATGCAGTGAATGAAATTTAAATAGCACGCCATCTTACCTAACCTTCTATACATCACTTTTGATTATTTTAATAATATCTCGTAGGTGAGGTAAGTTCAACTGTTTTGTACCACCCGCCCTTTGAAATCCTTCCGGTTAGTATGCTGTGAATATTTTTCGTCAGAAATAGGAATCATACCTTGATGTTTTACCGATTATGCTGCTGCTGTCTAGAGGAGATTTACATATGTCTCTGACACCAACACTTATCAGTGAGAAGAAATAACCATCCAATGCACTGATGTAGAAGTATTCAACGGGGATTCCAAGAGTTGATGATCGACTAGTCAAAGGAACTAACAGTCCGAGAATGTGATGGACATATTTCATTCAAGAGTATTTTAAGCAGGGCAAAAACGACTTGATTAAAGATAATACTTTCTGACCATCTATGTTGAGGCACCGGCGGTATTGCCCGCTTCTCTTTTTCTTTATTCATACCAAGTTGCCAGGTTGCCGGAAATGTTACCTCCCACGTCCATTTTCAACATACCCATCCCGGCTTTGACATTCACAAAGTTTGTTTGTAGGGATCAAGAAATTTGACGTGATCTCGGGGAAGCACTGGAGAAGCTAGAACTTTGTTTTCCACGGATTCCTGGGACATTAATAAGGAAGTCACGAGGGATCATTGAAACAAATGTTTTGATACAAAACTGAGGAAAACGAAGGAAAATAAGACATCCATTGAGCTTACATTGTAAACGTTCTAAGTTTTTTCCTTCACGAAATATTCTCCTTGTCTATGGTAACTCGATGGAAACAGGGTGTACCACACCAAACTGCACCCCGTCATCAGTATGAATTTGCTGACAAGTGAGCTCCAGTTACCTCGCATGTAACAGGCTTACACTTAAGTTGCAGAGAGAATTTGAAGGTTGTGTGACATGCTTCCATAAAGAGCTGCCTTCATGCAAACCTTACAAAGTAAAACCCTGAGTGACAATCCGTTGAAATTTTGTTTGTATCTATTACCGTTTTTGAGATATGTCTTTTCAAAGTTTGAAGAAAACGCAAAACAGATGACGTGAGTGTTGCACAGTGTCAGTTTTTCTTTTGTTAACCCAATTTGCCTCTTAATTACTTAATTACTGAGTTTCACATTGGTACGTGATATCTATATTTTTGAAGGAGAAAATACATGCTTCAAAAAAAAAAAGCCTCTGGGCATATAAAATTCTCAAATGACCGTGAAATAAAGGTTACATAAACAAAGGATTTACATAAGACATATTCCGGGAGTACCTCTCCTGACATCACAAATTTGCATGTTTATCAATGTTTATTCATGACACAGCTGTGAGACACTAATTTGCCTGTAAATTTGTCAATTGTTAACTGATTTTGACGCAATTTGTGGCTATTTTCAACATTTTGAATGCCTAATGCACCCAATACCTCAAAATGTCATTTTCATGTCACAAGACCTTTAAAAACCATTCACAGCGATAATAATGGGATGAATAGTTGAAATAATATCATTTCTCATATCTTTTTCACACTTGGCTCCGTGCTATACGACATGACGAGACGCGATATAAAGGAGTAAAAAAAATAATCTTTGATCGCTTATTTCTCATCTAACCTCGGGCCTAGTGTAAAGGGACCTTTACGATGATAAGGTTATGTTTACCCTTGTATTTCCCTTCAAGGGGAAATCATGGTTTATTTTCAAAATTTATTTCACTACAATTCCCCACCGGTATCGCACAATGAGTTATAACTAACAAATATGATCAAGATTATCTCCGTCCAAACATGTGGACAATTTCGAGAAACAAGTCAAATTCGCAAAAAATCGGTGAAGAACTCGGAAAGTCTGTAACATCCATATTCATCGAATCAAATATGAATATTCAATACTATCGCCTTTTCAAGGTATGAGGAGATGTGGCTGAACAGTAGACTACGTGTGCTGTATGTATCATCAACTATCACTAAACTCTTGTTTACTTAGCATGGCGCAATGCACGAACAGCATGGGAACCGTAAACATTCGGTTATGTTTATTCATATAACGTCATCTCAGTCTTACGCTGTGATTGGTCATTGTATAGACGAGGCTGTCTTGTCTTGTGCATGAACGTTTATTTTTCGTACCCTACAAATATTAAGAGTTCTCATTCAACAGTAATTAACGAAATAATTACCGTTTCTTCTACCTTCTAACATCTCCTCAACGTCTCTATATTTCGGTGAACAATCAGTTTAGAAGGAAAAATCAACTAAAGATGAATTTTCTCAGTCAAACCTTGATTTCCCCTTTAACAAAAACAACCTGGGTTCTGTGTCACTTCGTTACTTTAGATAATATTTAAACGTTTTACACACAATTTTCGTTTGTCACTGAATGCAGGTCTAAATGTTTATACGCTCACCACGGTCCGTGGTGCACGCTGGCAAAGCTTAGACGTGAAATTATTCACGGCACCGTACTGACAGTCTGCAGCATTTACATGAATGATGAATTGCCATCCTTAAGCCTGGATTTCAAATCAATCAGTCCACAGACAAGTGGCATGAGTGGCACCTCAAGATGGCATGATGAGAGATCTAAGGGGATGGGGCACCTCTCCCCTCCCTTAGAAGGATCATGTGTTAGTCACCCTTCTTATTTTTGCCAATCATGAAGCCGATTGACTTTCTTGGACACCTGCACCCATTAAGCTAAATGAAGGTAAAATGTATTGGAGGAGGCTCAATACCGACAGAACTATCTAAACGGAGCGCGACCATCTGTTTTCGCGGAGCGCTCAAGAACATTTTTGCTTTTCAGACCCTCCAGATTGCACTTACGGGGTGTTCCAAGCTGCGTATACCCAGCCTTGAAATTGGGATCTCATGCATTGAAATTCTCAATGAATGAGATGAAAATCAATGTATGAAAAATTGTAATACAAATCGGATGGGTTGAGATAAAATCATAACGAATTATGCGTCCTGTTTCACTTTGTCGTGGAACAGTTGGCGATTAGTAGGGAATGGGGGGATGCTGAACATACTTTTAGACCCCACTTTTAAGCTCGAAAATAAAACTAAAAATTGGTGTAGAGGTTTGAACATTCTCTAACACAACGAAGCTACAGAATTGTTTTTTTTTTTTTTTATTGTAGGGGGGAAGAAACATGAGCTGGTTGCATACACCAGTAGTGAAACGTTTTAACCTTTCTCCAAGAAATGAAAATAATGTAATTCCAAGTAGTAGAATTGACTTACAAATTAGTAATATGACAGAATATTGGTCAGTATTGGCAATAGCTTTATTTGGCATTGATAACAAACGCTTTTTGGGATTGATTAGTTTTAAATTCAGGAATTAGGGCTGGAAAAAATAGAAGAACATTGTTTCTAGAAACTATGACATCATTAATATTCAAGGTTTTTATTTACTGTTTCGAGATTCGTGTTGCCAGTGCGTCCTGTGTGAAATAAATATGCTGACCGTTCTGCTGCGGATTCCACCCTGGTCTGTCACTCAATATATATAAACAACATGCCCATACGCCAGCAAGCCCCCTTGTGTGTGGCCCCCATGTGCATCCTGTCTACCCCAGTGATTTTATGGTTTAGGCAAAGATTATTTCCCTCGGGAGTCTTTCATTCTCAAACACTAATTAACTGTTGGTCAGTAAAGCCTATCACTTAAAAATTGGGTCAAATTTGATATCGCAATCTACCGTAAGTCAGCAACTTTTCTGAAGCATCCTGACAAAGTGCCCCACTAAAATAACAAGAAATAGCTATAGCTATGCCTTATGTACAAGTGGAAAGTTATTGATCACCACAATGAAAACCACAAAACCACAAGAAGGAAAATCAACTAACTGTACTACTTAACCATGTAGTTTTAAGTTACAATCACTCGCATAATGATCGCCACATATAGTGCATGAAACTTGGTATATTCACTCACGATTCAGTTCTGCTATTGATCAAAGGTTCAAAAATTCTGTTTGGCGTTGGACATGAAAGTAATCTTTTGATACATCTTTTGTAGATTGTACTGTATTTTAAAGCTCTGGTTGCACCCATTTTTATTATGAGTATGAAAATAACAATTTTCTGTATTGCTCTCTGAGCATTGACCGTTGAATAGCAATCCTTGGTAAAGACTTTCAGAGTTCATTGTTGTAAGATTTTTAGCGAATAGAAATCGATGCCCTGGACGTAGGATAAGATTTTATTTTATGACTATAAAAGGATTTCAATAAAATTCAATGTGAAATTCGAATTGGATACAAAGCAATCAGCAACACAAACGGCTAGTAGCTATCATTTAAATTCGTGAAATTTATTTTCTTAATGCTCGGGAATTCTAAAAATATGCAAGATGGACAAGGGAATTACTTTCGTAATTTGTGCTCTGTTAGGGGCTTACATTATCGCATCTACAAGGAGTGGCGGTAAGTGTTCTCCAAGCTTACCCTGTACTCTGTTCTGTTTCTTTTAGTTTAACAACTATATTTTAAATCCAGCCACACATACTTGTGTTTTGTACACGATTGACTGAGCCTTCGGCGATTATTTTTTCCTAATTTTTGAAAGAACAAATTAGGATTTGAGGGGATTGCAGACCTTTTGCTTTTCATACGGAAGATTTTCAACATTTGGTAGACTTGTGTTCAAATTCCATCCATTATCCCGCCTGGCACCTACCTTTAAACAAGCCTCTAGTTTCACTTTATGATGACCCTAGTCTTTCTGCATTACCACCATCTGGCTATGTCACCAAAGGAAATCTGTGTTGTAGTAAACAAAGATATCAAATCTGCACCCTCATTAACAGGGCAGAGTACGTCACCATTCATAACGTAAATTTTCCACTATTACCACCAAATCTTAATTGTGATTGTATTGATGTAGGGGTACTTCATTAACTTCATAGTAACCTTTGCTCACACGGTATCTATGTTCGCGAGACAGGAACATGTTTCAGCATCCAAAACAATCACATAATGTTCATTCGTGACAATGCTTTTAGATATTCAATCGCTCAGCCTTTCAATCAAATTCATTTTACCATTAATGATCTTAAAGTAACTTTAGTGGGTGGCAAGGCTCTGTACAGACAGCCATGTGTGAAGCACGACGGTGTTTTCTGCATTTGTGAGAAAATGACCAGCTGACCTTTTGACATTAAAATTCTAAATAACAAGAATGTTTTGTCCTCTTTAATAACCTCTTGAACACAATTTGTTATGTTGAAAATGCCATTCTGGCTGGTATGCCGATCTGGCTGGTATTTTGGTTCAAAGCTGTGACAATTGGCCTAATCGATGCTAGCCCTCCACTTAGTGTCTTGAATAACCAAGCAAGGTTTGCTTCTCTTGAAATTCTCTTGAATGGAATCTGTTCTGTCGATACAAGTTCTGCAAAGTAACATTCCTCGTATTTTGGCAAGTATTTTGGGCAAAATCTCGTGGCGCTTTCCTCGTAAAGTGTCAAAGGTACCATACTGAATGGCCAAGGAAATCTTTCCACCTTCACATAGCCTCTTCAACGAAACCTCTTATATGGAATGGTGGACATCCACTGAGATTGTGTCATAGGGAACTCATTGTAATTAAACACCCCCCCCCCCCCCCTCCCGGTGAAAATTCCAGCCGGCCGATCAGTATAAATCCATACATGAATTCACAAAATTGATCGCATGGGGAAAATTACATTTTGTATATGTCACAAGTCGCCCAGAGTCCAGAACTACCACATCCGTCGACCCAGCCTTCCATCGGTCTATATGCTCCTTTGGTTGGGCGATCCGTCACATTTGCTCTCGTCCGCTGTTAAATAATCTTGACTACCTATGTCACTGGTCAGAACTTAAGGAATAGAGGGAGAAACCGCAATGTAGTGTGCAACATTAATACAGAGAGGCTTCACGCATGCCACGTTTACATCACCTCCTCCTAATAAAGTTAGTTCACATGCATATTTATGCATTTGAAATTTTCTAGGATTTCGCACTTAATACACAGTTTTCAAAGTTTCATACATTTGACCCTTGTTGACACCAAATAACCAGACTTGTGGCCTGTACCAGATTCCCTCACTAAGGTTAGGGACTTGTCATTATAATGACAACTCTTTTAAGATACTGCTTATAAGATACGAATGGCATCACTATACACACAAACACACGACACACCCAAGTCCTTATTGGGACGCGAGGAAAGTTCCGCAAGGAAGTGACTGAAATTTGCCTTTCTGAGTGACACAAGTTATCACGGAATTGAGGGCAGGGATGGCGGGCCTCAGCTTTCATTTGAGAGACTTTCCCGCCGCAAAGGAAATTTCTGGCAGCTACGCTAGTTTCGAGCTGCGCGTGAGAATGGGCGGGAGAGACTCAGCGACTGCCGCTAAGGCAGCGTCCGTAGGGGCACACACGTACATCCCTGCCCTAGCTTAGCATAACACAGTTTGAAAACAACGCATATTTGCACTTATTGCCTTATCTGGACACGAGAAAATTTCCTTCAAAGAAGCCACTGGAATTTCTCCTTTTCCATAATAGTTCTCATCGAAAGGAGAAATTTTTGACAGATTGTAAAATTATTGTCAATGAGCGTGAATTTCTATTTGTTACCTTGATCCCTTGCCGGTACCAGTTCTTTACTCACAAGCAGCCTGATGAATATGTTGTTATATTATGTGAGTCGATTTCAAGCTACAAACAACACATATAAAACAAATGTTAGAATCCCAGATGTTAACATCTTAACTATCTTTTGGTTTTGGAAAAAAAAATCCTTTATGTCTCTTTAAACATTCGGTTTTAGAATGACTACTAATCTGTAGTAGCCAATCCAATACATGGGTTCTTCTCTGAAAGTTTGAGAGAAATGTTACACAGCTTTTGCTTTGATGTCAAGGGCAGTATTTTGTTTATTACCTTTTTGTTGGTCATGAGTTTGGTATTTAATTCCGGGCCAATTTGCCAAGTTTAAAACAGACATTCTGCCCATACGTTCAGGGGTATTAAAGATAACGTGTATGCTAGGATGAATGAATTAAGCTCTATCTCTTGAAATCTTAATAGTTTGTTGTTTTCGAGTCCTTTGTATTTAGTTTTTTGTAATAATGTTAGTATGCTATTGACATATCTGGATTGCAACATGCATTTTCTTTCTGTTTGAGATTGTGTTTCTTGAGTCCTCTATCCCGCGAGATCATGAAACTTGGTCTACATCCCCTGCTAACGAGACAGTTAGGGATTCACCGTTGGTTATCAAATGAAAAATGTCAGTGGTTTTCAAGACAAACATAATAGTATATTTAAGAAAATAGATGCTCATTTTACGAAGTGTATCGTCATTTGGCATTTATTCAGATTTAATCCTTTTATTCCAACGTATCGTTTCATTGAATTAGGTCATATTTCCTGCCAGGATTAGATTTGGATCTATCTTCTAGAATTTGTATTAAGACAGAATCATATCAAAGTACCTGGCAGAACTGCGTTAATTCTATCATTCTTTGGAACAATTCCAGCTCTATGGGGGTTACATCTTCAAATTTTATTCCATTTATCATGTCATTCAGGTAATTGATAACTTTGTTCTTTTAATTTTTGTTCTTAGAATTGTGTGACTTCGAGGAAAATTTTGCGCATGCACATCCAACTCGCTACAAATGATCAAACGGTAAGTTATGATTACCTATAGCTATCACATTCTTCCTAAATGGGACACTTCTCTACAAACATGGAGGTACTAACTTTAGAACCTCTACATTAAGTAAGGAACAAGAAGGCTGTTAGAGGACTTTAAAACCAATCTTGTAAAGTTAATTCACAATAATTGTGTTCATATCATACTTACATAACCTATTCAATAGAATCCTTCGGTCACACGACATGTGTGTACATACAGTACTTATTTCACTATACTACTTCTCTTTTTTATGTATTTATTTTCTCATCAATACACATGTTATGTACGGGATGAGATATTGTAGTTGCTAAGAGACGCTAGATTGTATTATGGCTCTCTCATTTGCCATAGCAACATTTGTCATGGTAACATTATGTATGATAGATATATGACATACATGGACACATTAGACATGAGGGTCTTACCTTGTATGGTACTGAAGATGACCTGGAACCTCCCCCCCCCCCCCATTAGAGAGGGGTCAAAATGTGTGAAGATGTGTGTGGGTGTATGGGTGAGTGCGTGCGAAAAAAAAAAAATCAATTTCAAAAATTTGCCTTCCGCAACTCCTCCTAGACCGCAAAGCCAATGACGGTCAAATTTCGGTAGATAGGTGACCCTAGGTCTGAAGATGTGTCTCCAGTTAAAATATAAGGTCAGAAGTCAAAGGTCACAGGTCAAATCTCTAACGGGCAAAATGCTTTGAAAAAGTGTGTCGCTATTTCCTACTAGACAGTAAGTCTAATGAACTTCAAACTTGGTCGTTAGGTACTTGACTACAAAATGATGTGTAGTGTTAACCCGACTGGTGACGTCATAGACCAATAGGGCACATAACACAGTGTGGTAGCTTCTGTTAGTATACAAGGCGCAACATAACTTACTAGATCTTTGCTTTTCCATACTATGTGAACGAACGTTTCAAGCTATGCAACCATATTTGGACTTAGCAATTATATATAATAACAATGCCAGTTTTCACGCACTTGTTAATACCCCTACTCAGTCTGTTTTACTGTTCAGGTCCTGTATATATAAGCCAAATAATTGAGTGGTTTACAGTACGTTTTTGTGCTGCGCCGAGCTAAGTGTAGATATGTACTGTGTTTAATGTAAAGGACTGGGTGTTCGATCAAACTGACTTTCGACCATAATACATGCCTCTATAAGAGCGAATGATTAGGGACAAAAGTAGGGATCAGATGTAACTCCGTGGATTGCCCCTTCTTGGGAGTAATCTGCCCGACAAGCCTCAAAGATTTTTTTCCAGGTTTCTTCGCTTCGTAACATATTTTATAACAATTAATGTCACTTGTTGTAGAATTACTGTGAAGTTTGTATGTATGTCAAAAAGAAACAAATAAATGAAATGTAATGAAAAAGTAAATGGGAATCAGTGCTCATATTGTGTTTCTGATACTGGAGACCTAAACCGTTAGCTTTATGCTTTACTTAAGTTTAAGAAGAGCTAAATTGGTTATCAAGCGATGTATCTAGAATCGTATGTCTTTGATTTATGGACATGAAACACTCAATAATGCAAACTTCTGAGTTACCAGAAGTATATATATTAGGGAAATTGTATATGTCCTGAAGGAGGTCTATTTTGAACATCTTGTAGTATCCCTATTTATTTGTCTACGCTCATTTGCCGTCTTCGGGGCGGAGACACCAGAACTTTACGTCGTTAATCATGTTTTTATCACCAGTTCATTCTTTTAGACTACATTGTCACCATTGTCACTTAGAAAGTGTGCAGTCCACGGACGTCTTTTGTAATTCCTTAAGTCCCTTAGTGATGTTGTCAACATTGGAGATTTGACTTATGCAGCTTAGGATCTGCCGTTCCTATTTTTTTTCCTATTGAGGTAAACTAACGCCAACCACATTTTGTTACTAATAAATCTAAATGACACTAAATCAACCTAGATTCCACAAACTTGTAGTCGCAATCTTGGAAATATATTTTCACGTTTCCATCTTTTTATTTTGTTTTTCAATTACTCTTTTTTTCTTTCATTTTTTTCAATTACTCATTCCCAAATTATTCCATTAATGGAGATGTTTACAGTATCCTCTTACCTTTTAATAGACAAAGTACAGTACATCATGTCCATTGCCTTATTATTGTACATTCACTTCATGAAATGCTAGTGAAAGGTTTGCATCTATTATTCAAATTATCGATGAGCCCATTTCTCTTTTAATAGTCTCTTGGAGTTAAAAACCTTCTGTCACTGCGTTGGATACATTTACGTGAGACAATATATTTAAGTTTTAAACTGCCCAAATTTTGCGATTTTCAGTTGGGCTGTAAATAAAAATTCCGTTGTTTCACATGCAATGTTTTATAAAAAGAATTCATACACGAATGTGGTTAAATTCACATCTAGTTCGTCAAGGTTTCTTTTTGTGTGTGTGCATAATATATTAAGTTTCAAAGTTTTAAAATTTATGTTATAGCTATGACAGTCAAAGTTCCAAAATGATCTAGATTTGCATAATTCATAGAGTGATTGTATGATTATCATTAATGAAAACTATTCGATTGGTGTTTGAACTTTTTGGACCGAAAACTCATCTTAGTTCGTAATATTACTCTGCCAATGATAATTGTATTTTTTGGTGATGCATTTTCTGTGAAAGATAGCTAGATGATTTGTCTATGAGCCCACTGACAAAGATTAAAAAGCTCTATAGAAACTGTATACAAGTTCCTTAGGTATGCAAAGAGGCTTTATAGAAACTGTGGGGAGCTCTATAGACACTGGAAATATTCTATAGAGGTAGAGGATGACGATCGCTGTGATTGTTTACCTCACGACATCATATTCAGTCAAGTTTCGAGGTTAGTTTTAGTAAACACGATACATATCGGTAGAACTTACTGTAAATTGAGAGTGACCGTTCAATTGGTGGTATGAAAAATGGGATGTAATGGGAGATTAATCACAAGGATACAAAAACTACCAGGTACCTTCAGTATTGCCAATTATTAGCACATTTAAGACAGACTGTCATCATAAAGGTAAACAGTTGGAGAATTTCACTACATTTAAATTAGTTGCACAGATTAAGCGGTGACTAAGGGAAGATTAAAACCACTTGGGGTAATCACTAGTTCACTAATAAAATAAGCAAACCTATTGCGAATTAAAAGATATACAGAAAGAAAAAAGGACAAAGTAACATTGAAAAATCAACAAGACCATAGACTAACAACCAATGAATTATTCCTGTGTGTGAATGATATAATTTTTAATCTTGTTTTCAATGAACTTAAACATATGCACTTTTGCAGTGTTTCACATAAACTGTGACTGTCTCAAAGTTAGGTTAAATGCAAGTATTATCCGAAGATTGTGTTTCGTACAATTTTGACAGCGCTCTTTAAATTATATTAACAGATTGTGTCTCATGAATTAAACTGAAGAGCGTACGGACCGTTATGATAATTATCTGAATATCATGGCAGATACAGTCAGATGCTGCTACATAAATTTTGAACTTGAACATCATTGGTGACAAAATTTTCATTTCAACTTCAAGAGCACACATATCATTAGATATGTTATGATATGATATGATATGTTTATATTTATATATCTTGGTTTGATAGCATCACACTACATTCTTTTTTGTATTTTGCTACCCATTTTGAACACTGTTAAAGAAGTTTGATTTTTGCTATCTTTGCTGTTTTGTCTATTCAGTCAGTGATGCACGCACTACCTATACCCGAGAAGACATGGTGGTATCTATCTCCAGCAATTATGAGACCTCTGCAGCGACTCAAAGTGGGATTGACTGTTTTAAGTTTTTGCCCATATAGGGCATACGATATGAACAAAAATACGAAAATAAAACACATGAAACAAAGTAAGACACACTCTGGTTTACTTTTGTGAATTCAGTCTGTGAGTCCAGCGTATCCCGACTACCCACGAAGATATGATGACACCTATAGCAACCACAGAAACAACTTCCGAAGAGACCACACATATTATCGACTGTTTCGAGTTAATTGGAAACAAAACTATTCAGATTAAGGTAAGCCATGAAGCATTTTCTTCAGAAAACAAAAATGAGCTGGAATCATCGCTCTGTCTCTCTGTGGCATGATGTAGGCCTATGCTGAGACATTTTGTTAGCGTAATTTAGCAAAGGAATTCCAGAATATCGAATTGAGGAGGGGTGGATTGTGAAACTATTTGCATTACCGTTGTTCATTTCTAATGAGAAATTCCAGATGAATCTAACTTCCAGTCCATTTTCAAGTGTTTATTTAGTGATTTTTCTTAGAAGATCTAAAACTCCATAGATACATTATAACACACATCTGGTGACTGCACGTCGTTTTAGTTATGATGATAATAATGTTGATATTTTGGTTAAACCACAAAGCTCCATGATCGATTTTAAGTCGATTTTTTTTGACATTCGTATAACCAATACAATTCACAATGTGTATGTTTACATTGGCATCGACGTTGTCAACAGAAACAACTGAATGGCAATGATAGGCTTGTACCTGCTTTTTAGTACAGAAGTATACGTTCAATAATTGTATCGCCTTCGTGAATTTATTTCCGGATAGTGTTTGTGTTCTACCTAGCTCAAGTGTGTAACTGAAAGCGTTGTACAGGTTATAAAAAATAGCGAACTACTGAAAATCGTTTTGATTAAACTTCGCACACCACAGCTCTTCTGTTGACTTATAGACTAGCTACCTTTGCCCCTTGGAAAGTACATTTCATAATAGATTCCCTACATTTTTTGAGATAGGTCATGGTCCATCATGGCATGTGTTTTATGCCTCTCCTTAACTTTGCAGGAAGAATGTTGTTAATTGAAAGTGATCAATGTCTACCTGCAGAGTCCAGGTAAACATTGGTAACCTCTCGAACAAATAACATTCCATGTTCAAGCTAGGGGAGGCATAAAAGACATACGCTGAATATTATCTTGCAGGCCGCAAAATAAGCAAAATTCAAATTTTAACGGGTTTTCTTCTCTCTACTGGGGCGCTCTCTAACAAAATTTGTCATTGGCAGATCATTTTTACCACAAATCTGTTAAATAGGTATGCTTCTCCTCGACTTGGAGAAAGAAAGAGCAAAAAGTTATGTAACATTTTTTTTACAACTCAATATCCTCCTTGAACATAACTAATTGCCCTTTCGTCATGGCTTCTTCAGATGCAATTGGGGAAATCTGGCCTAGTGATTCAAACCTGAATACTAACATGGTATTGCTAAGATAAGGTTTTCGTTTTGTTACCTTTGACCTCTGACATCATCGATGGACTAACGCTTCATTGCTTACATGGGACCTTTCCACCATGTTTCTAGTTAATCGAACCTAACTTCTAGGATTTGGCGCACACACGTTTGTGGAATACACGCTCCCACTCGCACGCACACACATGCGCCCATACACACGACAATATACCTCTTGCCCTTCTAAGTAATTCAACCCTTGTCATTTGTATACCACAAGGTATGGAAGCCTAGCAGTGTGGTGGATTAGAGGAAACGACATGATTGAAGCCACTACTATGTGCACCTCACTTTTAGAAAACTCGTGAAAAGACAAAAACAAAAATGCAAGTGAGGTGTACTCCACGAATGGAATGTTGCAACTTCCCACATTTCGTGGATTACTCAAAATAAGTGGAAGTGACCAAACATTGATAAGTAAAGCTATGTGTACCGTTGGTTTGTCCCACTCAACGGAGAATTTATTGAGTGAGGGCGTTCATAAAAATGTTCTCAATATTAAGTGAGTACATGCATACATCATACAGGAACCCTACTTTTCATGTGTTAATAGCGCCTCCACATTCAAAGGCGGCCAAGTGCTCAAGGTAGATGACTTATACCACGGAGTTACTATTTGACCCAAAAAGTGTTGCAATATCTTACGATATTTTAAAGTTGCGGCAGAATTGTTGATCTACTTTACCTGCCACGAACTTATGAATATATTAATCTGAAGTAAACATCAATGAAACAACTTTGGCTGAGGATGACTTCCTAATATGGACCGATCGAATATTAAGCATAATTAATTCCCTTGTTTTTTCTGTTGTCTAATTGCTGAGCAAGAAAACATGAAACTCCTGAAAAATTTGAGATGTTGCTTAGATGGCGCTAAAACACATACACCATGTGAATATGTGAAAACAAGGAGCATTTCGGGAAGTAGTATAGACACCGTTTTTTTTTTTTTTGTTTTTTTTTTTTGCAGCATACATAAACTTTGATTAACTTTTATCGACAAAACATCTGAGGGCAACAGCGATTTCAATTTAACACAGATTTTTTTTCATGCAATTTAGGGTATTTTGGCAATACTTAACCTAAATCCTCAAATTTGGGACCATGTAAACAAGCGGTCAGTGTTATATAGATTTGTTTTCCCTATTCGAGGATTCCAAATAGCTTTCTAAATAGTCTGCAACTGGAAAGTCATTGAGAAACAACTATAATACTTACTTACTGTTTCATTATTTTTGTTTAACTGAATGATTATCTGACACACTTTGTCCGAGAAAACGTCAATTGAATAAAAAATCATTACAACAAAGTATAATTGAGGTTGATCTAATTGGGACTATTAAAATTGTTAATAATGCAGATAGTCCCTTTAAACCACATATTGTCGTTTCATAATATGCAGTATATGACGATATACCAAAGCGAACAAAGAGAAAACGGGCACACGTTGCGAAGTTGTGATGTCAGTGCTATAAAACCTGGAGTTATAGTTTACAAACATCTGTCAGCTGATGAAAAAAGGTTTCAGAAATGTCCGTAGGGGATGAAATCATGGTGACCGAAGAGAAATTGTCAAAGATCTGAAAATCTTATGTTAACCTTTGTCTGCATGTAAGACTGTTCGGATGAGTCAAGTTAACTAGATATATTCAGAATAGTAAACCTTTTTCGTTTCTTTAGATTCACGTTTAAACGTCCAAATATAGGACAGGTGTTGGTAATATGGGACAACACTCAGTCTTGCCACGATTCATGGCCAATATTGAAAAAAAAGTTGAATAATGCTATACGTTTTCCGTCGACAATCCAACCACAGAACATTATCGAATCTTCATAAGTTCTTGGGATGATGCTAAAATTACATGACAAAGCCAAATCTAATATAATGTTCTGCGTACCTTTCTTTTCTGTACTGCCTTTACTGTTTTTCTTTAATTGTACAGATGGCTATCTCACACTACCTCCATGTGTAGGTAGTATGGGAACTTTTGGAAGTATGTATTTTTACCGGTCTGTGAATCCATGTTTGATCTTCATGATTTAGGTCAAGATAGGACAAGTTGAAGATCAGAACAAACTAGTTTTCAAGGTTATACTTAATCTTTTCATATTACTGGATTATTGGATGATCAAAATGGCTTAACGGTCCCACATTCCCTACACCTACCGCATTTCATGCTCCGCACTTAGATACGTGCATATACTTTTCATTCATATATCATATATGCCAAACGCATGTAACTAGTACGTAGTGCCTAATAACCTCACATATGACGATATTCACTGAACAAAGTGTATGAAAAAGTGTCACCTGTTCATCTTCATTCATGGTGATAACGAATGATTCATAGTTCTATACCATCTTCGGTAGATCTGTTAAAAACTCATCGTACAGTAGCAACGGCTAGTGCAAGATGTTATACCGTATACAGAAATGATTATGTTTTCTTTAGCTATGGAAGTACTGATATCAGGATACTATTCCACGAAAAGAAACAAATGTCAGATTTTACCCAGCCTAAAATGATTTCACAAAGAAAACCTTAAAACGTCTTCTTCTACTAAAAAGATTTAATGGCGCGTATTGCACCTCTCCTTTGCTTAACATGCCGTGGATGACGGCATCTTCTTCGATTCTCGAAAAGCTTTCCTCAGTGAAGAAGACAAAGTTTTCATTGGTAGTGTTTTCTTCTTCTTCTTCTTCTTCTTCTTCTTCTTCTTCTTCTTCTTCTTCTTCTTCTTCTTCTTCTTCTTCTTCTTCTTCTTCTTCTTCTTCTTCTTCTTCTGTTCCTTTGTTTTTTCTCATGGAGTTTTTCATGTATATCATGCAAAAGAAGCTCGACAACGTCTCTCCGAATATCAACCTGTATAGGTTTACTATTACTTACGCTTCCGTTACCTCACAGCTGTTCGTTACATTTCGATTTCCTGGGTGACTCAAACACATTATCGTTGGTAGCCTCAACAGATTGAAGAGAATGTCTTCCCGTGACGCTCTCCGATGCACTCCGAATGTCTACGCTCTGACGACTTCCAATGCTAGAGCCGGGAGAGGTCTTTCTCCTTGAATACAGTTCTTTAGCCTTCGAGGTAGCCGTCATTGCCAGTCAGCTCATATCAGGGGTCATTGTTGGCATTGTTTGGGACATTATTTGTTTACTTTTAAAGTTTGGAGGATATAAAGGAAGCTTCCTCTTTGGATCGTACATAAAGTGACCCATCTTCATGGATTACAGTAATCCTAACTCGTGAGTTTCGTAAGCGGTATTATATACCATTTTGATTCCATTCTCCTCCTTCATTAGCAGTACATTCTCTCAAGTGATCCTTCCCATCACCGTCGCCTACGGAATCGTATATATCTAAATCGTCGCTTGCAGATGTCGTATTTTCCTTGGCAGTGATCGCCTGAGAGGTCTCGCTGCTACTCACGAGATCGTATAGATCAGAGCCCTCATTTCCGCCCTCCGTTACATACCAGCACGTGATATACTTCCTTATCTGCGTCACGAGTGACGTTCCGGGCATTTCGTCTTCGTTATCGTCTTATTCTTCCTTTTGACGGAATGACGAAGCGGCTATTAGGCTACCAATGATAACGACAATAATTAAAATGTTCTAAACAGGATTAAGGGACTGGGTACGAAACTGTTTCAGATAAACTGGTCTTTGTACGATTCCGTCAGATATCTGTCTATGAACGTGAATTTGGAAGGAAAGTATTTTACGTCCATGGTCCCATGGTACCTCTTTTTTTTCCCCATCTGCTGCACTCATTTACGTAGCCATCGAAGGATATAACATTTCGAACTCAGAGCAGATTTAAAGCTTTCCACTTTTATTGTTGTGATCGTCCATTAATTATTAAGATCCAGAAATATTGAACAACATATTGGGACTTTCTTTGGCTAAGGTTATTGTTATGCTTTTCTTGGTTTTAGAGAGCAAACTTGAATTTACTGACTCCCTGATATATTTAAATGTCTATGTATTTTTAATTAAAAATAGGGATGGTGCAGAGTGTACAGTATGTATACTTAGTGATGCTGGAATGAAACTGCTCTCTTATCGTCATTGTGGTAACAGAACTTGAACATTTGTTGTTAATGTAGTGCAATGTACGTTCAAATTTTACTGTGACGCGTTGTTCACACACACACATAAAATAGGAACTGTAAGTTCATTTTCTCAAAATATTCGCAATCACACAAATCATTACTTTCCGTCAATGTCATGGGAATAATTAGAGACAAGCAAACATACTTAAAAGCTGAGAAGATTGCCTATAATTCTCGGTGGTTACGAGGAGACACACCATGTCCGTGGTAGGACCAGTTGGCTAGTCTATACTGTCCCAACTGGGTGACATCGTGCACTTAATGCGTAAGTGAGTGTCCCTTATTCACGCTTCTAAGAACATGGAAATGCCACCTCCTATGACGTCATCAGAGTTATGCCTAGTAATGTGCTCAGTAGGGTTAGGTGTGTATCAGTGTGTAGCTTCTGAGGCGGAATGACATGTGTCGAATAAGCCTTCTCGCAATATCGACTGTGCATGCTCGTTTCCTCAAATCGGAAGAAAAACAAACACTCTCTCGTACCTACACGTTTCAAAAACAGATTATTTTAGAATATATACAAATCCTTCTTTTTTTAGACCAACTGCTAGTATACAGAGGGCTCGCACCTACATTTCTGTGTGTTGAAGGGCACGTGAACCGCCTTTTTCGTAAAAAAAAATAAATAAAAACTGTGTTATAATCAGTCTAAAAATGTGTGTTTTTTTTCACGCTATGTATCCTACAATTCCTTGTGGAAATTGAGATGGCGAAAAGTCTTATTGGCTGCAGCGTATCTTCATATTATGAATATTCATTGACTAACTATCAATAAGCATCATCGAAACTCCAACCCACTTAGTTCACAACATAATATCATGCATTTGACATGTCTTAAGACTTGCATCCCCTAACTTTTCATTGAATGTCTGTGAATCTGGTGTCCAATCTGTCAATTCTTGTTCATTTACATACATTGAATCTGTATTACATCTTGGAATTCTTATATTCTGTATCCTTTATCGAACAAACATTTTTATCTTACTCATATAATTGGTCTTTTGGCTTTATCATGGGATGATTTTAACAAAACAGGTATAGTTACACTGACGTCTGTGGTACTGTCCAGACTCTAATTCTCGTAATCATTCCTATAATGGCCCCTGCATTGCCTAGCCCGAGACTTACTTGGTTCAACACGAAATGACATGTCACTGACTCACTTCCTTGAAATTATAAATTCTGGCAAACTTGGGTACAATTACATAGCTGACTATAAGGAAGACCTAGCGGTTCTCATTTTAAAGTTATCCAGTACACAATCACCACACCTGTGTTGAATTTCTTTTTCAGTACTGTACCTGTCACATCATAGGGCGAACTTCATCGTACGAAGATCCAATAGTGTTATGTGAATATATTTCTATGTCGATCCATCGACTTATAATGTCGTTCCTAGTGCCAGTTATTCTGTGGTTGCTACGACTTATGACGTGGTTGCTACGAATTATTATGTGGTTCCTACCAGTTATTTAGTGGCTCCTACGACATGTTATGTCGTTCCTACGACTTGTGTTGTAGTTCCCAAGCATTATTACCCGAGCGTTCTTATGAATTAGTTTTCTTAGGCGGCCTGACACATGAAAGGTGGGACCTAAATAAGACGCCATGACGAGAGGGAAGTGGACAATTTCTTTTAATCAGAGGTTGCAAATTACAGTGAGAGACTTTTTGACCTACGTAACCAAATCGCCCAGCATTAGTTTTTCATCCATAGCATCCAGAAATAGTGACAAAAAATACCAGAAAATAACATTTTAAGGCCCACTCTCAACGTAAGAGCTTCCATTTAAAATAGGATGTAAAAAAGGAAAACCTGGGATTTATTTTTTTAATTTTTAGGACAACTCCTTTGACAATAACTAAGGGAGCGCCACCATCAAATGATGCGTGACGTGCCTGAACCGTTTTGACAATACGGACATCATGATCATATGGGCTCAACAAATATCCTTGTTTTTGCCCCTACTTAATCAGATTTTACACGACTTTTTCTTGCTATGATAATAGCATTGTTACGCCATTTCTCTTTTCTTCATGTATTTTAGCATTAAAACATATTTCTCAGCTGGAAACAATGTGCAAGCAGTCATTCAAATGTCCTTAACCGAACCTTGCCTCCTGCATTGATCCTGCAATGATCCTGCACAATCCTTGTCCCTTTTATCTTCTGATAGAAGGTTCACTGGTCCATACACAGCGACCCTAAGTTCCATCGCTACATCGCTGGTTGGAGGGATTGAGAACAAACTATGCGGTGTCGGGTGTTGCGTGCTTTTGATCATTAAGTCAGTTTGAATTGGTTTGGCAACAGTCCAAGGGATAACAGACTAGCAAAATGTGGCTCAGTGTCCTCTTCAAACTTACTTTCCTCTACAAACAATTGTTACTCTTGCAAATCTGGACTTTCTATAGAGTGGTATATGCCATGGAGATACCTGTATTGTGGTATTTACAATTGGAACTCCATTAACAAATTTCATTACACTTTTAATTCCGGGAAATTTTTCGGTGAACTTCAAAATCTACCCTCGCAGTTTCTCAGCCTGCTGGATGTTTATATTTATTTATTCCTCCAGACTGTGATCATCTATTGAAATGGCATGCATATATTAAATGTTGGAATCCAGACGTTCTAGGGAAAAAAATCCTCTGTTTCTGGATAGATAAAACATGGATTGCTGTACCGTTATTGATCAAAACTTTGACTGGTTGTCAACATTCGACTGCACTTCGTTTTTAACGGCAATTTTCCGTCTAATCCAAGGAATTTGATTGAGGATGGCATCGATGAGTTCATAATAAATATTTACACAATGTATTTTAGGTTACAAACTTATTTGACTTTTTGGAATCATTTTTAGCTCTATGAAATTCAGTTGATGAAAAACGAGAATCGTGTATCCTAACACAGTAGAGCAATTGCATATAACAATGATGCTATACTTTTGTTCTGCATTCAGTGTTAACCTAATGACACCCGTTTTAGTCATGATCTGCTCCATTGACATCTGTACGCTAGAACAAATTGTTACAAGTCTAGCTTCTTACCTCAAATGATTAAGGATTGGAACAGTCTGCCTGTCAGTTTTGCTAGGGATGTTTTCCACAAGGAATCTGATGTGCTGTATATTGGGATCTTTGGATGAAGTGTGATTAACAAAATGAGCATTTGGAGAACATTTTGAAATACATTAGATGTATGGTTGCTTCAGTTTGCAAACACTGCAAGATTTCATCATCTTCAAGGAAAGAGAACAATAAATTAGCACCTTCAAAGAGAAGTTTGAAATGTCGATCAGCATAACCTTGCTTACAGGACGCTTGGTATTGTTACTGTATAAACATGCTTGCCATTCACCTGGATTCATGCCAGTTTGAACATGTCTTGATTAACCTTTTTGGGCTTAATAATGATTAAAACAATTATGTTAAATTTTGAGTTGTCCTGTTGACGTCCGACACATGTGAGAATGTGCTTATGTTTCTCTATGCTTTCACCTACCGAGCAACTTTCCTACAGAGCTAAGATAGACATTGATGACAGTTGATCAAACAATGATCCATGTTCCGTGTTGAAGCTAAGAAGAGGCATAGAACACATACTGATAAATATTTTGTGTGGGACGTCACTATGAGGAACAAATTATCGGTTTCCTTAAATATTGCGAGTATTTTCTCACTAAATTTTCCATTTGTAGATCATTTTTACCATACCGCTATTGAAGAGATATGCTTACACCCGATTTTCCTCTGTGTAAAAAGTTATTTAAGGTGTATTTTACTACTACCCATCCTCATTTAGAGTGTTATCCGAGATTTTGTTGAGCAAACTTGTCAGACCAATCTGCCTAACCTCTGTTGAGAATACAACAATATTAATTTAAGTTTCAAGGTCTTTTTTTTCAGCAGGAGTGTGATCATGGCTGTGTAACAAATGGCAAGCATAAAATCAATTTAAAGACACTTCTATCTCTCTTAAGGAGTAGAATATATATTATATATATATATATATTATATTACTATTATATTACTGTAAACACTTTAGACTGTATTTTAATCCAACAATTAAGAATTTGATATGTATATTCCCATGCAGTCTAAATTCCAGTATGCCTTTATTTCAAGCTATATCATTTGCTGAAACCTATTGGTATACAACGAATGAGCCACAAACAGAAACCTCACAGCGTTCGATTCAAATAATCCCCAACCCTAACGCTAATTCTCAAATCCTCCAAAATTAAAGTTGCTCAAATTATTCAAGGGAGGATAAAGGTAATAGTCACATCCCTTCCTCCATACACAAACACACACACACAGCTTTCCATTCATTCCGAGGACTTTATTGTGCTTTCTTTTGTTTTTTCTCCCTAAATCCTAGCCTTAACAATAGACTGTCTATTGTTGATGTTGAGAGGACCGGAGAAATCTACTGAATTTTCTACAGAGGACCTAAAATCTATTGTTTCGGGCGTCGATCCCACCCGAAAACAAGGGCTCATACACACACATACACACGTACAAAACAAAAGAAGGCACACTTTAGTGTGAGTTCCTGGTCACGTGTCCCCCTTGGTTACACTAGTAAGTGTGATAATGAAAGCTAATGAAACCTACTGAATTCTCTCTTTTCGTTAACTTAGTTAGAAATGTCTAGTTAGAGAAAAAGGAGTTAAAAAGCTGGTTGCAGAAAATGGAGATTTAACTTATTACAGTTTGTTTGTTTTTATTTTGTCAGACATTAGAAATGAGATTTCAAGTAGGGCATATATTTCAGAAACATCTAATTATTAAACAGAGGTAATACAATTATTTCAAAACTATTCATTTGAAGAGGTTTTTCTCCCCTTCATTTTATTTTACCCACCATTCTAGAAAACTGGATGTTAGGAGTCATCAGTTTCTTAATTAAAGGCTAGGCCTATGTGTTCATATGGATTTCCTATTGGTGAATGGTTTTGGTAAAGCAGTTTAATTCCGTTCACATCTGATAGTCTCGAGAGCTTTCAAGTAACTGTCTCCCAGCCATCTGTCATATCTGCGCATGTTGTAAAGGCTTCTTAATTCTACTGTCGAATCCTTAAACAGCAAATTCTTGCCAGAGTTTCCTTCGTTGTCAAGGTAACCAGCAGAATCAAACATCTTGAACCCCTCTCCTTGATCATCATCAAATATCCTCTGAATAAGAAAACAATAAATGATACAGTTCCATTTTCAAGAATTTTCTTCAAAACAAAAGTCAATTATGGTCAAGAATTACACTGTTCCAGTCCAGGAGCGTAGTCACAGGGGGCAGAGTGCGACCCCCCTCCAAAGAGTAATTTTGGGGGACGCGATCGATGATGTTGAACAATAAAGGAGAGCAAAAAACGAAGCGAGGGAGGGTATGATAAGTTGGCATAGTTAGGGGAGAACTTACAGGTCTAATATGAGGGGGACTGTCAAGACATCGTCCTTCACAAGTGTGATCTGTTTATGACTTGGAAAACTGGACGAAACATATAACCAACAAAATTAAAACAAGGTTTTCATAAAGCTGTGAAATCGTTGCTTCGACGTTTCGATTGGCCACACATGCGTCTGTTGCTTATATGAAGTACACGAGTATGCTTCAAGGGGATTGAATCGGCAGTAGAACCGTCGGCATCGAACTGTCAATCAAACCCTGGTTATTAATGATGTCATTGATTCTAGAAACACTGAAACAGTGAAAAAATAGAAACTGTTTTTTTCCAACTCTAACGCTGAATTAAACATAGATAAATCTCTAGAATGCAATAGGTGTAAATGCCAACTAAAGCTAGGCTAGTACCAAAAATATTCTGCCAAATTACTATTTACAAGAAGGTCAATTCTCGTAGTAAAAATATTGTCTATTCTACTCCTGAAAAGTACTTCATTTTTTTTTCTCAAAGTTGGAAATGTTTCACCACGGGCTCATGCAACAAGTTCATGTTCTGCCCTGGCGTTTCCCTGCCACCCCCTTCCCAAAAAATCCAATCGGGTTCTGCGTGGCCTCGTTGTTTTAGCTAATATTCAACCGCCTACCTCAAAGGGTCACTACACAGCAAAAGAATATCGCGGGATCTAAACATTGGCTTAGCATCCGATACTATTTGCCAACTGTTCCAAGAAGGAAGGAAGAAATAACGAAACAGGATGACTTATTCATTATGATTCTTTCATAATCTCAACACATCTGATATTTATTACATTTTTTTATACATTGATTTTTATCTCATTAGGCCTAACCCTATTTGAAGGCTGACTACATTCAGTTTGGAACACTCGGGAAGTGCAATCAGGTCATTCTGGGCATCCAAATGGTTTGAAAAGCCAAAACTTTTCTTGGTTTTTCCTAACCAACCGATGGTGGCACCCTGCTTAAATAGTCCTGATGGCACTGAGCCTCTTCGAATGCATTTTAAAGCTTATTTTAGGCTCACTGGTGCAGTTGTCAAAGAAAGTCAACTTAAGAACATAATTGGGCAACTAAGAAGGGTAAGCATAATCCGTTTTAGGCAAAGGTGAGGGGGTTCCTCTCCCCTTAGACCTCTCCTCATACATTTTAGGCCCATCTGTGTACCGATTGATTTGAAATCTGGGTTATGCTTTGGTAGGGCCACACCCGTGCCCTATATACCCGGTCAAAAATAGACACGATGAGTCGATTTTGCACCCTCACAGAAAAATCCTGGTTACGCCCCTAACCTGTTCCAGCTACAGTATGTGTCAACTTGGCTATATGACGTAGGCTATACATGACATACAATGCTATCTTATACACCACCAATCATAGTATTATGGTCATTCATATAGAGCCCATACCTGTCAAAGCAGAAACACTCATGAAAATCTGCACTGGATAATTCAACCTACTAAATTATAATGATCCGTCCTTTCCTTGCAATATATTTTTACTTATTACAGGTCAAGATGTATTCACTCAGAAGGTTGTTCTTTCTACTTTGAGCAAAGTCATTCGACCACCCATCCACGAGTGCATTTGTCCATTAATTCCTTGAATGACGGAGCATCGCCATACATGATGCGCTGAATTTTCCTATCGATTTACAATACATGCCCATATATTGTGAAATCCCATAATGCAATGCTTTCAACTACAACTCCATGCCATGCTTTGTGTTATCCACTAATACAGTCACGTTACTCACCATTCCCGCTTCAAGCAATTCCACGATCTCTTTTATTTCACTCTCTTTCTTAGCACTTGACGTCATAACGGCGTGAGAGGGAACTTGGCCGAGGTGGCACTCTTTGTATTTCCATGGCTCCTTAGTGGTACCATCGGGGCAAAGAAGTTTAAAGTTGTCCAGGTTGAGGTTCCTGTTCCATTCCTCTTGTCCGTTAGGCCTCGTATTTTCTCTAATCGTTGTGTGTTTCATGAATGCTACATCACCAGCACCCTCGGCAAGACATCTACATTGAACACAACCAAACGACTCTAAGTTAAAGCACGTTTGGGGTGGGGAAGTGGTAGATAAGGGAAGAGGAGCACTAGGTTGGACGGGTACGATCCATGTATGAGAGGGTAGCATTATGACGCACCGAATGAATGACATATATCTCTGGATTTATAAAGAGTGGGAAACTCACTCATGAATCTTTTACAGTAATCAGGCTGTCAAGATCAAAAACTTAGGGTGCATGGTTTCATGATACATTTGATCGTCTATGGCTTTCTGAATCCTAAGCCTCCTGTCAATATTATGCAACACCTCTATTACGTAACCGATTATTTCAAAGTGCACCCTACGAACTTTCATCAGTTGACAACGATTTTCACGATTCCATCTAAGGCTTATTTTGCCAACCTGAACGCTCCAGAATATCCGTAGTAAGGCTCGTGGCTGTTCCTCGCACAGAAATTTTCGTCTTTGCCGATGCAGTTTTGACAAAGATTTTCTGGATTGCTCCCGTGTACGTCATAGGCTCTGGTCTTAGCTCCCGGCACACAGCTAGAGGCAAAGAAATTACCTGAAAAATGAGATAAAAAACGATTAACGAGAGAAGTGTGCTTAAGCACGATGAACGTTTGTGCTCTCCCTGTGATTTTTGTGATATCATAAGGTGTAACAAACTGTTGTTGTGCTACTTTTCCTTGTAAACCTACTTTAAAATTTCAGGGTGGATGATCACTTATTGATCAACCTTAAATACCCCAAGATTAGACGGAAGGGGGTCATTTCCGAGTCGACATAATGGTTGAGGTACTTTAATGGTCAATTGTCTTACCTACGGCTGCTGTCACGTTACATATATCCCCTTCTTTATCTGTTCTGATAAATCCATTCTGTGCCAGGTATCCTACTGGCATAATCCAACCTGAAGTTTTCATAATGCCAGTGTGGCATGATCGCTTTCCCTGTATTTTTTTTTAAGAAAATGATGAACAATACAGAGAGCTGCATAATCTGGAATGGTGACAATCAATGTAAATATCAAATTAATGGATTATGGTAACACTATAGCTTTCAGCCATTTATCTCACGTATCATCAGGTGATGTTGGCATCAAAGGAGCTAAATGAAAATGATACCCACTTTCTGAGTGAGACTTTTTCACGTGTGAGCACCAATCTAGCAGCTCAATCTGCCCTTCTTTTAATGTTTGTACGCAGAGAAAGAGAGCCATTTTTAATTTGTGTAAATCCTGACTTTTCACATACACTTCGAGACATACTATTTTTTTTTACCCCATTTATCAGCAGTCATTAAAATAATGCGTTCTCCACACAAATGTGGGTCGCCAAATGCTCTCTGTTTGGGTCGCGAGCAACTGCGTGGGTCACGAACGATTTCTAGACGAGAGGAGCCTTTACGGTTGCGAATTATCCCTCCGGACAGTTTGTAGAATATACAGTGTCAGAGCTAAGTATGCAGGTCACTCGTCGTTAACAATATACACGGCTGCATGAGGTTGAGTGGCACCGTTCGACAGTTCCAAACGACTGGACACACTTATGCTTCGATGACGTATTTTTAAATAGGCTGCTTCTCTTAGAAAGAAAAAGACTGTGGAACTTCCCATCTTATTGGCTTTTACTACTGAGACCTGTATCTCTCATGGCAGCCTTTTCGACTTTAATATACCTGGGTGACGCTGGGTGACGCTGGGTGACAGTGGTTATTCAGAAGCGATTACGACAGGAATAAGAACCGGTGTATCTCCCTTTACAAGACTAAAAGAAATACGCCGACAAGGTGTACTTTTAATCATTGACACTATCTACCAAAGCAATTCTTCATTTCGACAGAAGAAAAACATGCTCTAAGTTTTGTGAAACTACATCAAGTTTGAAGAAAAAATGACCTAATCGTTTAGGAGGGAGATTTTTACAACGATTATTTCACATTTCCAAAAAGGTCTCTGCTACGTTTTACGTTTCCATGTAAGAAATATTGTACATACCGCCAGCTCATCAATGTTGAAAGAGGCGTCCTTTTTAACGACAGCTACAGCCCAGTAACTAACCGGTTGATTCATATCGGTATAGACTTCGCCTAATATGGAAATTAAGCCATGATCTTTACCAGCTCTGTAGATGTCTCCACCGTCTAAGGTCACGATATCAGCAAATCCGGCTGTGTAAAATGGATGGAAAGCTTACTATACTTTCAGAATGTGTATACAATGGAGAGACGGTGGTAGAGCTTGAAAATAATGATTATCAGACCTGTTATTAATTCCTTTTTAAAGATTGTAACATTTGACTATGAAAAAAGTAATAATGAACACTAAAGGTTGCTTAAAATCGTTCAAAAAACCGTCTTAAACTTCCATGAACACTCAGGACGAAGAGAGCGAAGACATATAATGACCAGAGGCAAGAGGGTGTTATTGCCCTGTGGTGTATGCCAAAGGCAAGGGGGAGGGCTGTGGTGTAAGTTGAACGACGATGGAGGAGAGAAGCTGGAAGGAGGACTAAGACAGAGATATAACTTCGACTGCTGCAAATGTCATGTCGAAATGTGGATGTGAATTGTGGATGCTCCAACCACAAATGAAGTAAAACTTGTTGCAAAATCTATCGCCTTAGGTCAGTTTTAACACCTCAAACTGTAATGATCCACATATTAATTTCGACCAGGTAGCTGCTAGCTTCTGCCTACACGAGCTGACAGTTATTTTAAAGTTCAAGTTACAATGTGTCGATCAAACGTCTAGGTTTTTACAACTGCATGGCAGGGAATGTGTCACGTCCATAGGCAAAATGTGTGTTGTCTAGACTAGAAGGCATCTGTTGAGCATTTTAGCACAGTTTAGACATCATAGTAACATTCGTAACTAATTGACTTAGTAAACATTGAAGGTATTCAATAAATGTTGGGGTTGAGGGTTTGGTGTAGACGACCAGCAGCGATGAACTTTTCTGAATTAACCGCTGAAACTCTGAAGCGTCAGTCTTTGGCTCAGAAGAACAAAAGCAAGGCTTACCAGCTATGTTGTCGATACACTCAGCGTGACTAGCTGATGGAAAACAAGATATTTCAGGGGTTAGTCCAGCCTCCAAGAAGGCGTCTCTCATTGCCCGGCACTTCAGCTGTTCTTGCTCCGACACAGTGCAAAAGCGGACCGTGTTGTCGGGACATTTATGTAGACCTGTAAATGACACAAATATGTATAGGTAGTGTAGCAAGAACAAAGTACAACTACTGAGACCGGATTTTGGTACCTTATTTCAGAGGTACTTTGTCTTTAAAATAAGTGCTTTCCAACATGAAGATAGGCATCACGCTTATTTTAATACAGATTTCTTTCTCTTTGTGAATCACATGCTAGACTACGCAAAATACCCTTCTGCAACTATTCTATTTTTTAGATGATTCCATTATGCTCAATGACACCGTTTTCCTTCTTTTTTCCTTGATCAAATTTACAAGAAAAGGGTGAGGAAATAGCAACAATTTTTGTAAAAACGTATTCTTTACTGGGAATGTAAATGATTCATATTTATATTCATGATCGTGTTATTGAGGAGGGTCAAGGTGTGCGAAGCCTAAGGTAAATCACGTGGCACAAAAGGTCGTATGCAAGACCTCTAGAGTAGTGTTAAGCGGTACTTGCCTTCCTTGCCTTCCTTGCTTTTGTTGATAAGATGATACAATATCGTTCTGGAAACGCCACAAGCACGTTTATCACTTCTGGAAATGTTAACTCAGAATCTATAGTGTGTTATATTTGTATTGTTCTGCTCGAAGAGGCAAGGTCCTATAATTAGCAAGTCAACCCAGGGATAGGATTTAAACTCGTTGATATTTCGTTGACGGGACTGAGATTATGGTTGTAGGATATATTAGCATCACTCCCAGTCATTGATATCATCCCTATAGCCTCTTCTCCCTCATTTCACATTCCCCAACATCTGCACTTTTATGAACCATCAATCACTGACGGGGTCTTACTTACACATATCATCTGGTATCCCGATATTACAAAGCGGCCATTCGTATATTCGATACTCCAGCAGGACTAACTTAAAAGAGGGTAATCATAGTAATGTTTTCTTTACCTTCGAAGCTCTCACCATAACCACCCAAATAGTCACGGTAATTGTCTTCTTCAACAACTTCCATTGATTGTGCATAATCTTTGAAGATAAGGTTTCTGTCATTCCATCTGGATGAGTCAAACATTGTAAATTCTTCATTGTAATCAGCTGAAAACAAATCCTATGAAAATACAAAATCGCCAAAAGTATTGTAGTGATTTTCTTGCAGTTTCTTTTAACTATTTCACTGAGTTTCCATTTAACCTCAATCAAGCACATTATGAAACCTTCGTTAAATCCTTGACAAGGAATACGAAGTTTCATTTGCCACCTCCTAATTCTACGACAAGACTATCTAGGGGACCTCCTCTTCATGTAGAGAATCATGTAGCGAAAGAAATGGTGTTATAGTTAGGTTAAGGTCAGCTACTAAGGAGGTGCATAGTTGCGTAATATGAATAAGAATAGGTTCAACTATTTGTAACGTACGGATATGTTGAAGATTCCTTTGTGGTTTGCTGTGATAGGTTTTCAATGGACAAAGACAAATGGTGTGAAACTAATATTCGACTTTTAGGTACCTGCATTTCTTGCAACATATGTGCATATATCTATATATACAGTAACACATACCGTAGCAGAAAGTAGCAAAGCCTGGTATGATGCAATATCCTCGTCTGACGCTGTACCTGACGTCATCACTGAATGACTAACCCCCTGAGAAAAAGAAAAACATACCGGTTCGTCGATATTGCATTTTCAGACCATGATTAACTAAACCTGAAACATATATTGACGAACATACATATGTCTTGGATAAAAAAAAAAAAAAAATATGGGTATGTTGGAACCTTGGAGGTGCATTTATATGAACGTAATCGAATTTTTTTTGAAGGATTTGATGATTTGCACACGAAATGTCAGATTTTCTTCCTTCCAATCTAAAAGCACCTCTAAGCCATATTTCACGGCAGCAGAAATGATCGATGAAAATGCACTGAGTTTCAATGTGAGTAACTTCATATGGAACTTCACAAAGAGATTGTAATAAAACATGTAATAACAACTCTGCAAACCACTTTGTCCCAGATTTCAAACTTATAACTTTTATACATATATAGATAGGTATATATATATATATATATATATATATATATATATATATATATATATATATATATATATATATATATATATATATATATATATATATATATATATATATATATATATATATATATATATATATATATGGACTGAATGTATAATTTGGGAAACAAAGAACATTTGAAAACACGTAAATTTCTTGCTCTACAGTGACAAAAGCAAGTCTTACAAGATTGAACGTCACATGGCTGTTTACTTTAGGGGCAGCAGTTTGTTGGAACTTCTATGAAGTAGTCACAAAGCTCATTAAAACATACCGATCTTGCTGAATTAACTGTATCCATTAATAACTTTAACACAGTTTATAACGGTAATAGAGAAATGAAATTGAAAATCACAGAACCTTTTGTTTTCATCAGGCACAGCCAACGTCAGGTACAAGATCTTTATCCGGCTTAGAGTATTCTAATTCCGTTCGTCTACCTATTTATATGTAATCCCGCTTGTTATCTGCAAAACTACATACCGAACTTCTCCATTGACGGCATTCCGTATACTTAATGTTCTGTTTCCTCATAAACTTGATCAGAGCTCCGTGATGGAGTTGGAAGCACTGATGAGAAGCACGAATGAACCGATAAGATATTGTAGTTGCTTTGAGACGTTAAAATGTATGTGGGGTCTAACCTGGTGCGATACTTAAGGTGACATGGAACCCCCCCCCCCCTTTCCCATTATGGTATAGGTCAAAATGTGTGAAGATGTGTCTGTGTGTGTTTGTGTGTAGTGTGTGTTTGTGCGAAAGAAAATTTCGAAACGCTGCGTCCGCAACTTCTGCTAGACCAAAAAGCCAATGAGCGTAAAAGTTGGAAGATAGGTGACCCATTGTCTGAAGTTGTAGCTAACGTCAAAATTTAAGGTCAGAGGTTAAAGGTCAGAGGTCAAAGGTCAGATTAGTGAAAATCTTATTTTTGGAGTATTCCTTAATCTAAAATGGCTATTTAAATGGGACCTTCCATATCTGACCGATAAACAAGATTTTATCTACAAGTTATGTGATTATGTGTGTTTTTAAGTCAAAGGTGAAGTTCACTGGTCAAAGATCAAATTTTACTCTGCAAACTTTCTGTCGCTAACTCCTCATAGACCCGCGCAAAGCCGATGAGGGTAATAGTTGCTAGAAAGGAGACCCATGGTCTGAACTTGTGTATACAGTCAAATTTAAGGTCACGGGTCAAAGTTTAGAGGTCAAAGTTAAATAGGGGAAAATATTACTTTGCTGTATTTCTTACTCCAAAATAGCTATTTACATGGGACCTTCTCATATATGACCAGTGAACAAGATTTTATCTAAAAGTCATGTTTCCATATGTTGTGAGGACAAGGGTCAAGTCCAGTAGTCAAAGGTCAAATTTGATACCGTAAAGGTTGCCCGCGCAACTCCTTCTAGAACGCAAAGCCGATGAAGGTCCAAGTTGGTAGATAGGCGGCTCATGGTCTAAAGTTGTGTCTCCCTTCACAATTTAAGGTCAAAGGACAAAGGTCACAGGTCAAATTTTTAATCGGCAAAATGCTTTGAAAAATGTTGCGATCTCCTTTTAGACAGTAAGTCAGTCGTTTACAGTACGTTTTGGAGGGAAAAGAAATTGAGTAATGCAAATGATTGTGACGTGTTTCTTAGAAATTTTAAAAACGCACAAAGTGGTGGGCACTGATTTGAATAATAAAGAAAATCAAATGATTACTTTGGCGTGGACGCCATCTACATGGGGATATGTACTTAGACGCCCACGCATGACTGCTACATTTACACAATACTTGTGTGTTATCTACACCTATGTACTCTAGGTGTATAATGTAAAACACTGGGCGATCAATCAAACTCTCAATCTTCTTCAATACATAGGCCAAAGTGTAAAAGACCAAATGGTTATGGACAACGATACGGATGAGATGCAACTAAGTAGATTGCCCTCTTGTTATATTTGCAAGAATATCAGTGTGGGTATCAATACTGCGGGGGACGAAAGGACACGTCCCTGCACATTTCGATAGGTGGGGACATAATATCAAATGTCCCCTCCCCCACATTTCGTAAAAGACAAATGTTTGGCTCCTTTTTTTAATGGTAAGGGGACATTGTAACAAATATCGCCCACTGTTAGTTTGGTGAGTGACTGATGTAATCGCTAGGCCCCCTTGAGGAACTATATGCGCGACCAGTTTAGGTGTCCATATACCAAGGTTAGACTCATTTACACATCCCAAAATGCGAACAACTTTACCGTGACTGATTTTGTAATTGCTTTCTTCTAAGTTTACATTTCCCTAAAAGTTAATTACGAAAACATTGTATTTTGGAATAAAGAATTTCTAGTCAAGGGGAAATTCTGTCCAAACAAAGGGAATTGTCCTTTGCACGCTCACGATGAACAAAAGACGTTCCCTCCCATAAACAGACTAACAAAACGAAATTTGATATTACCCAAAAAAGAGAACTGAGGTCAAAATTGTCTTGGTGAACATGTACTTGAATGAAGTATCCATACACACTCAGGGCCGTCGTGACAGGGGGAGGTCCGCATTGAAAAAAAAAGTCTCAGAGCGAGGATATTCGAAAATCCCAAAATACCAGTGAGGATGTTTCACGTCTCACTCTAGCACATTTTTATGATGATGCCAAATATTGCACCAGATTGTGAGGTTACTGGGTAATTGAAAAAATTCTCAATAAATCTGAAATTTCATATGAATTTTTCATATGTTAGTCTAGGAGTGAGGATAGACAGAAAGTCTGATATACCACGTGGAATTTTTCATACCTGAATCTAGCACATTTTATGACTTCAGAAGAAGTCAAGTATTGCACTAGATTGCAACAACGTTTAGCAAGTTGGCGAACAATTTCTCATAAGGGAGTGGGAACATCTCTTCCCTTACAACCCTCTCACAGATCGAGACCAACCATCACTCCTCTCATGATTCCCCATTTATCAAAATACTAGTGTTGTATGGCATCTTTTTCTGTTCACTGTGGCTATCATTTTCAGAAGTTATAGGTACAAGAACGAATTCTACTTGGTCATGCAATCATCGACGGTTGTGGTAAACTAATAAACAACTGTAATCGATGAGAGTAAAAATCGTTGGAATAGTTGTTTTGGAACAACTAATTTCTCGGGGAAAAAATAACTGCACTGAATAGATGCAGAATATTGCACCAGATTTTGTTTTAGGTTATCTGCTGGTTGAAAGTTTCTCAAAAAGAAAAGCACCTGTTATTGTTAGAAAGTAAAAACTGTTGAACTATCTTTTCAAACAGTATGATAGCATAAATATTGTAGATAAGAGTCAAAGTTAGTAGTATTTTACCACAGAATGATTTTTTTCGTCATGAATTGAGAAATTGCAGACATTAGGGCCCTTTTCAAGCTGGGCTGGATACATGAAGCCAAGAACACCCGGGAATAGCCATTTACGACCATGGGGGGGGGGGATTCTAAAGCCCAAACTTTTCAGGTACGCTCCACGCCAACAATTGGTGGAGTTCAGCTTATATAGTCCTGCTTGCATTGCGCACAAAAGGCTTTAGCCTTCTCGCGGCCATGCTTCATACATGATATCGATGACGTATTAGCAAAATATGCCCCCATTCATTAGACTCTCACGGTGCTATGGTAATCACGTTCATCTTCTAGCTAACCGACGAGAGTTTTTATTCGAAATTCCCCAGAGGGATTTGAATCTCTCTCCCCGAGACGTTTCGCTGGAAATTCCCATATTACATGTATTTCCATTTTTCATAGATTTGCTTAATCATTGCACCCTTCCGCTTACATAGTAATCCCTCTCAGCAATTAGTAACAAACAAATTCGGACAAAACCTCTCAACCCCCAGACTCCCCCCCCCCCCCCCAAAAAAAATGTTCCTACGCCCATGTGCTCTGACCTAAATATTTGCAAAGTGCTCAATGAAAATGAAAGAGACATGCGTAATTCATTATAATTATTGCATCACGTCACCTCTATCTGATATGTAGTACCATATCTTTTCATAAATTGCAAATTAATCATCAAGTATACCTTTTGTCTCAAAAAATGCAATGACTGACCGGTTTTGCTCCTCATATACTATTGGAAGGTACATAAATCCTTCATTCAAATGCTCACAGTTCTGCAACAAGAGCTCAGAGCTTCCGGTATATTCATTCTGCTCACATTAATGGACGTTATCCCATATCCGAGAAAAGCTATTGGGCCTGTCCAATATCCCGAAAGCCATAAAAGTGCAGTGCACAGACACCTGCTGCGGCAGCTTTAGTCATTCAAACCTATCAGTTAGTCAAAACATGTCCACCATCGCACATTTCAATTTGGATTGACGCCCTTGCATATCAATAATCCCACATTGCACTTGATCACAAACACAGTCAAAACTTCAGCTCAGCTCCCACTAAGCTACAACATGAAGAAAATCTAAGCATCGGCTGGGAGAAATGTAACTTAAACAAACAGTTCCACAGCCCAATGTTTACTATGTTTATTTGTAAGCATACATAAGGACAGATGGAAGAACACATCTTTACCTAATATTCTACATTGAAAAAAAAATACATTTTTGTGAACAACCTAAATCCCTCAATTTTCAATGTTAGATAAAGTATCATCTACTGTAAACGTACTCCACCCAACACCCATCTTCACTTAGTAGTGACCTACTTTCCACCATACTATGTAAGGATATAATAGTAAGGATTTATCGACATTACTATGACATTACTATTTTTTTAACATCCTGAGAAGAATAAACATGTTTAAAGATTTATTTGGGGTAAGTTATAGTCAAAGGCATCCATTATATACTTGCAATTGACAATTCTATGACAGCAACAAACCCCATCCAAAAACCTGACTCACCACACCCTTTCTTCTCCATCCCAGTTCCGGTCAGTAGCATCGTATAAAGCATAGACATACCTTGGAGATATGACAGTTGGCGGGATCGTCTATATCAGCCCGGCTTCCATCTTTACATAGCAGTTGCAAATCGCTCTTCTTGATGCCAGCAGCCCAGTCGGGGGCATTCTCTCCAAGGCTGGCTTCCAACGTGGCTGGCTTTATGAATGCTACTTCACCCTTTCCCTCAATCAGGCATCTAAAAGGGTTAAGGAAATTTGATACTTCATACTAACGGCAATTCTTTACAGATGTACATTTTCAGGGCGAATTGAATGGGGAAGGGTAAATAGAGAGGTGGTGAGGGTTAGTTAGAATGAAGGGTTTAGCGAATTGACAGTATTGACAGATCAGTAGTTTCTCGTCTTTTTGAAAGACTGAGACCTGATCAATGTCTTAAAGGAGACGAACCTTTCACTTTGTGAACATTCTTTGCATACATGATGTGAAGGAGCGGTTCAAACAACTTACCTCAGAGCACCGGAGTAACCGTTGTATGGTTCAGTATCTGAATCACGGTTACAGTCACCAGCACAGATACCACAGAGATTAGAAAAATCGTCATTATAAGGATTATTTATAGCTAACTGAGCACCTGAAAAGAACAAGAAGGAAACCTTGAAAGAATTGCAAAATGTGAAATGTGACACTGAAGTCTCCGAACCTTGAACCAGCAGCATGTACCACGTGTGCAGTATTTTTGACAATATAACCAAAAAGGGAAATTCGAGGTATGGATTGCAATTAACATTCTTTATTTAATGATGTCAGATCAAAATCACTAAGGGCATGTCTCATGCGGTATCTGACAGCTATACAAACAAGAAATGTCAAGCGATGTTGTTGCCAAAGCTGAAATTTAAAGTGACTTTGGAGTATTTTGAACACAAGTTCCAACCCTAAGTCTATCCCACTCATCCCTTAGATTTACAAGGAAGAAAAACGAAGATATAGGATTTAATGTGATTTTTCTTATAGATAAGCAATTCCTACCAGGAGCGCAGCTAGCCTGAAAGAAATTTGCTGCAGACTTGGCATGTTCCTTGCATCCCAATGATTCCATTTGTCCTGAGTTTAACAGGTAACCAACTGGGATATTCCAACCGGCCGTTCGACCCACTCCAGTGTGGCATGTGCGAGCTCCTCTGAGATTCGTCAAGGTTACGTTGGTGTATTCAGCTTTAGTCACGGCAATGCCGAAATAACCTGCCGAGCCTAATAATTAGAAGGTGAAAACGTGTCAAACGAGTGAGATTACGATTAACAATAAACGGTGATAACTTTTCTTGTTTCCCATATTGTTCATATTTTCGCCATCTCACAAACTATAGGCCTATAGGCATTCCTGCAATAGGACTGTATCCCCGTTACTTTTTGTTTGTGTGTTGGATAAAATGAAAGTGCACCATCTATTTCTGGGTATGTGTAATCTGTGAAGAGGTTGGCAGCGAAGAAAAGTTTACAATTTCATTACATTTAGAAAAACTGTTGTCTCGTTTATTTATGAAAACCATACCTCAATAGAGTGTTGTACTAAATGGCGCATTCAATTATGGAAAATAACTAATTGAACATCCCGTGCACTGTTGTATTTATGACTAATATTCCGATACTTGTAGGTATATTTTACTGACAAGTTAAATGTTCTTAAACGAAATTTAAAGAGGATTTTTTTTTTCACTCTAGGCATTTCAAAGCCTATGTCAATATGTTCTTCCTAACTTAGGATATTGTCGTTTACAGAAAAACCTTCTCTGGTCAAAAAAGATTTCCAGCTGCCTCAAGATTACCAAAATGCCAGTAAAAATGACAATTTATTGCATGATGTCTTTGTTTTACTTCTGAAACTGAAGCTCTCATCTAACCTCGGAATTTGATACTAGTGAAGATGTAGATTGAGTATACTGTAAATATTACAGAAATAAGGTAAAAAACTGGATGTAGATTGAGTATACTGTAAATATTACAGAAATAAGGTAAAAAACTGAAGTAATGATATATTTTTTTAAGGACAGTCAAGATATACAAAACATAATCATAAAGTTTTAACTGGGTGATATCACAGATTTCCAAAAGTGCAATGAACCATCTCAAAATAAGTATTTCTTTAAAAATCCATAACTTCAAAACGGAACATGCTATTGAGATATAGTTAAAAAAGAAAAAAAAATAACCAAAAAAATAATAACCCTAATTTTTATAGAATCTAAATTGTCCTCTGTATCCAACTTTATTTCACAACATTTTACCCTCAGTCTGCAATAAACCCTTTGTAAGTTTTCATTGGTGTCATGTTTCAGAGGTCAAATATTCACTTCGATTTAGATTCGAAGAAGAACAAAGACTTCTACTTTTTGCAGTTAATTTGTCATTGTTTCAAAACATCTTACAACTTTTGTGGGCTACTGGAAATCTTTCTTGACCAGAGAGGTCTTTCTCTTCAGAGAGCAAATATCTTGAGCTGTAAACAGATATTGATGTAGGGTAATGTGGTGTCACCAGATTTCCTTTCGTTTAAAATCCCCTTACATTGTTTGTCCAGGGAGGTCTAATAACACCTCCCTGGTTTGTCGACAAAGATGCCTAAAGCTCGAAATTGCGCTTTTTTCAGCTAATCATGAAAAAAAAAATAGAAGAATATTGAGATGAACTGAAGTTACTATCACTACATCTAATGGAACTTAGCATATAATGAAAGACCAAGTGGATAGCATTAAAAAAAAAGAGGTGGCTTCATGTAAATGTTGGCAGAGTGATACCATGCATGACAATCGAGCTCACATTGTGGTGATATTTTTTACAGTTTTTTGAGATATGGCTTTTCAAAGTTTGACGTAAATGCAAAATAGATGTTGTGGAAATGCTGTGGAGCACAGTGTGATTATATGTATATTGTCTCTTAATTACTGGACTTCATATTGGTCAGTTGGTACGAAATATCAATAGTTTTAATGAAGACAATACATGATTCCAAAACAAAAAGGTGTGTAAAATTATAAATTGTCCTTGAGATAAAGGTAAAACAAAGGATAGCATATGCTGTATGTGGGAGTCTTTCTCTTGACCACCCACATTTGCCATCTTTGGTTTATGTTTATCCATGAAGCAATTGTAAAACCGCCTAGAATTTGTTTGTCAAGCGGTCAATATTTGATCATGCTATTGATTTAAATTGCTATTTTTAACGTTTTAATGGTAAATTCTTCCAATACTCCAAAACTAGTCACATGTAAATTAAGTTCCTTTGGAACTTTGCTTCAAATCTCCTGTACTGTGAGTTATGTGAACAATTTTGAGTTCGTAATCAACCATTATAATTGAACATAGTGTAACGTAAGTTACACTGTAACATAGCAACACAACGGTGTAACATAGTAACTCACTACTGGGGTAAATTTCCTTCACAATAGGCCTCATTCCAAAGACTTTTCCAGCTCTGAAAACGTCGCCACCATCCAGAGTGATTAAATCTGCCTTGCCTTCATGAATGTCGATGAGGCATTCCTGGGGTTGATATTAGATTGATAAAGAAAAGTAAAACAAAAATGTTTTCATTACGTCTTGTTGATTTTCAACATTCATTTAGAGGGTGTCTTTATATTGGTTCCTCACCTTTGAAGTATACATTTTCTGCACTACTTCTGTGAGACGTGTCGTTGTATGAGACATGTTGATGTCATATCTACTGACAGGATGTCAATAACTGCTTGGAATTGAGCTCACTTGTTGTCCACTGCTCGATACTTAGTCGACTGAATAGACACGGGGTATAATCAAAATTTGCTTAAAGTACATATGACATGAAAAACAAATTTTGGGATATTGACCAAATTACAAATGTTGTAAATACAAGTTTTTGATCAAAATCCATTAAACAGTGACCATTTTACAAACAAATTTCCCGTTAACAATTCCATCATGAATATACATAGGCCAACTATGCAAATTTTTTATGTTCAGGGAGGGACTCACCTGACGTGCCCTACGTTAGCCTCTGTTTATTCAACCTTTATCTCTAGGACGACTGAGAAGCTTAATGCCCTGAGGGCTTTATGTTGCAAACACGTATTTCTTTCTTTAGAACTAGTGATATCACCTACCAATTGGAACCCCAGTAATAAAGTATTTAAGAGATTAACAGATCAACATCTGTAAAACTCTTCAACATCTGTTTTGCATTTTCGTCAAACTTTGAAAAGCCATATCTCAAAAACAGTAATACATAGAAACACAATTCCAACGGATTATTACTCAAGATTTCACTCTGCAACTTCTGTAGGAACCTAACTCTTTTTAGTCTGTAAGTGAGTTTTTCATGCAGTAAGAAATTTCTGTTCTCAAGAGGTCTTTTGGTGAAATTTGTCACTATTGGTTGCTAGTCTGAGTTATCCGAGGAATGTAAGTTTCTGATTAATTCGGATGCAGAAGACTCCACAAAGAAGTGCCAACATTAATTTTTCCTCACAACAAATCTTATGTTGGCAAGTTAAAAACATTGCAGGAGTTCATGTATACCAACTGACTTGAAAAAAGGAAAGAAAATTCGGACAAAAATATTTAATAAAAAATTGCTTCATGAGAAATTAAACTTCGTCATGGACTTTATGCAGAGCAGTCTTACCTCAACCGTGGGTAGTTCTACGCAGCTTATGGAAGGGGTAAGGTCATTGTTGGCAAAAACACTTGACATGTCGAGACACTTTTGGTATTCTGATTCAGTTATGGTGCACCACCTAGCGGTTGATCTTGCTGTTGGTGATGTGAATAGAAACAATTTTACTAACAAGCAAACAACATGAAGCACTGGCAAAAATAATATCCGTTATTATGCTAGGAATCATGACTTTTTCTTTCTTAGTTTCACTACTGAGCACTTCTCACAGCTCAAAGAGGCTCATTGAATTCATCAAAATCATTTACTGCAAATCTGTGACTGGACACGTTTTACCATAACTTACTAAAACGTAGGTAACTCTTATTCATATAAGACTAAACTTTCTCCCTTTTCTGTAACCGTCGGGATAGATGTATGATTAATGAGGCTAATTAGAAGTCTCGTCATGCCATGGTTTCCTTCAAAGTGGGCAATATTGTGTTATCAATCCACGGGGACTCTTTCACAACTAGAAAACACAAATCTCGTCTCAGTTTCCTTCTGATATAGTAATTTAAGTTCAGATGAAAGGTGGAACTGTTTACCGCTATCATTCGATCTTTTCCTTTTAATCCACCGCTGGGCGAAATTTTAAATTGTGACCAAGTATCCCTCACCTCCCCTCTCTATCTGCTATGATGAGAGTGACTTTATAAAGAATATGTGATTTGGGAGAAGAAAAAGATTACGAAATCTTAGAAGCCAATGTTGCCCCTTTTTTGGGGAGATCATTGTTTCCAGAAACTTTAGGCCTACCGTAACAGTTCCCGGACAATTGCCCCCACCTTTCAGTTTCTCCCTGGCAATCCCCTACCTTTTCCTTTAACCCCTAACTCTTATTTCCCCGAAGGAACTGTCTGGGGAGCTATCCCAGATGAAATTCTCCGAGTTGGGAATTGTTCGAGTGGGAATTGTCTGAGAGAGCTTGTCAGAGAGGCAGCTTTGTGGTGAGTGATATTGTCAGGGAGAGTTGTCCGCTCACGATTCCAACAATTTGTTTCTCTCTGGAAATTCTTTTTTTTTTTGCTAAAATTGTTGATGATTGCATAAAAAACTGACGTCCTTTCAGGTCATATTCCCACCCCCCCCCCAAGAAAAAAATTGTTGATTCCAGAAGGGTTCATTCAACAGTTTTCAACAGGTAACAGTTTCCTTTTTCTAAGGAAATTTTCAACTACTAGATAAGCCATTCAAGAAACCTTGTGCAATATTTTGTACCTCTTGCAGTCACATTTTGGAGAATGTTTAGTTTCCTTAAAAGTTACTCCATTAATATTAATTTTCAGGCGATCTCAACTTTTTAAGCAGTTTACTACAACCGTCGACTATTGCATAGCTATAGCTCTTGAACCAATAACCTTGCACAGAATAGTCACCTTACTGAGAAAAAAAAAAAACTGTCATGCAATACTGCCTTTTAAGGTTGGGAAATGCATGTTATGAGTGATGGTTGGTCTGGGAGGGGTTTGTAAGTGGGAGAGGTGTCCCCATTCCCTTTTTGAGAAATTCTTTTACGTTCTAGGTAACTCCTTAAAATAGTGCAATATTTGCCGTCTTTTAAAGTGTAACGACTTTAACGATGTGCTAGACTTAGATAAGAGAAATTAAAATAGTATTTCAGATTTATTGAAAAAACCCGCTGCAATGTTTGGCATTTCTTGATGTCGTAAAATGTGCTACAATGAGAGAAAGGAAACTGATATGTAAGATTTTTCCCACGTTCGTCGCTCTGACATTTTTTTTGCGGGGGAAAACCCCTAAACTCCCTCGTCTCGGTCTAAATGTTTCAATAATTAAGACTGGATCATTTAATTCTCAAAGATTCTGTCAGTAAAATGCTTATTGGTGAACCAGGAATTAGTGCTAATTTTTAAGAACGACAACCTGTATCGGTGACGGAATTACAAGCTAGTCCTAATTCACAATTACCAAAGAAATGCTCTTTCATGGCGAGGCAGGCCTGATTAAATAAATACTTAGATAAAACTACCGTTCGGAAGACGGATCATTCTATGCATTGAACCTAGATCGAGTGACTCCTCACTTTTTTTTTTAATTTTAGAGAGTAGTTTTAAATTAATATAATTTTTATTCATGCAAGTGAGCTATGGATTAGGAGTCGAAGCTGTCCTACGTTCCCGGTCCCACAGACATATGACCTAGAATCATGTGTTGAAACTTGCCATTTACACGTTATTTTATCAATGTATTCATGTATGAAGGATCGTTTTGGTTCTTACAACGTAAAACGGCAAACGAGGACTTCTAATACATTGCAAGCAACCGGGTTGAACACCAAAGGTTATAAACTAAAGGCTAAGGTTTGTTTCGTTTGCCACATGTGTAATTTGGACAAATTTGAACAATATCAACTAAACTATGGCGTCGCTATTGTCGTGTTTACATTTAGTGAATGTATGTTAAAATTATTTGATTGGACACTGCTTAGGCCTCAATACAGACAAACGTATATGGCCCAAAACATCCTTCTCTCTTTATGAAGGTCCTAAATACGAACACACAATCACACTCAACAAACACAAACAAGTCCCTTTTGGAAGTTTTTATATTTGATATACAAATTCTGCTTAGGTATCCAAAAAGAAACAAATAGAGACGTCCAGGTTTGCTGCTAAAATTCTTGAAATTGTAAGGTTTGAAATACTCACAAGTTTCATGGTGGTCTGCCCATGCAAAACCAACACACAGGATGATCGTCAAAATGGAACCTAGCATTGTTCAACTTTAAGAATTATCCTCACGGTTCATCAGAAGCACAGAAGCAGACAGAAACACAACTGATTAACGTCTCAATTGTTCTTCGACAATTTCTCGTTGGTAGATGCAGAGCTTCCTCTCCAGCTTCTGGAGCGCTAAGAGTGACAATAATCGTGTCTGTGTCGCCTCCTTTTATACTGGTCACAAAACATCAAATGTGGATTGGGATCTTTTGTTTTCTTTTTTATTTGATGTATGTGTGTTATTTTATCGCCTAGGTGTTATCACGTGTTAAGGGTGCACATGGACGTTATCAAACAATTCCAGGGCTTCATATCCCCTTTATAGATTATTGCCAAATACTTCGACATCTGAGGAAGGTATAAATTAACTTTACCATGTGGAAGTGACACAGATAGGGAGGGAGGGCTACGAGCAGATTACGCTTACCTTGAACTCGTTTTCCTTTTATTCAAGCTCAATAACAAGTGAACTTGCTCATTGAAAATGTTGATGCTATTCCTTAGAGATTGTAGAGAGTTTATGTAGCTTCACAATTTTTTTCAGGTACATAATATATATGTCAACATCGTAACAAAACGTGCGCGGTATACATCAATGTACAATTAACCAACAACTCTACCACCCCACACACTACGCACTCACCCAAATACTCACAAACACTCACATCCCCCCCCCCCCTTTCCCTCGGACTGGCGCCGGGTTTATTTTAATTCGGAATTAAAATCTGTCCTAACATCGGAAAGTCATTGCTAAAAAAAAAATCGACTGATGATCGGACCATGTCCCGCCTTACATCTGGTATATCGTCCAGGAGGAGGGTCAATGTCGGTTAAAAATCGGTTCATATATCTGCCGAGTGACGGTCTAGTTACCGCACTGGTGACGGGCGTGCTGAGCAATGCGATTAGCCTAAAGACGGGTAGAAATCGACTGGAGCTAGGCGACCACAAGTGATTTTAGGTCGACATTACAGTTGCTGTCACACTTAGGTGATTACAACTGCTTCATATATAATGTTGTGTAGTGACCGGATTCGAAACACTAACACTAAAGCTGTGCTACATGAGAGAAAGAAGGAGGCAATGGAAAAGAGAAGTGAACAAAGAGTAACAAGTAGGACAAAATAAACTCCAAATTGAATAAGGAAACGAAGGCACATCCTGTCAATGTTCACTTTTCTTTCTGTTAAAGTTACATGTTCCATTGTTCTCTTTTTGTATAATCTTTCTGTACAGGTTTTCTTTTCTGCATGCACGGCGTCGGTACTTTACAAAACACACAAGTTGTTGATAACTCCATTCATTACCTCCAAAAGAAGTCCTTTATAACTTAATTGTGGGCATTACTATAGAAATCTTTGTTTTGCACAGGAAGGCTATATTTTATTTACTTTTCCATGAGACATCCCATAAGCTTCTGATAGTTATTCTATGAAATAGATTGGTGTGATGTATTTATACCTTCAAATAAACCTAACAAGAGCATCAACATTGCCAACAACTGGCCTCTTATCCTAACATGTCACATTTGGTATGTACAACATCTACAATGCAATGACAGTCTCTTACGGAATTGCTCGCGGTTGCCGTGATCGACCACTTTCAACATCACGGTTGGACTTGTCTGAAGTGTGCAGTCTCTTTCCTTTAGGGTTGTGACTAGTCCCCAACCCTTCTCAAGGCTCGGCTCATCGGCCAGGTGCGCACCCTCCAACTCTTTCAACTGTTGGAACGTTTTTTGCCCCTTGTCTATCTTCTTCTGTCACCAAAACAGTAACGATACCTGTTACAAAGCACTCAATGCAAGCAAGAGCCAGAATTCATTTCAGCGCAATTTTCAGGGCTTTAGAAGAATGGGAAAGGTAACAATGGATGAACTTGCATGGTTGAATATGTGATGCAAGGATTTCAAGGAAAGAAACAAATTACCCAGAGGTTCAATTAAATGTTGGTTGAAGACTATAATTACGAAGGCTCTAGCTATCTTAAATTAGAAACGCTCTCACATATAGTTCTCGTCTTTTGGGGTACCCCTTCACACGACAGTTCATATCAAGTCGGCATTGTTATGAACCTCCTCGTTTATGATTCACTAAGAGACCTCTCGTTGAAGCCATGATTTACAAGTTAGTCAAACTTTGGGCATGATATACGGGCTACCACGACCCGACGCTACTAAACCTGTTATCGAAGTTAAGATCTGTGGGTATGATGTTCCTAGCATTACATAAACTGTTACGAAAAGTGATGGTTTAAGTTTATAGTCTGATTTGAACTTTACTGATCTGAAAACGTACGCCAATGAAACCGCAATTATTTTTTTTTTTTTTTCCACTGGCAGAGTGCAGCACCCATCAATTCCCAAAATTGGCCGGGGTTCATTGGGATTTTACCCTACTATAAAAAGGGTCAAGCTAAGGTAATAATTGATTTCCCCTCAGAGTTTACTAAAATTTGCCACTTTTAGCTGACATTTCTGTATAAGTACATATACTATATACACCGAGGTCAGCTTACTTTGCTATTCATAATCTTTTCTTATGATTGATCTCGGTGCAAGGAATCGGTAAACTTTTTCTACTACGCTTTGATAATATACTCACAGTCTTTCTTTTTTGGAATGTTAATTTCCATTTACTTTCCCATGGAAATGTGGTTAGCTAGATTGATGCCCGGCACTTGAGCAAGGCAATGATATGATGAGAACAATTAAGGAGGCCACGAAACATGACATAACATTGGTTCGATCAATAACACATACAATGATCATCATCAACATAATTATCATCACTACCGTACAAGATTTCAATTTCATTGGCGGTTTTTATCACCGATGGATGATATCCTATACTTCACTCAACAGCACGAGATCGCATGACAGATCACCGGAATGATACCTTCAGTATCTTCGACAGAGACAACGATGAAACCAGCGACAATTGTGCTATTTTATTTCACGCTGCCTGGTGGTGTGGAAATTGTACAGAATGTAACCTCAATGGTGACTACAACGCTGCTGTGGATTCTGATTCAAGTATAACATGGAGAACTGAGCCAGGCGATAGTCCGTCATATTCAAACATAAAAGATGTTACGATGAAGATATTTCGCGTGCTATGACATCCCTAAACAACTTGAACGCCACTGTAAAAGTCTGTAAGTCTTGACAATGCAACATAATTACCGCAACGTTTTACTAAAATGTGGCACTAATCCAAAGTAAATGTCTCATTGAACTGACCCTTTCGTTACCTCTAACTCAGTTACCCTCTAGATTAGGCAGTTGCGCATCTTTTTATACAGAGTCAAATAATTTTGTTCGTTTCTTTGACAAAAACAAACCGGCGATCGGTAAAATGTTATGAATGCTTTGAAGAAAAATTATGAAACATGAAATGAAAAAGGAGTAGCAAATTAGGAAACTGCAAAAGTGATTTATAGAAATTAAAATGTTCTTCAAAGTAAATGAAAAAGAAGAAAACTGTTATGATTGATGGAAGTTTTTTAGTTTTGTTGCAGTCAGAAACTATTTGTTTGTTTGTTTGTTTGTTCGTTCGTTCTGTCGGTCGGTCTGTTTGTATGTTTGAATTGTCTTTAAAGACATTCAAGTGAAATATCGGGTGTATGGATTAGAAATGAAGTCACGTGCGAACTGTTTAGTCAATGCTATACAATATGACATACGCATGGAATGAAATATCGCGCTTGGATAATTTTCACTCCCCTCGGGTGAAATTCACTCTTATTGCTAGAGGCAATTTCGCAGGCCCATTTTCAATATTACAGATTTCACTCGAAAAAGACTTAATCGTGGGAGGGGGAGGGGGTCATCTTGCCATATGTCTGTGATGGGGTTATCAGACGCCTGTCCAGGATTTTTACCTTGCCTGTGCGAAGCCCTTTTTGCGCACACCGCTAGGTCAGTACTATACAAAAAGGCCGTCGTCAGTTGATGGCATCTAAGCGGAGCGCCACCATTCGTTGACCGGCTGTCATCGGTTGCCGTGAAGCGCACCGGAAAACTTTGCCGGAAAAACGTCCCAGGTCACCGGTAATGGCTCTCTTGAGGTCATTTATTCTATTTTTTTTTACACCACACCGTACTCTCTACAAATAAATGTAGCTAAACTGCGGTTTTAATTTCATTTATATTCTTGTGGTCAAAATATATTGGACGGACGCGCTAAATCGTGGCTGCGCAGTTGCGCTCAAGCAAGGTGTAAAGGTGCAAACCTTTTTTAAAATAATAACTTTGTCACAACCTAAGGGGAGCATCCTTATTCGATGGCCCATAGCAAAAGTAGAAAAGTTTTACAAGAAATATTTGCCAGATCGTACAGACAATTCCAGGCCATTTTCAACATAACTGATTTCCATTAAAAGATTTTTTCCATTCTTGTACTTACGTGCACCATCGACGGCCTGCGTTGTGATGAACCGGGCCGCCTGAGGATTGATATCAGTAGCGTAGCCACTGTGGCTATAGGAATACATGACACTATCTCTTATAGACTTCTCTGAGAAGAAATTGTTTTTCTATATCTTCAAAATGATACCTTACCACTGTGATACATCCAAATGACCTGAATCTGTTCTTGTTAACAAAGGAGAGCCGCTTAGATCAGTTCACAAAATATCTGCCTCCACTGAATAATCAGGAAAATATTAAAGACAGCCCAAATTATGACTTTAATCGTAAAGAAAAGGTATTAAGCAAAGAAAGATCTGATAATCTATCGATACATTGATACGCTTAAACCAGCGGGAAATTAAATGTATACGTCGAGCACATCAGTGGGGAGATATTTATTAGTTTGCACCCCTCCTCTAGAGGGGTGGTGGGACATGTCCCCCTGTCCCTTATTGGTTGACTCGATGGGTGAAGTGTGAACATACAATGATTTTAAATATGTGACTTGGTACTTTTAAAATACATAGCGTGTATAGTCAACAATTAAGTTCACCAGATTAAAGTGACATGCAAAGTGTGCAGTTGGTGTATAACATAAAGTTTGAAAGTGACTAGTAAAAGAGTGTTGTTTTGAATATGTGGTAGCTATTGAGATACATGTTAAAATGTTGACACGGTAGTGAAAGTTTAATATGTGACTTGGACATTATTTTTATGTTTAATATATTTAAAAAAGCGATATAATAGAAGTGAAGTTAATAAATACTGTACGGTTCATTTGACAAGTGCTGTCTTTAAATGTGCGATAATTCGTGAAATACATGGTAAGAGTGTAAATATACATGATTTGCAAACATGAACATATTTAGCATAATTGCAAAGTAACCAAGTAAACCATATCACGTACACCTATGATAATCTTTCTTTTCATCATATTAGATGATTTCAGCTGTAGAAGACGTATATACTTTAATGAAATAATTTAACTAACAGACGAAATATTGTTCAGTGTTCATAAGGCTGTATTTCAAGATGAAATCAAATAGTGCCATCAATAACTTGGTAGCAAATATGTTTATCATTATCAATGATCATTGCTCTGGTTTTAATTTGTGTGGATATAACAGTTTGGCCAAATTTTGCTATTATGTACATCTACTTCAAATTTATAATACCATCATTAGAGCAGAATAAATCTACATGTTTCTCTTTTTTTTTGTTTATTTTGTTTTTATTGGTGATAATTTATGATCTGTTTTTTCTTATAAGGAAGTCAGTGACCAGTGATTGTTGACTATCTATTCAAATATGCCTTTTCGGTCCCTCAAAAATCCAAATTTTGTCATTGATACCCATGGGGTGTGTATAGGGTTAGAAAATTGTAATTTCCGTATAGTGTTTGTGTTGTAGCTAGCTCAAGTGTGTAACTGAAAGCGTTGTACAGGTTATAAAATATATGGCGAACAATTGAAAATCGTTTCGATTAAACTTCGCACACCACAGTTCTTCCGTTGACTTACTAGACTAGCTACCGTCGCCCCTTACGCTTGGAAAGTACATTTCATAATAGATTCCCGACATTTTTTGAGATAGCTGACGCCATGGTCTATCATGGCGTGTGTTTTATGCCTCTCCTTAACTTTGCAGGAAGAATGTTGTTAATTGAAAAATGTCTACCTGCAGAGTCCAGGTAAACATTGGTAACCTTCGAACAAGCAACAGTCCATGTTGAAAGAAAATTATCGCGGTGTCCGGTGTTGTGTGTTGCTGATCATTTAGTCAATTTGAATCAGTTTGCCAACAGTCCAAGGGACAACAAACTAGCAAAATGTTGTTCAGTGTCCTCTCCAAACTCACTTTTTTTTCCACAAACAATTTCCACTGATGCAAAACTGGACTTTCTGTAGGGTGGTATGTGCCACTGACAGACCTGTATTGTGGTATTTACAATTGGAACTCCATCTCCATTAGCAAATTTCATTACACTGCGTTATACGCTCTAAATCAAATCGGAATTTAGCTAAAGCTCTGTTTATACGATTTCAATTGTCTCATGGACAAACTTGTAACAAAACCCTTATTGGTCTTTGAAAGCTTGAGGAATCTGTGATCCTGGGGCTGTCACTAACCATCCTCGTGGATACTTCATTCTGCCACAGTAGATGTATGTGGAGCACATATTCTGCAATGGGGCCCTCGTTGTACTTGTACAGAGAACTCTTTTTTTTAAGTTGTGTGAAAAAGATTATGTGATATCACTGACTAAATACTAGTTAATATTTGATAAGACAATGAAAGAGATTATGACGTTTCTGCAGTATCAAGACATACAGCTGGGACATCGAAACTGAAAATGTGAAATTTGAATCTGATGGCATGAAAGAAAATTATCGTTGCAGAAGACCATTTTGCTTTCTCATGACGTAACAGCCCACGATCAAAATCTAATATTATAAGAAATATGAGGCATGCCATAGGGTGTAAAGTCCAGAAGCTTCTATCAGTTCAGAAGTATGTGTGCTGAGTGGTTAACCAACAGTGCGGAAGAAACTGTGTGAAGAAAAGGCGATGAAATCGAAATCTCTCACTTTTTTGTTTGCTCCTGTTAGAAATCTGAGTTGGTAACATAATTCTCTGTTTCTCTCTGCAAAGGTTATTCGTGTTAGTCTTTTTTTCCCTCCAAAAATGGTATTCTGTACGTTTCTTACTCTCAGCATGTTCACCTGCTCTGAATCAATACCCAATTTTATTAATATGTAAATTAACCAATTCAAAGTAAGTGTAATAAGCGTCTGCAAGTCAAGATTAACATTTGGAAATTCATCTGCGAGAGTTTATACATTTTTCTTTGGACTGGGTGAGAATCCTAATGTGTACACATTTAAATCAATATTCTTGAGAACATTTGTAGACAGAAGCTGCGTATCTTTCCAAGTATTATTTTTATTTACCCATCGGGCCGAAAATGTAAAATGCCGTCTTTTCATCTGATAACCCTCCCCCATCAATGAATGATAATGTTCGTTGGAGTCGAATGTTACATGACATTTTAATGACAGAATGCACACATTACCTTTGACATTACGTAATAGGTCAGCCACATGAATCCTTCCCGCCACCCAATCATGACCCCCCCCCCAAAAAAAAAAATTGGTTCCATTCGGCGCTTGATTGCATCATTCTAAAACTTATGAAATGGATGCTTTCTCCAGAGATACACACTCCCCTATTTGCCTCTACCGCCCTCATTTATGGGAATTGACTGAAGGCCCAAGATCTCCGTTTCAAAAACGGGCATTACATACAATACGTCATGAAATCAGTAATGTGCTGTGTTATGACACCACGTTGTCATCAAAGTCTATAGAAATGTAAGATATCAAAGTAGATATCCGATGTATGTTTTACTTCATTTCCCAACTTCTATGGTCAACTCTATTACATTTATAACAACTGTTCATCCCTTTTGACCGTACTTTGACAACGTTATTATCACATACCATGCAAACCAATCAAACAATCTACATTCAATCGAGAAGATACTCCTCACTCTGCATGGACACCACAAACATTCTCATGCTTCTGACACCATTTTGAATGGTGACACCATTTTGAAATGTATCCTCACAATGGTGTAGTATCTGAATGGATTATATGAAACATATCGTTTTGTAAGCCTCACTCCAAAATCCAGCCTCAGTCCAAAATCGAGATTTTATATATGACTCCTGTTTTGGCACAAACTTAAAGTTATTACTTTTCCTAAATTGTGCAAATTCTATTTCTTCCTCTAGTGTCACAAGGGCGCCACATATTTACTGGAAATTGCACTTTTGGTGCCCTCTTTCGTGTCATCAGTGGTGTCACTGACAGAGACGTTCCTAAGCTGTGGCGAATCACTTTGCGGTACCAGTAGAGCAAAGACTCGGTGAACGCCAGAGTGACGTCATAATTGCGTCAGCAGATTACACAAACAGTTTTAATTTCCATCCGAAAATCTTAGATTACTGTGATTGCAGCTTGCACTGACATATGTAGTTGACACACGTCGGCCATGGCCAAAGAAAAACAAAATATGATGCGAATACCGTCATACACAGAAAATTACACGTCTTTGAGAAAAATCAAACAACCTTGTTTCATGGACTTGGGCTTTAGACTGCAGGGTCTCTATGAAGCGTCGATTCATTCCCAAAATGGCGCGACAATATTTTATGCACGAAACGAATCATAGTTGTATTTTAGGGGTAGGTGTGACACTGGAATCAATGGAGTCATATGTGCTCACGTTTGTTTGTTTTTGTTTTTTTTCTTCTTTTTTTTTTTGGTACAATTATTATCTCATCCCTATAAGTAGCATGCAGGTGGGGGGGGGGGGGAGATATTGTACTTATTTGAGCGGTTGAAGTCCCCCAAAATGACACTTCAATGGAAGCCCACCTTACACCCCTTGTAGCATTCAACCGAAACTTGGTGGGCAAGTAGCCCTTATGTGGAGGTACCTGATGGTATACAAATTACATGAATCCTCCTATACGGTAAGTCGGATGAACCTCAAACTTAGTGGGTAGGTGCCCGGGTATAAGGTGTAGTGTCCTCCAGATCGAACGTCATAGGTCAAAGTCACAGGTCATAAAAAACGAGAAACACATTTTTCCGCATTATCTCAAAGAATGAATATCCTAGTAGAGTTACAAAACTACGATTATGGAAAGTAGGCGACACGAGAAGTTTTAAAAATATTGATGACATCACCAGGTCAAAGGTCACGTGATTAAAGGTCAAATAGGCAAAATGTGTTAGATGTGTGCTCCCAATCAGCTGTTTTGGTGTCACGTGATTAATCAGTCTTCAGTGTACAGAGTTGAAACCAACTAATACTGATTCCTCCATTATCTCTCTGAATCCTCAAGAATCCCCGCGGAATATGGCTACTTTTACAAAATGCTCTAAAAGGTGTGTCACGATCTCCTCCTAAACGGTAATTCGGATGAACTTCATACTTGGTGGGTAGGTGTCTGGTTGTGAGACGTAGTGTCTACCCGACTGATGACGTCACAGTTCAAGAGCAAATGTCATAATTACTGTAATGATAACACAAATAATACTATAATAATACAGTGTTAGCCTAGGTGCCGGTACTACATGGTGTCAGCATAACTTTCACGTATTTGCCTTTCCATGAATGTGACACTGTATTTCAACCTATACAACCAGCTCTGGGCTGAGTGTTTACGTCTGGTAGCACTGTCAGTTTCCCTGCGTTGATAATACCTTTATCTCAGTATATGTTTCAAACATATACATATATAAATCTACTGAACAATTGTTCAAGAAATCGAGATGTTTACGCAAGGTGAATAAAATATTGAGGCAAGCAAAACGCTCTTTTCAGGGCATGCAAAGGGTCTACATTGACGGGGAGTGCGGATATAAGGAATACTGTGACGCTCACGCGTTTTCTGGAAATAGTTTTGACGCACTCTCGATATCTACGTACACGCGTACGCGCATGCATGTGTTAAATCTCACTGAACAAGGTGCGTAAAGTTCGATGGCCTCTAAGAATGGAAGTATTGCATTGGCAGGATAATGTGGCAGTGTTACCCTGACACTGCCATGCCGATGCAATTTTTGCCAAAGAGTGTTAGTTTATAGTCTTATGTTAACATGGTAGTGTTTTCTTCTTCCAGTAACTTATTGATATATCCCATACAATTCTAGAAACTAATACATACAGCATTCCCTTACTACGATGTACGAGTCTGCGAAGTACAAGGCTTGTAATGAAAATTATTGAGAACACACCATTTCTCAGCTTTAACATTTATTTTATATACAAAGTTGCGACATGTTTGGAGAGAAAAACTTTCATCATCAGCCAGCAAAGTCTTCAACTGACTATACCTCCAGAAATTCCCATTTTTTCAAGGAATGATTTCACTTTTATTTTTTAATTTTGCTGTGCACTGCAAGTGAAAAGTTCATTTGAGACCTTCACCGAGTATGCCTAGTTCAGAATGACAATGTGATTAAACTGTGCAGTTTTGAAATAGTTCTAGACCATTTTCCCAATTCTGTCCTATCTGACTTAACCAATTGCAATTTCAAAGAGACAATTGCATTTTGCACGATTGAAACAAAGAGAGACATAAAGAAGGGATTTCGGTGGAACGCGACTCTGGCATGCTTCATGTGGCAGTGACACAGGACATCTGGCGTGAACTATGGATGGAAACGTTTTGCAATTTCTTTTCCTAAAAAACAGGGATGGGAAAGTATATTTGACCAAATTTCTCTAATTTTGCCAAATCCCCCTCAAATAAGAAAATTCCAGGTGGGACAAATTTGGCCCCTTCCCCATAGTGGCTACTCCACTGATTACAATGGTAATTTGATCTTGCGTCATTGACATATCATATTCATTTTGGTGTTGTCTGGTGAGTGACTTTACATTTCTTGTTATATCGTTTGTGTTTATTGATTTACCCGTATGTATTCTCATCTTTAATCTTGTTTCCTCTCAAAATTTAGAGCAAACATTTTACTTGACCAGTAAAATGACAAGTGTATGTAAGTCAGTTGGAAAAAAATTTTAATCAAAAGAAATATCTTTATGACTAAACTCAAACTAGGACATACCTTTACATCAATTAGCACGGACATTGAGCACAAAATGATTATCCGAACGTCTCGGTTTATGAATGATGGCGGTATACTACTTCAAGTTTTCCAGCTTCCCACAACTTGCCTACATTTTGGCTGTAACAGTTTTTGCCATCGTGTGAAAATTGTTTTATGCTATCCTGAAAATTGTAGTAAAAAAATATCGCAACGGCATATGACGACGTCAGTTGGTTCAAGGGGGTGACCTGATAAGTATTTGGTGACGAATACGACTTTCCCTTCAGGGAGAACTTGCATGGAGGGGGGGGGGGGGGGGGCAAATCGACCGGTCTATTTCTGCGCGGCTAACGGTCTCGCTCTCTATTATTACAATCTACTGCCCTCTACTCACGAAAGTGACTTTCGGTGAGACCAGATTGTTGAACATAACAACACAGCTACATAATATATAACTTAGAGGACATTAACTTAGAAACCTTTGATAGAAAAATTGTATTAAAATCAATATAAAGTCTGAATTTTATTTTGCTTGGACACATCCATGATGCGGTAAGGAGTACAATTCTCTGTTATTACAATCTACTGCCCTCTACTCACGAAAGTGACTTTCGGTGAGACCAGATTGTTGAACATAACAACACAGCTACATAATATATAACTTAGAGGACATTAACTTAGAAACCTTTGATAGAAAAATTGTATTAAAATCAATATAAAGTCTGAATTTTATTTTGCTTGGACACATCCATGATGCGGATAAGGAGTACAATTCTCTGTTATTACAATCTACTGCCCTCGACTCACGAAAGTGACTTTCGGCGAGACCAGATTGTTGAACATAACAACACAGCTACATAATATATAACTTAGAAAACATTAACTTAGAAACCTTTGATAGAAAAATTGTATTAAAATCAACATAAAGTCTGAATTTTATTTTGCTTGGACACATCCATGATGCGGTAAGGAGTACAAAAAAGACATTTTATGTTTATATTTTCTTCCATCCTCTCTGCCTGTGTTCTCACTCACCAATGTAAAAGCAAGCAAGGAAATATTTACACCACAATGTGCAAAAGAGATACAAGATAGATACACTGATATAGGTGTCACTGGCTACAAGTCAGTGAAGTAGCAGATAAGATGCAAAAAAAAAAAAACATGAACCATAAGTGAAAAACAACTAGACCTTGCTGAAGAAAAAACTATTCTTGAGGAAAAGGCAATCAGTTTCCGCATTTTTGGGGAGGGATGATACTGTGCAATGAAAACTTTCAGGAAATTCTAGTTGCTTTGACAGGTACCATATACGACGTATCCGAAGGTAATGTACGGCCTACCCCAGAATGATATGCTAAAGGGGTTTTGCAAGTGGGGGGGGGGGGGAGGAAACGGTTGAGAGGCAAGGAGATCGGGAAGTATTGACGCCATTAACAGTCATTTTTGTTCTAGCTCTCTGTACCTCTCGAGATCTCTCTCTTGACGGAGCGAATGAAAAATTTATGTTTACATATCTAAGAGGAAATTAGGGAAAATAATTTAACACCTCTACACTTTGGAAGCCTTCGAACATATGATTGTTAAGTTACACGTGTGTTGTTCCCTTTCTTGCAAATCTAGCGATTTAGTAGATTAACGTCACATCAGCCTACCCATCAGTGCAAATACTGGGAAGACACGTACCTTCCAGCCATTTTCGTCCTGAAATTGCCGATTTTACACCATAGTTTGATCTTTTTGCCCTCCCTCTCTCTCTCTCTCTCTCTCTCTCTCTCTCTCTCTCTCTTTACAATTATTGAATTATTTATTATTCAGTATCCAGGGTTGTTGTATGTATTTCTTTAGTCTAGACCAAAGATAAGCTGGTGACGACGGAGGTGAAATCTGTAAACACATGTGATCATCTATTGTTCGCTGCGTTCTCATGAATATTCATCACATCGCTCACCCCAGCGCCACAACGAGTATTCTAACTTTTATATCTGTTCCGAAATTTCCGCAAAGTTCCAGACCCGTGTATCGTTTCCGTGGCTGGTAGTCTGCATCCACCCTGGAGGTTCCAACGTTACCAGGTCGTGAGTCAGCTGCTATAGGCAACCGGATTCATAGCCCGGATTACCAGGGCCCACCTAGTCCACTGACAAAATTTCCATAATGTGCTGAAACTTTGTCTCGAGAAAACCCTTTTCTTCATAATGGAACATCAGGTGATATCGAATCATACCATCATGGTTAGGGTTTGTTCCTTCGATGAAACTTTATCCTGTAGGTTATCACGTGAGGATTGGCTTACGAGATACAACACAACGAAAGATTACCCTGCCCGCATGTAATCGCTGTTTCGCTTGCTTGTTTCTCTTGGAGCAAGCAAAGCTTATATTGGTCAAAAATACTATGCACATGATTATGAATGGCACTAAAGCTTAAGTTTGATCACAATTCCTTGAGTATTCACTAATAGTAACAATAACATTTACATGAAACCAATGCACACATGTCCGGTGTATGTTTTTACAACTACAGTGTACTGATTTCGTTCTATCCCTAGTTTTTCATTAACCTTTAATTAGCAATAATTACATTTTACTCAAGATTTTAAATAGTTCTGTCAGCAGCTATCTCTAAGCAGGATTGTTTAAGCAATTTAGGTTACACCAGGAACGATAAAGGCGACAATAAAGGTTGCACAGCCATCCATTCATTAATACTGTAGTGTATTTTCTGGTCTGCAGGCGATCATTTATGCCAACAGGTATTTTTCCTTTTAATTTTCACTTCATTCTTTCTCATACACAAGAAGGTATGAGGTATTGAGGTATAAAGTAACACATATCTGAAAGTAAATGCACTGTTAAAATTACCTGTAAATTTACAGAAAATAAACCTCCAAAATATAAAAGGAATACAGAAATGTTCCGGCAAATAGCTATTTTACAATGACTGCTCAGATGCCATGTTCACAAGTTAGAAGATGGTGACTTTAAACTTGGGTCTGGTTTGTTTGAGAAAGCGACCCTGCACAATACATTTGTACCCACAATACATTTGGTATGTGAGAGTATCACAGTTTATTTGATATAGTCTTTATTCATTGCAAGTGATCTTCAGGCTTTGATTATTCCTTTTCTTAATCTGATTAGGAATATATCTAATCTACTTACTGAGGTAAGCTGCAGGACTGAATAGTGGGATTGGTGAAAAGGAGAGGTTAGGTAAGTTCATGGGCATGACCGGGGGGGGGGGGGGGGAGTCGGTAGATGCAAAGGATCCATTTTTTTTTTCAGAAACGTTAAAGGGATGTAACAAAACCTGAAATATGTTTGCAATTGCAAAACAGACATTTCCTTCTCTTTGTATTTGATTAATTTCACTGCAATAACAGATCGAGTCCCCAAAAGTTTTCTTTTACCCCTAAATTACTTTAGCACCGTACCACCGGTTGTTTTGAGGTCGACTGTTTTGAGGGTTTTTACATCACTGGCATACGACACATAGAAAAACATGCAAAGAAGGATACCTTCTGTAGATTTCGCTTCCTACCAAACCGATTGAATGTATATGTATGGTATACGCATAATGTTTATCCAGTGCCGTAGCCGGGGGGGGGGGGGGAGGGACAGGAGGCAGAGTGCCTCCATATAAATTTCGTGGACGCGATTGATGATGTTGAAAATCACTTTCAGTGAATCAAAAATACATAAAAAAAATAGTTTTGTGTCACTTTGTTGTATTAGATGATGTTCAACCGAATTTTTATTTTTCTTTTCAAGCTTAAACTGAGTCATGGTCTCGCACGAAAAAAGTGGGTTCAAACCGTATGCTCACAGGAGATCTTTAAATCTCATCTGTGAAGATCCACACATGAAAAAAATATATATATACTTTAGGACAATCAAGTGGGTGCATACGACAAGAATATCATTCCGTATTTAACAATACCGCACATACAATGCAAATTCTGCAAGTAGCATACATCTTTTGTGCACATGGAGAAACCGTACGGTAGCCGCAAATTAATCAGTCAGTGAGCCAAGTTTGGAACACAATATAGGAACCGCATTTGGTGTGAACTGTCAATTACGACCAGTGCCCTCCAAATGCGGTTGTTCTAATATTTTCACTGATATGGGACTGCAATTATTCTGGACATGCAAAGCATTTTTAGTGAGCCTATTCATTGTATTTTCCTTCCAATATATAAACTCTGGCTATCAAATGAATGATTTCTCAATATTTTAGCTGCAGACTTAAGTTGTAATCGCCACGGAGACTAGTCGAGGAATTGTCAAGCATTGCGTTCAGGAATGAAATGTTTGAAAATTCATTCATTAAGCAATTTTCATGAAGTAAGTACTTCGTGGTATCATTTTCTAAGCCAGTATTTGTCACCCTCATCTGCCCTCCCTCAACTTTTCACCTCTTTTTGACCCTTCCAAAAGAGCGCGTCTGGAAAAGATCCTTCGCTACTTATCACGTTCGATCGGTCCTGGATGTTTAATTTACCTCACGTCACCTGCATGGTTCGCACGTACATCAGAGTCTATACTATCGGTTCCATGGAGACCTCCTTTTCTTGGTTTTGAGGTCTCCGTGGAGATTTTAACTTCCAAATCAACACATAAGCAAAATAATTTTACGTACATACTCTCAGAATTGTCTGCGGTTGAAGGTCTCCAAATCCCTGTACGTTTGCGCACTACCAGTTTACTGCTGTCACAAACTAGCAGTTTAAATACTTCACTGAGCGGCTGGCGATTAGTTCATTATCTACCTGTTGAAATGAATGGCCGTGAATGGTGGAGCTAAGGTGGACGCGGTTGCAAGGTAGTCCTATAATCAGGAGAATGATAAGTATAGTTCACATTACTTTGCACTTAACTGTTCAAAAATAGTTAAACTTGAAACCCACTGTAATGACGAGACATGGGCAAAATACGTGATTCAATTCCCGAAAATGACAAGAACCACTCTGAAAAGCAACGAAATGGTCATATAAAACAGAAATCACATTTAAATGAATGGTTCTAAACCAGCCAATCCTCACATGATTTCATGCATGAAGGTTTCATGGAAGACACAAACCCTAACCATGATGGTATGTCTCGATACCACCTCATGTGCCATCATGCAGAAAAGTATATCCTCGAGAAATGATTATAGCACATTACGGAAATTCTGTGACGACTAGGAGTATGAGCCCCTACATAATGAATATGCAACAGCACAAATCTCCATGGTGTATCGAAAACATACTTACGCAAGTCGTCATTGTTCCTTGGTCGGTATCGTGAATTTTAGTATTTACTGAAACAGACGCATGATTAACATGTAAAATACAAACTGATGACGTCATTAAGGTGATCAATCAGCCTAGCAGTGTGTCGACAAATTGAATGTTCATTAGTACTAGTCAAATAAAACCCTTGTTGGTAAGTTGTTCAAAGAAGTGCCGGCTTAAGTTAACTGAAAACTGTCAACCACTTCTTTGTATCGTGTTTTACACTTAATCGTTACGTTAGAAGAATTTGAAATCACATGGCAGGATTTACCATCTCGAACCTAATATTTAATTTCGTTTTTAAGTTTCCTAAATTGTCTGAATGGTGGAATAATTGCAAGACATACTTAACCTTGGGACCTGAAATTTTCATTTTTTTACTCAGGCTTTTTGGGGGTGTATTAGCACGAACTCACTTTAAACTATGCGTTCTGTTTACAAATAATATGCTGAAGTATGGGTTTGGGGTGAGGTGAACTTGACACATATTAAGTAGGGAAAAATCCCTAAAAGTCCCAGGACAACTTTGCAATATATTTGTGGTTAACTTGGCGCATGCCTGTGAGATCAATAAAGTTCAAATTGGGTTGTAAACTTCGTAAACACCATATTTCAAAACTACTTATATCATGTCAGAAACATCAGATCCACAACTGAACTCTTCCAGAGTTTTTTTTTTCCTCCATGAGAATAAGAAAAAAGAACAGAAGGAATAAAAAACAAGAACAACATGCAACGTATTGTTTACAGTCCAACGGTCCCAGGAGCAATTGGCTCATATTTCACTATCTCATATGTGGGTATAGTCCATTCAGATGTCAGAGGTTAAAGATAAAGAATTTTCGGTAGTTATCGGTTTCCAGATATCGACTTTCAAGAGGATGTGCAAAACAAAAACAACAAAATTGTCACAAGGTAGTCTTTTACATAAATCATTTTTTTCCATTTTTTTTACTGGTCCGTCGAGTTCAATTTGGCCTATCTATTAAACTCCCCTGCAGAACTGGCAACCAGGGATGACTTTGTAAGTTACCACTGATGTAAACATGTACATCATAACATTCGGTGCATAATTTTGCTATGTCGAGGTGCTATTATCCATGGAACAATGCCCTAAAATAATTTAATACCTCGACAACTCCATTTTATCAAAAGAAATCACAATCTTGAACTGAAATTTACAATTATTCTTAGATTATGTCGACACTATGAGGCAAATTGTTCAAAAAAAATTCGACTGTTTTCAAATGACTGGAACTTCATGTGAACATGAAAACTTTGGATGACTCTTGATGAGTGATGCATAGATTGGCATCCTTTACGTGCAGAGTGTAATTAAATTTCTACTTTCCCGAAAAATGATTTTAGGTTTACATACTAGTGTGAAATCTTATACAAATCTCACACAATCTTATACTGCACTTAAGTCTAAATTAGTGGCAGCACTAACCATACTAAGGACCAGCCTTTTATGATGTCAACTAATTGTGACCCTACTACCTACAAAACAATAGCCTAACTCTCGGATTAATCACTATATATTCTCTTGAAGAAAATAGGTTGGAATTGAGAAAGACAATGTTTCCCCGAGCAGAAAAAATAAAGTATTTTGACATTTGATTGCCATTGTCCATGTCACGCCAATGCAGTGAGGATTCCCTAATAGCGCACTTTCTGTTCTTATAACCTTCGTGGGAAAAAAGATCACTTCATTATGTTTGTTATAAACATGAAAATAGCATTCGATTTGTTTATATAGACGAGAACTGAACGATCGAACCCTACAGTGCTTATTTTAGTCAAATGTGCTATAACATAAATTTGAGAACCCCTTTCACACCGTACCGTGTCATGGTCGTCACCCTTTAGATGAACTATGTAACGAGTAAGGTAATCGTTTAATCCTGGTATTGTTGAAACTAAGCTCGTGTCTTACATTTCTGTGGAAATTGAGCAGCATGATGTGACTTTATTATGTACTGTCGGGTACCTAAAACTGTATTTTATAACCGGCTGTCTGGCAACTGTAACATTAGGCCAACGGCGTATGAAAGGGGCGTAGGTGATTAAACAACACATGATAAGCCTAAATGTTTAACAAATCCCAAAGGCGAGGGGGACGCCCTTCGTCTTAGGTTTTTTCCCCCCATGGAGTCGATCACTATTTTCGGGTTCAGCTCCCCCCCCCCCCCCCCCCCGCCCGGAGAAAAAATGTTTCTTATGTCGGCATCTCGAGGAATATATGTTAATGCATGGTGCATACTACTGTGATGGGTGACCATTACTAAGTATGGTGGGTAATCGCAACACACTTGACAACTGCAGAGCAAGGTCTCATCATTGATGTGAGACTGCATACATCGGTATATTTGGTAAGGTTACAAACCAACCGACGGCTGAAATAATTGCCACTCTATACCACAGACATTCAATGATGAGAGAAACATGTAATAAATACTACAAAGACTTGTACGATCCCTGGAAACATTACTAGAATAATATGAACAAGACTAAAAATACAAAATATATTTTATCTTCACAAGCTTTGCCCACAATGGATGGCGGGTGGTGTGTTCGGGGGTGTGTAGGGGTTGGTGGTTTGGGTAGAGGTATGTGGGGATGAGCAGTACCTTGATGTACTGGATCGGGTTTGCTGTGATCAGAACATTATATGTACACTGCTATACATTTAAGAAGACATAACACATCATGAAAAAAAAAAAAACATCGACTGTCTATAACATGGCATCAGTATCGTTCCCTGGCCTGCTGTTGAACTTGAACGTAATACCCCGGATCAGTGACAAAGTCCTTTACCCACCCTCTTTCAACTCACCCACCCCCCGATTCCCCATCACTTTCACCTGGCAAAAAAAGTATTTACTTCTCACGATGTCGAAGTACTGGCATTAAGTAATGGGTTAATGCAGGGCTTATACGGTTTTTTTTTTTTATTTTTTTTTTTTTATCATCCTCCATGCACGCTTTAGCGTCGAGATAGAAGTTCAAATAATTGACATGACATGTAAACTAACAGTAAAAAAGTCCAACCCACATTTTCCGTTTACAGGTAAGTTCATAAGTTTCCAGGAGAAAGGCAGAAGAACTGATCGAGTTTCATTCTCTCCCTAAAGTTTGGCAGATTTGTGACCGCATGTAACCTTCGTTAATCAATAAAAGGAGGCGGTGCAGACGGGATAATTTCCACTCTTGGCGGTCCAAGAAAGGTAGTTCTTGCTCCATCGCCATCATTCTCCTCATCCTCCCAAACCATTCCACATTTCAGACAATTAACTTCAGATTATTCTGCTTCGTTGAACGACAATGCTACGTTTCATTTTGACGATCCTATTCGTGGGTTTTGCGTGGGCAGACAACCATGTGAACGTAACATGTAAGTATTTTAAATCAAACTACATCAGAACAGTTTGACACTCGCTTCTTTTCTTACTTTTTTTCGTAATCAGAAGAGGTACCAGAGATTCAATTCAGTATAACGGACTCAATTTCAATTTCTTTTGATAGTACAAATGACTTTTTACTATAATTATAACATACATGTAAATCTCCGACAAGGCCTTTGTATCTGCCAGTATTTACTCGTTTCATGCTTTTTACATATTTTTCGACCTATACGATAGAACATGGTTTAAGATCATTTAAATATAAAGAGATGTAAAGAGAAGAGCATCTCCAGTACCGCGTCTTAGTTCTTCATATTCCAGTCGAGAGAAGAAGCAAATAACATCCCACCGGTGGTCACGTGGCTCTATTTTGCTTAATTTTTGATACTTTGTTCCAAGTTAAAGATCTAATTCTGTTTCAGATTATCGTCAACCAACCCTCTCCGCCCCCCCCCCCCCCCCCACCACTCAAAACGTAACATTGACTGGTTTTGTGGCTCATATCTGTGAATGTCAGCAGTAAAACGAAGACGCAATTGGAACCCGTTTTATAAGTCAACTGTAGGGTTCGGTCCTCTTCGGTCTTCTTCGGTCCTCTTCGGTCCTCTTCGGTCCTCTTCGGTCCTCTTCGGTCCTCTTCGGTCCTCTTCGGTCCTCTTCGGTCCTCTTCGGTCCTCTTCGGTCCTCTTCGGTTCTTAATTCACATCAGCGATGTTCCTGCTGTACCTGCTTGCTCCAAGTCCTTTAAATCGTGCTTGCTATAGATGACGACACTGGTATCTTGTACAAGTCAAAAGACAAGTTGTATTCTAGATGTTCAACCGTTTACAAAAAAAAAAGTCATGAACTTTTCTGTGATAAGTTTATTGTTAAACAAATCTCTTAATTCCAGAATTTTGTGCTGTTTCTCTTTAATTTTTCTTCTTCCTCTTTAGTTCTATTGTAAGAATGAGATTGGTATTAAATTTGATAACGTTACTTTGTCAAGTCCAGAAGTCTGTAAAATTCCTGCAGCTTAATCTTGCTCCCCCCCCCCCCCAAAAAAAAAGTACTGAAAAGGTCATACAGATATAGTTTGTGGAAGAGTAAGGCTCTCGGAATTTTACATGACATACAATAAAAAGCAAATACAAGTGTATTATTTCATAAGGCAATCGTTGCTAGTTTGTATTACCAATTGACTTTTTTCTCAATTATCATATTTTTGTTTGGGTTATTTTTTCTAACATGCACTGAAAATGTAGCTTATGCAGAGCAGAGACAGTCCTCATAATCAATTTTCCTAATTGACCTACGTATCCTCCACCAATTTGTCTCAATTTCGAACTCTTAAAATTTAAGATCTATTTAAGCACTTGCATGCTAGCTATCTACATGTACAATAACTCTGACAAGCACCTTCCAGATATTTTTCATCGTTCATTTTTCCTCCTTTTTTCCACTGTTCACGACCGTGGCTTTACGAGAAATCGTTCATGTATTCACAGCACTACATTAAGCGGCTTAACTTATAATAAGTCTATGTTATTAAAGCTGGAATATGAGTTGCACTAACAATTGCCTGGTCATATGCCTTTATTCTTCTTCAGTGTTTTAGGTAAGAGAAACTATGGGAAAAGATCACATCCCACAAATATTCAAGAGGACTAGGCACTCATCTTCCAGATATCTGAATATGAAAATTGTCCAGACATTTTTGTTTAGGCTCGATACAAAATTCAAACTCTCGAAGAAAGCTATAGCAGCCAATCACCCTTTAGAAATAAAACAGATCAATGGGAATGGGTATGAATATTCATGTATTTTCAACTCATATTCCAGCTTTAAATAGTGGTTGCTACGATTTCGACTGCTTTCTCAGGCCCACTAAAGCATAGAGAGAGAAGACTGAAGATTTATCCCATCTTAAATCATTCTGAATCTGTCTAAAGGAGCAACAAATCTTCAGGGTTTAGAGTGACCTCATAGCAGAGACTAATATCCTTCACTTCTTTTGAAAACAAGCTAGCAAATCTACCTTTCCCTAATTTAGTTTTTAGTATATTTTTTACTGATACAGTGAAGGTTCCCACTTTCCCGCCAATATACAAAACGCGGGTGGCTGTTTGATATTAAGGCCACTTCAAAAGTGGCCTTAATTTGTGATGTGGCTTCAAAAGCCACTTCATATATGTATGTAATTCATAGTTGTAAGGTGTAATGTTGTTAAGAGTCTTCATTCTGTGTAAATGTTGCTTTCAGTATCTTGCTCAGTGGGAATTAATTCAACATTAAGCTGTTGAGCTCTTCGCCTGTTCGAGCTCATTTACTCTTTCTAAGATCTCCACGTACATTTGATATTTCAATGGAATAAATTACCAATCACTTAACCAGAGTGATGAAAATTTGCTGTGTCGAAGTCTTAACGTTGCAACTGTGTATACGAAAATGCAACACCATTCACAGCAGTGAACTCAGGTGAGGGCACACCGTACAGCCCGGTTAGCAAGAACCTGATCATAGAAAAAAGGAACCCTTTTCTCAAGTCTTTACATGTTCTGATCCATTTTGCAGTTTGTGTAAATGTTTGTTTATTTATAACTAATATTCACATCACCAACACCAACAGCAACACCAACATCAACCGCGCGATGGTGCACCATATCTGAAGCAGAATACCAAAAGTGTCTAAACATGTCACGTGCCTTCGCAGACAGTAACCTTACCCCGTCCATAAGCTGCGTAGAACTACCCACGGTTGAGGTAAGATTGCTGTGTGTACAGCCAATTAAGGCTTTTCAGTTTTCATCTCGCGATTTATTTATGTTTCACTTTCTTTTTACTTTATTCGTCAGTTTTCAAATGGATTAATACCCGCACTTTTGTATTTTTGTAACGTAAGGTCGTTTTCAGGGACCGTTTTCAGGGAGAATCAATGTAATTAAACAATTTTAAGTACAGACGGCCTTTCTCACATGAATATCCACAAACTAATGGCAACCAGGATCATAATTATGCGACACGGTGTGAACACCTCATCGTCACAAAATACACATAATGCACTAAAATCATGTCTCGTAAAGATCTTTTCTGAAAGATGGAACATGATATCCAGACAACCCATAATGATTAGCCTGGGGTATATCTTAATCCCGAGAAGGCATACACATGCATGATATCATGAATGTGAGGATTGGCTGGTTTGAAAATATTTTGTTCAATCAGCCGGTAACCATTCATTCAGTATTTACGTGCAAAGCTGTTTGATCTCATCAAAAGACAGCCATGAAATCACATGACAAAAGTAAACCCAAGAGATGCATTGCTATAGTTGACCTACTTTTAAAATATATTTAACGACACAGGAATGTCTCATCAACATTCGCGAAGGCAAAGCCGAGTTGATCACTCTCGATGGAGGCGACGTGTTTCGAGCCGGGAAAGTCTTTGGAATGAAGCCTATTTTGAAGGAAGTTTACCGTGGAAGTGAGTTACAGTAAATCGTTGACCACTGAACACTAGGCCTTGTTAAGAAAGCAATGTGATTCCATAAGCAAACCTGACATATACGGCATAACGTAAATCCCAAAGTATTTACGTATACATCTTTGATAGTATTTCAAAGTCATCCGAAATAAAACAAAAAATCGATCAACTGGCGTTCATTCAGACTTCTATCCTCGACTCGAATCCTCGACTATCTTATTGACCCATTTCAGTCAGGTGACCGTGACCGTGGTTTATTCGGATTGAACCTCATCACGAGCGGATGAATATAATGAAGACTTAATAGATAGACACTTCTACTATGTCGTCCGCTATCATATGCCATGAAAACAAAACAATGGTGGTACTTTTCCATCGCGCACTAACTTTGCTGCCATGTTGTAAACCGTGTTACCCCTCCAAGGGGTAAGTTTAAGTTTAAAAAAAAACGTGGTTATTTGCATACATAAATTTGCTTTCATTTTCGTATATTTAATCAAAATGTTAAACTGTCTACCAAGGAGAATCAACACAGGACCTGTGCAGTAACTGCAGGATAATGCATGCACTTGCGCTGCGCGCTTATGCGATCATTAAAAGGTAAACTCTGTACCGTTTGGTTTTGCTGTTCCTTTCCTCCCCCCCCCCCCCCCCCCCCCATCTTCTCTATCTTGTATCTGTAGGCCTGCCACCTCTCCAGTATATGTAATGGTATTATCCTGACTATCAAATCCTTATGGACGATGGTTGGAGGAAACTTTGACACTCAAAATATCATGTCACCAATTGAGCAACATAGCGATCTGAACCAATGTTGAAATCATCTTAACGAGACGTTTAGCTTAAATTATCACAAACCGAAAAGTGGTCCAATGTAAGAAATTTCTCAAGAAAGAGCATCTTTCTTTTTCCTTTTTTTTTTCTTCTTTTTTATTTGCAGGCGTTTCCTTTATCCTCAAACCAATACCGTGTTCATAATTCAAGATAAACTGAAGGAAGTCTGGATTTAAAAATAAGATATTTCGTAAAAGCAAACATCTCATTGAGTCGTTTTGCATGCGTAGTAGGAAGCCATAAAACTGTGGCGCACTTTTGATTTGATCCAACACAAGAAATGATACGTACAGTGATCACCTTGGGAGATGCCGACATCTGTAATTTGTGTGACAGCAGAAATATGAAGTATGAACAAACGAGAAAATGTATATGTCACCTTTTATTGTTAAAGGTATTCTCACTTTAGTCTGACACGGTTTCACATCATGTTCGTTAGATTCGACAGGTTATTACGGTATTGCCGTGACCAAAGCTGAATATGTCAACGTAACCTTGACGAATCTTAAAGGAGCTCGTACCTGCCACACTGGAGTGGGTCGCACGGCAGGTTGGAATATACCAGTTGGCTATCTGATAAACTCAGGAAAAATTGAATCCGTAGGATGCAAGGAACATGTCAAGTCAGCGGCAAATTTCTTTCAGTCTAGCTGTGCTCCTGGTAAGATACGATTGTCTCTTAGAAAAGCTTAAATGTTAATGAAAAATTTTCAACACGCAAATACATTTCACATATTTCTTTGTTTTGTTTACTTCCCAAATGATTTTGGATGGGCAGAAGATTTAGCGTTATCTACCCCTATATATTTCCACATTCGCTTAAAGTTTCTCAACTTTGAGAAAAAAACATCGCTCGACATTTGTTTCTTGTACACAATGATGTGAGACACAAACAGTTTGCTCCAGGCCGTTTTGACCTTACTTCTTTATCATGAGTAATATGTAAAAAATTGTAAATTGTAAAAAAAAAGGAGAAGAATGATCTCGGAGTCAGTCAGTAGGTCTAATGTCAAAACCTACTGTACATGGGACAGATGCTATAATTTCAGTTTCAAGAACTGATCACAGTTTGTTACTTCAAACCTTTATTTTTTTTCAATTTGTTCTGTTCAGGTGCTCAATTAGCTATTAATAATCCTTATAACGACGATTTTTCTAATCTCTGTGACATCTGCTCTGGTGACTGTGGGCGTGATCCAGATACTGAACCATACAACGGTTACTCCGGTGCTCTGAGGTAAGTTGGCATTTTCCTGCATCTGTTTGCAAATGATATGTAACTCTCATAATTTGTCATTACCTGCAGCCTCTTGCTAAGTTCAATTCTCTGCCCGTAAATCGGCCTGACCGTACGATTTCTCCCACAATTTGTCAGATGAAGATTCTAAAACTTTTCTGCCTCTAGATGCTTGATTGAAGGAACGGGCGAGGTAGCATTCATAAAGCCAGCCACGTTGGAAGCCAACCTGGGAGCAAGTGCACCTGTTTGGGCTGCTAACGTCACAGATAGCCATCTGCGACTGTTATGTAAAAATGGAAGCAGGGCTCTTATAAACCAATCCGCCGACTGTCATATCTCCAAGGTATGTGTACCCACTGATGGTGCAACGGGTTGCGGTGAGGAGACAACTTTTCAGCTTATCCGAAGCTGCATTTAAGCCACAGATCTCTGTTGAGGATGAGGTGTTGTAGGCGACAAACAAATTCCCGTTTTCCAGGGCACTTTGCCCTCTATTCAATTTACTATCAAAAGTCTTACTATTTTTCCCCACATAAGAACCCCGGGAAAATTTTCTACACCTGGTACCTCTTTTGATTTGCAGCTGAAAAACAAATCAATGTACCCATCACAAATGCAGAGTTTGCAAGCTTCACGTGCCGTGTAATGTATACATAAAAGTACCACATAACGCGCTCAGATCTGTAACTTCAAACTAGTGTTGGAGTACTGACCACTACTAGTTAAACTTCCCTGACTTGTGCTTGCCAGGTCGGGCAAGAGGGCTTAATGGGCATTTATGTAGCATGAAAGAGCTCTCATCTGAGAACTTTGCTGCAAGATATCTCAAGAGGTGAATGCTGCTGGAAGTGACGACATGAAGCGCTAGACTTGATGAATACATTATTGTTCATAGGCGTCAAAGTTACCTTGAGGTCAATTAGGGCCACTTTAAAAGTCTCTACAACATTTATCTCAAGGGGAAGTGTTTGATCTTCAAACTTGGTGTGTAGGTTTTCCTGTGTGAGTAAATAATTCCTAAGGCATCTCATGGAGCCCAAAGGTCATGTAAGGTCATCATGGACTTGCAGTCTAAAAAGTGCCCGTTACTACGAATATATCTCAGACAGTGCCTTTCAGCGGAACTTCATAATTGGAACATTTGGTGGTTTTCATGAGTGGATTATCTTTGCCTTAAGTTTAGAGGCCATTCGGTCAGCAGAGACCAAAGTTTATAGGGAAATAGGGGGTTTAGAATACACCAACATGACATACAAAAGAAAATAGCGGTAATCATTGTTGAACTATTCAGTCTCATCAATAAACATCTACCAAAGCTTCATCTCCTCAAAACATTATGCATGTGATGAGTAATGCAAGATGCATCATTTGAATTTTTAAAAGTTTGGGTAAACAAATTAGTGTTGAGTAAGAAATAATTGAATTCTATCTGTGAGGAGCTTATTTCTTGAAGGCTACTGTCCTTCCTTATTTTGAATAATCAAAGGGTGATCTCTGACGATGGTATTTGAGGTCAAATGTTACTAAATCATTGTAAGGCTGTCAGAACAACAACGCATTATGCTAGAAACTATGAATTCAACTATCGTCATGAAATTGTTCAAGGAAAAACCAAGTCATTTGATTCTCTAGTTTTAACTCTTTTGGGTTCTTGGTTTTCTTTCTTCTACAGAAATGATATAGTAAGGTTGATGAACGTTTTTGGCTGATCGTAGTGTTCAGAAGTTTGTGTTGAGTCAGTTAAAGCCATATTGGTTGAAGATTGGCCTTCTATGAGGTGTATGACTATATATGATTCAATACCGTAATCTTTCATGGGGTGTATGCTGCACTTTGAGAGGAAAAGTAACCACACTCCCTGAAAGTAATGTGTGCCTGCTGCTATTTTCAGACGATCGGGCACACAAAACGTACCATGTATCTGAGGAGTGTGAAGTAATGCTCATATTCACACATGTTCGAGGTGCCAGGCCATAGACATTCAATCTTAAGAGAGTAACGCCTCTTCTGAAAGAAAGTACTCTAACTATATATAGTAACGGTAACAGCCTTGATTTGTCGGGCGAGTGGGCTTTATAAAATAAAGTTACGCAAATTCAGGCTCAGTACGTAATGTTGGATGATTTGGTCAAATGTCTCCATAACTTCACTTCCGACTTAGCTTAGCCATCATCTTTCAGTGACTTGTACATGCATCTGTTTGTTTGTTGTTGTTTTTTTCTTCTCAGGGGGTTAGTCATTCTGTGATGACGTCAGGTGCAGCGTCAGACGAGGACATTGCATCATATCAGACCCTTCTACTTAATGCTACGGTATGTATCGTTGTTTAAAGAGTGTAAATGATAAAGGAAGTGTAGGAAATTAGAAAAGGCTGGTTTCATTATGTGCTTGAAGGGACTCAGCTTGAAAACACTGATGCAGCCTACTTTATTGTCGACAAAGTTGAAAAGTCGAAAAAGTTGGGAGAAAACACCATAAGGACTTTTTGTTGTTTTTATTGTCTTTAAAATGGAATGTTTAAACTGCAATGTTAGTAGCTACCTACAGAGATTCTTATTTTCTTTTATGTCCTTCTTTTTACTTTTTTTGTCTTCTAGGAGTTGTTTTCATCTGATCGCAATGAGATCTTTACAATGTTTGACTCATCCAACTGGGGCGGCAGAAACCTCATTTTCAAAGATTATACACAAACGATGGCTGTTGTTGAAGAAGACAACTATGCTGACTATTTGGGTGGCTTTGGCGAAAGTTTCGAAGGTAAATAAAACAAGCAGAAGGAAGTATGATTTCAATCTTCCAGGTTAGGACAGGAACTTCGAGTAGATAAAATGGCTGACAGGTCCACTATTTATATCAAGGATAAGTACCGGATGCGTATATGCCGTAAAAGTCCTTTTCCCATGAAAGTTGGAGAGGGCCTACGGGGGATGCGATGTCCGGGGGGGGGGGGGGTTATTCTAAGGAGAGGAAACTGGTGCACGGTGACCTTACAGTCAAGAACCAGAGTGAACCCATGTGTGGAATATTAAAATACTGAATCCGTAAGATTAAGATGATATGCTTGTTAGTACGCTCCCTCCCTAAGAAAAACTCTATAAAAATAAAACAAATAAAAACTTAACGACATGTTTCAATATTGCAGTAATTGACTTAAGAGAAAAAGTGGGAGGCAACCCCAAGAATAAGATTCTTTTTTTTTTCATTTCTTCCCTGTCGTTTCCATTGCTTTTCAAAGTGGTTCCTGCCATTTTCGTTCATTGAATGGCATATAACGTCCATGAAGAACCTCACCTGTACATCTAAAAATAAAGAAGAAACTGTCAATCACTTTAATGTAAGGCCCATCTAAATGCTGGGAACCAATTCTTTTCAAATACAAATTTAAGCAATTCTCGATCAGTTTAACACCCTATATCGATCTTAGTAGTTATTCTTCTTCTTTGTGTGTAATTGTACATATTTGTGTCATTTACAGGTCTACATAAATGTCCCGACAACACGGTCCGCTTTTGCACTGTATCGGAGCAAGAACAACTGAAGTGCCGCGCAATGAGAGACGCCTTCTTGGAGGCTGGACTGACCCCTGAAATATCTTGTTTCCCAGAAGAAAGCCACGCTAAGTGTATAGACAGCATAGCTGGTGAGTCATAAGTTACGCATTTTATGTGTTATTTCACCTGGTGTTTTAGAGTCTCTCTCGAAATTTAACTCTGCTAGTCATCCCCATTCCCTCCATCATGAACATCATCGCCAGAATCGTAGCTAGACAAACCACATTTTGAGAGACACATCAACGTTTGCCGTCCTGGGGAAAATTGCCCCCTTCTATTTTGAAGTTTTTTCCTTTTTCAAAGGTTCCAGATGCAAAAAAGGTGGGGGATTTCTATATTATCTCCCTGCATTGTATTCCAAAATTAGCACCTGTTATTGAAACAAAACTGATGTTTTTTGGAGGGGAGCAGTTGCCTCCCCCCCCCCCCCCCCCCGTGGCAACGTGTCTGCTACAACAGCACTCCTCTTTGCCCCTTCTGTTTAATCATCTTTTTAAATTAAGCTGCTTCTTTGTCATCTTTTAAGTGTTAAAAAAGATAAGAGACGAGGTTTTTCTAAATTTACTTTAAACTTCATTGTTTCTTGCATCAATCTTACTTCATTGTAAGTGGCATTACAAACACATTTCAGATGACGCCCCGCCGATTCTCATCTATGGTTCTTCCAAATTAATTGTTTTGATCCCTTGCCCAAGGCAGGCAAGGAACATATGCGGTAGTGATGGCGTGTGTGTGTGAGCCTAAACGCACTCTAAAAATTGTGTGTAGTTAGTCCACTGTAAGTCGATGATCCCTATCGTGTTTCGTGGCGGTGAAAGGTCATTTGAGGTCACTAGAGCTCAAAAAGCCTGGTCCCGCGTACCCCGCGCTCAGGGAAACGCCGTGTTACCTCGCGCTCGGGTGACGTGAGAACGCGGGTTTACTCGGGGTCGGTGTTTAAATTTCGATCTACCTCCAAACGCAGGGTTCGGCGGTTTTAATCACCGTGTTTATGGTAATAAATCAAGATAAGATGTGTGTTACGAAACAGATGACCCGTACTTCCGGTTTAGGGGGTGCACATCACAACAAGAGGCTAGCGGTACCGCACTTTGGGCGAACTATTTGACCTCGTTACTATGGTAGCACAACCAATTCAATTTTATTCGGGGTTCGTGACAACACACGCTGGAAAACACGATGTTAACCTGCGGTTTTGTCCTTTTGTAAACACGGGGTTTCAGTGCCTGTCGCGGGGTACGTGAGACCAGGGAGGTGTTATTAGACACCTGCCTGGTGAGACCAAGCCTTAAGTATGAAAACCTAAAAATAGAGGTGTTTCAGTAACTAAATGTTGCTGGAACTTCACACTAATCACATCGGTAGCCATTGACAAGTAGAGATAATTTTGTCATTTTATGTAGGTCAAAGGTCATGTGAGGTCAATAGAGGTTTCTAATTTGAAAACCTTGTAAACACAGTATCTCAATAAGGGAAAGTTGCAGGAACTTCATACTTGATTGCATTGCTTGTCCATTGTAAGTAGGTGTTACCTATTGTTTTCATGAAGGTCAAAGGTCATTTGAGTTCACCAGAGCCCAAAGTATATTAAAACATTGTTAACATTGCTAACATTGATGGACCTTGATGACTAGATGAGCTCTGTCACTTCTTATGGAGGTGTAACGTCATGTGAAATCAGCAGGGTCATAGTTTGTTACTTGTAGACATGGTATCCCACAGTGATTGAGGTGTTAGAACTTCATTTTGTTTTTTGTATAGTTCTTTGTTTTACATGAGTAATGGCAAGGAATCTCAAAGTCATTCAACTTCTGGTTCATCTCCTCTTCACAGCCGGATTTGCTGATATCGTGACCTTAGACGGTGGAGATATCTACAGAGCTGGTAAAGATCATGGCTTAATTCCAATTTTAGGTGAAGTCTACCAGAATATGAATGAACCGGTTAGTTACTGGTCAGTAGCTGTCGTTAAGCAGGACGCATCATTCAACATTAATGATCTAGAGGTATGTTCTTTAATCCTAACATTATAAACAGAGCGCACAAATACATTGTGTTGTCGATGATTTCATTCGGAGAATTTTTCTTAATGAATCTGACCTAAAGGCCTATGTATCATTTCTCAAGATACACACCTCAATAAGACAATATTTCTCTCTTGTGATTTCATGGTGTTCACAAATTTACCCGGGTTACCTAAAATGGCTTCCACCAAATATACTAGATTTTTGTAAGCACTATGGTTCACCACAACACCTACATAGCAAATATGAGATTAGTGCATGCTTCCCTTTTTGAGATACCCTGTTTGCAACGTTTTATTAATTATTTGACAGCTTTAAACATCTACCCTAACTGAAAGCAACAGGAGTCTTTTTAGTTAGTGAGTTCTATTACTTACTAAATACAACTGCTTTTCTTCTTGAGATGTCGTGTTTACAAAGTTTTCCCAATTTGACCACGATAACCCAGATGACCTTTGACTTCCACAAAAAGCACTAAGTGTTTGGTTCTTGTACTGGTACACTTGGCTATATTTGTGCTTCTTACCTTGAACGTGGAGGTACAGTGTCATATGGAACGCCAAGATGGAAAACATAAACACTTGAAGCATGAAATTAAATATTGGGCATTAGTCTAACGCCGTATATTAAGTGGATTGAGATGAATAAAGACAGATTAAGCCTAACAGAATATTTGGTACCATGGAACCGTCTGTATAGTTTCTTATTTTCTTTCAAAAAAAAAAAAAATACAGGGAAAGCGATCGTGCCACACTGGTATTATGAAAACCTCAGGTTGGGTTATGCCAGTAGGATACCTAGTAGAGAATGGATTAATCAGCACAGAAAATGAAGGAGATGTATGTACCGTCACAGCCGCCGTAGGTAAGACAAGTAATATTAAAGGTAAATATAGGGGTAAATACAATATAGTCCTATACGAGTTGTTAGTGGCCTCCCTTTTGGGTGTGTTAAAAACGAAGACCCCAAAACGAAGACCGAAGACCTTCGTCGGGTCTTCCATCTTCGTTTTAGACATCTTCGTTTTTAACACACCCACACAGCTGGGTTAAAAACGAAGACCCCGCCTGTATACGGCTGTACACAATGCAAGGCTTACTAAAATGTTTCCTGGATATGGCGCAGACCACGAATAAACGAAAAACCTAGGCTAGAACGAATAACAATAACTTATTGCAAGGAAAAGAGTACTAGACTGGACAAATAAGCTTACGGTACTACGTACAGTTAATGAAAGCCGATCGTGACCTTCGGGAGGTAGGCTACTATAGCGAAAAATTGATCTCTCATAATTTACGTACATATTATCGGATGTGTTGGGTCATTCTATATACGATATTCCTCTCCGAATGGAAAGTCTTCGTTTTGGGGTCTTCGTTTTTAACCCCGCTGTGTGGGTGTGTGTAAAACGAAGACCCCAAAACGAAGACTTTCCATTCGGAGAGGAAAGTCGTATATAGAATGACCCAACACATCCGATAATATGTACTTAAATTATGAAAGATCAATTTTTCGCTATAGTAGCCTACCTCCCGAAGGTTACGATCGGCTTTCATTAACCATACGTAGTACCGTAAGTTTAATTGTCCAGTCTAGTACTCTTTTCTTTGCAGTAAGTTATTGTTATTCGTTCTAGCCTAGGTTTTTCGTTTATTCGTGGTCTGCGCCATATCCAGGAACCACTTTAGTAAGCCTTGCATTGTGTACAGCCGTATACAGGCCTGGTCTTCGTTTTTGGGTCTTCGTTTTTAACCCAGCTGTGTGGGTGTGTTAAAAACGAAGATGTCTAAAACGAAGATGGAAGACCCGACGAAGGTCTTCGGTCTTCGTTTTGGGGTCTTCGTTTTTAACACACCCCTTCCCTTTTGTCTCGTGTTACCTCACAAACAGGTGTATGTCCTGTTCCTTGAAGTGATTGCATGAGTTTGGAGAAAATAAAAACATAGCTATTTTGCTTCTTATTTTTCGTTTCCGGTCTTCAATAACCCACTAGGGCTGTGTATAGTACTCTTAAAACATTCAGTTACTGAAAAGGATGCGAAGGGTTCTAAAACGTACTGTAGCAGAGAAATTGGGGAAAACCTGATCACCTGTTTTGAAAATGACGGTCCTTATTTGTCAGACCACGTCAACATACTCTTCTGCGTGTACTTTGTTCTCTTGTGTGTTCTGAAAAAGTCGTCTGTGGTTTATTGCATTCTCTCTGCTGCTGTACAAGGTGAACTCAAGCCTTGACTTCTCTGGCCAGGTCTTCTCTTGGGAACTTGTTGCTTCTACACTTTGAAGAAATGAACTAGCGAAAACCTAGTCCTGTAACGTTGCGACTATCCAGTTTATTTCTGTGTACGAACGTGCGTCGACATTATTCCATGATACAGTACTATGTGTAGGTACACTACAACACAATGTGGTGTACAACACATGGGTGTACATTATTTGTGTACGTTGTGATGTACAACCACGATCAGCCGGCACGATCAGCCGGCACGATCAACCGGTGTTTAGTATATAGATAATTCCCCAGTGTCATACCCATGCTACATTTTCATTGGCCTGTTCAAATAAGCGGAGACTGTTGCGACTGTTGTGAGACTGAATAAGTTTTGACTGCCCCACATTTAAGATTTCCCCACTTTTGGTCGATATTTCTGATAAAAGTCAAAGACTTTGGATGGGATTGACAGTTTGAACCGCAGAAGTTTTCCTTTTCAAGATTTACTTGATCCATTCAATCGAATCGCAAGAAAGTTGGATGTACATTTCCTCTGTTAGCAGTTTCTTGAGACTCACGTCATCACTTTATCGTACACACCGTAGCAGGAATGCAATCACAGCTGTATGTTGAGTATATTTACACGTCCATACACTGCGGGGTAGCTTAGCTTGATCGACTCTGTGGTGGAGGCGAAAAAGCATGAAGACGATAAGTTTTCAAATCACAGTATTTAAATCACAGTCCTTAAATATTACACTAGTCTAGTAATATAATACGTTACTGACTTTCGTCCGATGTAAGTACACATTCCTTATCTAAACTAATTTTCTCATCGATTTTCAGGTGATTTCTTTGCCTCTAGTTGTGTGCCAGGGGCTAAGAGCAGGGACTATGACATACACGGGAACAACCCAGAAAGTCTCTGTCAAAACTGCATCGGCAAAGACGAAAATTTCTGTGCGAGGAACAACCACGAGCCTTACTACGGATATTCTGGCGCGTTCAGGTTTGTTACAAAAAGACTCTAGAGACATCGAAAAATTGCTACCAATATCACCTTAATTAATGTCATACAGCTTAAAATATTGGCATAATGTAATAGACGTGGTAATTCGAAAAGATGTGGTTTGGGATTTCGCTTTAGTATTTTGAATGCGAAATATCGTATTTTTTATTCGCTGAGCTGTTGCAATGATGATGATGATGATGATGATGATGATGATGATGATGATGATGATGATGATGATGATGATGATGATGATGATGATGATGATGATGATGATTACACGGTCATTTCACCAGCCCAGATCCCTAAACGTATCATGAGTTTCTGGCCTTTCACGATGCAGGTGCCTCGTCGAGGGTGCCGGTGACGTAGCGTTCGTTAAGCACACAACCGTTGCAGAAAATACGAGTCCTAATGGAGGGGACGATTGGAACCAAGACCTGCTGCAGAAAAACTTCCGACTTCTATGTCCCGATGGTACCACAAAAAATCCCAGTGAATACCAACAATGCCACCTCGGTCAGGTTCCCTCCCACGCCGTTATGACGTCAGGGGATAAAAAAGAGAGTGAAATACAAGAGATAGTTGACTTGTTGACAGAGGGAATGGTGAGTAACTTGAATCATTGGATAATACACACTATATATAGCGTCATCTTATATTTTTGAATGTATGACTGTACATAAAGAGATTTTGCAATGAGTACTGGTCGTGAGGATTGTCTGAGGGGAACACAGTGTATAACGATGAATAAATGAGCAGTCAAGCGAGAAGAGAGAACGGACGAACAGCGATGAATATATTCAAAGCATTAATGAAAGAAAGACCTACTGTATAATGCATCTTGACGCCGACGTAATAAAATCACTAAATTCCTTTTGCAAGTAACAAATTCTCATATTTCACGTGGATGAACTTTTCCAATGCAATATACCGCGTGCCCTTTTCTTGATGATTTCTTTGGAAGGTATATTTTACTGACAATTGTAGTGGTTTTTGCATGAAAGAAAAATAATTTTCCACTGTATAGGTATTTCAAACTCCATGCTAGTAGCTAATTCCTAGCTCAAGATATTGCTGTTTGAAAAATACTTCTCTGGTCTAGAAAGTGGCCCAGGTTAACAAAATGTTATGTAACAGTGGCTAATTATTGCAAGAAATCTTTGTTTTCTAAAAAAGTTGAATCCCTCGTTTGACCTTGGAATTTGACATCATTTCATCGTGATGTGATTTTCTATTTTACAATCGTTCTAAAATTAAAGTAGGAACAAGTTGTTTCTTTTTTTCTTTGGGTAAGTCGGTCTTTTTATCATGGTTATTAAATTTTTAAGCAAATGAAACAACTTTTTTTCATTGAATGACCCATTTCTTGTTTCTTTACTCAGGAGAGATTCAATGATGATGAAGGGGAAGGATTCAAGATGTTTGATTCTGCCGGTTACCTCGACAACGAAGGAAACACTGCCAAGAATTTGCTCTTTAAGGATTCGACGGTCCAATTAAGGAACCTCACAGAAACGACCACGTATAACACATTCCTCGGAGACAGTTACCTGAATGCTCTCGAGACCATCAAATGTGAACGAAATTAAACTTTTTGTTTTGCAATTTTGTATAAAAATCGGTCTCACTTGAAATTATCTTATCTGTAATTACTGGCAATGGGATGAAAACAAAGTGTAATTCGCTAAATTTCATTTGCTGCCACCAACAGTTTAGCGTCTATTTTCTTTTCGACATTTATCACTAATTAAAAAAACGGAATCTGGAGCAGAATGTATTTCCTGATCACCAGCTCCTCAACGAGTGCGAGTATGCATGGGTCTTAAAATTTACAATTGACCGAAAAGCTGGAATTTCTCCCTGACACATCCTTAATAGATAGACTACATTAGATAAAAGCTGAACTTCCCTCACAAGTGGGACACAAAAATTCAAGAAAATCTAAAATTAAGATCTCTGCAATTAAATGAAAGATATATTATACCGTTTTCAGACTTTTCAGATAAGGTTTGCGTATTTGTAAGCGTCCAAAAATACAATTCTTTTGATTTTTGATACTTAACATTACGGAATGACGTCATAACATGGAATACTGCCGCCCTGTGTTTGGATACCGTGGATACTTTGACGAAACAATCCTCGAATGCCAAAAGTTGTACCAATTTCACTATAACAGTGACATTCAATTAATCCCAAACCCGGAACATTTAACAATGTCCTACACTTTAAATTCGAACTTTGCAATTTTTTTTTTACGGCAGTATAAAGACGGTGTTTGATAACAGCGACTCGTTAGTAATCAACCATTTCTATAGGTAAGACTGGTAAATTTCACTATGGATTTATTCTTAGACTTAACTACTAGTTCTTAAAATTTGTGGAGTAAAATAAAGAGAACAAAATCTTTTTCTACTTTAGTATGTACTTCCTTTCGTCATTAAATTTTCTTGCTGTATGTATCTTTAGGACAATTGAGAGTGTTTGATCGAAGGCTACATAAACCGAACCTGGCTCAACCCGGCCTCACTTTAACTATTTAACGACGGTGATGATCATAACTGAACTGGTGAAAACGTTGGAGGACCCATCCACATAATTCGCCTCCACGCTGCAGCCCTTCTCCTTCGGCAACCTTTGTGTGACACGAAAATGACATTTTGGAATATTGGTTGTGTTTACCGCTGCAGATGTAGAAAATATCCACAACTTTTATTAAAATCCATCGAATATTGACAATTTGCAGGCAAATTCCTGTTTTGCAACTGCAACATGAATAAACATTAGTAAAGTATGTAAATTTATGACGTGAAAGAGAAGGACTCACATTATTATCATTTATTTACTTAAACTCTATTTCAAAGATACGTGAGATACATCTTACGTCCAGATAACTTAAAAGTAGTTTTTCATGAGAATTAACAGCCGTTGGTCTATTCCTTAGGCCCATTTACCCATCTTGCCGGTCAGTAATTATTTGTTGCTGTTTTGGGTGTACACATGCACACATAGCACCACTGAGCACGAGCATGGTGTCAAGCTACTGTCCCGTTAGTTGGGGTTTGGTGGGTTTTACAGCCTTGGTATGATATATTGATATTTTACGTTGTTGACAACACACTAAAGTCCCAGGTAAAACTTACACAAAGCGAGAGAACCGTCCGAACAAAAACAAAAGTCCAGAGAGAGAGAGAGAGAGAGAGAGAGGTTTCTTTTGATTTAGCGATCAGAGTTACATTTATTTCATAAGTAATTCGACAGGCACACAGAAATTAATGAGAATTAGTTGACGATGATGATTGAATCCAGAGAGTGATACAGTTTGGTTACATGACGTTGAAGGAGAGAAACGAAAGGATGACACAGGCCTACATAATTACAGAGATAACGATGTTGTCCCTTCGAAGAGAAACTTGCCAGTGCGGGCCTTGTGGCTGACCCCTCGCCTCATGGCTTCCCGGGGTAGATGGTCACGAGACAACGTTGACCAATCATAGAACAACGATTGTCTATATGACGACATATTTGAATGGTCGCTACCCCTGATCTACCAATCAGCTACGTATTGAGAAATCTTTCTAAGAACAGTATCTAACTTTTCTGTTTTTAATGCATTGCGTTGTCTAATCTGACTGTCTGAGGGAATAAAGAAAAGGTTAATAAACTCTAGTAAACACCGGAAGACTGAACTTTGTATGACCCTTTTGAGAACGGTGGCGTAGAATGATCATCTCTATACAACACTACATTGTTCACGGTAATTCTATGTACAATTATAGCAGTGTTTTACTTGCTTAAGCCAGACGCCCGAGAGCTATGTAGAAGAAGTTTGTGTTGGATTTTGATTTTGGAAGGAATTTGTGTCTGGAAGGAATTTGTGTCCTAAGTCTGTGGAACTCCCTGGTCCGTGGACGTTACAGTCACGGAGCTTTTATTCAGCTGAAAATATTTGATCATTTAGGTTGGGAGACAGCCTCAATGAATGTGATTGCTTATGGGACCCATCATGTACATTTGATATCGTGTAAAAAAAAGGGGAAAAAAAATGCAATTTTTCACCTGAAAAGGTATATGGATAAATTTAACTGGATAGTGTCCAGTAGTCACAATAGGTGTGGCAGCAATTTTATCCTGTTCGGGGTTCAAAACAGTAGATTAAAAGGACGGAAAATTTGATGTTGTTTAACTGAAAAGGTTAAGTGGATAATTCTTTTGCATTTGAAGGGTGCATCAAAGGGATTACAAAAATACCAATCACAGCAAATTAATCTTGCGCATGGGACCAGATAGTAGTCCAAAAGTGGTCCATAACGTATGAAGAGTCTATTCAGATGAAAAGCTACATGGTTATTTTCTTTTCGCATTGAAAGAACACATTTTAACTTTACCGATTCCTCATCAGGATCAATGCCACTCATTTTATTATGCAGTAAAGATAATACCCAGTGGCATTTCGGACATTTATTCTCAAGTCATCATGTTGCGACGTGGTGCCACTTATCGACAAACAGAATTTAACTCATCATCACGTGGTAACTTGTTGGTAGATAGTTAGAAAGACGTATGTAGCAAAGTATTCCTCTGTCGAAGCCTTTAAATTAGCGAGTGGGTGGCATGTGAAGGGTTTCTGTCGAAATATTGATAACTTTCAGTATGTTTATTGAAGAATCTGGTTTGCAGAAAATCAACAGGGTGAACCCTGGGATCTTTGAAGATTCTCAAACCAATTTTTGCAGAACCAGCTGAGGTACAGACTTTTACTGAGAATTTGAGAAGATGATGATCTAACTGAATTTATTTCATCCTCACCACTGATTTCTCGAGTTTTGTGGCTGTTCCATCATGCAGAAATGTAGGATGTCGTCTCTGTAACAAGGCCACTAAGTTTCAGTTGACATAATCCTCCCTTCGATTTATTTTTTTTCAGATAGTATAATCTCCATTAACTTCAAAACAATTCTTTTTGAGGATGGGTTCAATTAATTTGTAAATGGATGTGGGAAACGTTTTAATACTTTCATGCAGGTTAGCTTCTAATATTGCAAAGACTTCCTGATAGACATCGAGTACCTATACTGGGGGAGGGGTGGGAGATGATGGTATAACTGCAACATTGTAAGTTGTGAGCAATACTGCTTTTGGTGCCGTGGTTGCTTCCAGTATGGCACGCTATTTGTACCAATTTATGTTGACATGACTTCTTTATTTGATTACATACCAAAGTCATTTGTGCAGTTATCTTTTGATGAAGTTGTGAAGTTTACACATGTACGTAATCAAGTTTTTTGATGATGTATGCTTATCAGCTGATGAAAGTGTGAAGTCTCTACATATACATGTAATATATCCAATTCATTTGATGATCCACACTGCTCACACGCCCCTCCCGGAGTCGCATATTCAAGTGAATATTGAATTTCCTAAAATAAGGCATAGGGACATGGACTAAAAATGTTTGTACACCCGATGTACAAGTAAACAGAGTATCATTGTGACAAGCCACCACCATTCCACATGAAAGTCTGTGGGAGAAACACTGTAGGATTTGGATAGATGGACTACAGGGTCCACATTGGACCCCCAATGAACACCCTTAGTTTAGTTACCACTAATTTACAGAGTATATCAGTATGATAAGCCATCAATCATTGTGCCATCAATAATTGTGCAAGAGGACATGTAGGATTAGGAGTGAATGGTTTCATAGTGTGGGCCACAGGATCCACATTGGACTTTGGAACAAACGTTTTTGAACATCCCAATGGTCCACCATCCATGGGACATGAATAATCCATGAAAGCATGACAGAGGAGGAGAATTATTTAACAGAATTTCATAATATGGACCATAGGCCCACACGGGCTTTGACCCTCAAAAAAGTCCTGAACACCATGACGGTACAGTGAACAGAGTATCATTATGACAAACCATCAATGATGTTTAAGAAAATCTGTTGTTATTTTCACACTTTGAATGGACAGTAGATGGAAGAGGTTTCTGTTAAAAGGGACTAAGGTGTCTGTAGATTCTTCATTACAAACATCTAAGCAGTGTGTTGAAGCAGCTAAAACAGGGAAAAGGATTTAGAGAAATTTAAGTTTCCTTGAGCATGTTGTTACTGTTGTTCAGCTTCGTAAGCAGTTGTTCAGGTCTCATTAAGAGTATGCTGTTCAAGCTTGGAATTCATATTTTTCTAAAGATTCTAGAGAAGGGCTACTAGATTGATTAGTGCCTTAAATGGTGTTCCTTATAATGGTAGGTTACGTCTCTTCGATCTCACTTCATTTGAGCTCAAACGATTACCGGGAGATTTGCCTCTTTGGGTATATCAGTATTTGATTGTCAAATTGAGTAACATTTATGGAAATATACATATCAGTCAGCAAGAAAAATTCTATAAAGCAAGTCGCATACACGAAGACATTAAAGATTTCCTTTACTTTATTCGACTATTTTCAGAATTTGGCAATTTTGCGAGAATAAACTACGGCGAAACCACTCTACTAAGATCAAGAAAAGTATAAAGTGCTAAAGAAGAATTTATTGAAGTTTAATGTCCTATTTTTTCTGCGGGGGGGGGGGGGGGGCAAAACGTCAAGTTTTAATTGTGTGCTTTATCGATTGAAGACATGATTGGTCATATTTTCAGCTGTTCAGTCATGATGCTAACTTCAAGATCTATGCATAAGAATAACACTCACTCATTCAGAAGGTGATCAGCACAGACATTTTGAAAACCTCCGAAATTCTTTCAGCCGAAATGTTGGTGGCAACAAATGGAAATTTAGCTAATAACAGTTTGGTTTTATTCTCTTGCCAGTAATTAGAAATGTGATTTCAAAAGGGACCGAGTTCAGACGTATCTAATAATAACAAAAACTAATACAAGCATTTTAAAACTGCTCGTTCGAAGAAGTTTTCTTCTCTTCATTTTGTTTCAATCACCATTCTAGAAAACTACATGTTAGAAGTTACCAATCTTTACAATCAAAGGCTATAGACCTCTTTGTTACGGTGTAAAAAATATGTAGATGGTTTTGGTAAAGCACTTTAATCCCGTTCACATGTGATAGTCTCGAGTGCTTTCAAGTAAGTGTTTCCCAGCCATCTGTCATATCTGCGCTTGTTTGGAAGGCTTCTTAATGCGACTGTCGAATCCTTAAACAGCAAATTTTTGCCAGTGTGTCCTTCGTTGTCAAGGTAACCAGCAGAATCAAACATCTTGAACCCTTCTCCTTCATCATCATAGAATATCCTCTGAATAAAAACAAAATAAAGGATTCATTTCCACTTTCAAGTATCTTCCTTTTTTCTTGAAAATTTAACCATGCTTAAATGTCCATCTTTAATGACAGAAAAAAATTCTTTTCTGCTTTAATTTTTAAATTATTTTAAGGTAGTAAATAGCATCGTGATGAATGTAGGGCAACATGTAAGGTGTTTCTTGTTTCAGTATTGTTGATAATCATTTTATATAAGCGACTATATTCTGTGAAGAGGCTTGTCGAAATTTCGAGATGGAAAATACAACGGTATTTTCCGTAAATCGCCCTTAGAGAAGCTAAATTTTTTTCCATCCTGATAGGAAACTTTCACTCACATATACCGTCTACCATTATTACATAAAAAATGTCAAAGAAGATTAAAAGAAATCTTCACAACAAAGATATTTGAACATCAGTTTACATCTGCCATGCAAGCAAACAGACACCAAGCAAAAGGCAATTACACTAACATGTTACTCCATTCCAGCTGCTACAGTATTTATTTTAACCTGATTACATAACGAAGGCAACATGACAATGGTATCCCATACACCAGTAATTGAAGTAATAAGGTTTTGATGAAGAGTCCGTACCTTTCAAGGTAATTAAAAAAAAAACATAAAAAACTTTGCAGTAGATAATTCAGAATTGTAACATGTAAGAATCCTATTCACCTAGTAGGTCGTTCTTTCTTTCATGCCTCTAGCAAATTCATTTCCCTGTCCTATAAAAGCTTTCATTTGTCCATTAATTCCTTGAATGACGGAGCATCGCCATACATGGTACAATAAATTTTCCTCTCGATTTACAATACATGGCCATATATTGTGAAATACCATAATGCAATGCCTTCAACCACAACTCCATGCCATACTTTGTGTAATCCGCTAATACAGCCACGTTACTCACCATTCCATCTGTCAACAAGTCAACTATCTCTTGTATTTCACTCTCTTTTTTATCCCCTGACGTCATAACCGCGTGAGAGGGAACTTGACCGAGGTGGCACTGTCTGTATTTCCAGGGCATCTTAGTGGTACCATCGGGACAAAGAAGTTTAAAATCTTTCACTTTTAGGTCCTTGTTCCATTCCTCTTGTCCGTTAGGCCTCGTATTTTCTCTAATAGTTGTGTGTTTCATGAATGCTACATCACCAGCACCCTCGACAAGACACCTAGCATTTAAGGTAGTCAAAAAATTGAAAGTTGAATCACGTTTGTGGCCGGGAAGGGGGAAGGGTGGAGAACGGAGTAGCAGAACTAGATGGTAGAGTATGATCTATGTATGAGAGCGTAGAAATTATGGGAAACTAAAAAAATGTACAAATGTCATTTATTAATACGTAAAGACAGGGGGAAAACCAATGGTCGAATAGTGATGCGCCTTTCCAGATCAAAAACTTAGGACGGTATCATTATCCTTTTCATCGTCTATGGCTTGCAGAATCCCAAATCCAGTTCATATGTATATTACACGATTATTATGTGACCAACTTGTTCGAAATGTACCCAAAGAACTTTGATCAATTAATAACGATTTCTACGATTTCGTCGTATTTTTCATTACCAACCTGAACGATCCAGAGTGGCCGAAGTAAGGCTCGTAGCTGTTCCTCGCACAGAAATTTTCGTCTTTACCGATGCAGTTTTGACAGAGATTTTCTGGGTTGTTCCCGTGTATGTCATAGTCTCTGCTCTTAGCCCCTGGCACGCAACTTGAGGCAAAGAAATCACCTAACAAATGAGGTAAAACACGATATGCGATGCGAAGTGTGCTTAAACACGATAAACGTTTGTAGCATAACGTTTTGTTCATAACGTGTAACAAACTCTTGCCGTGTTTCTTTTCCTTACAAACCCACATTTAAATCTCAGTGCGGATTATGATTGATCTTGTTTAACTACTTCCTGGTTGAATGGGAAATGAGTCGTTACCAAATTGTCAGTACATTTGAGGTACTTTAATGTTTAATCGTCTTACCTACGGCGGCTGTCACGTTACATATATCCCCTCCCTTTTCCGTGTTGATAAATCCATTCTCTGCAAGGTATCCTACTGGCATAACCCAGCCTGTGGTTTTCATTATGCCGGTGTGACAAGATCGCTTTCCCTGTATTTTTTTAAGACAATGATTAACCAAAACAGAGAGCTGCAAAAAATAATTTTCTGGAATAGTTACAACAAATTTAAATAGCCAATTAACAATTGATGATAAGCGAACAACATTTTCGGCTTTCAGCCATTTATTTCCTGGTCCCGTCTACCGATCCCACTGAAAATAACATCCACTTTAAAGCAAGAGTTACATTTAAGAGCCTTTCAAGTTTGAACATCATTCCAGCAGCTCAATCTGTCGTCTGTCCTGTCAATTCATATATTTTAAGATAACAAGGGAGAAATAGAGCGGTTGTCAGTTACTATGAACTCAGATTTTTCATAATAATTTTCAAGACATACTAGTCTACCCTAGATCAGCAGTCCTTATATGATAGATCTCCACCCAAATATGGTTCACCAGATGCTTTTTGTTCAGTCGCGAGCAGCTGGCTCCAGAAAGATACCTGTACAATGTCAGGGGATACAAAGAACTCCCCCTCAACCTAGCACTGAGATGCTAAGTGACAGTTTGAAGTCAGAGGTGGGTCACCACATGCAAGGTGTGAGAAATGGGAGCCTAACTAGGGTATTTCCCTTTAAATGACTAACGGAAATAGACCCACAGTTGTACGTTGAATAGTTGGCTTTATCTACCATAGTAATTCTTAATTTACAGTACAAAAGCATGCTCTCAGTTTGATGAAACAAAACAAACATTGACCATTTTGTGGTAAACCGTTTTGGAGGTAGATTTTGACAACAAATTTCTCACAATGTTGTTTCTGGAATGTACTGTTCCTATCAAGATTCACGTTTTAATGATTGGATTATTGTACATACCGCCAGCTCCTCGATGTTGAATGAGGTGTCCTGCTTAACCACAGCTAGAGCCCAGTAACTAACCGGTTGACTTCTTGCGGTATATACTTCACCTAATATTGAAATTAAGCCATGGTCTTTACCAGCTCTGTAAATGTCTCCACCATCTAAGGTCACGATATCAGCGAATCCCGCTGTGTAAAATGGATGGAAAATGTAGAATGATACTGTGTAGTATGGAGAGTTGGGGGATGACTGAAAAGTGACATCAGACCTTCTTGCTATTCCTCTTTTAATGATTGTAGTAAATTGATACTGAAAAAGGTAATAATGAACTATGAAGCGAGGTTAAAATCGATTTAAAGAAGAATATGTCTTGCAGCAAGTATTCTGAGCGAAGAGAGCTCAGTATTCTACTTTCTCTATCTGCGACATTTTCGTGCTGAAAATATGTTCGTATGTTATTAAATTAGCAATGATTGAAGCTCATTCAATAAAATAGGCGGTGACAACAACTTCAAACGTATAAAGGTTGAGGGTTTGTTGTAGGCAGCCAGCAGGAATCAAATTCACTAAGTCATGCGAAACTATGAAGCATGAGTCTTTGGATGAGAAGTTACCAACTATGCTGTCGATACACTCAGCGTGGCTTTCTGATGGAAAACAAGATATTTCGGGAGTCAGCCCAACCTCCAAGAAGGCGTCTCTCATTGCGCGGCACTTCAGTTGTTCTTGCTCCGACACAGTGCAAAAGCGGACGGTGTTATCGGGACATTAATATAGACCTGTCAATGACATAAATATGTATGCATGATATTTCATAAGAAGTACAACTATAGGAAACGATATTTAAAACTCATTTTAGGTAGTTTGTCTTAAAATGGCTACTTTCTGGCATAGCAATAGGTTTCAAACTAATTTCAGTACAGGGTTATTTTTCTTTGTGACTCACATACTCTATTTTCTAGCATATTCTACTGTAACTATTCTATATATTTTTAGATGATTCAACTATTCTTAATATCAGTGCTCTCCTTAGTGCTTACGTCCAAGTCCTTCCTTTGAAAATTCCTAGTTACACCTGATGACACCTTCTTTGTTCACCACTTTCAGATTCAATGGGCTTAAGGGGTATAAAGAACTTAATGTGAAAGGGTTCATGTCGTCTGCTACTTTGTCAATTACATCGGAAAACTTTTGTCCATAGCTATAACATTGCCAGTCGTTGTTCTTCAAAATTAGTTTTCACGTTTTATGGCACATTGTTAGCATAGCAGACCAGTTTCCGGTCGTGTAACTTGATGAACATGCGGACACCAAATACAAAATGCGAAAGTTTGCGGAAATTGATCACAATTCTACAATATGTCTATTATGTCCATTTTATCCATTTGCATATGGCAAAAGCCCTATGCCTCATTCTTTCACGTTAGTCTATTTTGATTCGGAGGAGCCCTGGCTTCTTTTTTTTTCAACCTTCTGCTCTTTTCATTTTTTGGTGGGGGTGGCGTAAAAAAACAAGTTGTTTCATAGAAGAGAGGTAACAGAGTTAATAATTATACCTCTGAATTAGAGAGAAGTTTGGGAATGAAAACAAAGCAAAAGTAACCTTTTATCAGGTATTTAGTTTATTTTACCATATTAAGTATATTCGGGTTAGGGTGCGTGCAGTTCAGAGGTGTGGTCAATATTATTCCTAGTTTTCATGTTGGGTGTTCTGGTGTTCAGTTGGAGAGTCTGCTACAGGACGACAAATTATGTTAAAATTACATGAACAAATTGGGCTAAATTACGCAGTATACAAAAGACTGTATCGATTGTGAATTTCAAAGGGGAGGGGTTACCCCAAATACCGACGAGATTTTCCATGCAACATCGTGTTCAGCACCGCCAAGAGCACGCTTATGACTTTCGGAACTTTAAACGTAAAGGCTTAGTATTTTATTTATGTATTGTTGTGCTCAAGGAAGCAAGGTAGTGACTAGCATACCATCGTAGTACTTGCGGTTTCAACATAAGATAATCCATTGACGGGAATAATTTCCTTTCACATCCCATATTCCAACTCGGCACTTGAGCCGTACTTGAAAGGTCTTACAGACATATCATCTGCTATCAACACATTACAAAGAGGCCATGTCTCTATTCGATGTTCGAGCAGGACTAACTTGGAAGCTTCTGATCATAGTTCGTTATTTTTGTTTATTTTACCTTCGAAGCTCTCACCGTAACCACCCAAATAGTCACGGTAATTGTCTTCTTCAACAACAGCCATCGTTTGTGTATAATCTTTGAAGATAAGGTTTCTGCCGTTCCATCTGGTTGAGTCAAACATTGTAAACTCATTGTTATCAGCTGAAAACAAATCCTAGAAAAAATAAAGCTCATTATACATATTTATGTAGCAACTGACGTTAAAGGTAAACCATTCCGTTTTTGTGTTCATTGTTTTCCTTGAAGTTACTTCTAACTTTGTCGAAAAGCTACCGCGCTATTTGTTCCCCTAACTAAAGCACATTATGAAACCTTTTTTTTTAAATCCTTGACGTGGAATATGAGTTTCATATGTCACCTTCTAACTTTGCGACAAGACTAACTTGACATAACTCTTTACGAAGACGAAATGGAGTTATGGTTATGCTAGGGTCAGTTGTTAAGGAGGAGCATAGTTGGATAATAAGAACAACATGTCTGCATTCTACAACACATGGATATATTGCAAATTCGTTTGCTGTGAAAGGTTTGCTGTGTGTGGCCGGTTAAGACAAGATTAAGACAGATAGGCAAAGACGAACATGGTGAAACTAATATCGACGGAGATTGTTAGGTGCATGCATTTCCAACTTATAAAACATACCGTAGCAGAAAGTAGCATAGCCTGGTATGAGGCAATATCCTCGTCTGACGCTGTATCTGACGTCATCACTGAATGACTAACCCCCTGAGAAAAAGGAAACATACTGGTACGTCGATCTTGCATTTTCAGACAATGATTATTTAAGAGACATATTTTAATGAACAACTTGCCAATATCTTGAGAAAAAGAAATATGGGTATGTTAGGGGGTGAAGTTAGAAGAATATAACCGATGAGTTCAAAGGATTTGCTCAGGTAATATCAGATTTTATTCTTTCCTATCCAATAGCACCCACTCCAAGTTAGATTTCACGGCAGCAGGAATGTCCATGATAATGCTCTGACTTTCAATGTGAGTGATTCATACATGGAGCTACACAAAGAGAGTATGCTGAAACATATAATACCAACAACATACAGGCATACAGAAGAATATAAATACAGCTACGGCAAAGAAGTTGTAACATTAACTTAAGAATTACAACTTGGCAGATGAAAGTCTGCAAGCACTTCGTCCCAGTGGTCAGACCTATGATCTATGAGCTGAATGCATAATTTGAGAAACGCAAAACCATGCCGAATTTTCAACACTAGACAGCCAGTTCCTGCAATCACGTTATTTCTTGTTATTAGTAAGGTTCAAGTTGTTGCAAAACCTTATCGTTTTTCTTCAATTTTATCACCCCCAGCTGAGATGATCCACATTGGACAATTAAACGTCGATCTCGTAAAGTATTTCAAGTGTGTCAACCCAATGTCTAGTCTTCCTTGAGCTCCATGGCAGGGAGTATAGGAATCGTCGATAGCTATCAGTCGATAGGAGAAAGTTTGTTAAATATTTTAGTACAGTCATGTAACATCATGAATTTGAAAAACTGTAATCTAAAAATGCCCATTTTAATTGACAAATTGTTAACTTTTACTTAAAGAACGAGAAGCAGACGTATTTATGTAGAAAAACACATCTTTACCTAATATTCGACTTTGACGATATTACATTTTTGTAAACAATCTATCAATTATCAATGTCCACCTTTGTTTACCTACTTAACTTACTCCACCTAACCACCATCTTCATTCAGTATTGACCGATCTTCCTCGATAACAGTCTCTTAATTTATTCGACAGTAAGTAAGTGAAGACATTACTAACATTTTTTTTTTTTGTCGGAGAGGAATAAGCTTTTTTTTTTAATTTGGGGAAAAGCTCAGTTAAAGGCACCTATTAGTAGCTTGCTATTGACAACCCCATGACAGAAACCCACCCCATCCAAAAATTGACTCACCGCATCCTACCTTTTCTACCCAAGGTACGTCAATCAGGGAATTGCCACTGGTTATTCCCTGCGTTTATAACATCTTATAAATCAAATACATACCTTGGAGATATGGCAGTTGTCTGGATCGTTTATATCGGCCCGGCTTCCATCTTTACATAACAGTTGCAAATCGCTCTCCTTGATGTCAGCAGCCCAGTCGGGCGCATTCTCTCCAAGGTTGGCTTCCAACGTGGCTGGCTTTATGAATGCTACTTCACCGTTTCCTTCAATCAAGCATCTAGAGGGGTTGAGAATATTTGAGACCTTGCACTAACTTAAAAGAGACTTCTTTGCACATGTTGCAAGTTCCTGACGAGTTGAGTGAAGGATTTATTAAGAGGTTAAGGTTAGTTAGAATTAGCAGGTCAAGTGAACTAACAGTGGTGGGAAGTGATTTGTTTCTCGTCTTTTGAAGGACGATGAGGTTGGTAACGTCTTAAGGATGGGAGAGTTTCATTTTGTGAACAGACTTTTCCTACATGATGTAACGAGATGGTCAAGCAACTTACCTCAGAGCACCGGAGTAACCGTTGTATGGTTCAGTATCTGAATCACGGTTACAGTCACCAGAGCAGATATCACAAAGATTAGAAAAATCGTCATTATAAGGGTTATTAATAGCTAATTGAGCACCTGAAAAGAACAAGAAGAAAATCCTGAATTACAAACAGTGACATTGAAGTCCCCAAAACTTGAACTAGCAGCATGAATCCCGTGTACGGTACTTTGAACAGTAGAACAACTGAAGGAAATCGATGAAATATTACAAACTTACATTTTCAGCAAACACGCTAAAGACGAGCCCTTGGTGTCTGACAGCTATTCAAAGGAGTAGTTTTAGTAGATGTTGTTGACAAAACTAAAGTCGAATCTGGAAATGGTTTAGAATACAAATTCCAACCCTTTCCTGCCCATCCCTTAAATTGGTAAGAAACCAAAACGAAGTGAAGGGCCTTTACGAAATTTCCCCTGTGGATTGAAAAATTCCCACCAGGAGCGCAGCTAGCCTGAAAGAAATTTGCAGCTGACTTGGCATGTTCCTTGCATCCTAACGATTCCATTTGCCCTGAGTGCAACAGGTAACCAACTGGGATGTTCCAACCGGCTGTACGACCCACTCCAGTGTGGCATGTGCGAGCTCCTCTGAGGTTCGTCAAGGTTACGTTTGTGTATTCAGCTTTAGTCACGGCAATTCCATAATAACCTGTCGAGCCTATTGATTAGAAAGTTAAACCGTGTCAAACGAGTGAGAAAACGATTAACAATAAAAAGTAGACGCATTTTCCTTTCATATTTAATACTTTCATATTTTTGCAATCTCACAAAAAATAAGATGTATCTATTCCTCCTTTTGAACGGTATATCCAGCTTTGTGCTGGGTAAACAGCGTCATATATTTCTGGACTAGACTACACATATATAGTCTTGAAGAGATTTTCAGCAAGAAAGATTGAGATTTCATTACATTTAGAGAAACTTCTATGGTGCGCCTGGCTTGCCATAAGTTCAGAAATTGACAATGTCGAATAAAATAGTCATATGACAGTTTCTTCCAATCTGATTGAATGAAATTGTCATGTCCCAATATATCGAGATATGCCAATTTCTTCTCCATAGGACAGTTTCAAGTCTATTTTTTCACATTTACACACGATACATTTTAAAAAAGTTGATCGGCAGGAATCGTCACATGTCAAATTAAATCGTACATATGTCAGTTGAAATCGGCATCTGTCAGTTTCTCATGACCCTATTGGACGATAACCCCACATGACAGCTCTTAGAATTCTGAATGGGAGAAACTGTCATATGAAAGATTAAATCGATAAATGTAATTTTAATTGGCATCTGTCAGTTTCTCGTGATTCTATTGGTCAATAACAGCATGTAACAGCTTCTAGAATTCTGATCGAAAGAAACTGTCATATGTAAGATGAAATCAACATATGTCAATTTAAATTGGCATCTGTCCGTTTCTCGTGATTCTATTGGGTAATGACGGCACATGACAGCTTCTAGAATTCTGATTGGAAGAAACTGTCATATGTTAGCCACCTGCTACACTTTTGGTTAAAAAAGACTCAAGTTGGGTACCAGGTATCCACTGTGTTACGTCTAACCCCATGAGGATAATTGTTTGACTATTTTGATTATACCTCAATCAAAGAGGTTAGTAAGAGGCATACGTAACCGACATGTGCAAGGTTCCCCCAACTGTTTAAAGCGTGTTGGCTAAAACTGATTTTTTAAAGTAAAAGAAAACATTCGGACAACAGTCTCTAACTTTTATATGAGGAGAAAATAACAATCTAACTAAAAGGTGCTGTGCTATAACCTGATATTTATTTAGATTTTTCATTTATGTCATACTTATGTGCCTGTGTCATATTTGCAGCTACGCAACGATTTATTGTAACTCACCACTGGAGTAAATTTCCTTCAAAATAGGCTTCATTCCAAAGACTTTTCCAGCTCTAAAAACGTCTCCTCCATCGAGAGTGATCAATTCTGCTTTACCTTTGCGAATGTCGATGAGGCATTCCTGTGTTAATATTAATTAAAATGATAAAGAAGCAAAAAAAAAAAACGTTTGATTGCTTTTTGTTGACTTTCAGCATTGTTGACGAACTTATTCCTCAAATTTAAAGGATATCTTTTATTGATTCCTCACTTTTGAAATATACTTTTATACAACTTCTGAGAGACATGTTGTTGTGTGGGACTTATTAATGTTGATGTCTTCCCTGTCTACAACTATTGTAAGGTTTCATGTACCACAACTGACTTAAAGAGAACGGCATTAATACTGACAAAACTATTAAATAAATTTATTCATAAGAAATTGAAATTTGTCATGGACTTTATGCAGAACAATCTTACTTCAACCGTGGGTAGTTCTACGCAGCTTATGGAAGGGGTAAGGTCATTGTTGGCAAAAACACGTGACATGTCGAGACACTTTTGGTATTCTGCTTCAGATATGGTGCACCATCGGGTTGTTGATCTAGCTACATGTGACGTGAAGCAAAACAATTTTAATTTACCATAATAGAAATCTATTCTCAAAAGTCCTGAGGATTAACAGACAGTGTAAGTGAGTCAGGAATGAACACTCCTTCCAGTTATGAACAACAAGCTGTATGAGTGATGCAATGACAACCTGGTCCTTAAAATACAATTTTGAAAAAAAAAAAAAACGCTTAGAAGTGAATTACCCTACAATCCAAAACATTATTAAATTCACTCCAAAGAGCGATACTTCACTACATCAATTCCCGGTAACTTTCCCTCTCACTGCGAGTGGACCAGGAGCACTCTCTATTTGTGGCGAAGTTTTTCTTTTGTCTTTAGTGAGTAGGCCTAATTAAATAAATTTCCTAAAGAACAAAGAAAGTAGTGTTCTCTCTATACACTGATCATAGATCAAGTGACTCACTTTTTATCAGTGAGAGTAGTTTTAAATTAATGTAGTTGTCAGTCATGCACTTGAGGATGATCAGCAGAGGTAATCTGGCCTACCCCCTCCCCCTTCGAGAGCACAGGACTTACATTCACATGTTGAAATTTTCTGTTTACACAATGTCATTTCGTTCAAAGAAGAATCATATTGGCCTCTACAAAGAAATACAAACAACGACTTCTAATACATTCAAAGCTCAATACCAAAGTCTCTAATTTCAATTTTATTTTCGTCTTTTTCCTCCATTTGTATAATTTGGAGAGATCTGAATGATCTCAACCAAAGGGAACCGTCTTTCGTTACCTTTTTTGCTTTTATTCATGACTTGTTACAGACACTCAAAAGGCAACAGCCAAAACTCTCTTCTGTATACATGTCACAAAAACACACACAAACACGTCTGACTCGAACAGCCAAAAATTTCTTAAGTGCCAAGAGTGACAGTAATTGTGTCTGCATCACCTCCATTTATTAGGGTGGGTACAAGTCACAAGACCGAAAATGTAGGTTGGACTGTTTTTTGTTTTTTTTTTTATTTCCTTGTTTTTTCCTTTTTGAGTTATTTTGGGGTTATTTTATCTCCTAGGTAATACCACGTGTGAAGGGTGCACATGGACGTTATCAACTTCTAGACATTATAGATTATTTCCTCATATTTCAACATTGGGAAAGGCATGAAAACAAACTTTAAAATCTGACAGTGAGCAAGTGGGGAAGGTGAACTCATTTTTACTTTCAAGCTCAGTAAGTCAACTCTTTAAGGGAAAATGTTGACGCTATTCATAAGAAATTGGAGAGAGTTCATGTAGCTGTCCATTTTCCCAAGTACTTATGTACGTGTTAACATCGGTAACAAAACGTGTCCACTATGTATTAATATACTACTAAACCAACAACCCTACTACCCACCAACCCCAAACCCCTTATACACACACCCTCATACAGAGAGACCCACCACAATTCTATCCATGATGAGACAGAAGCGTGACATAAGGGTCCCAACGCAAACAGCTGTGTCAGACACTGATTAGAGGAGCCTCAATATTTTAATATATATATATATATATATATATATATATATATATATATATATATATATATATATATATATATATATATATATATTTCAATAAATTCCCCTTCACTTTGCAGGAACTCGAAAGTCGAAATCAAAAGATACGCCGTTACTCAATTACCAAAGATGTGTACAACATACCAAGTTACGTTTCAACGATATCAGGATTAATTCTTAGTAGTTACATATTTACCTGATGGCTACCGATCTTTCCTGTCGTGTATTTTGACATAAAAATTGAAAGTTTACGTCATAGCACGTACATGTTAATCTAAATAAGCATAGAGGTCAATGGTTCAATTGCAATCTATATCAACTAGTAAAATGTTATTTTCATGTTTATAACAAAAATAATCCTCCCCCAGGAAGATGTGAACGTGCGCGGTTACGCAGTTCGCACTGTACATAAGAGAATAACCACGACTTTGACAATGTCATCCATGTGACAACATTTTGTTTATCTCTATGGGGAACGTCGTTAAAAGTTATGTTAAAGGTATTGGACACACCCTAAAAGAGGTGTTATTTTCAATTTCGGCAGTTAAAGATTAAAATCCCGTTCTGTTGAAATCATGTCAAAACCGTTTTCAAAACTGATATACCATCTGAAACTTTCGTTGGAAACTTATTACCAACATGCGAACATAATGATTGTAGGGTGTTGCAGAGCTAATTCGTCCGTTTATCCAATACAAATTATCTCTTAATTACTGATCAGATTGCTAACAATTTGGTGAGTGATAGCAATAATTTTTAAGGGAAATTTTTTGCTCCAAAAAAAGTCGCTCAGGTTAAAGCAATGCTACAAGTGTTCTTGAAAAAAAAAATTTCTAACGTGAGAGCGTGGTAGTCTAGTAGTTAAGGCTTCAGACTGGTAATCCCGTGATTACTATTCGAATCCACGTAATGCCAACCCTTGAGCAAGTTATTTGTGTCAACGTTTTTAACTCCACCCAGTTGTTATTTGGGGACGTTTGTACAACCAGGAACTCCCTGATACAACTGCCGCCGTAATGGCTGCCCTATGCACTTCAGGAATCTCGGAGCCGCGTACCAGGTTCAAATGAATAGGGGTAATGGGTGAATTAGGCCACGTAGATCGCCTTGAGCAGTTATGCACTTCTCAGCAGTATTATTTCTTTTTCTTGCTCATCTTCTATGTAGTTTGGGTCTGACTTTCATCTTTTACGTCCTTCCGGGTCTCTAGTAGATCGAGTTTCCTTCTGAGGATGTGAACGGTGCCTAGTTGGGCTGTCTTTGTGAGTTGGTGCACTATTGTGTACCGGGGATGTGGTGTTCGTGTTTCTCTGGGTTGTTGTGTTTGTTCCAAATGCATTGATTAGGATGCGGGGATAAACCTTGTTTTGATATTCGACTGTCTCTGTACTGTAAGTTTCAAGTGTTGGTACTTTTCTACTGTTTTATTTTCCCAGTAGGACGTCTGACCTCGGATTTCAGCCATTACAGCCATATTTATTAACAGCGTGACCTTTACCGGAAGTGAACTTTTAGCCGAATTGCGTCAGCTTTTTCGGTGAACGTCGAAATATACCCTCACAGTTTCTTGGCGTGCTGAGTATTTTTATTTATTTATTTATTTATTTATTTATTCATTTATTTATTCAGACTGTGGATCATCTATTGAAAGGGCATATATTAAATGTTGGAATCCAGACTTTATAGGGAAAATATGGTCCGCTTCTGGACAGCAAAAAACATGGATTGTGGTACCCTTATAGATCAAAACTGAGACTGGTTGTCAACATTTGACTGCACTTCGTTTTTAACGGTAATTTTCCGTCTAATCCAAGGAATTTGATTGAGGATGGCATCGATGAGATCATAATAAATATCTACACAATATATGTTTAGTTTATAAGCTTATTCAACTTTTTGGTAAAATTTTTAGCTCTTTAAAAGTCAGTTGATGAAAGACGAGAATCATGTATCCTAACACAGTAAAGCAATTACATATAACAATGATGTTATACGTTTGCATCGGCTAGGTTGAAACTAATGTTAAGTACAGTAGCCACCAGGTTGGCAACGTAGTGTTACACTTCTAAGTGAACGTGGGTAGGCCAGTCTACATTCAGTGTTAGCCTAATGACACCCGTTTAAGTCATGATCTGCACTATTGCAATCTGTATGCTAGGACAAATTGTTTTACGTCTAGCTTCTTATCTCAAACGATTAAGGCTTGGAACAGGCTGCCTGTCAGTTTTGTTAGGGATTTTTTTTTTTCCCACAAGGAATCTAATGTGCTGTATGTTGAGATCTTTGGATGAAGTGTGAGTAACAAAATGAGCATTTGGAGAACATTTTGAAATACATTAGATGTATGGTTGCTTCAATGTGCAAAACACTGCAACATTTCATCATCTTCAAGGAAGAGAGAACAGTAAATTATCACCTTTAAAGGGAAGTTTGAAATGTCGATCAGCATAATCTTGTTTACAGGACGCTTGGTATTGTTACTTTATGAACATGGTTGCCATTCACCTGGATTCATACCAGTTTGAATATGTCATTGATTAACATTTTTTGGCTTAATAAAAATTAAAACAATTGCGTTAAATTTTGAAGTTGTTCTTATGTTGACGTCCGACACATGTGAGAATGTGTTTAGTCTTTCTCTATTTACGACATCCTTCCGAGTAACTTTCCTACAGAGCTAAGATAAACTTTGATGACAATTGATCAAACAATGTTCCGTGTTCCGTGTTGAAGCTATGGAGAGGCATAGAACACATACTGATGGATATTATGTATGAGATGTCAATATAAGGAGCAAATAATCGGTTTCCCTGTCTACTAGAGGTATTTTCGCTCTAAATTTTCCATTTGTAGATCATTTTTACCATACTGCTATTGAAGAGATATGCTTGCACCCGCTTTTCTTCTGTGTAAAAGGTTATTTAAAGGGAAACAGGGTGTTTAGAATACACCAACGTGACATACAAAAGAAATAGCGTTAGTCATTGTTAAACCATTCAGTCCCATTATTAAACATCTACCAAAGCCTCATCTCCTCAAAACATCATGCATGTGGTGAGTAACGAAAGATGCATCATTTGAATTTTGAAAAGTTTGGGTGAACAAATTAGTGTTGAGAAACAAATAACTGCGCTTCTATCGGTAAGAAACTTATTTCTTGAAAAGAAGGACAATGTCCTTCCTTATTTTGAATAAGCTATCATTCTGCATCCACAAACATTGGTTTTAAAAGTATGGATGTTTTCTGTAAAACAAACGCCCTATTTCCCTTTAAGATGTATTTTGCAACTACCCATCCTCCTTTAGAGTGTCATCCGAGATATTGTTGAACAAACTTGTAAGAACAATCTGCTTAACCTCTGTTGATAACAACATTAATTTAAGGTCTTTTTTCAGCAGGGGTCACGAAGTGTGATCATGGCTGTGTAACAAAAAGCAAGCATAACATCAATTTGAAAACAAAACAGTCTCTTAAGGAGCAGAATATGCATTATATTAGTAGTATATTACTGTAAACACTTTAGACTGTATTTTAATCCAACAAACAAGAGTGTCCATTGAGTCTGTCCAGTTGAGACAAGATGAGAACAACGGAATGGCAAGTGTGCTTTCTTCCAGCAATAATGTCACAACTGACCAATAGTGTAATAAACGATGGTGATGTCACAATTGCGATATAATACACACCGCATGATGTCAACCAATAATTTCACGACTGACCGATAACGTCACAACGTTTTCGCCAACTAAAGGGGACCTCTACAAAATGACGTTCTTTTATTACATTAATAGCACACATAGTTGTAGGCAGGCCGTACCATAGATAATGATCGCTACGATCAGTGTGGTGGTTCAACTAATATTGGAGAATGTAGGTGAGGTCATTTGGGGTAAGGTTTGATTTGTAGGCTTTCATTTACGTGAGAAAGAAATTTATGGAGTTTATTTCCTGTATGTGTGGCGGGGGAGGTAAGCATAAACTCTCACTCCTTACATAACTTGAGGCAGCTATATTCGAAGGGGCCCACTCATAGGTTTCAGCCCACGTCTCACCCCTCCCCGGGCCCTTTAGTCAAGGAACTGTATACATTTGACTCGACCGTAGTAAGCGTTTAGGCGTGACTGATTCTGTAAATACCAATATGTGCCAGAGAACAATAACTTGGTGAAATAATGACAAATAGGAATTTCAACTCCTTTTGTAACATCGTAAAGTAATGTTTGAAAATACACTGTACCATCGTTTTATGACCACTCCATTGTTGAGTAGCATTGTATCTACGCCCACTTTAAACAATGAGAAATCAAACGTTGAGTAATTACCCAGATCTGTACATTGAGGTTGAGCAGACCATTAATGCAATCAATAGATGCCAAGCAAACGATCACGTGAACGTCTACCGAACAAAGCCTCTAAAGAGAAGACGAGAGATCCACTTTGGTGCATCAGACATGACACATCACGGATCCATGATGTTACAACCGTTCTAAAGTGTTCAACAGACCCTCTTTCGTGCCCGATTACACATGTATTACCTATGGACATGACACCTAATACCCCTTGCCAGGTAGCTCAAGAAAGCCTAGACATTGGTTTGACACACCTGAATTACCTTAGGAGAACGATGTTTAATTGAGCATGTGGATTATCACAGCATGAGGAGATAAAACTGACCTAAGGGGATGAAAATTTGCAACTAATTGAACCTCAGTAGAACAAAAGAAGAGTGAGGTTGAAGTGAATTCCATTTTAACTTACGAGTACCGCCATGTCGAAATAAAACCTCAGACTCAAAAGTCAAGTGGCTGATGTGGGTCAGAGGTCACTCATGCAGTCCCACTGTGGCATTTTTGGAATACATTAAAGTTATGATCAAAAATAATTACATCCCTGAGGAGTATCAGATGTATATTTAAATATTACTTTTGTGGTAATGTCGGTCATAACAGTTAGGACTATAATTAACCGTAATCGCATTCAGTTTTCGTAATCGCAATCGTTTTCATTCCCCCCCCCCCCCAACAAAACGAATTTCCAGTCCGAAAATAAGATACACGTTTCATTCCAAAGACAACATGTAAGAAAGCGCCTTTTATCTGAACTGCCATTTTGATTTTCATTCCCATGCTGTGCTTGTCAACGTTGCTATGGCATTTGCATGGAGGGAACTTCAATACCAACTATCACATGCCTTTCATCTGCTACATGGTAGAAAACAACCATTTTGTCAAAGATATCGCTATTCGAAATAACTTACTTTCATAAACTTTTAATAGTTAGAGAGGCATATTGAGATGTTTCGTGAAATTCACTACATTTGCCTTAGTCTGTCAACTTTTCGTAAGATGCTAATGACGAATGGTCAAACTTAGAAGATCCCCATGGGTACCTACAAACGAAGATCAATGAATGAGTATTCTACGATTCAATTTGGGTTTTGAAAATTCGTAACCAGGCACTTTTTATATTAGCACTTATCCGTATGCACACATCAGCCAGTGCAACAAAGGGTAACAAATTTAACTAATCACGCTTATTGTAAGTATTGTCATGTGTTTATACCCTTTAAAATCATCACAAACCTATTATTGATATCAACTCAATGTGCCCAAAAATTTCGGAGTGGCGATTAAGTTTTATAAAATAGATGAAAAAATTTATTGACAGCAAAGTCAAAGGTCATCGACCTTGAAAAATCATTTTTGGACTGAAAACGTGTAATTCAATTTCTTACTGAAAACGTGTCAAACTGAAAACTTGAAGGACAGCTGAAAGCGTGAATTTCATTTTCGGACTGAAAACATGTATATTTTAATGACTGGAAACTTGTCGGACTGAAAAGAAAACTACTGTCTTGCAGTCAATGTAAGTTTTTTTTTTTTTTTTGTCAAACATTCTCCAGCTGGATGCACACCAAAGGTGGGACTCAGTTTAGTAGTATAAACTAAGATACCCTGACCAAGCAAGCTTTTATCCGTATTGATCCTCTCGAATGAGGCTTTTATGCATCTGAGAAGATGACATTGTCTCCTTCGGTCTGCATGTCGGTCCTCCTTTGGTTCTCCTTTGATTAGTCGATCCTTTACGTTTCACCCCCTCCCCTCCCCCCTCCTCGTTGAATATAGTCCTGGCTATTGCCGCTGCTTTTATGCATTATATTGCAGACTAAATAAGAGGAACTCAGGGGCTAAAGTTAAGAAAAACCAACATGGAGTTTTTTATATCTTAGCATATTTAGTAATGATCATTATACGTTAAATTGGGGAGCAGGTGAAGATATGGCAGGATTAAGTGGGGGTCGGTATACAAGTCTTGGCAGTCAAATTTCGTTGCAGTTGAAGAAATATTCATAACAGTCAGAAAGACAAATTGCCATAAAGAAAGCCAGATACGTGGTAATAAGGAATTCGTTGATTTTATTCAGCGATTTTCAAAATTTGGAACAAGGTGTGAGAATAAACTACAGCAAAATACTCTACCAAGATGAAAAGTATGAATTGTTGATCGAGATTTGCGTAAAAGTTTATGTCCCATGAAAAAAAGTCAAGTTTAAACTATGTGCTTTATTGATTAAAAAGATGCTTGGTCACATTTTTAGCTGTTCCGTAAAATCTAAATTCAAGACCCATGTATAAGAATAATACGCACTCGTTGAGCAGGTGATCAGTACAGACATTTTGAAAACCTACAGAATTCTCTCTTTTTGTCACCCTAGTTAGAAATGTCTAGTTAAAGAAACAGGAGTTACAAAGCTGGCGGCAGAAAATAGAGATTTAGCTAATTACAGTTTGTTTTTTACTACTTTGGCAGTCATTAGCAAAGAGATTTCAAGTAGGGAATATCTCAAAAACATCTAATTACAACATAGAGATAATACAAACATTTGCAAACTATTCATTTGAAGACTTTATCTTCACTTCATTTTGTTTCACTCACCATTCTAGAAAACCGCATTTTAGGAGTTAATTAATTAAAGGCTATGTCTGTTCTTTATAATGGATTTCCTACACGTGGATGGTTTTGATAAAGCAGTTTAATTCCGTTCACATCTAATAGTCTTGAGAGCTCTCAAGTAACTGTCTCCCAACCATCTGTCATATCTGCGCCTGGTTTGAATTCTTCTTAATTCTACTGTCGAATCCTTAAACAGCAAATTCTTGCCAGTGTTTCCTTCGTTGTCAAGGTAACCAGCAGAATCAAACATCTTGAACCCTTCTCCTCGATCATCATCAAATAATCTCTGAATAGGAAAACAATAAATGATTCGTTGCAATTTTCAAGTATCTTCTTCAACACATAAGGCAATTATAGTGAAGGATTACACTGTTCCAGGGTAGGAGAGCAGTAAAAGGGGCAGAGTGTGACCCCTCCCAGACCCCACTGATTTGAAATCTTGTCTTAAGCCTTGGTATAAGGCAACAACCCTCCTCCACACCACTCCTTCACGACGGCGGTCAAAAATATGGACGATGAGTCGATTTTGCCCCCTCACAGAAAAATCCTGGTTATGCCCCTGACCTGCTCCAGCTACAATATGTGTCAACTTGGCTATATGACGTAGGCTATACATGACATACAATACTATCCAATACACCACCAATCGTAGTAATATGGTCATTCATATAGAGCCCATACCTGTCAAAGCAGAAACATTCATGAAAATCTGCACCGGATAATACAACCTACTAAATTATAATGATCCGTCCTTTCCTTGCAACATATTTTTACTTATTACAGGTCAAGATGTATTCACTTAGAAGGTTGTTCTTTCTACTTTTAGCAAAGTCATTCGTCCACCCATCCACGCGTGCATTTGTCCATTAATTCCTTGAATGACGGAGCATCGCCATACATGGTGCGTTGAATTTGCATCTGGATTTACAATACATGCCCATATATATTGTGAAATCCCATAATGCAATGCCTTCAACTACAACTCCAGGCCATACTTTGTGATATCCACTAATACACTCACTACACTCACGTTACTCACCATTCCTGCCTTAAGCAAGTCCACGATCTTTTTTATTTCAATTTCTTTCTTATCCCCTGACGTCATAACGGCGTGAGAGGGAACTTGGCCGAGGTGGCACTCTCTGTATTTCCATGGCTCCTTAGTGGTACCATCGGGGCAAAGAAGTTTAAAGTTTTTCAGCTTTAGGTCCCTATTCCATTCTTCTTGTCCGTTAGGCCTCGTATTTTCTCTAATCGTTGTGTGTTTCACGAAAGCCACATCACCAGCACCCTCGACAAGACATCTACATTGAACACAGCCAAACGACTCTAAGTTAAAGCACGTTTGGGGTGGGGAAGTGGTAGATAAGGAAAGAGGAGCACTAGGGTGGACGGGTACGATCCATGTATGAGAGGGTAGCATTATGACGCACCTAATGAATGACATATATGTCTGGATTTATAAAGAGTGGGAAACTCACTCATGAATCTTGTACAGTAATCAGGCTGCCCAGATCAAAAAACTTAGGATGCATTGTTTCATGATACATTTGATCGTCTATGGCTTTCTGAATCCTAAGCCTCCTGTCAGTATTATGCAACACCTCTATTACGCAACCGATTATTTCAAAGTTTACCCTACGAACTTTCATCAGTTGACATTGATTTTCACGATTTCATTCTAAGGCTTATTTTGCCAACCTGAACGCTCCAGAATATCCGTAGTAAGGCTCGTGGCTGTTCCTCGCACAGAAATTTTCGTCTTTGCCGATGCAGTTTTGACAAAGATTTTCTGGATTGCTCCCGTGTACGTCATAGGCTCTGGTCTTAGCTCCCGGCACACAGCTAGAGGCAAAGAAATTACCTGAACAATGAGATAAAAACGATAAACGAGAGAAGTGTGCTTAAGCACGATGAACGTTTGTGTTCTCCCTATACCAGTGCAACATGACCTGTAATCACAAAGTGGTAGCAACTACCTGCTGTAACGTTGTAAACACTTCACTTGATAAGGTGATATCATAACGTGTAACAAACTCTTGTTGTGCTTACTTTTCCTCATAAACCTACTTTAAAATTTCAGGGCGGATGATCACTTATTGATCAAGCTTAAAGTACCCCAAGATTAGACGGAAGGGGGTCATTTCCGAGTCGACATAATGGTTGAGGTACTTTAATGGTCGATTGTCTTACCTACGGCAGCTGTCACGTTACATATATCCCCTTCTTCATCTGTTCTGATAAATCCATTCTCTGCTAGGTATCCTACTGGCATAATCCAACCTGAAGTTTTCATAATGCCAGTGTGGCACGATCGCTTTCCCTGTATTTTTTTATAAAGAAAATGATGAACAATACAGTGAGCTGCATAATCTGGAATGGTGACAATCAATGTAAATAGCAAATTAATGGTTTATGGCAACACTATAGCTTTCAGCCATTTATCCCTCGTATGATGTTGGCATCAAAGTGTTATAATGTCAGTTATTTCTTGCATCTTTTCTCAATTGTTCTGTTTGCATATTTAGAGTTGCTTGTATATTGTCATGCTAAGATGCCATGTGCTCATGCTTCATTGATTTTGGAACTTTCCTAAAAGTAACTAAAGAAAGGAACCTCGCTTCTCTTCCTCCTCGCGGCCCGCCCCTAGCCACATACCACTGCTCCGTTCATCATATCTAAGTTTCATCCAGCCTCTTCTGCATTCCTCTCCTGTTTTCAACGCAGCCTTTCTTTTAAGTCTTCCAACTTCTGGCCAGTCTTTCCTACACGTTTTCTTTCTCTGCTGCTTTATCGACCTGACCAACAGCTCTCTTCGTTGACGTCTGTATTTGGAACTCTTCTAACATAACTCTTTCTTAAGTTTCCTTTCCGTAAGGCTCGACGTTGGATCACCGCCCTGCTCAGCCGACTCCCCTGCGACACTAAGCCACCGGAGGAGCCAAGAGGGAGCCGTCCCACCAGAGGTACCTCGCGTGCGTTTAAGTTAGGCTCATTCCAGTACCGGTACGTTCATCTGCTTATTTCTTGTTGTTTATGTTGTAGAAGTAATTAAATTTTTGATATTAACGAATCTGCCTCTCATTTCCTACTTTATATCACCTGTCTTGGTTTGTGTTATGTTCATAGTATCTCGACTTCGTAACAAAAGGATCTAAATGAAAATGATACCCACTTTCTGGGTGAGACTTTGTCACGTGTGAGCACCAATCTAGCAGCTCAATCTGCCGTTATTTTAGTATTTGTACACAGAGAAAGAGAGCCAATTTTAATTTGTGTAAATCCTGACTTTTCACATACACTTCGAGACATACTATTTTTTACCCCATTTATCAGCGGTCTTTAAAATAATGCGTTCTCCACACAAATGTGGGTCGTCAAATGCTCTCTGTTTGGGTCGCGAGCAACTGAGTGGGTCACGAACGATTTCTAGACGAGAGGAGCCTTCACGGTGGCGAATTATCCCTCCGGACAGTTTGTAGAATATACAGTGTCAGAGCTAAGTATGTAGGTCACTCGTCGTTAACAATATACACGGCTGCATGAGGTTGAGTGGCACTGTTCGACAGTTCCAAACGACTGGACACAGGTATGCTTCGATGACGTATTTTTAAAGAGGCTGCTTTTCTTAGAAAGCAAAAAGACTGTGGAACTTCCCATCTTATTGACTTTTACTACTGAGACCTGTATCTCTCATGGCAGCCTTTTCGCCTTAATATACCTGTGACTTGATAATACAGTCAAGGGTCGCTGGGTGACAGTGGTTATTCAGAAGCAGATTACGACAGGAATAAGAACCGATGTATCTCCCTTTGCAAGGCTAAAAGAAATACGCCGACAAAGTGTACTTTTAATCATTGACTTCATCTACCAAAGCAATTCTTAATTTCGACAAAACAAAAACATGCTCTAAGTTTTGTGAAACTACATCAAGTTTGAAGAAAAATATGACCTAATCGTTTAGGAGGTAGATTTTTACAACAATTATTTCACATTTCCAAAAAGGTCTCTGCTACGTTTTACGTTTCCATGTAAGAAATATTGTACATACCGCCAGCTCATCAATGCTGAAAGAGGCGTCCTTTTTAACGACAGCTACAGCCCAGTAACTAACCGGTTGATTCATGTCGGTATAGACTTCGCCTAATATGGAAATTAAGCCATGATCTTTACCAGCTCTGTAGATGTCTCCACCGTCTAAGGTCACGATATCAGCAAATCCGGCTGTGTAAAATGGATGGAAATCTTACTATACTTTCAGAATGTGTATACAATGGAGAGACGGTGGTATTGCTTGAAAATGATGATCATCAGACCTGTTATTAATTCCTTTTAAAGATTGTAACACTCGACTATGGAAAAGGTAATAATGAACACGAAAGGCTGGTTAAAATCGTTCAAAAAACCGGCGTAAACTTCCATGAACACTCAGGACCAAAAGAGCGTTGAATCCTTACAATCTAAAGACAGATAATTGCCAGAGGCAAGAGGGTGTTATTGCGCTGTGGTGTATGCCAATGGCAAGGCGGGAGGGCTGTGGTGTAAGTTGAACGACGATGGAGGAGAGAAGCTGAAAGGAGGACTTAGAACTTTGAGGTTCTTGACAGAGGTATAACTTCGGCTGCTGCAAATGTCATGTCGAATCGAGGATGCTAGAAGATCAGTCTCTCCAACCAATTGTGGATGTGAATTGTGCATGCTCCAAACCACAAATGAAGTAAAACTTGTTGCAGAACCCTATGGATCAGTTTTAACACCCCAAACTGTGATGATCTACATATTCAGTTCGACCAGCTGGTAGCTGCTAGCTTCTGCCTACACGAGCTGACAGTTATTTGAAAGTTCAAGTTACAATGTGTCGATCAAACGTCTAGGTTTTCTACAACTGCATGGCAGGGAATAGTATGTGTCACGTCCATAGGCAAAATGTGTGTTGTCTAGACTAGAAGGCATCTGTTGAGCATTTTAGCACAGTTTTAACATCACAGTAGCATTCGTAACCAATTGACTTAGTAAACATTGAAGGTATTCAATAAATGTTCGGGATTGAGGGTTTGGTGTAGACGACCAGCAGCGATGAACTTTACTGAATTAACCGCCGAAACTCTGAAGCGTCAGTCTTGGGCTCAGAAGAACAATAGTAAGGCTTACCAGCTATGTTGTCGATACATTCAGCGTGGCTAGCTGATGGGAAACAAGATATTTCAGGGGTTAGTCCAGCCTCCAAGAAGGCGTCTCTCATTGCGCGGCACTTCAGCTGTTCTTGCTCCGACACGGTGCAAAAGCGGACCGTGTTGTCGGGACATTTATGTAGACCTGTAAATGACACAAAGATGTATATATAGTGTAGCAGGAACAAAGTACAACTACTGAGACCGGATTTTATTAACTTATTTCAGAGTTACTTTATCTTGAAAATAACTGCTTTCCAACATGAAGATAGGCATCACGCTTATTTTAGTACAGATTTCTTCCTCTTTGTGAATCACATGCTAGACTACGTAAAACACCCTTCTGCAACTATTCTATTTTTTAGATGATTCCATTATGCTAAATGACACTGCTCTCCTTTTTCCCCGGATCAAATTAACAAGAAAAGGCTGAGGAAATAATAACAATTTTTGTAAAAACGTATTCTCTACTGAGAATGTGAATGGTTCGTATATATATTCAAAATCGTGTTATCAGGGGGGATCAAGGTGCGTGAAGCCAAAGGTCAATCCCGTGGCACAAAGCGTCGTATTCAAGACCTCTAGAGTAGTGTGCCTTTGTTGATAAGATAATACAATGTCGTTTCAGTACTGCCACAAACACGTTTATCACTTCTGGAAGTGTTAAGTTAAAAGCTATAGTATCTTATGTTTGCATTGTTCTGCGCAAAGAGGCAAGGTCCTATAATTAGCAACTCATCCTAGGACTTGGACTTACACTCGTTGATGTTCGTTGACGGGACTGCGATTATGGTTGTAGGACATATGAGCATAAGTCCCATTCATTGACATAATCCCTATAGCCTCTTCTCCCTCATATCACATTCCTCAACTTCTGCACTTTTATGAACCATGATTGACGGAGTCTTACGGACACAGATCACCTGGTATCCCGATATTACAAAGCGGCCATTCATATATTCGATATTCCAGCGGGACTAAGTTAAAAGAGTGTAATCATAGTGATGTTTTCTTTACCTTCGAAGCTCTCACCATAACCACCCAAATAGTCACGGTAATTGTCTTCTTCAACAACTTCCATCGCTAGTGCATAATCTTTGAAGATAAGGTTTCTGCCGTTCCATCTGGATGAGTCAAACATCGTAAATTCTTCATTGTCATCAGCTGAAAACAAATCCTAGAAAAAACAAAATTGTCAAAAGTATTGTATTGATTTCCTTAAGTTTCTTTTAACTCACTAAGTTTCCATTTAACCTCACTCAAGCACATCATGAATTTCGTTAAATCCTTGATATGGAATATGAAGTTTCATTTGCCACCTCCTAACTCTACGACAAGACTATCTAGGGGACCTCCTCTTCATGTAGAGAATCATGTAGAGAAAGAAATGGAGTTATGGTTAGGTTAAGGTCAGCTGCTTAGGAGGTGCATAGTTGCGTAATAAGAATAACGTGGGTTCAACTATATTTTACGTATGAATATGTTGAAGATTCCTTTGTGGTTTGCTGTTATAGGTTTTCAATGGACAAAAACAAATAGTGTGAAACTAATATCCGATTCTTAGGTACATGCATTTCTTGCAACTTTGTGCATATATCTATATATATAGTAACACATACCGTAGCAGAAAGTAGCAAGGCCTGGTATGATGTAATATCCTCGTTTGACGCTGTACCTGACGTCATCACTGAATGACTAACCCCCTGAGAAAAAGAAAACATACCGGTTAGTCGATATTGCATTTTCAGACCATGATTTTCTAAATGACATGTATTGACAAACATATATATATCTTGGAAAAAAGAAAGATGGGTATGTTCGAGATGCAGTTATTTGAACGTAATCGAATTTTTTTGGAAGACTTTGATGAATTGCACACGAAATGTCAGATTTTCTTCCTTCCGATCTTTTTTATATGCATACATATATGCATATATATGTATATATGCATATATATATATATGCATATATATATGCATATATATATTTATATATAACCCTTGATTGTACATTTGCTGGACATACGTTTAAGTTGTACATTCGGATGACATGATTATAAAAAAATGTCCTGCAAATGTTCATTTTTAAACGAAAAAAATAAGGCAAAAGTAGAAAACAATGCGTGTATAAGTAGATGGGGATATACACTATTCATCATTATAAAATGGCAGGTATTCACTTATGTTTCAATGTAAATTTTGTTGTTAAAAGATTAGCTGGACAGAGATATGTCCTCCTATCGTAAATGTTCTGCTAAAGTTCATTTTTAAACTGCCATATGTCCAGCAAAGGTGTAATTTATATATATATATATATATATATATATATATACATGGAGCGAATGTATAATTTGGGAAGCAAAGAACCTTTGAAAACACATAAAATATGAACAAAGAAAAATGAAGATGGACAGGGGAGAAGAAAATTTAAGTGAAGAGTAAAAACCAAACCGAAAAGACTTAATGCTAACAAAAACATTGATAATACAGGTTTAATTACTCCCACTAAATCTGAAAGCGTAATTCATTTGTAAATTAATTTGCTCTACAGTGATAAAAGCAATTCTTACAAGATTGAACCACACATGGCTGTTTGCTTTAAGGGCATTTTGCTGGAAGTTCTACGAAGACCCGTAGATTGTGAAATGTTTCTTAGAAAAATTGCACAACGCACAAAGTGGTTGCCCACTGATCTGCACAATAAAGAAAATGCGGCTATCATTTTCAGAAGTTATCTGTACAGTCATGCAATCATCAACGGTTGTGGTAAACTAATAAACAAATGTAATCGATGAGAGTAAAAATCGTTGGAATACCTTTTCTGGAACCATAATTTCACTGGGAAAAAATGACTATAAAAGATGCAAAATATTGCACCAGATTTTTTTTAAGGTCACCTGCTGGTTGAGAATTTCCAGAAAAGAAACTGTTATCGTTAGACAGTAAATTAAAAACCTTTGAATTATCTTTCAAAAAGTAAGATAGCATTCTAGACTAGAGCGATCCAAATTAGTACTATTTTTCCATAGAATGATGTTTTTTTCATGAATTGAGAAATTGCAGACATGGGAGCCCTTTTCAAGGCTGGATGCCGTTTCCGACCGGGTGGGGGGTTCTAAAGCCCAAAATTTTAGGGTACGCTCCACGCCAACTGATGGTGGCGCTCCGCTCATATCGTCCTGCCTGCACTGCGCACAAAAGGCTTTTGCCCTAAGGCAGACTTCATACATGATATCAATGACGTATAAGCAAAATATGTCCCCCTCATTAGGCTCTTACGGTGCTATGGTTATCACGTTCATCTTGCTACATAACCGACGAGAGTTTTTTTTTTCGAAACCTGTCAGTTAGTCAAACATGTCCAACCCCCCCCCCCCCCCCAGCACATTTCAATTTGGTTATTGTATTATATAATTTTCAGTTGCATATGAGCAAATCCCCCATTGAACTTGATCACAAGCAAGGTCAAAACTTCAAAATTACCGCTTCATCTCCCACTAAGCTACAACATAAAAGAAAATCTGCGCGTCAGCTTCGGAGAAATTTAATTTAAAATAAAGCAGCTAGAGAGCACCATTGCTTACTTTGTTGTTTATAAGCATACATGAGGACAGATGGACGAACACATCTTTACCTAATATCCTACACTTGAAAAAATTACATTTTTATAAACAAGCTAAATCCCATAATTATCAATATTCGACCAACTATCATCCAAGACAGGTTTACCTACTTATTTTGTAAACTTACTCGATCCAACACCCTTCCTTTAGTATTGACCTACCTGCCACCATACTATGAATCTCTGAATTTATTCTAGACTACAGATGTATCGGCATTATTATGACTTTACAATTTTTTTAACATCCTGAGAAGTAAAAACGTGTTTAAAGATTAATTTGGGGTACGGTATAATTAGAGGTATCCATCATATACTTGCCATCATGACAACCCCACGACAGCAACACGCCACATCCAAAAAACTGACTCGCACCACCATTTCTTGTCCACCCAAGTGCCGATAGCATCTAATAAAGCATATACCTACCTTGGAGATATGACAGTTGGCGGGATCGTTTATATCAGCCCGGCTTCCATCTTTACATAACAGTTGCAAATCGCTCTCCTTAACGTCAGCAGCCCAGTCGGGGGCATTCTCTCCAAGGTTGGCTTCCAACGTAGCTGGCTTTACGAATGCTACTTCACCCTCTCCTTCAATCATGCATCTAAAAGGGTTAAGGGAATTTGAGACTTCATACTAACGACAATTCTTTGTAGATGTACAGTTTGTTGGCGAGTTCAGTGGGGAAGGGTATATTGAGAGGTAGTGAGGGTTAGGTAGCATGGAGGGTTTAGTGAATTGACAGTATTGACAGATCAGTAGTTTCTAGTCTTTTTGAGAGACTGAGGCCTGATCAATGTCTTAAAGGAGACGAACGTTTCACTTTGTGAACATTCTTTGCATACATGATGTGAAGGAGCAGGTTCAAAGCAACTTACCTCAGAGCACCGGAGTAACCGTTGTATGGTTCAGTATCTGAATCACGGTTACAGTCACCAGCACAGATGTCACAGAGATTAGAAAAATCCTCATTATAACGATTATTAATAGCTAATTGAGCACCTGAAAAGAACAAGAAGGAAACCTTGAAAGAATTACAAAATGTGAAATGTGACACTGACGTCTCGGAACCTTGAACCAGCAGCATGTACCACGTGTGCAGTATTTTTGACAGTATAACCAAAAGGGAAATTCGAGGTATGGATTGCAATTAACTTTCTTTACTTGAAGACATCAAAATCATTAAGGGCATACCACATGCGGTATCCGGCAGCTATGCAAATAAGAAATGGGAAGAGATGCTGTTGCCAAAGCTGAAATTTAAAGTGACTGTGGAGTAATTTCCTACCCATCCCTTAGATTTACAAGGAAGAAAAACGAAGATATAGGACTTAATGTAATTTTTCTTATAGATAAACAATTCCTACCAGGAGCGCAGCTAGCCTGAAAGAAATTTGCAGCTGACTTGGTATGTTCCTTGCATCCTAATGATTCCATTTGTCCTGAGTTTAACAGGTAGCCAACGGGTATATTCCAACCAGCTGTACGACCCACTCCAGTGTGGCATGTGCGAGCTCCTCTGAGGTTCGCCAAGGTTACGTTGGTGTATTCAGCTTTAGTCACGGCAATTCCGAAATAACCTGTCGAGCCTAATGAATAGAAGGTGACAACGTGTCAGTAAGAATGCGATTTACAATAAAAGGTGATAACTTTTCTTGTTTTCCACATTGTTCATATTTTTGCCGTCTCACAAACTATAGACGTAGACATTCCTGTAACAGAACGACATCCCTGTTTTTTTTTTTCTGTTTTTTTTTTTTGTTTTTGTTTTTTTTTTGGTTGGATAAAATGTTAGAGTGCACCACCTATTTCTGGCCTAGCCTGTGTAGTCTGTGAAGAGGTGGTCAGCGAAGAAAAGGTTGAAATTTCATACATTTAGAGAAACCTCCGTCTCGTTTATTCATGAAAACCATACCTCAATAGCGTCTTGTTCTAAGTGACACATTCAATTATGGTGAATCTGTAACCGTTTAAAGAAAAACCTTCTATGGTCAAAAAAGATTTCGAGCTGCCTCCAGATTATCAAAATGCCAATAACAATGGCAATTTATTGGCTGGTATCTTTTTGTTTTACTTTGAAACTGAAGCCCTCATTTAACCTCGAAATTTGACACAACGTAGGTTGAGTATACTGTAGATATTATAGAAATAAGGTCAAAAACTAAACTAATGATATTTTTTTAGGACAGTCAAGATATACAAAACATATTCATAAATTTGTCACTGGATGATATCACAGATTTCCAAAAGTGCAATGAACCATTTCAAAATAGATATTTCTTTAAAAAGTCATAACTTCCAAACGGAAGATGCTATTGAGAAAAAAGAGAGGAAATAACCAAGAAAATAAAACCCCAAGTTTTATGGAATATCAATTGTCTTCGGTGTTGAACTTTATTTACCAACATTTTACCCTCAGTCTGCAATAAACCCTTTGTAAGTTTTCACTGGTGTCATGTTTCAGAGGTCAAATATTCACTTCGATTTAGATTCGAAGAAGAACAAAGACTTCTACTTTTTCCAGTTAATTTGTCATTGTTTCAAAACATTTTACAGCCTTTGCGGGCTACTGGAAATCATCCTTGACCAGAGAGGTCTTTCTCAGATCTTGAGTTGTAAACAGATATTGATGCAGGATTACGTGGTGTCATCAGTGCTTTCGTTTAAGAATCCCTTACATTGTTTGTCGAAAAAGATATGTACATCTCAAAATTGCTTTGTTTTTTTTTTTCAATTTAAAAAAATGCTGGTTTCATGTAGAATTTTTCAGATTTATACCGTGCATGACAATCCCGCTCAAATTGTAGGAATATCTGTCACAGTTTTTGGAGATATGGCTTTTCAAAGTTTGATGTGAATGCAAAATAGATGTTGTGAAGTTTTGCAAAGTGTGATTATAGGCATATTGTTTCTTAAGTACTGGGTTTCATATTGGTCAATTGGTAATATCAGCGAAATTTTTAAAGAAGACAACACAGGATTCCAAAGCAAAACCTTAAGGTGTGTAAAGTTTTGAATTTTCCTTGGGATAAACGTAAACAGAGGATGAGATGCTGTAAATGGTAATCTTTCTCTTGACCAGCCACATTTGCCATCTTTGGCTTATGTTTGTTCGTAAAGCAATTGTAAAACCACATAAGATTTATATGGCAAGTTTTCAATGTTTTATCCTGATATTGAGTTAAATAGTTTGCTATTTTCAACTTTTTAAAGTTCTTCCAATACTCCAAAACTACTGTTCAAGTCACATGTAATTTAAGTTTGCTTTGGAACTTTGCTTCAAATCTCCTGTATTGTGAGTTATGTGAACAATTTTGAGTTCGTAATCAACCATTATAATTGAACATAGTGCAACGCAAGTCACACAGTAACATAGCAACACAACGGTGTAACATAGTAACTCACTACTGGAGTAAATTTCCTTCACAATAGGCCTCATTCCAAAGACTTTTCCAGCTCTGAAAACGTCGCCACCATCCAGAGTGATTAAATCTGCCTTGCCTTCGCGAATGTCGATGAGGCATTCCTGGGTTAATATTAGAATGAAGAAAAGAAAAAAAGCCTTTTCATTACGTCTTGATGATTTTCAACATTCGTGACGAACTTTTTTCAAACATTTAGAGGTTATCTTTGTATTGGTTCCTCACCTTTGAAATATACATTTTCTACCACTTCTGGGAGACATGTCTTTGTATGAGACATGTCAAGTTGATGTTGACGTCTCTTTTATACAAGATGTCCATAACTGCTTGGAATTAAGCTCACTTGTTGTCCACCTCTTTATACTTAGTCGACTGAACAGACATGGGGTATATTCCAAATTTGCTTAAAGTACATGTGACAAATTTTGGAGTATTGACCAAGTTACAAATGTTAAAAATAGTCACAAATTTTCATTAAAATCCATTAAACATTGACCATTTTACAAACAAATTTCTCTTTTACAAGTCCATCATGAACATACATAGGCCAAATATGCAAATTTCTGACGTCCAGGGAGGGACTCACCTGATATGCCTTATGTTATCCTATGTTCACTTAACCTTTATTACAAGGACAACTGAGAATTTTACATGCCTTGAGGGTTTTATTTTGGAAGCACGTATTGCCTTTTTCAGAAATATTGATATCACTTACCAATTGGTATCACTTACCAATCGACCCAGTAATTAAGAGATTAAATGTAAAGAAAAGAAATACTGAGACAGTGCAACACACTTCATCATCTGTTTTGCATTTTGTCAAACTTTGAAAAGCCATATTTCAAAAACGGTAACACAATTCCAACAGATTATCACTCAGTATTTCACTCTGCATTAAGAAATTTTCGCTTTGCATTGATCTTCCATGCATTAAGAAATTTTAGCTTTGCCGGTATGTCTGTTTTCAAGAGGTCCGTTGGTAAAAATTGTCGCCTTCGGTTGCTAGTCTAGGAATATAAGTTTCCGGTTAATTCGGATGCAGGAGACTCCACAAAGAAGCCTCAATGTTAATTTTCATCACAGCGAATCTTATATTGTCAAGTTACAAACATTGCAGGAGTTCATGTATACCAACTGACGTGGAAAAAAAATGTGATAAATATTTTATAAAAAATCTCTTCATGACAAATTAAACTTCGTCATGGACTTTATGCAGAGCAGTCTTACCTCAACCGTGGGTAGTTCTACGCAGCTTATGGAAGGGGTAAGGTCATTGTTGGCAAAAACACTTGACATGTCGAGACACTTTTGGTATTCTGCTTCAGATATGGTGCACCACCTAGCGGTTGATCTTGCTGTTGGTGATGTAAGGAGAAACAATTTTACTAACAAGCAAACGACATGAAGCACTTGCAGAAATAATACCCGTTATTATGCTAGGAATCATGACTTCTTCTTTCTGCGTTTCACTACTGAGAACTTATTGCAAATCTGTGCTTGGACACTTTTTTCGATTTCCTCTAAACTGGAAAATATGGATGGGTCATAAAGTGAAAATTCTAAGTAGAGTGCCTCGTCCTTATCTTTATAGGGATTTACCAGTTACAGGGATAAGCCAATACATGGTGTTAAAGTGTTAACATTAGCTATGTGAACACACCAGATGGCCACAAACGGTATTACCCGGGTGTACTTAAACAACCTCCTTAAAATAGTGATCTCATCCATGTCTGCAATTCCTAAAAGCATGTGCAACACAAATCACCTAATGAAAAATGATAATACACATAAGATGGGTTTATATTTGCAAAACTTGTAATAAATTTTCCAACTTCTTTCATTTTTTTTTCTTGGAGCACTTGACAAGTTTTTGGTTGATGAATGGGTGTGTTCATCATTATAAATGGAAGGCACGATTATGATGAATGTCCTTCAATTTTGTCACTGAATTTTGGATCTAAGATTCCTTTGCTCCCCTCCAACGAATAAATCCCTGACCAATAAATATACGTATACACTTGCATGGGGCCCGAAATGGGAAAGGCAGTGTGTCATGTTCACTAGAATTTTGATTGGGCAAATCATGCGACGGGTGATTGTCGACTTAGAAGGGTTCCCCCTCCACTTTTGAGAAGTCTGCCAACTACCAGGTTGCCATTGAAGAATCCTGTGAACTGTTTTGCATCTTTTGAAGTCTCACTTGTTTTCCTGAAAAACAGTTCCTGGACAATTGCTCCCACCTCTCAGTTTCTCCCCTATAAATTCTCTAACTTTTTTTCCTTAACCCCTAACCTTTATTTCCCCGACTTAATTTTCGTAGAGGGTGGGGAGTTGTCCGAGGTGAAATTCTCGAGTTAAGAATTGTTAGAGTGGGAATTGTCTGAGAGAGGTTGTCGAAGGGGGGGGGGGGGGCTTTGTGGAAGTGATATTGTCACGGCGAGTTGTAACATCACGACTCCAACAATTTTTACTTTCTGGAAATTCCTTTATTTTTTTTATTTTTTTGCTTAAATTGTCGATGATTGCATAAAATAGCTTTCCTTTAAAGTCATATTTTTCCCCAAAAAATCGTTATTTCCAGAAGGATTTATTCAACAGTTTTTACTTTCTAGAGATAACAGTTTCCTTTTTTTAAGGAAATTTTCAACTACTAGGAAACCCATACACGAAACGCAGTGCAATATTTTGCGTCTCTTGCAGTCACATTTTCGAGAATGTTCAGTTTCCAGAAAAATACTCCATTAATATTTATTTTCAGGCGATTGCAGCGTTTACACAGTTAACTGCAACAGCCGACTATTGCATAACGAAGTAGAGATATAGTTCTTGTCGTTCTTAAAACTTAGCGCTAATTCCTGGTTCACTTACAAGGATTTAATTCATGGAATCTTTGAGAAGTAAATGATCTAGTCTTAATTATGGAAAACATTAGTACAGTCCCGACCGAGACAAGGGAGGTTAGGGTATCCCCCCGCCAAAAAATAAAATTGTCAGAGCGATGGCATTCGGAAAAATCTGAAATACCAATTTCTCTTCTCTCATTGTAGCACATATAATGACATCAAAAGATGCCAAACATTGCAGCAGGTTTTTTCAAAGGTTATCTGGTAGCTTATCATTGAATTTTTTCAATAAATTTCAAATACTATTTGAATTTCTCATATCCCAGTTTAGCACATCTAACGACTTTAAAAGACTGCCAATATTGCACTATTCTAAGGTTACCTAGCTAGTATGTTAAAAGTTTCTCTCAAAAAGGGAATGGGGACACCTCTCCCCCTGAAATACCCCTCCCAGGCCAACCATGACTCATCACAAGCTTTTCCAACCGTATAAGACAGTATTGCCTAACAGTATTTTTTTTTCAGCGAGGTGACTACTCGTTATAAAGTTACTGGTACAACCTACATGGGTGACGGAATGACAGGCAAGTCCTAATTTACAATTACCAAAGAAGCACTTTTTCATGGTGAGACACATGGCAGGCCTGATTAAATAAATACTTAGATAAAACCGATAAAAGACTGGTCATTCAATGCTATCATCCTACATCGAGTGACTCCTCACTTTATTTTCAATTTTTTTTTCTTCAAATTTTAGAGAGTAGTTTTAAATTAATATAATTTTCATTCATCCAAGTGAGGGACGGATTAGGAGCTGAAGCTGTCCTTCGTCCCCGGCCCCACAGACATATGACTTACAATCATGTGTTGAAACTTGCCATTTACACAACGTTGTTTTATTCATGTGTACAGAATCGTTTTGGTTCTTACAACATAAAACGGCAAACCAGGACTTCTGACATATTGCAAGTAACCGGGTTGAACACCAAAGTTATAAACTAAAGGTTTAGGTTTGTTTTGTCTGCCACATGTGTAATTTGGACAAACTTGGACAATTTCAACTAAAAGATGGCGTCGCCCTTGTCGTGTTTACATTTAGTGCATGTATACTAACGTAATTTAATTGGACCCTGTTTAGGCCTCAACACAGACAAACGTAAAGAGGCCAAAACCTCCTTCCCTCTTTATCACGGTCCTTAATACGAACACACACACACACACACGAACATCTATAAATACAAAGCCCCTTTTGGAATTTTTATATTTCATGTACAAATTCTGCTTAGGTATCCAAAAAGAAAAAAAAAGAGACGTCCAGCTTTGCTGCTGAAATTCTTGAAATTGTAAGATTTGAAATACTCACAGGCTTCATGGTAGTCTGCCCATGCAAAACCAACACACAGGATGATCGTCAAAATGGAACCTAGCATTGTTCAACTTTAAGAATTATCCTCACGGTAAATCAGAAGCAAAGAAGCAGACAGAAACGCAACTGATTAACGTCCCAATTGGTCTTCAACAATTTCTCGTTGGTGAGGGTAGAGTTACCTCTCCAGCTTCTGGAGCGCTAAGAGTGACAATAATCTTGTTTGCGTCGCCTCCTTTTATACCGGTCACAAGACATCAAATGTGGATTGAGATCTTTTGTTTTCTTTTTTCATTTGATGTATGCGTGTTATTTTATCGCCTAGGTACTATCACGTGTTAAGGGTGCACATGGACGTTATCAAACAATTCCAGGGCTTCATATCCCCTTTATAGATTATTGCCAAATACTTCGACATCGGGGGAAGGTATAAATTAACTTTACCATGTGGACGTGACACAGCGAGGAAAGGAAGGCTACCAGCAGATGGATAAACATTACTTTTACGTTGAAACCGTTTTTCTTTATTCAAGCTCAACAACAAGTGAACTTGCTTATGCAAAACATTGATGCTATTCATTGGAAATTGTAGGGTTTATGTAGTTTCACATCTTTCCAAGTAAATAGTGTACATGTTAACATCGTAACGTGTTCGGTATATATCAACAATTAACTAACAACTCTACCACCCCACACACTACACATTCACCCAAATACCCCCCCCCCCCCCCCACACACACACACACGCACACACACATGAACAAAGACGTATAGGTGTAAAAGAATATCCCCAGTCACAGTTAAGTAGCGATGGGTCCACGATTAGTGCCCGACGTATTTTTAGGCACTATTGGCCCTCCTGCAGCTCTCCTGCCGGGTGTCGGATCATTTTCTGGAATCGGACGGGCGCCGGGTTTATTTTAAATTTCGGAATTAAAATCAGTGACGACGTCGAGCACCTGAAAGTCATTGCCAAAAAATCGGCCGCTGATCGGACCATGTCGGACGATATGCCGGTATATCCGGCGGGTCAACGTCGGTTAAAATTAATCGGTTTATATATTTATACTTATATATATATATATATATATATATGTATATATATAAATATATACATATATATATATACACATATATATATGTGTATATATATATATATATATATATATATATATATATATATATATATATATATATATGTCTGGTGACGGTCTAGTTCCCGTACGGGTGACTGCCGGCCACCAAGGCGATTAGCCGACGACCTAGAGACGGGTCGGAATCGACTGGAGCTGGACAGATGACGCCGATATTAAAGTCACTGTCACAGTTGGGTGATTACAACTGCTTTTTATATAATGTCTAGTGACTGGATTCTAAACAGCACTAAAGGTGTCCTACATGGTGGATAGTAAGGAGGAGGCAATGTAAAAGGGAAGTGTACAAAGAGTAACAAGTAGAGACAAAATAAACTCCAAATTGGATAATGAAAACAAAACACATTCTGCCAATGTTCAGTTTCCTTTCTGTTGAAGGTACATGTTTCATTTGCTTTTTTTTTTCTGCGCATAATCTTTTTGTGCACGTTTCTTTTCTGCATGCACGTCTTCAATACTTTACAAAAAAAAATTCCAAGTTGTTGATAACACCATTCATTACCCCCCAACAGTAGTCATTTATAACTTGATTTTGGACATTACTATTGACATCTTTGTTTTGCAGACATCCTATCAGCTTCTGATAGTTATTCTACGAAATAGATTGGTGCGATGTATTCACACTTTCAAATAAACCTACAAGAGCATCGTCGTTGCCAACAACTGGCCTCTAATCCTAAAATCTGACATTTAATTTGTACAACATCTGCAATGAAATGCGAGTCTCTTACGGAATTGCTCGCGGTTGCTCATGATCGACCACTGCCATCGTCACGGTTGGACTTGTCTGAAGTGCGCAGTCTCTTTCCTTTAGCGTTGTGACTGGTCCCCAGCCCTTCTCAAGGCTCCCCTCATCAGCCAAGTACGTACCCGCCACCTCCTCCTGCTCTTGGGACTTTCTTTTCCCTCTCTTTGCCGTCACCAAAGCAGTTAAGATACATGTTACAAAGCACTCGATTTCAGTAGGAGCCAACAGATTTCAGCGCAATTCTCAGAGCTTTTAGAGGAAAGGGCGCCATTTTGGCCTTTCACTTTGTAGGATTGTCGTCGGAATTAAAGGTTACCGGCGTCGTTAACTCAATTACAAAAAGAATGCAAAACAGCCCAAGTTAATTTTCAAATGGATATCAGAATTAATCTTAGTTGTCACATATTTCATCGGCAGGGTACGGATCTTTCCTGCCATGTGTTTCGAAATGACTTTTGAGCACGTACATTTTGACCCGAATAAGCATGGAGTTCAACAGTTCAATTTTAATCTGTATCAACAAATAGAACATTAATTTCACGTTTATTACAAACACATTAAAAGTGATCGTTGCTCAGGAAGGTTAGAACGTGCGTGGTTTAGCAGTTCACACTGCATTAGCGTATAACCACGACATTGACAAAGACAATCATATGTGACAATCTTTTGTGTATCTGCTTGGGAAACATCACCATGTTAAAGCCATGGAGGCACCTCAGCAATTGCTGTCGTCCTAATACCGTTCCGCTGGAATCGTTTCAACATCTTTTAACGTTTTTTTCATTTCAAATTTTCCTGTTAACTTTATTGCCTATATGCACACATAATGATTGTCGAGTGTTACAGAGTTCGATCATTTCTTTAGTTTTTTTCCTAATGTAAGTTAAAATTTGGAAGAAAAAAGTGTGAAAAGTTATGTAAGATGTATGTCAACTACCTATCCTCATTAAAGCGTCTCAAGGATGTTGTTGAATAATCCAGTTAGAACAACCTGCCGTGTTGATATCAAAGCAGAGTTAATTAAAGTTTCAGGTTTTTTTTCAGTAGGAATCAGAGGTCACGACGTATAATGGCTATACATCATGACAAGCATAGAAATGACCTTAAGAACATCTCAAACTTTTAATGAGTCGGTACAATTTGTACTGTTCTAGACGTTCATTTCCTCGGCAAAATATGTTACTTTATTGTATATTATATCACTATTTACACTGGATACTAACATCTGACAAACAAGAAGTTGATATGTATATTTAATGGAATTTCCTCTACATTGACTGGAATATTGGAAAAGTTAGTACAAATAGTACCTAGGACTAGGAAGTCCCATTTATTTGTGACATGCATGAGTAACAGACAATAAGGAAGACCTTTTTTTTTCTTTTCAATCTGTCAAATGCATGCGATTGCGCAATCAGGAGTTCCATATTTGTGGTCTTCTGTTTAATGATTTCCCATTACCGTTTGTCCATCCGCCTTTATCTCATAGCACGTAGATAAAGAGCTAAAGGAACGAGTCTTACTTCTCCCCAGTGTCCTCCCCCTCGGATGACCGGAAGAGAAATCTGGTCTTTGATTCGATTGCGAGCCAAACTCAGCTAATACCAAGTATTGTTGAAAGCAAGAGAATGGTATTTGATTGGTTCCCTTATCTATCGTAACTATAGGCGGTAAAACGTTTGGGGAATCCCCCTGAAACGCACTACCAAATACAACGGAAGGAATCGCAACACCGGACTAGGTTTTATCTCGAATAGTGACCGCTCACCTTCCACCAGAGTCATCATCAGGGATGTTCATAGAAATGTAAAATGTTTTTAGGAGAATAACGTCATGAGATTAGCTGTACTGACGCCATACGTATGTGGTATGACAAGTACATGCGTGGTGGTGAACCATACACCTAATACCTCCCTCGAAATGGTAGGCGATTTTATAATGTGTCAAAGGGCAAAACTGCCGTAAAGGTAACGATGGGATGACCTTGTATGGTTGAATATGTGATGTAGGATTTCAGGATAAGAAGCAAATTACCCAGAGGTTCAATTTAAATGTTGGTTGAAGACTATAATTACAAAGGCTCTGGCTATCTTACATAAGAAACGCCCTCACATATAGTTCTGGTCTTTTGGGGACTCCTTCACAAGGCAGTTCATATCAAGTCAGCATTCTTAGGAAACCTTCACTTTTATGATTCACCAACTAAGAGACCTCTCCTTGAAGCCATGATTTACAAGTTAGTCAAACTTTGGGCATGATATACGGGCCACCACGACCCGACATAACTATAAAACCTGTTATCGAAGTTACGGTCTGTGGTTATGATGTTCCTGACAAGAAATAAACTGTTATGAAATATGATGTTTTAAGTTTATAGTCTGATTTGAACTTTACTGATCTGAAAACGTACGCCAATGAAACTGCAAATATCGTTCTTCCACTGGCAGAGTGCAGTACCCATCAATGCCCAATATTTTGCCGGATTTCGTAGGGATTTTACCCTACTATGAAAGGGTCAAGCTAACTTCACCCCCAAAACCTTATTTTCAGCCTATTATTTATAAATTGAAGACTGTGGATTCCCTCCAATCCGTAGGAAACAAAGGTAACAATTGATTTCTCCTTAGAGTTTAGTAACATTAGCGACTTTGAGCTGAAATTTCTGTATAGGTACATATACTATACACCGATGTCAGCTTACTTTGCTATTCATGATATTTTCAAATGATTGATCTCGGCGCAAAACTGTACAACGGAAAACTTTTTCCACAACGCTTCGATCCTATAGTGAGTCTCACAGTCTTTCCTTTTTTAAAAGAATCTTTGCATCATTTTCGTTCTTAGTTCTGCACACACTGTTTTAAATCCTCCCATACCCTCCATCAGTTTGAATGTAATGTTCGTGCCCGGATTTTTTGTTTAAATTCCAGATCATGTCCTCTGAAAGACAACTTCAAGCAATCCCTTTTCTATAACCACCCCCCCACCCCCACCCCACTCCAGTCCCCTCCCCATTCCTTTTATCCTAGCCAGCAGCGTATCTCCTATACATCTAATCACTCCAGATCAAGTGAAAATGAGACAATAGGGCTATGATTTCTTCGAGATCAAGAATGATATAAGGCCTAAATAACATTAAAAAAAAAAACTGTTTTCATGGTCTGTAACGCACAATGTCGATATAAATGACTAGCACAGAGTACCGTACTGCATAGCGGGTGGTGTGTATTAGAGCTTTATAATTTGCACCGCGGGACCCTGCAACATCGAAATGGAGACAAATGTTTATGTGAATTATTGTTATAGTGTTTCGACGGTCAGGTGAATATTCATGAGAACATAGAGAGAACAATAGACAATCACAGGTGTTTATAGAGTTTACTTCCGTCGTTAGGAACAGCAGTTTCTAGCAACACAATAGGACCAGGGAGGTAGAAGTTAGAACCTCCTTGACATGACTACGTACCTTTTATAAACAGCACGAACCCCCCCCCCCCCCCCCACACACACACACACACACACACGCACACAAAAACCTCTAATGTGTAGGAAAGAGACACGCCTAAATTATTATACCCCAGATATTAAATAATAAACTAAATACCACTTGTCGAAGAAAAAAAAACTTGTGACGGTATCACCACGTAAGGTAAGAAAATTAATTTGATAAAACAGCTCGTAAGGGTCTTTCCAACAGGTGCACTCTTAGATTGTTGTATTTTCACAACTTGCTAAATCGGTTAGATTTGTAAAGAAAAATCAGAAAAATGTCAAATTAACAAACAGATTTAAAAGGTTAGTTTTAGTACTATTTTGTCTGCATTTTGCTCATAGGCATACACACATAAATTTCAGTGGGAAATCTGTCCTCGTGAACTCCCATTTTCTTTACCACTTGCCATTGTTTAAACTGGGGATCATGTGTGTGTATCATATCAAGCTGACTTTGTCTGTCTCGATAGGATGTAAGATCAAAATTATTAATACATGAAATCTTATTACTTACAAATTGATTCACTTCAGCTTAAGCGATTCAATATACTTAACATGCGAAACAAAAACATAGGTTTAGTTCACAAAATATTCATGTTCATGATACTGCTTAAAAATATGTTTCATCGTCTCTTGTGATCCTTCTTCATCTCTGAAGGAAATCGATAGAGGGATGAATTTGCAGACTGTGTCGTCAATTTTCTTTACCCTTCAGAGCCGTAGATACGGCTCTGTTGCCCTTTAGGGACTAGCGCCCCCATTAGATGAAAAAGAAAATTTTTTTTTTGGCAAGCCGTTTTATTTTTTAATACAGTATTCGATGACATCACCAATTATTTGCTGATATCACCATTCATTTGCTAGTATCAATAATTAATTGCTAATATCATGAAATGATTTGATCATATCAGCAAGTTTTTACTGGTGTCACCAAAATTATCATCGAATGGGGCACATATCATCGTCACTATTTCATTTGCAGATATCAACGTATCATTTACTGCTATCGACACTTATTTGCTGATATATGCAATTAATCGTTGATATCACCAATAACTCACATTGCATTGAAAATGCAACAAACGAGGGCACCACCCTTGAAACAAACCTAAGATAACTCATTTGGCAGATACCACTGAAGAGGAAATTGTCCAGAATTGAAGCTCAAATAGTGTGCCAATACTCGTTTCGTTGGTGTGACCTATCCCCAAAGAGGGCTATTCACTGTATCATCAATTATTTTGCTGAAATCACCAGTCCTTGGTGATATCGTCATTGATTTACTGATATCAACAATCGATTGTTAATATCATGAAATGATTTTGTGACGTATTAGCACGCATTTTCTGATATAACCAATTATTTACTGAAGTTTACCAATTGCAACTAATTATTTGCTGATATCGACAAATGGGGCACTTTCACAATTTCACTTGCTGATGTCAATAAATTATTTGTTGATATCCATACATCCATTACTAACATCAGCAATTGATTTAACGATATCAGCAGATGACCAACACATATATACTTATTCATGCAAATTGTTTGATGATATTATAAATCGACCTTGAGCTAGGTACATATCGAGGATACCGTTAAACATTTGATTACATCAACAAATGATTATTTAAAAAGTTGTTCATATCATCAAATATTTAAAGATATCAAATGGTTACAGAAATCATTACAGTCGATAACCGGTATTGACATCATCAAATAATTAGTGATATCAAGAAATAGGCTAATCCGTGATATCATCAAATATTTGGTGGTATCATCAAAGTTGGTGACTGTTTAGAAGGGAAACAAGTTTATGAAAAATAACAAAGCACCTCCAACTTTAAAAGTTTTAAATCCACGTAGAATCTTTATAAATGACGCCAAGGTCATGGTTCATTTATTCTCCCAGCGCAGTAAGTCTATTATTTAGATAAGGCCATACCAAAATGTCATGCCATACAGCTGTTTATTGTCCAGTGGGGGAAATCCATCAGACAAGGACAAACTAGGAGTGACCACACCAGAAGGTGAACCAAGTACTTTTTTGTTATCTCTCATCCACTTGTAAACAAGGTAAAAAAAAAGGGCAAAGGAGAAGGAAGGAGAGGAGAGAAAGTAGACCAGAAGAAAAACACACAGCGTTGTGTAAAGAAGCCACCTAGCCAGCGAGGCAAAAATTTGGTCTAAGAGTAAGACAACGAATAACAACATTTTTTTTTTGAGAAGAAATCTGTTTTGAGGAAGATCTTAGTATTTTTAATTTTAAGAAGTTTGTTAAAAGTTCTTACTCCAAGGAGCCGTATACCTGTGTTTAGTTTTGGAGGATATTTAGTGATGTGATATTCACATTACGCTGCTCAAAATAAAATAACCAGAAAAACAAAAAATTCACTTGCGTCTTCTCATTATTAATACCTCTGGGATAAAAGGTTTTGATGGCGAACAGGCCCGCAGTTTGGCCTATCGATCAATGACATCATCAGATATATAGAAGAAGGTAAAACGACTTGCTATACTACTACCTGACTCTAGGCGATTTTAGAACATAAGTAAAAAAGTAAATTCCAAAACTCGCTGCATAATGAACGTTCAAACATAGACGTCTTCCAACTGATGTGCTTCATAAAATTCTACGAATCCTTAAAATAAGTGATTTCCATTTCTTTACAATGTATCTTTTTGCTTACCAGTATGTTAACAATATTCTACCACATGTATTTCGAAGTATTGTTCACCACAGATAGACTTTGACTTCATCCATGTGTGTGTGAAACAATGGTCGTCCCTCTGTCTACCTCTAGGCCTAGGCATGGCAAATTAGTAAACAACTACTGTTGTAAATTATGGCACCAAAGCTTCCAACCGACCTAAGAATAATTTATTCGTTTTTATCTTTGTATGAATCAGGTCAAAGGTTATACTTGGTGAGGAAATACTAGCTTCCTCTTCATCTCACCCGTCGGTCTACTTTCATTACTGTTTTATTTGTATTATGTCTTTTCTTTTCCTTTTTAGTCTTATTTTGCAACTCTGTTTTTTATTTTCTTTCCTTATTTCATAGGGTACCAGTTCATTAAACTTTTTGTTTGTTCTAGTAGTCTGTCTTCATTTGATACTGTACCTCTGATTTGAAAATGCATTTGTGAATTTGTATCTTATAGGTCTATTTGGAAACAAACTAAAATGAAATGGGGAAATACATGTTGCAACAGGTTACTTGATTTACCTGTTGTAACAGATAATTTACCTGTTGTAACTGTCCGCTAACAGGTATATCAACTGGTTTGGGATGAATTACCTGTTAAAATCAGTTTAAACCAACAGGTACCTGTTAATTACCATCAGTGAGCCTAAAGTGTATCAGGTATTATTGAACTGAAATTTTCTCTTCGGTAAGTTAAGTGTCTTATCATCCCAGGACAGGGTTTCCGAAAATCTTGCTTTTTTAAACTGAGTCAAACAGTCCCTTAAATAGTCACATGACGTTATGTGCAAGGGGGTTGAAGTAATGGCTTTGGTACACACTCGGGTCCTATGATTGCCACAGTAGTACAGACTAATGCGTTGTCTTTTCCGTTTGAAAAGCCTTGTTCAGTTGCGTCTGTAGCAGCAGACGACGACATTACACTATTTACATTAAAAGAGGTTAAGTTACACAGTAGGAGCAAGGCAGGTTACTCCTTGGTAGGAGTATGTGATGAGAAACTGAGATCGAGAACTTCAAACAATTTGTTGTCTACGGTGACTTTACAAAAGAGAAGATTAGACTGTTAGGAAAGTTGCAACGTTAATGTGACCTTTTTTCTGTCCACGTTTTCAGGTATCCGTTCGGGATTTAGTAACTTACCGTAGGTGTAACGTTATAGTATAGTATAAATTATAAGCAGCCTAACTGTGAGTTAGGCCTAAGTTAGGTTACATACTGTATACTGTAGTGTAGTGTACTGTAGGTCCTAGCCTGCGGAACTAGAGGTGGCCGTGTACAGTATAGGCATAACGTTGGGCTAAATTTTAAGTCATTGGCCAGATGAAAGCCGTCATTGCGACCAGATATTCACCAATTAACAAATTTAGGCTGTTAGGGAATTTGCAAGGAGGTTAAGTAATTTGGTTTTTTTTTATATTTTTGTTCTCAGAACATGAAATGTTTACAATCATGTTCTCTCACACATTTAAAAAGTTTATTTGTAGGCCTACAGTAGCCCAAGGCCTAGGCCTAGTGAGTTTTAGCCAGTATGGTACAGTATACATTCTGTCAGTTTTATATTTGTGTAATTTAATAAGAGGGCCTCTGGGGAGATTTAGCCATGGTGTAAGGAACCAAGCTTCTCTGTTGACACATGACTGACATCAAAAACTTTTTTAAGTTTTGGTGATGACAAAATTGTATGTCAGGACCATGGTCTCTTTTCTATGCGATTCAGAAAAGTTTCTAATCAAATGGATTCAGATAAAGTGTTCTCTTACTACCAGGACTTAAGGAGAGACAAATTTAAAGAAGGTTGATTATTTTATTTCCAACAAAAGAGGACAAACAACCTCTGATATAGGCACTAATCTCCTGGACAGTTAATGGAAAGAAAAATGCGCGAAAAATTGGAACAATAATGTTTCAGAATTTACAGTGCTGTATGTGGCACAGGTTACTGAGAACTGCACACAAAATAAAGTAACATACTGTGCCATAGACAAATTCGCAAGACACAACACCACAACATAAAAAAAAAAACATGAACCTTAACCCGTTTACAATGTTAAATTCAAAATAATTTCGAAAAATTTTCTGGCCTTGCAAAAGCATGCATATGGGAAAACAGCACCATTTTATTGTACCTTTGTGGGGCATGTACTCCCTGTAAACTTCACAATCGATCTCGACTCACTTAAACCATAAACATAACCATAGTCTGATACACTCATTGACTTACTGTAGGTGTTTGTATCAATAATAGTAATATTCTTTGCAAGTGTGAATGCAATAGACAGAATGTATCGGCACATGTATGCAAGATTTTGCATATTGCAAGTAGTGAGTGCTGTACCAGCCTTGTCCTAGCCTCCTTACATTGTTGCAGTATATATTAGGCAGTTAACCCACAGAGACTCCCAATTCTGGTCTCAGTGAAAAAAATTCATTTTCTTCTTGTAAAATTTTCTTTCCATCTATGCCTCGTCAATAGCTATCTACTGTAAGTATCTCTTGCCTCATCGTTTCTCGAAAAGAAATTATTGATTTCAACCGGCAAATCGAATCACAAATAAAAGAATCTACTGTGATTGATATACAACGCTCTCTGAAAAGGGCAATGTCCTAACCCAAAGCACAGTCCTGTACAGTATGGCAACAAAAAGGAAAATCAAGATGAAATCAGTGCAGTTCTCCACGTTTAAGTTTACGTTAGGCCCGCCATATGTGAAAAATAGGGGTGCCTCAGATTTCAAATCCGGCCCGCTGGGCAATTTCAAAACTTGAGGAGTTTCCCAAATGCAACATCTGGCCCAGTTTTTTTTTAAATCCAGCCCTATTTGCTGGATTTGTACCTACTGTAAGCTTTGTAATACAACTTAATTTACTGCAAGTGTGAATTAGATGCATAGACTAGGATTGCAGAGTGCTATTCATATTATTTGATGATAGGGTTTCAACATGCTGAAAGGCTATGTCACACCCCCCATCCCCTACACCCATTCAGAAAAGAGAGGTAGACATACTACAGATACCAAAGTACTCACAATTAGGAGTGATTTACTTTGTTAAACAGTTGCATTTGTTGACCAATGAATCAACTCAAAGCTTATCGAATCAAAATGTTTACTAAACAAAAAAAGACTGAAATCCTACAGTATGTGTACAAACATATCACAGAGTCACTCAGGGCTTGAAATAGTAGTGATTACTGTTCATCATGCAATATCTTGAATTCCAGAAAAGTAGTATCTCACAAAGTACGAAAGTATAGCAAATAATGTGGTATGTACTTTTGTAAGCTTTAAGGCATAAAGTACAGTATGTCAGAATTTCTGTATGTGAAGATACTGTACACATGAAAAAAAATGTGAATATGTATTATACATGGGAGTATGTACAACTGCTAGAAACTAACATCTACTGTATGTTACCAAACTACAATAGTTAAAGGGAAATAGGGCGTTTAGAAAATATCAACATGGCATACGAAGAAAATAGCTTGAATCATTATTAAACCATTCAGTCACACCAATAAACACCTGCAAGACCTTCATCTTCTCAAAACATTATGCATGTGGTGAGTAACGGAAGATGCATCATTTGAATTTTGAAAAGTTTGGGTGAACAAGTTATTGTTGAGCAACAAATAACTGAATTTCTATCTATGAGAAACTTATTTCTTGAAAAGAAGGCTACAGTCCTTCCTTATTTTGAATAATCTGTCATTCTACCTTTACAAGCACTGGTTTTAAATCTCTTGTTGTTTTCTGTCAAACAAAGGCCCTATTTCCCTTTAAAGTAGTACCTGTCAATGATTGACCCATTGAAAAAAAATTCAGAAAATTTCATGTTAGGCTACATAGCATGCACTAATTAGTCCTTTATTGTATGGTTCTTGGACAACTGAATAATGCCTGAGGTATATTCAGGCCTACCTACTAAATTTCCCATCAGCAAATTCCTGGCCCCTTCACTGTTATATGCATAGTTTTTTTTCTGCTTTGCATACCATCATATTTAAAATGATCATCATCTTTAAGATCTTCCTGAATGAAATTTAAAACTGGCATTCATTAAATATCACTCTAAGAAATGTAACTGATTCTTTTTCAAAGTAATTTATGGTACACATTCATTGTCAATGTTATGGAAGAAAGCATGTTTTCTTGTGAACTTAGTACTTACTTTTTGTCCCCTGGTTTGCACAGACTGACAAATCAAACATTCATTTACTAATTTTCAGCCTCATGTTGGGCTTTGCAAGCTTCAGCATCAGGAATACAACAGCCCCCCTAAACTGAACCCCCTGGTGGGAATTGCTTATGTTCCTTATCACTTTACACCATTCAATTAAAAGGCCCACAATATACTTGAATTTACAAAAAGATTAATGATTTTATACAGTAAACTGTCTGGTTGTATTACAAATAAATTCTTCTTACAGAGTGATGAGTAGACATATAACCCCTGCTGAAGGTCACTGCTTCTTTCATGTGACTAAATCTGGTAAATCCAGTTCTGGCCGGATTTTAAAATTCCAAAGACAGTGCACGCCTAGCAAAAAGCAGTTTTAGCCATTAAAGGTCTACTGTAGACTCTAGTGTTGGGGTATGGGCCTCGATAGAAGCACTGTGTAGTATACTGTATACTCTTTTCTATGACAAACTTGCCATTATGGCTGGTTTATACAGTAGTGATAACTGAGATCTAAATAAGGTGGTGTTAAGGCTGTGCATACAGTAGTTTAAAGTACAGTAAGTTGCATACTGTACAAGAGTGTCAGCCTTCTGTGACATGCTGTACTGTATATATGCATGCATTTCAATAATTGACTTTTACATTTAGAAGCCTTTTGCTTGCTGAAATCATACCAATGCAAGATGCCTCCACCTAAATAGCATGGTACAGCCTGAAATGCACTTACTGTATGTTTCGATCTGAAATTTTTCCAGTTTGAGCCTAAGAGTAACATTGCCAGCAGAACCTCTATCCTAGTTCATTCGAGAGTGATGTACTACTGCATACAGTTGATTCTTGGGACACTGAAAATATGCAGTACAGTATCTGTACATCATCACCCAGGGAACTGCTATTCGGAAGGAGAGACGACAAAATCTACTCCTTCGAAGCTAACCTGATGCTGCCAAGGACATCTTAAATGTCACTTACAGGTCCAGTGGGCTGAAAGGATATTAGAACTATTAAGAAGCTTAAACATACTGCACAGTACAAGGGTACTGTATGTCATGTCCTGTCTCATACATTTCCGCAGAAAAATCTTTTCCATATCTATGACATTGCCAATTGCTTTTCTCGAAAGTTAGATTTCTTCTTTTGACGCATATTGATGACTACAGTATCACAGTAGTTGACCAGTTCGATGTTTTGTCACTCTCTGAACATAAATATACCAGTACCTTCTGCAACTTGGGAAAGTTTTTGGAAAATTACGACAACCAGTCGTATAAGAAAATAGGACAACCAGTGGTGTTGATTTGTGAGACACAGGTCCTGATTGAATAGTTGGTCAGTTTGGATCGAAGCATTATACAGTGCAGTACTACCAAACCCTAAGCAGGTGTGAATAAGGGTTTCTTTGACGCCAACTAGAGATTGATATATCACACAAAAGTAAAATGCACTCTAAGCTGTGTGCATCCCTTATAGATTGAAACTGCTGTACCACACTGGAGAGAGATTAGCATAAAGTGTTCTTTACAGTGTATCTCCTTTTAGATTGCTCTCTGCATCATTACTGTAGAGTTGTGCACTTTTTTAACAAGTGATAGCAAAAGAAGTTGTATACTAAAATTTCTCTGACATTTTCATTGCTTTTACCATTTAATAAAAATGCATGTACTCATCACAAGTCAGATGTGATGTTCGAGTTTGCGATCACTTATATTTGTTTGACTAGCTGAAGTCATTCTCAGTATTTCTAGTGTTTGCTTTTCATTGCACTTTGTTCTCTTGACTGCAGGCTCACAAACCTGACCAGCATCAAGCATGGGTAAGCCAGCTTGCAGATTGGTGGTCTGTGGTGCAGTAGCTGTGGGCAAAACAGCCATGGTGGAGCAAATATTATATGGTAACCACACCATAGGAAAGGCAAGTGGTTCTCCCTATGTAACAGTTATCATCACGATGTAGTTTCTGGACACAGTAAACCTTTAGTAGTCAAAGTATATACCTACTTCATCTTTCTAAATTTCTTCACTACAGTTTTTATGCAACTATGTCACAGAAATTTGTGGATGTAAAAATCCCCACCAGAGTTTATTTTGCTGCATGATGTTTGTGCATTCACAGAATTGTGTGATGAGAGTTGATATATTGTAGGTGAGGGTTTCTTTTCCAGAGTTTATCAGATCATCTCCACTGCATGCAGACTTGATCCCTTACATTAATGCAGTAATTTGCATCTGTCAAGTAGTGAATAGACTATCATATCTATGTATCATATCTATGTATCATATTTATGTATCATATTTATGTATCATATCTATGAAACAGTATGCTGCTTTAATGTGAGATACAAGATGAGAATACATTGTCATCTCTTTCTTTTGATGTGCATGTGATCAGAGGATCCGATCATGTGGACTCCAGCAAACTGCTGAAAATATTTCCAAGTACCTCAGGCCATCAGTCGGATGCTGTAGTTCTCTTATCTGGGATTCCGGTGAATTATTATCAAATTGAATGGATAATTAAAAAAAATGATAAAACAAAATCAATGTAGAAAATATGAATAATATCTCTTTTGATTTTGAAAACTTAGAGTGAAACATTCCCAACTATTGAAGATGTGTATGAAGCAACAGTAGAAACCAACAGAGGAACCAAGGAGAGGATCAGGTTATATGACACCAAAGGTCTGGTACGTGTTTATTTGGACACGCTGAAATGCATCATTTATTCACTTAAAATAGACTAGCAGTACTACAGGTACTGATCAATGCATAAGTTTGCCCATTCAACGTTCATTCCATTCCTCCATCTTCCTGCGAGGAAATTTCAGTTTTATCTATTAGTATTATTCACAAACTACAGTCTCGGTCAAAAGTCATTGTGCCACGTCTGTTATCATACACTGTGCAGTACTTGCTATAGTTGTTATATTAACGGCAGAAGGCTAGACATGTATCTCCACTCTGTCTCCAGTGTGGCATTGGGAAGTGGCAGTCCATGCTCATAAAACATGACAGAGATTCCCTAAACTCCTACAGTCCAGTCAAAGATTGTTGTCCCAACTGGAACGAATGCTTCTTCGATCAGTCAAGTGGGTCCTGTTCTTTGAGAGCATTATTTAACAACTTAATTTGAATCCAACCACCATCCTGTCTTTTCACCGAAATTATGGAGTAAATTCTTTTCTTAACTGACTTACAGGATTCCCAAAGCAACCCAGAGCTCCGGCGACACTTTTACAATATTGCTGATGTAAGTGCTACATTTTATATTGCTTATGAATATTTTATTTGAAATGTCAAAAACAAAAAGATCACCTTTCTACAGTTCAGATTACCTTCTTCAGAAACTTGGATAAAAAGAAGCAGGATGCAGAGGAAAGAAGACGTACCAATATTCTGTATCCCTCACAGAAAATTGCAAATCATGGGTAACACCCATGATTCCACCCAACTAAATCCCAGCACACAGACACAAATTCTCCACCTTTCATGGATGGGCATCTTCTTCATATTAGCATGACAATCATCCTGCTTTTTAGGAAATGAATTAGATCTTCCAAATGGTGACCAGTGGTAAAATAGTATCAGTTGTCGAGATGTTTGCTACTCTAAGAAAGCAATTTTATACCAGCTTGCAACTGCTCTAAGTTGTGTTTCGTTTTTGTTTTAGTACACTTTATTTTATACTGTGTTATGTGTTGTAATCACAAGACCATAAAAAAAAAACCAGTATAAAATATGAAGAATTTTCACAAGTCACAAGACACATTAGAAAAAAATACTACCGTATAAGATAATCAGAGAATTTGCAGTAATTATAAGACACCAAGAACAGCATTTCAGATTAGTGAAGGATAACAAAAGAATGAAATGCTTGAAAAGAAAGCTTGTGGGATGTGCATCCCCTTTACAATGTGACAAAACAACAGGATTGAGAAAGTAACTAGATTAAGAAAATAACTGAGTGTGGTGAGCATTTTGACATGTGCATGTCACTTGTCATTGCATGCCATTCATTGCCTGTGTCCAATGGGGAAAAGAATGTTACATAAAGGCAAGCATTGCACATTGGTACCATTCTGCCTCACATGTGGACCTGTCCTGGGTAATTCTCATAGTAGATGATGATGATGATGATAGTGATGATGATAATGAGAATAACAATGATAATGATTATGCATTTTAATGTATGACTGTAAGCTAGCTTACAAATACAGTTTCAACTTTAACAAGCCAAATGAAGACAGGAGGATCTTATGGACCTTAGGAAACTGATTGTGTTTCTTTTCTTTCTTTTTCACCAACATGAAGTGATGTCACATATAGTAAATTCATGTCTAAATGTGTGAATCATTTGGCACAACCAAATTTATCAGACTTCACTCCAAATGTTAATGAATTATTTTATGACATTTGACATTTAAATATGATGATGATGTGTTACAGAGTGGAGATTTGTGCCATCTTTGAAGTGAAGAGTGAAGGAGGACGAATTTGCCACAGTTTCGCTTTTTTGACTACTAAGCATGTACCGACCTGAAATGTATTGCCCATATTTTCTTCAAGCCTTTTTAAAATGGACAAAACATCTCAAGTGATTCATGATTCTGTCCACATTTGCTGACTTTTTTTACCAACTTGGGGACACTATTGTTGCAAGTAGATTTCTGTGAGTTTTTTTTGTGTGTGTAAAATCATTTCTGTCAATATGTATTCAAATTTATAATCAGATCTGGTGAAAATTTGCAGTCAATGGAATTTCTGGACATGGTCCATACAGGTACTGCATTCAACAAAAACGTGAATTGCATTTGTTTTGTAATGTTCAGTACTTAGTGTAAAGCAACACCATACATAAGTACCAACACATGCTTCACAGAATTTTGGTATCAACACCACACTTAAGTATCAAAACCACATGTCAGAATCAATACCACACTTTAAAATCAACACCACACTTTTAAATCAACACCACACTTCAGAATCAACACAATACTCCACAGAAGAAATACTTAAATGAAATACAAATACTGTATGTATAAATTGTTAACATACAGAAGTACTGTATGTTGCTTCAACCTGTTTTCCACATCATTGTAACAATGAGATACTACTCAGTTCTATGGCAGAGGGGCAATGCAAGATTTATAGTCACCATGTCAGAATAACTTGCGGTTTCGTCAAAATTTTGTGATTTTTTGAGATGAAAATGCATTTCTCACAGGACGGCCTCGACCGTTTGACAAACGTTTTCAAAATGTTGAGTTACAGTAAGTCGGTATAGATAGTGTAGCAACTTATTTCTACAGATGTAACTTTACATGTGGCAGGTCCCTTTATGTCCCGCAGTGCAGTTCAGCTTTAAGTTTTGCCTTTTGCTTGACAGGGAATGATCTTAGTCTACACCATCACCAGCGTGGAAACATTCAGATTTGTGGAGAAAATCAAGAGAGAAGTGGATAAGATCAGAGAACGAGAGAAGCGAGAGGTAATTTCTAATGTTTGAAATTTCTAATTGACTTTTTTTTCCACGAAATGAATATTTCCCTTTATGTCTTCTTATCCCAACATATGGAGAATTTCTCCTTGCTAAGGAATCTTGTCAGTGTTTCAAAATGCTTCCTTCTTCAATGAATATCAGCATGAAAACTGCTCACTTTTTTCTTATTTTTCAGCTTTTCATTATGAGCAAAAGGTTGTCATTAATTCAAGTTACAAATAATTTTTTGCAACGATGTAATACTCACCTAAACGGCCTAAGAAATTTCTCCAAAATGTCAAAAAGGTCTGTTTACTGATTTTTTTTATCTAGTGTTCCACTTTGCTGAGGTGTGAATGAAATGAGGTATATGTTAATAATTGTTACCATATTTGGTTATATGTCTATCAATAGTGACAGAGACGATGGAGCTATATGAATATTGTCTATGATTCAAGTGTCTGATTTTATTAGACTTTTAAGCGACACACGGAGGTGATATTCATAAAATCTGTGACGATTTCGAAGGGTACTACCGAATGAAAATGATAATAATTAGCATAATCAGTCGGGACCCACAATGTCAATAGTTTCAACTCATTGAAGCCTGGCTCATAAAAATTGTGTTCATATAATCAGTACGAATTTGAAAAGTGTCTGGTCGTAACTTGTCGAAAACAGAATTGAGGGATTTATTACTCATTCCTTAATGTTCCTTTTGTATGTGGTATACTGTGGTCTTCACAGTTGGCCATTTGAATTGGTCGACCCCTACGAAGCAATCGTGGCCAGTTTGTGCAAAATCGATTGAATTTCACAAATCAGCTCGAGGCGCTGCTTTCATGTCTGACAATACCTTGAGTATTAAACAAGTTTTGACACCTGGTTAACTTTTGTCTTGTTTCCGCTGTCAGATCTCTCTGGTAATCATTGGCAACAAAGCTGACCTTAACCAAGAGAGGGAGGTAGACTTTGATAAGGCCAGCAAATGGGCCAAAAAGGAGAAAAGTAAGTGTGCATTTTGGGGACAAAGTTAATCAATGTCAATGCAGTTTTGTACTGACAAGTATAATGGTTATTCTGTAAATGATTTCTGAACAATTACCCCAGACAAAAGCCCCAGTCCTTTAACTGATGAAGTGACACCCATCCATGGGGCTATTTTCTAGGGGTATCTCTGGGATTTTTGTCCGGGGCATGTTCAATGGGTCCTGCTCTGAACAACAGTAATAACAGTAAGTTTGTGTTAAAAATACCGATAACTTCAAATGAATTTGAAAAATTTACTTCCATGCACAAAGGTGCTGATGGTGAAAATTTTGCTTCAGGTTGCATGTATGCAACTCTTTTCACCGGACTTTGATATCAACCACTGAATGAATTCACTGTGATTGACTCACAATTTTTTTTTTTTTAAATTATAAGCCTTTTAGATCGGAGGGATTGCAAACTGTCAGCTAGCAGTTTAAAAAAAGAGTGGGTAGTTTGTCAGTTGCTTGGATTGATCTTACTTAAATGTTGTGTTTTGTGACAAAAAAACAAAGCAGTCTGTGCTGGATTTGTCTTTGTCCAATGAGATGTGCAAAGTGTTCTTTCCAAACTAATTTTTAAGTTTAGAATAAAAAAGAATATCATTTTATGGAATCGGAAGAACCAAAACTTCTCGGTCTGTTGCATCAGAAATTTCCATTGTGGAGTTCAGTCCACAAACTCATTTATTAAATCTGTTCAGTATGTTCTATGGAAAGTACATTTTGCGGTTGGTCAATAACAATGTAATGTAATCAATTTAATCATTGTCCACAAGAAATTTGCTCAAAATTTACCAACTTTATCAATACTAGGTTTACACCAGCATTTTACATTAGGGTAAAAGTAAAATACCAAATAAGGATATTTTGAAGATCATTTAATGAGACATACTGTAAGTCTGGATACGTTTTTGCTTGGTTTCTTTCTTTTCTTTTCATTGGCACTCTGTCCTTCATATCTGGGATTGTATGAGTCTATGTATAATTAGAGACATTCTTCTGCCCTCTCCTTTTCGCTAGTACCATTGTATGAAGTGACCGTTGCCAACAGGAAGGGACTGATGGAACCTATTGTCTCCCTCACTTCTAAGTTGACCACTCCACCGAGTATGTTTCAGATTGTCATCATTAATTGTTAATCTTTGTTAATAGCTACTATTTGTAGCTGTGGGGGGGTGGGGTGATAAGGTGGGTCTGGAGGGGTGGTATCTTTGGTTTGAGTTTGAACAACAGTGGTTGTACTGAGAGGAGTCTCTTTATTTATCTTTTTCTATGTCAAAAGTAGAGGATTTGGGTTCATGCAAACCTGGGTACCACAAAAAGAAACAACCCCCCCCAAAAAATAAAAACTAATCGAATAAGTTTGGAATGCAAAGCTATCAAAGAAGAAGCAAGAATGATAAAATAAAATATCATAACTTAATTCCATTTGCTAAAATGTAAACCACACACTATGCTTGAATTCTGGTTTAGACGTCAGCTTTTGAACAATGCAAGCTTACAGCTGGGATCATTCATCCCTGTCAAATGAGAAGGTGTAACATATTTCTGCCCGTCTCTCTGATGCGATATGTGACACAAAGTGCATGGGAATGGAACAGATGGAGAAAAGATAGTACCATTCAACATGAGTAGTTTTCCCTACAAGATATCATCATATGAATCTGGTATACCTACCAGATTCACGTTTTACCAATATTTTACTTTGTCTCACTTTTCCCCAAAAATATCAAGTTCTTTGTTGTTTTTATCTCTCCTTACAGCAAAGTCACCAGTTCCCTCTTTCAGTGAGGAACTTCAAGCCCAAGCAACTCCAGAGTTTTTCCTTGGATGTGTAGCAAACTTTTAGAGTATTCTTGTATAATGTAAATAGCACTGAACCCATGAAACATCATTGTAGCATTGTCGGTGTATAAGTGTTACGTGCAATAGACAATTCCATGGGACTACTCTCCCCGGTGCAGTAGGGACAAAAGTTTACCCGAGGCCTTTTGTGTAGTGATGTGCCCAACGGTCCTGTCTATGTACAACGTAAAATGGCATGGACTACTGCATTCAGTGACCGACGATCCAGCCGTGTGCCACAGGAAATGTGTTCAAATACTGTTGGTGCCATAAATGTCTCAAGTTTCAACATTCTCATATGTCACTTCATATGTCACCAAATACTCCTCATGCAGCATTGAATTCAGGACTATACGAGATGCCAGGAACACTTGAAATACCATTCAACTGTCTGCATGCCATAGGGAGTTCAACAGTCTTATTGGTTGGCATCAAAAGTTCCACTATTCAAGGAGAGCTCAAAAAGTTTTGTGTCTGATATTAACATGTCATGAAAATTATTGTGTGCCATAGATAAGTACACAATGTGCATTTGTTTGTTTGTTTGTTTGTTTGTGTGTATGTGTGTGTGTATGTGTGTGTGTCCAGTGAAGGTGCCATCAGATAACACTCTCTATGTGTCTGCATCTTTTAAAGTGCCATCAGATTTTCTATATCCAAATGAGTTCAACCATATTTCTACATGCTAGTGAGGATGTCATCACACTTTTTTAAGAGTTGAGAAGAGCTTGGATATCTATCTATGTGACAACCTACACCATTATTAAAGATTATGTGTGCCACGGAGAGTAAAGCAGTGTCTGCATATCACTGAAGTGTCATCAACCTGCTGTATGCCATGAAGTACACACACATTCTGTGTACATTCCACTCTGGATGCCACCAACAATGAAAGTTTCAGGGAAATGTTTAATAAATGTCTCACTTTATATTCTATCAGATTTTCATTGAGGTAGCAATCTGTTTGTGTGCCCATTAGGGGGATTATTAAACCCTGTGGCAATTGCCACTAAGGTGCCATCAAAGTATCAAAGGAAACTTAAGCAGTGTATGGACCACTGAAGAACAGTATCAACTTAATACCGAGGCCAATTTAGTGATCCAATTTTCTGCCACTGAGTTTAAGCTCTGATTATTAAAGGAGGAGGAAACTACATAATGTCCGCTTAAGTCGTTCCTTAATGAATTTAACTAGTTTTATCGAGATATAACGCCGTCTTATAAAGGTCCGTTGTGCTGCCACCAAAGTCAGCACCTTGATCGATACAAGAATACTCTTTGCTCAATGATTCAATAGGTTAGGTCATCTTCCTGTATGAACCAGTCAGTGGCAAAAGAAAGGCGGGAGGGAGGAGCAGTCTCCTCCTCCCCACACTGGCGAGGGGTGCTAAAAGACACGAAGAAAGACAAAATGGAAAGGATAGGAAGGTGAAGAATGATAAAAAAAATTTAAAGAGAAGGTAAAGGAAAATGCAAACTTGACATACTGGTGTAGACGGGAGCAAAAAGGTGCCATCGCTTCCCTGTTCATCCCCTAAAAATAAAGACAAAAAAAATGAAAAGAAAAATTGAATGCAGCACTCAGTGCTTTGCAATTGCCAGAAGCAACTGTACCTGGTACCAGGCTTGGAAACACAGCCAGGCCGGCCTGTGAATTCTTTGTTGTAAAATGGAAATGGAAGGTATATCGATTAGTACTGTAAGATGGCCTAGACTGGCCCTATGGTGCTGTGCATAATGTCTCGTCCACGCTCTGCCAGCTTGCACTATACGTAGAGCACGGATAGACATGAACAAAACGAAAATTGTCAGTGAGACGATTGAATATTATCTAATACAACGGTTACATGCAAGGTTACATGAACCTGATTGGCAGCACATACTCGAAACGGTGTGCATTCTTGTGTGGTACACCCTGTTTATTTCTTAAATCAAAATTAAAATGTTTACATCGTAAGTTTAATGCATGGGCACTCTTTTTCGGTGTTTTAAGCAGTATTTTTATCAAAAGTTTTTCAGTGCGCTACGCGCCAACTATAGTGGCGCTCTGCTTACATACTACTTAGATACTATAAATACCGTTCACCCAGCTGTAATTGTTTCACTGTATTTTTCGTGTCACATTGTAAGTTTGTAGTCTTAAAGGGAAATAGGGCGTTTAGAACATACCGACATGACGTACAAAAGAAAATAGTAGCAATCATTGTTAGACCATTCAGTCTCATCAATAATCATCTACCAAAGTTTCATCTTCTCAAAACATTATGCATGTGATGAGTAATGCATCATTTGAATTTTGAAAAGTTTGGGTGAACAAATTAGTGTTGTGTAACAAATAATGAATTTCTATCTGTGAGGAACTTATTTCTTGAAAAGAAGGCTACTGTCCTTCCTTATTTTGAATAATCTATCATTCTATGTCCGCAAACGTTGGTTTCAAAAATATGGATGTTTTCCCTAAAACAAACGCCCTATTTCCCTTTAAAGTATCCTCCATCATGGGCGTGTTCAGGCCCCGGGAAGTAAGGAGGTATATTAAGTTTCCGACAGGAACGGTGCTACCGTGGGGAAGGGGTGGTGGGCCAGAGACGGAACATCGGAAATGTTGGCGTCTTCTTGTAGCACATGATTGTAATCGGGGTTCATATATATGTATATAAAATCACGCTTCACACCAGTTATGTTGTAAATCTGTGCATTTGCTACACATGCAGCGCGAGATCTAGAGCTTGCCCACTTTTGTGTGTGCAGTGTCAGTGTTTATGTGGGGAATTATTTTTTCCTGGGGGACGTGGGGCTGGAAACTTAATTGAAGAACGGGCAAAAACTTGGGGGTTGTCTTGTAGGGAAAATTTTCGTATGAGAGATACAAAGAGGGCGATATCACCCCTCCTCGATAGAAATCTCAAACTTACATGCAGTTTCGGATAATTATAAAAAAGAAAAACAGTCTCCGAAAAGTTGGGGAGGGGGACTAACCCCCCGTGATCTTCCATTCCCTCCCGTGGCCCAGCCAACCTGAGACAGTTCCCCTGATTGCAACTGGAAGATGGTCTAACGGTCTAAATATTCAGATGAATTTTCGGTATTCCAACCGACGAAACTTCTCACAAAGAGTGGTCGGAAATTTTCTATTTCTGGAGAGAAAGACAATTTTTCTTCGGTGAGACAGAAGGTGAACAAGTGAACAGACAGACTAAACAGAAATTACTGTAGTCGATTGTCGATCCACAGGGTAATTTGTTAAGCACCTACTGTAGTCGTCACAGAATTCCCATAATGTGCTAAAATCATGTCTCGAGGAGACCTCTCTACATGGCAAAACATGACGAGATAGCCAGATAGGCCTATGCCATAATGGTTAGGTATGTTCCTCTCGAGAATGGATAAACATGTATGATATCATATGTAAAGGATTGGGTGTCTTACTTTTAGGCAAATGCCCACTGAAGGTAAAATTCACTCAATGGCGACCATACGGTAGGCGTACTATACGCACGGATCATTCTTCAAGACCTCGAATTGGATCGATTTCGTATTTTCGGGCAAGAAGTGATGACGAAAATTTGGAAAGAAGCGATAAATTAAAGTCTGGGTGAATCTGAGTAATGATTCCTTTTCTCGAATATTCTCAAGGCAATATTATCAAGGCTTCAAGTACCATTTACCAGAAAATCTGTCAGAATTTTGTAGTAAATTTGCCCGAATATGACTGTCTCCAGGAATTAAGGGCAGTCTTCGGGCCCCCCCCCCCCCCACCCCATCTTTCGCGATATGGATTTGAGTAATTTCCACCAGTTTTGCAAGTGACTGTTTACGATGGAAATAAAGGCCCTCCTCATCCCAATATACTATATATCTACTTGCTGATGCAGAGGGCGCCTAGCCGCCAAATTACACCTCCAAAACTGGGGCCGTATTTAAGCCATGAAACGACCAGCCCCTGTAGATAAATGAACTTTTAAACAAAATTTAATTAGTGATAACGATCAAATCTAACTCAAAGTGCAATGAACAAAAAGGAGGGTTAAAAAATACAGACTTAACTTGCAGTGAATCGATTTCCAAACGAAACAATTAGAAGTCACTGCCAAACCTAGCTAACAACGAAGTACAATAACAGAGATAGAGGACGGATGACGATTTTCTTTCTTTATTTGACAAGTTTTGTTGAATTGTTATAGAACTGTGGTAATAACCTTTTAACAAGCCGCTTCCAATCCTTTTTCGTTTTCACTTTAACATCCACCGACTTCAACCCAGTGACGCGGCCATCACTCGTACTCCAAAAATCCATGGTCCCCCCCCCCCCGCCGTGTCAACCGCCTTGAAAGAAATGTTGGGTCTTCCCCTCCCTGCTCGTTCCCCTCTCCATAATCTTGATGCAGGCATATTTTGGAAATTAATGTTGACTATACGGGATATGAAATTGAGAAAACTAGAATGTGCCAAGTTGACTTATTGTATACAATGCTAGTGAACACGGTTTGCAATTTCAACTCATCTTTATCCAGGAAAATTACTACAGAGATAGTTATTGGCCAATGATCCACGAATGGCACACATAGTCTTTGAGTTTATCGGTTGAAAAAAGTTTTTTTGAAAATTTTTCTGCTGTTGAATACAGAGGTTATCGTAATAGAATTTTTTTAATTCTTTTATTTCTTTCTGTAAACTCTGTTTTCGAAAAGCATGTTTTTCGGTCAATAAATTATCTGTGGTGAACTCTCTTTTTCGAATTACTTCACATAGCGACTTGAATGCACCTACAGTTTATCATTGGCTGAAGCTTGCTATCTTCAATCCTCCCACATGGATAGATGAAGTACAGTGAAAGACTATTTATTTCTATGAGTACAGTTACACATGAATGCATGTAGTACGAGTTTTACGGCTGTTCTCTACTGAGGTTGTAATGAAGTATGAGTGGTTGTTACCAGCAGTGAATACCATCGTATACTATAACTTAGTGACATTCAGTAGGCTAGGACCATAAACTAAGTAACTCAGAGTCGAAACTCGAATACAGCCGAAGAGCAGTGAAATTATGGAAGAAGACTGGGACCTTGAGATGTCTCTAGGAGACAATTACAGACAAACTGTGTCAAGTGAGACAAATACAATACCTGTAATGAAATCCGGGCGAGGACGTGGGAGAGGATTTTCTCGGCAGCAAGATCAGTGGAGCAGACAACCCGACATAAAATTTAAAGAACGGAACAGATCTCAGCCAAAATATAGGCCAAGGGTCGAAAATGGGACCATGGAAAATGATGGTTCACAGACCTCGGTTATAGCAGTTGCGAATCAAATGGTTGGTCGTATCATTGGTGAGGTTGCTTTCAAAGTTACGGTACTGTAGACCTGTAGCCTTCTGTAACTTGTGGCGTACAGTAGGCCAGTTACTTAGTGTTTGAAATTATGGAGGGAAAGGGGGACGCAGTAACTTGTTAGTGGGATTGACTTAATAAGGCTCAAAGTCGAAGTTACAGTTTCTCAATCAATGCAATCATTTTTTAGATTTTCGAAGCCTGTGATATATTGAAATTTGGGACTTGGTGCGCACTTCAAGAAAATAACAATGTGAAAGTTCCTCATATTTTCGAAAAGTTTTGACATTTCAAGACAGAGACTCATTGACTAGGCAGTTCCAATCCTCCTAACCACTTATGTCCAGTCTCTCCCACAGCGTGTGTAAAATTCTTCCTCGTGTGTGATCAATACAACGTTTCATGTACTAATGTAGCAGCATGATTATAAGTTTCTGTACAGTAGGCCTGCTCTGCATCTTTCAAATTTGCTGTCAATCAGCTATCAGAACCAGTTTAGAATTTTAATTGCTTTCCACCAGCCAAAATGTAGCTTGGGGAAATGAGTGACTGCCTTTAACCTACTGTACTACAGGCCTACAAACTATTGTAGCACATGTTGGCCTTGCCCATCTTAATTTGTCCCAGAAGTTCTTATATTGAAAAATGGCAAGTTAGTTGTCACTACAAAGGACATGAATTAGCCTTTGTATGTTTACAGTACCTCATTTTCACTTTGCTTCCCAAGGTCGTCAAGGAGCCAAAATAAGAGAGCTTCAAGAGACAAGTGGAGCAACAATTCAGGTAGAGTACTACAGTATGTTGTATTCTAACAGCATTGTAATTGTAAATTGTATGTACAACAAAATGGAGAATGTACAGCATGTAATGTAACTTTCTTTTTGTTAACATGCTGCTGTGCTGTAACTAATGCTGCTTTTCTTGTCACTGGCAAATCCCAAGTCCTTTGTTTTGGAGGTTCACTTTCACACAGTAATATACGGCAGTGATGTGGGGAGGGATTACTGTACAGGAAGGGGAATGTTCCACTTCGGGAACATTTTCTTGAACTGAATGCCCTCAGATGTGATTTGGTGCAATGAGCATACAATTTTGAAGTTTATTCTTAATCTAAAAAGTTTCTTTGTAAAAAGAAAAAAGTTTTCTTTGAAGTTAACGTTTTCTTTGGTATAATACAGTGAACATTTGCTTGGCCTTCCTTCTGAGTGGGATCCAATCATGGCCCCCCTCTAACCTGCTAGGCTCTCCTTTGCTTTGAATCTGCCAGTGCACAGTTTTCTGTACAGTATTTGCACATGTCTGTTTCTTACTTCAGTACTTAGCTCATTCTGCCAAACCATTGCGTTAATGCTTTTCTTTGTCTTACCTTCAGGTTTCAAGAAACACCACTGGAGAGGACACGGAGGTAACCATCAGCGGTAGTGAAGCATCAATTGAAACAGCCACTGCAGCTCATTAAAGATTTAACTCTAAACCCAAGAGATTATTCCAGATCTAATGGTATTATGAACATTTTTATTCACACAAAAATAGCCAAGTACTTCAGATTGCCTCTTTCATTGAGCAACTGTTCACACGTTACAGCAGTGTAGCCAGATTTTTCCATCTGGGGTTGGGCTGCACTACGCCCATGTCCCAGAAAACTTTTTCCATTCAGCTACTCGGTACAAAAAACTAAGGTCCACCAGCTTTGGAGACAACTCTGCAAAAATCCTATGCAACCAGTTTCAGTTTCAAAGCTCTTAAGGTGATTGGATGAAGCAGGACTTTTAGTTAAAAGAGAAACACTGCTACCATCCCACATAGCTGTGTAGATCGACTGTAAACAAACATGTAACTGGTCACCCTCCGTGGTACAGTGTGTGCAGCGATCAGTGGACCAGTGGCCATCAAGTTCATCAAATTTTGGGCTTTGTGAAAGGAGTGTTTGACCATCACTGGTAGGCTCTTCTGGTGGCAGCCATATAGGGCCAACCAGCAAAGAGGTGCTACATAGGCTAGGGCTGAGGGGGCTTAGGGGGCTAAGGGTTAGGGTGGTGGCCAGCAGTAATATGACACTATCTAAGCAGAGACCCACATTTGATTGATGCACAAAGCACAGAGGAAATTTTGGATAAAAAAAAATATGGTAAAAAATTATGCTCTTTTACAATTAAACAAGTAAATGGTTTGATGGAATTTTAAAGTGGGTACTGTATGCAGTTTATCATTGTTGAGTGCAAGTTGTACTTGCTTTGATTGAAGTTAATCGTTTAAGTTATCATTGGAAATCAAGCGGCAAAAGTTGCCTTCATATCGAGGGGACGATGCACTGTGACTAAATTTCCGAATTTTGTTCTCTGTCCACAGCTTATAACTCAAATGATGGTAGCTCTTTCAGGAATAGCAGGTAAAATATTTCTCACACATACTTTTCACAAGTGTGGAATATGGCATAGTGTGGGATTATTTTTGTAAGAAATTTCAGATTTGTACAGTATCATTCTCTTGAGAATGGCACCTGACATCAGCTACATGCAAGTAGTGGACCTGTATCAAACAATCATGTGATGATGCAACAGTTGCAAATAGTGCAACATCATCTGGTTTTCTAGTCTCCGTATCAGACAGGTGGCATACTTGTTTTATTGAAATGTCATTCTGTGAAAATACACAAAGATACCGTTAATCTTGATTCATGAGCATGTGTGGATGCATACTTTACAAATTGGATGTTAACCTTTTCACAAAGCAAGGATGTGAAATTAGAGTACAACAGTGACGTCACATCTGTTTTGCATTTCTACAGTAGTTCACTTTCAGTGTGAAAGGTGACAACTTTTATTGAGAACTTCTTGTAAACAAAAGGCAAGGACTTACACACATATTTACATAAAGGCTCTATCATACTATAGTTTACTGCATGTCCTTACTTTTTCTCTCAGAATAACAGCTTCAGCTCAACCACTTTTAGAGCTGATAGGATGTTTCTGCTCATAAACATGAAAGCAGGAAGGCTCCACTTTATTCATTGGAAGAAGTTTTAAAAAAAAATCCATAATGATATGGGACAAAATGTCAACAAATTTCAATCCGCTCCAAGTACAGATCATTTGAAACTGCAAAAAATTTCTAATAGGCTGCCCACACCTATAAGTCTATGATGTTGAAGTGGTACATAAGCAAGCCCAAACAAAACCATTATGCTCCTATTTACATCACCATGTTGTGATTGTGAATTACGTATGAGGTTTTTCTTGAGGTTATTCTTGAATGTCAGTGTAACATGCATTACAGTTCTCGGAATATTCGACATTGTGAACCATGTTGGTGTCTCTTTTATGAGAAAATACCAGGCGTGATGGTCATTGATTATTTGCGTTTTGTGCCGGGCTTTGGGATAGTCTTGACCATCCTTTTTATTATCTTTTTTTCGTTGGTTTGACAGGGAGAGACGATCTGGAGGATCATCGGAAGAAGATTGGCGGGCAGATTCCCGCAGTAGGAGAGATGGTGGCAGCACAGAACAGATGGTCATAACCAACGATCATGTCAACAAATTAAGTGGTAACTGTCCATTTCATATCAAGGCAGTTTCTTTATGGAAATGTCAATCTATGATACTCGTGGGGGTTTGATATCTTTCAGGCATCGTTGATGCCAGGGGGTCGATGCCTCTTTGCAACTGTGATGAATGGGGTGTGATGCCTGTCTGTCTCTGTGATGCTAGGACACTCAATGCCTCTTTGCAACTGATGCTAGGGGTGTTGATCTTTTTCTGTATCTCAGATGGGGGCTGGGGGTTTACAGTACTCTACTAAAAGTGGGATGCATGCACTTTGCACAGTCTGTTTTCTACTGCTCTGATAGTGATTTGTGACAAAAGGTCTTGAAATGAATTTATGTTTTTACAAAACATTACATAACTTGTGTGTTTATTGATTGTGTTTATTGATTGTGTTCATTGATTGTTTATTGATTGTACAATAACTTGTTTAAGTTAAAGGAATCTTCCTCTGGTACTAAATTATATATTTTTGAAAAATAGTTTCAAAGTGCTTGTATAGTTCACATTACTACCATTCATTCCTTTTCACTCCATTCTCACCATCATCAACTGCACTGTTTGGTAATGGCACGACTATATCTCATTGTACCCATAGTCCAACATTTATTGGAGGATCTGTTTAGTAAAAATTAATATAGACTTCCTTGATTGCTAGATTGTGTTGAGCAGGCCAATCGAACTAATCGAAGCACCTGCTCTTTGTCTGACTGTCTCACAGTCCTCGTGTTTTTCTCTTTGCAGGGCGTAATGAATTCAGGGTAAAAGAAATTGAAAACCAGTATGGCGTGAAGCTAAAGGTTAGTGCACAGCGTTGAAGTAAATGAACTTTGACTTGGTGTGTCAAAATTAACTTATGAAGGGAAGCAAAGAATGATAATGAAGGTACAATGCACCAAAACATGTTGTGTGTTTCTCATAATGGCCACACATCTCACATCTTATGAAAGCAACAGTTTATGATCCTGGCTCAGTTACAGTGTACATCACAATACACAACACATATCTGGGAAGCTGATGTAGGTAGAGCATAAATCACATCCAACTAAAGCAAGACTCTTTTTTTAATATGTAACACTTCATACATAATAAACTCTGTATTTCGACAAGTCTGATATTACTTACTTCTTATGCTCATGTCAGATGGAATGTAAGTAATCATTACATCACATTGAGTCAAATTTAAGTAATTCTCCTCTTTTCATTCTGTCTTTCATCTTTAATAATTTGCTTTCATGACTCACAGGTCTGGCACGAACACAGCAATGGCTATGAGACCACTATAGACATCACTGGAACTACCGACGCTATCTCCCAAGCCAAGGAGGGAATCAATGACTTGATGAACTCTACCCGTAGCCGTAAGTACAAAGTAAACAGTGGGCTGTGAAAAACAATTCAAATGGTTTTCTTAAATTTTACATCAGTTCCATGTACTAGTAGTTGGAAACTTTGAAAGAGAAACTTCCAATTTGTCCTCACACGTTGGTTTAAAAGTACCCTCAACCTCTGTTGTGTGTCTTCAATTGAATTCATTTCAAAGAAACAGCTGCATGAGTACCTCTGTTATTCTTCCACTATGTAGATGTTATTTGGTTCCTTTGTTTGTTTGTTTTTTTTTGTTTGCCTTTGTTTGTTTGTGTATTCATTTATTAGATTTTTAATCCTCGACTCTTTTAATATAGTTTGTGTTGTTGTTTACATAGATTTTTTTTTTTTCAGTGGAAGGCAAACGGATACAAGTAAATATGAAGTGACGATACTGTATCTCAGCTTGTACTGCAAGTGTTAACGTTAATGTAATAAATAAGGTGAAGTTGAAAAAATGTGAAACAAAATTCTGAATGTTGTTGAAAATTAAGTTTTTAATCACATTTTGGTAAACTTTCCTCCGTTTTCTTTTCTCAGGTGGGCTTTTTGGCTCAAAGTAAGTATTTTTGACTGTGATAAGTTTGAACATAATGACTGCAGGCATTGGGGATGTTTTTTTACCTTACCATGCTGCTAAATAAGAAAGTGACATTTTTTTACATTTACATTCCGTTCATGCCCACTTGGAATATTTATCATGGAATTTACCACCAAACGTTACAATTATACAGTACAGTATCTGACGTATACAGCATGATCAGAACTTTGTTTCTAAAGTTTAACCATAAGTGATGCAGAACGTTAAGGCAGATATTGTGCACTCAAATACACACCACTGGGGCTTCTGTTCTTCATCAGCTTTGAATAGTTTGGCCTGACATGTTTTAGGTCAGTCTTAACATGAATTACTAATAAGTTTGGAGCAATTTTGTTTAAGTATTTTCTTAAAATTGTAGTGCAGTCTGCCACAAGATAATGCCTTTAAAGAAGTTCCTGCCATTAAAATATTTAGTCATTCAGAAATCATCAACAGGCTTTCCTTTGGACATATTTACTTATTGCCAGAGATTATGAGAAATCTCTTTGGTGGTTTGTTGTGTATGTGTGTGAGCAGTATGAGTATGTGTGTATATGTGTAGCTTTTGCATGTACACATAGTACAGTATAACAAGATAACAGTAGGTATGGCTCTTTGCTACATGTATTATCTTTAATGATGTCAAGGCCGTGTGAGGTCAACAGAGGTCAAAGAGGTCTTTAAGCATGTATATTATCTCAAAATGTTACAGTTATTTCACCTTTAATGTTTAGTTCTTCTGTATTCATGCCTCAGTCAGTGCTTAAAGACTTTGTCACACATTGTAGTTTTATCTGATCAGGAATGCAAACAGTTTGGAAAAATTAGTATCCCATTTGATGGGGTTGTCACTAAAGTCTTTTGACTCTTGTGATTATGTATGGATCAAACTTTGTCACCATTTTCACCTCTGCAGACAAGTTAACTGGGGAGAGCTAAGTAAGGCATCCAAAGAGAGAGAAATAGCAAGGTGGGCTGGTAAGTACACTAGCTAGGAACTTGTAAACCACCCTCCAGTTTAATTTTGCAAAATGTTCACAGTTAGTGTTTGCAATCCATGAATATTTTACTGAAGCACTAGTACATGTTGGAGATCTTTGTGCCTCATGTCATATTTCACTGTAATGTTCTCCTAATGGCTGATTTTATGGAAGACCAATCAAATTGTGATTGCACTGCAAGATTAGGGACAAACACATCAGATGTCAACATTTGATTGCCATTGTTTGTTTGTGGAGGTGACTTCAAATTACAAAATATTGTGAGATAGGTTATTTGATTTTACACTCCTTCCCACAGATGCTGTACCAATCATCAAAGATTTCTACCACGAAAGCAAACGTGTTGCCGCAATGACCCCAGAGGAAGTGAATGAAGCAAGGTATGTATATGCTAATTTACTCTGCGTAGTTTTCTTAAAATTTCCATTTCACACCCCCTATCTGCAAAAATGGAGGCAAAACATAGAAAGGAAGAGTCTGATGAAAAAAAAGAATGTTCTATGAGTACAATAAAAGAGGAATATTGAGATGTCCATGAGTTACCCTTTGTTCTGTTCACTGACTTTTCCCATGAGAAATTTCAACTAAGGGAGAAATTAAAAATGCAGTGCACAAAATTCTGGACCAAGGACAAAGAAAAGAAAAAATAGCCAACAAAAATAACTATTTTTCAGCTGTTTTAGGTTATACTTGTGTACAACTCTGCAAGGTATATTGTCCTATCTTTACTGCACCTTGAACATTGCCAAGAAGTGATTAAACCTTGTCATACTGGCAATCTAGGGAATGCATCAAAATATTTGTATCGAAACCTGCAATGTCCAAAGAATCTTTATCTTGTTCATCTGACATACTTTAACAATTAACCTTGATTAATGATTTGTGGATTTTAATAATCTCAAGCAGATCTGCTTGAACTTCCTTAGCTCTCTTGAACTCCTCATCTAAATAATATCATGAAGAGAATTTTGAGTGACAGTTTCAATGTGGTCTAGAGGTTGCTAGGCATCACATTTCAAAAGCACGATAATTTTTCTGCATTGATCTGATTGTTGGGGGGACGTGTAATTTGTACCCCTAATTTCGGTTGCTCTCGATTTCAGGGAGAAGCTCGGAGTGAGTGTCCAGGATCACTCTGAGGATGGGCAGCCCGCCAGAGTGGTGCCAAATCCCATCGAAACCTTCGAGGATGCCTTTTTGGATTATCGTAAGTCATGGGAAGAGACGGTCATCCACACGTAGCCAAAAAGCAGTGGCATCGTGGATATTATCATGGTGAAAGGGATGGGAGTGGTGGAGTTTACAGGTTGTGTGACATGCACCAAGAAATGACCTGGTATCATTCAGAAGGTGCAAAGTACAACCCTGAGTGAAAGTGTTTGAATTCTGTTTATATCTGTTTCCATTTTTGAGATATAACTTTTCAAAGTTTGATAAAAGTGCAAAACCAATGACATGGAGTGTTGCATATAGTCAGTATTTCATTGGCCTATATATATTGCCTCTTAGTTACTTTATTACTGAGTTTCACATTGATAAGTGCTATCGATATTTTTGAAGAAGGAAATACGTGCTTCCAAACTAAAACCCTCTGGGCGAATAAAATTTTCAAAAAGTCTTGAAATAATGGTTAAGCAAGCAAAGGATTAACATAAGACTTATCATAGGAGTCCTTACATCACAAATTTGCATACACAGCCAATGTTTATACATTATGAAGCTGTGAGATGCTAATTTGACTTGTAAATCTGTCAATCTTTGATGGAATTTGTGGCTATTTCCAATGTGTTCAATGATTAGTACACCCAATACTGTCATACAACCTTTAGGGGAAGCCCTGAATGAACTATGTTTTTTACTTTTTTCTAAGGTATTGACTTGGGGATTCTTTGAGTCATTAGTAGCATAACTGACTTACATCATTGGTTTTATGTGACCATCAACATAAGCCAGACATAACATTGGTGAAGTGTGCTTACAGTCCTTGTTACAGTGTCTTTTGCAAAACCTGATGTTGAATTTATCTCAGCTCTGTTAAAGTGACCATAATGGTGATGTATAGATTATGTAAACTAAAGTAACATTACTGTATGCATAATAGTAGCACATATCACAACAACTGTAACTTGAATTGTGTAAGAAGAGCATGTTCAGATTTGCATGTAACATGCCTTGAGAAGAGTTGATGATCTAAGCATTTCCCAGAGTTGATATCTAAAAGACTTTCACCTTTAATCTTGCAAGATGTGATTGTTCTTCCAAACTTAAGTTACCCTGTCAAAGTTTTGTCATTCACCACAGTTACGATAATGCAGATATTGTACTCTTGTATTGTACGTTGCTATTTCAATGTCCAGTATTATTTTTATCCTTATATTCTTTGTGAAATCTAGGTTAGGTTGCAACCTTTAATGATGTAACTTTTTGAAGGACAGCCTAATACAAAATCTGATTGCATATATGTGGAAAACTGTCTCATGTACCAGGAAAACCACTAAATTTCAACAATAGTTGCCTTCACAATGCTGGTATGGATTGTATGACAAGAAATGATATGGTAGTATAGTTTGTCCATCCTGTATTCAGTTTCCCCTCTGTAATTTGTTGCAGCCGAAATTCTGAGAGAAATGAAAAAGCAAAAGTTTGAGAAGCCATCTCCGATTCAGGTGAGCTTTTTCTGACTTTTCTGAATGAAATGCAGAGGGAACGATCATTTTGTTACTTTGAAGTTCTAGAACTGAGCAGACTCAGCAGGCTCAGGAATGTCGCCCTCAGTTGTCTCTTCCTTCTTGGCAACACTGCCATGGTGTGAATGAATGCTTTGCAATTGCCTGAATTGCCTTATTACTTACCCTTTGGAGTTATCAGATCTGTGGTCAAAAAGGGGAGAGGGGCTTGGGACTAGATGTTGCCACCCTGTGAAGTATTTTGCCCCTGATTGAAATTTTATGGGTGAAAATATTCGGAAGATTATGGTTAGTTGGACCCCCTAGGAGTCTGGCTGTGGGCCTTAAGGTTTTGTTTTGCTTGTTGCGTTACTTCTTAAAAAGTGTACTCTGGTATTTCAATGAAAGTAAACCACAACTCAAGGAAGAGATTGATAAAGAAAAGTAGATACATTTCCCAGATAATGATTCCCAGACAAAGCAAGTGAAACCAGAAATTGTAATTTGACTCTTATGTTCAATAACATTATATCTCACCTGTTTTGAAAGGTTTTGCTTGGCTTTTCTTTTCTTTTTTTTTTATTTTGTAAGATTTTTAAGATTGAGATAGAATCCATGTTTTGTCTTTTATTTCACCTCTCAAATTATGAAAGACATAGTTAAGTTAGGATTTGCATGTCTATGGTGGTGATGACTGATTTTTTTTTTTTTTGGTGGACACAGATGATTCTTTTCATACTTTGACATGGATGTATTACATCTTAAATCTGTTTCCATTCCATCTGATTTGGTTATAACATGTCTGAAAACATTTCAAGATTCCTAACACAAGGTTTCAATTTATGTGTTTTGTTTAACGTGTTGACTGAGATGCATTGTAGTGTTTTAAGATATCAGATAAGGTTTATTGAAAGACTTGTTATCTGCTGAAATTTTTAAGGCGTTTTTTGTTGGTTTCAACATTTTCCATTTATCATTCCAAAGTTGTTAGATAATGTCCTTTTGTTTCTCTCCAGTGCCAAGGCTGGCCTGTAGCTCTCAAAGGGTATGACTTAATCGGCATCGCCCAGACCGGGAGTGGAAAGACATTAGCTTTTCTCCTTGCCAGGGTCTGATACACACAGATTTACAACCAACGTAAGTAACTGGAAATATACACTTAAAAATCTTCACAGTGTGTAAGTTTGCATGATATTGGTTTGAAAAAGGATTTGAAAATACTGAAATTGGTCCATTTTCAATGTTTTACATTTTTTTTTTCCTGTATCCTCAATATTCTTGTGTTTTTCTTGTTGCACTATGATTTTCCATGATTTTGCCCATTTCTCCAAAACGGTAAAGGCTTGTCTGCAGCAAAGACCTGTGTAGAGGAATATTGCTCCATTGAAGTCTTGGGTTTAGTTTGTAGAGAAATGTTTATGTTTTAAGGTGATTTGTATATCAACAGGATGATGAAGTGTTATGCTCACAATAGTTTTTTTTTTCTTGATTTTTAATATTTTTAATTCTGAATTTATATTTATTTTTGTGTGTCATTATTTTACAGACCAAGATCTGAGAGAGTGGGACCAAATGTCTTGGTCTTGTCCCCAACAAGAGAACTTGCTCTTCCAGATTGAGAGTGAGGTGAAAAAGTACTCTTATAAAGGCATAAAGTGGTAAGTCTCTGAGAGATATTTCCATAGGTCCATACTTGCTCACTTCTTTTAAAAAGTATAATTCCTCATTTTTTTGCAGTGGAAACTGCCACCAAGCAAGATAATTGCTGAAAGTGTTTGTTTAAAATGACAACTTTCATGTTAAAGTTTACCTCAGTATGCTTTTTTTGTCTCAGATATGTCTGTGATAACAGCTTTTAGCCAAATCACATTTGCAAATCTGAATATTTTCAAAGTATTTTCAAACCCTGCAAGGTCTGTCCAACAGAATGTCGGTTGATCAAATGTATCTTCAGCAAGATCTTCGAAGACCAGTAAACGACTGCCAGCATACGCTGAATAGCTTTACCTGTGAATAACAATTTATTGAATGGTTGGCTGCAATGTTGGCTGTAATGTTCTAGCGAATTAGTCATTCCACCAAAGTCATCCAAGAATAAACTTTTTATCTTGCCAGTGTCTGCGTCTATGGCGGATGGGGACAGGAGAAAGCAGATCGAAGTGGTGACAAACGGGAGTTGAAATAATCATTGGTAAGTGTCGGTTAGTGAGTGACCTGTATGTTACAATATCTTTTACAGAGGAATCACTGTGAAGAGTATGCATTACATGTTTGGGCGTTTGTCGTGTGACCTTCAAAGAAAGTTTGTGAAATGCTTTTCCTTTAACAGTAAAGTAGTGGTGTCAGTGATGGTTGAGTGTGTTAAATAGTTGTAACACCATCAGGGGAGTAGCACCATCAGGAGACTCAGGGAGCATAACCATCAGAAGAATAACATCATCAGGATAATAACGTCATTAGAATGACACCATCCGGAGGGTTACAACATCCGGAGAGTAACACCATCAGGAGAATAGCACCATCCTAAGAGTAAAACCAGTGAGAGCTTAACATTTTCAGGAGAGTAGCACCATCAGGAGAATAGCACCATCAAGGGTGTGGAGTTAAAAGTGGATGTGAGGCCATGTGAGAGTTCAGTTGTGTGCTCATGTTGGAACATGTGTCATGCTCAAAATGGGTAGAGTGAAAAAAAATCACAGCACTGTCTGTGAATGCTGAGAATGACCAGATGATCAAATTCATATGTTGAGTATAACAGAGTGGTAGATGTAGTAGGAGGCGAGCTTGATTGCATAAACAGTAAAGCAGGAAACATTATTAAGGCTTTGTTGTACGATAGTCAACGACTGCTGTCGGAAACAGTTGTTTGCTGTATTAAACTGTGTAACTGAAGTACAAAGACGGATTAGGATGCAGTGACTCCATGTAAATCATTGCCAACGACGCTCTTAAGAACCAAGCACAAGATCATGTTAACCACTCAATGAGCAGGTTTCAGTGTTATGTTGATGTAAACAAAAGAAGCAACATTTCTTCTAGTTGTCAACTTTCTTCCCTTTGGTTGCATAAACACCATTTGGTTTCATGTGTAAAGTATCTCTTTATATCATTCCTGCCTCTTTGTTTCATGAGTCATCCTCATCATCCGCCATCCTCTTCTCCCACTAGCAACACCAGGCAGGTTAAATGACCTCATACAAAATCCAACATGTGAACGTGGAGTCGGTCACAATGCTGGTGCTGGACGAGGCCGATCGAATGCTCGACATGGGCTTCGAACCCCAGATACTGAAAATCTTGCTCGACGTTAAGACCGGACCGGCAGACTATTATGACGAGGTGAATGATAGTTGTCATGGTTCTCATCCCACACAATGCTTTGTGGACATGTAATATATATATATTGTATATATCTGCTCTGTCTATTTAGAAGTTCACAAGTTCCTACCATAAAATGTTTTAATATTGAGATGGTCTGATGTTGCAAGTAAGCTTTGGTTTCTCCTCAGGTGGTTTGAGCCAATGTTGATTCAGTTTCGTTTTTATCCTACACATACACATGAACTTTTCTTGGACATTTGAAAGAAATGTTGTCCTTTATCCTTCAAAGGCTGTTATAAGATTCTGTAATTACAGCTGGCATAGATATTCACAATCTTGCTCATTTTGTATCATTTTGAGCTTAAACCTTGCTATTTTTCCTTGTTCAATGTGCAATTACTGGAGGCACTTCAATGTAACAGCTATATCCCTTCGATTACTTGCAACCATGTTTCTAATACTCGAAAAGTTTTAAGACCTAAATTTTGCTAAAATTTCCATAACCAATTGAGAACCACTATTTGTATGGTGTGCTTGCCACTGTGTGTACATGATATAAAAAGGGATACTGTCCATCTTCACCTTTTTGTGGTTGATCAACTTTACTTCCATTAATAAACTAGCTTCTCGTTCTCCCCTTATCAAGTGCAACATGGCCTCCAGGAGTAAGGAGGCTAGCACAGAAGTACATGAAGAATCCGATATTTGTCAACGTTGGCTCCCTTGACCTTTCAGTGAGTTTGAATTTGTCCCACTCCTATTTGTGATCCAAGCTTCTCTATTTAAGGACCTCTATGGTTCTAATATTCCATCCCAGTGTACAGTATTACATTAGCCAATTTACCTGTTTGATGTCCGAAATGTAGAATCTTAGCATTCACAGATTGGATATAGTTCATACCAAGACAGAATTGTTTGTTATTACATAATGAATATTCAGTATCTGTATCCCCTCCATGTTAAATTAACTCTTCAGAGGATTTTTCTGAATTAGGCAGTATGACAAGGGAAGCCAAGAATGGTTGAATTCTGGTTGCTTGTTCAACAGCTGTAAAACAATAGTTGCATCTTTATGTTATGACTGGTTTATGCATAGGTTTGTACAGCTGTTATAAATATGCATTAGCCTAATATGTACATTGTACTCACTTCTTGGTTGGTTTTGCGTCATTATGCCTACAGTAGAAGTACATGAATCCAAGTCTGCCATTGACACACAGCAGTACTTTACCTTCAGTTAAAACATTCGTTTGAACTATGCCCAAGTCAGGTACTTATCTTTACTTAACCTGTATGACGGAAATGAAACATAAGTTTTTTCGGCTTTCAACTTCTAAATGCTGTTCATAGCAGGTGATAATGTACATACCCCTGCTGGTAGAGAAGGTGTGGGCAAAGATCTTAGCCTTACATTTCTCAATATTGACTCCATTTGGAGCCGGATGATGCTGTTTTTGTGGCTTGTTAAAGTAGCTTCAACCAACTGCCTTAAAATTTTATTGTCATATTAGTAATTATCCTCTTATGTTTTGTGTTGTCAGGCTTGTCATAGTGTCACTCAGCTTGTAGATATTGTTGAAGAAGAAGAAAAGAAAGACAGGGTATGTACATCATAGCCACCATGACTGACTGGTTTGAAATATTGTTGGAAGACACCAACCAAGAAAACTTGAGCTTTGTTGTACTTCATCAGCAGAAGAATTACATAGAATGGGAAGTTGTTCTACTTTGAAGAATACCAAAAGAAAGAAAACATTCTCTTGCATTATCAAAACAAAAAGAATTCTTTTGATGTTTTTTTTTATTTCCTCGAGGATGTTTGGTATAAACTTTATCTGTTTGGTTCTATGAATAATTTACATATTTAAAGAAATAATGTCATACCCTGACTCCCTATTTTCATGATCTGCGAGAACTTTTCCTTTCCAAAAGATGACGCTGCATCCAAATGCATTTTTGAGTAATGTCACACGATCATCATGTGATCCATTTCCGCTAGCTGTCAATCACAAGCTCACATCAGTTTACTTCTTTTTCGTAAATTTTGGTTCTACGCTAAGTCTGCGCAACTTCCACAAGAAGGTCAAAAACAATCAAGACTTGTTCGTAATTCACACAGGACGATGTAAACATTTTTCAAACATAACCTTTCCTTCATGGACATATGTTTCATAATGTGAGATGGACCAATGCTTCCTGAAATCATACTTGTGAAAGGTATTGGAAAAAAGTATTCTTCTGAATATATGGCAATTTTCAGCATTTTGCTTTTGCAGAAAACATTTCTTTGTGGAAGATATTACTGTTTTGCATCATTCCTCCTCTGATTTTTTCACAGCTGATGGATTTCATCGAAAACATGTCAGAAACAGACAAAGTTCTGGTTTTTGTCGGACGGAAAGTGACGTGAGTATTGCTGTCATGACAGGCAGGGAGCAAGGAAGAGTCAAAGTCGAAGTTCTCACCGCATAAAGTGACAACTTTTGTTAGTCTGTGATGGCCGCCGGAGTCAATATTACTTTCCAAATCAACTTAAATTTATAACAACTTTTTGTTAATGTTCTCTGCTATGTTAAGAAATGTGCAGTTTTAATGTCCCAACATTTTTGAAAGGTAAATTGCCTTGTTGAGTTACATTATTGGTGCAATTAATAGTGGCAGTTTTTAAGTTTTTATAACTGTTCTTTTAAATCTCTTTTACAGGGCTGAAAATCTGTCCTGTTCCCTGATGATGGATGACGTGAACGTACAATGTATCCATGGTAACAGAGAGCAAATAGACAGAGAGCAAGCTCTAGAGGACTTTAAAACAGGTGTGTGATTTGTTGTCTCATTTTTCTCATGTTTCCTAATTTTGACATAAAACATCCCAGATGAATGACTGTTTCAGTTTACTCTTCATGTACTCGTGCTTTAAGCCAAAAACTGAAAGTAATATTAAAACCTTTTGTTCATTTAAGTGGAATGCATGAAAGAAATGAAAGTAAACATATTAAGAATGAAATTGAAAAGAAAATGTTTGACTCTCTACTTTTAATACAATTGGTTGACGCAGCGTTGAAGGCAACGATCACCGATTTTCAAAACTGATGTACTGTATGGGTGTAAAATGCGGACTACTGGACTATTTCCACCACCGTCCGATTCCAATGTTAATCATAACCTCTGTAATTATAATGTCGTATGTACGCTTGCGGTTTGTGATCGTGATGGGCTCCTGCTTGTAAACACAATATCTCAAAACCACAAGCTTTGACTGATCTCATACAGTATATGGTGTGACTGTGGACATCACTTAGGATAACTACCCTAAAATGTTGTTTTTTGTTCATGTCAACAAGAGTCAAACCATGATGACATTGTAAACACTTTATCTCAAGAATGCAAGCTTACACTGATCTGATACAAGCATGTATGTGCTATCTTTATCAATCACAATGGGTACGCTAACTCAGTTGGTGTTGCTTGAGGTCAGCAGAGGTCAAACTGAAACCTACATTACTTGCATTAAAACACAGTGTCTCAGGATTGGAAGCTTGCTGTATGTTTACAAGTACGTTGATGTAATTGCATCAAGTGCAAGGACTCTATTGTAGTGTTGTGGTGTTCATTTGTGAGTTTAAAGGTCATGTGACATGCATCTTGAAAAGCACAGGCATCATTCAAATTTTGCCGAGGGAAACCATGAATGAAAATCCATTGACAATGTGTTTCTCTCTATTTCTGGTTTTGAAGTATTACCTTTCCAAGTTTGATGAAAATGAAAATCTGATGAAGTGGACTATTGTGCAGTGTCAGTATTTCTTTTGTTAGGCCTATATTTATTGTCTCTTAATTACTGGGTTTCGCATTGCTGAGTGATATTTGTAAAGGAGAAAATACATGCTTCCGGAACAAAACCCCAAGGAGATATTAAATTCTCAATTGTCCGTGAAATAAAGGTTGAGTATACAAAGGATAAGATAAGACTTATCATGCAACTCCCTCTCTTGTCATCATAAATTTGTATACTTTGCCAATGTTTATTCATGATGCAGGTATAAGACAGAAGTTTGTTTGTAAAATCATCAATATTTGATGAATTTTTAGTGGAATTTTGCGGCTTTTTTCAACATTTTCAAATGATCAATTCCACCAATTTTCCAAAATGTCATTTATATGTCACCCAACTTTTAAGACGCTTGTAAGTTTTGGTGCATTAGGCATATTGAATGTGACAGCCAAACCTTGTCATAGAACTGGAACTGGGGGTGGTGTGGGGGTGGTGCAAGTGATAAATATGTAAAAGAACAGTAATATTGGAATGGTTACAAACCCAGTGAGGGGTCTTTTCTGAAAATTGCACCGTGTCTAGAAATTTGTTAGCAGGAGGTGTCCCCAAAAGGTGAATTGGTGAGGGAATGTTAAGATCCTCCTGATGTGGAGATATCATGCAAGCAAAGGCAGTATAAATGTTAGAATTGGTACAAAGTGGTTTCCAAATTGCAGAAAAACCAAGTAGAAAACAGTGTTTTGCTGTGAAACGATGGAAAGTCTTATACTGTACTCTTGCTTTTGTGGCTATTACTTCCTCCATTAGACCCCTGGTAAGCCTGTGCGCATTCCAATTCACCTTAAAACCGCATCGTGGTTAATCGGTACCGTAATACTTTAGCAAATAATCAGTCAAAGTGATGTCAACAAAACATGTACTGTATATAGAGTGTCCACGATGATCTTTTTAGAATCGTGCAACCTTTTTGCCATTGATGCAACGCCTTGACCAGAAAGAGTCCGTCAAACTAGAGGCGGCCTCATTTCCATCTGATTTAACTCTTCAGTTTTTTTTTTTTTTTTTCCATATTGTCAGATGGAATCTTTGCTTGTGGATTGAGAGGCAGTGACTGGGGGGGGGTTAAACATTAAGAGCTTTGTCATGAAAATGATCGCAGATATATCAAATTGATTTTATTGTTTTAATATTCATTTTGTTTTCTGATTTTCAGGTTACAGTAGGATATTAATAGCCACAGATGTCGCTTCAAGGGGGCTGGACATCGTGGACATAACCCATGTTTTAAACTATGACTGTCCGAACCACATAGAGGAGTATGTACACAGAGTCGGAAGAACCGGCAGAGCAGGGTAAGTTCATCGTTTACATCCTCCTTGATTGTTAAATGACATCTTCAAAAATAACAATAGAAACTGAAGTAAAAGTTCAAGGTGTCCATCACTGTACTTGGATCTGAACAGTATTCACAGTATATGAAATGATCTGTTTATGTTTAAAAAGGCAACTTGTGTTGTTTTGTGAAGTTCACTAAATATTTCCAAGTCTGTCCAAGTCTCCTTCACATTTGAATGACAAGTAGTGAAATTAAGGTAATCTCTGTTGCATCACCTTCAATGAAATGCTAATGAGTGAGCACTTAATGATTCGATTGGGGTTTTAAAAGTTTGTGACCTGACACTTTTCACATTAGTACTTACTCATATGTACACAGCCAGTGGAAGCCAGGGTAAAAAAAAAATCAAAAGTTTTGACAACTTTCACAACTACTAGATGTGAAACGTGACTAATTATTCTATTTGTTATCATTGTCATGTGGCTTTACACTGCAACCTCCTCACAAGTGGATCAATATCAACTCGGTGTGCAGCTTTAAAAAATGAGATTAAAATATTTATTTCAAGATGCAGAGGTTTGTTTTATGTCTGGCTTGTACATATATTTAACATGTGGCCTAATGGCCTCATACAGACAAGATTTGTGTCTTCAAATATTCAACCGTGGCTTGCAAATTGGCAAACCCCAGACACCCATCATAGTGATTTCCCTGGCATTTTTGCTGATTCATAGAAATGGTATCTGAAACTGGGTATGTTATGCTTTAATATAGAGGGGGGTATATCAAAGCTCATAGATCAAATATTTAAGGGCTATGTTTTTTAACACATCCAAATCAATGTCGCCTAACATTTTTAGGAATGAAGTTATTTGAAGTTTTATTTCGTATAGCATAAGATTAAATTTTTAGTGAATACAGCATAAGGTTAAAGTTTAGTTACTTTTAAAAGTTGACTGCTCTGTCAATTACCTGTTTTTTTTTAGAGAGAGTTCTTGTTTGTTTAGTGTTCTACCCTTACCACATGCAAACACAAGAAAATCGTTTGGAAGTATGTTTATTAGGCTACTAACTGAGAATGGATATTTCTGACCAAATATGTTTATTACTGACTAAGTATGTTTATTACTGACTAAGTATGTTTATTACTGACTGTGTATGTTTATTATTGATCAAGTATGTTTATTACTGACTAAGTATGTTTATAACTGACTAAGTATGTTTATTACTGACTATGTTTATTACTAAGTTTGTTATTTACTGACTAAATATATATTTATTATTGAACAAGTATATTTATTACTGACCAAGTGTGTTTATAACTAAGTATGTTTATTACTGACTAAGTACGTTTATTACTGACTGCAGTAAGTATGTGTACAGTATAACTGACTAAATATGTTTATTACTGACTTAATACGTTCATTACTGACCAAGTATGTTTCTTACTGACCAAGTACATTTATTACTAAGTATGTGTATTACTAAGTATGTTTGGTTTGTCTAAAATATGACAGTTCTTTGAAAGGTACTGTAATAAGATTGTCCTTTGTACGTCTTTTTGGGGTATTAAACTGCCATAAAATGTTACTCAAGGACCCTTGTTAAACCTTAAAGCTACTCAAACAGTTTTGGTAAAGATTTTTGTATAATTTTTTTTTTTTTAGACTTGTGTTCATGGCTCAAAGTTGCTAGAAGATCTCTCATTTAGTATTCTTGAAGGGAAAGTGTTTAACTGCATTTTCTTGTCATATTTCTTGCAGGAGGAGTGGTGTCTCCATCACCTTCATGACAAGGAGAGACTGGAGATGGGCTGGAGAAATAATAAACATCATGGAAGAGGCAGGACAGGTTAGGTTGTTGCCTTCATCTTCATTACATCATCGACAGATTAGGAAATACCACTTGAGTAACATAGTTTTATTCACACTTGGCGACTAAGGGAACTGTATCATGTGATTACCATGTGACACTTTGTGTCTCTAACAAAGAACTGTTATATGATGAATTGTAAGGAATAGTTTGAATAGGATCAAGGGTAAGCAGTGTCACTGAAGTTAACATGTAATCATATGAATCAACAGTAGTCTCACTGAAATGTGCATGTTGTCATGTGATTCTGAATGTTTGCAACAATATTAAGGATTTTGTGTAATCATGTGATTTTACGTGTAGGTAATCTTGCTAAACTTTACATGCTACCATAAGATTCTTCTTCTGAAAAGGTTGTTTTGATTCAAAATGTTTAATTCAAATCATGATTTAAATCAAACCAAAAGAATCATGATTTAAATTAGTCTGGAAAAATGCTGCCAAAAATGTCATTGATTTCTTTATCCAATGGTAAATAAGACAGTCACAATCATTCATTTGTTTGTGCCTCTGGCTTTGAAATCATTGCAGTATATAATCAGTTAGTGTACTGCAGCCTACAGCTTCGCTCTGTTTACATCCTGCAGACTGGGTTGCCCAGGTAACCAGCATCTGTAGTTATGATTGCATGAAAGTGAATTAGGTTTTGATATGATGTGTCTGTGCAGTGATTAAAGTGGACCTACAGAGGGGACATATCCATCTACTGTATATTTCAGTTTTTTGCTGAGATTTACAAACATATCTTTTCAGTTTGAACATTTTCACTACTACTCAGCAATGTTTTACAACAAGAATGTTAACTGGTGTATACAAATATAAGTATTACACTTCATTCAACAGTAAATTATTTAGTGAGGAATAAATTCAATTTCTTTTGTTAATAAACAAAATCAATTTATGAAAAAAATCATTACTTTAGTCAACCCTAACTTTCATGTCTCCAAACTGTACATGTAATTGTACTGTTCTCCACTTCACAGCTCCTGTGAAAGTGGACCATCAAGTTGAATTTTACACAGGGGTCAAAGCATCTTTGCTTTTCATTTGTTAAACCACACAGAGCCTTCAAACATCAGATTTTATGAGGTTCTTGAAGACTCAGCTTGTAACCCTTCAGCTTTTTCAGAAATGACTATTTGTGAAAGAGGAAGGAGTTTAGAAGATTGTTCAGTTTACAAAACAGTACCTGGTGAATTATCATAGGATAGCTTGAGAGGCAACATAAACTATTTTTGTGCACATCCAGACCTGTGAAGCTGGAAGTCTCTTTCAGTGTGTTTTTTTTTTCCATTCAACTTGCAGGAGGTACCAGACGAACTGGCAGAAATGGCAGAACGTTACCAGAGATTTTGCGACAAGAAGCAACAGGAGCTTGAAAGCATTGGAGGAGGAAGGGGAGGAAGGGGAGGTGGGGGGAGAAGAGGTGGGTTTGGGGGAGGAAGCAGAGACAGTCGAGGATGGGGAGGAGGTGGCGGGGGAGGCTTTGGTGGTGGTGGAGGAAGCTTTGGTGGTGGTGGAGGAAGCTTTGGTAGGAGTAGTGGTAACAGAGGAACATTTGGGGGCAACCAACAGAGCTCTTCTAGTTATGACTGGTTTGGTAGCTAAAGGCATAGGCCAGGCCAAGTTATGGGCTTGATGTTCTGTGTTCTCCTGTTATGCACCCCTTCACAGGGTGGTTTCTGGTGGATGCATTTGCCATTAGCACCAAACAGGAGTGAGGGGACACAGGTGTAACCCCAACATGCTCAATCAGATTGCAGGAGAGGCTGTTTGAGAAGAAGATAGTCTTCAAAAAATGTGCAGCCATTTTAGTGGCATTGATGAGTTTATGAGAACAAAAAACAGAAAAATACTGCTGGGACAAAGCAGCAGCGGAGCATTTTGGCCAGGAAGACATTCCAGATAAGATTTAATGAGATGAGAGGTGGGTGGCGATGGTCGATGAAAAGCCATTGCTATTCTGCAAGGTTCTCGTTGGAGTTTATCCGTCCATCTTTTGGAATTAGTATTGACCTTATTAAGAGATACAAATTTGTTATTTTTTCCACTGTTTGTTTATAATACAATTTATTCTAGGTGATAATTTGCTCACAATGACTGTTGGGTTGTTACACAATGTAAGCAACTTTGATACGTTTCACTCTTTTGAAGTCAATAGTTGGAAACCTCCGTATTCCAGTTCCTGGGAGTCATTTGAGTCCATAAACCCAAATAAAATGATATCCCTGAAAAGGTTTCATGTTTTACCATTAAAATGGAGTTCAGATACCTCTTTCACACTACTGTAATGGTAGGCAATAAATGGCCCAATGGGGACAAGGGCAAACTAATGTGAACATTGCTGGACTAAAATATTGTTGTTCAGACTTTTAGGCAGCACCTAGTACCCAAAGTACCCAAAAGTACATATTACATCACAAGTTGAGAAACCTAAGTGTGGCCAGTAGTGATTGGGATGTAATACTTTGGATACAATGTAATCATATTAAATAATTGAAGAGATGTATAGTGGCGGTGAAATGAACTCACGGTTTAGTCACCATCTGCAACGTGGTATCAAGAGAAATGTTATCTAGTTGGAAGATTTTGGATGTAAACATGACGGAGTTATTGATTCAGGTGACAAACTGTGACTGTACGAAAAAGTCGTCATCTCCCCTTCTTAGTCAGTCTCTGGAACTGCTAAACATCTTCTGAGATTCAGCTGAAGCTTTTTGATAACCGTGATCAAGTGTCGTTGCAAAAAAATCCTTCATAGGATATGAGATTACGCATTACAGGCTACAATCTTCACTCGTCAACGTCGTTTTTGTACCAAATTTTAATGTAGGTAGATGTGAGCAGTTGTCGAGAGATAATACCTTTTCTCTTTTGATATGGCCAGTATTTCTGAAGTGCTATTTTCTTGCATGACTCGACAGCAAGCAGTAGCAGACCTGTCAATTCTCCCGGGTGCTACGTGGAGAGACAGATTGGCCTTTGTCTAGATCTCATGTCCTCCCAGTCTCAGTTCTGCCCTCTCTGTTTGTTAGTTGTTCCATTTGTGGCATTCCTGAAAAACGACCCAAACATTAGTACTACTGTACTAGGCATGTTTGAGCGACTGTCTTCACAAATACCGTGTGTAGTGCATTCTGAAATGAGATGATTATTTACAATTGCAACTGTAGATATACACCAGTGTAGCAGGTTGCATTAGTTTGCATGCACCTTTTGACTGTACATGCATACAGCACAGCATACATGTAGCTGCGACGTATGTGGAAATAGGCGTACAACAAGGGCAACTGTCACTGTGCATGTTTGTGTGATGTTTCCCTCACCATATTGCATAATTAGGCTACTGTATAGCAGTATTTACATCAATTTTGTCAAAAATTAGCAATATCCCAGTTTTTCCATTAATTTTCTGATTGTTGTGTTTCTGAAAACTGTAGATCTCCCAATTTTTTGGATTAGATTGGTTGATTGGTCTGCAGAAGTTGCTCTCAGTGGAAGCAGGGTGGAATTAACTTTTACAGTTGCACATTTATGTCTCCTGGATCCTAGCAGCTCTGCTTAACAGTATGGATGACACAGATTACCATCTGCTGTGCTTTAATGGAGACCTGCACGTCAGTTAAAGAGCTGCCAACCATCTCGGTTTTGCCGCATTTTTTGCCGCTTTTTTAAGCAAAATACAGCAATACGTTTTTCCCCTTTATTGTTCCCTTTTTTTAAAATGCTTACAAAATATGTTTTGGAAACATTAAACTTTATTCGCCAACATTTGCTTTACAAAATAACATCATTTTGATATCAGAGTTACCACAAAATATTCAGTCAATCATAAAACAAGAAATTAAAGACAGGGAAAAAGTTTATTTGAAAAGCGTCTAATCGCCAGAATTACAAGCAGCATGCCTTATTTTGTAAGAATGCTTTTTTTTTTTCAGTTAAAATACTTTTTTTGCTGTTTGGAACACTTTTTTTTGTTTGATTTGTTGAGGTTGGCATCTCTGCAGTTACCAGTACAACCAAGTAAAGGTTAAAGCCTGTTAATATCCCTTCCATCAGGCAATAGGGATCTGTCAATTTGTTAACCCCGTTGTTTGCTACGTTGGCTCCTTCGCACCACAGAATGACCTCTTCAACAGAAGACCATGACTAAGCTTCTCTACAATAGGCTGTTTACTCTATTGCAAAACCAGTGCCTGTTAAAAAAAAAAAAAAAATTGTTAACCGTCTTTTCTTCATTGTTTTGAAGAACATCGACATGTTTTTTGCAAGTTATATTAACTGTCCCATATTGTGATATTGATGCATGCACTATAATGTGTATTTTTACAGGTATTTGTTTTTAATCTCGGAGAAGCAGCTGTTATAACAGGAAAAGACTTTCACAAATACCTGTTGGAGCCATATAGAGAAGCTTTACTTCTTCAAGTTTTGTGAACCATAGGGTTAAAAAATTGGGTAAGATCTGACCCCCTGCCTGAATTTTTTTTTTTTTTTTCAGGTTCCATCTCTTGGACTTGAAAATAAAGTGGTTAAGCTAATTTTCTTTTTCTGCCAGAAATTTAGACCACTTGAGCTTTCAAGTGTCAACTCCTAATTGATTGCCTCTCCAGAACTGAAGAATTAATGTCAATGGGGAAGGACAAGTTGTAGCCCAAAACCATAAGCTAAGTAAGGGCCAGTGGAGGTTTCATAAGCAAACAATAATGGATTTTGATAATTAATTGCAAAAATTTAAACATGAACTCTTGGCACAGCAAGCTGGCTTCTGTTTCCCCTTACAAGCCACCAACATTTCTTCTGAAAATGAGTTGGACACTGGTTACTCAGCCCCATTCACTTTGCAGTTTGTGGTGCTTCCCTTCGTCCTATACACTATCAATAAAATGTTGCTTGTATGTGGAAAATACCAGGTGCAAACTACTTTCATTTGTAACTGGAACACAGCATTTTATGTAGTTTTAGATCAAAACTGAAAGTGACATCAGCAACATCGCCTAAAGTTGAAGGTAGAATCCCAGTCTAAGTTTAATTTTGTAGTCATGAGACCTCGCTCATGGAAGTTTTTTGTCATACCAGGCATCGTTTTGTTCTTTTGTAAGTTAATGTTAGATATTAAAGACTTAATACTTTAAGTATACTCTTTTTCTTTAAAGTTATCGTCACTGTTTGAAAAATAACAGTCTTATCGAATTAAACCCTAGAGTTTGTCTTCTTACTTTTGTTTTATATATAGAGCAACACTCTGGGCCATTTCAATGTTCCTGAGGTGCAATTTTCCCAGGATTTGGTGTTCCTGGGGGTTCCATGTTCTGAAGATTCAATGTTCCCAGTTCCTGGTATATATTTTCAAAACTCACCATGTCAGTAACAGTGACTTTTCTCGGAACGATGAACCCTGGATAAAGCGAACCTTGTACTCACTTTCGACCATTGAGAAAATACAAGGGGAACATCGAATTATGGGAACGTTGAACCTCGGAAACATGTAGACCCTAGCCTTTACTCAAAAGTTTGATCAATATTAGAGAACTACTGTACATTAATCAGGTCAGATGCTGTTCAATTTACATGTTTCTCTTATACATTAACCCCAGAGTGCCAGTTAAGGTGTTGATCAAGGCAAAAGCAACACTTGGCATGCAAAGTTAGCACCTACTTGAGTGCGTATCACCCAGCCTGTAAGTATGCTGAGATATTAACCCCATGGGGATCCAGCTGCTGGTCGTTGTTCCCTATTAGGACCACTGCAAACACTTGTGTAACCTTTTCCATTTTTTGTCACAGAACCACAACAAGCTGGCTGGAAACTTGTTTCAAATTATTACTCTTGGAAACTGTCATTATGCTTCTTCCAATGAGGTACTTAACCACTAAACGTGTCTAACAATTAAATTGAGAAAGCATACGAAGCTTGGCAAAAGTGGTGGACTCGGGAATGGAGCATATGACCAAGGAAATGAAACATCTTAGAAGGGGAAGGAAGGTGGGAGCAAACTTCCGCAGTCACAAAGACCACAGAGAAACATTGCACTGCATACATTTCTACAGACATATTTTGACAGACACTCATTTGAAAGTGAATGGGCTGGAAAGAAACATCAGAGCCAAGTTACATTGTTCAGAAATTGTTTATTATATAAAACTGTACATATCTACATACATTGATGAGCATAACATTCAATTAAAGAATAATGCTATAACTTAACAACATCATTGCAAACAAAAGACCACTTTTTAACTGGAAGGTTACTGCAAATTCAAACAAAGTTTTAAATCCTTCTAGGAACCTGTCTGACAAACACTAAGGACCTTATAGTGATACCTTTCTAATGCCCATAAACAAAACTGGAAGTAAATCTATTACAAGCACAGAATAACCAGCTTCAGTGCCACCTACATTCCCTGAAAAGATTTAAACAATTCAGCTTTAATGCCGCATTCCATGGCCTCCCTGGTACACAAATTTTAATCGAAAAACATCTCGCAGATTTGAGAAAGAGAGACTTATTGTGCAATGAAGAGGAGTCACACTCCATGAATATCTCTGAATAACCCTTCTGCAGTAAGAACAAAACTTCACTTTAATTTGCTATGTTTCCCGGTAATTCTGTTTATTCTGGTAACATTTTTGTGACATTTTGCTTACAAACCAACAAGAATGACATTCACTCCTGTTTTGGGGCGTTTGCACCAGGTACCCCAAATGACGATCTAAAGATGAACCGGTTCTGAAAGTGCTACCTGGATCCAAAGTTTTCCTAACATACTGTATGTGTGCCAAAAAACTGTCCTAACTACTGTAAGAACACTTCCTTGTCATGCCTGCACATGAGATACATGGTGTTATATTAAAGTGTAAAGCAAAATGACACATCATGGCTTCACAACAAACTCATCGCTGAACAAAAGTTATATTTATAGATACCTGGATACCTGACAAACTATTGACAGCAAGCACCCGGTCTGAATTTGGAAACCCAGTGCAAACCCTACGTAACAATTGAGGGTGCATAGAGGTAAACATTTTTCCTCACAAGTTGGCTTTCACAGGTTCCATCAAATGAAATAAATTACCTAGAAATTATTTTGCTGTTTATTTAGTATATATTGTCAGTTCATATGGTAGGGCTAGAAATACTAAACAACTGTACACAAAAAAAAAAATATGAACCCAATCAGTGCATCATTTATTGAAAAAATTCAGCATGAATGCCTATAAAAAAAACGCTTAAATGCAAGTACCTGTATGTACACTTCAAACAGTTCCAACTCTCCTAACCTATTACACTCAAGGCTCCCACAGCCTGTTATATGGAAAGTGTTTTAAGTATGAAAAATCCCTTGAAGACAGCTTAGGACTTCTTCCAGCTGATTACAGCTAGTATCAGTGCTGATGACCTTTGACCTAAACTTCATTAACATACATTAGCATATCAGTAAGAAACTCATACCAACTGTCACACTTTTATCTCCGTCATACTTTTATTTCTGCTGAAAATCTTTCTTCAGTATACAAAATTAACTGTTACTTTACTTTTATTAGTTACCACACACTCAGGCAGATAACACATACTGTACTGAAACTACTTCAATCACTTACTGTAGGTCTAGGCCGACAGTGCAGTAGAGGAGTTCAGGCAGACCAAGGCCAGCATTTAACAGAGGCTTCTACATCCTATGTATGGTGGATTCAGTATGTATGGCCAATCTAGGCCTGAGACTCTGAGGGGTCGAGGCCAGCTTTCAATTACAGCCCTGGTAACCAACATGGCACCGACTGCTTCAGTTTTCTGCAGGAGCACAAGCATTTCATCTTTAGCAATAAATTTGTATAGCTCATGGAAAACATGGCAACCACCAAATACAATATCCAACTGTCCCACTACGGCTACAGTACTTCCTGATGCAACACTAGTGGCACTCTTCCTGTGGTACTGTTGTCAGAATTAATTACCCCTTTACCTTTTGAGTTGTACTAAAATTATTGCACACATGTTCTCTTCTCCAGCCTCTATTACAGTATCTTCCGCTGATGACCACAACACCCCCCCCCCCCTTCCCTTATTCAAAATATCTGAAAACAAAATAAAAAGTAAAGACAAGAGACATCCAAGGCCTTGCTAGCTTGCACCTGCTGTTGCAAAAGACAAATATGAATCAAGTCTGATACCACAAGGACTGGCTACTGTAGTATACAGTAACCACCACAAGTGCAGTCTTTTCCTTGTCTGCAAACAGGTTGTAAATTTCTCCCTTATGGTGGAATTTTTTATTAAATCTTATATGTTATCTAGGCTGCATTTTTTTTTCAGATCTGTGTCCTCATCATACAGTAGGAACAACGAGAAACCACAACTTTTCAGAGAATAGCAGGTCATCAGCCTTGATTTGTCCACACACATTCTACCTGAGGATACCAGGTAATGTCCATCTTGGAAGTGATGCTTACAGTATCTTGAACTGCAAGTTTGACTGAAAACTCTGTTTAATACAAAGAATAAAACAATTTCTGATTGCCAACCAATTTCCTAGTACGAAGCGTTTTTTTTGTGGAACTTTACCACAGCACACCTCAGTAGAGGCAAAAAACAATCCTGTGATTTAATACATGATGAATGATGCAATGGTCATTAAGTGAGATCTGACCATCATACTGTATCAACCTGTTCTGCCTGACAAAAACTTTTCCGTGGAAAAAATTTGTGAGAACCTGTTCAGAGCCATCAGTATGCCTCCTTTAGCCTGTTCCAGTCCCATGTATAAACTGTTGACGAAGGTTGTTTGTCATAGCATATCTCTGTTTCTCTTCTAACCAATGCCATTTCCTCTCCCCACCCATTTTAAATTCTACAACCTCTTTGAAAATCAACACTGGGAGGTGGTGGGGATGGCAGATTTACAGTATGTACAGTACACACTGTTCAAAATGGCCATGCCTGTGCACCTCGAAACACTGGACTTTTTGAAAGTCTAATACTTTAGTGACAATGTGAGTATGCTGTAAGTTGGGGGCTGACAATGTGTTGTAACCCCCATATACAAATGAAATCCGTATGTGGAAATTACAAAACACTAAGAACTTTACCAACAATAGTTTCAAAGCAACAAAGAAAATTGCTCTTGTTGACAAACTGTACTTGGTAATCAAGAAATAAATGGAGAGTGTGGCGTTCTACTCTGTAAAGATTGCCCTGCCAAGTCAGTGGTTTCTTTTGGGGCCCGATCTTCCGATCAATCAAATTTCAAGAATAAAACAATTCCACTGAAATTCAAAAATACTCAGAAAAGCCATCTTCCAACCACCAGAGAGTCTCGCTCAGACAATGCAAGCATGGACCCTTTAAATGCAGACATTACAGTTCGTTGACATGCATGCCTCAGTCAGCACCATTGTGTAAAGTTCCCCGATGGTGGACAAACTGGGGTGGCAGGGTACCCATCGTGTTCACCATTCTTCACCTTTGCTACTCCAATCACATCAGGCATGTCCTCTCCAGACTATCATAGCAAAGTACATTCTCCCAAGCGCAAGGGCAGCCCCAGGCCACCGTGCATAAGATCCCCATGAAAAATAGTACATACGACATACCAGTCTTAGCACTGCTCGGCAAGAGGTAGGACTGACCCCCAATAAGTGGAAGGTCGAAGCCAGCTGGGAAGATAACGATGGCTACGCAGAACAGGAACCATGCGAGTAGTCCCAGGTACTTTGGATACCTCCGCAGCTTGGGCATTTTGTCCGACATGATGATCATTCCGATGCCCACAGTCAGGGCCAGGACACCGCAAACGATCAAACAGGCAGCCAGCAACCACTCTACTGGTCCATGGGGCATCATGCAGACCATGGGCCTGCCATGGATCTTCTCACAGTGTATCAAGAGGCCCAAGTTCAAGTCATCTTTTTCTGTAACTACCCAGGTGGGTTTGATCAGGCTCCAGCAAGACAAAGTAATGGCAATCACTGTACAAGACACAAGCTCCTTTCATGAAGGAATCCATTATTGGCGAGTTTGAGTCTCTTGCCTCACAAGGGCACTACATCCCAACCAGTGCAAAAGATCTGTAACATGACAGAGATGTACAGTGCCTGTAAGTCATGAGAACATTAATGTAAACAATATCAGACCAGAACAGTCAGACTATTGAATCTCAGTGTGGTCTGCCAATCCTTAGAATCTTCCATTACAGGGAAATAAGGCATTTACAGAATGAACAACTCTTAGAAACCAATATTTGTGGACACAGAATGATGGATTAAATATTCAAAATAAGAAAAGACTGCAGCCTTTGTTTGCAGAAATATGTTTCTAATTGATAAAAATTCACCCATTTGTTGCCCTATAAAAACTTGCCTGTCGATACTTTCAAAACTTACAGTACATAACTCATCATATGCAAAATGTTTAACAACGATTAAAGCTATTTTCTTTGTTGTGGCAAGTTGGTGTATTGTACTGTAAATGCCCAATTTGACATTAATGAACTATCCAAATACAGCTTTGTACAGATACTGTGCTTCAAAAACAGTAGTACAGAAGTTGAAAAGCATTTTTTCTCATATTAATTAAAGGTTAATCAACGTTGGACCATGCATAAACTACAGGATAACGCACGAATGGCAGTAAATACAGTACAAACAATGCATGAGGGTGTAGTACAGTACAGTAGCTCAAGTGCATCCAGCAATAGCATTTATCTCCGAGAGTGCATTATTCTCTTTAATGCACATTCTGCGGGTGAGGTCTACAGTTACTGCAGATGTGCAGTCCTGTAACAACAGTGCTGTATCTTGGAAATCATCTTAAAATTTCAGGGAATTTGGTGCAGAAATGAAACACTGACTCCTCTCTGAAAGGAGTTATTGGCTGGCTTCTGTGGCAATATCTCTGTCCTGTGTATGCTTAATAGTTGTGTATTGAGACAGTTACAGTACAAAGTGGGTTAGAGTGATACATATTGTGGTATAGTAGTAAGTGAAGGCTCCTACAGTATATCTGACTGATGCACTCCCAGATTTGTCAACTACTGTACCAGAAGACTCTTAGTTTCTATCAAGATCACCCAACCTACGTACCATGATAATAACGTATTCTATCCTCCCTGTGTTTTAATGCTCCAGTTATGATCTTTCTGAAAACAGAGGAAACAGTTTGTTAAGGTTTATCTGAGCAATTGGCCAAAATAAATATACTGTAGTGTGGGCCTATTCTAAACACAAATTGACTGCTCAAAATAACAACTGACACACACTGTGCATTACAATATCGTACACAAATACTGTACTGTACCTGTCGCAGGCTGCTTTGCTAGTTTGCACTAGCCTCAAGGCTGTATTGTATGTGTACAGTACCGTATGCATGTAGCTGCCACGTACTAAACATGGAAATACAACAAGCAATATTGGAACAGTGCAGTGGTGTATGAAATTCACAGGCATGCTGTAGTGGATGGGCATTCCATTCAGTTTTGGCAGTTTTTACCATGGGCGGTTTTTACCCATGGTTTTTACCGGTAAAAACCGTCCAGGTAAAAACAGGTTTTTTCCCAAACGAGTGGAAGAAACTGGTAAAAACTGGAAAAAACCCATTGTGTTTCATAAAATTTAATATAAACAACTGTTTAGCTTAAGTGCTTTACAACACTAAATTGTGCATATCAGTTGTCCTATTTACATCAAGTCACTCTAGCTGTCTAGAGGTCCAAGTATTTGTTAAGCATGTTAAAAAATCTCTTCACTAAGTAAGCTAAAAAGTGGGGACATTAATTTGATTGTGTTTGCCACATGTACTGTAGTTACAAATGCAGTTTGCCTTGTAATTTTTCTACCCTGTCATACTGTACTGTCCTGTCTATGACACTGACACCTTGACATGTTTACTGTATGCCAGTAAATTGACAATTGTACCAAGCCTATTAAAACACAGGTAAGTTTTGAAAAGCTATGATTCTCATTCTTAGACTAAATTAAAGTTGTGACAAATTAAGTGATTCTCAATTTTTATCAAAACTACTGTAATGCCACACTACACATTGGCAATACAGTATTCCAGTACTGTAGCTGCAATGCCCAAATATACCAATTAGCAACGAAAACAGTCATGGAGAACTTACTAAACACTACTTTTATTCATATTATTTTAAGATTAAAAGCAGAACTAAAAAGTGATTAAATTAAGTTAAACCCAAAAGGATTTTACTGGTACAGTACAATTTGTTCCATTTGTAAAGTACCCGTCTGTACCTACAGTACACACTACACATTGTATGGCACTTGCGGAGGTTTTTACCTTTTTCACCAGTTTTTACTGGTAATTACCAGTTTTTACCTGTTTAACCACTGTCCCGGTTAAAACACGTTTTTTCCGGTAAAAACCCAACACTGATTCCATTACTGATATACCTTCAGTATTTCTATGCTCTGAATAAAGGTAACCTCACTATTTTGAGGTCAGTGACGTTGTTTTTGCATTGTTCTCGAGAAGCCCATTGAGTGTATTCATTTACCATGACATCAAGATCATGTGTCTTTCCTCGCTGTGGTTCGGCGACCGTGCCTCCACTTGGACCACGCTCTTCACAGGGCCCACCTACCTTATATCATATACAGTAACGTTGTTGTTACATTGCTCTCAAGAAGCCATTTCAATGTATTCTTAACATGACATCAAAGTCATGTCTCTTTCCTAACCGTGGCACTGTGACTTTGCCTCCGCTTGGAACACGGTCTTCACAGACCCACTGCCCACCCGCCTTATATCATAAACAGTGACATTGTTATTACATCGTTTTCAAGAAACCCTTGAGGACATACAGTACAGCTCAAAACTAATCAGGAAAGCAAAAAAAATTTACCGCACTGAATTTGCGTTAGAGCGGGGTCGACCTTTTGTCCACACAGTGCTCTCTCCCGTGAATGTTGTCGCAGGTTAACGTTGTGCTTTAACTGTTCTGCTGGGCCTACACTGCTATTGTTTGCAATTTTATATCTCTTATTCACCGATCAATAACAGGCTTTGACAGTTACTAGCCTACATAGCTCTAAAGCTTATTGCTGTAGTGTTGTATTTGTAAATGCAGAATAAAACATGTAGAAGGCCTCTGCATACAGGCTGACTTCTTGAGCCAAGAATAAGCATGAATGACACCAGTACAGAAGTCAACTGTAAACATGTTTGAAAATTTACAAGTGATCATAGGCGAAATATTTACCTTTTAAGTGTCATATATTGTCAGTGTAGAGTATGGCACTGTACTGTGCTTAGTTGGGATTTATTCCGATTCAGATGCCTCTATGCATTGAGGAAATGTAGGCCTAGTTATTTTGTCGGTCAATTCTCTGTGTCCTTGTCATGTACAGAAATGTTTTCTGCCGCTTTCTGTTTTCACACATGAGACTGCAAGTATCAGGTAAGTACTCTAGTCTACACAATGCTGCTTCTACTGTAATTGCACAGTATCGCAACATAAAGGAAATAGTTGTAAATTGTTCCCGTAGTGCCGTTTGTGGCGGTCCAGGCCCATATACGTATATATATATGAAATAGACATAAAAAGATATACATACTGTACATATGAAAGGTGGAAAAGCCCGTAACCTGAGACGGGAAAAAAAAGGTTGTAATCATCGGGGTATTTGAAATATTGAATAGGGGTATAGGTAAATATTTTAAACTGGCTTCTGATCGCCTTGATGTGAAATGTATACAGCACAGGGCAAGATTGGCGATGGCCGGCGCAATGGTACAGTAAGGCTACATCAGGGATTTTGGTGGTGTGCCTGTGCTTAACATATTATGGTTGATTAGATGATTTGTAGTGTTGGGACAAGTTCATTGAATGGAACAGTTTCCTATTGGGAATAATAAGAGATTGTACTGCTCCCTACAGATCGAATTTAAAGATCAATAATGAGGACGAATCAGCATTCGGGGAAAATAGAGAAACTTCATTGTGTACACGTTAGGCGTAATGGTGGTACCAAAGCCGACTATCCTAACTACAGGTACTGTAGGGCCGGATTGGTAAACAGTGCAGCGTGAACCAACGAAATGAAACGACGAAAGTGTAACATGTCCTCTTTTTTTTTTCTGTTGCAGAATAAGAGCAGTTCACCGCCTGATTGATGTCTGTTTTGTTTTCTTCTTCATTTAGCTTTTGGTATGGTAGTGGACTCAGATACTGTATTTAATGTTATGTCACACCCACCTGGGTAGACATACTGTACTGTACCTAACTTTACAAAGTATTGTCAACCAATTCATGACATGAGTTTCCACAGCCATTTTTATTGTTTTCTTTCTTTTATTTGGGTCACTTCACTTTTATTTGAACAGCTGAAGTTTGATTTGCACAACCCATCTGACCCAAAAGACTTAATGTGGACTATTGTGTTGTTTACTTTACTTTTTCAGGTTATTTTGCATTTCTTTGTGTTTGCTTGTATGCCCAAAATTTGAGTTTCACACATATGCTTGAGAAATACTGTACGTACGTACACCGCAATACTTTAAAATGCTATTTCATTCAGATTTTTACATTTCTACAGTAAACCATACTTCTTTACCAACACACCGAGGACACGCCACAGTCCTTCACACGTAAGACCTGGTTGAAGGGGGGAGGCTTGAAATTCCTTCAAGAATCAGAATGCGTTTAAAGCAATGGTTCTCCCCTAACCCCACACCACACCCCTTGGCTATCAGTTTGCCGCTTGTTCGTTCACTCCATCAGTTATGTTACTACTTATGTGATCTTGCTACACAGGTTTGTTTTTACTGGACTGGTAGGTACACACACGAACAGATTATGGGATTAGTACACGCTCAAAAATTCATGATTACTTTTAAGCTGTACTGTACTGTAGATCACCATTGCATTAATTTAGCATGGCATCAAAAGCATTTGCCTTTTCTCCCTGAGGCACACAGCAACCATATACCTCCCCTTGGGACATGATCTTCCTCATCACTCATAGCTAAAATGATCGAAGTTCTATTCATTTACTTTCACATGTAGATAATCATTCGTCTTTCATCGCTGTGGCACCTCAACCATGTCTCCCCTTTTTGACACGGTCTTCCTTATCACGCAAAAATGTAGTTTAAAGTACATGTGACATGAAAAACACATGTTAGAGTATTGACCAAATTTATCATTAAATATAGTCACAATTTTCATATGATAATCCATCAAACATTGACCACTTAACAACTTTCTACTTTTACAATTGCATCATGAGTACACATAAGCCAAATAAGCAAATTTGTGATGTCCAAGGAGGGATTCACCTGATATGCCTTATGTTATCCTTTATCTACCTAACCTTTATTTCAAAGACAACTGCAAATTTTACTGTGCCCTGGGGGTTTATCTTGGAGGCACCTATTGCCTTCTTTAAAAACAAGCCATATCTCGAAAACGGTAATGGATAGCAACGCAATTTCAATGGATTACCAATCAGGATTACACTCTGCAACTTCTGAATGATGCTAACAATACAGGGTTGTCACCAGACCATTTTGAGAGTCGGGTAATTTGTGATCGCCGTCCTGGGGGAGGGGTCTAAGGGGACATTCCCCTTTGAAAAATTTTTGCGGGTTGGATAGTGCTCTGATGTAAAATGGTGCACTCTAGATTATAAACTATGAATTCGGTACTTTGGTTTCGACCAGTGCGGAAATGTTTAAGCTCACTTTGCCCTTTTGAGGTAAAAAGAGGATAATCACTCAGAATTCTTTTATTCAGTTAAGGTATGAAATTTGTTCCGGGCAGTGATGCTGAAATTGACAGGCGAGTGCCGAGCGGAGATTTTGAGAGCTGGATTGCACCGCCCGGCGTGGTGACAACACTGGATGCTAACTCTTTTCTAAACGCATGTTACTTAGTCTCACACATGACGTAATATTAATAATTAATCTGTGTTTCAATGTGGCATATCACCTTGCCTCAGCGTGGGATATGGTCTTCTTCCTCAAGCTAAAATGATCGAAGTTCTATTCATATACTGTAACATGGCGTCATAATGGAACACAGAACTGTCAGAACGAACTAGGCCTCCTGTTATAATACGCACAGCAACATAGCACTACTGTTAGCCATAGATCAGATCATTGGGTCTGTCCACTGTGAATCCACGATTTTAAGAAAGATTCCTTCCAAAATTGACTGTGGCATTCCCCATAGCACTGGAACCTCCTACGGACTACAGTAGTCTGAGTAGGCAATACTACGTGTTTTATTCAGCCTTCCTCAACTTAGTCATCGCAAACCAGTGGAATTTATCGTTCAGTCCTGCAGAGCTTGACTGATCACACAGCGGATACGTGGTGGAATTAAAGTCTCCTGGATTGGGCTGTATTACCATCTCTCGACAGAAGAAAGAGAAGACTTACACCACAGTAAAGTTAGGCCTAGGCTAGTCATAAGCACCATACTGTGTGACTATGCATCATGCTATTGTTATGTTAGGGAACTGACAGTAACACTGTAACAGGCCTGGCTTACATTGCTTACAGTAGTTACTAACATACTTAAGCCTTGGCCCTAACTGTAGCCGAACAGTAGAGACACCACCTGCATTAGTGCACGATGTTTAGTCCGTAACTGATAGGCCCTTGACGTTTAAAACCACCATTTTAGGTACTTCAGGTAATGTAATTGCTTACCACAATCATTAGTGGGCAGTCCGGTCTTCTAAATATTGCGTCTACTCTACGACGTTCGTCGAGTCTCGGATCATGGAACCTAGGCTACACTGCCTCGTTGTATCCGTAAGTCAAATCGTAGTACTTTATACTGTAGTACATATTAATGCAACAGAATAGGTCTATACGTACAGTATGTACAATGTACGTAGTCACACAGTGCACCATCCAGTGCACAGCGTATGGCGATGATTAATGGTGTGACAATGGATAGTGTCTGTGTATTCCACGGTTATTACTCACCGTGATAGTTGTCCATAGGACGAATTATGTCGAGTGGAAATATGTCCTACCCACCAGGGTGTGACAGGAGATAGTGTCGGAGAGCTAGGACCAATATTCACGGAGAATGTGTCCGTAGAACGTTTCACGTCGGATGGAATTGTGTGCGGTGGACAGTAATTTCCTGTCCGGTCGGATATTCAAAAATAGGAAAATTTGGGCTCGAATTTAGAATCCGTGACCACTGTTACATTTTCGGGTGCTGTGATCTCCTTCGAAGCACGAGGATGACTCCGGTTGAAGTTTTGAGGTCCAAGTGTTACCACGTTACACGGTTCCATCTTGAAAGTTAAGTCTAACGTTGATTGTTAATTAAGCTCGTATTAGCATCTTTAAACTTGCAGCCTACATTGTAATCCAAATCTGTCTAAACCTAAAGTTCGAACGAGTAATTACATTCTTATGAAAACTTAATAACATCACTCCCGTTCCATCTGTCGTCTACTTGGGTGCACATTTATTAGCATTCTTTTCTGTCGCCATTCCGTGACACTATGTCTGTAGGGGGTCAATCGACATGTCGCCTTAATTACCGACTCATGGGCAGTAGAAGTGGGTGACAAGTATCAAGTGGTGCGTACCCCAGCCCAGAGATCTGCTCAAGCAGTTTTTCCTCGTGGTTCAAGCTCTGAAGTCTATCGATATATCTTTAGGTTGTATTTGTTTAATATATAAGTAAATGGGCAGACGTATTTTGAATTTTCTCAGACCATACAAAAATTTAAGTCCTGGATCATTACCTGCGAAAAAAACATCTGCAGGATTCCTGCAGGAAAATGCAAGATTTTGGGTGCAGCAGTCCTACAGTTTTTTTTTTTTAGGAATCCTGCATGACTTTTGAAGGATTAGACAGGAAATATGTAGGATACTTGAAAGATTATTGAAGGATTCAAGTAAGATGATGAAGGGACACATCAGGTATTTTGAAGGATGTGGCAGGAATCTTACAAGGGTCTTGCAGCCTCTTTTAAATCCAGAAGAAGGAAATACACATGATTGTTGAAGGAATCTTGCAAATTTCCTGCAAAAATTGTGAAAGACTTCCGAAGAGAATTGAGGATTTCCACAGGACTTTTAAAGGGTTTTAAAGAGTAACATATGATTTTTAAAGAAATTTGAAGGAAGTAGACAAGACCATTAACTGCATATTATCCTGCAGGATGTTTAGAGGAATTATGCAAGAATGTGAATGATTTTGAAAGGAACTTTAAAGCGAAGTAAGGGAGTGAGTAACCCAAGATTCCCAAAGGAATATGAAGGAATTGCACAAGACTTCTAAAGGAACTTTAAAGGAATGTATAGGAAAAACACAGGATTCGTAAAGGAATATAAAGGAATCTCACGAGATTTTTAAAGGAATATTGAGATTAGAGATTGACGTCTTTATTTAGACTGTCATTAACATTTTCCTGATTGTTTTATGGGTGAACTTTATGGGTGACGGTGAAACTTTGGGTATCCAAGATCCCTTTCTATGTGCAGATTCAGGTCACGTGCCTTTACCACAGTTGTGCCGTATTTTTTTTTATATTTTTAGAAACAGAGGGAAAAAAATGTTTCTTGTCAGAAATATGGCAACTAGGGTAAGTTCTCCATACTCCCATTGGCCCCGCTGTTGATGTAACCAGCCCCGATTAACCCCCCCCCCCCCCTCCCCCACCTACGAGCATGGCCTATGCCATGTCTATGCTTGCCATATGTGGATTGTAAGCACGAACCATGTAAGCACGATAGTGCACGTCAATAAATGTATTGCAAAAAATAAAATTGGGATAGGCAGTTGAACATTTTCTAATGTAGCAAAGCGATTTTTTTTTTACTTTTTTTTTCACACAGACCATGGTGTTCAGCCTAGGCAGTGTCTAAAGCCACTATAAAGGAATTCCAACAGTTTCAGTGCTATTCTGACCCAAATCTTGCCCCCTTCACTCTTCCAAATCCTCTTAAATGAAATGTTGTGTTGAAAATGAGCTTATTTTTTTTTTTTCTGCGATATGGTATTTTGTCAAAACTTTTCTCATACGTGCTCCAAGGGATGGTAAGGCACGAAGTACATTGTGTCAAAATAATCTTTTCAATAACCAAGGAAGCTTTTTCCATTTCTAAACTCCTGAGTGTGTGGTCTCGCTTTGGGTTGGTGGTCGGCCCTGTGCGGGCCCCTACCGATATTGTGACCTCCCCCGTAAAAAACTTATTTACTTGAAAAAGGTGTTTAGCTAAATTTATCTGTAGGGGTGGGATGAAGGGTGAAAGTAAGCAGAAAAAATGGTCTCGAGAGTGCCATTTCCGGTGATATGCTGGGAAGTGTTTACGGCTAAGCAATTTCTTTCACGTCGCACCAAATAATGATGACATTCCTATCCAATGAGCACCAAACGGTTTCCCTACAGTATAAGGCAAAACCACTGTGCTGCAAAGTCGTGGACACAGTCTTGATATGCCCTGTCATAGACCTATGGCAACACGTGTTATCAAATCATTAGTTCATGGCGGAACCCCTAGTGCTTTAGTGAATTCTGTTTTGTTGAAAGTGAGCCTGTGAAGAGCCATTTTGTGCAATTTTGGCATGTATTTTTGTTAGAAATTTCCCTGTGCGCTATTTGCCAACTGATGGCGACGTTTCGCTTAGCTTCAGAGTTATTTTCCTATACTGAGCTTTGCCCCTTTAAATTTATATCCTACTTGAGTGAAATACGTTATGCTGAAAAGGTGCCTACGAATTACCATTTCCTGCAGACTTGCAAGCCTTTTTCCCTGAGATATGTCAAAGGTAGATCACTTCCAGTCAGTCCATACAGCCGTATGTATTGAATCATTGCACGAATAAAATAATTCAAATGAACAGAACCTGGATGTTCTATGATTAAGAAAACTGATCTCCAGGAAAAAAGGGTAGACCTACATTTTCTTCAATTTAAGAATGCGCCAGAATCACAGAGCCATCATATGCCTCATTCCATGGGTCAGTCATTTATGGTTGCCTATACCCCCCTGCCCCCACTGTTAAATAATCTTGGAACAAATGTTCATAATTTCAAACTTTAAATTTCTTAATTCCAAAGCAAATATTCTGTCCCCCTAGCTCATGCACCATCTGTATGCATTGACGTCCATATTACTTAAATCTGCAAACACGGGTACAGGAGACAGCTCGACTGGAATTAGAATCGTGAAAATGTGCGCTGAGCAGACAGTTTCCTTGCAACGTACTTGACTAAGCAATTGACTTTGGGATAATTTAGAACTTATAATACGGGTGTCTTGTGTCATCGAATTTGACCACAGAGGCTTAGGATATACCTTTTAAAAGTACAGTAACTCTTTTAGTGAGGGTGTATTTTGCGTGTTTTTCTCAATGAGTGATATCAAGATGAGTGCAACGATCTTTCTGTGAAAATCTCTCTTCGAAATAGCAACAAAAAATCTCTATTTTCAGCAGGAACTATCAGCTGTACATTATACGGGATCTTATTTACCATGTTAAGACTAGATTGTGGACAGTTTTAGTCTGCATGAGGTCCAATTTGCTGAAATTTCGCTGGAAACTTTGGGGAAAACAAAGTCTTCTTACAGCTCGTATCCTATCATGTGTACGCTTGCCTTACTACTCCGGTTGTACTGGTTCTTGTAACTTGGAATTCTTAATCTCTTTGGAACCCTTGCAGGCCATATAAACCTGTATGTGCAGCTGTGAAGGCAACTATTACATTGCCTTGTAAGTAACAATGGGTCGGAAAGGAAACAAAGACGATGGTGCGGAGGATAGACATAACGATCAAGCTGAACTGAAAGAAATAAAGGACGCCCTCAATTACTTTCTTTGGAAATCGCTGAAGTGTCCAAAAATCAGAAGCAACTACACATGATGATGTCAACTATCCAGGCCTTACAATCTGCAAATAAAGAAAAAGACGAGAAAATAAGGGCCTTGGAAGAAAGAGTAAATGACCTTGAACATTATACTAGGAAAGATGACGTCATCATTACTGGTCTTCAGATTCAACATAAATCATATGCGATGGCTGCAAGCAACACCGATGCTTCCAAGGGAGAAAGAGCTCCCCCTGAAGAACTTGATGTGCTACAAACCAGAGTTCTTAACTTCTTGGATAATCAGGGGATTGCTGTTAATAGTTCAGATGTATCCGCTTGCCATACTCTCGGTAAAGGAAGAAATGATGGGAAACCTGTAATTCTGATGAGACTCGTTAACATGAAAACCAAACAATACATGTTACAAAATGCCAAAAAGCTACGTGGTACCGGAGTATATATAAATGAACATCTCACTCGCCAAAATGCAACCATTGCTAAATCAGTCAGAATGTTGAAAAAGCGTAACAGAATTCAAAATACATGGACTAGAAATTGCAAGATTTACATAAAAACCTTAGGTGCACCCGATGTCGCAAGTGTATTATGTATTCGCGATGAAAATGACCTGAGAAGATTTGCCGAAGAAGGATAATTACTCTTGTTTCCCTGGTGACTACTAATGAATTTGACTTTTATACCCGTTATGGAAAATAGTATTATATGTTATATTTGTTTATCTGAAGTCACGGATAATTGTATTAATGTTTTTCTTGTGGTGTACAAGCTCATATCCATTGTGTTGCAGACAATAGACATAATTTGTTTCAAAATTTGGATGAGTGGTTCTGTGATGGTTGCCTGTAATATTTCCCGGGCTCAGGATATAGGTGATGAGCAAGAAAGCAGCTGGACAAGTAACACTTTTGAACCAACGGAAAATTACCTTGGTTCTGAGGGTATGAATTCGGACTTAAATCTCTTTAAATACACTGATTATTCACATTTCGATTTCGAAGATGGGATAGATCCCGATAATAATTTCTACCATCACGTTCTTTGTGACTGTAAGTTTTATACTAGTGAACAACTTCAACACAAAATTACTGAAAAACCTGGATTTTCAATAATACATTTCAATAGTAGGAGTTTGGTTTCAAATATTGATAAAGTGGAATATTGCCTAGATGAACTGGGATGACCATTTGATGTTATTGCAATATCTGAGTCATGGTTTAAGGATAGTATTGATTTAACTGTGCCAATTAATGCATACCAAAGCTGTCACATTTCTAGGCAACACAAACGAGAGGGTGGGGTGGCCATTTATGTTAAAAACCATCTGCAATTCAAAAAGATTGATTCGTTATCTTCTGCCATCGATAATATATTGGAGATTGTCACAATTGAAATTATCCTGAGTGACAAGAAAAATGTGATTGTAAGTTGCATATATAAGGCACCTTCAGCTAAGCATGATGACTTTAATAGAGAGATGGAAATATTGCTAAACAAATTCAATTTCTGCAAAAAAGAGGTGTTTGTATGAGGAGATTTCAATATTGATCTTTTGAAATATAATGAACACAAGGGAACCCAAGAGTTTCTAGATATAATGTTTAACAAAGGTTTGCATCCCATCATTTCTAAGCTTAGTAGAATTACACGTTTCAGTAGGCACTTTAATTGACAACATTTTTACAAAAACTGGAATATTATGGTATCAGGGGAATTGTGAACAGATGGATTTCCAGTTATCTTTCTAACAGGCAGCAGTTTGTACAAATCAATGATTGCTCTTCAAATATCTCAAGTATTAAGTACGGTGTACCTCAAGGATCTATCTTAGGGCCTAAACTATTTATTCTATACATTAATGACATTTGCAATGTGTCGGATATAGTTAAATGTATCATTTTTGCGGAATATACTCTGCTATGGAAATGATATTCAGCAATTAAGTTCACGATTATGTGAGGTTTTAGATGAGTGGAGAGTATGGTTTTTGGTAAATAAATTATCACTTAATGTTGACAAAACCAACTTTATGGTATTTTCTAATCGAAAGTGTGATAAGTACATTACCGTTTATATTGGTAATTCCGTTATAGAAAGGGTATACACTACAAAATTTCATGGGGTGGTTATTGACTGTGATTTAAATTGGAAGGAGCAAATCAAACGGGTTAATTCTAAAGTGAGTAAAATCTTGCGATTATGTATAATTTAAGAGAATTCTTGGCCGCCAGTTCAATGAACATTCTTTACAACTCTTTGGTTTTTCCTTACATTAACTATTGTTTAGAAGTATGGGGAAATACGTACAAAAGTAATATTCACTCCGTCTTTGTAATGCAGAAGAAAGCTATCAGAGTGGTTTATAAAGCTAAGTTTAATGACCACATAAATGAACTTTTTATTAACATGAATACTTTAAAGCTAGAAGATCTTGTGAAATTTAAGACAGCCCTATTACTGTTCAAAGCTAAAAATGAAACGTTACCTCCAAACATTTAAAGGCTATTTATTAAAAAAGAGAGTAAATCATATACACGACGTAAAGAAGATTTTTATCAAATTTCTGTCGGTACAACCTTGAAAGCTATGAGTGTTTCTGTTTGTGGTGTAAAATTATGGAATAATCTTAATACTGACCTTAGGAACTCAAAAAGTGAACGTATATTTAAACTAAAGTTAAAATTAGAATTCATAGATAAGTATAGACAACTGTTTTGATTTTACGATCAGTAACACTACAACATTTATTAGAGTTAATTTGATGGAGATAAGTTGCTCTGGAAATTGAACATTTTTATAACTGCCAGGGGAGAGATTCGTATAAGTTTTTCTTAACTTCTCTCTCCTTTTCCTTCTCGTATTTCTGTTTTGTATGATTGTTAATTGTTTCTTTTATTTTGACTTTTTATGTAGATTTTGTAACCTCATGTTTTGCATCTTTGATATGGAAATAAACTTAACAAACAAACAAATAATAACTGTCTGGCGATCACTGGTGCAAGATGGTAAGGCAAGAAAAGGTCGGCAAGTGAATTTGAATGAGCTCTCCTAATTCGTTGTCTTCATTAATGAGTTAATGACAAAGCAGGGTAATGACGATAGACACATATTTACAAAGTGAAAAATTTTTATTTTCTATATTCTACTTTGAGTACAAGATAGCAATATCTGGACCAATAACGTTCACTAAGGAAAAGATCAAAGTAATGTTTAAGTGGATAGCTGGGCGGCAGGGCTGCATTAGGGTCGGTGCATCGTCTAAAAACCGAAGTGACACAAGGCACACTTTGACGGTTTATGAACACTCACAACAACAAAAATGGCACCCAAGGATGGCTCGAAGCATTTAGCTATATTTGTTTACTTTCACCTTAAATAAAATTACTGGATAAAAGGTCATTCTTTCGTAAACATTCTAAATGGTAAAATTTTCATTGAACGTTAATTTCATGCTTTCTCCTTCTAAATTTGTAATTCCTTATTATGGTACATATTATTAAGAACCAATTAACAGAGAGAACAACATTAGAAACAAAATATATTGCAAGGTTGAAAACCAAATGGAAAGTGTTATTTTAAACAGCAGTATGCTGAAAGATTCGTACATTGCCTTCCAAAGATGACACCGTCAATATTAGGGTCATTTCAATGTGTTCAAATTCTTGTGTGTTACAAAATATTTTGTAAGTGAAAACAAACAGAAACAAAACATGATGGCAGTGTTAAGAAGTGCTGTATAGAAACATGCTACATTTCATCCATTTGTCAATGAAATACAATGTGAATTCGATTTAATGACAACATTTTCTCTCCCTCTCCTCTTTACATCTATCGTCTCCTTCTTTCGGCCTCCGTATTTTGCTTTGCAGTCAGTGATCATTTCAATCAGTCATAAACAAAGGATGATTTTAATATTTCATCTGTTTTCCATGTGCAGTCTCCAGATGAATGAACTGTCGTAGCCGACCTAAGGTAGACATTTGACGGTCTTGATAGCGTTCATGTAGCTTTTTCCCAGATAGGCTTCATACTTGCGCTTTCCAACTTGAAGACCTGTTATGTTAATTGCCGAATCCTTGAAAAGCAAATCTTGGCTTAGTTGTCCATCGTCGTCTATGTAATGAGAATCAGAAGAATCAAACATCTTGAACCCCTTCCTTTTGTCATCCTTGAATTTTTCCTGGAGGGAAGAAAAGTAAAACACGTCACTTTATTTTCGACGTTTCCTTCTCTTTCTCAAAATTTTAAACATGTTTTAGAAAAAAAAAAAAAACTACTACAGTGTGAAAATAAAGCACAAGAAATGTAATAGTTTATGCTATGAACTAGATCTCCGACGTTACAATAATTTGGTGACAATGTGTGTAACATAGTAGGTGAAAAAAGGTATGTTCAGTACTATACAAAGGATCATATAGGTTCATATCGGTATATATAAAAAAAATACAAAGGATAATATAAGTTGATAAGTTGACATAAGTAACCTGACAGTAAATCAATTCATTCAATACTGGTGAGTATAGCAGCTTGCATCTGTACACTGGTGAACTGAAACTTTCGTGGTGGGGGTTAGCAGTTTAAAGCGAGAATTACTGAATCATCCTTCAGCAAGGATGCCCAAGGGTGTTCATGGCTCAAAAAAAGGACAATATCTACTAGCTGTCTGATTTCCTCGAATGGATTCACTCGCCCCATATTATGGAACGGAAAAGGGCGAATTGATTTTATGATAACGTATATGTTTTTCGCGACGTCGTAGCTTGCGGTGATGATGACCTACTTTGATCTGATAAAGACGTACTTTGAATTGATGACCACCTACTCTGATGTTGCAAAATGATTTTTGAAGTCACAATAAATTATAACTCATCAGTTGATCATTTGACAAAATTCTGCATGTTTGCGGAATTCAAAAAAGTCAGCAAATCACCGATGTGTAAATAATTGTTGAGATCGTAATAAATTGCATTTCATCAATTGAACGTTTAGCGAAATGTTGCATTTTTTCAAAGTTCTAACTGTACATTTTGTTGCGATCACAATTTTGCATGAAATGGTTTCTTGCACATTTGTCAACGGAATATTGACCTATTCAATGGACATAAATACAATTTCCAACGGATTGTCATTCAGGATTTTACTCTGCCACTGTTGAATGAAACCAGCTTTCTTAATTCCTGTATAGTCAGTTTTGAAAATGTGCAGAGGACCGGACCATTGTTCCATTTTAAGCCTGCGCCATTTTGCTAATGAATTTTTGGTGAATCTTGTGGACCGTCCGTAGCAACTGATAGAATGATCTGGTGTCATCGTGTATTCTGTCTTCACAGGACTCATTGGATGTCTCACACCTTTTAATTCTTTTGAGGCAGTCGCTCATCACCCCACGCCACATTTTTGGTTAGGGGGAAGCGAAATTTGCAATTCGCTCTGCTCCTTGATTGACAGTAAATTCGAAAGATGCACAGATCTCCATATTACACAACATCCACAGGGGGCCCATTTTTTATTTATCTTTTTATTTTTTGGATTGTATATTTCCAGGAATTTTAGACAGGCTGTGGGAGGGATTAGATCTAAGTGGTTGAGAGAATAGAAACTCTATAGGACGATGAGCCTCTTTCTTTATAATTACCGTCAATGGATGAGGGGAATTGAAAGACCTTTGACACTTAAGTCAATGTTATTACAACTACTTTACGAGTACCCTATTAACGACTGATTTTGTGTTGATCACAATGGATCTGCAAATTTTATGAAACATGATTCCAATTACCACCAGAGAGTCCATCAATTACGGTATGATAAGAAAAACGTTTATATTCTGTTGATATAATCCAGTATCCAGAATTACTGTACTGTAACTCACCACTCCTTTTCGAAGCAATTGAATGATCTCTGTTTGATCTCTACCTGTCTTGTCCCCTGATGTCATAACAGCGTGAGAGGGAACTTTACCGAGATTGCATTTTCTGTATTTCCATGGTAACATCTTGGAACCATCGGGACAAAGAAGTCGAAAGTTTCTTTGCTTAAGACGCTGGTTCCATTCTTCTCTTCCTTGAGGCATGGTATTATCTCTCACTGTTGTGTGTTTCACGAATGCTACCTCTCCGACACCTTCGGCGAGACACCTGCGTTTGTTAAAAAGTTAGTAGAATAGTTACAGTTTTACAGTGCATCATCAGTGCACCAGTAATTTACATAATCCAGTTCTTAATATTATAAAGTGTTACATTACATGACATTGGGAAAAACTAAACTTCCATCTTGACAAGGGCACTTTTACTTCAAGAAGCAATATTCTGAGTGAGGAAGATGTTGCATTGGATGTGTATGAACTTTGAACAAATATAGTCTTTAATTATCTCATCCCAATACATGTAATGTACGGGATGAGATATTGTAGTGGCTTTGGGACGCTTAGAATGTATTATGACTTTCTCAGTTGCCATAGGAACAGTTGCCATGGTAATATTATGAACCGTTGATACATGAGACATAGGGGGTCTTACGCGGTATGGTACTTAGGGTGACCTGGAAACCCCTATTAGGGTAGGGGCCAAAGTGTGTGAAGATGTGTCTGTGTGTATGTGTATGCGCGAAAGAAAATTTCAAATTCAAAAGTTTGCGTCGGCAATTACTCCCAGCCGATAAGGGTCAAAGTTGATAGATAGATGACCCATGGTCTGAAGTTGTTTCTCCCGTCAAAAACGTAAGATCAGAAGTCAATGGTAAGCGACCAAAGGTCAAATTAGTGAAATCCTTACGTTTGCTGTGTTTCTTAATCCAAACAGGCATTTACGTTGGACCTTCAAATATATGACCGGTATATAAGATTTTATCTAAAAATCATGTTTGTATAGGGTAAAGGTCAAGTTCAGGGTCAAAGGTCAATTTTGACAACGAAAAGTTTGCGTTCGCAACTACTCCTAGCTGAGAGGTCGAAGGTCAGCGGTAGAAGGTCAAATGAGTGAAATTTTTGCTGTATTTCTTCATCCAACATTGTTATTTTCAAGGTTCCTTTAAATATTTGACCGGTAAACAAGATGTTATCTAAAAATCATGTATGTGTTTTGAGGTGAAAGGTCAAATTCAGGGATCTAAGGTCAAATTTGACACCGAAAAGTTTGCTGCCGCAACTCTTCCTGGACGACAACGCCGATGATGGTCAAAGTTGGTAGCTAGGTGGCCCTTGGTCTGAAGTTGGTCTCCCGTAAGTATACTACGCCAATATTTAGTAGGAGTTTATCTTACATCGTCAAAGTGAGTGTATTACAATAATAGCTGTTAGAGAAGTTAGTAAATAATACCAGATTAGAATAATCAGATTTATATATATATATCCGGCCCTCTTGTCCGTTTGATTGTTGATATTCTACGTAGTTTCAACAAACCTGAACGCTCCTGAATAACCGTAGTAAGTTTCATAGTTGTTCCTAGCACAAAAGTTGTCGCCCTTGCCCCTGCAGAGGCTACAAAGTGAGTCTGGGTTATCTCCATACACATCGTACTTTCGGCTCTTCGCCCCAGGTGCACAGCTATTGCTGAAGAAATTACCTGAGAAGCGAGAACATTATGCAGGACATATGAAGACCTTAATATTTCACAAAGTGTAGAGACAAGTCTTTCCTTTTTTCATCATGTTTTTCACTCTGTTTTTCCCTAGTCCCCTCCTTTGTTTTAGAGTTGTGTCATGGGTCGGTCTAGTTACATTGTGGCTTCTTTCACCTGTCATAGTCGTCACAAAACGGCTGATAAACTTTGACAGAACTACAACTGCCTTAGATTCAAGCATGTCTAATTCACCTTGAAAGTCTGAAACCCAGTTACAAGATCGCATATGTTAGTCCATGGACATCGTCTTATAAAGGTATGACATTGTTTACTAACTGTTTCCAGCCTAGAGCTTGAAGGGCAGTGTACATGTGCGTAATGTTCATTTGCCATATAAACAACTTCTCAGAACTTAAGTGTCCTAAACTGTTGACTTTTACGAATATCCCAGAAATGAAGTAATTAAGGACGAAAATTTGTTGCATTGAACAGTGGTTAGAATAGTTCATAGTTCAGAAGTGTTCATATGGTAATGCTGGGTACTTTTTTAATTTATTGTCTTTGCTGAAGTCCTCTGTTTACAGTATGGCAGAAACTGTACGCCTTTTTATTTCTTACAAGTGCTCAATTTAGTGCCTTAGCATTGAAGAAGATCTATGTGAAGTGACCCTTGTAGCCCTCATCAGGAGATTGCATATCTATGGTGGGAACCAGGCAATCCGTTCGTTCTCATTGACGGCGGTGTACTTTGTCCCTTGCTTCAAAGGCCCTGGGATGAAAGGCCGGATGCACGCTTGCGTTTGGGACAAAGGAAACATGCTGGCTAGCACAAGCAACGGTGGTGAGAGGACATAAAAAAAAAACGTTTTTCCTAGACTTCTCGACTTCCGAGGCCAGGAATCAAAGCTCAGATGCGCGCTTGACTTTGAGACAAAGGGAACGAGCCGATGTTTACTGGCATCTGCTGCTAGGGGACATAAATACTGCTGATTTTCCCAAGCTTGTCGAGGAGATCTGCTGCCAGGGTATCGCCACGTTATCAAGGGAAGCTGGACATCGATGGTATATAAAGACTGAGCGCGTTCATGAAAATGGAGTCGGACGGAGGAAGAAGACCCGGACGGTGGAACCAAAAGAAGGAGGAAGGCAGAGGAAGAGAAGGCAGACGAAACAGGAAGAGAAACTACTGGTGTGTGTACTCAGAGGTACGGGATAGCTGTTGGTTCAACGTTACCGCCTTCAGTCTATTGATTGGAGTTTTTTTGACTGGATTCGTCGGGGGACCGTCGTTCATCGTAAGTGGGTACAGTCCATGGATAGGACCAGCCGTGAGACATTGATCACTTACCGTTAGCGGGTACAGTTTATCTAGTGGACTTTCGGTCAGCCGTTTGTTCAACGTTGGCGGTGCAGTTCATTCATAGGACCTGCCATGAGACATTTGGTTATCGTTAGCATCAACAGTTTATCCATAGGAATTGCTGTCACACATTTGTAAATCGTTGCATGAACCACTGCTTTCACCTTCTTTACGTTATGTTTTATACATTGTTTTTATATGTCTATTTGTACTTTCATGTTTGGTTTATGTGTAAGGGGAGCTGCTCGTAAAAGCTTTCTACTTTTCCAGCCCTCCTCCACTCCCTTGTCTTGTAAATTGTTAACGTTGTATCTTTTATTGTGGAAATAAATTGAACTTGAATGTGAGCCATTTGTTTATCGCTAGCGGGCACAGTTTACCTGTAGGATTTTAAGTGACCCGCCTGTATGTCGTTAGCGGGCACAATTTATTCATAGGACTTGCCGTTGGACACTTGTTTATCGTTAGTGGACATAGTTTATCAGTTTAAGTTGCAGGGTGGCGGTTTGTGTACAGTTAGTGGGTACAGTTTATCGATAGGAAGTGCCGGAGGCGCTTGTGTATTGTTGGCGGGCACAATTTATTCTTACGACTTGTGGTCAGGGGGATACAGAGAATCTTACACAAGATTAGTGTTGGCGGTACAATGTATTAATAGGACAAAGCGAAGACGACAGCGCACGTGGAGGAGAACTGCTTGTGGAAGAGAGAGGGGTTGCTGTCTCGGACCTTGTACAGCGGGGTTTTCTATTGACGCCACCGCCTGTGGAGGAGAGGGACCGTCTGACTGCGTCGTGTGCATTATATCGTTGCATGTGTTATATGGATGATTACAGTTTTACTAATTCTAATTGGGCTGTACATTGATTAATTACAATCACCACGAGAGAGCGCACCAATTTTAATACAGAGAAACGTACACACCGTCTTTGCGCACTCCACACACCCCTTAACTTCTCCCCTTGCCCGGTCTATCCCCATAGCAACCGACGTCGGAAGTGGCGTTTCAATAGTTTTTGAACATTTTTGGGAAGATGATTCACGCATGATGAGAACACCGTCATACAATGTCAAGGGTTGTTCAACTTTGTTGAGTAACCCGTCAGCAACGCATGCTACATTCGCTCATAAACATTACATGTTTCGAACAAACTCATGATCAGTTTAGACGGGGCCTAAAGACAGGGGAAGAATGCCGGATGTGGATAAGAATGAGGAAAAGAATTCCGTTGGAGTCCTAGAGAGTGGGTGGCGATCTTGTTGGCTGTCATTTTCCATCCTTTACAACGGTATTTCGCAGAATTCTAAGATTACCTTCATTTTGTATTCGACAGAATGTTTAATCACCTCTTGAGAGCATTGCTTGTTAGTTTAGTAGGAACCTCTGAGAAGATATTTGCTTACAGTAGCTGGTATTGCAGCTCGTATCTTACCTATTTCTGCAGTGACGCTACATACATCTCCTTGTTTTGATGCGTTGATGTATTTATTCTTCGCCAGGAATCCTGCCGGCATAATCCAGCCTGACGTTTTCATGATACCGGTGTGGCACGAACGTCTTCCCTAATTTGGGGAAAAATAACATAAGCGACGCAGTGAGGCCAAACAAGCTGAGAATGACTTCTGTGATCGTGCACTGAAGGAGAGAGTCCTAGAATTTCCTTTAAAAAATTTTTAACATAAAAGATGCACGATCTTCTCCTGAATAAAAGAATACAGTCACAACCACTACCCCATGTTTTCTAACCAAGAGAGGCTAAATATCCAGACAAGTTCCTAGCTTGATATCCCATATATCCAAATATTCAACAGGAGGCCAAAGACACTTTGGTTCCTTGAGCAAAGTTGCTTTACCTTTAAACCCAGCCTCAGATAAGGAGGTCTGAAACTGCATTCACAGCATAATGCGTAAAATTTTATATCCATGGGCAGCGCACTGAAAGTATACACCTCAATGTAACATCACTTTAATATCACTCTGAATCAGTTATGAAGTACCTGGAGCTAGTTTTGTCACCTTAGGTGATAACTGTAACTTTGGTGTTGAATTGTCTAGTGAGGGATTTCTTTGTCGATTTCTTCTCTGAGTAACTGATACAATAAGTTCCTAAATTCAGCAGACACCAAACTGAGAGTCAAATAAAAATCTCTCTTAAAAGGGATTACATGTGCAGGCAAAAGGTGAAAAGATTGAAGTTTCATGTCCAACAGTTTGGTTAGTCGTTCATACCCTACAATTTGGAAAAAAAAAGTAACGGTAGTGTTTCACAATAGCCATTCTGCTCTATGTGGTCACATTCTTATAGCATAATCTCAGATTCGCAATTACCATCAAGGAACGGTGACTTGAGTAGGTTGTTCTTGATACACCAGTGAGACCTGCAGTGTTGCAAAGTCATAATGTAAGTTCTTGTGGTAAGAAACATTAATTACCAAGTATATTTTCTAGTTGTTACTATTGCTATGTCAGTTCTGTTGGTTTTAAAGCAGTCACTGTCACCTTCATTCGATGCACTTCGGTGACACACAAATCCTGTCTATGGGCCCTTACGCAACACTGATGTGGAACGAACAAAAACATTTCTCGTCACTCTGATGACGACACCATCGTGCAACAAAGATATACAACCTTCTGGAGTGTAACATCTAGATCAGCATGTTTTTGTTAGATGTGTCTCACATTACCTAAAATGCACATGCAAGCAAACATTCCTCCTTTTGAGATGTAACCTTCAAGAAATTAACACTAACCTCTCTAAACTCTTAATGGAAAACAACTTGCCAAGTTGGTAAGGAAATTGTTTTGCACCTATAGAAGATACATCTTGGCCGGGGAGGGGCGGGGTGCGTGGGTCCTGGGATCAGTACTGTGTACGGGCATTTCCTCTTGTAACTTTGCTGAACAAGGGATGATAGGTGCGATCGAAATTACCGTTGGTCTGCATGACAGTATCCACCCCCTCCCCCTGATAAATTCCTGTCAGCAAAATAGCCTTTCAAACATTTAACTGTAATATACATAACACCCAACGTTTCAACCCCCTTGTCATTAGTTATGTTAGAAAAGCATGTTTCAACGAAAACTGTACGCATGGAAATTTAATTCATGCATTCTACTATTGAATTGATTCTAACTCTCATGAAAATCCACTGACTAATACTATGTCTTTCAATTCTTATTTTAAGTACTGTATTGCAAATCTTTCATGTCATACTAATGGCTAACTGTACCCTCTTCTCTGTGATTTATTAGCAACAGGCATCAGACATTGTAAACTCACTGTAAACTTTTAAAAAGCAAAGATCGAACCATATACTCCTTTTCAAATATTGCTGCAAATATTGTGAAATCGGTTGACAAATTTTATTGCTCTATTGAATATTTGATAAATTTTCCATGAACAATCGAAGCAACGTCTTAAAGAATCACACCCGCATTTGATTATTTTATCAGTAGCGAAAATAAAAAAAACATAAGTTACATTTCTCCAGTAAAATATGAGTAAGCTGAGTGCAATTAATACAAATACTTGTCTTTTTTATAAACAAGTAGTAAAATCAACTACAAAAGACCTGGAATGCTATTTTCATGGTCGTCCCCGTTGTTTCCATTGAAGAACAAACATTCTTTCTGCATCCTCAAAACTGATGAAATGTTTGATATCTCTCATGTGTCTTGTTTAACTTGAGTAAAAGTATTATTCATACAACAAATGCATATCACAAGGCATACTCCCGTTTAGTTTCCTTGTTAACCACTAGAATGTTGAGGATGCATTCACAAGGCAGCTTTCTTCAATTGAAATGCATTGAGTCACATTTATAAGAGGATAGGATGATGTGTGACAGTCTAGTTACAGCTTTATGTGAACAAATGATGACAGATATCATCTAGTCCATATTTTTTTTTATCCTTTTATCATACACACAGTGACTGATCACAAACTCTCGGTTTTATTTTGAGAAATGCCTGTGACACTGGTGCATCGTCGCTAATTAACATGTTATCTTCCAAGTTCATCACAAGGAGTTCTCTCTGGTCACCTGTTGTTCTGATGGAGGAAAAGGAAAAAGAGAACTTAGCTGCTGAGAGTACATGCAATGTAATTGGTTCACACATTACCTGTTGCGACAATCCTCAAATATCAGGATGTGACAGATGGCACAGTGTAATGACATGTATTAAATTGCATGTATGCACATAAAAATCTCAAAATAACTAACAGTTGGTACTGTAATGAGTCTACTCTTGAATTATTCTTCAACGTTAGCTTATAAGCTACAAGTATACCTGTCAACTCAAATCTGTATTCATTTCTCAGTCAAAGAAAATTAATAACTAAACAGCAGTAAATTCAAAATTAACATAAATTGGATTCTATTTTAGGAATTATACTGACCATATGTTTTGTGTCATTTGTTCTTATTATAATAAGTGAGTGGCAATATATTTACTACTTTACTCCAGCCATGCAATGCATGGTAACATCATTACTAAAACAGCAAGTTGATACCATTTATCTTTTATCAAATTATGCAAGTCGTTTACAGAAAAAAGATTCATTTTCAACCTTAGTCCTGGAACACATAACTGTTTTGTCTGAAGTAACTAATTCCCCTAGTGATATGTTTTATATTTTATTAATTTTATATGGTACAAGTCATGTACAATATCGTACATGTCCTTTTACTGGTTAACAAATATGTAAGTCCTCCAAACTGGCAAAAATAAAGGTTCTCAGAAAATTGAGAAGAGTAATCACCCAAAGTCCGGTCCAACGACTGTAAAGCATTAATCAGCGAATGACTAAAACTGATGATGTAATGAATGATGATAAAGTTAACTTAATACGAACTTAGCACAAACACTTGAGGTATACTAAGAGTGACATAACTTTCATGATTTAATGTCAACTTTCAATAGTCATGATTTCAATGATGCCAAATATAACACAACATAGAAAACTCCAGAAAACTGAAACCATCTTAATCATAATGAATGATGAAATGGTTAACGTAATATGAACTTCGCACAAACACTCGAGATAAACTATGAAATAACTAAGAGTGACATAACTTACATGATTTAATGTCAACTTTCAATAGTCATGGTTTCAATGAAGTAAAATAAAATGCAACATGGAAAACTCCAGAAAGATGAAACAATCAACAGTTCTGAGCTAATATGTCTCTCAGTTTTCCTTTATGCTCTATTTTTTCAACTAGAAATTCTAATTTTCTAATCACTAAAGAAAAATTAACGGGGGAGACATTTCCTTTCTCCCGGCCCATATGCCGATACTATTAACACTTTATCTGTTTCCCTATCTGATCAATTTAACTGATTGCTATCTCAACTTGTTAAAAGTGCAAACGCAATGTCCACCAGGTGACTTTAAAAATATTGGCATATGCCTTACCTTGTTACTAAATACCTTCTGGAATTCATAACTTGCACTTTTAAAAATTTACTGAAGGGAGCAATATGTGTCAGAATATATTTGTTTTTGTTTTTGTTTTCTTTTGTCTAGAATAGCAGGTTACACAAGACTCCCATGTAAATATTAAATGTTAACTCATGCCTGACCACCGATATGTATATAAGAATATGTCAGTATCGAAATATGTAATATAGAGTACCTGGAGTGTGAGGCTGGTTGTGTTCTGTGCATCACTATCAGATTCCTTTCAATGATCATTAGATGGACCTTTTCTGCATATTGCCCTGATGAAGAAAAATGAAGCCTTTACATTGAACACGTTGTAATCAACTTGTATGTTTACTGGATTACGTAAACATTGACATGCAATGTAGCAAATATTACTGAAACCTAACTTAGACTTTTAACCATGATAATCTTTTAGTCTAGAATTTGAATGTTCAACTCGTGTACCACAAGCAACAGCAGTAATTCTAACGTAAATAACTTCCTCAGTATGAGAATCCTAGTCTATTATCTGTACCTACACTAACTGAATTACAAAAACCAGATTGCCATTGCATTTGCTTAACACCATCGTCCCAAACTAGCTTTAGTGGTGAGATCATCTGCAGGTGGGAAACACCTTATAAGCTAAAGTGAATTGTATGCCACCTGCCATGAGAAAAACGAAAAACAACTGTCATGTCCAAAATGGCACATCAAATGTAACCCATAAAAATAACCCACTGTGCAAAAACAAAACACCCTCTCATTACACAAACGTGAGTTGTCCATTGGAGACTAATGAGATCTAATGCTATCTAGGCTTTTACGTTGCTATATATGCTGCGATACATGTTGGTGGTACCCTTAACGTACAGGTATGATTACTTACTATTCTGTGCGAAAACGAAAATGATCCCACACATTCATTAACTTAAGAATGGGAATAAAACGTAGTTTCAATTATCTTTTACTGTAGAAACATTTGGCCTACTACTAAGACAAAGTTGACCAGTTCTTTCTTTACCGTTAACGTTTCGCTCTCTTGCAAGTTTGCCCCCCCCCCAACCAATTTCGGCCCATTGGTTGACCAGTTTGCACAAGACCTTCAAGTGCGTCCCCATGTTAAGACCAGTTTGCCCCCAGTCTTTCACCCTTTTTTCTTTTACTGTAATCTGCATTTTTTTCAAGGACACGTTGCTTACACAAACTAACCAATATTGTTGATGTAACTGTTTTGCTGGAAATTTATCATACAGACTCATGATTTGATGTCAGTTGATTGAGAATGCCACCAGATAAGTCCTTCATCTGGATGGACGACATTCACTTGGCAAACTGGCCGAGGGATGAAAAATAATTAAGAAAATTGTCTTGGACAAACTTGTAACGAGGCTTGGGAAAGAGGCCACTACACCTTTGAGACACGAAAGCGACTTGATGAACAAATTAATTTATGATTACCGTCAATTTTCTCACGTTAACAATTTACCTCAACAATTGAGAATGGCAAGGCCTCCTGCTGGTCTTACTACACAGACATCATTTCAAAGTATGTAGCAGTAGCCCTAGCGGACCTGCTACACATTTTTTTTTTTTTAAATATAGCCTTGGCTCCTATTCTATTCAACATTTATCACATGCATAACTTGATGTAAAACAGAAATGAAGTAGTAAGGAATCTAGGCCTAACTTGTAACTTGGACTTGGCCTAACTTGTAACTTGGACTAGGCATATGTAACCCTTTGCTATGCGCCTAGGTTACACCAGAGGCTATTCAAGTAAGGTAAATGTTCCAAAACATGGATAAAATTCCAGCTAAAAGTTTTGACTCAGTAAAGAAGCCGAATTCAATGATTACCTGATATTGTTACCAAACTTGATTAAAATTGTTGATTTGTACGGTAGTCACCCGACGAGTATATGTAAGCCGCATCCTTCCTCCACACTTGTGTGGTTGCCATAGAAATACGAAAAAGTCAACAGTAGTTGCTTAATGACATGAGTTCGTATCAAACTCGCCTTCAAGGCCAAGGTCATTAGTAGTGTCATACAGACTCATGACCAATAAAGGACACGACCATTAAAAGTTGAAGGTTTTCTAGAAAGAGCAGCTGAGAGAAATATCAAATACAAAACTACTTTTGATTTTCTTAAATTAGGTAACTAAGGGTGACTAAATGGTTTTCTCTTTAAATGGAAATTGGAAAGGAGAAATGGAACTGTCAAATATAGTTAACTCCAAAAAAATCTTAAATCTTCATACAAAATGAACTACTGTATTCGCGGAGAACTGGGGTACAATTATGGTATCAGGCGAATTATTTTGTTACTATATGCCAAACAAAGGGAATTGGTCTATCCAAAGGAAGGTAAGGTCTGCGTGTCTCAGTAACAGAGTAATCTTTGAGAGTTGTTGAACATAGTGAGCGAAGACTATATAGAGCAAGTGCCAAATCTGAATGTAGCTGAGGAATCTTGACACGTGTTAAATATTACTAAAAGGAGAAAATATTCATGTTGTGAAACCAAAACCAATAGTGGGTGGCTTTACTAGGTTTATGTTCCAGGGACATTTTTTGTATAGAAGCCTTCTACTGATTTGATGCTATTTAGAACTACAGAAAAGTTCCATACACTACAAAGTAAAAGACAATGCTACACAGTTTCATGACATACAAATTGAGGACCCACACATTTATTCGATAAGTCCGGGTGTCAATTTGAAACATCAATTTGAGAACTTCAATTTGGAGACGATGAGAGCGCCCTTAATAGTACGGCTTCTCTTTTTTCCATCGAAAACATTTCATCGAAATTTATTTCTACCGGTGACAATTTAAGGACATCCCCCATTCTGATACCAGAGCTTGTTTGAACTATTTTTTCAGTCCAATCCCAATTTTTTCAATTTGACGACGTCCTCGAATGAACGGTCACACACCAAATGTCCTTCAATCTCTGGTGTATATCAACACACATGTCCTCAAGTTGATAGCTGTGCGAAACATACTACCAGACGGTCGAGGATCCCAACCGTGATGATAGAGTATATCGTGCCGAGTCAAGCGTGGTTTACGTGACCACCAATGTCCCAATCAGATGCAGAAGAATATATAGGTGTTAGTTAGTGTTAGGCTACTTTAAATCTCTTACTTTGGCTGAACAATATTGTTGATCTACGGCAGGAAGTGTAATCAGTTAAAACCTTACACGTTTGGGAGCTTGCGAAACCTTACACGGTTGTTCCAGCAATCCCTGGTTAGTGATGAATATCAGACCCCACCTAATAAGATCGCGTTTTATTGTTAGTGCTAATTGTAGACGTACCCTTAGCCCAGTGATGTTGAATGGCGCGTCCTTATGCACGACAGCTACAGCAAAGTAACTGACTTGTTTGGATTGGTTGTACACTTCACCCATAATTGGAACTAAGCCATGATCTTTACCAGCTCTGTAGATGTCTCCACCGTCTAAGGTCACGACATCAGCATTACCAGCTACATGAGGGAGACGAAGAAAGACAAACATGAAATAAAATGAAAGTTTATCATATGAACCTTGTAGGTGGTATCAGTCTGTGTATGAGGTGAAGGGTGTTCGGAATGACGTAATGCCTATAAATTTGTTCATCGTTGTATAGTAGCAATAATAGAAAACAATGAAGCGACAACAAACTTTCTGGTCTCCGTACCTACTCGTAAGTACTACGTACACTACAGAAAGAACGGTATCCTTATGAAAAGTTAGCGTGATGGAGCCTGTGTGGATGATATATGAAGTGTAAGGAAAGTAGGTATGGAGTTAACACGGTAGAAACGGAGCAAAGATGGAGTGATTGAAGAGAACCAGCAGATCGGATGACTTTGTAATTCCTTGCCAATATTATATCAAGGACAATGCAAATCAGTTTAGACGTTTAAAATATTGACCTCTGTTGACCTCACATATGAAGTTAAACATCACAACAACAAAAAATGACAGAGATCATCAAGTCCTAGCAATGTAAACAGTTTTACGTTCCTGTATTGAGATAGCTTCCTTCATAAGTTTTCATATTTCAACCCATGATAACCATTAAATAAGGATCACCAACTCACAATGGACAACCTGCACATCAAGTTTGAAGTTCAAGCAACATACCGACATTCCTATTAGGATACCGTGTTTAACAAGATTATCAAACTATGAGTTCTAATGTCGTGTGACCTTGACCTCAATTCAAATAAAAGATATAATCCCACACATACTAGCATTCATTTCACCAATTTACCACTTTTGAAGCTTTTTTTTTATAATTTTTTATCCAATAATTTCCTTTGTGCGCTACGCGTTATATGGCGGCGCTCCACTCAGAAAGTGTCAGTACTACTCAGCCGTCCCCCACCCCACTTCAGTCCCCCTCCCGAATCCCCCTCCCCAAGTTGAAAATTCATGGTACGCGGCTAGTTGTGGTCAACCGTAAAAGTAACTTACCAGCGATCTGGTCGATACAATCATCGTAGCTGTCTCCTGGGAAGCAAGATATATTAGGTCTCAGTCCAGCCATCGAGAAAGCGTCCCTCATATCGTGGCACTTCACTTGCTCTTGTTTCGATATAGTGCAGAAGCGAACGGTGTTGTCGGGACATTTCTCTAGACCTGTGAATGGTAGAGAGGTGTATTGTAAAAAAGTAGGTTTAACCGCTGAGGCTGTCATTTTCCTTTGACTGATTTTAGACTTGACTCAGAAGACTTTGTCTTTCGTCTTGCCTTGATATAAAACTTTTACCTATTTCTTCCCTGGCGTAAAGACTGTGACTGCAGAGGTATGCATACAATTATAACCCAATATTTTTCATTTGAGAGATTTTTGTCTTCCATAAGTTGTTAAATGGCATAAGAATTATGTAAGTCGTCCTGAAGTGGCATTTACAAGATAATACTGAGCAAGTAACAGTCTTGACCATATTTTAACTATCACTGACTAGGTCAACAGGTCTGCATAAATTACACACACTTCCGACTTTGTAGGGTATGTGTGTGCATGAAGTGTGAATTAGAGAAAAAGATATTGATTAAACATTGTTCGTTCAAGTATCTGGACAGTATGCCTAAAGCCAGAATTACTGTGTCAGTGCAAATATTATTTTGTGAGGCAGGGATTACGTTAAAGCAACGGGATGAGCAGTAACTTTTAACTTTGACCATGATGGCTCTGGCTATGCCATTAAGGTCTAGGTGGAACCCATCCTTTCCTATGACCCCAATCCACATTTTCGCAGGCTTTCCCCAGTCGCCTCCGTCACGGTGGCATAAGGAACGAACAATCAGAAATACCATTATTTCGAGTTCTTCGTTTACATGATCGATGTTCCTGCAAAATAAATTGGTGAACTGCAATCAAATTTCATTAATGTTTGTTTCATTACCTTCGAAACTTTCACCATAACCTCCTAAATAGTCACGGTAATTGTCTTCTTCAACAACTTCCATCGTTTCGGTGTAATCTTTGAAGATGAGATTTCTGGAGCTTTTCCACTTGGATGAGCTAAACATTGTAAACTCTTTATTTTCATCATCTGAAAACATTTTCTGGAAGAAGAACATCATGCAAAGAATAACAGTACAGGTGGAGGTGAACAGTGACACTGACATTTCTATTGTTTAATTAAGCGCCTATTCGCCACTTTAGCCTGCTTGCAAGACCCTTTGAATTTTATCATGGTGTGAAACACCGAGCAGCTTTCGAAATATTACCGACTTTCAATCAGGGAAAATAGGGGAATTTATTGATTGTTTCAAGTCGTTTCCACCTACCTTGCAGCACTCTGTTCATGCTAGCTTCATATTGGTACTAACAGCTAACGAACAAGTAGCCTGGTAGTCGTACGTACTACGCATATTTGCATTACGATACCACGATCAACGACATTTTAGTGCTACAGTGGTTTTCCTTCTGTTCCCTTTGCTACTTGAAGAAGTATCTTTACCACCAGAATCGTTGCTGGCGGAGTATATTAGGCTTAACTATAGAGTACCTTTATAGGGAGACAGCGACTACACGTAAACTTTCCAGTTCTCCAAGAAAATGACGGGTTGTTGTGCATTTGGTTGCCACAATCGGTCCAAGAAAGGGCTTAGGATGTACAGATTTCCCACTAAATGCAAAACGAAGAAACATTTGGGAGAATAAAGTCAGCAGTGTCAATTGGAAACCAACCAACTCATCGCTTCTCTGCCATGTAACGTTAGAACTAAGTTATAGGTGGTAGGCTCAACACTCAGGGGCATAAGCTCCTAAAGTACTGTGAATAGTACGAAAAGGGTAGTTAAGCCTAGCGTTCGGCTCGTCTATGTAGGACGGGACAAACCGTCGCCTAGCCTTTATCTGGCAAAGTAAGCTGGATTACTAAAATTCATTGGAATGGTTAACCAACTAAACTGCTATTCTGCATCAGATGCTCAATGCTGGGAACAAATTTCTCCTCACACCTCGACTTACTCAGGACTGCCTAGAAAATTTTTTGAGTAGTTTCGTCTGAAGAAGCCTGTTCCTTCACCACTGGGGTTCAAACATGCCTTGAAATTAATCAGTAGTTCACAGTTCCTCACTCTGAAGCAAGCAGGAAGCTATGACTAAGATGATGGAGAGTTTTGGCAGAGTTCCTCAACCAGAATTTGCAGGTGTCACAAAGAGCCAGAAATTCCTGAACCTTGCTTATCAGATGAGGAGCTTTTCTCAAAACCTCCACAAATCAAACTTGACAGTCTTTATAACCTTCATACCAGTGGACCTCAGGAAGGGCCACATCAGGCAGCTACGCTCACCCTTTTGAAAAAGTACAGACAAGGTTCTTTGCAGCATGTGTCTGAAAAAGCCTTTAACATGCTGGTTAAAGTGGAGACTCTCTTCAGGGACAAGGACAGAAATCCCATTAAGGTTCCCAATATCAAAGATGTTCTTGTCAATGAAGCAGAACAGCTGACCAAAGATATCAATATCTCTCCCTGCCACAATCTCAAACATAAACTCATTAGTAAATTCATCAATGTTGGCTTGCACTTTTTCTGCAAAAAAAAAAAAACAAATTAAGAACTGTTGAAGGAGTCAGCAAGACTGAAGAGACATGGTAAAACTTGGCAGCAAGAGTATGACTATGCGTACACTAGCTAAGAAAGTGAAATGACTCTTGAAGTGTTTTTTTTTTTTTCATTTTTCTCAAGTTTTGTGTTCACTCACTATTTTTTTCCGCTGTTTCATCCTTGGTTGTACTTTAGTATGCATTTACAGAAATAGGTAACAATGCTGGCATTTGCATAAACTTAAGATACCTTCATGATTCACCTCAATAACCTGCTTCTCAGATCAAAGTCTCCCCAAGGGCTTTTTTCTACGTCTTTCTCCGTGTCATACCGTGTATGCTCTGTCAATATTTCTAATGCTTGCTGGCAATTTGATAAAAGTGTACCTAAAGTCAAAAATCCAAAATTAAAGATCATTAAGAATGAATTCTAACAGTCCAACTCCTATCTTCATAGGGCCTTCCTGACCTGAGATATAAAATGTTGAAGTTTATTCACTCAAACTAAAATGGTACATTGCACAATAATTTGCGATGTCATTGTTGTACAACTCAAATTACAATCTTTGTATTTCTTTGTATTTCTAAAAGTTACTGCACCTTGTACCGAGGTGTGAGAGGACTGTCACTCTTATGTGGTGATGTAATTAATTAAGCTCTCTCTGTGGAACATGCTTTGAAAGCAAACAGGAAGTGTTCAAGGTAATAAAAACATTTTTAATTTTAAAGGAAAACAAAGTAGATAATGTATTAGTTGTATAAGAAGAAAGTCACAAATTATTGCACAATGGATCAATTTGTTTTAAGTGAATAAACTTCAATATTTTATATCTCACCTCAGGATTGTCCTATGGAGATGAGAGTTGAATTGTTAGAATTCATTTTTCATGCTCTTCAATACATATTTTTGATTTTTTTTACTGTAGGTACACTTTAAATGATAAATTCATTGCTACACTGGAGAAGACAGAAGTATTGAAGAAAGGTGATGAAGTAGGCAACAAAGTATGACTATGCAAAAGAACTGGCAAGGAGTGCTAATTAATCTTAAGTCACCTCTGCTTTTTTTTCAGTTTTCAACTTTTGAAGTAGGCTGTGAAGCACCAGTATCTATATTAATGGTAATGTTTGTATATATCAAGTACCTTTATGGATTTTTTTTAACAGGTAGCCTTTCAGATTAAAGTCATCTGTGTTTAGGCAGTCATCCCTGCTTTTCTTACAAATCTAATCTTTATCTTAAATTCAAGTCTGGTGCCTTTCAAAAGTAAATTAAAGATGGTGCTATTCAAGGAAATTGAGGCCTTAGGATGACTGTGATTATTTCTGAAGATTGCTTAACTCTTTAGTACAAGAAAATTAAGGGTTTTTTTTTTTACTTTCAACATGGGTGACATGATGTAGTATACCTGTTATCTAGGTTGATACATGAAAACATGTTGATCGTTCAAGCATTAAAACACTGCACATACCATGGTATCATTTGCAGAAGGAAAGCACAAAAAGCTGTGGAAAAGGAAAAGCTGTGTAGGGGTCAAGTTACACAGGATTAAGGACTGCAGTTTTATATTCTCTTTCAAACTGCTTATTCATAGTTACCTTTCATGCTATACTTTCTAATATGTTATGACAATTGTGCCCAGGGTCCAACGTTGGGAGAACTCTAAAATTACGCTCTGATTCTAGACAAGATTCAATGGTGAATATGAACGACATTTTTGTTTGTTTCTTCAAATGCTTTATCCGTAGATACCTCGCATGTCATACTTCGTATTACTTCGAGATTGGTGGGACCGGGATCCCCACTAGGGAGAGGGTTCTTAAACCAGTACTGTGTGCACTTGAAATGCAATTACAGTACATTCCTTGTTTAGTCACAAATATAAACAGAGCAAAAGTGATGCAGTGTGACTTGAATGCACGGTGTGATGTGCAGTGCACTTTTGAGCACTTCAGAGCTCTTGGCCCTGGACCCTTGATCAAATGTCAAGAAACAATTTTGTCTAAATGTTTCTATCACAAATTTTCCGGCCAAATGAGTTCACCTGAATTTAACTGACCTTTCGGGCCTTTGCAGTTGCCAAGGGGCATCTTCCCATTTGTAGCCCCCGCCCCCTCCTTGTTCTCCTCCTTGTGCCCCAAGGGATCTTCAGCAAATAATGTTTTGTATCCCCTGACGTGGTACCAATATCAATTCTAAACGTTTACTTTAAACTCAAGAGTGTCGTCCATATGTACCATGCAGTCATCAAAGTAGGTTGTCTAATCTGGCCCTTTGTGGCATTAATTGTTCCCCTCCCCGAACCCATATCATTGTGAGTGACTCCCCGCAGATTTTGTACACGAAACCCCATCCCTCTCGTTCAATAGAGACCAGAAATAAGACAAAAGAAAACCCGCAACGTTTAAAAGGCAACTCTTGACTCATGTGCAGTGTGCTCTAGATAAGTTTAAGTTGTCGCTACTCTCTCTATAAAGGTACTCTAGGCTTAGCCTTACTTCCGCTAAGGTTGCAAACGAGCAGGCATTACTTAGCATGTGTGAGTTTTCTTCAACTGTGGTGGTGTTTCGTGTACGTTATCGGAGCCACATATACGTGGCTGCCGGTGCGTGCCGGTACCATCTAGGCCAGGCCTGCCTACTTTAGAGGCATATATCTGTTAGCCTAAGCCGTACGTGTTACTGTGCTGACCTGCAATCAAGGGTGCAGCCAGTGTTTCCATTTTCAAAGAAATTTGACCTTTAACATTTTAGAGAACAACATTAGAGGTCATTTAACCTCTAACTGCGCGAACATTATATGTAATGCATGTAGCTACAATCTTGGACAAAATTGTTGGGACACTTTGTCGTCCATTGCAAATATAATACTGAATTTTAGGTGAGAGGATAACATGAAAACCCGCGCCCCCTTTCCAATGTTGCACTATAGAAGTGAATGTACCCTTTGAACAGCAATCCTATAGCCAACATTGAACGGGGGCGCGGGGCTGTCCCAAGGTATTTTGTCCAGGATTGTAGGTTAGTCAAACGGTGACACATGGTCTGAATTTATTATTAAGGGAAAACAAACATGTAAAACGGGCTGCCTATCATGTATCAGAAAGGATCAATAAGGTCGTACAGTTTCAGGCCAAATGGCGTCACATAAGTAGCTGCTGCAACCCTCTCTATGAAACAGGGATCTTATGTTTGAAGTTTCTCAAATTAATGCGAGCAAAAGTAAATTTATGAAAACAATAATAACTATCACAGGGCTGAGATGATGCAAGAATCATAAATTATCTATCCTCTTGCACATATTCTTAGAGCACTTGGCAAATGTGTAATTGGGGATGAACGTATCTTTAGACCCATATTTTTTTTATTGGATAATGGAGTCACACTGATTGTTTGCAGGGGGCTTGAAGTGGGTCGCCATGCCGTAGTCAGATTTGCTTCTCACTGAGCCTGGGCAGGGAGGAGGGGACATCAACTAGTGTGATGTGTTATACAGAAATACAATATACCCTGTTACAATGACAAACACAGAGTGTTTGATTAGGGGTGAACAGAACATTGCTTGAAGACTGTCTAAGAGGAGTCCCGGCATTGTTTGGAGTGACACTTCCCACTGCTTAGTGTCATTCTGATGGAAGTCTGTGTATGGCATAAGCATTGACAGGACTGTCTTTTTTTTTTATTTTCTATGAGATATTTTTATTCTGGGGAAAAACATGCCTGGTGCATCTTTAAGTTGAGGTGATTTTAATCAGTGCATCAGTGCAACAAAAACAAGATAGCTACACTTAGCCAGCTTTAACTGCATGGATGCAGCAATATTCACAAAATCTTTTTAAAAAAGCATGCAAATATTAGATAATAATGGTTGCACAACCGGGGAGCTACCCGCTATAATGAGTTGTGGTATCACATCTCTTTAATTACAAGAGAGCAATTGTAACTTTCAAAAATACTACCCAGTGACACATACATCCTCTGCTGCTACTATCAACTGAATGTTCCCAGCTGTTGTGTCCGTTCAGTCACTAGTTATCACAACAATTAGTGCTATATTTTGGGGGTCTCGGGTCCGATACCTCGAGTCATGACACCCGAGTCCGAGACCAACACCGAGTCATTTCTGTTCGGGAGCAAGACCGGGCAATCCGAGACCGAGACGCTAGGGGCGAGACCAGCCTCGAGACCGAAACGGTACCACCGCGAAGACTTTCATAGGAAAACAGGCTAAGACAATTCATTTGGTAGATATCAAACTCCTATACCTACGGAATTGAAGCTCGTTTAGTGTACCCTGATGTAGACCAACATCAGTCGCTTACTGTAAGTGATATCACTATACAAGTGGTCGTCACTATTTGCTTTATGTGATTTAAGTGCATATGTTTTACACATGTTTAAAGTATAAATATTGTTTTTGATGTTATTTGTCATTTGATGTTATTTGTACAATAAGTGTTTTAGAAAATACCATTATTAAAAACTACCGAATGTAGGCCTACTATTCTACTACATCATGCTGTTAGGATGATGAACATTCGTTAGTTTAGCGTATCGACGACGTGACGAGCATGCAATGAGTAACGATTTCTAACACGGTGCTCAGTCATCGTAGTCTAGTACAATGCTGGGAACTTCGACTGCGCAAATTGCAGTGATATTATTAAGTATTTTGCTAAGGATAGGCCTTTGTGGGCTTACCGTCTGACTGTTGTACTTTATTTGTGATTTGAATCATTGTCGGGATGTGTTCTAACTCATTTTAGGCCTCGGCCCTAGGCTAGTGTATTTAGGAAATTGTGAAAGGTTCGTGAGTGCTTTTCGTTTTTGTTGCTAAGGTAAGTAAATACGCGTAACTTGCACTTGTTCTAAATATTCTCAGGATCGGAGTATTCGATTAGACCCTCGAATTCAGTTAAAGAAGATGAGGAACAATGGTTACCGAGGGCTGACATAGCCTAACAAGGCATTCACGACACCTGACACAGCTACTTTCAAGCCTAGGCTACATTTATTGATTTAAGTAACACAATCCGGTTGTTTTTTTGTTTTTTTTTGAAGACATAATATATATTTCAAGGGCTTAAAACTTGGGCGTAGGCACCAAATATCAAAATGGTGCGATGATATGCTGTACCGACATGTCAAAAACGTTTATGCAGGAAGACTAAAGAAGGTGGCGTCTCGTTCCACAGGTACCGTAAGGCTTTGGCTAGGCCAATCATGTATCATGACTAGCTGTGTGAAAGAGGGACTTAATTTGTTAATTTGAGAGTTTATCGCTAACCCAGTAAGAGCCCTAAAAACTGTAGCTAAATAGTAAGAAATTAACTTAAGGCCTAATTTAGTCTATGTTAACGACGTATTGGACTTGTTGGCCAAATTAGAAATGAAAATATGAAGCATACCCTGTTGAAAAGAGGGTATTATTTATATAGTCTGCTAATGTACATAAGCCTATATGTGGTATGGTGCAGGTCAAAGCGAAGCAAGAGATTATGTACGCTTTTTTTGCGGGGGAAGGGGGGTGGTATAGCCTATGTCATTACGAATAATGAACCCGATACAGTGTGATACTCCTGATCAACAATCATCCAAGCCTGGCCTGTGAATTTCATACCAGTGTTCTCCCAACAACTACTTGACATCATTATTGGAGACTGCTGCTCTACTAGCATCATTTTGCAATGTCAACAACTGAAGGTCTATGTAATTTTAATGATTGACATGTGGATTGTTATTAATCATGTCATTTAGTCTACTTGCTTAAACCTATCAGTTCAATCATCTTAACCTGCTTGGAACTTCAGTATTGTTTCATTGCACATAGTGGACGGATTACGAATCTAATGATGCAGACATTGGAGAACTTCTACATTGAATATGATGTAATATTTATAAAGGACACACACAAGCTACTTGCAACGGCTATTTGAAACTTTCTCTCTTTTTCAATTTTCATTATGTAAAAAATGTAAAAGTTTGTGTAAATTGGTTTTACCATTTCTTTTAATGAAGTAAAACACATTTCTTTTCCATCGTCACCAGATTTCCTCCACGAAATAACACGAAAAGAGTTGAATGGTTAAAAGCAACTGGCATAAATGAGTCTTTGCTCGAACAATAACATACGAATCTGCTCAACTCACTTCAGTTCCAAATGCTTTGGTACAATACGAACAAGGAGACGACTTCTTAAACATGCTGTCCCTTCCATCAATATTGGTCTGGTAAAGTGCTTGTATTCAATTCAATGTTCATAATGTACAAAATGTACTGACAAATGTATCTACCAAACAATTAAGATATCATTTACATGTGATGAACTATCTAAAACAGTACTGTTTGACAAAGATATTGACCTTGAAAGAAACAGAACAAAAGAAAAAAAGGTAAACTCACAGGAATCAAATGTCAAGATAGAGTGATATCTACTATTACACTATTCTGAGAAAGCATGTAATGTAGCACATGTTTTGCCTTATACACAAGTAACTGCCAACTGTCTTTCATCCCATCGCTAACTCTAACCAGTAGTTGTTTTTAAATTGCAAATCCCGTTCAGATTTGCAAATGAAATGGTTCACATGGTGGCAATGATAATTTCAATGATCGTAATTACTACTTAAGTGAAAGTTCGAAGACATTAAAACGTAGACTTGAACATAAAATCCAGGAATTGGATGTTGTCAAGAAGCAATGCAAAAGGCAGGAAACCAAAATATAATCTTTGAAAGAACTTGTAACTGCTCTTAAAGTTGAAGGTATGTGTGATGATGGTTTAGCCAAACTTGAGGCTGTTTTTCATGGTGAGGCTTACCACATCTTGCAGTGTCATTTAGAAAATTCTGGAAAGGCAGATGGTGGTCAACGATACAAAAGAGAAACATTACAGATAGCACAAACAGTCCACTTCTATTCACCAAGAGCATACTCATACTTACGGGAGGTGTTCTGTCTCCTAAGTATAGAAGTGCTGAGAAAGCAACTGGTCAATTTTAAGCGCTAACCAGGTTTCACACAAGAGGTGTTTGTTGCCTGTAGAGACACACATTCGAAAGAAAAAGATAAGCAGTTTTACTGCTGCCTAACTCTTGACTCAATGTCAATTAGAAAATTGATTCAAGGGCAACAAGCATCACAGAGGTTCATAGGGCAAGTCGATATTGTCACAGGTGACCTACAAATAGAAAACGACCAACCTACCTCAGAGGCAATGGTTTTTTGCTCCATTGTCTAAATTCTCGCATCAAAACTCCTGTTGGATATTTTGTAATCAATTCCATACATGGTAACACACTGGCGAACTTAATTACAGAATGTCTTTGGAAATGCCATGATGTTGGTGCAAAAGTAGTTTGCATATCTTGTGATGGCATTGGATATCACCAAACAATGGTAATTCATCTGGGAGCTAGCCTGCACCATGCAGCTCTCCGAGGCACCATGGAACATCTAGCAGATGGCTCAACAATATATTACATGCCAGATGCTGTACATATGGTCAAGTTGCTAAGGAACACACTTGGTGAAAAGAAAGAACTCATCTATGATGATAACAAGAAGATTGGTTGTCAATACATCTTAAGTGGTTCAATTACAATGGCTACTATAGCCGAAAAAGATTAAGTGATTTTCACGCAATACTTCTCAACTCAGAGCATAGTAACTTTAAAACATGTCCCCATATTTTGAAATGCAAATGTTTGAAGTAGCTTCAGTGATATATGTCCTGCTCAAATGCAGCACATGACAAAAAGTGAAATTTCAAACGGATAAAAAGTACCAAAAGTAAAAAATAATGACAATTGTATATTTTAAATTTATTCAAAGTTCAATGGGATTACCTAGAAAAACTTCAGTCCATTCAAGATGAAGAGAGTCTACGAGCTGGTAATAAGCTAACAAAGGCACATAATGGATTTGCAAAACAAAAGATGAAAGTGCGACTAGCTGTGCCAGCGTTAAGTGCATCGGTAGCTTCCTCACTGGATTTCATAAGAAGTATCGGTCATCCAGATTTCTTAGGCAGTGAAGAAACATCGCCATGGCTTATGGACATTGACAGGTAAGTTTATTTGCATTTTTCCAAAAGTCTCACTAATTATGTGACATATGCCAACTTGGCTTCCCTTGCATGGGACAGAACTGTCAATGGCAACAAATAAGTCTGACTGATAGATTTCTTGGAAACTGAGTGAGTTTTTGTACCTATGTCTGCAACATAGCTTCCATGTATGTATTCTTCTCCACAGACTTTTTGATACCTCAACTCCACAAATCTATTACCGAAGGGAACGAAAGCTCCTTTGTCATTGCAAAATAGGGAGCAGTGGGAGCCATTTCTTTTAAGGTTCAAAGAGATGCTTCCGCATATGAAAAACACGAATGGGGAGCTGCTCTGCTCTGGTAGAAGGAAAATGTCTTTTGTTGGCCTGGTGTTAGACATTGATGCTGTCATAGGGTTGTCAAATATGCTACTCACTGGTGAAAATCATCCCATGAGGTAGGCAGATCACTGCTTCGGTGATTTTCAGATATCTGTAAAACAATTTAAGTAATATTGAGATATAAGGAAAAACATACTGTTGTGGGTAGAATGAAAATAAGCGTCACTTCTTTCCAATATTCTTCTCCTCAATGAGTAATTAGGACATTTAGTTTCACATACACACTTATTGCACTAGCACATGGTTATCTTCACAACTTAATAATGACCATGACATTTTTCACTTCATTTTAGAGATGTCTTCTGACCTATAGGTTGTCCCAAGATCACATCGAATTGCTTTCTGGTGCAATTCGAAAAAAGGGGAGGGATGTAACAACAACCCTTCAGCCGTGCAATTTCAAGCTGTATATAAGCAAATTTTAGTGAACAAAAAAAAGATAAGCCTTGGTCATCTGGATCTCGCAAGCTCCTTCTGCAAGATATTGTATCTGCCCTTACTGTTCACAACTATTCATGCGAAACCTCAGATCCTGAGTTACCATCTGATGATGAAATTATGTTGCTTAGAGGCATAGAGGGTATAATCCTTAACGAATTCAATGAGAATGTGGTGGGATACATTGCAGGTTTTGTAGTTCGAAAACTAACCTCTATCAAATGTAAGTGCCTTAAATGCCCACAATGCAAAGATGCTCTGATAAGTCCTACAAAGCAATCAGGCGGAGCTTATCAGTTAATACGTATATCAAAGAGAGAGGAGGTCTGATTTTTTTTTTGCAGAAAGTGTAATCAGAATCTGTCTTCAGTCAGAACGATCCCTGCAATGCTACATGAACATAACTGATCACAACCCTCTAAAAGCAAAGCAATTTGTGCCTCACCTTTCTGCCAAAGTATGTTGCCTTCTTCCCAGTGATAATTTATTCCCAAGCCTTTCTGACCATCTTTTGGAGACAGATATGGAAAGCAACCACATGATCACCCTTTTTCGCCTTGTTTGTCACAAATACTTTGTGATAAGGCTCCATCACTGGGCTAAGACGTATTCTGAGAAAGCACTCAGACAGAAGCTTCGACACCACTTTACAAAAGCTGTCTTATTTCAACATCACTTCTGATCCACTTTAGATCACTCTTAGTCCAGCAGTTATCATTTTTTCTTTTTCCTTTCTTCCTGCAAAGATATGAAAAAAAAAAGGTCTATACTTGTATTGTTGCACGGTCTTTTTTCAAATCAATGTGTTACTCAACTACAAAGCTTACTATTCTGTGCTATACTTGAGAAATATTTTAACAAATTTCTCTCTAATTTCTCTCTCCTGGACTTTTACTTTTCTTTTACATATTTATTGCATAAATTGATAAGTACATACATAGTGCAACACAAAATTTGTTATAAGCATTAAGGTGAAGAGAACATTTGTATAGTACATGAACATAAATGTCAATGTATATTGCTCCAATATAAGCTGCTTCATATTTGCTCTTCCTTCATCGAAGGAATAATACAACAAGCATTACGTAAATTATTCTTTTGTTTTGTACTTATTTTCATTACCATACAATACTGCTTAATGGACTCCACATTAGAGGGAGACTTTAATCCAATGGTACCATAAATCTCACAACTTTACAGTATAGGTACTGCACGCCACCGTAAGAGTTCTAGGTTCATAAGCCTTATCCTAACGGTAGCAACGAACGTAGTAAAGTAGCATGGAAGCTCCTATTTTCGTGCAACAAAGTTGGAAAATAATTAGCAATTCCTTTACTGAAGATAGAATGCAATGGGAAAGCACATGCTCCCTGACACTTTTTGACGGCTTTGCTTGCCTTGGTAGAGTTGAAACTCTCAATTGATTGTAAAACGTTTGAGGGGACAATGAACTTAATGTCTCACCACCGTGTCAACTGTGTGTTCCTTTCCCATATTTTCGTGCATCTTAATGATATGCAACCTTTTTAACTGAAAAAAGTACAAACTGACCCCCGAACTGCACACCTTAAGTATGCTTAAACCTTTCTGCTACTAGTAAGAAACTTTATGCGGCGGGAGAAAGGACCTTCGCCAAAAAATACGGCGATTTCATTTATTGGGCTAGGCCTATTCTGTCGTGATACCAAAACTAAAGGGACACGCTCATACATTAAAGGGAAATAGGACGTTTGTTTTACAGGAAACAGACATACTTTTAAAACCAATGTTTGTGGATGCAGAATGGTAGATTATTCAAAATAAGGAAGGACAGTGGCCTTCTTTTCAAGAAATAAATTTGTCACGGATAAAAACTCAGTTATTTGTTGCTCAACACTAATTGTTCACCCATTTTTTTCAAAATTCAAATGATACATCTTCCGTTTCTCATCACATGCATAATGTTTTGAAGAGATGAAGCTTTGGCAGATGTTTATTGATGAGACTGAATAGTTTAAAACTGACTAACGCTATTTCCTTTGTATGTCATGTTGGTGTATTCTTAACGCCTTATTTTCCTTTAAAAGTAAAGACATCATTCGATTAATTCAAGTAAAGCATATTCACATAAACTTAGGTCATTTTAAAGGAAAATAGTAGTGGGTTTGCACAGTACTAAAAGGTCTTCTACAGGTACACATTGTGTTGCACATGACAAGCTTATGACGAATTCCACAAAAATAGGGGATGCACGAAAATAGCGGAACGAACTAGGCTATTTTTCTATTAACATGGTACTAAGTTAGGTTAGTAGGTATGGTACTTTAGTGTAGGGCTGTTCCTACTTGGGATACATGATCATTATATTGACAAGTAACGTGCTTAAGTCTACTCTAACAACAGGTGGTCTTAGTGTTAAGTGTACACTATTACCTAGTCGCAGTTACTATGACTAGAAAACTAAATTGCATATTCCAGGACGGTTTCAACTTACCAAACAAGTAATATTTCATCAAAATGCTTTACATTTCTCTTGAGAGGCTCACCAAAACATTGCATTTTTGCATCCCGATGTTGAAAAATGTGATTCTTGGCAGAATTTGAACGTCGCGGATGTCGTGTCGAGTTGTCGTCAGAGCAGCATGTAAATAGCCACATTAAATGAAACGCCTGGAAGTCAAATTCTAGTGGGTACACTAAACGAGTTTCAAATCCGGACAATTCGCCATTTTGAGCTTGGCATCTACCAAAAGAATTTTCTTAGAAAACAGGCGTTTTCACGATTCGTCTTGAAAGAAAAGTTGGCAATCCACGGGGTTGCATATCCCTTCGCTTTCGTTTTACATGGTCATTCGATACCCTTGTTTCATGTAGTCCCAAAGTGCGATGTGTTGTACATTTCATCAGTGATTCAAGTTGCTTGTGGTGGATAAACGTTAATATTCATGTTGCTTAATGGTCTAGTAGTGTAGTACACCACGTCTCATTTAAACAGCACTCAGCAAATATCCGCATGTGCGTACATATGTGCCTAGAAATGAAATGCGCGTCCAAGTATTCCTCAGATCCGCTAGCGCTGTCATCCTGGATGTTATTAAATACCATGAAAGCGAGTTGAACGTGAGTCAACTTTCTCCACAGGGATTAAATATTTTGAGTCCTTGTACAATTTATGCATATGAGTATGAAGCAATAGACAGACCCCATTGCATGTGAGGTCACGGCTCTGCATAGTGTTACAATGAAGCGCCCTTCTTAAAGGGGAAATCAGGGTTTATTTTCACAATTTATTTCACTACAATTTCCCCATGGTATCTTACAATGAGTTATAGCTAACAAATATGATCAAGATTATCTCAAAACATGTGGACAAGTTCAAGAAACGAGTCAAACTCGCAAAAAAATCGGTGAAGAACTCCGAAAGGCTGTAATATCCATATTCATCGACCAAATATGAATATCCAATACTGTCAACTTTATGGTATCAGGAGGTGGGACTTCCCATTTCATATGTAGCCTACGTGTGCTGTATGTATCATCAACTATCACTAAACTCTTGTTTACTTAGCATTGCGCAATGCACGAGCAGCATGGGAACCGTAAACATTCGGTTACGTTTATTCATATAACGTCATCTCAGTCTCACGCTGTGATTGGTCCTCGTATAGAGGTGGCTGTCTTGTCTTGTACATGAACTTTTATTTTTTGTACCTGACAAATATTAAGAGTTCTCATTCAACAGCAATTAACGCAATAATTACCGTTTCTTCTACCTTCAAACACCTCCCCAACGTCTCTATATTTCGGTGAACAATCAGTTTAGAAAGAAATATCAACTAAAGGTGAAGTTTCTCAGTCAAACCCTGATTTCCCCTTTAAGGCTAATCTACTAAATTTAATACATGTGCGTCTGCACGCCCAGCGCTTCTGTCTTTCAATCCAAACTCGCCTATAGCTTAGCAATGTGTATGCCATAGCCATAATGTAAACAAGTACTTTCGGTGTTCCAATAATGTAAAGCAATTTAATGCAACCATACTGTATGTGGCAACAGCGCCAACCTCTTCAGAGTTAATTTGATGTAATGGCTTGATATTTTGATGCGAAACCGAGCCCTCAGGCTGAAGTATGTGAACCGTGAAAGCTACTTACCGATGGACAGAAATACCGTTTTTACTGCTTTCAGCCTCATGTTTGTGCAATTTAAGGCAACACATGGTATATGTATTTTCAGATCTTGACCTTGTTTGTGCCTAGTCTAGTCTGCATTAACTGTTGTACTATTGTGCCATAGTACATAAGAATATTCGAAAACCCTGGGAATGGTGTGTTGTCGATACGCATGTGCAACATGGTCTTAGTTACTATTGTTATACAATGGACTCCAATCCTGCTCGTTAAGACAGAGAGACGCGCAGAGCAGTGAGATCGATGAAGGATCTAAGCGCCAGAAGAGCTCAGTCGACGCCATCTTGCAGATGACAAAAAGTTCACTTTCGGTAGGTTCACCTTATTAATAGGACGACATGAACCAGCACACTGAATGGTCAAAACCATGATTTTTGAATCTATAATGTTAGGCCGCAACTGCAAACAGGGTGATTCACCTCTCCCATGCAGAACAGAACAGGTAAAGTAATTGCGTGCGTAGGCGAAAAGTAAAACAGTGCAATTGGTTTGCACAATTCAGACAATTCGGGAACATAAAGTGGTTTCAGGTGGTAGAGTCGCCCATAAGAGTTCAAATTCTTCTAATATAACGACAGCAAGTGTAAAATACGATAATGTAGTGGTTGACGGTTTTCATGCAAATTAAAAGTGTACTTCTTTGAATAAGCCAGTATTGAGTATACTAGTAACAAAACAACCCAGGATCACAGACGTCACAATGTTGTGATCAGTTTGTAAATTATATTGTAAGTGCAGTGGTTCATTTCACAAAGAAATACAATTCCCAGCACCACCCAAGGAGCGACTACTTGAGTATAGTATGTTTTGATGCACCGGTGAGACCTGCACTGTTGCATATTCATTTTGTAGGTGTATATAGTACAGAAACCATTAATTTTCTAATATGATATCTGTTTTTTACAGTGTATGCCAATTTCCTTGCTTTTAAAATAGTTACTGTCATTTTGCTCATCGAAAGACTTTGTACATTTACAAATAAAGAAAAAGGTAAGATCGCACACACACACGCACACCGCCACAATAAAATACGGCAGCCACATTGGGGCGGCAGCCACCAAATTAATTTGGGTGACAGCCACATTAGTTACTGCCGCAGCCACACTATTTGGTGCGGCAGCCACATATTGGGCCTGCAGCCATATTACTGGGGGCGGCAGCCACACTAATTGGGGCGGCAGGGACATTAATTACGGTGGCAGTCACACTTATTTGGGAGGCAGCCACATTAATTGGGGCGGCAGCCACGTAGGAGTTACGCACAGTAAGTTGATCCTACCTGAGAAGCAGACAAGTGTTTTTCATTCAGCCTGGGGCGACGGAGACGCTACGCCAGCAGTTGATCATCCAGGCTAAGCTCTTCGTCGTGTTTTGGTGTCGTCCCTTATTAATACCCTTCGATAATTTGCTAAGTTAGTGGACGAACAGAGTGTTTTACAGTTGTCACCCAGGTAAACTGGAGTTCAGCGGCCATAGATCAGAAAATATAGGGTCAGGACAAGGGTATCATAAGTACAATGAGCTCTAGATGTATGGTATACTGTAGGGAGGTTTAGTAAGTACGATTGAAGAACAGCTTTCGACTTAGAGTTGCTTGTGTACCACGTGCGTTAGGGTATACTTATGAAGTAGAAATGTAGGTCCATGTAACAGAGCAAAACCTACCGCAGCTTCAAGAAGCAAACTTTGGTATGATGCAATATCCTCGTCTGTTGCAGTACCTGACGTCATTACTGTATGACTGAGCCCCTGACAAAGAGAAAGATACAACTGGCTGTAACATCGTCGAATTGGTATACCCCATGCACATGAATGGCTCATTGTCATTATGTGATACCATTTTAGTGGTTTGATTGCTTAATTTTACGGCATAACACCTTGCTTATGCAGTGCTGATATTCAACATCATTATGAAAAATGCTTACAAGAGAAATGAGAAAAGAATTACAAGATTTTAATGATTTTTCGGAATAATAGTAAAAATAGTAAAAACATAGGTATATTTTTGTTCAAGGTTCAACGTTAAACGCAAAGATTCCAAACGATTTTAATTGTTTCGATTAATTAATCCTTTCCTCTAAGTTGACAAAGTGAGAACTTAGAGCCCCCTCATGTGGTCCGTGGGCAAAGCCTCGGTGGGGGGTCCACAGGATATCCGAGGTTTCAGCATATTTGTGGGTGAAAAATTAAGTCTCATGATGATACATAAAACGTGAAAACTTACGACCCCTTGTGGGGTCCAAAGGCAAAGTCTGTTAGGGGTCCAAAGGGAAAGACCCCCCCCCCCGAAAGTCTGCGGTCTAAGCATATCTCTGGGGGGAAATCAAGTCACATGGGCTTCATTAAATACAAAATTATCAATATAATCATGGAATAGACACATACATTTGTCAGGTCATTTCAACTGCGTTGAGGCAACTGGGGAAAGGAGTCTGAAGGGGGGGGGGGGAGAATTTACCCATGCCATCCATTGGTGCTGCCACTGTCAAATAAGTTGACTCGAGGTTACCAAAATGCTATGTAACAGTGGCAAATTATTGCAAGAAAGTTTGGCTTTTCTTCGAAATTGAAGCCTCATTTAACCTTAAAATTTGACACAAGTAAAAATATAGATTTGGTACATTTGAAGATTTACCCTATCATATTGTAAAATTAAGGTCAAATCTTTCAAATTATTTTCATGTTTCTTTTAACACAGTCACTATTATTAAGAAGTGTAAAAAATGTTTATGTAGTAGCAACCGGATGACATCGCAAGTTCCCCATTGGACAGTATAGGATTTTGCATGATTATTCCTTTTAAAATTCATAACTTCCGAACCGGAATGCTCATGAGGTATGGCTTTTACCAATAAAGAGAAAAAATATTCCTACTTTTTTATGGAATATCAATTCCTTCAGTGACCAATCCCTTTAAAGACTTTGAATTTAGAGAAAAACACCATGTTTACAACCCTGGGGACCCTACTCTACCCTTAAACTTGATCCACCCCACCTTCTCTCAAAAAACATCTTCTATATCATGATAATGTAGTATACATACCTTGGAAATATGACAGTTGGCGGAATCGTTTGTAAGAGCCCTGCTTCCATCTTTACATAACAGGCGCAAATCGCTTTCTTTGACACCGACAGCCCAATCAGGCCTATCTTCTCCAAGGTTGGCTTCCAACGTAGCCGGCTTTACGAACGCTACTTCACCTCTTCCTTCAATCATGCATCTAGAGGTGATGAGAAAATTTGAGACTTCAGTAACAGACCAACAGCAATGCTTTTGCGCAGGCATGAGCGTGTTCAGGAGGGTCTGAGGTTGAGAAGATATATATTGAGGAGTAAGATTTTCAGTGAACTTCTGGTTATTTGTGGCAATGAGCTCCATAACATGATGATTGTCAAATGGCTTGTTTCACTTGTTTCAGTGCAGAAGGAGGGGGTGGGGGGAGACACTGTTTCATTTTGTATACAGTCTTGGCCTTTCAAACGAGCAGATCAAGAAAACTTACCTTAAAGCACCCGAATAACCGTTGTATGGTTCTGTGTCGCTGCTACGGCCACAGTCGCCAGCACAGATACCACAGAGATTACTGAAGTCATCTCTATAAGGATTATTAACTTCTAGTTCAGCACCTGTAAATAGTAAAAGAGAACAATTACAATTAAAGACAAAAAAACAGGAACACAATAATAAATTGAATCTCAAATTCGTATGATGATGGATAGATTTAAATTGTCTTTCGATTGTGGTCGGTTTCAGGATTGTATCTCTCAGACAAGGACTACATACAATCTGAATTAATTATCAATCTGCAAAGAAGTCGGCTAGTCGCTCTAGATAAGAAACGACCTGGAAACACTAACCCGCCTATCTCACTAAGAGAAGAAAATGATATATTTATATATATTTATATATATATATATATAATTTTAGAAAATCTTACCGGGTGCGCAGCTAGAATTGAAGAAATTTGCCGCTGACTTGACATGTTCCTTGCATCCTAATGATTCCATTTGTCCTGAGTTTAACAGGTAGCCAACGGGTATATTCCAACCAGCTGTGCGACCCACTCCAGTGTGGCAGGTGCGAGCTCCTCTGAGGTTCGCCAAGGTTACGTTGGTGTATTCAGCTTTAGTCACTGCAATGCCGGGATACCCTGTCCTACCTGACAAATATATAAAGGTAGATTATAATTGCAACATTGACAAGAACATTACGTGTATGGAATATGTCACGTGAATTAAAGAGATTTACCAGCAAAGAATGGCGTTTGATAAGAAATGGGGATATTTTTTCCTCTCTCTTTGCAGCCAAACCATACCCGTATCAATAGGAAGTGGAAAATGTGTGATGTCACACAGGCACAACTATTCACATATCATTTGAATCTCTGTCCAGTCTTGACTGTCTAAAGAAAACCATTACAACAGTTAAGACTGAAGATGTGACTTTAATTTCCAAGATAATTTAAACCTACAATGTACCCAATCTAGCTTTTTCAGGGGTGTCAAATTTCAAGGTTAAATGAGGGCTTCAATTTCGAAGAAAAGCAAAGACTTCTTGGGTTAATTTGCCAATGTTAGATGGCACTTTGATAATCTTGAAGCAAATGAAAAATAATCTTTATTAACCAGAGAAGTCTTTCTGCAAACAGTAATAACTCGAGTTAAGAACTCGAAGTTGACATGGGGTTTGAAATGCCTGCAGTGGAAAATTATTTTCTTTCATTTAAAGTACCTTCAATTGTCAGTAAACTATGCCCCTAACGAGCCAAGTTGAGTCCCCTGAAAATTCCCATGTTGTTCCACAGGAATTTGATCCGGGAACAGTAAGATTGCAAGAGGGAAACTTCAACGATACACCAAGGCCTCCACACAATATGGTATGAGATAATAAGAACACAATTTCTGAAGTAAAATTTTTCATCCCTGATAATAAGAGGTCAACTAATTACTTTTTGTGTATCAAATTTCGAATTTCCTTGATACTCTTGTTCCAACATTTTGTATACAGTGGTGCTGAGGGAGTTATTTCGGTCACTTCACTGGTCCGCTTCAGCTTGGGCGATACAATTGATGGACTGTTGAGCTGATTAAGCCAGGCTCGCCCACTTTTGAGCAAGTGGTTAAAGACAAAGGGATACCTCCTCATTCGTCGCATGAGGACATTAAATGACGGTTTCTGGGCAGATTTGGGTTATATTGTGATTGCCTGGTTTCACCACTGCCTTTTTAGATTTGGAATTTTGCCTCACCATATACCGAATAGGCTAATCCCATCTTTGTTCATCCATCATCAATGTAGTATAGGTTGACTGGTCTTACTAAGCCCCTATGGGCTTCAGCATCCTAATTTTTTTAGTGCCCATGGGTAGGTAAAAACGTGTACTTTATTGATCGTTCTCTGTATTAACTCACCCCAGTGCATATAGGAGGAGGGGGAAGTGCGTTGGGGGAGATAACATGTACTCTAATTTCCTCATCCCTGTAGGTAGTAGTACATAGGGGGAAAAATTTGTACTCCATGTACACTCTTATACACACATGTACACTCTTCTTTGTAAATTGCACCTCGATCAACATAACGTGTTAACTCACCATCGGAGTAAACTTCTTTTACAATAGGTCTCAGTTTAAAGACCTTTCCAGCTCTGAGGATGTCGCCAGCATCTAACGTGATGAGATCTGCATCTCCCTCTCGAATAGTGATGAAGCATTCCTGAATTGTTATTCAAAAGATTAAAACATCAAAAGATCGTCCGTTTTTCTCGTAAGGTTTAAGCAATAGTGACAATTTAGGGTTATAAATATGTACGGCTAATGACCGGTATAAATTACTTGTACGAGCAAAAAAAAAGAAAAAGAAAGAGAAAAGTCGAATGTCTTTTGGTAACTTGACCAACAGCTTTGATAATTTCTCTGCAAACTTAAAATATGATTGTAGATTTCTTTTATCAATTGAACCGAGTCATTTCCGCTCCTTGTTGCACCAAAAGAATGAAAAAACTCCACGATTCTTTATATGTTCTGTATATGATTTGCTCTCACTCGGCCTTAAACTCATTAACACAGTTTGAACCTTGTTGTTGTTGTTGTTGTTGTTGTTGTTGTTGTTGTTGTTGTTGTTGTTGTTGTTGTTGTTGTTGTTGTTGTTGTTGTGGTTGTGGTTGTGGTTGTGGTTGTGGTTGTGGTTGTGGTTGTGGTTGTGGTTGTGGTTGTGGTTGTGGTTGTTGTTGTTGTTGTTGTTGTTGTTGTTGTTGTTGTTGTTGTTGTTGTTGTTGTTGTTGTTGTTGTTGTTGTTGTTGTTGTTGTTGTTGTTGTTGTTGTTGTTGTTGTTGTTGTTGTTGTTTTTTAAACAAAATGACAGTAGAGTATGGGGTCAGATCGTACCCCTGTTGGTAGGGGGTTCGGGACAGCATTTTTGGATCAGCAGAAGGTCGCATCCAAATTTGAGCCGTATTTTGATCTCGCACAGGCCTTAAACTACTACTTCTGTGCTTTTTATTCCCATTTTTTCATTTTGATTTTAATTTTGCATTTTAATTGAATGCCCTCTTTTCATTCCGTATTTTACCTTTAGCCTCATTTCCTCATCTTCGTTTTTTTTCTCTCTCTCATTTTCTGCCACTTTATTCTCAGTTTCTCTTTTTACTTTATTTCGATCTCAATTGCTATCGTTTTGTTCTTATTTTGTAGTTTCTTTTTCATTCTCATTCCCTTGGTCGCTATATATTTTACCTTTTTTTACTTTATCTTTGAAATAATAAACACAATCTCTCTCTTCTAGTCAGCTGTAAGTGTATGTTTCAGACATTCAGACACAACTATATATACCACCTCTGAAAACCTTGCAGATTAATCTTACTGGTTGATCCTTTTTTTTTTTCATTTTTTCTTTGAAACCATACCGTGAAATATGAGTTAAATACCACCGGTGGAGCTACCAAATGATACAGTCAGGGGTAAGCAACTTAGACATTGTCTTGAAAGTTGTGCATGTTTCTCAAATCGGTTACGATGAATGATCATGTCATGTTAATGATTTCTTTGAAAAAGACTTCAGACAAAAAAAGATAGTCCCCCACTAAGACTTCATCCGTTCAAGTATCGAAGAAGGATTAGGCTTCACATTGTCTTTGCTGAAAGTGGAATAAAAAGTCAACGTTTCAACTTCTTCACACACAGTAAGTTCTCACCTCCGCCGAAGTGCGTTCTACGCAGCTGATAGTCGGCTTAAGATCATGTTCTCCGAAAACACGTGCCATATCGAGACACTTTTGGTATTCTCCGTCAGATATGGTGCACCATCTCGCATTTCGTTCAGGGATCGGCTCGGTACTTGTTTCCGTCGTCGACTTGCTCGTCACTTGCTCTGTTGGTTGTACTATAGAACAACAATAATAATCCAAATAAAATCCCAGCATAACTCATTGATGCACAAATATGTATGATCACTGCAGCGGACTGCAGTTGTCGATAATTTGGAAGAAAGTCATATCACTGCAAAAGGAACAGCCGACAGGCTACTAGGTATCATATGTAGGCTCGCGTACTAGGCTATCATGATAGTCAATTCAAAGTTTTGCTATGTCTAATATAGCCTTGCATAATTAGCCAACAAGTAACCTAATACTAGAAATATTCAATAAAAACCTTTGACAGCATGATTTAATCCATTTGATTATTAGATGAGTTTAAGGAACGTGGTCCGGAATCGTCTTGGACCCTTGCTTTTCCTAATTTATGTTAATGGTATTCATAATGTAGTCTGTAATGAGTCTTTGAGACTTTTTGCTAATGATACTAATGTTTTTGTTCACGATGATGATTGTTTCAAACTTTTTTGTAAGGCGCAGACTGTCTTAAACCAACTCAAAACTTGGTTCGACTGGAAACAAACTTACCCAGGGGCCTACACTTAGGCAAAACCAACTTTTCGATTTTTCATTCAAGGGACCGTGGTGCTCATTCTTGTTCAGACCATTTTATTCTGAACGACACCAAAATTTTAAGACAGCCTGTGCTAAATATTTAGGACTTCTGATCGACGACAAGCTTTCTTTCAAAAATCACATTGGTGACCTTTGTAATAACCTTGTTAAATACAATGGCATTTTCTATCATCTCAGAACTTCACTTCCCCCTGCCGTTGCTATTCAGCTTTATTATTCTCTCGTCTATTCTAAGGTTTCTTATGGTATTGAAAGTTTCGGGGTAGCTAGTGCTTCTGTAATGAAGCCATTACGAGTTCTTCAAAACAGAATTCTTAAAACCATTGCCTTTTCACCTCGTTGTTATCTTACAGGTAAACTTCACAGTGAGCTTGGGATTCTTAAGGTCTGTGATATTCACATCCTTAAGATTTGTACCTTTATATATAAATATGTTAACAATAAACTACCACATGTCCTTTGTAACATTGTTAACCCTAGAAAGTCCTCTCACATGCCCAACCATACAAGAAGTAACGCACTCTTTGCAGTTACCAGGCGTAATATTAAACACGGGAAGCTTCTCTTGAATAATTATTGTTCCAAAATTTGGTGTGATCTTCCGAATGATATAAAGCTCTGTAAGTCGTATCAAACCTTTAAATGTAAAATGAAATCTCATCTCATTGGCAATTACGTGCTTTGAACTGTATGCTTTATCTGACTCGAGCCTTTTTTTTTTTCTCTTCTTCTCTTCTTCTTGTCTTTGTGTTTGTTTGTTTGTTTGTTTTGTTTGATTTTGTGTGTTTGTTATTTTCCTTTAAGGTCGCTAGCTGCGATAAACATATTACTGTTTTTTTTTTTCTATCGTCCTGATCATTCCACTCCATTGTGCGACTGAATCTTTCTTCTTAATATGCCTGTATGTATGTATGAACGAAATACATGAAACGAAAAGAACTTTTAACATAGCAGTACAGGTCGTCAATGCATAGACGGTATATACAGACTTAACGCTTTATTCACGATGCTGTATCATTATATCAGGGGTAACCTTCCTAACTGAATCACAGAGTGCTTACGTCACACCCGTTCCAAGTTTCTTCAGGTCTTACGAACGCGCTTACACCTCACACAACGATCCTCTGAATCCTTTTTGGTGCCTTGCAGAATGCAAAAGGAATCAATGCGATTGTGATGTCGCGTGTGGGTGTGTTTGTGTTTGTTTGTATGTGACGCCTTGCTTGTAAGCACGATATCTCAAGAACGGTAAACTTGACTAATTTCATTCTTGGTGGGTAGGTTGTCATATTGAGTTGATGATCCGTATTGTTTTTGGTGGCGGTCAAAGGTCATTTGAGGTCACCAGAGGTAAAATTGTGAAACCCTTGTAAACACTATGTAAACACTACATCTCAAGAAGTATGTCCATGACTAATGTCGTATTTTGTGTGTGGGTCGGTGATATTAAATAGATGATCCTTACTGTTTTTTGACAGAGGTCAAAGGTCATTTGAGGTCACCAGAGGTCAAAATGTGAAAAAAAACTTGTAAAGACAATATCTCCAAGGGTAATCTCACAAATGTCATACTTAATGTGTGGGTTGCTCATAGTACGTAGATGATCACGATTGTTTTTGGTGAAGGTTAAAGGTCAATTGAGGTCTTCAGAGGTCAAACTGTGAAAACCTTGTAAACACAGTATCTCAAGAAGTGTTACCTTGACTAACTTCATACTTAGTTTGTGGGTTTTTCATAGTAAGTAGATGAGCCCTATTGTTTTGGGTGAGGGTTAAAGGTCTTTTGAGGTCACCAGAGGTCAAATTGTGAAAACACATTGAACTGCTTAACACACACAGTGGTCAAAAGAGCTTAGTGTAGGCATGCTTTCTCTAGAAGTATAATGTGTTTTAATTTCAAACTTGGTACAGTATGTACATGTTATACTGTGTTCTTCATGAATATTGGCGAGGAATCACAAAGTCCTTTGACTTTCTTGTTCATGTTTACAATTGTTATCAAAGAGATAACCCCAGCGATTCAAAAATTTTGTGAAAACTTTTGTGAAAATTTTGTGACTGACGTCACCGTTGTCCACCGTGAACTATGTGAACCAGCTATTGTAAAGTCGTCTGCTTGGCAAACTCAGTCTGTGGTAATTGTCACAGTAATTAATCGCAACATTCATTTTCTATAGCAGCCATGCAAGGGTCCTTCGCTAAATCTGACAAGTTTTCAGTCCTACAAGTTATCATTTCGAAAATAAAATCCACGTTTTCAGTCCAAAAGTGAATTTTTGGAAGGTCCCTAACCTTTAACTTTGCTGCCAATGACTTTTAGTGATTTTATGAGCGTATTGACCCACTCGAAATCTTGGATGATGTCACCTAACTGCGACAAAATTTGGAAAGTTAAGAGACACACAGTGTCAAGTTGTTACTCAGGCACAATAACACGAAAACTGCCATGACACACAGTTGCGGAGCTAGCAGTGTCAGTCAGAGGGGGGGGGGGGGGATTGCTTCTAGGGGCGCTGTATAATAGAAGTACCCCCCCTGCTCTTTAAAGATATTAGAAGGAAAATGAGAGCAGGATTATAAGGGGTTTCTATGTAGCAAGTATGTCCATTTTAGGCATGTCGCTCCACCTGCATGAATGTTGTATAGGCCTAATATGTAAGTGCATGAGTCAAACGGCGATATATGATCTGAACTTATTTAGTGAAAACAAACATGTCAAACGACAATTCGTATTGGTAATCATGCCTCACTAAAGATCAAAAAGGTCTTACAGTTGGAGGCAGAATTGAAACAGGGATCTCATCTTTGCAATTCCTTGAATTAATGAGAGTAAAAGTAAATCTGTGAAAATGCTGATACATATCAGATGGGTTGAGCTGATGCAAGAATCATTAATTATGCATCCTCTTACATTTATTCTTGGAGCACTTGATCAATAATTGGGTGGGGTGAAGGTATCTTTAGTCCAACACGTTTTTCATTAAGTAGCAGAGTCACAGAGTTTGAAGGGTTTCAAGAGACTCAAAGTGAGCCTCAGGTCTTTCTAGATTTGTTTCCTTACTGAGCCTCTGACATGGGGGAGGGGCTTCTGACATGGCGGAGGGGACATCGATGAGTGTGATACAGTGTGATGCAGAAATATCTAGTAGGCCCTTTTGCAGCCATACGTTTTTATCAGGGGGGGAATGAGAATTGTTTGGAGACTCCACCTCCAACATTGTTTGGTACGAGGGAAAAATACATAAAAGTTCCCCCTACTAGTAGAGTTTCTTGGATGAAAAATTAAATTCTTTTTGGAGAGTCAGATCGTTGAAAATGTCAGATTGTAGTTGCACATTTCACGATGAATACTGCAACTTGCTTGAATCTGAAGGCACCACCGTCATCATTTCTGGGATGATGAGGGCGCTGAAGAATACTCAAACTTGAATTTCCCTAACCTTCCCTTCCCTTTCATTTTTTGTTTTTTGTTTTTAATTCTTGTCTTCTTTATCATTTTGATCATTTTCTCTGTTTTGTGAAAAGCCGAAAAAGGCACCGGTATAATTCATTTGAGTCTGTGTATTTCTAGCCTAATATTCTTAAATATTCTGACGCCAATACGGATTATTTATACTTAAAGTTGTTGCCGCCCTATTGCACTTTATTTTTTAAATTTAAGACGACTTAAACAAACAAAATGTGTCAAAAACAAAGAGAAACCTCCTCCTTTAGAGAATGTCTGTCTCAGGACTAAGTCTGTGGCAATCCGAATGTGCAATAAATAGAAAACCAAGATTATACAACCGAAAATCTGAGATAATCGACCGACAATCTTGCAAGATTATGGATGATAAACCTGGAGATAATCCATGATTATTAAATACAACTTTAACTATCGACAGATTCAAGATTATCTAAGTTTAGAGCATGCTATCATTAAGGTGTTTCAGCACTTCGCTTCCGCCATATCCTGCCCTTGGCTCACAAGACACCATTCATCTTTAACAAAGTAGTAGCAATTTTGATGCTATTTCACCGTATAGTGATCCTTGCTTTTATACGACTGAGGTTAGCGGTAACCAGGTAGGGCCGCAATGAAAAATGTCTTTACAATACAAGAGGAAACTTCTCGATTCGGTAAAAATTAGGAATCCGAGATTAAAGCTCTAAATCACTCTCCGGCGTAGAAGATATTACTACTACATAGAGGACAGTTATATTGCTACTGCATTGAATGAGTATATCTACATGCATAATCATGAGGATTAGTGGGTGTGGCTTAAATTCAGTTCCCTGCAAAACTGACGTAACTGAAACGTACATCGACGGTTCTGTTAATCACAGAAAATGTAGGGTAAGGGCAAGACTATGGGTGTGGGGGAAGGGGCAAGCAATTGTGGAGGGTATATAATACAATTTGTAGGAACACTTGACACGGTACCGGAACACCTAAGGTTCATACGATTTTATTTAAGGGAGGGGGTACATATGCTAGGGCCCTGCTGCACCGACCAAAAATCTTCTAGTGGGTGGCCAGGAGTGAACTTGTTAGGTCAGATATAGGTCTGAAATTAATTTGAAACGTAAAATGACGAATACTTGCTCAACATTGTATTGATACTGTTGCGTAGGTGTGTCTCTGTGTGCTTCATCTTTTACTTACCCACGCAGTAATAAAACAGAAAAATTCAAAACAAACAGTATTTTTTGTAAAACAGTTTAAACTACTTTACTATTTACACCAGTTACCATTCGGAGCTTGCTTAAACCACGGCGAGTTGTTCGACTCTCTGTGCTCAAACCATGAGCAGTGACTTAAATTGTTTTGACGTTCATTTGGCGCTAATCAGAACTGAAATGACCGAGCGAAATTGATTGTTTAAAATACAGCGGTTCAAACAAAGTCCAGCGCATGATATGTGAATTGAGGAATACAAACGATCGAGTCTTCCTTTTTAAACAACTATGGTGGCCGTCAGTAGTGGAGAAGTTTTTTTGGTAACTTCAAGCCCTTTCCTCACCTGCACTATGGAAAGATCGAGAAAGTCATAGGGATCCCCAAAATATAGGTCTAGTGTAGTGAAGAAGACAAAAACTCATTGGGGTAGTAGTCATGCATCCCCCCATTCCAGATACCGGTGTGTGATAATCCACATGAAATTTGGTCCACTTTATCAAAATTGTTGGATTATGCTTAGAGTTTCAACGCGTTTTAACTAGATCGAGATATGACGCGCTGACTTTAAATTTGTGCCATTTCAAAACATGTGAGTAAGTTCCCTCTGCCCAGATGCACCAATGTACACACCTCAAACAATCCTATCCAATTGCGTTTCGCTGTTATTTCCCTCAACTTTGTTAAGAGTAAGGTGAAAGGGAAAAAATCACCTGGTCAAACAAGGACTTTTTTATATAAGATCATGACATGTACTCACCCTCGTCACTCTCGTGGTGTTCTGCTAGTACAAAACCAACGCAGAGGATCGCCAACGTGAAACGAAACATTATCGTTCAATGTGTAGGGTACTGTTCAGTTAATTTACTGCTGGTAAACAGAAATCACTGCGATGCAAAGATTCTTCAAGCTTGTATCTGGATGTTGAACTTGAAAATCGAAGAGGAGACCGCCTTCAGCTCCTGCATGGGATGCCAAGAGAGACGATAAAATAGTCCGTCTGCGCAATCTCCTTTTATATTGCCGCGCAATCAACATCCGGGGATGTCACGCAGGTCCCGCAACAATCAAATGCTTTTACAACGAGCAGAAAAAAGATTTTTGATTTGACTTTCCAGGACTGTTTCCACCGTCTGGTAATAAAATGCTTACCTGGAAACGGTATACATTTTGATAATCTGAAATTGAGAAGGGATTATAGAACATGTAGCATGCATAAGGTGAACACTAGCTGACTAACAGAAAGGTCAAAGAACAATATTACCTTTCCGGAGAGGTACTTCAAGTTCGACGTCGCGGGCCAGTTATTAGTGAAAAAAAAACTATTTCAATGTATTGTTTTATGTACAGTTATTATCCTAATAGTAAAAGAGGCTCCGGTACATTAGACGGGCTGTTTTATTCTCACCCCACCCCCATTTTTTTGCTTTAACAACAAAAAATAGTGAAAAACACCATTCTTACTCTTAAATCTGTTGGGGAAATGCATTCAGTCTACATTTTTTCCCAAAATAACGAAAAAAAAAGAAAACTTTTCACGCCTCTTTAAAAAACCTAGTATTTGTCGTCACAAAAGACATTAATGACAAATTTAAAATAACAGCACCCACAACATTTCTACTGGCAAATAAAATCAGGATATCCTTGAATGAACGTGTAGTAAAGTGATCTCTAAATTCGCGTGGTGCTTTGAGCGTAAATTACGTACATTGACGTACATTAGTGACGTAGCAGCATCACGTGACTACACACCTTAGATACTGAAGGGAAGAAATGCCTACGGTAAGCTGGTCTCGATTCTGCAAAACTAAGATCTCGTGAGGTACCTCGACAGCGCTTTCGACACCTAAATTCAAAGGATCAGGTCAAAGTGTATTGATCGGTTTAAACATTAACCCAATGATGATAGATGCAAACCATCGACGTCATCATTGCGAAACAATGTTTTTGGGGAAGACTGATCGAAATGTTCTTTTAGTATTTAAATACAGCTCGATGATGGCTTCTGTGAACGTCGTGAAAGCTCGCCGGTCACCGTAAACATCAGCAATAATTTTACGTTTTCTGTTTTCCACTGCCGGTATATGAACCCCGTTCAAGTTCACAGAAGCATAATTTCAATTTAGGTCAACGGTTGTTAATACTTCCTTGCTTGCTGTGGTCCTAAAACAGCAACTTCTACTTCTTCTCTCGGCTGGTGACTTGCGGTGAGGATGCTGAGACAAGCAACTGGTAGAAAAGTACATTGCTTCGTTCTCCTAAAGACTACACATTTGTAAGGCCGTTGGAAAAAAAAGCTTTTTTTTCTGCTGTTGTCTCCACTTCAATCTCAAGTATTTATAGTTATAAGTGTACCTGTACTTGTGCAAAATTCATAAATCATTTAAACAAATACGTGTGGACACTCTGTTCACTTTTTATACATTGGTTGAATTTTTACGCTTTTCTCAAGTTTCGGAAAGGTCAAGTCAGTATACCTTTGTATATTTTTCATGTAATATAGTTTTGCCTTCCCAGGTACTGTTTTGAAATCAGCAGTTGACATCCAGGGCATTTTTCATTGTGTGATACACCAAATACCAAAACGAAAAACACAAAACATAAGAAAAATTCGTGTTTTTTGAGGTTTACTCTAATTTAATATATTTCTAAATGTTTCCCGGTCAAGTCCCCCCCCCCCCACCCTCTCCGGTTCAATTTCCACCCGCCAGAAACCTTTCCCCGAGAGAATTTGTCAGGAGGAGGCTGTCCGGGGGATTCTCCTGGTTAGCAATTTTTCTCCTGGTTAGAACTTGTCCTCGTGAGACTAGTCCGTTGAGTTGTTCGGTGACGTTTTTTTAACACCAAAAGTCTATCCTACCTTATGTGATAACATGAAGAGAGAGAGCACACAAAAATGGCCAGTAGCACCTCTTCCTAACTTACTATCCCCGTCTGGATTACCGGAAACTTAATCCTGTCTTGTTGGTTTAAATTTGAGGTCAGTTGAAATGTTCTGCTATTTTTACAAGGAAACAGCTTCTTTTTTTTTTCATTTGGTTCTCTCGTTGTCAGTATCGGTATAAGTTTGGGGAACCCCCCTACATCGGAGCCTTGCACATCATCGGGACAATCCGATGACACTTGTTCGATTTACCGACGGATGGTGACCCGATAAACAGGGCACCTTGGGATGAGTGATTTATCAGCAATCTGAACTCTTGCGCATAAAAGTACGAGACGGAAGGGGGGGGGGGCGGGAGGAGGGTGTGACATACTTTCCCCTCACTTCTCTCCTGGTGACGCTCATGGTGGCGTATGCATGTTGCATGCATGGCGATGGCTGGTATAGTTAAGTCATCCCGTAACAGAAAGACTGTGATCACATTTTGCAACAAGGTGCATTGGCTTTCAAAAAAAAAAAAAACAGAACAAAGAAAGTAACTTGAGACATCACAAATTATGGTCGACTCTACCATTGAAGATTGATAAACTTCAACCTGTTTTTATCTCAGGTAAAGAATGTCCTGTGCAGATGGAAGTCGGACCATTTTTATTCATTATTGTGGCATACATTTCTGAATGTATGACTTGAGGCAGACTTTAATAATTTAGTGCCTCAGAAAAATCTAAGAATTCTATTGAAATGTCTTTAATTTTTTTCCACTCTTTCTTCGAAGGGAAACTGTGCGCGGACTTTTTTTCTACCACAAATCCAAACCTCTGGTTAGTCTCCTGGATTGTACTTCACAGTGACTGCTGGGCTATACAGTACCAACCGACAGGCCTACTTATTGAATTCTCAATTCTGCACTAAATGCAGGGATTCGAGAAGGGGACTTCCCTGCAGATCTTGAATTTAGATTATCAACAAGCAATTGGCAATCGACAACGGGAACTGTTTCCTTTATCACGAGGTCAGATTGAATCTGTTTTGCAATGTGTTTAAATGGAATAAAAATAAGCTCCAGCTTAGAGCTAAATATGAACTTGAGCTAGGAACCTCTGAGCTTGCGCCTCGCAATTGGTTCCTTTGTCAAGCTAGCTGTAGAAGCTACATAAATGGGGGGAGGGATGAGCGTGTGTACGTGTTAAGGTCAAGCGGAAAAACCTTTTTTTTTTAAGTGTTTACCGTTGTTTATCCTCGCAATAATCTTTTCACTAGACAAAAAGTGACTGCTAGGCCCTTTCATTGTGCCACTGTCACTGCGTTGGTCTTTCACAATGAAAGATGTTCTGTGAATAAGCCATCGATTAGAATCAGCGTAAAAACACTAAACCCCCCTTGACTGCTCCACAGCTAGGGGTAATCCAAAGCTTTGCCATCATACCTGTAGTTTTCTATACAACACGGTGATCACCAATACATACGGAGGAGTCTACAGTGCGAGTTGTTTTGTAGAGCCGGCGGGGGTCATTTTACAGTCATATTAATATATATGATGTACAGTATTTAGAACACCGATCCGTGTAATAAAAAATGCACCGATCCCTCAACATATAAAGCTGTATACGTAGAATCAATTTCAACAGATAATCTAGTTAAGATTGTCATCTTTACATTAAACAACGGGATTACTTGAATTACATGCTATCTCACATCATGAGGACGTTTTAGAATGTACCTCTATGTTAATCAGGGAACTATCAATATTGTTTTTTTCTTCTTTGTTATCTATTTCATTGATGGCATTATCATGGTTTAACCAGATACTAAACCTCCCTCATTGCAAAATTTAAGGTATATGTAGATCACACTGTATATATATATATATATATATGTGTGTGTATATATATATATATATAGGCCTACCGTATTCTCCCTAGGAATCTGCTAGAAATGAACTGAAAAACAAGCATCTTGGTAAAAGAAGCGCAAGAAACGCATGGTAAACTTAAGCTTAAAGCGGGATGGACACTTTGAATTTAAACCTCCTTTTCTGTAAACTGAGAGACTTTATTGGTCACCAGAATTATCCGTAAGTTTAATACAGTTTGCTATTCTTGAGTTTCCCATGACGCACATCGTTGGTTCCTTTGGAGGACGACCGTAAGAAAAGTATGCAAATTGTATCTTCATTTGAACAAACCGGCAGAATCTCTTATGATTACAATTAATCGATGAATCAGACTACAGACGCGGATTTCTTGAGAGATCACGTAAAGCTGCTCTATCCATAATTGAAAAAAAAAACACTTTCAATTTAGGACATGTCAAATAACTAGCCTGTCAAGTGGATCCCCCCCCCCCACCCTACCATAAGGCATTCTTCATGGACCACAAAATGAGTAGTCTCGGAAGTAATACACGATGTAGCCATAATCCAACAGGAAAAACATTAACTATCATTCGCTTCTAACAGCACTTATTCAATATCTTACAAATCCGGTATAATCATAAAATGTTTTGCATCATTTCAAAAGTGCGATTTCTGTTCTAAAGCTTTTCTGTTGATGCAGTGTATATGTGCTCTTTCAAAATCAATATTCTCTGTGGCTGTTGTCAGCACTTTACAAGGAACTATTGTTCATCATTTGTAAACTTTCGCACTATCTTCTTTGTGTGTGCGTGGGGAGTGTGTGCACTTGTTTCCGGGTGGGATCGAGGACCGAAACAATAGATTTTAGGTCCTCTGTAGAAAATTCAATAGATTTCTCTGGTCCTCTCAAGATTAACAATAGAGAGTCTATTGTTAAGGTTAGGGCTGAGGAAGAAAAAACAAAAGAAAGCACAATGAGGTCCTCCGAATAAATGGAAAACAAAGTTGTGTGTGTGTGTGTGTGTGTGCGTGTGTGTGTGTGTGTGTTTCTTCCTCGCTTTGAAAATTTCCTCTAGCCTACATAATATTTATCAAGTGCCGTTCAACTACATCGTTATATTGTATCACTGAAGGCATCTTCTCATGTGTTGTTGTTGTTGTTTACTTTTCTTGCCCTTGCTGAAATATGTAACTTTCCTGAACTCTTCTGCTAGAGAGGGCTGATCGGAGCAAGGCTATTGTGGGCCGAGTTAGCCCGACACAATCTCCACGTTTTTAACACAGTAAAGTATATTAACAATATTATCTAAAACTGAGGAGATGATTCCGTCTTCAAATAGCAATTCAATGGACTAGACTGTTCCATCGCCGTCTCATGAATATTCTAAAATTTCAAATATTGTGGCATTTTGTCCAAGATTTTTCTAACATTGTGGCATTTTCGTCTGAGATTTTTATCACAGCTTTCCTGTGAAATGTTAATATCGGTTATCCTCCGACATTGTTAGTTTCAAAGGGTCGTTCAACGGTCGATCCTAGTCAATGAACGTATATCTGAGACACGCTCTGGAATCTGATCCCTCAGCTCTCCCCCCTACCCCTAGAGATTTTACTTCTGATCTGAAATCCGATGTCAGGGCTACATACAGTGCTTAGCTATATTTAGGTATGTCAAACATATATGTTAAATATGGACAATTTGAGGAGGGGTTGGGAGTTAGGAGCGAGATGGCGGTAATTTTTCATTGACTTTAAACATCAAAGCAGTGTTCCTCACAGACTTCCAGGAGTGGTGAAAGGTCTGGAGAAGGGGGGGGGGTGAGGGTGGAAAGGTACAATGGAGAAGCAAAATGGTGCTACTTCGCTATTTCAGCCGGGGAATTTCGGTTTTGTAAAATGTATTCAAAACAGGGTCGTCAAATGTATAACAAGAAACAGCAATCAGCGATCGACTCATCCAGGGACGAACTGAACGGATGAGTCAAATCCCAGCTGGGACTTTAATGAAACTTCTTTCAGCGGGGAATATGAGATGTTATCTTTACTCGTATCACGTTCGGTAATACAAACAAACAGTCCACTTTAATGTTTGGCAACAAGCAATTTCACTTCCAGAGCAACAGCGGACGAGTCGGCATGTCAGAAAAATATCCAACAGAAAGGAAGGAAATTTGCATGGTCTGGATGTGATGACGGTTAATCATAATCGTAACACGGTGGTTCAACTCTGTCGAGCAGTCTGTAAGTCAGACTCGACGCAACTATTTGTCAAGCAGGCCTAACCCTCTACGCATGCATGGGACATTTTACATTTATTTGATATGTTACCGTATGATTACGCAGTTACGTGGGCTAGACGAGGATAGAACATGCCGCTAAATCACCAAAAGCAGAAAATATCTTTAGATGATAGTGGCTGTGTCATTGCATTTAAAAGCAATTGATTTGCAACAGAAAATTTAATGGTGAATTTAAAGGTCGACCTGTTTCGTCGGAGATTGTATATCATCATCAGATCCAAGAAGTTAAGTGTTATTAATGCCAAACATGAGCGCGTGGTATGAGAATAACATTCATGTTGCTTCTTAAACAAAACAAAAACATCAACAACAAAATTTATACGCCATGTAGGGATTTGATAGTGTGATCATAAAATGTCTGGGTTGCTACTAACACTGTCCAAAAAATGTCTATAAATTTACAGAAAAAGACAAAGAAATATATGAGAATTACAGAAAATGTCTGGAAATTAATTAACACAACATTTCTGTATTCCTTTTTGGATATCTTTCTATTTTTTCTGTAAAATTTACACTTTTGACAGTGTACCTTTCTTGAGACTATCCGAAAATTTGTCAACCAATTCGAAGATTTTATGGGGATCTCGTTAATGTAGATACCGTGTATCGCGAAGTCTGAAAAATTGAATTGAACAGGGAGACGCCAGTGTTAGAATGAGGTTGTGTGTGTGGGGAGGGAGGACAACGGATGTCTCCAGATAAACTCCAATTACCTATAATCAGCACGAACCCTTAAAAAAGCCATACGTCAAAATACGAAAAGGGGGAGGGGTGTTATACGGGTCGGACAAGACTTCCTAGTGGAAATCAACGCAATTTTTACACCAAATTTACGATAACGAAGGCACGTCTTGAAATTACAATACGTGACTGCATAAAAATGAACGTAAGATGTCACTTTGGTTTCGTTCGATTGTTGTTGATTTTTTGTCTTGATATGTTCAATAATTCCAGCATGTATTTATTTCTTCTTCAAATCTTTTCATCCTCAAGGTCAAACTGAATAACTGCGTTCATCGACTGTGAGAGGGTTACCATCGGAATGCCTTCTACAACGGTAACTAGAGTTCATTTCCCCGAGAGAGCCCCAGTCCCTTTAATTGAGATATAGATTATTTACAACAGCAGCAAAGTATTAAGTCGCAGACTCTTATTTCAAAGAAAAAACATAAAAACAAGCAGGTTTTTCACTACTTCATGTTTGGAAATTATCCCACAGTTAACACCAAAATCACGGTGTAAATATAAGAAATTTTGCCACTCTTTCACTGGCCGTAATTTTACTTTTTTGTCTTTTATTTTTATCAATATCTCAAATGACATTAAGGAAATTGTCAACCAAGAACCACAATGCAATATCATCATCTGTTATAAGCACAAAAGCAAACTGTAAAACCGTGAAATGATTAGCATCCCATGCGGGTGAGTCGTCGTGCAGGGTTTTCCTTCTTTTTCTAGTGGTTACCTTTAGTGGCCTTCTAAATTGTGAGTCACTAATGATGATTACAAAAGTACTTTGCTCTGTTTCGTTTAGCACAAACAAAATGGAGGACATTAGAACGGTGTCTTTCACTGTCACCAGGACATTACGTAATCGTTCTAGTTACTTAGAACGTATACAGTTAATACCGTACAATCCATTCGTCCTACAGAGAGGGTTGACCTTATTATCTCAGATAACAAAACTGTGCCTTGAGAATCAGTCGAAAAAGTTTTAATAATATTATTTGCTCATTATGATGTATATTTACATCTTCTTGCTGAATAATTGATCCTCATTTAACAATCCTTTAATATAACAGTCAATCAGACAGCTCTCTCATCTCCTCTCATACTCCATAGCAACCATATCCAGTAGTTACCAGGTCTTGAAGAGTGCTTTCCATGGTTACTTACATCCATGGAGAGCTGTAGGGATGGGTGTGACCTCTCGTGATTCCTTTCTCTCACAGAGTGCTTCCAGTTGTCATTGGGGTTAGAATTTTCATGTGAACTGAAAGTATGTTATGGAAACATTTTCTTAAAAATTCCATGTGATGGAAAATATCTGCCCAGTTCCTCCTGGACCCGTCAATGAATCGCGCATATCATGAGTTTGTATCTGTCCTACTGCGACAGTCACATGTAAATAAAGCGTGCGCACGAATACTGATGGGTAACAGCAACAGTCACAGTGAATGCCACTGATATTATATCGATCGTTCACATCGCTGACGCCATCTTGTAATCATTACCATGACAGCGATCATCAAGCGTCAGGTATGGAGTGGAAATTCACAACTCGCTTGCCACTATGCTCACTGGTATAGTCTATGTCATCTGTATGATACGCATTGAAGAAATCAGGGCACATAGGCCGGCATAGCAGACGGTATATGTCAAGCACAGGATCCATTCACGGCACTGACTAGCCTAGCACAGTCGTTGACTACAACCGCCACAGCTTATTGACATTCTTATCAGGACCGGGCAAGGTGACATGGCCAACTTGGCCAATCACAGGATCTCGCGCACAATTGACCAGAAATCCACACAGCCATTCAGCTAGTCCGCTTGGTCAGCTACTGGATTGGCATGTATCGTGATGCTACGAAGTTTCACTTCCGAGAGAGGCCGGAAATTCTTCTCGTTGACGGGTACTTTTTCCAGTTCATCGAGCGTCTCGAGCCCGTCTATGACTCTGAGAGTTAAAAACAAAAGCATTGTACACTGGATAACACATCATGGGAAACAATACTGGAGAAAAGATACATGATTCCACAACCGGACTTTAAAGGAAACTACCTATGATCATTCAGTTATGTCTTGTATCTGTAGTGTAGCCAAGTGTTAAGCACACGCCGTTTCTCTTGATGTTTTAAATGCCCTGAAAGGTGAGTTGTTCGTGCTTCTGTCTGAGCATACATTGTTACTTGAAAAGATTTCGCAACAATTACGGGATTCTTTAACTTTTCGGTGGCAACGATTTACATATAGATCTTTATGATTCTGATTGGTCAACGTCATTGTCGACCTCGTGACTCCCAACCTCAAAAGTGTGACGGTGGCCTTGGCAGACTCGCTGGGGAAACCAAGGAGGAACGTTCCTTCTTCCGTGATTATGTAGGCCTGTGTCATCGTCCCGTCTTTTCCTCTCGTCTACGTTATATAATTTTTACAATCACCAACATCAACTTAATTTCATGCAATTTCTGTGTGCGAGTCGAATCACCTAATAAATGGAACTAAGATCAATCATATCAAATCGAACTTATCTCTCTGTCTGGACCTTCGTCTTTCTGTTTTCCTATACAGTGCGCTGGTGGACTCTAACTTGCAACGTTGAGCATATCAACATCAGCAACAATCACGATCTTATCCTTACTAAATGTATCCAACAGTTCAGTATTACCTTCACAGTGCGCAAAACAACTCGAGTCCAGTAAAACTGTGTGGTAGGCACAAATATACTGAACGAGGGTACTAACGCATCCATGGTAAATGACATTGCTACGAGACATAGTCACTCAGTCAGTTCAAAACATGGTTGCATTGTTTGAAATACCGTGTCACATTCATGAAAAGGCAAAGATGTAAAAGTTATGCTGACACCATGTACTAACAGCCCCTAACTTACTGTATTATGTGCTATAGTTACCGAGACCTTGACTTATGACCACATCGGTTAAGTGGATAAGACATCTCATGACAAGGCACCTACCCACCAAGTTTGATGTTCACACGACTTACCGTCTAGGAGGAGATCATGACACACGTTTTTGAGCATTTTTGCCAGTTTGACCTTTAATCATGTGACCTTTGAACTGGTGACGTCAACAATACTTTTTTTTAATTTGTGTGTAGTCTGCTTTCCATATATGGTAACTCTAGGATATTCACAAATAGAGATAATGCTTAAAATGTTTTATTCGTTTTCATGACCTGTGACCTATGACGTCATCGGTAGGGCGGACACTACACCTAACACCCGGGAACCTACCCACCAAGTTTGAGGCTTATCGTCTAGCAGGAGATCGTGACACTTTCTTTTGTACACACACACACACACATTTGCCCCCCCTTCTTACCCCTAACCCTGAGTGGGCTAATCCTGATGCATGCCATTTTTATACCATGAGGTACCCCCACAGAAGGACTACTGACCCTAAAAGTTTCGGTTGAATAGTGCGAGGGGTGTAAGGTGGGCGTACCACCCACCAAGCGTCATTTTTTGGCGACTTTAACCACTCAACGGAATACAATATCTCCACCCTGCATACTTTGTGCATGGATGAGATAATAATGTCCCCTAAAAACCCAGGTGCAAAGAACTCTCAGAATAAACAACTACTTCGCACACTCTGGTAGTATTTGGTGATTTAAGAGAAGATAGAATTCAGGAGGGTGAGTGGAACTGGGAGGGTTCTGGAATTGAGTAATAGTAAACGTGCTATTGGAGACTGTGGATGCTACTGGAAGTAACCACGCTGAGAAGTTAATTTGGCGTCCTCCCCCCTCCCCCCCCCCCCCAGTAAACTTGTTTGACAACTAAGATATGATGCTAAATTACCCAAGTTCGCTATAAAGAGATGGCTATAAAGAGAGAGAGAGTTTATGCTTACTTTCCGATGATGGTGTACTTCATATCGAGGTGGGGCTGACGGCCAGTAGGTAATGAAAAACTGAGAGCCATTGGTATCAGGACCGTTGTTTGCCATCGACACAACACCCCGGACGTTATGCTTAAAGGAAAGGACGAAAAGAGGGAAAATAACTTATGGTGTTACACTAGGTTTGACATATTGTGACGTCACACAATGGATCACTACATGCGCAATTAATATATGTCTACACACCTCTACATCTTTCAGTGTTACTGTTAAGGAGGGGGACTAACGTTATTTCAGGTACTTGTTTCTTTTTCATACACTGTGTGTCAAAGACATCGCTCGACATAACAAGGCCGGCGCAAGCCCCTCCAGTCGGGGGTGGGTGGGCATATGTCAAAATGGCTCAAACCTCTCACAGTTACGTAGCAATGTTTAAAAGTGTGTTCTGAAGAAAATCCTATGACGTGTAATGTGATATAATATCAATAGGTCCTACAGGGACTTTTCGACGCCGTATCTAGAAATTGAGGGAAAAATACCCCCTCGACAAATTATATATTCATGTAAATACAGCATAGGATGGATAATCACTGGTGTTTGTAAAGTGTTTTCTTCAGTATCGGCAGCTACTGTAGGGTGATTAAAGGAGTATTAGGTACCATTGTAACAAACAGGTGTCGTGGTTAGTTCTAGACAAAAGACAGACCCGGGAATATTATACCCTGGCCTGGATGTAGAGCAACAAGAATGACACAACTGCAAAAAGGAGGATTTAAAAACACTACAGAGTCACGTAGGATCAGGATAAAAGTTGCATGGTAAGTCTACTCTTATACACATTAATGTGCTTGGGGACAGGTGAATTCTAGGTCAGTATGATCTATATTGTTCTGTAGTAACCCCTGCTTAATCTCGTTTTGCATGTCAAATGATGTTCCACATCTTCCACATCTATTTTCTCACTTCCTTTCAACAATAACAAGGAACGACACCAGCATGAGTTCCTATGACGTAATTCACATCATGTCAGAGAAAAAAAAACCCTGATGGTGACGTCACGTCTGATTATAATCTCATCATATTGTAATCTAAAGGAATAGTATTATCGAGATATTATTTCGATAAAAACGAAAAAAAATGGGAAGATAAAGTTCAAGCATAAATGAAATAACGAAGATGCAAATATACTATCCCCCCTCCAAAAAAAAAAGCCTAGATGATAAACTTGCAAACCAAAACGCATTGCTTCTTGCCTCCTTTCGTCACAGTCACGTGCATGCATGTAACCTATATGGAGACAGAGTACAGACCTGAACTCGAAAAATTACGGAAAGGTAAAACACATACAGGTAGTTTTACTGACCAGTAAGACAAAGGGTACTGACTGAACGCATAAAAGATGCGTGAACCTGTCCAATGCGGTATATATGACTGATAAAAAAAAGTATTGACAATATAAAAATCGCGCGCAGTTCAATAAGACTGCCATGATGACGTCACGGGTATCAGCAGATGCACTGACTTAAGGTCACGCTATATAGAAATTAGATTGCTGATCACATGATTAATGAGCTAAGTCAACGAAGGAACAAGAATGCGATGAATAACTCGTAGAATGAATCTGACTTTATTTCCACATCACAAAATACAGAAAAGTACAACATTTTTAAACGGTAGTGGAGGACTGAAGAAACAGATTTGAACGAGCAGTCCCAGACTACAAAAGGAAACAGATAAACGAGATGAAACAGTGACAAAAACAGAAAAAAAAAACACGGAAAGATACCACAATGAAGGACAGAATTAGTACGAAACGAAAATCGAGTTTTCCTACTGTATTAATAAAAAATCCTCGCAAAAACGCCAACGAACGAGGCAAACCGAGAGGATCATATTATGACAGAGAATACATTCAAGAGACAGACAGACAGACAGACAGACAGACAGACAGACAGACAGACAGACAGACAGACAGACACATGAACAGCCAGACCGGCATTATAAGAATACTAACCCGAAGTGTATCATCGATTTCATCTTCGAATTTTCTGCCCCAGATGCTCTGTCCACCTTTACCAGTACCAGTAGGATCGCCAGTCTGGACCATGAACCCCTTGATGTTTCTAGAACGCAAAAAGGCCAGTTTCACGTCACCTAAGTTACATTTCAGACAAAATTTCAGCTGTTAAGTTTGTCCTACTCTGTCCAACACCATGTAAGGCATTTTAAAACTACTGTGGTTTAGAAGACAATGAAACTTTCATCTTCCATTTCAATGAAAATATATATATATACAATGTTTGTCAGCTATGAGAGCGCCCTCAATCATTTTCAAGTAAGTTCCGCAGAAATGTTAACATTTTAATTAGTGAGCCATTTGTTGTTAGGGTCAATACTATAGACATTAAAGCATACTATAGTAATACCCTTATAATAAAATATACAGCAGCCAAATAGATATCAGCTATGATTTACTCTCACGTAAGTTACAGAAAATTGTCACGTAAGTTACTTGTCTAAAATTTGCAATTATCTGGAGGTACAGTGAGTAATTACAACAGTATTCCACACTGGAAATGAAGTGCCCGACAACATTTATCGTACAAACAAAACAATGCTACAGCAGGGAAGAAAAAATAGAGGGGAGAATGGGGATACATATTCATGGTCCAGAACTGGACAAAGACCTTTTGTGCAGCGCTAGAGTTTAACTCAAGCTGTTGGAAGGAAACCTGCTCAGACCGCCAACAATGAAAGAAATCAGATACATATATCTGCACATGAAGATGGTGATGAGATGTACCGGAAGGAATGGACAAAGACCCATTGGAGGATCAGTTCAGATGAAAGAACATAGATTGGTCAGAGAACTGAAGGACATGACTATGGAAAGTTATCAACAATATCAAGAACGTGCCATTCACAAGGGTGATGTTAAATAAAGGACAATTTTGACACTAAGTTGTATGGCTCCAGGGAGACCCTGCTACGGTTGACAGTTAGTGTTTGCATAGTGTCCAAAAATCAGAGGCGGGTACGCCATCCACAGTCCGTAGTTGGTAGAGTACCCGGGGTACCAGAAAAAAAAAGTAGTCCCCCTATGAAGGTAGGAGGTCATAAACTCACGACTCAAAATTGTGACTTCACACATTTTACAGCACCATGTATTTTACATGTGGGCATGACAGTGAAGTGTTTTTGGTTGCATACATGATGAATTTTATCATATGTTTGATGTACATGTTAGTGAAACTTTGGTTACTCAATTTCAAAATTGAGTCGTCCTGTCGTCAGCAGTCAAGTATTCATGCACTCTAGGCTCCTGTTTTGGAATTTGTAGATCATATTCCTTAGAATTATGCTCCATATTGACTTATCTTAGTGATAGTCCTATAATATCGGATTACTTGGTCTAATTGTCATATGGTGTGGAGGTCTCTAAAAATAAGTCAGTAAATCGGTGCTTTAAGATCCTCTGATTTGGGTGATACTGAAATTGTTATAAGTGAATGAATTTTGAAAATATCAAGGTGCAGTAAATTGATCCTTGAAGCTCAAACACCATGCTACAGCACTGAAACAATTCAGCTGCCCAATATTGCATTCAAGTTTTCGCCTGATGACCACTTGCCGTGAAATGGCCCAAAACATGATCTGATCTAACACTCGAATTTTTGAGAACGTAACTTTTTTTTATTTCAAAAAACAGAAAAGCTTCTAAGCATAAACCAATCTTATTGGTAATTGTTCAGCTGTTTCTCGCTAAAATGACTATACCATTCGTGTTCTTTTATTCACAACCCTGTTGGATAAAAACATTTAAGCTGGTGACAAAGTACCCATTATTGGGTAAGTTTTAAACCAACGAGGGTAATTTTTTTAACAATTCGACTAGTTCTGTTACCCCCTTAGCAGGAGGTATACGTAGCCAACATGGGTTAAAGTTTACCTGTTTTTTAGAATAATTTTGCTTCTCACAATTGAATGCATCCTATACTGTACGGGGTCAAATTATTGGCTGAATTAATTCCGATTGGTGTTTTAATATGTGTTTCAGAGAGGTTGACAAGATATTTTCAATTTCGTCTGATAACATCAACCAGTTGTCATGATATGTTCACGCATATGGGTCAAATCCAAAAGTGGTAACCCTCGTTCTGTAAAAAATGAACTTGAATTTATCAGTCGGAAATTTTTCATGATTGTGTAGGACACCTATTGAGATTTTATTTTTCTTGATTGAAAAATCCCACAATTAGTTTCATTTGATGTGCAATGTTGGGGGAAAAAAGTGAGGAAATTATTTTTGTGGGACGGGACGGAATTAGCGTCATTCAATTTCATCACTGAATGGTATTGATGTAACAGTTTTTTTTTTTTTTCTCATCAAGTTTGAATGTTAGGAGCATAATAGTAATACATGAAATTTCTTGATGAAACTGACGCTTATATATGATTAATCGTTTTGCAGAAGTCCGTCCGTCTATTTTTTGGAAATTGCTTTCTAATTTGCAATAAATTAATCTGCAACATGTGTGGCAGGATGAGAAATACTTCTTATTAACTATCAATCTCAAGTAAGAACCACATAAAGTTATTTGTCTCTGTTTAGCGCAATTTATTCTTTTTCAACAAGGGAAAGAAATTCCTTGACGGGACGGAATACTTCCCCCGACGGGACAGAGTTTCCGGTGCGATGGACGGAATGACCAGTGCGACGGGACGGATTTGCTTGTGTGACTGGGCCAAAAAAGGAAGTGGGAGGATGCATTCTTTTACATAGTCATTTCATTTCAACAATTCAGTTTTGTTTTCTCTCTACGAGAGGTGATGGCAATATGGATGGCATTTTGGACCATTTTCCCCAAAATTTAATTTTGCCACCGGGAGGCAACACATGAAAATTGAAGCTTTTCGCTCTATTCCAGCCTTACAGAACATGATAAGGGACTGTCTATCAAGATGAGAATTGCGCCTGGGTTCGTCGTCCTACCGTATATGATGCACAACAGTTTTCTGAATATGCAAATACAAGAATGTACAGGCGATTGAAGTAGCCCTATAAATAGTTTGAGGAAATACATGATGACCCACGCCAAACACCTGACAAAGTTTATGAATGATCTCTCCGGGGTACTGAGGGTTGGATTCATGAAGCACAGTATCTCTATCAATGTAGCAAAGGTCAGATATTCTGGTACTATAACAGCCGGTTCAGTTAGGGGTGGAGGTGAGGAGCAAGCATGCACTGGATGGGCAGATGTGTGATTGTACCCAAAATAATTGTCTGAATGAAAGTGATTGAGGCTTTCTTGGTAATGGGCAAGATCAAAACAGCCTGAGAGATTGGTCTGTTAGATTGGCCTGACTTGATCAATGTTGATTAGGATTCCGACTTGTATCCTGGTGATGTTGACTACGTACAGTAGGTATATGTGTCTGTTCATGCAATGGCAAGTCAGGGGAAAGTGGAAATGGCAAAGGGGTAATGGTGCCGGGAGAACTGTATGTAAAAGAGTCCCAAGTTAATGCATGAGGATCGACTCTTTTGAAATGTTTTAATTACATTTGTGAGATGAGATGATATACTCACCCATGCTATTGACATTTATTTCTGATGGTAAATACGAAAGAATTGAACAATATGTTCAGAACCTATCCAAAAGTGCTTTTCCCTTCACTTCCCGTTGGAGGCAAATTTGTGCTTACCATAGCAATGGCGGGTGGAGAAGACATTTTTTTTTTTCTCATTCGATGAAAAGTTCATTGTCACTGGTTCATATCAACAGTAGCCCTGATCACCATGTGCAAGAATTAAATAAAGGAATGTACATCACTTTCCCTCCCATTGGATGTACGGGACTTTTGGATTTGGCCCAAGTGGATTTATGGACACTTCGTGCCGCTTTTTTTTTTCCATTGTCCAGTTACTGAGGCTGTCTGTAATGCTGAAGTCCCCTCCCCCCCCCCCTCCTTTCCCCTTGAAATTAATCATTTATAAATCGGTTAAGCAGTGATTCATGCCGTAAGTCAATTGGAAGACGTGTAAGGAGATGGGGTGGGTGGGTCTTGATGGCTCTTAACTACTGTAAAACTGTTCATCACTAATATTACATGGACTAATGACGCCTTTGGATCATCCTCACCTGTGAAACAGACAACCATCGTAATATCCGCTGGCACACAGAGCGAGGAAATTTTCGGAGGCCTTCGGTACTTTATCACAGAACACTTCCATTTTAATGTCACCGACGTCTGTATGTAGGGTTAGAGACTGACAAAAGATATATAAATATAAAAAAGAAGAAAAGAGAAGTCCAAAAGCTGGAAGAAGCATCCAATTTCAGAGAGAAGAACAATGCGAAAAACTTGCTTTGTATCAACTTGCAGAACCAAATCAATTCGTCCAGTGATCTACGACGTATATTTATATAACCATTTTATAATTTTGATGGAGATTCTCAACCTGGACTATGTTTTTCTGGAGCAGTATGGAGCAACTTACAGCCCTCCTACATACCAGTGGCAATCTTGAACAGCAGTATTGTAGACAGGGACCTAACATGAAACGTGAATTTCTTGATCTTTATTACGGTAAGTTGGCCAACGATTAAACAAAATAAACCAACAGATACAGGATATTTTGAAGATGTTCAGGATCACAACTGGTAACTATGGATTCTTGAAGAGACAAGCAGACTTGTATCCTCGGCACTCCAGACTGGGCCTTATCTAACCGTGAACCATCCATATTAACACGAAAATAAAACATTTAAACTAACACAAGAAGTGAATCTGATGTTGAAGCTGTGTAAATGTAAAATTACACATATTCACAAGCACTATGCATATATGTTCCTACATGAACCCACTAACTTCTATCTCATTATACATTCACAAGCATGCAGTGTTCTTTAAATGTTTTGGTTATAAAGAAAACACTGCAGGAAAGCGTATGGCTTAAAAGCCATCTGTCCTAGTCCATTGTTTTTCTTTTCCTTCTTTTTTTTTTTTTTTTTTGAGCGTGGAAGGTTATGATTGCCTTACAGGTGGTCATTAAACAATAACTAACGAAGTTAGGGAACCGACGATCTTTTACTTTGCTCAAACTACAAATCCTGACTGGAAATTTGAAAATGTTATTATAGCTGAAACTAGTTTCAATGTTCCCACTGCAACTAAAGAATACGTCATGAGTTGCAATTGGATTTTCATTTAAACCTCTCCCACCCCCACCCACCCCCCAGGTATGTTAGGATATTATCTCTTTCTTTTGTTTCATATGCGATTTGATCATGCAATAGTATCTCCACCGACTTCTCTCCCAAAATATTAACTTCCAGAGAAAGAGTTTGAGGAGCCCAGAAAAAGAAAACACTGTAAGATGTGGAACTTTAAGTCTTGCGGTAGCTTTCAAACAAAAGAAAATCAGAACTTATATTGATTGCAGATTTTTTCTTTCAAGGTTGCTCATTAATGTTTACTGCAAATTGTCCCTCGATAAGCATGTTTTCCGAAGCCTTTTTGTAAAAGTGTTCATTATGCCAATGATTCGAGGGAAAAACCTTTTAGAGGGCGATATACTCAAATAACATATATGAAAATGAATCCCTCATATCGCGCACGTCTTTTGTGATGACAGTGAAACGTGACGGATATCATGTGCGAACACATTGCACAGTACAAGCATGTAGGTGTACTGCATACGTCTTTTATGTTTTTTTTTTCTGATAACAAATACATCGCTGCAGCTCACAGAGATCTCTAAACTGTCGAACAAGTGTATACTGCTAACCTTATTTTTTTTTTACAGGACGTGAGATCAAAGGAACTACATTCTTGCTAGGAGAGATATTCACAAGTTGCAAGTTATCTGAGCGAAGATTTAATAAGGTGGTGAATTAGTTACTAGCGGTCCATTTTTCCTTTTTATTAAATAGTAAACAAAAAAACACCAATTGCATAATTGAATATTTTATTTTCCTCCCAAGTTTTTACATACTTCAAAGTATCAAAAAATTTGTCTATTTGGCACTTCCAAAAAGAGTGACCCTTCATCATTACAGTAATTACAGTATGGCACTACACCAACAATACACCCCTCACCAAATATTTAATTTAATAAATTCAGGTGTTGCATAATTAGCAACCTATGAGGTATGCACTGACATGCTGTAAACCTACAGGTAAAGTCTAAACTTGCATTGACAGAAGTGTCAGTTTTACTTTGTCGTATACTCCAAGAAAAATAGCACCACCAATGCTGATCCACATCACACGTGGTAACACACCTGCAAACAGACCCCTACAACCCTCTTGTTTGAACAGCTCTACCAGGGCAAACCTTATGCTACCTTTGGCAGTCTCAGAGTTTCGATTAGCAAGCATTATTCTCGTTTTAGCAACATCCAGTGGATTTGTGATGGCAGATGCAATGCCTCCGGACAGAGACCCACATATTGCACTCTGCCAGGCATCCACGGGTCGATCCTGGTGGACCGACCACTTTCTTTTGAAGAATTCCCACAGAGGAAACTGCAGAAATGAGAAAGGAACTTCCCGAAAGACGGTGCTCAGATAACCCCTGTAGAGTCCACGTAATCCTTCTGTTCGCAAGGTGGCTCGCAAGATGCCCACACTTTGCTGCCTGGTTGCCTGAGCTCTTTGCTTTACCACCTCCACGGGTACACGGACAACACAAGCCATCACTTCCCCTGCCGATGCGCCAAACATTTGAATCAACGGGTCGCATTCCCTGGGTAGATAACTGGTTCCAAGTGATTTGGTACATTCGTAGGTGCAGAAAAAGACGGCTGCTCCAGGCACCGAACCCAAGGTGACTGGTCCGATACCACGATAAATACCTCGAAATGCCCCACTCTTGACAAAGCCATCCTTACTCTGAAGCCTCGTTTTGACAGTGTCGATTGGAAACAGCGAGACATCGACCATCAAACCAGCCAGACCTCCTGAAAGAAGGGCAATAGAGTATGGTACCGGTTCTTCCTTCAAGGCTTGGTCTTTTATTAGACTGGATGGATCCATGTATAGTTTGCCCCAAAGTACTTGTATGAAATTTTATCTGATCAATTTATATTTAGGTGATCATGAAAACAGCAAAAAGCCTTTTTACATAGATCATCAATGAGATCAAGGAAATCTGAAAGGGTTTGAAATCCACAGACCAGGATTAGAAAATGATAAAAATGTCCAATCAAGAGAGACTTTTCCTTGTGAACCCAATCAAATGATGCAATGGCTCATCTATCTTCCAAACTTCTTCAACACCAGCCCAATCCCTTCGAGACGAGAGACTGTGAGAAGAAGAGAGAAAATAGCTGACCATTACAAAAAAGGTTCATGTAGGTACTGTGTAATCTCAAGACTAGAAAACAGATTCACTTTCTTAACATCCGCATCCCCCGGTCCATGTTATCTGTTGTTTGCGACAGTAGTGGCTGAATTTCACGGTCTTTCCCTTGGTGATTATACTGGCAGATCAGACACAAGTACATACAGTAACATACTGTAACGTCACCAATTCTCCACACCTCCACTCCACAGATCTCCTTCTTCAAGATATGCAAATGTTCTGAATTTGGGGGCAAAACTTCATCAGACAAATTGTGCACAACTCCCAGTGTGAACAACTCCCTCTGGACTGCTTCACTTCCACATCTACAGTGACTAAATCTCAGAAGAACATCTCACTGAAAATAGTACAGCACAAGTTATGATATACTGTATCCTTCCTTGCATATTTTCTACCTTTTCCACCATTAATGTCCATTTCAATTAGGTCCTTCTGGTTTAAACAAAACTACATCAACACATCATTATCTGCTGTGCATCTGAGATATGCCCAGTCAATACAGTATGTACTACTGTTGTACAGTATATACAGTGCTGATGTTTACACTCTCAAGCAATGAAAACATTACTGTGTCTCGTACAGTATACAGTACCAGCAAAACTACTGTACTGTAACAAATTCTGAATCCATCCTGACAAGTACAGCATTCTACCAATACAGTGTATGTACTTGTTTTACGTTGATGAAAAAAAAAAAATACAAACTGTAGAAAATGTACCCTAGAGTACAACAATATACAGTACACTGCATTTTAATGTTCCGTGGGTCGCGTGGTAGTGCTGGATCTACAGTATGAATTCAGCGATGAAAAGCCTCATGAAGGTTTATCATTGTTTGCTTAGGACAGTTTTGAAAGAAGCATTGGTAGAAGGGAACATGTCAAATAGTAATCAGACTACTGTATTATAACAATGTGAATTTGATGGCAGAATCTTATCTAGTGTTGTCAGGAGTAACCTGTGTTCTTGGTTTACCCACATGGTATTTTACAACCCAGATCCAACATTACTACCTGGTTCCTTCATGAAGTGTAAAATGACACAACCACTGTGGGAGTACAATTTGCCAGCTTGCTGAATTTTGCCCACTACACACAGCAAATAGCTCAAAACAATTTTCTTTTCCTTGGTGAAAATCTAATGGTCCAATTAATGGGTGACATGTACATGTAGTACGTTGGTAATATCCCTTCACACAAATGTAATGTACAGTACAATACTGCGGAAATGCCAATGTTAATGATACTGTACAATGAACGTTGTTGTCGGGTACCCATCGGGCTCCCAGGTGTCCGATGGGTATGAGAAAAGATTTACCCACCTCCAATTTAAAATGCTAATCTAACCCACAGAACTAATTCTGTAACTTTAGTTCAGATTGTGGTTGATGGGTGAGAGTACAAAAACTGCTCCAGTTGCAACTAGCAAAACAAAATTTTCAGAAGATTAATTATTGAGCACACAATACTTATTTAGATTTTCAGTTCAGTTAATCTTGTAAATAGTCTACTGTGGTCCAAGTAAACTTTACCAATGGTCAAGTTCCATGAAGTTAACAAGATCTCTAGCAATCACTGGTATCAGTCAACTTCATTGGCATCACAAGTATAAGTACCATGAGCCTTCTTAACCTTATTGATGCTGTATTAAAGGAAATCATAGTTATTGTAAAATACTAATGCAAAGTAAGTACTGACCTTTTGTGTTTTACTTTTTCTTCTTTTTAGCCCTGGAACTTAGATGTAAATGTATGTTGTGTAAATTGTTACTGGTGACAATTCTCAGAATAGTAAGTACAGTACTACAGTTGCAGCAGTCTGTGTCAGGCCAAATGGTTACCTTAGCATTGATTTGTTGATATTCATTACCGTACTTTTAACAAGATTTTGCCAAATGCTGATATGACTTAATGTAACTAAATGTACTTGTTACAATATATCAATGTCACTGTATTAAAACATATACTGTACTTTCCAGGTATATCAATGTCCAAATGTCGAGATGCATTTGCCATGTTCACATATGCATTAAAGGTACTGTAGTGTGACATGCACCTAGAAAAGAGCTGCAGTAGCTTCATTCAGAAGTTACCGAGTGAAACCCAGAATGACAATCCATTGGAATTTTGCTCATATCTATTACCGTTTTTGAAATACAGTGTGGCGTTTCAAAGTCTGATGAACATGCAAAACAGATGCATGCAGTGTTGCACAATGCCAGTGTCAGTATTTCTTTTGTTAGCTCTTTATATATTGTCTCTTAATACAGTAATCATTGGTTATCACTCTGGTAAGTAATATTGATATTTTGGAAGAACAAAATGTATGCTTCCAAAATTAAACCTCCTGGCCATATAAAATTCTCGATTGTCCACTACTCAAATTCTTTAGTGTGTCGTGTTTATTTGCTAATTTGAATGCCTGTAGGTTAGCCTTACAGTAGACTAGGTAAGTACATATGATGACACCATGACACAATATATAGACATACAGTACTGTATCTTTACAACAGTAATAATGTCCATGGATGTTTATGTACAGTAAAACAGGCCTTATGGGAGGGGTCCAAGTCAAAGAAGTACAGTAATCATGGAAATTACTCAAAAAAAAAAAAATATCCCTCATCATTCACCAGCACCTGTATGGTTTGAGTGCGAAGTTCAGTATATCTTAGTGATATACTGTACCATACAGTGGGCCTTCACTGTAAATATTGATTGTCACTTGCAATTGACTGTGTCAACGCGACATTCAGGCAAAGCATTCGATGAACTGTCAGTACTATACTGTACAGTACCTTGTGCGTGGTTTCACCTAGGATTTCTACAGTCAGTTCAAACACTTGATGATTGATGTAAACTGAAGCCATTCCAATACCACAATAATCATCAAGGCAAAATGCCAGCAATGCCATGAAAAATGCCAGCAATTACATAAACTTTTGTTCTCCTCAAACAGAGCAACAAATTCCAACAAGTTTTATCAACATTTTTGCACTAAGCCAGGGTTGTTAATTGTTTTGGTTTTAAAAAAATCATGATTTAAATCAGAGATTTAAAGGCGAATTACTTATCACCCCAAACAGTTTCCATTCTCCCAACCACTTACATGTAGGTCTAGTCCCTCTCACAGCCTGTCCAAAGTTCCTCCACATGTGTAATCAAAACAATGGATCCCTATGTACCCTATGTAATTGCGCCACTCTGCATCTTTTCAATTTGCTGTCAATCAAGATAATTTTGAGAATCCTGCTATCTAGAAGCTAAAAATATAGCTTGGGGTGATGAGTTCAGTACTGCCTTTAAATAAGAAACCTTGATTTAAATCAAATAAATTGATTTAAATCATGAGTTTTTTTAATAAAAAATCGTGATTTTAATCAGCTTGATTTAAATCAAACAACCTTGCATTAAACTGCTATACAGTGCCTCATTTCAAATGCAGCTTGGGACTGTTGTGGGAGGTACAGTATGATAAGTTCGATCTTCTCAATTCATTTAAGTACTGTATTCTGAGTGTTTTTCAGTGTCATGCTACTGAAGGCCCACTGTACAGTCAGTATAGGTCCAAAAAATTGTCATAATCATCGATCAAATCTGTAGGTGTGTCATTCTAGGGGCAACCATGCTAGTACTAGTAGACCTGCAGTATTTCCAGGCAGCTCCCTGGGTAAACTATGCGTGAATGATGGCCTTATCCCCTGACTGAGAATTCTGTGTACTGTACTGTTTTGTAGACCTACAGTACAGTAGTCAACTGTACAGTACTGCCTATGTCCAGTAACATTAACATTGGATCTCAGCCTGACATAAACGTGTCACAGACATGTCCAAACTCAGCACCTTCAGTGAATGCAGCACTTAAAACTACTTTAGTGACAGCTACTGTAAGAGGGCAGAGCAAGTTCTGCTTGGGAAATTTTTTCCACTTAAATTTAAATTAGCACACTACAGCGTTAACTATCTTTTGTACACACAAACAGTAAGGCCTAATCTACAGTATCTTACTGTATGTTATTTACACTGCCCATTTCCACTTTCTCTAGGCTGACAGGCAAGTTACTCGTTAAACATTTTACAACTTTGTTTTGTTAAGCTTGCCCTGCAAATGCAATACTACCAGAATAACACAACTCACTAGTGAAACATTGGCAATAAATCTTTGTAGGTAATTCAGGTCACCAGACGACGGAAATATTTGCTACGTTTGCCCAAGATGACACCTACAGTACCAGCAGCACCTAAGGAGTGAAATTCTGGACAAGTCGATGTCAATCCTCCAGAGTACATGGTCTTAGGTTATACTTTACTACCTTAAATACTGTCATTGTTAAATTAATATTAATGTGTTGGTTTAACAGTAGTTACTGTAGCTACAAATTTTGACACAAATTGGCCTGTACCACTAGGCCTATACTGTAGTGTAACTTTGTACAGTGCAATAGCATCATCACAGTGGCAACAGAAATCATTCATTGGTAGCCATTTCGCGAACAAGCACAGTTCGTAACTTGAATAATGACAAAAGTTGTACATTTCATTTACGTGGAGGACAAATTCTATTGCCTACTTTAACAGAAAAGTAAGTTATGAGTGCCTTACACTCCAAAAAGAGCCGGGGCAACTGGCGCTACTTACCATGACTTCTCCCGTTTCATTGCTTAAAAATGTGTGCAGCTAGGGACGTGGTAGCACGAACACTATACATCTACAACAAGGTGTATGTACATGTGGTGGCTAGAACTTACCCCAACTGTCTTAGTTACAAATGTATGGCGCTCAGCTAATAATCAGCTGCCTCTTTTTGCACCACGTACGATGAGAAACGCTTCTGCATTATGCACAAATGTATAAAATCATGACTGACTTTGCACCTTATTCCACCCAAACCAAAGAAGTACTATTAATAATTTTACACGAAATCAGACTGATAGTGCCGGTTATTTCAAGTGTAGGCCTAGTACGTTCTGTCGGATGTGGTGTGTATAATTACGTTGTATAAAATTTCACTTATGTATAAGGGCCACAGATATTCAATTTGCAAAATGAAAATCACTCTCATGTCAAAGCAGCTTTTCGGAGGAGGGGGGAGGGGTCCGGTTTAGGTGAATGTTCAACATATGTGCTTTTGGGTGAGAGCGTAGAGGTTTCTTCGGGTCTGTCTTGTCATGCACAACTCTTGAAATCTCATGATCACTGTGGGTAAACACAACATTCCATTTTCACCACTGAGGGGTGGCTTACGGGCTGACAGAAAGCTCATTAAATGCTGACCAAACAGGGTAGACGTAGCCGTAGAGTAAATCCAGCCTTGCAGGAAGCTAGTTGGAAGAAAGTCAAACAATGATTGCTCGTGCAGTAGTCCTTTAACTAAGTCAGAAACCGATTTCCGTCTTGCAATGTAATGAACATGTTGGATATGTTGATCACCGACGGTGGTTTCCTTCAACTTGTTTTGAATGCTCATATTTCTATAATGGAGGTCGTACTAACACATCCCCCCCCCCCCCCACCTCCTCCTCCCACACACACACGTTTTGTGACGTGAAGTCGTGAAACTAAAATGACGAGAACTAACGGGTCTGAAGGAAAGTTAATTACAGAAAACTAGTCAGTTAAAATCTATAATGCCACTGCACAGAGACTGAAATAACATTTCCTGCATTTTTAGCAGCCAATTCTCCTAGTATAGGCAGGTACGGTATTAACTGCCAATAAATGAGGTAATCTGAGAGGCATTTTATTCAAACACATTTCATCTGTGCCTTACGGGAAATCGATATTAGCGGGCCGCTTAGATGGAGTCATACCTTTTGAACCCCTTTCCGATCGACCCCTATAATGATCAGTGGGTATAAGAACTGATCAGACAGCTAGAATTCACTTCGATCATCACCAAAGAGTGCCAGGATTCACAAAAAATTGAATGAATACTCACTTCAGGTAAATGTTAAAACTCACTAGTCTGTTCGTTTGGTAGTAGACATACTGTTGTTTTGCTGATATAATTTGCAGTTGCACGATGACGACAGGATCTTGGTTGGAAACATAGGTAGGCTAGTGTCCATTTTTAAGGGTTTTTTTCCTTCATTTATTGGTTCTCAATGGCATATAAGTGTGTGCAAACACAAAATTGAGTTGCAGTAAACGTAAATTCCGTAATTATGAATTACAATTTAGAATATGAAAAGATATGAGATTAATATGTTCAAGGTTATTATTTTTCTTCCATTTTAAATAAATTTATGGACAAGATTTACTAAGTTTGGATAATGTGATTGTCAAAATGCTTATAATCTCCAAAACGCTTTAATTGTAGAAAGAAGTCAGTTAAATAAATGCCCGTTCATGGTCTGGGTAATTTCATGGATTGCCGGACCAAGATTTTAGCCAATCAGCGATCGTAGTTAGAAGCAGGTTAGCCCTTAAATTTAAGAAATAGCAGAGGTGATTCGTCTGTTTTTGCGTGCGAATATATTCAACTTTATTTTAAAAAGGCTTAAACTCACAAGGTAACTGTCAAATTTAAGCTAGACACCATCTTTCACGCGTAAGAGAATGACCAAATATAGCTATAACCAGTGAGTAAGTAGTGTCATGCGTACGGACTTCATTGATAGAGCTGACACTTTGGGGAGATTCTCAGCCTGAAGATAAGGGGAAATAGGCTTCAAGTGTACTAGTCGTTTCTTTCTATTTGGGACACAGATAGGCCTAGGAAATTAATGATCAACATCTAGTCATATATCTTCGGACTAGATCTAAGCAGGCCTAAGGTTTTTCTCCGGCCATAGCCTGATTGTAATTACTAGCGTTTATAGTTTGCAGTAAAGGACTTGGTTAAACTAAACATCTCACACATAATGCTTTATGAAATGAGCGAAAAGCGATACTAACACTCCTGCCGGATGGAGAGTGACAATGTTTTTCACAGTAGACTAACTACAGTAATGCATGGTGTTGGGCCGGCTGTTGGTAACAACTCTGCATTACACAGTTACACAGGTGTGTGTGGTGGGTCGCTTCACTTTGACCACGGAATTAATTCTATATAGCGCCACTCTTTTAAACCTCTAAATCTTTCTAGGTTGTAGGAACCGTTCGGTAGTATAGGAGTTGGAGATTCCTCCTCATTTTGTTTACCGTCGGTGAAAGACCATTTGGACAACATTTTCGGTATTTTATCCTTTGGGATGGGTTCTTTTGTTGATTGAATATTAAAGTAGGCGAGTTGAAGTATACATGGTGTGAAATGGTGCCAACTGAAACATTTGAAGTGTAAATCAATGGGGCAATTCGTAGGGGTTACGTTACCCTCCCAGCAGGTATTGACATTACATATGTACCGTTTTCTAACCTTTACATATCGCAAAGAATGCAGTCAGAGCTGGCCCATGTAGTGATACACCACGTTGAGCGGGCTAACGAAGTGCCCACTGAGTGCCACAGAAGTTTGAATATCATACATGCAGTATGAGATGTGTGTGTGTGTGTAAGCATACTCTTATTTTACTTCTTCCAAATTGCAACCAAGAAAATTTAACAGCAGGGAAAAGCCGAAGACAATGTTTCACTTACATCAGAGTGGGCAATTAAAGTTTTGTCAATGGATTTAAGTTGTAAAGCAATATGAGGTTTATACGATGTGTTCTCGAACGTAAATGTAGAAGCTAGCATATCGGCTTGTTACATTTTAACTACTTTTTAATTTTTTTTTCATGATAAGTTAGCCAGGAAATTGGGAGAAGCCTGTAGAAGACTAAGCTTTGAGCCACCATAGCTTGGGACGAAACGTTACCGGGAAATTCTGCCAGAAGTATCACCAAAAATATGGTCAGGGAGGGGGACTACTGTCCCTTTCTCCCCCACCACTCCGGTATTCGTCTGACTACGCTCAGTCACTTGCAAAACGAACAACTCACTCATGAAATGACTTCACCAGGCTGAAAACTATGTGCTGTTTGTCTTCAGAGACCATTGCTATAGGCCAGTTCGACGTGTGCAAGCTACAAATGCATTGACTCATAATGGGGCACCAAAGCTTCAGAATTTCTTGCTTCAATATTTCTAATTCATAACTAAAATATGGTGAGTATGGCATATTGGGTAACGCAACGCTTTTTGTTTTTGGAAAGTCGTTTCGACTAGCACATTTTTGAACTTTTTGTAGCGTAGCCTACACATATATCTGACATGATTACTAGACAGGAATTTGCAACTCCAAGGATTGCCCTTTCGTGTTACCGTTATTTTAATCTCATCTTTTTGTATTTATTATTTTATTTTTCTGTTTTATACTTTATTTATTTCATCATTTTGTTTGTGTTTTTTTTTTGTTTTGCATAACCTGAAGTGAACATTGATTTAGTTCTGCCTGTGGTTTTTCGTATCTGACAAGTTGAAACTACACAGAAGTTACTTAACTTTGTTTACATTGTTCTGCAGTTACTGCTCACATCACTATTCATTATATCACATCATGGTAAAATGTTTTGCAAAACAAATGAACTGATGTAATTGTTTTGTTCACATCTTGCTTGGCAGATAAAAAGGATCTGTTTTTCTATAAAACTGATTCAACTCCGGTGTACTGGCATTTTCTGCACAGCCATTTTAGACTTTAATATTATGATTTATCATTTAGAGGAAGAGTTCTTTTAGCGTTTTCCAAGTGGAAACTACTTACCATAAACTCATAAGTTTGTACGGTGCCATGTTGGAAAAATGAATATACAGAAGAACGGACTCCCATATAGAGCTCTATGCAGCTCTACTTGAAGAGAACTGATGCATTTAAAATCCACTTAGATTGCACTACAAAATCAGGAGCTATAATCGTGATTGTTAAACCAAACTAGGCTCACCAAACAAATCCCCAATGGCGTCATCTCCTCAAAATAACTATTCACGAGATGAGTTATGGGCCGGATGCAGGCCTATAGTCAGCCAGGGGGTGCCCCCCCTCCTGTTGACGATCGATAAAAAAGGTCATTTTCAGTTTTTTCTTAGACTGACGCTCGTTTCATGCATAGTGGTTATATAAAGGTTCCACAATGAAACTATTAATATTTCGTTTGGCCACGACGTAGATCATCTCTGCCTCACCCTGGCTTTATCCACGACGATGAAGGCAATTCTCACGTTGTACCAAGTGGCTGAATGGTCATGTCAACCCCCCCCCCCCCGCTCTGGAGGTGACATGGCGTTTTTGTAAGTTGAAAGGGCATCATGCAGCCAAGACAATATCCTGCATGTGATCTAGGGGTATTTTTCATCTAAAACATTTCTGGCACTCTGCTTAGAGAGTCTACAATTCTACCTAGTATAACAGTGACGACAGGGCCCATTTAAGCCCCCCCCCCCCTACCACCACCACCACCACACGCAAAAACACACACAGTGGACTAAGAATGTCCCCAAGCCGCCACTGGTTGTCCCCCTCCTTTAGGTGTTTGGGCGCCCCTAGTGACAGTTTCCGCACAAGAGCCTGTACTGAAGATGCTTTAGTGTGAATGTTTGAAAGGTTGGGTGAAAAAGTTATTGTTGAGCAACAAATAACTGAATTTCTATCTGTAAGCAACTTATTTCTTAAAAAGATTATCCCGTCTTGCCTTATTTTAAATAATCTCTTATTCTGTGTTCACATAATCCTGGTTTTAAAAATATGATTTTTTATTTTCTGTAAAACAAACGCAATATTTCTCTTTAAATATATCAACGGCAGATCAGGAGTGTGGTAATGATGATCGGCAGGTAAGTTCCTTTTATCACTCATCACTGACATATTTACTGGCATGTATGGATCGTGTGTGGTGTGTTTACGGAATAGTAGATTCCATAAATAGGTTAAAGCTACAGGGGCGAGTCATCGAAACTCTTAAATTACATACAATACCCCGTCGAGACATTCAAAAGACTGAGACCTTTGTGGGAGATATACATATTTATTGAAGTATAAACATTTACATAAACCGGAAAATAGATTCTTTTTTCATTGTTTGGTTATAAACATGTTGTGAATGAGGTTTGAGATGTTACATATATTGCCATATCAGTACACTTCTTTCTCACAAGTCGTTCCACAAACACGAAATTGTCCGTTTGACCAATTAAAAGCAAGGTCAACGCACTATTTTTAAGATTGGAAGCAGTAGATACGGCTAGGGCTCTGTTACAGAGGTTTACTAGTTCGTTTGACTCATATACTATACGCAAATTATGATATATATGACCTGTGTAATTAGGATGATGTATGTAATTATGCATATTTTAATAAATCAATCAATCAATAATAGAACGAATCCAATTATGATCCAAGTATGATTTCTGAGAGGTGAACGGATGGTAGGAGGCAGACAAAAGCAAAATTGTAAAGACGAAGGGGGGGGGGGGGAGGAATGACAATTCGTAACCTACTTCTTGACACAATCTTTGAGTCCTTGGCCAAACTTTGCTAGCGTAGCAAAAACTTGTATTGTTAACTGGTGATAGGAATCTTCTCTTTTGCAGGAAAGAAAATATTTACCCTCAACTAATCCAAGTGCGATGAAAATACAACCGACATATTGTCTGATCTTGTGTTGATTCCAGCAACTACACAAAAATAACATGAACAAACAAATTACATTTGTCCTGACAGCTGAACACCGCGCGTTGACCTCTAAACAAACCGTATGTGTTTCAACTTTTCATTGTACAAATCTCATTTTCATCACGAAATGCTATATGCCCTAAGATGAAAAGAGTTCAAATCTACCCTGGTCATTGATTGAAATCTGAAACCACTTGGAGGAAAGTGGCGACGGCACAAGGTATACCCTTTAATCTGACGAGATTTGTGTTGCCTGCTTATAAAGAGCGACTAAAATGGACGCATGTTTGTAATATGTCTAATTGTGCAATGCTCATTTAAAGGCTGTATTGCATCACCCTAAGCTATATTTTTACCTCCCTGAAAGGAAAATTCTCAACTAGTTCTAAGTTACAGTACTCTTAGATTGCCAGCAAATTCGAAAGATGCAAAGCAGCTCGTATTACACAGCGTACACAGGGATCCATTGTTTTGATTACACATGTGGAGGAATGTAAGACAGGCTGAGGAAGGGACTAGAGGTAGGTGGTTGGGAGAATTGAAACTGTCTGGGGTGATGCATTACAGCCTTTAAATTTCAACCTAGCCAATGACTTAAAAGATGTTCAGACTTGAACTTCGGTGGGATTGTTAAAGCGGTGATAGAAACATACGTGTGTAAAATACGTAAAATGGATTGAAATTGAATTGAAATAGACTTTATTATCAATTAGGCATATTTGAACCAATAGTTCACCATTAGAGCACCACAGATCAGTTCGTAAACAGAAAAGTGGAAGGTTCCAAATATCTAAATTTAGCACTGCCTGAAAATTTCCTTTTCCATCATTTTTTTTTCTTTACTTTTCCCTCTGTCAGTTTTACATCCTTAAAATTTTACTGACATCTGATAATATTACTCTCATAAGGAATGCCAATTGCAATGTGACCTATCTAGGGGAAACCCATATCAAACTAAACATAAACAAAATAGACCACGTGATACAAAGCAAAAATGAAGATCATGCAAAAGACAGATGCTGACGTACAAAAATGAGCATGGAAAAGTGAACGGAAACCCTTCGACTTTTCCTCTTTCCATTTACTATCTATGTTGAGATGCAATACATGCAGTTATTATTCCAAAATAAATAAATAAATTTCTATGCGTAATGTAATTTAGAATGTTCGTTGTGGGGGAGGGGGAAGTTACCGTTGTAACTAGATGAACTCACACTTACTACAAACTCCAAGATCATAGCGCCCCCCTCCTTTTTTATCAAATGTTGTTCATAAACTTTACTTTTGGTATTTGATCCCCGGTCTGACATTCAGTTATCCCATTGCGGGAGTTGCTGCCACTGCAAGCAAGACACTCGATGAAAAGCCTGCGGTAAAAAATAAACCTTCGGAATGTCAAACTGTTCGGAATGTCAAACTTCTGTTATTTTGCGCAACTTCACTAAGAGATTACAAAGATACGAAAATACATAGCTGTGTGATCAAATTGACATTTAATTCCTAAAAGGTGTAAAGGCATTAAAAGTATGTTTCTGTCTCTTTTTTTTCACCACAGTATCGCAACCGTTTTTGGTGTCTATAGATGTTGTTTATGTTTGAAATATGCCCACATATGCCAATACTCCAGGCATTGTACATGCGATACAAATCACTGTAATCGCTCAGTAAAAATACATTCCGACCTCCTCGGGTGTAGGTTGGTATACGCTGAACTTTCCACAGGTAGGCTTAAACCCCACGGGGTTTCACTATATTGATGGTATTCAAATGATACGGTAGTTGATAGGAAATAACTTTCAACGACCCTTTTATTTGAGATAATGGTAGTTGTTACGTAAAATTGCGAGTCTCTGAGATTGTAAAGATTAAAATCTCCCTCTTAATCGCAAAAAAAGTGAGAAAAATACCGAGAATGTACAGCATAACGAAAGGAAATTGATTTCGTGTTTTCCAATGGTTAAAGGATAACGTAAAATTGCCTTCATAGGAGAAATTTGTACTGGCGCTAAACGATTTGTATATCACCGCAATGAAATGACCTGTCAGTTCGTGTAGTACGTATGTGGACTTTACACCGAAACACCGCTGCACTTTCTTGGTGCAACCAGGGAGCTGCGCTAGTGCAAAAATATAAAACAGTGTGAAGTGCAGAAATATAAAACAGTGTGAAGTTAGGAACAAAGGATCATTAACTGCATCATCGGATTCAAGGGCTGCTGATTGGAGACTAAACTCCAGAGGAAACTGGTGTTCGTATGGTGCAAGTCATCATGGCTTTGCGTATGATAATCTTGACGACTTTGGTGCTATGTTGGGTACATCCTTCTCACGGTGAAGGCACCAACACCAACGAAGAGGAGGCGATAGTTCTCTTGGAGAGATTTAATACAGAGGCTCAGATAGAGTATTACAAGTCATCAGAAGCTTCTTGGACGTACAATACTAACATCACAGAATACAACCAGCAGAAAAGTGTAAGTTCTTAAACTTCTTTTCTATGATCAATTATGTAGAGATTGATCCACTGAGCCAGTTGAGGATCTCTGGCCACTCAGAAACAAAAAAACAAAAATCCATGGAAATGTTTAGATCGGTGGAAGATCTATTTAATTTATAGTGTGTCTTAAATCGTCAGAAATTGTTCATAATGTATAATTTAACTTAATTTAGAGAGGAAATAAGCCTGCACGACAGCTTCAAGCCGTTTACTGACCAGCCTTTATTTTGACAACAATGGACAGGATCAGTCTAAACGTGTGTCGTGGAATTAACACTGTGGTATATCTGGATTGACTGGACATAACCCTTAAACGAAATATTTGGATATAGTATGCTTTGAAGAATATAAGGATCTTCTTGGGTACATGTTACTTTTGTTCAGTGACGGTTTATGTTTTTCATGCCGGCATATGGTCTTTATCGTATTACGGTATTTACTTCCGTAGACGGTATGTAGGCCTACGATAATGATTACAAAGAACACAGCAAAACTACCCGCCACTGGAGGATGAACTGATGTAGCATACTTATCTCAGGCGATTTTTACTGTATTTGTGTTCGGCTTCCATTTAACACAGTAAGTCACAAAGTAGCTATACGGAATAGTATATCTGTAACTCCCTCTCCGCACCCAACCTTTCCCACCTCCACCACCCCACCTTCTCCCCAACTCTCCGTTAAAAAAGTACGTAGTCTGAAGTGATTGCGTTTCACGGTACAAAAAAAAACCAGGGGGAGAAAATTATGCTTTGATGTAAGTTTTTCATTGTTGTACGCGAGAGGTTGCTCATGGACAGAATACGTGATCTAATGATCAAAAGTGACAGCACCCACTTTGAAAACTAGCAACGGAAACTACATACAAGAGTAAAAACAGAAATCATACTTGAATTCTTACCATAAGCGCCTACATAATTTGAATAACGCCACAGCACAGATTCGATTGGTGTACTAAAAACAATTACAACAATGAAATGTAACATGGTCGTATTTTATACATTTTGTTAGAAGAATTTTGGAATCATTTTGGGTGTATCACCTGAAACCTATATTTATTTTCCCAAATTGTATGAACGGTGTAAATTTTGGACATGACATTTTAATGATTTAACCTTTTGCCTATACGCGCGCAATCACTTTAATACAAAACAACTCCGCGGTTCTTTGAAAGTAGCAAAGGTGCAATAAACGGTGAACGAAAAAAACCGTCCATATCGTTGTTGGGAGATCGCGTAAATTAGAATCATTGACCTATGTCGTTAAGTATTCTGGCTAACTCGCAATTGCAGGAAATTCCAAAATATTCAGAAGCGAGAGTTGCCACTGGATACTGCTGCGCATGCCCACATGGATTGCATCTTTCAAACATATTGATATGGTATGTGTAAACGTGGAAACTAACTTGCCAAACGTTCTTCTGGTGACAGAGTTTTTTAGTTTGCAAAACTTGTTGAAAAAAAAGCAGTGTGCAGGGCTAAATAGGTAGCTGTTAAGGATAAAGATTTTAGTACATTCTTTGCATATGTTTACATGAACGCATCATTAATTTATTGACACAATCGCACATCTCTACAATGTTCTCTGTAGGATAAGAAGGTGACACATGACTATACCATTGACCCACTTCTGTTTTATATTTTGAAAAACAGGTAGGCCTACATGATTTCCAAATAATCTCCATAACAAGTTTCCTCAATAGTGCAATTATATCGCATTCAAACCAGGGCGTTTTTATCACCTGCAGGCCTAGTCACAACCACTCACGCCCCCCCCCCCTCCCCTCCCAGCATGTGGACCGAAGCCGGTTTGTACACGTGACCTGAAAATAAGTTGATCATGAATTATCAAAGAGATTCCTCTTCTATCCTCCCGCAGAACAATTTCAATTGCTGCGAACATGACACATGTAGTGCGAATGGATTGAGTTACTTCAAGTACATGGGCGGGTTATTAAGCCTTTGAAACACTTTTTATATCCCGTGACATATTTTTTCGAGAACACCTTTCATTCACTATACATTGCTAACTATTGCTGACTGCAATTTTTTGCAATTTTTAGGGAAACTAGAATTTTGGTTCGGATAAGGTGAATAAGTGGCGATTCTGTTGTACGATCTGAGAGAAAGAAATTAATGGTAAGATGGGAGGCGGAGGGGTGGGGGAGTGCGTGAGAAAAATTGTGGTGTTATTGATATGACGGTTGACAGCAAGTGCTTTTTGCAGACGGATTATTGTATTGTGTGCCTATAGGTCTGTGGAATTGCTTAGTGTAGGATACTCTAATCATCATCTTCTATTATCTGACCCCGCATGAATGAGCAAGTGAAATTTAGTTATGGCCTGGTGGTCTCATTCTATGGGAGAAGAGTATCAGTTGTCCCTAATTTGTACTGATTCTATTTCTTTTTTTGCCATGCAAGGGAAACAGAGGGACGTTAATTTATCTTGTGCATTAGGCTAAGATCACGTGATTAGGGTTATTGCGTAAGTAGCTTTCTTAAGCTATGGCATGCTCATATATAAGGACGAATAAGGCAAATTCAGAAATCTCTCAATCTAATTTTCTGCGTCACTCAAGAGAACAGATAGATTTCGGAGAGCATTTAGGATTTATCACACCAAACAATATCTGCTGTTCTGAGGGGCAGTTCGAACTAAACATTTCAAATTATAAATGAACAATTATCTTGTTTAGTACACTAAAACTCCCTTGCAATGACGAGTGTGGCATACCATGATGAGATATAGCACACTCTAACAATTAGAACTTAAAGGTCGTGCGACATTCATCTAGAAAAGAGCTAGCTTCATTCAAAAGTTGCAGAGTGAAACCTTGAATGGAAATCCGTTCGTTCGTTCGTTCTAATATACCTTTATTTCAGTCTTTGAAATTCCGTTTCTAATCTATTACCGTTTTTGAGATACGGCCTTTCAAAGTAGGATGAAACTGCAGATATGATGACATTGAATGTTTCTTGGACCGGTGTCAGTATTTCTTTCGTTACGCTATATATACGTTATATATCTATTACGTAATTATTGGGTATCTCATTGGTCATTGATATCAATATCTGTAAAGAAGAAAATACGTGCTTCCAAAGCAAAACCATGGGGACTAATAAATCTCTTACTTGTCTTTGAAATGAAGGATACGTAAAGTAAGAATAACGTAAGACATACCACATGAGACCGTCTCTTGACGTCGTAATTTGCATACGTAGCCAATGTTTATTCATGATACAGGTATAAAACAGAAATGTGCCCATAAAATCGTCATTATTAGATGGATTTTAATAGAATTTGTGGCCTATTTTTAGTATTTTGAATAATAAATACAAACAATATTACAAAATGCCATTTTCATGTCACACAACCTGTAACAATGGTCCCATGCCTTCAGTCATGGAGGTTGCATTACAAACTAACTGGAATCAGGGCCATTGCTGCCATTGTAGTTCCCCTGCTCTGTTGAATGGTAAGACCCGCAGTAAACTTACCACCTGTGATAAGAAGTTGTAAATCGGTATATAAAAAATGTAAGCGACATAAGGAAAAAAACAAAAAGAGACAATCACCGAGAAAAGAAATGCAAGATAAGAAAGTTTTATTGGATGTCACCCGATAAGCTTGTGGGATTTATGGGGGTATTAAAGTTAACCAAGTTATATGTGAGTGCTAAGGCACGATAGCTCTCCACAAAGAGCCCGAACGTCTTTTCCCTACGGTAAGGTATAAAAACCTAAATAGTTAAAGACAGGTTCAGTAAATTTGTATTGCAAGCCAGCAAATAACAATATAGGCCTACCTAGAGAACTCAATCTATAGCTTAGTGGTACGGCCGCTCCTCTCTCTCTCTCTCTTTCTTTTTAACACGCTGTGTAGAGTGTTACTCTCGAGTTGAAGAGAGTACATAGATATGTCAAGGGTACATGTTACAGGGATACTGTCGTACCAACTATGTTGAAGGTGGCGAGGATAATGACGGTTCATGATGATGATGATGGTGGTGGTGGTGATGTTAATGATGGTGGGTTTTGGAGATGGTGATGATGGTTTAGGTGATGATAAAGGCGGTGATGGTGGTTTTGGTGATGATGAAGATGAAGATGATGATGATGATGATAGGAGGAGTAGGATGGTGATATAGATGGCCATGCTTATGACGATTATGGTTGGATGATAATGAAGATAATGGTTACAACGATAACGGTGATGATGATGAGGTGATGGTTAATTAGTGATTACGATAATGGCAGCCAAGATGATGATGATGATGATCATGATCATGATCATGATGATCATGGCAGTAATAATGGTAATGATGACCTCAACGACGGTGGTGATGATTTTTATTATGCAGATGGAGCTGCTGCTGCTGATGGTATTTTTTGTGATAATGGTTATGATTATGGTGAATATGATTGTTTGATGACGATGGCTTTGATTATGGTGATGAGAAATGATGATATCAGTGATGACAAAAGTGATGATGGCCACCTTGATGGTGATAGCTATCAAGATGATGATGGCGGTGGTTACGACGATGGGGGTGTTAATGGTGATGATAGTGTTGGTTGCCAGATAATAATTATGGTGATGAACACAATGATGAAGATGGTGATGATGCTGATCATGATAATGATGCTGATGAGGATTATGACGATGATGGTAAAAAGAGAGGGATGGTCATGGTGGTAACGACAATGCAAAACTGACCCCACGGCTGAATGTAACCCTTAAAACACTGGTTGTATACCATTGATAAGATCAGAAATCAAAGCTTCTGCTATATATGTACACCTCAGACTAATTGTTTTATGTATTTATTTCTCAGGTTGAAGCCAGCCTTCGAGTTGCGAATTTCAGTAAACAATACCAGCTCCTGGCAAAGGAATTTGACCGAAGCGGCTTCTCGGATGACACTAAGCGGAAGTTAGAATCACTTCTGTACATTGGAGATGCTGCCCTCGATGATGAGGCAAAAGTAGAAGAGGTAAACGTCTTTAATACGTCACACACAGTCCTTTTTCTTTCTTTTTTTCCTTTGCGATGAATATGCTCCCAGAGCCCTCGCATCGGCGTTATTTCATACTGATGTGATGACGTCATACTTTTTTGCACTAGACGTTATGCAAATTAAAGAAACCGAAAATTAATTTCTAAGGAGAGAACAACGGCCAAGAATCAAGTACCGCCATTGTAAACCGGTTTCTTATTGTTCATATATTTTTCTCATTGATTTTAAAGGTATGACGCTATGTCCTCAAGCGATTGTCAGGATTCTTACATGATTACGTAATAAATCCGTAGAAGCCGCACAGTATATTCTAGTCTACACAGCTACCGCTGATACAGTTCCAATTCTAGTGATGCCTTTTAGTCAATAATAATTTCAGTACTTTTTGCCAAATGTCGTGAAACTGATCCAATACAAGAAGTAGCATTAAGCTGGCCTCGACTCTCTGTATCGACAAATCAAATATAGTCAAAAGGCGTTAATTCTTGAAGAATGACGCAACTGTGTTTTAATGCCTACATACAAAAACATACGAAATGAAACCTGAAATATACAAACGGTCACTTTATATAGTTATTCTGGAGTGTTGCACCGATATATCTTGGTCTGTCGGTGCTATAATCAAAGGCCCCTATTACACAATGTGTGTAGGAGGGCAGCGATATTCACATCGGCAGGCTCCTCCAATGTACTAATGTTCTACGATGTACCAATGTTCTACTATGACGTATAATACAGTTATTCGCATCGCAGCATGCATAGATAGAAGTCAGATCAGAGACTACATTCGACTGGACCACTGTTCCCAACTCCTGCCACCTCCCATTTTCCTAATGAGAGTTCTGTTAGTTCTTCACTGATAACCCCACAACCGCACTCTTGAAACATGCCAATATAAACTTAAGAACGCACATCGGAAAGGCTGGTTAAAGCGGGTCATTTTTTAATTCAATTTTCTTCAAAATTCACCATGTTATTAAAGGGAAGTAACCAACCGTAATATACCAATCTTTTACAGCCCTTATTTTCAAGTTTTATTGGTATCACAACGCAATCCTTTGACAGAAATGTCAGTAATATAGTCCTTATTCATACAGTCACAATCTGTGACGCTCCGGTTTGAAATTCGTTCATATTCAATCACTTTAAGTGACTGCAGAAATCAGATGACGAAACATTAATCTTCTGTCGCGGTTTAACGACCTCATTATGTTAAACGAAGGACCGTATGACTTTATAAATAAGCAATTATTCAATCCACTCACATACAGATCACAAGATACGCATTGATGTTTTATGTAACCGCACGGTGCGGCGCCAGGAGTTGTTTAAACAACGACCTCAGTGGCAGGTGCCAGGTTTAGTCAAGGCTGGCCCCAAGGCCCATTGTTGACTTTGAGGGAATGGTCTAAAACTACTCAGATCTCGGTCTCCTAGAAATGATGAAATGATTCAAGAACAATGCATTTAACGCGAAAAATACATGTTCAATGTGAAAAGGAAAAAGTTAATTTCATAAATCATCCCTTTGTAAATGCACGCATGCCTAACGTTTTGGTTTATACAGTTCGTGAATTGCCTCCTATAATGGCTAATCCAGCACTGCTCTTTGGTACGGTGTAGCATGCCAATACTGAAATCAAATCAGAGCAAGGGGGCATTCCAAAACATCCTCTGGGACCATAAAACAAAAAACGTTCTCACAAGTCCCCTTGATAATAGCTCAGTGCCCCTCACGATGACCTTCCCATGCATATGGTGTTGGTAGGTACTGCTTTTTTTTTTTTTAATTTTCTTTCCTTTTTATTGCGAATACAGTCAAAGCTGATGCATTAGTAATACACAGCAGTTGTGCCGGCTACTTCAGCAATTGCCTCCCAGGAATCCACTATGAAGTTAGACTCTGCAGAGCCTGCTTGGGCTGGAAAGTTTCTGTGAATCTTGGTTCTGCCACCTCTGAACACCCACACTGTACTGCTCATCCGGAAGAGTGTTTACTCCCCCACTGATAGCTGCCCTCGCAAACTCTGGACACTCGTTTTAATTATGCACATAACTCTTAACTAACACCATTGTTTTTCGCTACCGAATTCGGTGGAAGCCAATCACGGCCATCGTGAGAAATGATGGGAGTGATGATGGGGAAAGGACATACGACTGATTAGTTACGTAACTATCATGGCAATATTCTACTCTCCTTCAACTGTTTGAGGCCCCTCTTAGCGATATCCTATTTCTGCCGTAGGCAAATCTGGTGATACAGTGAAAGTTAGCCTAGGTACCATTATTTTCTCTCATTGTTCGATCGCTGCTATTGGCTCATTTCATGAGACCAACGCGTAGTATTTTAATATGCATTAACCCTAACGTCAAACGTGACTATTCATTTGTACATAATTATATCGAGTGTCCAAAGTCTTTCCGGCGGACGGCGATCACAGGGAAACGCTATTACTAGATGAGTACATATCCTCGGTTGGGTATAACTAGGCTGCAGCTCAAATTGTGAGGAATGTATCAAAGGAGGAGAATTCATTCGCCGAGAAAGACCTTGCAAAGTCTACTATGAAGTATGAAACCCGTTCAGAGTACACATGGCACACTACACATGATACGTACATATCGATACATAAGGAATTACTTGCAACGAATAAAGTACTTCCCCTGAATTAACATGTTATTCGTCTCGTAATTGTTAACGTACATGGTCATTGGCAATAAACATACAAATACATTGCACACTCACATAGGCCTACTATTGACACCAAAAACTTTGTGCATAAGTGTGCTAGATAGGATGCTAGGATTACCGGTGCTCCTTGTCATAAGCCTGTACTTTCTTCTGTCTAATACGAATGATAGACCCTAAGAGGGTTGCCTCTCTACATATGTAGGATAGTGCCTCGGTCGTCAGGACGACAAACACAATGAGACTGACGTTACACTAATCAGAATTATTAAATGATTACAGGGGGGTTGGGAAATCCGTCAGGGCTTCATAAACTGCTTTTATGGTGATACTGTTAGAAGCGTTATTTGAGAGAACATGTAGAGTGGGGAGGGGGGGGGGGTAGAGGAGGCTCTAATGTGACGGACCTTCCCAGAATGTCATTTTGATCTTTCCAGCTTCATGCACTAACCCTGTATTATGTGCTACTGTATATTTGCGCTATGCGCAAGTTACATCCAATTAGAAAATATTGAACACCAACATACATGCAATTGCAATCTAGAGAATGAAATGGCTTGGTTATTTATTACGTCATAATTAGAAAAGATGGTCGTATATACAGGTCTATGTGCTAGCTCTCCCCCTGAGCGTTTGTCCTCTATAGCGGACAACAAACTGAATTCATTCGATAACCGTTAATTGCTTAAATTTTAAGACTGGATTAATTATCGTCATCGGCGGGAGCCACTGATTGCTCCTTCGATTTATGGAGGTTAACGTTCGGTTCGGGACGGACGGATTTGAAAATATATTTGAAATCAATCCATAAGGGTTATGACACTGCTGTTTTCGTACGTTTGTGTTCGCCGAAGGCAAAGTCCGTTCGTGCGTGTAGTAGTCAACATAGTTGATAAGGTATTCAAAATTTGTTTCATCTCACTTGCGCACTTTTAAAAGATGCCGAGGTTTCACAAGTCCCATTATTTCGGAATCGGTAGTGTGTAGAAGGGAGCCTGGAGGATCTTATATGGAATGTGAAAAGGTCACAGATGCCATTCTTCCTGTTGCTTTCTTGATGTTCCTTCATGAGTAGAAAATATCTATGCAGCAGATGTCAGACCGATTTGACTTCAAACATCAACAAGAAATACACAAAGAAATACATATGTACCTCGCAATCGATTAGTTTCTTCTCATTGCCTTTGTGCGATGTATATTTACCGATCCTTTGGATGAAAATTGTGCAGAAAAGTATGTTAATTGATTCCCATGACTATCCCATTCTATCTGTATCTGAGCCTCCTATCTCATCCTCATCTCAGCCTCCAATCCTAGCCTCATCTCGGTTTCTCATCCTATCCTCTTCCCAGTCTCCTATTCTATATATAACAATATAAACACACTCCAAGTCAACTTTAACGAGTTACAGTAGGCTCAAGGATTGACTAGGTTCGCTGTGTAAATACTGATTTATTATATATTCTCGCACATGACTGTCTTGCTACATTGTGTAAAATTGTTAGTTTGCTCTGCTAAATTACGAAAGTATCATGTTTATTTACAATACTAAGAGGAAACATTTAGCAGAAACAATTAAACAGATACAATTTAATTAGTTCTAAAATAATAAAGCATATTTTTTTTTTTTTGGTTTTTCCGTGCGTCAGCAAAGGATCCTATGCAGTCAGCTTGGCGTGTGTGTGTGTGGGTGGGTGTATGTGTGGGGGGTGCATTTTCGGCGCCTACAGGGGATATTCGTTAGGGATATCCCCGATTTTAAGAGCACCAAATTCCTGCCAATCACGTTGCTAGCAATACTCCCTGTGGTTCTTAGAACGATTCGGGCACGTTCCCTGCTTCCCTGATTTTTAACGCATTTGAGTGTAAAAAATGTGTAAGTGTTGCAAATTATGATTTCCGTAAACAAAGTGTAAGGTTGTTGGACAACATTCAATTGGGACTCCCCGCTTCCCGCGCTTATTTCGCAAATTCGTGCGTGGGGATTGTCGAAGTGACAACAATTAACAAGGTAGGTACTATTGTCGCGCCATGTTTGGGAAAAAAGTACGAAAGCCCATTATAAAGCGACGTTAATTTTGTTTAATTAATTTTAATTATAAATTAAAGTTAGATAATAAGAAGTTTAATCAAATTATGAATTTGGATTAATTAAATTATGAACTTGATTGACCAAATTAATTCACTAGATTAATCAAATTAATTAACTTGATTAATCAAATTACATGAATGTGATTGACCCAAATTACTAATGTGATTTTTTAATTATTAACTTGTTTAATAGGATTGAAAGTGATATTTTTTTCATATGTGTCATCAGTGAAAAAAATTCCTGAAAGGCTTTTGTAAAAAAATATTAATCTCTATAAATTACACAGTAGATGTTTAATGCGCATGCTTCTGTGATTTACGTGCAGAAAAGACTGTGTTGATGTCTGCCTACCCTGTGCTAGGTTACGATGAAAACGCAAAGGCTAGACCTATTGTACTGTGCCATGTTAAAATAAGTATTTTACTTCGCCTAGAATCAGTTTGTTTTAGTACTAGAGATACATGAGTATTGTGCAGTGCCATAGGACTAAATTAAGGCCAAATCTAGGCTACACTAATTATTACACAGTTCATTAAATCCTAGCCTGCATGTCTAGCTTTTTTGTTAATTTGTGGATATGGTAGTTCTTAGAATCCTGCAATTTAACAAGTTAGCAGCCCAGCAATAAATGTTGCAGTATGTTCCATATCACTTCAGTTGGGACAACAAATGGTATTAGAGCCCTTACATATGACTATTATTTCTTATGAACCGTTAACCTCTTCTCACAGTATCTTTTTGTATAGGCCTAACACAGGCTGAGTAGACTAGAGCAAATATTTCAAAAGTTGAAAGGAACTATAAGCCATGCAAAAGGGTGATGGAGGGGCAAACTGCCGTGCATGTGTATTGAAGCTCTAAAATTGCAGGGGTCCTTCCGATTTACGCCGGCGCACTATAGATTCGAGGGGCGCATCTAAGACCCCGATGCAGCTACGTCGAATGGGGGTCCGCACTTCCCCAAGAAAGAGTTACGCTGGGTGCGTTTAATTTCAACTCCTCAAATAAAGTGAAAACACGACGTAAAAGTTAACGGACTCCTTATTTCCGATCTCCACGTGGAATAGACAAATACGGAATAGTAATAATAATACGGAATAAGCTTGCTATCTGCAAGGGTATGTAATTTATTCTCCCGGCCTCTTCTTCGGGCCAAATTACTATAATAAAAATAATTTCACCACTTGCACAAATCCTTCTGATTGTGAAGCGAACCTTAAAGACACAATCCTCTTGAAAGCAGCAAAAACTTGTCTAAGTCGGTCTCAACTTGGTAGCAGAAATCAATATGCTTGAAAGCTACCTTAAAATGTGAGCAACCCTCCAGTGCGGAAGTCAACTGGGTTCTCCACTTAATTTAATTCATGCACTTAGTATTTAAGGGAACTCTCCCTATAGCAAACCCTATGTATGATACATGTACAATACACTCATATTGCATACCACTGTATACCATGTAACTTTCAGGGATGAGCTACTTTTCCAAAACAAATGGCATATCAACCAATGAAGTGAGTCTTCTAGATAAAATAAATTGACCATTGGCCAGAGCTACGTGCTTCATATTAATTAGGTCACATACATGACACATTCTGACTCACTACCATGTCCTCTGAGGATTCATGAGCTAAACCAGTCATCCCTTTGTCCCAATTTGGCAATAAACCATACACTCCCTGCTTAACCACCAAGATGACAAACAACTAGTTTTCTGCCTCTCACAGAAAGGAGACAACAAACCCCATTCTCAAGACTCTAATCCCTCTGGTGAACAAAGAAGAAGTTTTACTGGGAAAGGACACGGTCACTGACCCTCACTAATGTTTACTTGGAAAGATGACAAAGTTAAGAGTTAGTGGTCTAATGCACATTACAGGTGCCTATGCGGCCATACGTTATCTTTATTAAGCTCTATGGAAGTACTAAAAACTCCCTTATGAAGAGTAAAGGGGTCCACTTGGGCTTAGGCCCCTAATGGAATCCAGAAACACAGCCCTGGTTGTGGACAAAAGGAAATTCTCTTAAAATTCTTGATGTGTCTTCAGTTACTAATGATGCATCACTTCTCTGTTGAATAATAAGAATTTATCCCTGTTTCCATTGTACACATGTTCTGTCTACTCTTTTACTGTTGACAACTATACTAGATGAGTATATTCCAATGATGCAAGGTTAAAGGTAACAAGATCATTTGTATGGTATATTAAGCATCTTTGAAATCAAATAAAGTACTTATTATGCAGCATAATGCAGACTTAGTAAAACGAAATATGAATATGTGAGGCTGGCGTCAAATTGTAGCACTGCCACGGTACCACAGTTTGACTGTGACAGCTGGTTTGCTCACATCACTGTTGTGTGCGTGTCATATGGAAGAAAGCAAATCCCCAGTTCCTGTGAAATAATATGGACTTATCCCCATTTTCAGTGTAAAACTTCAACTATGTGTTCTGTGTTCTCTGCACCGCTACACTAGAGATTAGAAATAGCATGATCATTGTGTGATATCAAAAGGTGAAATTGAACCATTGTTTTAGGTCGGTAGGGAAGGGGGCATACATACATATGCTGCAAATTTGGAGCTGGCGTCAAATTTTATCACTGTGGCAGTACCCACAGTGACAGCAGTTTGCTCACATCACTGTTGTAGGCCTATATGTGTCAAGATGGCAAATCCCTAGTTCCCTATGAAATAATAAGGATTTATCCCCGTTATCAGTGTGCAACTTCAACTGTGTGTTCTGTGTTCTCTTTACTTCTACACAAGATATGGGAAATTAGAAATAGCATGATCATTGTGTCTGATCAAAAGGTGAAATTTAATCATTTTTGTAGGTCGCCGGTAGGCAAGGTGTGACACCAGCTCATGCAAGCAAAACTACAACATGTGGTAATTTAACATGTATAGAAGGATATTTGGATAATCCATGTGCATGGATATGCTGGTAAATTGCTGTCAGGTTCCTGCAATAATTTACTTCTTGTGTTTCTCTTTTTACTACATCTAGAGCAGATGCGTATTACAATAAAGATGACAATTACAATCACACCTATCAATCAGCAACACCCAAGGAAGAAACAAAAATAATAATAATAAAACACCTAGAACCTCTCAGAAGTTTCAGCAGTTGATTGTCACTCAGGGCACCACATAGCTGCACTACAGCTGTCTTGAAATCCAGTAGTAACCAAGTGCAGGAGGTTGGAACCATGTCTTCACATGCCAATTGAAAGCAGACCAATACTAACTGCGAATGAAAAATTTTGTGGAAGGGTGAAGGAGATTGATAACGTTTAACACATTTTGATTGCTTCTAAATTGAGGGTAATTTTATGTTAAGATTTTTAATAAAAGAGAGATTGATCTTTGATGGATAGTCGATATAGAGTTAATGGCATCCGCCAAATTTCTTCACATTTAGCAATCGACTCATTAAAAAGGAAACACGACTATCTATAGCTCGGAACAACTCTAAAACCTTTAGCACATAAGTAAATTGAAATGAACTTTCTGCACTCTCTTCCTTTTTTCTTTCATTTTGCCTTTGTTCATTTAAAACAGTTTAGGCAATAGTGTTGGTCTTTAACTTCTGCTTTGTTACACGTATTTCTTAAAATATTGAATTAAAATATATGGGCTTGGGCAGGTGATCGAAAAAAAAAATAATAAAGGTGTCTTTGAGTTTGCACACATGTCCAGGAAGCAAGTAAGCTTAACAGAGAGTCAAAAGTGCAATTTATTACTCAGAATGTATGTAGTAGGTTTGACAATAGTCTCAGTATCAGCAAATGCTAATAATGAAAAAAAATTCTCCTCCCTTCTCTTTCCTAATACTCTACCAGTCTTAAAGACATATTTTTAGTAGCAATTGAAGGCATTCTTAAATGAAAGAGAACAAATTTCCACAGCAGGAATTTCAAATCCCATGCCTATATATTGTTCCGAACTTAAGAGCCATTGTTGTTTGAAGAAAGACTTGTTCTAGTCAAGAAAGATTTCCAGTTGGATCAAGGTTTTAAAAAATGCCATGAAACTGTGGCAAATATGTCTTTCTTTGAAATTGAAGCCCTCATTTAACCAGTTGACACTAGTGAACATGCAGATTGAGAAGATTGTAGATTTACTTACAATGTTGCAGAAATGAGCCTCACCCCTGTTAAACTATTGTGATGTTTTTTTTTTTTTTCAAGATAGTCAATATTTAATGATTTTTCATTATAGTTGGAAATGAAAGCTTTCCATGTGACCCCCCACCTTTTCTGTGTACATCATGTAGCCAAAAGTTCTCAGTTGTCCTTGTTGCACATCAAGTTGTACAACAAGTACAACTTTTACACCAATTGTTTTCTTTTTTCTTTTTTGCCAAAAAACGATAACAAGTGTTTTTGGACAAAAGGAATGTATACATACCCGCCATATTAAGCAATAGATGAAGCGTGCACTTAAACAATAGGGCAGACATAATTCAGGCTTTGAATGTTTCTTATTGTATGGGGCAAAGCAACCAAATTAGTGTAGATAAAATTGATATGTGTGGGATGACTGACAACTCAACAATTTTTGATCAACTTTTGGCATCTTTTCACAAGGTCACTTCAGATTGTTAATCATTCGATTACTCATGCCTGGATGAAAAAATAAATCTTACTGCAACCCGAAAGGGATCGAATCTTAAACCTGCTAGCTTAGGTTCATTGCTTTAAATGTCACCAACGTTACCTACTCGACATTAGCATCTGTACAAAAACAAATGAGCCAGATTGTTCAATTGTACATTCAAATACATGTCAACACCGAAGTCATTGTAGTTGTTTTTTTTTTTTTTTTTTTTTTATAACTATGTAATATCCTGCTGACTTTCTCAAGTTATTACGTTGTTATATATGATTCTTTGAATAGGCCTATTGTTTTTGGTAGAGGTCAAATGTCATCGGGGGAACGGGAGGGGGCAAAATCTGAAATCCTTGTTATTCTATGGATGCTTATATGTTCCATCAGTCTCCCTCCAGCGAATCACGGAAGTACTGCTTGAGTTAGAAGCTTCATGATCAAATCAGGGAGTTGCTGATTGGTGTTCTTACCAGTGGAAATGAGATCCCAGGAGTTCCCTCCAGGGCATATACTGTCAGAGTCGGACAGACTTTAAAAGGTCATAGATGTGATAAGCCTTATTGCAATTTGCAGAACCCCTTCTTCAGGGCTTTAAATGAGAGATTCACAGCTGTTTGTGCTTTGTAAAATGAATGGGATATTGATGTATATCGCAGGAATCAGCATCTTCAATTCATTGCATTACTTGGAATGCCTTTTTGATATTCATTGACTCAGGCATATCATTTTACAATATGCATATTTCAAATACAAGGAACTATAGTGCCCTTGGGCTGTTGTGAAATCATGCAAAGCACTTCTTCTCTTAGAGATGTAACAGGCTGACCTATCGTGACACTCTGACACAGTGAAAATCAAAGTTGATGTAAAGTGGATTGAAAGGTGGACTGAACTGCAGTTCTATCTTCGTGTACTTGCAAGTATCATACATATTTTTAGATTCCTCCATACACGTTCGTCGCTATTTTGCCAGACTGACCAAGATCAGTCTCACACAATGTACAGTAGTACGATCAGGGTGGAGCAGCCATGATCCAAAAATGAGATCAAGATGTCGGTCTGATCCAATAAATCATATCCACTTGGACAGGTGAGCTGTCATTGGAGTCGGACACATGCCTCGGACTCCACCACTGAGGGCAACGAACAGATACTGCGCATCATTAATAATCCCAGATGACCGATAACAGCCAATAATACAAACGATTCCCATATTTGCGAAAGTCGATGAAATTACTGATAAATGACATGTAGTGTAGATGCAGTAAGCAGGTAACTCATGAGAAGAGAATGGAATTATGGAAATGTTAGTTCTAGTTAAACAGTAGAAATCTAAGAGTCAATACTAAATCTGGATGACTGCAGATATCAAACTGGAATTTATGACCACGCACTTCAAAAGAATGGTAGACCCTAAGCAGGAATCGCTCAGTAGTATCTTGACGGTCTCTATGTATAAAAACCAATGAACAGCTGCGTAGCTACCACGTAGACAAAGGGCTTCGAGGAGAACCAAATTCAGCACCATGGAACAGGTGTGTGTAACCTTTTCAGGCCCGATGTCTATTTTTCAAGGAGCTAAACAGGCTCCTGTGAGTAGCTGACTTCCAGCCTCCAGTGTAAACATCACAAACGATATATAAATGGCGCTGAAGAAAATCGGCAGCTTGCTTGGCATGGCGACAGATGTAGTTAATAAGCCTACGATTAGAAGCCTTTTAATTTGTACCGATTTTATGCTCGACAGTTCCCCCCCCCCCCCCCCGTATGCCAGCTTCTCTGTATTATGCAAGACATGACATACTTTACTCTTTTTTTTCTACACCCCTCGCGATCGACTCTGGGGTCTCGATTTGGGAGGTGGAATCGTTGGAAACTCCTGCCTTAGAATGGAGTATTAGATTGAACAGATTAAAAATTAGCGAAATGAACGTATAGCTTCCTTAGGTGTAACGTTGTAATTAATCGGAGCCCATGGCTTAAGCTTCTACTCCTGGATTAGCCCGTCGTTACATTATCTTCGTTTTCATCTGCGTTGGTGCCCACGAATAATTGCGGTGTACCTTTTTGTGTACTCACATTAAGTGCAAATTCACCGTGGAGGTGAACAATTACGCAGCCATTTGTATGGTTTATTCAGTGCTAATCCGCTTTAGCCTGCTTGCAAGATCCTTTGATTTTTTATTATAGCGTGTAACCTTGTGTGCCACTCGAAATATCACCGACTGTCACTCAGAGATTGATTGATTGTTCCAAGTCGTTTCCATCTCCCTCACAATAAACTGTTCTTCCACTTTCATGGGAAACTTCACGAAAACGGTAAGTTTCTGGAAATTGCAACTAGATAAGGAAACGTTTTGGGAAATACTTTTTCTCATTCTGTTTACATTATTAATATGGTCGTCTTTATATCGGGAAATAAAATCAGGATTCTTGGAGATTTTTCGGGAGATCGAGATGGATTTTTGAAAACACTGCCACTAAAACTTTGTGCATGCTATCTTCAGATTGGTTCTGACACGCACAGCCAGCAAAAGCAAAGGTTGCCTCGTATTTCAATGGTAAGTACTGATATCGCATATTCACACCACCTAAACGACCGAAGACAGCGCCCTCTTTCTGATCGTTCCCCCCCCCCCCCCTTCACTTCATGTCCTTCTACTTGTCCCAATTATTAGTTGACAGGACAGAAGGAACAAGTGAAGAGCGAGCAGAGGTATCTTTATACCGTGACAAACTTTCTTGAAGGCTGTTAGGCCAAAACTATTGCCACTGTTATGGTTGCAGGGCAGACAGTCACTCGCGTGCGCAGCCAAATACAAAATACGGAGTTAAAGTTACAGGTTTCACTGCTAACATTGAGCTTGGAGGATTCAACATATATGTCCCAAATGGGCTTCGATTTACTGGCCTGTAAGTGCAGCTCTTCTAGTAACATACATCACCTCATATACTTCCAGGTCAATAGCGTGGATTTAAACAATCACGGGAAGAATATTTGGAAGGAAATACTTTAATAATCCTATACATTAATTCCTACCATATTTACTTTACTCACTGCAGTAATTTCTAGCTCCCTGTTACACAGCGGTCTCCAAAAATTGACAACCTGATACCAGAGAGCACAATATCACATAATATCATATCACATAAATTTAACGTCATATTATGTGGTACATTATTATCTTGTCACGGTGATTTATTTGAAAGTATCTCTTTAAAAGGTAAGGGTGAATGAGAGAGAATTTATTTCCCGTCATGGATAGTCAATGAAGTTGACTCAGTGACGACTAAACTTTGACAAGACTACACTAACACACAAAAAGGAACAGTGTGTTTCTGTAGTCATTTTTCACTTTGGGATAAATATCCTTGGTTTAAACAGGTAATTTGAGTTGCTCCGTGATATTCACTAACTTTTTCCAAAACCGGCAGGTTTCCGTCATATAAAACAAAAAACATCAGTAATTGAGTAATTATTGATTCATTATTTTGGGGGGGGTTTAATTTATGATCACTTTTTTACACTTTTCCATTAGTAATAATTCATAAGCACACAAACCACAGTACAAGCCAGGGTGAGAAATTCAAAAGTTATGACAGTTTTCATAACTCTTGCAGATGAAATTTGATTAATCATACTAATTCTAAGCGTTAGTATGTGATTGTGCCCTTCAAAATGTTCACTATGCAGCAATGTGCTGCTTTAAATGTTATCAGCACTTGTTTTAATTTTGCATCTAAAGGGTGTCCCAAGAAGTCATCTCCTTCATACTACCTAGGAGGTTCTCCTTGGTAGGAGGTTCTCCTTGGTAGGAGGTTCTCCTTGGTAGGAGGTTCTCCTTGGTAGGAGGTTCTCCTTGGTAGGAGGTTCTCCTTGGTAGGAGGTTCTCCTTGGTAGAACCTCCTTGGTAGAACCTCCTTGGTAGTACAATACACTGCTAGAGTACGGTATGAGTTTCGTCCTCTATGGGGTTGCATTAGGCCTGAGCATCATGTGCTTCTGTCAGGATTGTATAGGCCTCAGACGAGTTACGGTACACTAAACTTCAAATATAAGAGTGCATTTGATATGGATTATTTTACTTCCAACCAGTTTCCTTTTCTTTTCATTCTCGCCCTGAATTTCCGGTTGCGATGGGGGCCAAATAAACACTGCTTTCAAAACATCTCCAACCATTTAGCCTTAACCCCCACTAAAGCTATCCGACTGTTCCCACAAAGTGAATTATATAGAGACCCTTAACCCTCAATAAATTCGTTTTCAACCCATTTACAAAACAGCTTTCAAAAAAAGCCTAAAATAAGTGATGGTGATGTTGTGAACTACTCGCTGGGTTAGACATTTAACATAATGTAAGAGTACATTCCCAGACAGTGTATTTCAGTGTATGTACAGTACACGTTAGGCTGTTGCTGTCGAATAAATTGTTCTTGGTCTGTCAAATTTATGCCCGTCGATAATCAAGTACAGAGCACAATTACAGAATAATTCAGCACACCCCACTTTTTTCACCATCCTCTTTTTTTATTTTTGGAAAGGGTTAAAAAAGTTTCCTTGAAATTAACTGCTTGACTAAGAGAGTGAAGGCCTATTTGAAGAATACAGGCGGCATATGTAGGAAAGATGTTTTGTACTATGCAGTCGTTTTCCAAATATGTATGTCTGCAACGATCAGAAGCAGAAACTAATACGAAATGCGGACCAAGAAATCCATTACTCTATGCAGAGAACAGAGTAAGAATTTCACGATTTCATTTGATAATGAATTTGATTTAATAGGCTTCCCAGAAATTTCTTTCAACTGCAGGCAAGAACGTTTTGTCCAATACTTTCTGCTGTTTGACAGCCATTTTTTTCGGCAAAATCTTTCCAATTACATAAAGTGGTATATTGCATTATGGGAAATCTGTGATGAATTACGACCACTTTATTATTTCGTATTTTCTTCATAACTTTGACTGTCGTAAAAGAAATAATGTTACGATAACTATGAAAGATGTGACCACTTTATTTTTTTTTTCACGACATTTAAATCGGTCGATCTACTATGAACCCAATTTCAGGGTTCAATTTATGTGCGTTACATGAAATTTTGTAAGAGTGGGCCAACTGGAAATATCTCTCGACCATACCTGTCGCTCTTAAATTAGCAATATATTGATTTACGAACAAACATACTGGTGTAGGATTTGAACGAGACCTACCTGCAGTGATATAATTATTCTCTTTCATAAGAATCTTTTAACTTGTCAGCGGAATATTCCTTAAAGTCTTTCTTACGGCTTGCATATCACCGGCTCGAATTTATCTCATGGATGGGAGGTTCGAATTTGAGTTTCTCTTTCTTTCAAAACTGAGCTGCAGAACATCCTAATAATTCGAGTTTACTGATTGTTGATTCTTGATTCGAGCTAAGCTCACTCGTTGTGGGAGTTGTTAAATCGTATGATAAAGATCACTCCTCATCTGTAAATTATCACTTTTTGAAAGTTACAGTGCATATATCGATTCGCTGTTCAAGTAATGTCACATACCTAATAACGCGTTAATAATGCCTCTACCATCTGAAGACAAGTGATTTTACATCACGTCTTATCCATATTTTTAAATTAGACTGACTTTAAAGTCTTATTATCCGTTTTCTGTGGAAAAAGACGAAGATGAAACACATAAATGGCACATATGGCCTATATTGCAATATTGTCGATATTGTGCAATATTGTCGTTGTCTGTCAGTAGACCTGTTCAGAGGCAGGTCTACCTCAAAAGTCCTCAACGAAAAGTTGATGAAGTGCCAACAAGCGAAATTATGTGAATACCAGTAACACCCCCCCCCCCTCCATTGTGAACAGTCACGGAGGAGAAGTTTAAGGGGTTTCCCCTCCCTTTATAGCTTTGGATATTTCCCCTTTTCTTGTTTCAAAAGGGATTCAGATGCTAAATGGTGCAAAGTTAGTTCATTTTGCCACGCCAACTTTTTGAGCTATTGCGATCACGTGGGGTCACTCTGTCTGTCTGTTTGTCTGTCTACCTATCTGTCCACAATTGTTCAAAATGCTTCCCCTCCTACATGCTTCCATGGAATCGGATGAAACTTAGACACAATGTTCCTTGGGGGAGGAGAGTGGACCATTTGAACTGTTCAAGAGTTTTTTGGTCCAAGGTTCCATGTGGGTCCTTTAACCCATTTCATGAACTTCTACGAAATGCTTCCGCTCCTACAGATTTTATTGTACAATGTTGATGGTTTGTCATAGTAGTACTCTGTTAGTGGCTATTTTAGGTTGTTCATAAATTTGTAGTGAATGACTCCATGTGGACCCTATGGAACATTTTATGAAATTCTGCAAAATGTTTCTCCTTTGAAAGAGCCCCTTTTAAAATGTTACCTCATAATATGATAATTGAGTAATGGGGGAGTGTCATCAGTTAGTGTAACTGAAACTCCACGGTATGTGCTTTGTACTTTACGATCAGTAAAATCAATTAGACAATTTGACTTCGTTTGTTATTTGGAGATCTCGTCTTTGTTTTACAAAAAAAGTAATACTTTTAAAACCAATATTTATGGACACAGAATTACAGATATTCATAAGGCAGGTCGGTAGCATTCTTTTCAAGAAATGAGTTTCTAAAAGATACAAATTCAGTTGTCTGTTGCCCAAAAGTAAATTTGTTCACCCGAACTTTTAAAGCTGGAATATGAGTTGACAGTTTGTCAGTGAAAGTCAAATTCTGTGACACAGGCTGACGAAGACCAGAGGTACGTGACCAGGCGATTGCCAGTACAACTCGTATTCCAGACTTAGAAATTCAAATGATGCATCTTCTGTAATCCGTTTTATCTGTGATTTTGTTAAGAGTTAAAGCTATTTCTGATGTTGATAAGTGAGGCTGAATGGTTGAAAAAGGGATTTCAGCTATTTTCTTCGTGCGCCATGTTGGTGTATTTTAAACACAGCATTTCCTTTTAAATATTGCATATTAAATCTGTAGTATGTGAGAATTGTTTTTTGTTTTTTTTTTCTGTTGCCGAGATTGGAATAGATCTGAAGAGTTCGTTGATTTCTCTCTGGCTTAAGAAATCTAGCCACCCTCTCCTACGGAAAATTTGATAGTACCATAAGCAATCAACTTTGTGCCCGCAACATCTGAAACGAGTGGTATAGATGGTATCTCCCAAAAACTTCTACAATCATCAGTGCTTAGAAGAGTAGAAAGATACCACTTTATTTTGACGATTGGGTCATATATCAGGGATGTAATTACATAAATAGTGTTATGCCATCTAATGCAAATTCCGAAAGTTAGGATAGGCCCACACACAAACATCCAAACAGGTTTCCACGAGCGCACTGTGTGTACAATATAGATGATAGATCGTCAGATAGAGCAAACAGACCCGTGCATGCTGTTCAGTGTTTCAAGTTTGTACAACAAAGCTGTTTATTTAATCTTACAAGTGCGAGATGTTTGAAGTCTTCAGTCATTTGTGGAGAAGTTATCTCTTTTTTTATGATGACGTGTTTAAACCAAACTCAAAATGGTATACCTAGGTTGTACATCAGCCGAGTAATAAAACAGTAAAAGGACGGCTTAGAATCCACTCCATCAGGTCTAAGATTGGTAAAGGGTATATGACAACCGATAAAAGATCATAATTTATCAGTGGGTGTTATCTTTTAGAGTAATCCTTTTTTTTATTGAGAAGATTCTCAAGAAGTGACTAAATGAGGGGACACCCCCCATTCTCTTTCATCTTTCATATTTGATTTGTCATCGCTCATCAAAGAAAACCCATAATAATATCTTGAAACGATTGTATAAATCAACCCCCAAAGATAAAGTCTGCCTAAAATTAGAGAACAGTAACGTGCCCTATAGTGTGCTTCCCGATGTGACGTGAGACCTGTGTACTGTGACGTGTATGTAAGCCCAACCTGAAAGGTGATTGCTCGAGTTATCAAAACATATGGTGAAGTCCGACGCTCCTCGATAAGTCTAAACAAACGTCATTAGTTTTGAGGTTACCCTTATTACTTATGTAGTCAGGTACAGCGAATAATGCTATTGTGATCCAAAACCGGTGTATACACACACACACACACGCGCGCGCGCGCTATGTTTCATTGTCACGTGCAAACAATAACCTCGTAAACTAGTGATGTTTGTAGCGGTGAATTATCAAAAGGTTACACACGGCACAAGCGCTATTAATGAGGCGACCAAATACCTTTAAATCAAGTTATAGGCACCTGGTGTTGATAAAACAAACACCGTTAAATTAGGGCATCGGCACGTAGTATAGATAGACCAAACACCTTTGAAGTAAGGCATCGGCACGTGGTATAGATAGACCAACTGTTGTGTTCCACCTACAACGCCTCTAAAATGGCAATGATCGATGAAAATGTTAGCAGACAATACTACAAGTTGGACTTTTGATTGTATTTGATTGGTTGCGGAGGATCACGTGCTGTTCGTTTTCTTGTACGATTTATTGCCAACGTCTGATGCCAGCGCAATAAAATTTGATTTGATTCATTTTATTTGTTTTTGCACACCACCAGCGATATATATACTATGAAGTTAATTACATAATTATCTAATTGCAACAGAAAGAGTTCTTAAAAGATAAATCTTACAACAAAGTGTGTCTTCCTTATATTTTACTCCATCTACACCATTTGAAATAATTCAGGTAGTAAACTCACTTTAATCTAGTGACTCAACCAGTCATGATGAAATCAGCAATAATCTTCTGAAGAAAATAATTGCGTTCATCGTCTCCCCTATTACACACATCATCAACTTGTCACTAAGTACTGGTACTTTCCCTACTAAAATGAAACTCGCCAAAGTGATACCCATTTATAAAAAGGACGATGCCTCTCTGATAAGCAATTATCGTCCCATATCTATCCTCTCTAGCTTCTCCAAAATCCTCGAAAGAGTTGTATATAATAGACTGTAGGCTTTCTTTATGAAAAACAACTTACTCTTTCCATGTCAATATGGCTTTCAAAAACACAAATCTACAGATATTGCTCTTATTGAGCTATGTGATAAGATTTCAATTTCATTATCCAAAAAAGAACATGTACTTGGCGTTTTTATGGATCTTAGCAAAGCTTTCGATACTCTTGACCATCATATTTTACTAAACAAATTAAACTTTTATGGTATTAGAGGAATTCCTCTCGTATGGTTTGAAAACTACCCTTCCGACAGAAAACAGTACACTACTTATAATAATGTAAACTCTGATATTTCATTGATCAGATGTGGTGTCCCCCAAGGTTCTATCCTTGGACCCTTGTTATTTCTCATATATATTAATGATATTTGTAACTCATCTTCATTACTTCATTTCATCTTATTTGCTGATGATACGAATGTATTTTTATCTCACCATAATTTTGAGCATCTTATTGAAACTATGAATACGGAGCTACCCAAGGTCTCCACATGGTTCAGAAGTAACAGGTTATCATTAAATGTAAATAAAACGAACTTTATGCTCTTCAAGAATCAAAGGTCAATTAACACTTACCCTTTCTTTAATATTTTTATTGACAATATGAAAATTGATCAAAAAGTAGGTACTAAATTCCTAGGTATTACTGTCGATGAGGAATTGAACTGGAATTCTCATATAGCTAACGTTATTACGTCTGTATCACGTGGAGTTGGTGCATTGTATAAAGTAAGTTCTTATATTCCTCGACGAACTTTGATTACTGTTTATAATTCGATTATACTACCCTTCATTTCATACTGTAATATTGTTTGGGCTTGTCAAAAATCTAAAATTAACTCCTTGCTTCTTCTCCAGAAAAAAGCTGTCCGGATTTGTACGAACTCAGATTATCGGGCACATTCGAATCCATTATTTTATGAGCTACGCACACTTACTATACATGATATTCATTACCTCCAAATTGCTCTTTTTATGTACAGATTCCATACTCAAGAACTGCCCGCCAACCTGTTACACATGTTTCGCATCAACTCTGCTATCCACAATTATCCAACCCGAATTTCTTTAAATGTTCATCTAGAAAACCCCAAAACAGCTCTCGCCCATCGATCTATTAGACACACTGGCCCCGACCTTTGGAATTCTTTACCTATGGATATTCGAATGTGCCCTACAAAAAATAGCTTTAAGAGACAAATTAAGAGTCTTATCTTGGATAAATATACTATGCAATACTGATTTATTACAATTGATGTAGAAAACCTTCTTCATCCCTTTCCCTTTGTTTTTCCCACATCCACCCACCTCCCTCCTCCCCACCTTTTTTTTTCTTCCTACTCCTAAGGTTCTTTTCTTATTCTTATTTCATTTCCAATTTTTGTTGTAAATAACTATTGTATAGTTCAGTTGTTCTTAAGTCACCTGATCTTCATTCCCAATTAGTATAACTTTGTTTATTTTCTGTTGGACGTCACCTCAAGCTCTCTCAGAGCTTATGACGTCCCTTTCATGTATGTGTATATAGTACTTAATAATTACGAAACAAGTAACCTATATAATTAAATCATTTGTATATGTATACATGCGTGAATGAATAAACTCAAACTCAAACTCAAGTAGAACAGTTACTGTACAGAAATTAAACTTAAAGAATTTATAACAAGAAAAAACGTAAGATTAGTAGCAAAATTAACTCATGTGTTTGTTTGAGTTACACGGATTAGACACTATACCTTCTTAGTTATGTCCACACGAACACAAACTTATGTGAATGTAACAATACTTTATGTAATAGTATGCGGCTGGAATAAATCCTAACCATCCATGTACGCTACAATAAATTCCCATAAAATAAGCTTTCAGCTTTCACAACGTATATTCGTTTCCAGTGTGCAATCATGGTATCTGAATGATTCCGTTTTATTGTGTGTGCGTCGTCCTTTTATTCCTAAATTTGAAGCTTTCAGAAACAAAAAATAAAAAGAAAATGAGGACCCTCAGAGCTCTGGTTATGGTTCTAGAAGGTTGGATTGGCCTTAATGAAATGCTTTCGCTGTGTACTTTTTTTTTGCCATTAAGACTTATTTTTTCTTTCTTTCTTAAGCTAACTAATATTATGGCATCAATGAGGACGAGGTATTCAACTGGCAAAGTTTGCAGAACAGATGGAGACTGCGAGGAACTTGAACCAGGTGAGAGGGGTGACGAGAAATGTTACTACGTTTGATATTCAATCGAGACGGACAAACAAAAATAATGAGAACTGGGCCCTCAAGGAATTCATAGTCATTCTCAGGTCCCTTTTCAGATGCAACATTTTTCGGAACTACAAATGACTCAACCACCCCCCCCCCCCCCATTTCTAGCAGCCATGGGATCAGTTGCGATAAGTAGAAACTGAAAATTGGACACAATTTGACTGGCGTACGACTAAGAATATGGCAGAATCAAAACAAACATTTAAATAGAATCAAAACAAACATTGGAAAGCAATCTCACCAAACAATGTGACAGAATCACACCAAACAGTGTGACAGAATCAAGCCAAACATATAGACACAGAATCAAAAGAAACGTTGTGGAGAAAATCAAGACAAACATTAAGACAGAATCAAAAGAAGAGTGTGACAGAATCAAAACAAACCTCGTGACAAATCAGAACAAACATTGAGACAGAATCGCACAGACATGTGACAGAACTGAAACAAACATTGCGTCAGAAAACAATCATTAAGACAGAATCGAAACTAACATTCTGAGAGATTGTGACAGGATCAAAGCTAACGGTGTGACAGAATCAAGCCAAACTTTGAGACAGAGTGGGAAGAAAAAAGTTGGGACAGAATCAAAGCAAACATTATGACAGAATCAAAGCAAACATGGTGACAGGGCTCCACATTGACACCTTACTATAAAGTCGCTATGGGGTACTTGTATCATGTTGGTCGATTTGATTGGTCCATAACTTTCTCAGTGTTTCGGTATGTATAAAAGCACTCAATTACTTTCCTCTTTTTCTGCGGCACTATTGTTAAGTTTTACGATAGTTTTCAGATTAATATTTATCTATTTGTTGCATTTAATTCACAGTATTGCTTTGATTTTACTGAGTTTTTATTTGTGACGTTTCCAGTTGACGTATCTTAGTTTAACTTTCATGCTCATTCTACCTTTAAGTCTTTTTTTTTCAAAGGTTACCTACAAGGATGTGGTTCACCATCTGTGAATTTGTCATTATGATGCTTACATGCACGTTTGCTGAAACAAGGGCTTCAAGCCTACTCTGTTCGTTTTTACATGACCTCTGTGAACTAAAACGGGAGAAGTTAACTATTTTTGTTCTTATTTAAAACTTACTTTAATATATTTAGGGATAACAATGTTTAAGTTAGTAAGAAAAGTATTATTTTGACGGAATATAATCTATTTGGTTGTCTTTATATGCCAGGTTTAACACGTATTATGTCTACGTCACGTGACTACGACGAATTGCTGTGGGCATGGGAAGGTTGGCGCGATGCTGTTGGTCCTGGCGCCAAAGAGGATTATAAGCGATATGTGGAACTAAAGAATGAAGCGACTCAGGCAATGGGTAATATATTGGTCAAGGCATAGATCTGTATAGACATAAAACTCAGATAGATAGATATAGGGATAGAAAGATAGATCGATATATAGGCCTATATATATATAGGCCTATATATCTATCTATCTTTCTATCCATATATCTATCTATCTCAGTTTTGAAAGCCACGCGCATTGACAACTGATATTTAGGCCTATCTTTCAATGACTTTTTTTATTTGAAATTACTATGAAATAACTATAAGCATGTTAAAAATTTCTAGTCTTCATGTTCGGTGCAATCCTAAGATGGACCCGGGGATTGGGAAAAGTTTTCACTTATGAAAGTCCACTGCAAATGAAGTATCACCCTGGCTGCCAGGGGCCCCTGGGTGCTCCTTACCCAGTCTGGGTATACCTTCTCCCAGAAACTCATTTTCATATTTCATAAAAATATTTAAAAAAAAAACAGTGCACGTTCGCGCCTCTCAATTATGATATTTGAGATATGTACTTTTCCATGTGTGGTTGCACCTCAAAAAGGTTTTTCAGATGCCGGAGCGTATTGGAGATCATGGTACGAGTCGGCGGACTTCGAAGAGCAAGCGGAAAGATTGTATGAAGAACTAAAACCTCTCTATGATCAGCTCCACGCCTACGTCAGGAGAAAACTGTACGATCAGTATGGGGCAGATAAAATAGACCTAACAGGACCAATACCAGCTCATCTATTAGGTCAGTCATATTCTTTTCCTCTTTTTAAATTAAGCTTGTCTGCTTTTGTTTATTCTAAGATCGGAAACGTGTGTACTTGAGAAATGTGAAATGGAGGATAAAAAATGATCGAAAATTAATTCTAAAGAAGGCTTTAGAGAATCTTATCACGTCACAATTTAAAATGCAATAGGAGGTTAAACCAATGCCTTGGAGGGTGGAGGGGAGTGGATTAAGATAGACGCCAAATTAAATGTGGAAACTGATAAATATTTTCTCACCTCCCTTCCTTTTCTTAAGTTTAGTGCTACTGACCTGAAGAGATATACAGAACCTAAAATCTTCATTTAAGTTAATATAAGAAAGAACGCATTCACTTTGGTCCACAGTGAACCTTTAACACCTTTGCCCTCTTGGAGCCAGTGGCAGTAAAAAGATAAACAAAAGCACACAAAGGAATGTGTGCTACATAAAATAATTTCTGACAACACAAAAAAAAAACAAAGTAGTAAATTTTGATATTATATATGTTAATACCTCTGTACTACGTCAGTGTAAATACACAGTTTTATAGGAATTAGCAACATTTTGCTGACGTGGTCACCTGTTATAAGGTCTGCTACCATTCGTATGACATCGTTTTATCCTATGTATGTAGAAATTTTATGGAAAGACCGCCATGTATTTTGGAAAATCAAAGGGGTGCGGACTGCCCCATGTGTTGTAGTGATGGAGGGACTGCTATGCGATGAAAGGGGGCGGGCTCTCATTGATCGAAGGGTTGTAGTGAGGGTGAGAGGGAACTGATATATGTGTTACAGAAAGGATGAGTGGAGCTACCACTTGTTACCGGGTTGGTTACTGTCACATGTTGTAGAGCATCCTGCCTAGCGCTCTTAGTATTTCGAAGCGATAAGCGTGAAACAAAACTCGCCCCGACACACGGGATAGTTGTGAAAGTGAGTAAAACTGCCATGTGTTGTAACAGATGGTTGGGGCCGTTATATATGTGCTGCAGTGTGACAACTGAGTCGCTACACATTGTGGGAGTACCATAGGGCTGTTATGTGTTGTGGTGAGTGGGTTCCGATATGGGTTGAAGAGTGGTGAGTGGGGGGTACGTTGTTCCATCACTTCACAATGCAGATATTATTTAAATTATAAATACTGCTACGAACTTCAAGAAATCGACAAGGAAAAGATTACGGTACCCAATCAAAATTTCACTTTGTCGTTGTTTTACTTCTTTGTCTCTTCAGGTAACATGTGGGCCCAGACTTGGGGTAACATCATAGATTTGTGTCTACCGCACCCAGATGTTCAAAGTATTGACATTACGGATGCTTTAGTAAATCAGGTAAAATAAAAAATGTAAAAGAAAACATATTATGTCTAATGTAGGATGATAAATATATGAATAAAAAATGTGTGGATAACACCAGCCTGCTCTCAGTTAGAATATATGCTTGCGGAATAACTGCGCATGCCGAAAACCTCTGATAAAGTAACTGTATGGCAGAGACGGCCAACCGTCGGCCAACGGAGATGCGTCGACGCCTGTAAACATTAAAGACAAGAAGCACAATAAACGAACTTAAGGGGGGCCGGGGAAAATTAATAAAGATATTCCCCATGTAAATCGTAAGATTGTGATAAGGTATAGGTCGACAAATGATTGTTTTGATCCATAGGAGTACCAGTAGACCAGAGAGCTAGCATAGGGAGAAGTAGAACAGAGGAAGGGCTGGCAACATGTGGGGCCTTAAAACAAGTTCGAGGGTGACAATATGGCACTTGAATTAAAAAAAGATCGGCCAAAGGGTTGTACGGTTTGTGTTTAAAGACTTAAATGGATAAGCCCCTGAAGTAACTTGACACGTCAGAAAAATAGGAAACGTTTTCTCTTTTTCCTGGCAAAAGCCGTATCTCAATAACATGTTCTGTTCGGTTAATCTTTTTTATTTAAATATATTTCAAAATGGCACATAGCGTATTATGGAACTAGTGATATCACGCAGGCACAACTACATGAATATCGTTTGTATTTCTTTATAATATTGAATGTCTCAAAAGAAACATTACGATTGACCAAGAGATTTGTCCGTAAGTTCCATAACAAATTAAAAGAAATCTAAAATATATCCAATTAAGATTTTCACTGAAGTCAAAATTTTAAGGTCAAATGAGGACTTCTTTTTTAAAGAAAATCAACCACTTTCTGCAATAATCTGCCACCGTTACATGACATTTTGACAACCTTGAGGCAAATGAAAATATGTCTTGACCAGAGAAGCCTTTCATCAAACACCAATATTTTAATGTAAGACATTGGTATGGGGTTTGAAATACCAGCAGTGGAAAATTATACTCTTCCATTTAAGAATCCCTTCGATTCAAGGAAAACATGTCTTTAACGGCAGGCTCTTAAAATGCAGGCTATATTGGCATAGATACATCGATCAGTATTTTCCATGTTATTATTTTATCTCATCAGGGTTATACGGCATTGAGGATGTTTGAAGCTTCGGAAGAATTTTTCACATCCCTCGGCCTGATCGAGATGCCAGACCTCTTTTGGAACAAGTCGATGATTGAGAAGCCAACAGACGGCCGGAACGTAGTTTGTCATGCCTCTGCTTGGGACTTCTACAATGGAAAAGATTTCAGGTCTGTAAGAACGAATAGATACCGAGAGCCCTCATGTTTAGTAAATAAAAAAAAATTCAATCAAAAATCAAAAACACCGGGTTATCATTTGGTACTTGCAAGTTTATCATCAAAAGGTTATCGATCATAAACCTGAATTATCGAAAAGAAAAAATTACGATGATCCAGGTATGTCGCTCGATAAATCAGGATTATGAGTTGATAAACGTGGATTTTATTTTCCATTAATTTCACATTAGACTTGGCCAAAACTCTCTTCTCACTCCCATCTACAAAATCCTTTACAATGACTTTCATTGGAAAGATACTCAGATATCAGACGATGCAAAATCCGATGTAATGTAAGGTGAAAACTACTCATAAGGCTGTGAGAGTCAGACTAAACAAATTTAGTGCTTCTTTTGCAACCAAAAATGATGAAAACACATATTGTGTTTGAATTTGCATATTAATGACGTAAATGACGGACACATGACATCTAGCCAACCAATCACAAGCGACAGGTGAATGAATGGTGAAGAGCTAAAGAGCTAGAGTCTGAGTTAGTAGTCAGCTTCCTCCTGAAATAATTTATGGATCTCGCTAGGATAGATTTAGTGATGAATGTTACGTGTAGCAATTTCTCAGTCATTTAATGTTTAGCAACTCTGCAAGAAGCGTCTGTTTCATAGTCTAACAGGATACATAAAGGCACCAAGTTCACGCAGCGTTACAGAGAAGGATCATTGTTTTGTATAGGATTGCATGACGTCATATCCGTGCAATCAAGTTGTTTATTAAAACAATTCACAGTGATAGGCTTTCGGACCTAGCCATACTCTACAATGCAGGAACTAGCCTCGCTCTAGTATGTTGTTAGCATCCCATCCGCTGAAGTGACGATCGTCATCCCCGAACGTTTCTCCACGGCTAGTCGCCAAGATGCACCCTGATCAAAGGTACGATACGCTGCGATCGATCTAAGTAGCTGTTTCTCTACGGATAAACAGAAACGTCCACTCTGCTCGTAGGCTATGAGACAAAAACAGATGATAAATTTTATGGGATGGTCATTTTGAAATTGAAAGTTGAATTAGCTGCCATTATGTTATTGTTGCACCATGCGTACTATAGGCATATTGTGCGCACTTGACAAATTGACTTAAAACTTCTTTTCAGAATTAAGCAGTGTACGGACGTCACCACCGATGACTTCATAACTGTTCATCATGAAATGGGACATATCGAGTACTTCCTGCAGTATAAGGACCAACCCGTGGTGTACAGGGGAGGGGCAAATCCAGGATTCCACGAAGCTGTAGGGGACGTCCTGGCTCTCTCGGTGACCACACCCCAACATCTGAAGGACGTCAATCTACTAACCGAGCTAACTGAGGATCCAAGTAATTTTTTTTTTTTTGTCTCTTCTTCTCTCGCCAAATCGAATTCAATTGATTTGGTGTCCCCATGAGAGCCCCCATGACTGACACACATCACTCTTGCAAAGATGTTCAAAGATGCCACGTACTGACATCTATTCAAGAAATAAGCAGAACATACATGTTTTATCCTTAGCTCGGTCTGTTAGAGTTCCATTAAATAACGTCTCATCGCGGTTGTTATGAATATTGTCAAGGAAATTGAAGCATCAAAAAATTTGTGTACACAGCCAATGATGAGCAGGTATGCATAACCATGGGAAAGGGAATTTTTTATTCTGACCTTCTATTCACTGAAGGACTACAAGGTTTCATTGGCGCTCTATAACCGGTATAAGACCCGCAACACTTCCTTAATTTTAAGGCTAGTAACAACATATACGTTGCTCGTGGCAAACATTTCACAAGGAACGTGTTGTCCGATAGCTTACGTTCAAATTCATCACCACAGCCTGAGTTTATACAGGTCAACTAGTCAACGTGATATGTCACGTGATGATGTTAAATTTGACTTGAAAAACGGACTTTTATACCCTGACAGGGCTTGATTTGAACTACCTCATGATCACCGCCATGGAGAAGATAGCCTTCCTCCCTTTCGGGTATCTGATGGACCAGTGGCGATGGAGTGTCTTCAGAGGCGACACCACTCCAGAGGAATACAACACCAAGTGGTGGGAATTAAGGTAGGTCACGTGACAGTGACTATAACAGGAAAGATATCTAGCATCATTGAGACATGGGGGACGTAGCCGATATGCAGAATAATATTTTTACGCATTTATCATAAACAAGGTGATATTCAATTAGATGTTCTGTTCACTATAGATTGTTAGATACCTAAATGGTCTTTCTTCTTTTCAGTAGACTATTAGATTTCAGCGTAACGGACGGTGTATGCCGGAAGTAGAAAAGCTAGTTGGAACTTAATTTAATGTGACTATACATATATATATATATATATATATGTAATCTGTTAGAATTCCTGTTAATTGTTCTTATAGATTGAAATACCAGGGAATCGTTCCACCGGTTGAGAGAACGGAAGATGATTTTGATCCAGCTGCTAAATTCCATATTCCAAACTCCACTCCATATATCAGGTACACAAAGAACAACCTTCATTTATTTGAAATTGTTTCCATGGTCACAGTACATGTGTAGGTCGAGTCTCTTTATTCCATTTTTTTTCTGTTTTCAAGTATAATTTATGGAATATTTCTGAAGAATCTTAATTAACAGACTTGTCTAATGTTCTGAATTGTCTACATAGCTTGAAGTAGTATGGTCCGTACGTACTTCATGAAAATGTCAGGGGAGGGGGCGGGGATAGAAAGTAATGTAATGAACATGGTCATGGCACGTGATATCATGACATATTACAACACTGATAATAAATAGATAAAGAAAATAGTAAATAAAATAACGGGGATATACCAAATTAAAGAATAACCGTGTATAAATTGTACCCACGAAAAACGTATAATTACGCTTAAAAAAAATGGACACACCATAACCGTATCGTGAACCGTTTTTAGAATGAAGCACAAGTTTGGCACCGATATCATTGACAATGAGCTAGTTTACGTTGAAAATTAAAACAAATAATGAAACCACAACATTGCCAGACAATATGCCAAATTACTGTAAGGAATGAAATCACAAGAGGCAACAAATGACCATGTAAAAATCTTAACGTATGCAAAACGATAGAAAGCTGAATCAGAAGGACACATCAACGTTGTAACTCAAACCAATTAAACACTTCAGAGAATGAAAGCAAAAACAATGAAGATAAGTAACCTCGGAATAAAGTACAATCGCTGTTGCTGATTGGTTAATATTGAACACGTAGAATCAACAACTATATGTGAAAGTAAAATTTTAAACCATGTAGCCCGCTATATGTGGCTTCAATTCGCCAGGGATTGTTTCTTTTTACCCCTTATAGTGTGTAAATCTTTGTGTTATATTTTCATCTTACTCATAAGGTGCTCAGATGCAATAATGGTTACTGTATGTTAAATGTTTTCAATGTATATGCTATGGTTTACTATCTCATATCGAAAATTGTCTTCAACTATATCAAAGTCACATTGTTTTCTCTTTGCAGATATTTCATCAGTAGAATTTTACAATTCCAGTTCCATGAAGCTCTCTGCGACGCCGCGGGACACACTGGTGATCTCCACAAATGTGACATATATAGGTCTACGGAAGCCGGTACTAAACTCGCGTACGCTTATTGCTACTTTTTCGTCTTCTTTTTAGCGTGTGCATACTGACAGTTTAAGCTCGAAGCCATTGTGAGGGCGTTCTTTCTTTGCAGGGTTTCCTTAAAGAAGGATGAATAGTTGTGACATTCATCTCAACCTTTTGCACGTTCTTCTTCCTATTTGGGAATATCTCCGAAACAGGTTTGTTTTAAAAAGCGATTAAGCAATTTCCATTTCAGCCAGAACTTAGAGCCCCAGGAGACAGACAGACGCTTAATAAGTATTTTTTTCTTTTGTTGACTGGCTACGGATAATACTCATGAGTATGTGTTCTATGCCACCTAGTCCACACAGAATTTCCATAATTTGCTAAAATCATGTCTCGAGAAACCCTTTTCTTCAGGATAGAGCATGAGGTGATATCGAGTCATACCATCATGGTTAGGGTTTGTTCCTGCGATGAAACCTTATCCTGTAGGTTATCATGTGTGAGGATTGGCTCTCTATGCCTGTCTAGCTTTGAAATATGCATGTGTAATCATTTTAGAGGAATATGTTTCCATGAAGGCATTTTTGTGAGACCAATAAAATGTTGCTCAAGCATCATTTTGTTCATCCAAACTTTCAAAATTGAAACGATGCATCTTTTGTTCTTCATCTTATGCATGATTTGTGGATGTTCGTTGGTGAGACTTAATGATTTGACAATGATTAAAAGCTATTTCCTTTGTATCCCATTGTGTGTTGGTGTATTTTAAACAACTTATTTCCTTGTAAGCTCACACCGTTTCTTCCCTATCTGAAGACTGTGTCCATGCACAAATATCTTTAATTCATTCTCGACAGAAATATGCTCAAATTGGGAAGCAGTAGACCATGGCCAGATGCTCTAGAAGCTATTGTTGGTTCACGTGATATGAGTGCTGTGCCACTTATTAATTACTTCCGACCTCTCATTGATTGGTTGGAGCAGCAAAACCGCGCTAATAACGACGTCATTGGATGGGCAGCACCGGGTGAGCACTAACGTTAAAGAGATTAGTTACTGGAGAAAATTGATATTCCATAAATGATAGAAATGCTCTTCCTCTTACTGCTGGTGAAAAACCAAATCTAAATAGCACGTTCCATTTAGATGTTATGCATTTTTGGTTTCGATGATAATCGTAACATTTGTAATCATGCATATGTGTGTGTGTATGTATGTCCGTGACGCCCTACCTTGTAAACACGATATCTCAAGAAGGGAAGCTTGGACAGATCTCATATTTGGTATGTATGTGTACCATATTGAGAAGAAGAACCCTATTGTTTTTGGTGGAGGTCAAAGGTCATTTGGGGTCAACAGGGGTCAAAATGTGAAAACTTTGTAAACACGATATCTCAAGAAAGGAAGCTTGTAGTGATCTCATATTTAGTACGTAGGTGTACCATATTGAGAAGAAGAATCCTATTGTTTATGGTAGGGATCAAAGGTCATTTGGGGTCATCAGGGGTCAAGTTGTGAAAACCTTGAAAACACGATATCTCAAGATGTTTTGTATGTAGTTGTACCATGTTGAGTAGAGGAACCCTATCGTTTTTGTGAAGGTCAAAGGTCATTTGGGGTCAACAGGGGTCAAATTGTGAAAATGTGACAAATGTGACACATACTAACGCTATTATATCAGATTCAGAAAAAAATTTCTCTTAAATAGATCATCGAAACCACAATGCATTTCTGCATTCTGGTTTTTAGGAATATGTTTCAAAATCTTACATCGCATTATGGCAAGTGTGTGACGTCACGCAGGCACAGCTATTTAAAGATCCTTTGTATTTCTTCTTTTTAAATTTGACTGTTTTTAAAGTAACCGTGCAATAGTTGAAGAGATCTGATCTTATTTTCCACAATATTTCAAGGTAAATTGATTTTTTTTCAGGCCTCAGATTCAAGATAAACATGCACTTTAATTTCAAAGAACAAAACAGGCTTTTTGCAATAATTTGAAACTGTTACATGGCATTTTTGTTACGTGGCAAACTGGAAATCTTGACCACACAAATTCTTTCTTCAAACAGCAATATCTTGAGTTTGGGACAAGATATTTGCATGGGGTGTGAAATGCCGTGCGGGTGGAAAATTATTCTGCCATTTGGTAACCACTTAACTTGTCAGTGGAACATCAGCGTTCAAAGGCACACTTAGTTCTGTCTTCAGTTGCAATATCTAGATATGGTTAGCTTAGTCAAAGTTTTCCCCTTCTCTGGAATTCATCGGTGGTTTGATATTAAAATATACGTTGTGTCATATAACGTAGAAAAGTTGAAGTGCCGCACATTTTTCCCTATTTTAGCATTTAATATTTATGAAGGAGGCAGTTAAAAATGCAAATACAGTTTGCGGTATTCACCTTACATATGGTGGTAAAATGCAAAATGACCGGCGGCACAGTCGCAGTAATAATCCACCTTGATAGTATTGATACACCCTCACTCTCAAACCACCTCTATTCCTGTTATCACACCATATATAGGTTCAAACACTAACGAGGAAGAAGCCAAAGCACTCCTGGCCCAGTTCAACGAAGAGGCCCAAGTAGAGTACGCCAAGGCCTCTGAGGCCGCTTGGACATACTACACAAATATCACAGCTCACAACCAACAGAAGAGCGTGAGTTACTAACACTAATGACGTTTCAAAGTAAAACACATAAAGGAGCAATTTAATACAAAAAAAAGTTAACAAAAGTCACAGTTTATTACAAACGTTTTCTTCATGACCCATCTTTCTCCTCGGGTAAGTAATATACAGTATATGCAAAAAAAATGTAACAATAATATTCAGTTTATGATGGATGGATATCGTACCTCCCTCAGAAAAAAAAAAATTGTCTAAAACTTTCTAAAAAAAATTGCATTTGGAATTCCTTGGACGGAGACCATGGGACTACCGTGTGGATTTCAAAGTAAGATAATGAAAAATATTTGCTTAAATCTACAGCAGGATAAAAATTTTCATGATGTGATGGTAGTTTTCGAAGAAATGAAAAAAGAATCAGGTCAAACACAGTCTCTCTTTCTGTCATGATTGCAAAATAACCTGGAAAATAATCAGTTGGTTATCATACAGACTGAAGTTTTGCCAAGCTTGCAAAACATGCAATGTTCCAAATTGACTTGAATACCGATATATGAGTACAGAGCGGAGGACACCGGTGGGGACCTTGGGGGGGGGGCACTTAACCCCTATGAAAAAAAACTGAAGAAACTATTTATTAATGTTCAGCAGCATACGAGGATAAATGAAAGAGGTCTCATAATTTCTTATTATTCTTGTATCATCTCAGCCCATCTGATATGAATTACTATTCTGCATAGATCGAGTAATTTCAGACATGAGATCACTGTTTCGACGCTGGGTATCTTAGAACACCCGGGAAGTGTCGTTTATCGCCATCTCTCGGGTTCCTGAAGCCAATAATTTTCTTTTCTCCGAGCCAACCGAAGGTGGCTTTCCTCTGAAACAGACCTACCAACATTCATACCTCTAAATATGGTGGTGGATGGGTGTGAAAATCTTCAGTCTATACCTAGATAAACAGGGAAAGGGAAGTATGCTAAATGGATTTATTCAGAGCAGATCCTGGCGAAGATCAGTATCCTATGTGAGGAAAGGGGGGGGCAATTCATTTAATGGTGTCCCAAGGCGTTGCAAGCTTCATGGTCCCATCAAGGAAGACAAGATACCTTGCAATCACAATAAATGAGGTTAGATGCTCGGATTTGATAAGTCGTCTATTCTTTGTTTTAATTCAAAGGTTGAAGCTGATCTCTTTGCCGCTGCCTTTGATAAAAAATGGCAGAGGACTTTCCTCCAGTTCGACCGAACGGATTTCAGTGAAGAAACAAACCGACAATTAGGAAAAGTCTTATACATCGGCGACGCGGCTCTCGAGGATCAGGAAAAGTTAACAGAAGTAAAATACAGAAATTATGCTCCTCTCAGCTTCATCGTTTCTTAATCGTTCATGTTCGAAGATTGCTCAACTATGTGGATAATATTCAGTGTGCCATTAGTTAAACTGACTTTTATTACTTACCGACACTAATTTGACCTTACCGTGTACACGAATGGCATGCTTCAAGTGGAACTTTCCCTTGTTTTGTCGTCTTCCACTAGATCACTGCGTACATACAGTACGTGTTACATCAGTTTGCTGGTTAATGACGTCACTTGAAAGACATTTCTTTTGCTAGTTGTTCATATAATTATCAATGAAGAGTGGAAACTCACTGAATGTTTGACCACGTGGACACGAAGTTCATTTTATTTTAAGTCAAATACACCAGAACCACTGGTTATTTTTAGACGACGGTCACTTTGTGATCTTTACCCGGTCCATAAGTGACATCTGAGCTTTCATTCGAGGGGAAATTTTGTCAAAGTACAGAAACCTGACTGCATTTTTATTCAACTGAAAAAATACCAAACATTTTGTAAAATGTTGTTGCACTTTTTCTTCAGTAAGAACAGTCTTTTTTTTTTCTTTTTGTTATAGCTTACTAACGTGAAAGCGTCGCTGGAGACGAGGTACTCTGTTGGTGAAGTGTGTAAATCTGAACAGGAAGGAGGAGAATGCTACTCACTAGAACCAGGTATAGGCTATGTGACGTAATGGTTGCGTAGTGACCGTACACTGGTCTTAATAGTAAGGAGTTGCAATTACTATCTGATACCTGGCTGCATGTTTTTCGTCATCATCAATAAAATTGTAATTAAATCCGGTGTTTCCGTAGTTCGAAGTCAAGTATACGCACTATTGTTCCTTTTGCTCTCAGGAGCACCACCAAGTATACGCATTATTGTTCGCTTTACTCCAAGGAGCTTCTGAAAGTTCCGTTGAGCAGCTAAAGACTATTCTCTGAAGAAAATGCGTCAAGAATTATCTGCTCCAGGGAAAGTCCCTAAAAATCACGGAATCCAGGCAACGTCAGATTCGGGTGCCGATTTGTGAAAGAGAAAGAAAACAAAAAGTGTTTAAAAAAATTACTACATAACTGTGGTGCAGTTGCTAATGCTTTCAGGCTCTCTTAGGATGGTGTATTTAGTGCAAGCGGTAACTAACATAGTTTCCAATATGCAATCTTAGTTTGTAATTTAACCTTCTTTTTTTTTCAAAAATTTCGAGCTGCAGAAGGTTGGATGAGAACAAAGAAATGTCCACGCTGAAGGAGCTACATTTATAGAAAGCAGAATTTACTTTCAGAAAGCATAAAATTTTTGACGTCGATTAAGATGTGAGCAGTTTACATCAGATTGGTCTGAACGTCATACAGTCGGTTTGTCAAATCTGGGCAGAAGTATTACAATAACACACAATCAGTATACGCTTCGTAGTTAATCTTTTGTTATTGCTCAATGGTTATTCTGTGAAAATTTGCGTTGCTGTTGTGAGATTACGCTAACATTTGTTTCTGAATAGGCGGAAATAATTCGACCGGGCAAATAAACTTTCTGTTCTATAAAAATAAATAAGAATAGATCAATTAAATTATCTGTTTTAACTTATCTTTCGATTCCACCATGTTTGCTTTTCTCACTTCATCCCACCCAACCATTACCACCTTCATTTTCAGGGCTGACCCGTATTTTGCAAACATCACGTGATTATGACGAGCTCTTATGGGTGTGGCAAGGCTGGCGAGATGCAGTCGGTCCTTCCGCCAAGGAGGATTACGTGAAGTACGTCGAACTGAAGAACGAGGCGGCGATAGCAAACGGTACGTTCACGTTAGCCCATTACTCGATGAAAGCAATGAGGTGGTTTATGCTAATCCGCCTACCCTTACTGATAGCAATAGCATCATCACCTATATGGAAGAATTGATTGATTAGCCTACCGTATCGTACGCATGGTAATAAAAATTAGCATTGGTGGCATTGTATGGTTTGGGCTTCTTTTCATCTCTAGGAATGTGTCCTGTGCTTTCCATACCTTAGGGAGATGATGAAACCATGCAAAATTTAGACGAGACCACAGTTTAGTTACTTTTATAATGGTCATTTTTTAGGGTTCTAAACATCTTAAAGGGAAATAAGGAGTCTATTTTACAGAGAACAATCATATTCTTAAAGCCAATGTTTGCGGACATGATAATACCGTAGATCATCCATAATAAGAAAGAACTTCGGCCTTTGTTCCCCGGTCTTTTTTTTTTTTTTCAAGGAACAAGCTTATCACAGAGAGAAATTTACTTGTTTGTTGCTCCAAAATAATTTGTTCACCCAAACTTTTCACACTTCAAAGTATGCATCTTCAGTAACTCATCACATACATAACTTTTTGAGGAGATGAGGCTTGACTGTTCAGATGTCTTTCCTGGGACGGAATGGTTTAACAATGACGAAAGTTACTCTCTTTGTATGCCATCAGGGTTGGCTAATTCTAAGCGACCTATTTTCCTTTAATCGCCAGTGTGACCCTTTTTTTTTCCTTTTCAAAAGAGAGGTTGGGCCCGGTGGGGTAATAATTTTCAAGAGGCAGCTTCAGTGACTTCAAAATGTTAACATTATTGAAGGATCCGATCAGCCATTCATGCATAAAACTCTTCATAAAGTTTGATGAAATAAAATCAACTGCAATGACAAGAAAGAGACAATAACGGTAACGAAAATCTCAACGTTGACGCAGTTTCGAGATATAAAGCTCCACCAATAGTGGGACCTTCTGTTATTCCTGACAAGTAATAAACTACTTGAACAAGTTTTCTTTTACGTCAAAGATCAACCTGATTGCGGAGCTTACTGGCGGTCTTGGTATGAAGTGGACGACCTAGAAGAACGAGTTGAGAGACTGTACAACGAACTGAGCCCTCTGTACGTCCAGTTACACGCCTACGTCAGAAGAAAGCTATATGAAGAGTACGGGGATAAAGTTGACCTGCGAGGACCAATTCCGGCTCATCTTTTTGGTATTGAAGCAATTAATGAATTGGATATGTTGCTATAGTTACCTATGTGCATTTTAGGATAGGTGGACAAGGGAGCAATTCTCCCCCCCCCCCCCCCACCTCTTTACCATTTTTTTTTTCTGACAAAATCGTGAATAACATGATATATCATGAATGGGATGGATATATTATGAATCAGTGTCTTACGTATAAGAGGGCTATCTTATAAATGAGAGGGATATTTTAGGAATCGGATGTACTATCTTATTTCGTTTAACTATATTTTCTCAATTGAATAAGTAAAGAATTACAATATGAATTCTTATATTCAGTTTCCCATGCTGAGTACAAACTGTAACAGGTGTGATCGGATCGAGTACGTACGGTTTAGCCTACAAGGTTGTGTTGTAGGTACAGTATACTGTCATGCAGCACATTTAAATCTACTGTAGGAAGTGAAACATGACAGTGAAGTGAGGTTAATTATCCCCGCAGGGTGGGTAGGGGTGGAGCAATGTGGACGAGGACGGGCAGGGTGGGGGGTTATGGGGCAGGGTGGGCAAGGTTGGGCACATCCTTCATAAGGTATATTGTATTTCAATAGTGATGGGAGTCCCATATTTAAGCTTTCCGCTACCTCATGCCGTGCTGTCGACCCGTATTATTGCATTTTCTATTTTTTTTTTTTTCGCAGGTAACATGTGGGCTCAGTCGTGGGGTAATATATATGATCTGGTTGTACCTTACCCCGACGCACCAAGTATCGACATCACCAATGCCCTCAAAGAACAGGTACCGTTCAACTCATTCCAGATCGTACCGTAAGTGAGGGTTGGTTAGAGAGGATACACCGCAAGATTGTTCAGAAGGATGCAATCTGCGTACCTTTTTTCCAACGCATGAAGGAAACTTGCTAAACGATCAAACATCACCTAAAGTTGACAGAAATGGTCATTTAAACGAAACGAAGAATGACAGTCAGAACTTTTGACAATGAACATCATTACAAACTTTATATGTTCTTTACTTTCCAAGATATTACAATTTGAAATGTTCACAAAGAATCAATCAGAACGTTGTCATTCTGATATTTTTGATGTCATAACCTGATGCACTTGCAGTTGAAAGCTCTGATTTTCTTTATAATTTACTATTAAACTTTTTTACTGTCATGCGCAAATTCAAATCAATGTAATAATTAATTTGAACATTGCTTGACACACCTCAGTCATTCAATATGATATTTATTCAAGCGTATGTACATTCATGGCGATGTAAAAAGGCCAAAGAAATTCGTTAAATCAGAATTTCACTTAAACAAATATATTTGCCATCTCAGCAATTTTCATCATTCAATGGCATATGCAACTTCCGATATTTTTGCAGTCATTTTATGCAAAAAGTTATCATAGATTTTTATTGCTGTCGAGACAGTTCTCTAAATTTTCGAATACTATTAAATTGTTTACAATTTTACCGAAAATTAAACCCGATGAGATCATCTTTGGGACGGACTAGTAGTTAAAAGTATTAATTTGTTTTGCGTGTGTTTGTGGGTGTGTGTGTGTGTGTGCGTGAATATATGTGTACCCTTGTTTTCGGGTGGGATAGAGGACTGAAACAATAAATTTTAGTTCCTCTGTAGAAAATTCAATAGATTTCTCCGGTCCTCTCCAGATTAACAATAGACAGTCTATTGTTAAGGTTAGGGTTGAGGAAGAAAAAACAAAAGACAGCACAATGAGGTCCTCGGAATGAATGGAAAACAAAGCTTGTGTGTGAATATGTGTATCTGTGAAATTGTTGAACGTATACCATTGGCGCCCAATAGTTGACAAGGTTACACAATTCTCTGCAGTCACCCATCATTATATGGTGAATGCAGGATCACAAATCTACCTTCTGTAAGTAGACAGTTCGTGTCACGTGTCAAGTCAAGCTGAAATACTGTACCTTGGAAGTAGACACGTACACTCCTATGATCTATTACTCATCGTATTTACAATATGCCATTGACTACATGTCTCTTTATTGTAGTTGGAGGTTTTTAAATCTACATTGCAAGATATTAATAATCATTGGAAGATTTAAATTATTGTTGTATGCCAGTTTTTTTTTTTTTTTTTTAAATGTCTGACTTTCCCGCCTTAGACGCCTCTTTCTCTGCTTGATAAACCAAAATATTCTTTTCATGGAATCAAATTTTTCTGATTATACCCAATAAACCACCAGAACTACACGGCGACGAAAATGTTTAAGACTTCTGAGGAATTTTTCACCTCCTTGGGTCTGATCGAAATGCCGGATGAATTCTGGGAGAAATCGATGCTGGAGAAACCAGATGATGGTCGCGATGTTGTTTGCCATGCATCTGCCTGGGATTTCTACAACGGGATAGATTTCAGGTGATTCAAAATTTTCCGGTTATCAATTAAGACTGCAAACTGGAATTCTCCGCCAACGGTTGGTTGAAAGAGCGATGACCTCGGTCTCCTCAGCCTGCAAGTAAACTTATTCAGTTGACTTGATGATCAGTTGCTTGAAGCATTGCTTTAAGTATTTGAAGTAATCATGATCATAGGCGTGCGCCGGGGTTAATATTTGGGGGTTGATTGTTGTACCTACTTAGATTGTTGGACCAATTTGCCCGAATTTTAGAAAATGGTGTTTTATTTTGGCCCCAGTTGCATCACAAGGGCTGTTATCGAGGGTCAAGAGTTACAAGGTGAAATATAGTGTTCCTCTACTAAAATGGAGCACCCAGGGTTTTGAAGTAGAGGGATGAAAATTGTGAGGAAAGTGTGTGAAAATTATGGGTTTGGTAGAGGGGTACCAGAAATTGTTTAGTCAAAATACCTCCTAGATCTCAAGAAATTGTGCACCCAAGGCTCCGCAAGGATAGCCATGACCCCGTCAAAAGGACTAAAATTAGTCTCTTGGCTGTCTCATTTACCCGAATGGATTCACTTTTTTGCCCAATATTTTCACATACCCTGGTACCCCCCCCCCCCACCCCTTCTCGTATGCACATGACCATGACCATGCAGAATAGAAGACCTCCCTGGAATTACACAATTTTCTCTTACTTTTTTATGACACTTGAATAAGCTAAGCTCCTCCAAGCTGCTTACAGCCAAGACTAGTGGTTGTCTCGTTTCTTTTTACTGGAAAACATTCAACTGATTACAGAAGCATCCGACATCCCCATCCCCTCCCCCTCTCTTTTACAGTGATTCTTGATTACGTAATCCTCTTAAATCCTGGTTAGGCAGTTGGTCTTTCATTGCTGTAACGCGACTTGAGCTTCTACAAAAGTTGTCGCTTACACTGTATTCCTTATTTCTTTTATGTGAAGAAGCATAGAGGTTGATAAATAATCCGGTCCTGTGGCGGGATGTTTTTGCGGTGAATGTCGACTAAATAATCTAGGAACGATAGCCGTTTATGGCCAAAACCAAGTCCCTCTCAGCTTTCATCCTCTCGGTTCTCCTTAAATCAACAGGATTAAACAATGCACAGATATAACTACAGACGATTTTGGCACAGTCCACCACGAAATGGGACACATAGAGTACTACCTTCAGTACAAGCATCTCCCGGTGTACTACCGGAGAGGCGCAAATCCTGGATTCCACGAGGCCGTCGGTGATGTTCTTGCCCTCTCAGTGATGACACCGAAACATCTTCATGCCGTGAAACTTCTTCCAGAATCGCTAACTGATGAAGGTAAAGTATTAGAACCCAAAATGGCTGACCTGTCAAAATGAAACATTGACACATAGCATCTTCCATTGACGTTCATGGAAGGTAAAATCACTTGAGATCAACAGATTAAGTTAATGTCACTGAATGATCACTGAAGGGGCCAAAATGAATTGAAGTTATGAGGTACAATATCACACGTACAGAGACAAAGCAATAGAATCTCAAAAAGATTGACGGTTCATAAAAATTGTTCATTGCTGCTTTTCATATGGAAAATAATCACAAAGCTATTCGTCACTCCCGTTATCTAGTGTATTTTGCCTTGTTCTGACATGATATGTATACTGCATCAGAACATGTATGGGCTGTATTAAACCAGAACTCAAACATCAACTTGGAAGTGAATCACAGAATCGTATCATTCTGTAGATTCGTTGTATACTCTAATGTGAGTGTTTCGAACGTTTGGTTCCATTGACTAAACTAGCCCACAAATTCCCAATTTGTTTTCCCTTTGCTTCGTAACCATTAGGTGGAAGAGCTATTTGCTTAGATCCATGATTTTTAGAACATATTCATACGTTTACAGAAAGTGACTTGAATTACCTGATGCTCACTGCCCTGGAGAAGATAGCCTTCCTCCCTTTCGGGTATCTGATGGACCAGTGGCGATGGAGTGTCTTCAGAGGTGACACCACTCCAGAGGAATACAACACCAAGTGGTGGGAACTAAGGTAGGTCACGTGACACTGACTCAAAAGCCGAAGCAGGAGAACCTCAGCCTGTGAGATATGCTCTATATGACCGATGTAGATTCTGTTCGTGTTTATTATAAACGATATTATCTGTTAGTCTGTCTAAACAGTATATTAGATTTTATGTCTTTTGTTTTATTTCATGTTTTTCTTTTTTGCAAGAGTTATCAAAAACCAACAGCAACAATATTTTTTTTTCCCGTAATGACCTCAGTTGTCTACTAAATGTAATACAATATGAATTTATCAATGTTCACAACTGGTTTTGCGCAAGCAAGCTTTCTCTCAATGTAAAGAAAACAAATTTTGTTATTTTAACCTCACCTTCTAAGCAGTTTAATCAGAGTGTAAACAACATACAACTTTGTGGTATTAACATACAGCGTTCAAATGTTACTAAGTTTCTTGGTGTGTTTGTTGACTTTCATTTCACCTGGATTGATCATATCCTGTATTTTAGCATGAAAGTTTCAAAAGGTGTGGGGATACTTAACAGATTTCGACAACTTCTTCCTACGAAAATTTTGGTTTCCCTGTGAAATACCCTTACACTTCTTTATCTCACTTAGTGTAATATCATTTACAGAAAAGGGCTATTACATGTACATGCAACGTAGACTATTGTCATCAAACTGCACCTCGTCTGGCTAGTTTCGACCTTCTTAATATTTATGATTTAAATCGGTATTATATCGGGTTGCTTATTTTTGACTGACTACCTGTCAATATTAAGTACCCATTTTCAGTTTCGTGATAGCCATTACCCTTACCCTAGCAGTGCTTCAAATCACTTTATGACTCCCCTTTGTAGGCTTAGGTCATCTCAATTTGGTCTTCGATTTGTAGGTACAAAACTATGGAATTTATCTCCCCTTGTAAGTTAAAAACCGTAAAACACCATATGCATTTGAAAAGCACCTTAAAGTTCATTTCATTGCAAACTACCTTTGAACTACCGTCATTTTTGTATTTCTGTACTCTGTTCTTGCTGTTTTTTGTGCTTTTCTTATTTTTGTCTTGTATCATTCTGTCTGTCATTAAGGGGTGTCAACACCTACAAGCTCCTAGGAGCTTTCAGTTGCCACTCCTCAGTCTCTTACTTTTTTTGTTGAGTAAAGTAGTTATTTTATGATGTGTCTAAGCATGATGATCCTTATATACTGTAATGTTCGTTACTTTTACCACTCTCAGAATATTGTTATGTTTTTATATTGTAGTAAGAGATTGGAATTAAGTCAAACTGAACTGAACAACCGAATGTTCAAAGTTTTGTTCGAGGTCATTCGCTTGAGACACTTTTTTCCAAACTAATTAGAAAGTTAAGTAAATGCTTAATATGTTTATAAATACTTGAAGTATGCTAATGATGTACGTGAAATAAGTCCGAACAAAGTATAGTTATGAAAATACTAACATACTTCAGAGGTTGTAATGATCTATTTTTTTTTCTTCAACGATGTCATCGTGTGTATTTGTCATTGCGTTTTAATCTTTGACCTTGCAGGACTAAATACCAGGGTGTTAAACCTCCAGTGGAGAGGTCTGCAACAGATTTTGATCCAGCCGCGAAGTACCACATCCCATCCGGAACGCCATACATCAGGTTAGCAGTTGAAGAGAGAAACATGTGCAACTTTTATTAGCTCTTCCTGAGTTCGTACAAAGATTAACCCTAAACTAGAACTTTTGCGGAGAGTTATCAAGAAGATAATGACGTCACATGAGATTTAATGAGACGATCAATCACCTTTAAAACAGGAAATGATCCTGAGAATCTGGTTTGAAGGAAGAAGCATGTGAATAGAAAGTAATATACAAGAAGCAGTACTGATAATCTATTCATGTGTTTAATTATCTCATCGCCCTATAGGGGCTCTATGAGATATTGTAGTCACTTAGCTAGTGGAGCTATATATTGTGCTGTACACCCATTGGAGAATGGTTGCCATGGAGACGCTTGGGGTGGATGAGTAGCGACTCCCCAGGGGTACCCCATGGTGGATTGACCATAGGTACAGGAGGGTCCTGTTGAGTGATATAAATGAAAACGTGTCTGTGCCAATGCGTGTGCGTGTGTACGTGCCCTTGTTTTCGGGTAGGATCGAGGACCGAAACAATAGATTTTAGGTCCTCTGTAGAAAATTCAACAGATTTCTCCGGTCCTCTCAAGATTAACAATAGACAGTCTATTTTAAAGTTCGGGTTGAGGAAGAAAAAACAAAAGAAAGCACAATGAGGTCCTCGGAATGAATGGAAAACAAAGTTGGGTGTGTGTGTGTGTGTGCGTCCAGACCTGGCCAAATTGTGGTTTTTCCAGAATAGTTTGAAAAGCATATGAGCTGTTGACTTGAAACTCGGTAAGGTTGTACATGATGCCAATACCTGCAAGATGCATTAGATGTATGGAAAATCAAGTCACATTTGCTGATTTGTGAGAGAAAAAAGTCTTTTTTGCCCCAAAATTGCTATTTCCAGCATATCTTGAGAAGTATTTGAGCATTTAAAAGCAAAATTTTGCAAAAACTCATATGAGAATGAAAAATTTCATGGTATATCACTTTTGTAGTAAAGAGAGTGAAATTTGCTGATTTTTTAGAAAAAAAAGTCAATTTTGCCCCAAAATTTGTATTTCCAGCATATCTTGAGAATTATTAGATCAATTAACTGACAGTTTTGTAAGAACTGTACTTACCTGAGAACACATTTTTCAACATAATGTTACTGTACTGGTAAATCGAGTCAAATTTGCTGATTTTTTAGGAAAATGCCAGTTTTGCCCCAAAAATTGCTGTTTCCAGCATATCTTGAGAACTATTCAACCAATTAACTTCAAGTCTTGTAAGTACTTAGCAATAAACTGTTACAAATTCCCATGGCATGTGCAGGCCCTGTATTGAAATCAATGTTGGCTGTAAGATATGCAACTACGTGGATTGCCCCCTTGTTTTTTTTTTTTGTTTTTTTTTTGACTAATTAGAGACAAATGTATATATCAAGTACCACATCGGGCACCAACATACAGCCGGCAAACTCAGTCGATATTGTATTAGTAATTATCAGACAGGTGAATTTCAAAATTTAACTTAGGTAACTGCATGCAGACTACACAAGTTACACGGGAAGACATGAAAGATCCCTGATGGACCGTTGGAAGGTGATAGAAACAACACAGTAATGTTAAAACAAAGCAAATGACTTTGCCAACAGTTTTCATACTAATTTCATTTGCTGTCAGTGAAGACTGAATAGAAATATGGAGCATTAGACATCAATTAACGTTAAATAACATAAAATTAAAGTGAAACGCACTTTTGTTTCTCCTCTTGAAGGTGGCACCCATCTGATTCAATAGCCCCCCCCCCCCCCACCTCTACTGGTAAACATAGACACCGTCTTGCTCCTATGGGTCCCAGCCTCTGATTGCTAGGTCGGACTGTTTGACCTGAGATGGAATATCCTATTTGAGTGTACTGATTGTTCCATAATGCATGCGGACATGGGTCACATACTCAGTGGTACTGTGTGCTAATTTACATCATGTTCTGTCTTAATCGTGTGACTGCTCTTCGATATATCGCTGATAGTGAGTAGTTAAATGTTGCCTTCTCAAACAAGAATTCTGTGAACTCCATGAAAATATTATGTTTGTAGGTACGCGATACCTCTGTTTTGTTTAGAATATGATATAGATCTTCTCTGACACTCATAAGGCTAGAGTTCAGTATGTGATGTGAGCTAGTTCCTATCACTACTGTACTGGTTATTTTTAATTGTGTAAATGTTCTCTCACATGCTGAGAAAGGAGTTAAACGTTGCCTCCGTATGAGAAACTATCAATTTCCATGAAAAATCATTTTGTATCTTGCATTTGTTTGGGTCCACAAAGTGGTCATATTGAAGTAGCCGCAATAAGTTCTTACCCAGATGAGGCCAGTTTCACACAGATTCATATTGCTGCACAGTTGAGCTCAGTCAGTTCAGTTAATTGACAGTAAATTCCCCTGAGTAACATGAAAATCAAAGCCAGTTGGGCTCAGTTACACATGGATTAACTCCAGTTGCAGTCCATGGACCAATACCAGTCGATGGTAACACAGTTAATTAACCCAGTTCAGTCGTACTCTGTGTAGAAAGTAACCCGAATTTCAATTGGGTTTTAACTGGAATTTGTTAAGGGACTTTTGTCTTATTTCTACCCCAAACAATAATTTTAGCAGAACCTGGTTCTGTGGTAAATGAGCAGGACTTCCATGCGAATAGCCTCAACGTAATGTATATTAAAAGGTTATGATAGTCAGGTGTACCTATCCTTTTCATTGGTTAACATCTTCTGTTCAAAATGATTGAGATGCTAAGCAATTCAGCAAAAATTCCTAATCAATCTTTCACCCTATTTTGTCCATTCTATCCGTTGTTCAGGTATTTTATTAGCAGCATATTGCAGTACCAGTTCCACGAAGCTCTGTGCAAGGAAGCCGAACATGACGGACCATTGCACAGATGTGACATTTACCAGTCTACAGCAGCAGGAAAGAAACTTGGGTAAATTTGAAAAGGAAACAAAGACTAGTATTGGTTGCCAGGTTGCAACTAGATAGTCACTGTGGTTTAAGTGTAGGCTAGATATAACGAATTGTATTTCAAGTAGGCTATTGTGTTAGGCTACTAGTACACATCGATCTTTTTCCACCCCTCCCACGGAGAGAACTGTCCTAATCCCCAGTTTTTGGCCGAAAACAGTGAGATTGAATGTCCGCTGCATAAAATCGTTCTTAAGTGACTGAGTACGAGTGAAATATCTTGGATGTCCAATGAACAAGGTGATTTGCTCTAGCATATGGAAATATAGCTCTGGCCATTGACGCAAATGTGTTTACAATCATACTGTGGTAGGCCAATTACTTAGATGTGTCAAGGCAGCCTATCTGCAACCACCGATTTAATTAGGTCACGTTACCGATTCGCTTACATTCTCGACTACACTGAAAAGTTTTCAACAAAGGCATGGCTTGGAATTAGACTGACAAGTGACGGTCAACTTTTGTTGAATAATGGAAAATGAGGCTTTCTAATTTCCATTACAGTAATGTAGGTGAACACTTCTACCATCTCTTTGGAAATGAAACATTTTTTCAGGTAAAATGTACGATATTTAAAAACAAATACAGTCGAAGAGAGGCTGTTATTTCCAACGTCTTAAACAATGCCTTCAAACTTTGCGAGTGCCTGACTCATTTAATGAATCAATTCGATATTTTTCAAACGACATTTGAAAATGACAACATAAGCTTGACTCATTTACGAAATTTAATGGTACAAAACTGATATCAGTGGATAGGAGATAACATTGCCCTTCTATTTTGATAATAACTGAGTGGTTTTGCAACGTCTCGATGTAATAATAGATAATTTTACGAAGTGTTGGAAGCACACTTATATACTGTACCTTTCATCAGAAGGATCAAATTCCTAGTTTTATACATCCATGCTCGCAGAAGAGGTCATCAGCAGTATTTTTTACGTTTTAACAAACAGTTTTCATGCAATCTTTTGACAGTTTCTAAATCATGTTGAGATATTGTGCTTGAAATATCACCTCTTTTAGTTCATTAGCATTCAAAATGCCATGACGTCACGAAACGTCATGCATAAAATGTAATTTCCGAGAAAAATAAACCTCTGAATCTTTAGCTCATTTGCGTGCGATCTCTCCTTAAGGACCTGCTAAATGTATTCATTTATTTCACCTAAACAGTGGTTTTGAGTTTTATGCCACCTGCTTTAAAAGTGCTGGTGGTTGGTGGCATATAAATATGTTTCAGTGCATGGTTCTGAGTGGGATAATTTTTTTTTTCTTGAGGATTGGTTGACTAAAACGATGTTTCTCCATGAACGATATTGAAGTAAAACCACCGAAAACAGGAAAGACGTACCTTATTAGCAGTAATTAAAGTTAACGTTGTAACTCCATCCGAGTAACAAGTCCCTGAATAGAAATTACAGATACTTAATGGAGACGAGGAGATGTAACTGCACAGAAAGTGAATGCATCTAGTGAAACTATTTTCCGTGTTGGGAGGCAATTTGAGTAGTTGGAGGAGATATTAATTTCGTAGACATTACATTTGACTACAAGTTATGCTGTAAGTTATATCAGAAACGTTTTAGACAGGCTTCCTCAAATGGCTTTGAGCTTCCGCACACGTGATTTTCAGTCGCGCAAAAAAAAAATCAATACCTGGAAGAATATTTAAAAAAAAAAACCTTTTGAAAGCTCCCTCAAAACTGAGATAATTTACAATAGAAAAACGACATTTTGTGGAAGCATTCGGCTTGAGAAAGTGAGCAAACTCTTCATGTTTTGCATTCGAACTCCTTCTGAAACACACCAAAAAAAAAAAGATAATGATATTGATACGCAACCTATACCTTCTCTCCAGGATGGTGATCAGTGGAGCATTACATTGCATCAAAATAATTTCGCCATGAGAAACTAAATCAAGTTTAATTGAGGAAGTCTGACCTCGACACGTGTGTCTAAACTCCTAGCAGTGAATAACCATTTCACTGGTGAGTGACTCTATTTCTGATCCTGTTAGTAAGACTCGTAGAATTCACTTAAGTATAGATGACCTCCACCCTAGGATAGCTTCATTAACTTTTGCCTTACATATACTTCTTTTCTCCACAAGGGACATGCTGAGTTTGGGCTCCAGCCAACATTGGCCCGAAGCTTTGGAGGCCATAACTGGAACGAGGGATATGAGTGCGGAACCATTGATTAAATTTTTCCAGCCGCTCATTGACTGGTTGGAAGAAGAAAACAAAAAGAACGGAGACGATATAGGATGGACCGGTAAGTTATTTATCCAAAACTTGCAATTGTTTTCTGCATTGCAGTCACACACGTTAGTGACAGGGTCCGCTAAAGCTGAGCAGGCGTCTTGTTGACGTCATTTCATTCTTCACCAGCGAATGATTCACACCTCTTTTACTTTGCCCCCACCCCCCTCGCCTTGGTGATTTATTGATTCCCTGCCGCAAGCGAAAGGAATCTATGCAGTCCTGATGTCGTGTGTGTGAGCGTGCGTGTGTGCGCGCGTGTGTGTGAAGCTTCTTGTAAACAGTATATCTGAAGAAGGGTAACCACGACTAATCTCATACTTGCTGTGTGGGTTGGTCCTAGTAAGTAGAAGATCACTATTGTTTTTGGTGGAGTTCAAAGGTCATTTGAGGTCACCAGAGGTCAAAATGTGAAAACCTTGTAAACACATTATCTCCAGAAGGGTAACTGCGACTGATGTCATACTTGGTGTGTTGCTTGGTCATAGTGAGTAGATGATCTCTATACTTTTTGGTCAAGGTCAAATGTTATTTGAGGTCACCAGAGGTCAAACTGTAAAAATCTTGTAAACACAATATCTCCAGAGGGGTAACTGTGACTCATGTCAAACTAAGTGTATGGGTTGTTCGTATTGAGCAGATGATACCTATTGTTTTTGGTGGAGGTCAAATGTCATTTGAGGTTACCAGAGGTCAAACTGTAAAAACCTTTTAAACACAATATCTCCAGAACAGTAACTGTGACTGATGTCATACTTGATGTGTGGATTGGTCGTATTGAGGAGATGATTCATATTTTTTTGTGGAGATCAAAGGTCATTTGAGGTCACCAGAGGTCAAACTGTAAAAACCTTGTAAACACAATACCTCCAGAAGAGTAACTGTGACTGATGTCATACTTAGTGTGTGTTGTTCATATTACGTAGTTGATTCCTTTTGTTTTGGGTGCAGGTCAAAGGTCATTTGAGGTCATCAGAGGTCAAATTGTGAAAACCTTTTAAACACAGTATCTCCAGAAGGATAACTGTGACTGACGTCATACTTAGTGTGTGGATTGTATATAGTCAGTTGAATACTCCTGTTGATTTTGGTGGAAGTCAAAGGTCATGTGAGGTCACCAAAGGGCAAACTGTGAAAAACCTAGTAAACACATTATCTCCAAGAGGGTAACTGTGACTGATGTCATACTTAGTGTGTTGCTTGGTCATACTAATTAGATGATCCCTATCATCTTTGGTGAGGGGCAAAGGTCATTTGAGGTCACCAGAGGTCAAACTGTAAAAGCTTGAAAACACAATATCTCCAGAAGAGTAACCATGATTGATGTAATACTTGGTGTGTGGGTTGGTAATAATGAGCAGAAGATCTCTATTGTTTTGATTGAGGTCAAGGGTCATTTGAGGTCACCAGAGTAAAAATGTGTAAACACAGTATCTCCAGTAGTCTAACCTTGACTGATGTCTTACTTGATGTGTAGATTGTATATACTAAGTAGAAGACTTCTGTTGTTTGTGGTGGTGGTCAACGGTCGTTTGAGGTCACCCGAGGTCAAACCTTGCTAACACATTACCTCCAGAAGGGTAATGTTGACTGATGTCATACTTGATGTGTAGGTTGGCCATACTGGGTATGTGATCCCTATTGCTTTTGGTGGACGTCAAATGTCACGGTCATTTCAGGTCACCAAAATAAAGGTCATTTTGGGTTAAAGGCTTGTGGTGTATCAAGAAAAATAACTGCAGTTGATCTTATACTTGTCATGTGGATAATTCATGTCTGTTATAATATAAACATGTAGCAAGGAATCACAAAGCCTTTTGGCTTTCTGGTTTGTTATGTAATGCTCAACACTAAGTGGAGTGGCATCGTGTAGGCTCTACTTTTCTTGACTGCCAATGCGAGGTTGGGGATATGGTGGGTCATTTGTTTCTTCTGCAACCACCCACAAATCTCAAGTCATCTCTCCTACCAGGTGCTCAGTTAAGCAACCATGACGATCCTAAAATTAATCTCTTGGTCATAATCATGAACTGGGCTAAAAAGAATGAATCACAAAAGAGCTGATAACGAACAAAGCAAACTCGTGAATATAATTCAATGGTAACGACGATGACTCTGCACTTGTGATTCACCCCTGACACCAGAGGCTGGTCCAAGAGGGGTTCTGTAGGAGTACGTACGAAATTGATCAATTGATCCTCCAATAATATCGCAGATATCTCCCTATGGCTGTTGCTCTTCTCGTGACGGTTTTCGTCAAGAAACTCCCACAACCATATTAAAAGCACTTGTAAATAACAGTTTTAAATCCTTGAAATTGAATACACTACCCCACAATCTCTGTCACAATCGGTGAATCTAGCGCCGGACGAACAAAAGCACTGGATACGCCCCTTAATCTAATCTTTGGAAAGACCCAACCTTACATCTCTTTTGTTAAAATTGCCTTGGATAAGTCTTTAACAACTTAATCACGACATTATGTGAAACTTTCGCTTGTGTTCACCAAGGCCGATGACGGAAGGTATCGTGGGTAATTCCCTGATAAACTTCCCGAGAAATCCCATGAAGACCTGTGGAAATGCTCTAAGACAGAGAAAACGAGGTTGGCCTTGTCCCTCCATAGAACATCTGTAACACCGTTTCGTTGCCAGCTGTGTATTGTCCATATTTTGGTTGCAAAATAATGATAAAACCTTAATCCACTTTATGTTTTAAGGTATATATTACTCTCTAATCTGTTTTCTCAGTTTCCCATCTTCTTTTCCTTCTCTCCAGGATCTGCTACATCCTCCAGTGGTTCTTGGAGTCTGCTTCTCATCTGCTCAGCCATGGCAGTACTACACTTGTAATTTCTCTTCATTCCAAAATTTGGAGTTCGATTTCACTTTTTTTTTTTAATCCTCTTCTCAGTCAATTCTGATTACTTCTTTGTGTTATTGTCGGTGTTCATAACTTTCCAAAACGTAACATTTTATTCTGTTCATTCAATTTTTACCTCGAAGACAAAAAAACCAATCGCATATTTAGTAAACACTTTAAAATAAAAACACTCTTTTGATGAATGGTATCATTATAAATTAAGATGGTAACTGTTTCCACTTCTTAGTTTTCATTAACACGGCAGACCATACCAGTCTCTTCCAAGCTTGCATGTCAGACTCTGAATTGTTTCTTTCCGATAATTTTTATTGTTTCTTGGTTTTTTTTTTTTTTTTTACTATGACGATATTATTGTATCGTAATTCGTTTTACGCAATTTGGTCCTAGCCCATGAGATCAACTTTTAATTTACTGAAATCATTTATCACAAGTAATGCTTGAGATTAGTCAAATTGCAAAGTAAAGATTATCAAAATTAAAAGTCATTTAAGACGTTCATGTGACAAGTAGTTTAAGTTCTTATTTTTGTCTTCTTGTGAGATCAAGAATTATTAACATTCTCGCATGCTTTTTTATATTGCGATTGCTTAATTACATTCATTAAACTGTTACATGCAAGCACAAATGAAGGACGTTCTCATGAGCTACCTGAACAACCTTATCGAGTTTGCTTTCTCTGTGTAGAAAATGGTATTAGTGGATTGCACGACACAGCGTAATTTTCACTGTACAGTCTATATATATAGCCTCCGATATGGCCTCTCAACGCTGGCAGCGTATGCCATAGAGGTGTGTGTGTGGGGGGGGGGGGGTACCGCAGACGACTGGTTTTAAAATCCCTGATTCATTATCGGAAAAAAAACTGATGATCATAAGACTATGTTTCTTTCAATTGTATGTATACTGATGTAATTATGTGTATTTTGTGTTAATGATTTTATATTACGGGAACCAGACGAGTTGAAAATATTATATGCAACGAATTACTCTATCATAATTAAACTGTGTTTTCTTTTTCTATCTTTCCTTATTTTTATCTCATCATTAAAAACACACTTTTAGTCACATAAAGATAGAAACCCTATCACGAAAACTGAAACGCACAAATATCCCTCACGACCGGTATTGGAGACATAAAGTGTCAATTCCTTCGTCAATCGAGAAAAGCACATTAAAAGTGTACCTGGGGGGTGTCATAAATTTCAGAAGTATATTTCACAAACCATACAAAATGAATTCAAATTATCCAACTCCCATCTTCATGGAGCATTCCTGACCTGAGATGTGAAATGTTCAAGCTAATTCACTCGATTTACAATAGTAGATTGCGCAATAATGATGTCATTCTTGTGTAGCAACTCAAATGATTATCTTTGTTTTTCTTTGTTTGCACCTTTGGTTCGAAATGTGTCCATTGTCTCACTGTTCTGGGGTGGCTTGAATTTACAAGTCATATCTGTACAACATTCTATGCGAGAACAAACATTTTAATTTCATAAGGAATCAGGTAATGTAATTTGTACTTGAAGATATTAGGAAATAGACAAATTATTGCAAACTTTTAAAATGAATTTTAAAATCAATATCTGTCAACATTTTGTATTTCAACAATACAGCAAGTTATGAGATGGGAGTTGGGTAAATAGGATTTATTTTATACAACCTCTAAAATATATTTTCCTTGTAATTCCATACCTTAGATACACTTAAATACCATTACTGGTCTGGTTTGCTTAATAGAGTTGAACTTTTCCCTGCTGATAAATCGGATACACATTTCCGAGTAGTGGCTTCATTACTGGGCTTGTGTGGACACTTGATCTACCTTTTATATCAGTAGAGGGCATAGAACTTCAAACTGGGATGAGGAGTGCCGGTAGATTTAGAAGAGAACTGAAGCCTCATAGATCTTGTCATGTTGATTGTCATAATGACCTATGACCTTTGTGACGTAAAATCCTCGATGAATGGCTGTTTGCATGCTTTGTCCTTTTCCATTCTTCCATCACGGTGTCCTACATCCTGCAAAGAAGATTGTGAGTGTGAGATTATGCAGTTTCCTTTTGAACTGTCAACCAGTAGTGACGTAGAAAAAATCATCAACATATAAGCTGACCTTTGTTTCTCATTTTCCTACGAGGGCACAATGGATCGGTATTCAAGGGAGGTCCAGGTACGCTGGATCCCTCTGTCGTTCTGTTTTGGTCCCGTAGCTGCATCTGACCTGTCGACAAGCCTCTCCTTGTCTGACTGCCAATATCCTACCCAGTAGATGAAACCAGTTGTAGACTGTTTCTTATTGCCACCAAGAACTACCATGAATCAACTCAGTCTCGTGAGTATTGCCAGAAAATGCTTTATTCAATGTCTAAAACTTTTCAGATTAATTAACCCTAACCCATCGCTAATACTAGTCTGCTCTTTTGTAAGATCTTTACTCCCAAGATGGTGGGACTATAGGATGAAATAAAATTTAAATGTATCGTAAGTTTAAAACCCACACGTAACGCCCCCACCCCCACCCCTGTACTTGCCTAACCGCGCCCCCCCCCCCTCCTGCTATCTTGTTGTACATTGTATCATTTTCATTCATTTTCTTTTAGTTGTCCCTTATTTGTAACATTTTTCACTTTCCCTTCCCAGTGACCAAGCAGTCATTCAGGTTGTTTCTGGAGTAATCAACCCTTTAAGGTGTTTTGCTAATGATGCTTGTAAGTGCCATTTCACAACTATTGAGAGCTGCTCCCGGGGGAATAGTGATAACTGTCAACTGATCTCGCCGAAGGCATTCATATCCAAACTTAGTAATAGCCGGATTTAATCAGTCAAGCACCCTTTCTTCTCTTTACCTCACACCTTCCTACCAAGTCTATCGCATGCACACACCACCAACGAATCCACACTATAGAGGTGGTAGTAAGCTGCATATAATACGCAGAAATGGGTGTAATGAACTTAGAATATTGACTTCATGTATCGCCGTGTGTTCACTCAACGTAAGTCAAGAAGTGGTACTTCACAAACGGTCCTCTCTGTAAGAACCATAACGTTAAGCATCGTTCCAGTACACCTTATCCTAACTTAAAAAAAAACTTAGCGTGGTGACCTTCCCTTAATTAGGGACATAATTTGTCTCTGCCATTAATCTCCATACATCTGCTCGCGACGTTTGACATGTTCAGCACTCTATAGGCAACTAACATTTCGAGCAATTCAGTAAATCTTATACATCAACAGCTAACTGTCTATCTTTGATATAGGTCGTATGACGTCATTCTGTTCCACCTCTTTTTTGAATGACAGATGATGAATTTTGTACTTTTTTGTATCTCTAATGAAGAAAGATCATGTATTTCATTATTTTATTATATTTTTCTATACTTATTTTACTTTAGCAGATCTCCCCACAACCCACGTATAATCTTGCAATATATGTGTTTACATATTTGTTTGTTCTCACTGCACAAGTAAGACTCAAAAAAGAACAAGAAATTCAGTGAAGAGTGATTCATTCATATATTGTCACCTATTTTTCCTCCTTTTGCGTTATCTATAATTTCGAATATGAATTCTGTATATAAATTTGTGAATGCCTTGTATGACAAATGAAATAAACAACAAACAAACAATAATAAAATATACGAAGACCTTTTGAGAAAACATCTATTTTTCACATGAGAATAAAAATTACCGTACACTACTTGTACTTTGACTTTGACAAGACTTGATTTACGAAGTAAAACCCAAACATTAGGAAAACACTGAAATTAAAAGTGAATTCAAGCCTAAAAGGAAATTTAAGAATACATTTATTGTTGAAAGACCTACCATCTAGTGCTTTGAAATTAGTTTACCGTTAGTCTGAGATACACATTAATCAAATATACTTTTTACAAACACGGAGCAATAACATATCCTGCCATATTCCAACATTGATCAATAAAAGCTAATGATTCCAAGCCATGCAGAGACAAGAATTCTTCGATCAATATTCAGTATATTACATCATTTTATTAAAATGACGTCATCCGTCAAACAGATACAAGTCCCTCTTGTCGTTGACACGTTGAAAGAACCCATCGCTCGTCCTTGTCGTAAATTTTGTACCCTTTGTCTCTAACATCACCTTTCAGTATTTTTATTGACGTGAGCATAAAGTTAAATTAGCGAACACCCCCGATAATTCCAATTCTTTCTAGCGGGCTGATTAAGATTCAATTAGTTCGGGATAAATTCCAGAGACAGTCTCCAGCAAAGTGTTGCCCAAAGCAACGTTTAAGTGTCCCTTAACAAATAACAAATTGACCCAAAGTATACACAGGAAAAAATATTAAGCATTTCTGACCTACTCTGTTCTTTTCTCTCTCTCTCTCTTTCTGTTAGTGTTAAACTAGGTATCTGACGACTTTCTACCTATGTTTAATCCATCTGCGCTAGAGAGTTAAAACGTTGAATATATATATATATATATATACACCCATTAATTGCATGTATGAGTATCGTGAGTTTTTTGTGGAACTGTACTTTTAAACATAGACGTGACGTTATCAGCACAAGATCATATTTAAACTGTCATTTAGCGACGCATGTGTTTTAAGTATACGGGTACATGTTTACTCTGATTCATTATATGTAATTCTACATGCATAAAAGCATGCACGCCGTCACAACTGGAGAGAAAATGTGAGCGTTTAAGTCTCCACTGCTTGCAAGTTCAGTTTCTTTATTACTTTTTTTTTACATATTTTGTGATATATTTATGCTGGTTTGTAAGCTTTACGGAACGAGAGCAGGCCGGTTTATATAGGCATTACCACGAAACGTCAAGTGAAGTTAACTCGCCTGCAGTATGAAACTGATTCCGTTGACGGACCGGTAGGACCATGAAAAACTCTCTGTTCAGAGTTGGCAGGAATAGAAGATAATACTGTGAAATATAATTGGAATGCATAGACGAGGAAGCTGACCACTTTAGTCAATTTTGTCTTCTATCGGCTGTCAGCGTGGAGACCATATCGTGGCGTATTGTTGAAGGTATGTATGGATCATGTCAGACGTAATCGTAAATTTTAATACACGTTATGTAACGGATGTACGTTATTTGCTACATGCTGCTTTGAGAGCTCTCAAAGGTACGTTCAATCGCCATTCACGGTTTAACTGGACGATTGGTAGTTTATAGATACATCGTCTGAGCGATTGAAGAAAAATATTTAGGATAGCCAACTTGTAAAATCGAACGTCATTAGTATCGTTGTTTTCGTGTAACAAGTACAAACCATTTAGAAGGACATGAATAAATGTAATAAAATTTAGAGGGGGTCATATCGCTTATCTTTGGGGGGGGGTCGATGAGGGGAATATGTCAACTCAACTTTTTTGAGAGGAAGTGACACTAACACATTTGCCCCCCCCCCCTTTCACTTTTTGTAACCTGAAAGAAAAAAAAAGCAATTTTCCGTTTTCCTAATGGAATTGTTAATTTGCTAACTTACCGGTATGTTCTAAGAAGTAAAACAAAATTAAGAAGAAATTAGGCCAGAGACTAAGAAGTGACATTTCCTGCAATCTGTGAGGTATTTTCATCATTTTTTTTCTTTTTACGTTAGGCAAGTCTGTGTAGAGAACGTATACAACCTTAATGGAGTAATTACTTCCCCCATTTTAATGATTTGCTCAACGTCTACTAACACTAGTGGCAGGGGAACTGGGAGTGTCAGGCCTCCGGCCATCTGAGGGGTTTGCAAAGCCCAAAATTCTCTTGTACGCCAACTGATCAACTGATGTTGGCTCTTCGTTTAGATACCGGTAGCTGTGCCAGCAAACCACCCTCCCCCCCCCCCTTATTGTTTTTCCTTCCATCGCTCACGCCACTTTTAGGACAAAACATCAAGGTCAGATCCCCACCCCCACACACACACACACACACTTTCAACATCAAATCGACGCCCGTGTCGCTACCTGTACACCCATATGTCACTGAGGTATGTTCATCCAGTAATTCAGTCACCAAACTATTATAATTAGCACATTCGGAATGTATAGAACAAGCTCAAGGTAACACAAGAGACACAAAAAGGTATTCGGAATTTTTTCTTGCTATCACAAAAATAACCTATTAAACGAAATTGAATTCACAGACCTTTCGTATTTCTTAATACTGGCTTTTTTCTTTACTGGAGCTTGCTACAGATTTCCTACTCCTTAGTTCTGCGAGTCAGTTAATAAGTCTGAGAAAAGTCGAACTTCGACTGCAACAGATATTGCAGAAAAATAGTACTAATTTTATCAAATATGGTGGGAATATTGTATCTCTTTATTTTCGTCTTTATGTAGTGAAAAATATATATTAAGATACAGGATATGGGCAAATGAAGTTATGTCGAAGGGTGACACATAAACGATATTATGGCCGTACCGTAGACATAAGTTATTGATTCATACGGTACCAAATTCATGTTACATTAACGTAATTTATTTTATATTCTGTAATACCTGTAATTAAATTTGCAAATTTAAGTCCATTAGTCTGGATTTTTGCATCAGGTAACAGAAAATTAACAGCGTAGCTTTTCAATTTCTCAATATAGAATGACTTTTTAACAAACTTACACAGTAACTATGTGTTTTTTTTTCCCCTTTTTAATGTACTTTTGAAACAAACTAAAAGGTTCTACTTTCAAACATGGATGACTACAACCGGTTTATGTGCAAATCAGACCATGTTTTTATGTCCTTAACCATCCTCACAAACCTTTGATACTTTTTTGCTGTGATGTATAGCGCTCCCTCGCTGTTTAGATTTACAGCGATCTGCAAACTGGAATGTATGTAATTATCAGTAGCGTAATCTCTTTGGGCTCAGACGGTGCTGACTAGGGTGGTCCATTTCCAAAGGGGGCCCTCTACACTGATGCACAGAATAAAGGATGTCTCTTTGGATTGGGAGGGCCCGCTTTACTGGGAAAGACTGAACAAGACAAAAAACTCATATTTCATCATGATTATATAGGCCCTGGAAATCTCTTTGGACCATTGCGCGTGTACTCCATGACGGGGAGAAGGAGTGAGGATCATATACCAGTGACAAGAAAAAGGTGTCATTGCGTTATTATCCCTTCATTCGTCTTTTTAATAGGCTATACAACACCACTCCAAGCTTACACCAATTACTTGTTTGACCTTATATCAAAACTTTATCTTGGAGAGTTCAAAATGTGATAATTAATTGGGTCATTTTCACTTGGTTGGCATTCCTAATCAGCAGCGTTACCGCAACATGAAATATTATAACATTAAAGTACCCGACCCCCCCCCCCCCCCCGGCAAGAGAATACTCAAATTGTTGGAAAGGGGTCCTGTTTACATGAAATCAATTTTGTTATTGATAAATACCAATCCTGTTATCACCTGGTTCATTTGATAAACTGTATCATGTACCGTGCATTTTTCCAGTACTTTTTTATTTTTGCAATGAATGGCTTTTATAAGGTAACAACAAAAGTGTGTGGGGGGAGGGAGGTATATTTAATGAGAGCACAAAGGTCCTGCTGTGAAAGTCCGCCATTTGCCATGCATGAAACATATTGATTTCTTTCAGAAGCAAACTGTTTCTGTTTCTTTGAACATTTACATCATACATACTGTGACGTACTGTTCACTTTTAATTCGCCACCAGAAAACTAGCGCCTCCCCTGTTTCTAGTGATAGACACTACATTCTTACCTTCGTATCAAAGTATCAACTCTGCATTCCCCTTTCCCGACCTTTTCTTTTACTTTTTCCTTCAAAATGTCAGTGGTATAATTCATGTACTCTGAAAGGATCAAACCAGAAGACATTTTCTTTTTCAGCGCAGAGTAATGGACTTTTCTCTCTTTCTCTCCGTGTGTTTGTTAGTCCGCATACAGTGGCTTACCCCGCGAGGCATTGGCAATTGTCTTGTCCCACCCTCCCTCTCCCTCAAAAGACATTTGAAGAAAAAACTGAAAAAAATTACCTGTAACTGAAGGCCAGAGAGACTGGAAAGTGCCATTTCCTGTAATGTGAGAGACATTTTTGTCCAAATGTTTTCTGTGTAGACTTGTGCTACACAACAACTGGTAGTGGCCCTCCGCTCAGATAGTGTTATTACCTCTTGCCACCACTTCAACCCTTTGCTCCCCCCATCCCCCCTCCCCATCCTCATTCTCCCTCAACAAATAGAAGAGTGTGGTTACGCCAATGCCTGTATGTATCTATGTTGCCTCTATTCATATATCATGTATCATACATCAATGCGCGGATACGTTCCAGCTCTTGTTCGTCATTAATTTACGGAAAGTAAGAGGCTGAGAGCTTTGGATGAGTTTATGATTAAAATCCACGAAAATAAAACAATGACGCTACAGATAATGAAAAAGTGCATTCCAGACCAGAGCATTGTGAACGATGTTTTAACATATACTACAGGCACTATCAAATTAGCTATCACTTACTGTGATGTTTGTCATTGTTAGGATGTAGAATTTGCTTTGTGGGTTGATATTTCATTGAGCAGAAATTGTAACGGGTTCTATGACGTGATGTTGTCTGCAAATCTTACTAGAAAAAAAAAAGGATTTTTGTTATTGAATTTGTAATAACGAATTAATTTCCACCCGTATGGCACTAGTAAAAGGGATTCGTAGTAACCTATTGACATTATTGTGTAGTAACAATAGTCTATACTGCTAACATTTTGTGCCCGTGCCCGACGTTTGCACCATCTTATACTTTATATGTAAAATGGACACAGTTACGTAAATGATTATTCAGTCGGCGCGGGGTATGAGGTCAAAGGAACTCTCCCTTCGCTTGGACATGCCGCTCATTATAAGAGAGGAATTAATCCATCGCTCACATTGTCCCGCCGCGTCCATCTGTCATGTGAAAATTATTAACGATGTGAGGTAAGAATCAATACAGACACCACACCACGTAACATCGAAAACTAGTATCGTTAAAGAGTTTTATCGAATTAGACAGTTTTGTTATCGATCGTAAACATTAGAAGAGATTTTTTTTCTTGCATTTGATAATTAGATGGCGACATCAGATCAGTGATTCTTGTGTCCTCTTAAATGTAAGCTGCTGCTACTGTATTGGCATTAGAGAAAAATTATCCATCCGAAGACAACAGATGCACTTATCCATGAAAGACAATCTGTAACAACTACGTACTAGTGCCCATACAACAAATCCCAGAACTATGTTCTATCGTATAGAACACTATGCACCAGTCTCGCTCACAGCCCCTAACCCGCCTCTCCCTCCGGCCCCTCCCTCCCCGCCTCCCCCCCCCCCCCCATGCAACCACACTGTTACCAGTGAAGGCCTATACATTCCATTTTCATGATTGTACTCTTAAACTAGCGATGTCTCTGACACTCCTGTTGCATTTCTAAAAGATATTAACAGATATTCACTTATTTGCAGAATTATTAACAAAGAGATGCTAAAGAATTGTGTCATCAAACAAAAGTGTATGCATACACATCATGAAAAGAAGACCTGTGGCAGTAATATAATTTGATGAGTTTCAACTAATTATAGCCAACTTTAGTAAAACATTGCTTTGATTTTACCAATGCAAATTGTTTCGCTGCAAAGGTATTCGCCATTTCAGTTTGACGAAAGTTACGTTCTTAATGTTATAACAGAACAATCAAAACAAAAGCAGTTGTCGTTTTTAACTTGGACTGATATCAGTGTAACCATTGTTCGTTCAAATCGATGTTTACTGATTGTCACACCGTTTTAGTTTTCAAAATAAACACAAAAAATTAATATTTTAACAAGTTCATTGGAAAGTAACAATACGAGACCACTGGTTAATACGTCACCTTTTTGCGTGTTTGTTTAGCCGAAGGATAAATGTATTTTCATGAACAAAAATGCAATTCGTGACAACAGGGGTTATTCTCTTTGACGTAGAAAATGTGAAATTGCCGTGCTTTAAGCTATGACGAAAGAACTGCAGCTAACGATCACCTCTATAAAGAGACCAAATTTATTCTATCCTAATTACAATAGAGAAAGCTGTATTTCAGTCAGGAGTAACTGCAGGGCTTCCTATCTAAAGATGTCTAGACACTACCGTACTTACCAGTGGTGCATTTCTTTTACGCAGAACAGTTTAAATTTAATGTAAAAAACGGAACATACAACACTGAAAATACACAAAAGGCAATATACGTCTCAGTATATGTATATTTCTTCCTTACTATTCGTTCAGTTTATCTGAGGTTTAGAATGATGCAGTATGATAAGCGATTCACAACGGCCATGGAAGCGAACGGTACACATTCGTGTGCCTCGTCACATGTCGATAGTCCACTCTGAAAGTTAATGAAATTATTTGTTACTTGTATAAGAAAGGAAGATGGGAGGGAATTAGGAAAGAAAACGCAATTGGTTTTGACCAACTGATCCACTTACACATCCCCCCTACCCTTCCCGCCCCTCTTTTCTCAAAATAAAAATCAATAGTGATATTAATTCACTCAGAACTTATGCTATAAGGTTTGCTGTTAGGAGTTCTGCTTATCATAACGTCCCTCTATTCCCAATGCTTGGATAAGTCTGTGACAAGGTGGATACTCAGGGAGGCGGTTCTTTTTTGTCACCCTCCGATTCATTCCCCCATGGAACATCCGCCCCCCCCCCCCGCCCCACCTTCTCCAAAACAATCCAGAGAGAATAATTAATATGAAGTTTACTACCATTCGATCGAAAAACTCTTCAGTCGGTTTTGCATGAACTTATACGGTATCAGTCCCCCCACCCACCCACTGTCACTAGTGAATCAAAGGAGGGACAACGGAGGCCATGTCCCCACCCAGAGTTGAACAAAAGAATTGTTTTTAAAACTGAGAACTTGAAAACGTTTCCTTCACAATTCTTTTGTTGAACCAAATCGGATCTCAGGGCATTCACAATGAAGAGTAACATCTGTGGTACAATCTGAATTTCTCACGTCACTTGGCAACAACCTACCACGCTGGGTTTGTCTCTAAGCCAATGATGATGACTCATTCATTGACACTGGCACTTCCTGACGGTTGTAACGTGTTAGGTGGATGTCCGAGGTGTTACTCCAAATCTGCGTATATACACATAAGGTATTTCGACACTTAGGATATACTACATGGGATCAAGTGCCTTGTCTAATAGCAATTCCCTCGTCGCCTTAGCTTGAAACTGTAGGCTATATGTCATACGTATGTCATCAAACACACACACATACATATGTCATCAAACACATGTGATCACACTCCTGACCCCTGTTCTACAATGAGTTAAGATCTATCTTAAGTTCGATTTATATAAACCTACCACATGCTGGATCAAACTTTAAGATCGTACAAAAAAACTGGATCAACTATATTTCTATGGATTGTGCACAACTCTTCGTGGAACTTGCCCCTGATGTAAGATACAATAACACCGAGTTACATTAAGTTCAGGAAACAGTAACACTGACTCAGAAACTAAGTTCATGCCGGTGTTTACGGCCTTATTTCATGGTATTTCCGAGACAGTTTTTACTTCTAATAAACTCGGAAGATGAAATTTTACAAAAACAAAGAAAGCATGACATCGTGTCATCGTGGAATTGTTAGCAACTTGTCCTTTTGTCTAAGACGTAATAATGATAATAATAATCATTATCACATCTTGTTAGTCTATATAAGCAGGGGAAACGGAAACGCAACTCCACTTTCATCAGACATTTGTCACAAAAAGTTAGAAAGCCCCAAGGCCTCAGTTAAAAGTAAACTTTACACGGAGGTCCAGAGGGATTCAATGCAAACAAAGCTAAAGAAGAGGTTTAACATTTAATCTAGTGTTATCATCGTGAAGCCCAAACAAATTTGGGCGAAGAGCCAAATGCAGATAAAACGTGTTATTGACACAAGGAGATTTTTGGCCGATCAGCGGTCGTTGATTAGGCTCACCTTTACAGTTAGGGTGGGGGGTTACTGCGTGCGAATAACAGAGGTTATTCGCCCGTTGTTCGTGCGAAAAATTCCAGCCTTATGATAAACTAAATAAAGAAATGAACAGAACTTTTAACCAACTTCTCGACATTAGAAACTGATGATTAACAGCTGGAGTCACTGCAATACAGGGAAAAGAAATTCTTCAGTGAAAGCATATATTACAAGTAGAGACACACACACAATCTACACAATCTATTTCTTGTCTGCGCTTTGTAGCTGAGCCATCACGTTAGGTTGTAAATAGAGCGCTGCTGTGGTTGTGGCGGGATGTCATCTCCAAGACAACTAACTGTAAAGTGCATTATCTTACCGATATGATAAAAGCACTTACCACAGATAGGATTATAAAAGCAAATATTCTGCGGAACCCAAGGGCTGATTATATTAACCAGCAGTAACGTAGTGGGGGAAAAATATGAAAATGAGTGATTTTGAAATTTGCTGTTCATAATTAAGAATAATGAGGATAAATCGTTACATCATGTGGCCTTGGATTCACAGCAAGGTTTGCTTCAAAGGATACATGTTACTAGGTTGATTAACACACAGACATTCGTTTACAAAAGTGACGTAAATCTTGCACAGTGTGTGCTAAACTAGCAAATACCTAATATAGGCAACCTGCTCACAGCCTCATAACCTTTTTCAAGGTTTCTCGGTTACTGAAAATTTACTTTAATACGAAGTTTTGAATGGAAACCTTGAAATGCATATATAGGGCGATTCACATACATAGAATATGCACTATACTGGCATCCAAAACTTTCTGGGGAGAGCTGAGTTCATACCAAGACAACGGTATGAATGAGGCAAATAACGCTTGAGTTTACTGATGACTGGTAATGTTGGAAATCTTGAATATTCTTTTTGAGTCCTTGCCATAACTTCACGAGAAATGACCTCACGCTCTGCTCCACAGACAAGATGGAATAGTACAACTGCCCGTATCCGACCTCGGAAATTGTTATCCAAGGCAATTCGGAGCAATCTTCATAAATTTCCTTAGAAACCATGCAATTTGATGATCAGGATAAAATCTGGGGTCGATTTTAAAGAAAAAAAAAATGAAATGTCTTATTAGTCATGAGGAAAACAAAACTACTAGGCGAGCAACGCCCAGAAAAACCATATACATGCTGCTTTCACTTTCTATGGGAAATGCTTACTCAGAACCCCTGCATGTTGGGCTGAAAGTATATGAGGTGCTTAAGTATCGTTTCCTAAGCACCACAACAAGTTTACGCATTAAAGTGTAATAATTACCCTACTTAACGAAAGGATAATTTTGCCATAATTTTTTTTCTGACGTGTTAGCATCTACATGAAATTTTCACACCGCTGAGCACATTAACGGTGATTTTTCTCCCCGAAATGGTGCACACACGTCTTCAGCAATATTTCTGAGCGAAACGGTTGAGTTGGTCCTCATTCTCTTCATCTCATGCAGAATATCATATGCTGTAATTGACTTTTGCAGCACATTATCACAGTAAATGTGCGATACTTTTTCACATTACCATGTATCACGTGCATATCGTAACGACTGAAAATTATAAAAAAAAAACCCGCCAACTATGATTTTCATTTTGTACAATTAGGACAGATTAGCAGATTTGGAGAGATGCGCAGTACACAAAAGGTTTACGGCAAACCTTCCACACAGCGGCAGCACATGTAACCTGACAACAGAAGCGTTTTTTTTTTCAAAAATTTACTTTTCGACGCCGTTTGCCATACTTTTTCGACTTTTGTCGGCATCACTCTAAAATTCGCTTTTAAAGAGATACATTACCTAATTGGCAAAAAAAACCCAAAAAAAACTACTGTCTCACCTTCGGTCACTTGAGGTTGTTTTAGAGAAGAACTGCCACAATTCTATGGCAGCGGCTGGCTCAGAGAAACTGCACGCATTGATAGATTGAACAATCAAAATGCACATCAGCACCTCGTCTAGTCCTGTAACTTTATCATCTTTTCTTGTTTGTTGTTGAAATCGTACATTGAAATTCCCGGGTTTCTCTCCCGCTCCCATCCATAACACTCGGGGGGGGGGGGATGTTGTTAGGGTGACATGAGGTTTGTGATGTTGTACGTGGGTGTGTTCAAGTTTATGTAAAGAAAAATTTCTGAACACTTATACTCTAATCAGCAATGTGATGAGGCTATTCAAACTGCCAGGAAATATATGTAACAAAATATATCAATAGCAAATGATTTAAGGCTCAGTTTTAGTGGTTAGACTGTTACTCTGAATTTCTTGCTCTGACAGCATTTATCGGACATGTCACAAGGGTATATTTGGGAGATGTTTAGTGTAGTGTCTGTCTTGTGTCTTTTTGACTTCTGTGTTGGGCTTGCTACCTAAAAAAAGACACTGAATAGACAAAAAGACAGAGAAAATAACACCGGCATCGTATAAATTGTTACGTGGATGAGATTGTTAATTGCTACTGACTTTAAATGAACTAGTTACAGTTAACACACCGACATTTAGATAACATACCGTACTCGAGAAAAGTTTTCAGATCATACAATTCTGTTTCAATCTCTTTCATATACTAATATATAAAAAAATGATATGATTGATAACAGAACGAGACTGAAGGTAAAAGATTAAAAAATAAAAAAGAGAAGAAAGTAAATAATACTTTGCCTTCAGAAGGTGTCCGAGTTCAATGTTTAAAGTCAGCAAAGATTGACAACTCCTCAATATTATCAGATAAATGGTTCCAGAGTATTGCACCAACAAAACAAATACTGAACATTTCTGTCCAACGTATAAAATGGAAAATCTATTAGAAAATGAGTCACAGGAATGCCTTTGTATGTATGTTATTTGTGTATGTGCGTATGTTGTGTGTGTGTGTTCCTTGGTGTTACACTCTCAAAAACGTAAAGTAAAATAAGAACTCCATAACTTTTTGGTAAAATTTTACACATAGTTAATGTAAGTCTTACATTATGATATAACAATTTTACTAAAATGTAGTAACATTTACCAAAATTATGTAAAATTTACAAATACTGCTTACATAAATTTTACATAAAATTTATGGAGTTCTTATTTTACATAATTTAGGTAAATAATTCTGTGAGTGTATCTTTTTAGATACACTGGAGTGGCATTTAAAGTGAAGATGGGGTGAAATTCAAGATGTAGAAAATTGAAATGAGATCACCGTCACAGAAAACTTCCACACCTTCAAAATCTATGGATGATATCAAAGTGACCAGATCGTTTAACCTATCACATGATAAGTATACGAAATGCATCATGTCCGTTATGTATGTGGAGATCCGGACTTCAAAAGTGGACAGTTTAGAGCTTTGGGGGGGGGGGGGCAATGGCGACAGAACACAACATCAACTTAAAATCAGAAACACATTCACTAGAGGGTGATAAATCTGAAAAAAAACTCATCATCATATTTTTCAATATCTGTAAATGACCAACCAATGACAGGATATAAGTCGTGTTTATTCATTCATCTCATTCCGATGAATATGTATGTTTTGCCTCTCTCTTTAGCAGATGGGGATCAGTATACAGACCATAGGTTGCACTTTCTGTTTATAACAGCAATCGATTGCGGAGATGTATATTAACGCATCAGAGCAGCATGAACTGTCATGCCTGTCCCCTGGATATGCGACAGAGGTCTGAAACGAACTAATACTATGTTCTGTTCTTTTTTCTTCTTTTTTCTTTTATTTTCTATTTAGAAGAATCAGAAGTCTTTCCATTTCCATCTTTCTTTTCCCTTTTTGTATTTTGGAATCAGTCAAGAAAGTGTGAGAATATTCAGAACAAAATACTTCAGGAACAATTTAAACGAAACAGTTTAAATTTGCATTTGAATTACAAGTGACGCAAAGCCGGGTGGGGAAGGGTATTTACCATCACCCCCATCAGTCCGCCACATACAATTTAGGTACTTTCCCTTTTTGACAAAAATGTGCCTTTATTACACGTAAGGTGATTTTTTGAGAGTGCCTTTCTAGACATTTCCTCTTCCAATTGTAAGAGTGTTGATGTGGTCCTGTGGTCCTGTGGTGTACACACTTGAGGATAATTTTATCGTCTAGGCCTAATATCTTTTTTCAACTGAAAGAATGATCTAGTCGAAATTGTATCGTTTTCCCCATATTCTGATTACAATCTTTACCTGATTTAGGACCTTAACTATCATCTACCTATCGACTACCGAACCTTGTTAAAAGTTCAGTGCACCTATGACCAATTCATACATATTTGCGTCTGCGCATGTATAGCTTCTCCACGATACCAGCAATTGGGTTTAGCCAAAGCATATCTAAATGTAGGCTATAATTTCTTATCTTCGTTCTCCCCCTCCCATAATGCTGAGATAACCAAAATATACATACATATCTTCATATACAATTTTACATCCACGTTTACCTGCCTGTCATTGAGGATAACCAATTAATATGTATGTAAATGTATAGGCACATTACCCTCCATTCGGATAAACATTTAATACATATCTACATATTAGGCCTATTTCTTTTCCATGTTACCTACCATTGGGATAAGCAATTGATACATATCTCACTGTATTGTTTCTTTTTTATCCTGGTCACTTTCAGTTAAGATAACCAAATAATTCATATCTAAATATATAATATTCTTATTCACGTTACCCTCCATTTGAATGACGTTTACAAAGGTGTCGGATGTAGTGACATACTGCCCCTTTAAAGTGTTTTAGTATCGGCATACGCGACTCAATCTGATCTACTGAACATAGCACACACAATGTCAGTAAGTGCCTTATATTTGACAAGTCTTCCCTTCATTGTATCCCGGTATATCTTCAGATTCCATTACAATACAGATTCAAATATCTGAGTATGACATACACTCCTTCATCTATTATTCAAAAGCAATTAAAAATATCCTCGTCGAACCTGTTCTCTTTTTCATCAAAATCGAAGGACTTCAATAAAAAGTCTAATTAATAGGATAAATTCGCACAGCTGGAGGTTCCTCCTCGAAATCATCCATCGTAAAAAGTCTCAAATCTTTGCATTAGTGTGTGTTTTATCATCTACTCATCATTGGTCGTAATTGGAACATTTGTCGTTAAGAATTTTTCGAGAACTCAATTAACAATTTCAACATGTTAAGAGAACCATGAGTGTGATCGACTGAAAGTTGAATTACAAATGTCAGCCAAAGACATGGTTTGGATTATGATTATATCAATCTCGAGGAAACATTGTTTTAAGGGTAAACACAAAAATCCGTCTACTTTAATTTAATGGCTTAAAAGAAAATAACCAGAAGTATTAATTTAAACAGCTGTCAAAATGTATAAGAAGCTGGATTTAAAGGGGTTGATTCACAAAATATTTAAAATTTTAACTTTTGTGACTTCGCTCATGCGATGACGGCGAATATTCTGAAATTCTCACACACGACTAAAGCAACAATGATGGTATAATTCTAACACACGACTGACGCAACAATGATGAGGGTATACTTAACGATCAACTTTCTTATTGCACATAAATTTGTGACCAGACAATCGTTATCAAGAGGTGCTAGCCATTGGCAACACACGTTTATAATAAATCTACAATTTCACACATTTTCCCTTACTGGAGGAATGTATGCATGACTAATGAATCTTATTGGAACTATTTGGCATGCAATGGTTTACTTTAAATTGGTCGCAAGATAAACGGCATCAATGAACCCCTTTAAACTTATGTAAATACATAAGTATAGGATAATCTGTTTTGAAGGTAGTGGCAATGTTATCGACGGCACTTTATGGCAAATGAATTACTACGAGAATATGTCGAAAAGAATGACTTAATAGAGATAACAAAAAAGACTTGAAAAAGAGAAGAGGGGAATAAATTACAGAAAGGAAAGCATTGTGCTGAATTAACAAAGAGAAGAAAACAGCGGAAACGTTAAGTAAGAATAAACAAAGAAATATGGAAGTGAATGAAGAAAGTATAGAGTGGTCTGGAAATTAAAAGCAAGGAAAATATGGAAAAGGTATATGAAAGAACTTCGAAAAAAACTAAGGTAAGTAAAAACAAGAAACCTAACACGAAATGAGAAAAAAAAAGACAGAATATAAGAAAAGCACGTTTAGAACTTCGGACATGCGGACTTGCACACATAATTTTTAAAGCATGCATCATATTAAAATAATGAAAGGCAACCCAATATCTTATCTTATTTAATCCTGGAGGCGTTCGTTGAACTTCAACGTCTTGTACGGTGATGGCAGATTTTTAGACGGTTTTCCCAATTTCCTATTTCCTTTCCTTTAAATCTCAACTAATAAGAGAGCAAATTGTGACCGCAAGGTAAATTAAGAGACCATTTATGTGACAAGATATTTAATTAATTTTCTTTCCTAGTGTTGCCCTTGGTCAATTCTTCTAGGCATAATAGGCCTATACCTGTGAATATTGCTCACAGATATAGGCTATGCTGTCGAAAGGTTTGTAAGGAAAGATAGCACACTTCCTGGCACAATGATGTCAATTTAACATAGTAAATTAATTAATGAATAATATTGCTGCAGTGATTTTAGAGCTTTGCAAATTAATATTGATGGGGCCTTCTCGAATTAAAAGACCAAGGAATGATTTACATGCAAAGAGACTATGACGTGGCCGGTGATCAACGTATTGGTTATGCTAGATTGACCGCTCACTGATTTTGTACATGTGAAGCTCAGACTACTTTTCCACATTAAAGGATGGCAAAGAGTGAAATGTCTATGCCACTTAATTTACCCTGTTAATAAAAGTCTCTTGAAGAGAGACCGTAGTCATGACGTCACTGTAGTTATGACGTCACTCCTTGATCAGAGCATATCTTCAAAACAGGATCATGGACACGCGTTATAAGTAACGTTTCACTGTTATGAAAAGAGTGTAACGTAGACAAATTAATACATTGCATCGACAATGTATCTTATTGACGAATGCAACATTACATCTGTTGAAAATATACGTATGGATGATGGCAAAAAATCCTCGTAGTTTAAAGTTTGTCCATCTGTCCATTGTTCAGATTTTTAATTGGATTCTTATCTCTTGTCTTTTTTATTTGTCATGGATAAGTTACTAAAAAATGTTCAAATTTTACACTCGTTTCTGTACTGCTCGATTTCCTTTCCTTCCTTTTGCTTTTTTTTTTTTTTTTTACTTCGTTCGGCCATAGGTCAGCATCTCTGTCTGTTCCACACGGCTTGTACAGTATTTATAACAGTAGCTTGCATACTATCCTATTGACAGGATATTTTCAATTTCACTTCAGGAAGTAAATACTGAAAATGAACCTTAATTCACTACGAGGCCTGTCACATTTGAGTCATAGAAAGGCTATTAGATGCCAGTGCATGCTATTGATCAAGGGGAGCTACCGGCTACGAACACAGCTGAACTCTGTGCAAATCAAAGCTCCTTCTGCAGGAATCCACAGATGGCGTAACATTTGGAAGGGATGACCTTTGGCCGTCATATCGCATACCTGACTGATTAACAAAGGGAAGTTTCCGAAGTTAGTACTATACTCAGCGGTACATGTTGTTTTGACTGTATACCTACAACCGTGTGTATAAACCTCAACAGGTTTTAGATTCAAGCCTACTGAGAGTTCTATGAAACCTGAAAGAAGCCTAAGCTATTTGTAAGATCGGACAGGACATGTGCGCCTCGCTGGATGTTGTTATATACTGTCATCATACTACTATATGGCGCTTGAAAAAATTTAAAAGTCTGAGCCAACTTCGATATGGCTGCTGGTAAGGAAACTGGTTTATATTTTACTATGTGGGATTGCATCTATGTACGGGATTAGATCATTAATAAAGATATGGAACGGGCACGATTAATTCTGAAGGTATGGCTGAATGCTTGTGTTCAGTATGAAGTTAACTGAATAAAGTTTGCCATTGCACTTACATGGCCTCCCAGGCAGTTAACTGATTCAACTCACAGAGACAAGAAATAAATAATCAAACATTCGACGCGTAGACATCGATTATGTCTTTCACGCAACTCTAAATTAGCTGGTACCTATAACTACAGTACGCTTTAACTCAGACACCATATATTACACATGCCGTTACGTTAGCGCCCCCTTGTATGCAGACGTTTGTCATAGGCCCGTGTTACGTTGTAACTGTATGTGATTACTTCGAACTTTGAAGGTCTACATTGATTTTGTCGTGACCAATTTACGCTTACTTAAAAGTTAACTTAATCGCAAACTGCTGGTCGGTAAATTTAGTAGGCCTTTTTGTCATTGTAATACTTACAAATGAAACATATAGCTAAACGACTGGTTGATGTCAGAATATTACCTTGCAGTGATGTCACTGGATTACGAACCACAGAGACTTTTGAGGGGAGGGGGGGGGGGGACGAAGCTATTGATCGGCGTCCTAGTGAGGATCTAAGCAAATAAGACATAATTTTGCCTTCGGAAAGGGAATCAAATTCAAGATGAGGTTATCATTATCATATTTTTCTGTGGAATACTTTTTTTTTAAAAATATTTTGTTTCAATAAATATTATATTGAAAAACCGATCCCTAATCTTATTTGTTTTGGGGAGAAATATGTGCCCTCAATTTAAACAGAATCAAAATCCTTGAATGATGTGATCAGAAATTGATTTGAGATTGAAGTAGTATCATGGATTTCAACTTTGAAGACTTATCAATATCATGTACTCCACCTGGACATGGTTTTCATTTTAATTTTCCTGCCCCCCCCCCCTTCCCCTCATACACACACCCTACTCTGTTGCATGTTAAATCCTCCTCGTATGATTTCATCGCGAAAGTCATTTCTGGCTAATTAGTACTTTTAATGCCAGGGCAAAAAAAATATATATATAAAAAAGGGTGCACATTGATAAAAGATCAAATCCAGTGAACACGTGAAAAAAAGAGAATTTACATAACGAGTGTAGGTTTACAAAGAAAATAGATTCAAACAAAAGTTAGGGTTTTAATACTTTTTTTGACGATCTGTAAGACCTGAAGGAAAAAATAATAACTTCTCCTTTGGAATGAAGAGCTGGTGGATATACATATTTTTTTAATGATGTTTTAATACTCAGGGATTTAAATTACTGCCATTGATTTCTCTCATGTAATGAGAACTGTAGAAATTTGTTTTATTTAAAGAAAGTCACATATATACGTTGTTATGTTAAAACTATGTCAACGTTTTTCTTTTCTGGCGTAACTATTTTGTTCTTCATTGGTTATGTTTGTATACACCCACCCCCGAACCGTAAGCAGGTAAAATGGTTGAAAACTAGGTGACAAACTAGGAACTATTTCTGTTTCATAGTTTGAAGGGTTGTACTGTGCATCCCCGTCTAGATAATGTATGTTCCCCTATCGTCGCCTCGTGGGTTTGTGTGTGTACTACAAAGAGTGAGTTTGACAAGTCTAACCGCCAGTTTTATACCACGTGGACAGGGAAGAGAAGGAGGGGTGGTCTTAAGTTTGCAACAGATTACAACATAACCATATTACTCTGGCCAAAGACTTTGTCAATCGCGGCTTATTCCTTCTGTCGATAATCGATACTTTCAGCGGTTTACATGAGTGAACGGAAAATAAGGCCAGGAAACAATTCTGCAGAAATAGTCTGAACTGGCTTGTCTCCATGGATACCGAGTAGTTGTATAGCTACCTGTAAATGGTCTCTTTACGGGCTGATAGATGAACGGTTACAACTGTGTGAAGTAAACGGTGAAATGAACAAACCCAATCTGATAGTGACCTGTTTCGTGCGACCTGTATCTTTCTATTTTGCATGATTTTATGATAGAGAGAAAAACCGGTATTTTTAAAACGATGTATGATACAAGATTAAACAATCTTGCATCACAGTTATCTCAACAAAATCAGTTTGTAGTACAAAATCGGACAAAAATTTCCAAAGATGCAACCTCCACTACCCCCCCCCCCCAATGTAAACAAACAAACAAAAGCAGGTCACTATGAAAGGCCTATTGTTTTGGTTCATTTCACTTTCCCTTCCTCGATTGGAACCGTCCGGTGATTCCATTCATACTTCAATGCGTTAGTAGTGTGTAAATAATCTTGAGGATGTTGCAAATGTTCTGTAGATGTCTTGAGAATTCGCAGTATTTTTTCCTTAATTATGAAATAAAACTTTTCTTTTTTATGGAATAAAAATTTTCCGAGGTACAGTTAACTGTTGTGAGATTGCAATGATACCTGTACGCCCTTTTTCTTATACCTCACCCATTCTCTCCCCCCCCCCCCCTTCCCGCCGCCATCTATAGACTATTTGCCACACTGCTATCGGCCTTTTAGTGCACAGATGTGCAGAGAGTGGATGTAAAGTGTGCCACAGCTCTCGTATAATAAAGAGTGTGAATATTGCCGTCATGGAGGGAAGACGCAATATTTCCACCCCAGTGAACAAAAACATTTTTTTTTTTTACATTTTCATCTTTACATTTCTTCAATTGCTTTCATCTTTTCTTTTTTTTCTTTTACATTCAGAGAGAATTTATGGGTTGAATGAAACGTTCATCCCTGAACCCACAGAACTGATTCCTACCGGTGGCTTGAAAGGTATTTTAAAATTCTCAACAGTCATTTGTTTTCATTTCTACGATTTCAATCATGCCGAATTACAGTTTCCGTCTTTCAGTGTTCTCTTCATAAATCAGTGTTCATCCGTCTCATGATCGACTTTCGTTCCAGTTTTATTGTGGATCTCTACAGAAATTATTGGCTCAATATGAAGATTATGAAGATTTTGTATAAACTAAGCCCAGTTAGACCATCTCGTTAGACCATGTCTATCAACTATTCACCCCAAATAGATTTATTGCAGCAATATCGAACCCTAATTTATTGCATGTTAAGATCATAGGCCAGTGCCACATAGCTGTATTAGCAGTTTGATTGTCTTTTATCTTAAAATGTAACAATATATGTTTAAATTTAAACCCGCATCTTTTTATTTATTTACTTTTAATCTTCAACTTTTTTTGCAACAATTCTTGTGTTGATATTTTCCTGGTGTTTTGAGTGCAAGTTTGTGTATATCTGTGTATGTGTATTTCGTGTTTTCATGCATTTACGTTTATTTCAAGCACAGATGGATTACTTGCTAAATCGATTTTAAAGCGTTCATTATGTTTTCTGTCAATATTGTCTCTCTACTGATATTCTCTAATTTCCATTTACACGGAATGTTTGATAAACAATACCCACACTATATTGTTATTGTCTTTCACCGGCAGATGAATACAACCGTAAGTTCTACATTGTCGGACTAACGATTCTAGTTTCCTTCGTACTGTTCATGGTTTACGGCGCATTACATGAGTGAGTATAGGTGACAGTATATCACCACTTTATTGTGGACTACTTTTAATGTGTTTGCCCTGAAAGATACCGATCTTAAATTTATTTGACTTACTTTTTACCTTAAACTTTATGGAAGGTGTCCCAACCCTTGATGTCAATCGCAGAGTAAATACATGCATGCAACTATAGGGTCACGTACCGGTTAGGCGCGACGTCCCCTGTGACTTAGATTAGCCCGGTACACTGGCGAGTTGGAACTCTAGAACGGTAGAGAAAACAGCGCCAGCAATCGTTTGTTTTGTGAGGAAAGGAACTTGTTTACCTAAGTGTTCGTGATCTCAAACTACTACACTGTTAAAATATAAATTGTAAAATTTACAGAAAATAAAATATAAAGGAATACAGATATGTTCTGGCAAATATTTGCCAGAAACTGTCCGGATTTCTTATTTATTTCTTTATTTAATTTCCTATAAATTTACAGATATTTTTAACAGTGTATATATGAGTTTTCTTATTCTTGAAAGCGTCGCTCAACAACAAAATTTAAGGAAACTGAAAGCGTCTAGGACAAACTACCAGGCATGGGTCTACAGAATAAGTTTAAAACCAAGGAACAACTATGTAAACTTTGATCAGGCTTTCACATATATATAGTGCCGAATCTAAACCGTTACTCACCTAGGAAAAAACATATGCCCATATGGAGTACTTAACGTTGCATTCTACAAAGGTTGGGTACATATGCCTCGTTACAAACTTTTGGGTAAGGAGATATCCAAGTTAGTTAAAAAGCACCCATTGCTAGGTAAGGTTTAACACAAAAATGGCAATTTTTTTTTATCAAATTATGTATTTTATTACCCAACAATTTGCAAAGAGGCATACCTACCCAACCTGAATAAAAGTTTACTAACATTTTTTTAGAATGAATGGAAATTACCAGTCAACTATTTAATGCAGATCCTCTCTCCAACAGGTTTACTAAATACTGTATATATGAACTGACTTTGTGTAAAAAATCAATTAAATTAGGTCAAACTGACGCAGTTGCACATAGGTGTGAGGTTAATGAATCCTTAATAGGGTCTACGAGTTGGTAAATCAAATTGAGATTGTAAAATATTTATCGAGAATTTCTTACCGTAACTGTACAAAAGGTTCGCGAATGGGTTTAATGTGTCTCAAAGAGAATTACACGAAAAAAACATGGCGAACGTTTCAAACATACTGAAAGTCTGTGAAAAAAAAGAAGTGAAAACAAATCGAATCCCCTCCACACTCTCAAACACGTTTCTTTGAAATGCGGCGTCTGCAAACAAAATCCTTAATACGTGATAATGTGCGTGATTGTCTCACCCACTTTTTTACGACAGAGTTTTCTTTTTTATGGAACTAAGTACTAGAAAATGCATCCTAACACATTAGAAATAGATTACGAATTAGAGCTAGGATCATCAAATGCATCCTCATCAGCTGAGTAGCCTTAGATATGTGTCTCGTTTATCGCTACGAAACGCCACCAACATATTGCAAACTGGCTGATTAACTTCTGACGTCAATAGGTATACATATTCAAAGGTATATTATTTCAAATACTTGTGAACATTGTTGTGGATAAACACTCGATACGAAGGTCTGTCAAAAAATATAACCGTTGATCATATAAAACAATATGAATGTAACACCAAAGCTATTTTTAAGTCAGCGTAAGAACAATAGTGATCAATGTCTTATTTTCGTCAAAACGAGACTTTTCCATCATTTTTCACTTTCAGGGTCGATGAAGATATCATTGATTACGATGGCAGACGAAGACGGAAGCGAGAAAAGCGGAAACGCCGAAGAGAACGGAGACGGCTCTCGAAACCCCACCCATGTACGCAGAAGATGCATGACGTCACATTGGCAGAGCACGAGCTGTTACACTCTCTCAGGTTACAGTATGGATGTAAATGCAAGTGTGTGTGCAATATCCCGGTTTTGCAAAACGAGGAGGCTCCTCTCAGAGACAACGACGAGTCAATAAAAGATGGCTGCTTAGTTTGCCACGTGCCATCGCCGACGGCGGAAATCCCTTTCGATGGCGGAACAAGTTACTCTCAGAATAATAATTGCAATGCCAAACGGGTCTTTCAAAGCTCAGATCCAGCCAAGAAAATGTATACGATCCACCGCGACGAGGAAATATGGGTCAAACGAAAGTCGTTGGGTTACCCGAGTGAAGTCGATGAGGATCTACGTAGTCGGCAGACGAGAGAAACCGACATCGTAACCCCGACCGAAAAATACGACGATTCCCCGAGTTCTTCCGACAGATTGTCAAAATGGCGGACGAGATTCGGGAGACGAAAAGAGTCGCCGTCTTCGTCAACGGGGGACGACGAAGTAAACCTGATAACTTTCTCATCGGTTGAAGAGTCGCCTCTGCATGCTAAAAGAATCACCAGTGGAAATATATACAAGGCTTCCATAGATAGATACGCAGACTGTGAAGACATATGGCACAAAAGAACTTCCTTAGATCGACTGTACGAGTACAGCACTCTGTGAGCAGAAATAATCCCAAAAAGCAATTTAAGAAAACAAAACACTGAATGATTGGACATGATTTGCGCATGGGTGTTTGATCTCACTGACTGTACATTAAACATGTCTCAATTCACGAGCAAAGCTTTAATTACGGGAACATGAGATAATTCTTTGAGTTATAACTGAGTTTTAGCTTGAGAAGCAGCAGTACAATAATGGAAGAATAAAAAAGCAGATCATGGCATGTGGGTGTAGACACAAACAAATTGTACTATTATACAAGTCTTATTTATCCAACTTCAACCCACTAGTAGATATGATCGAGAAGCCCATCCTCTCTTTTATTCCTTCTCTCACTCCCCTAAATTTGAATGGTAGATGCTTCAGTCAGACATATCGACGAAGAACTGATCTTTTTACATTCCACTTTTCAATATATCATGATTTAGCCTACACGACAAGAGGAAAATAAAAGCCACTTCAACTTTTCCTACAGTAAGCGACATGGAGTAACCGAAAATCACGCAATAAGAAACATTAATATGCAATATTTGTAATATATTACAGAAATTTTGTCAATCAAATGTGTACAAAGGTATTTATAAAGAGGAAGATGATAGCTGAATGTTCGTATTTAATGTAGTGTGACTAATGACTGTTGGCAACCTCAAGCTTCGTTGATGCAAATGTTGTGAGTTTAAAATAAACATTTTAAAAAGGAATTTGAAAATGTCAGGCGGTGTTCAGCTACCGTAACAATTTAAAGGTGAGCTCTACCGTAGAAGTGAATGACATTGTTATGTAAAGTAGCCAGCATTGTTTGCCCCTCGCCTCTTTGTGTTAAAGGGGGGGGGCACGTAGGGAAAAGTTAACATTCTTTTTCTTTGCGACCAGGTGAGACATAATCACCCGCCTTGTCGCAATTGCCCTGACTTTTGAAATTCTGTCCAATAACAGGCACCGAAGTTTCAATTTGAATATCTCTTTAGAAGTAACATACACACTTGAAGTTGTTTAAGACGAATTACAAATTGATCGTTTTCTCAACTGTAAAACGAGGTTTGTTCACTTTTGGCACTTGTTTCGCAAGTTTCTACCCATAGTCTTCAGGTTTTGAAGAGCAGTTACTTCACGACGCTAAGCAACTACAAAAGCGTGAAGGAAGCCCACAGCCTGGGTATTAAATCTTAACGTGAGTGAAGACCAACTGAATAATATTAGATCGAATTTAAATCTCAACAAGTTGGCCCACGTATTTGAAGTCCGCACATATCGTGTACGTGAAGTCTCTTTCACAAATACCTCTGGCTCCTTTGAACAGACTCTGGCTGTATTTCATTAAACGGGTGACACATTCGGAAAATTAGGTTAAAAATTTTAGTGTATTTACCGAGAGCCACTTTTAACAACATATTTAATATCACTTATTTAATTAACATGATCATTTAATTTGCAAATGGAACGTCAACAAAATTGGGTAGTTTTTTTTTAAAGGGTTTTATTTCCTTTCTAGCTGAAAGCTAAAAGAAAAGTGTTAAATTTAACTTGCATTTTTTATTCATTTTTACCTGATTCCAGAGCCATAGGCTTGCGGGAGAAATGTTGACAATTCATAGCAAAAGCTCATCTTGAGCAATTTTATCATGCATAATAAATGAAGGGCAACGTTTGTACCTTCGTAGTCCAGACAATTTGTAACACTATCCACGTTAACTGTTCGATGTATCTAATGCTGGGATCGTACTCCCCGTGGACGTACTGACCACATTTGGTCCGGATGTGGGGCCAGTAAAGTTAATAGTTAAAGGACACTCAACATGGACTATAGGGAAGTTTCTTGTTTTTAGTCGCTCATTTATTTTGGTTTTAAACTTTGTTTCCACTTTGATTTTTACTTGTAAGCAAAATTTAAAAAAAAATGTTTGTCAAATGTCTCTGTCGTCGATTCTCTTGGATGCATTTTTTTTACTTGAGTGTGGGGGGCGGGGGGCTGGTACGGTCCGCCACATTCTGCTAAAGACTTATCTTCTTTTTTCAATGACAAATATATAAGTAAACGCATTAGGATACGTAGGATTGTATGAGCTATACGGAGTGTTAAACGTGGAGGAAATCTGTAGACACGTTTTAAGACAGAACCTACGAAAACTCAACTACTGGTATCTTTTAAGTCCTGTGCATTTCATCGTCACAGCATTTTCGTTTTGTATTAAAATCATGTCTCCAGAAGATTTTTTACCACTTTGTACAATGATGAAACAACCAGACATATTGCACAGTTCAGGAAATGTCCTCTCGAGAATGTGTTTAATATCTTGTAAGGATCGGCTGTTACGTATCTGCTGATTATGCATATTTATTGGTATCCTGTGTGGCATTACTGACTGACTTACGAATTTGAATCCAAAGTAAAATTTACTGTCGGGACTGTACACGGTTAGTAACCCTTTAGAGAATTGTGTAGTTAATTGTGCAAAATAATACATTTTCTCCCAAAGTCCATAATTTTGTGTTACAGTGTTATATATTTGTAAATAATGACACTTTTATCTTTCTTTTGTAGTGAATTCTAACCACCCACTTTATACATCTAGCGTCATGCAGCGATGGCAGTTCTGTGAAGAGATGGCGCTCTCTCCAAATTACAACACACTCTACATACACATTCAGTATGCCAGCCATTGTCGCGTATTATAACTTTCCTTCAATAGCAATTTCGTTGGTCTACAGCGAAAGCACAAATGGCGTGTTTGCAATAAACACTGTGCAACAAATTGCCCCTACACTGATGTGCCGATATTATTTTGGTGGCCATTAACTCTCTATCATTACGCACAGTGTGTCATTCACCATTTTCACCAATTGCATGTCTGGCAATGGATGAACCCTGACCATAACATTTCAGTGGCACATTCGCTGGGTAAAATCTTTCTTGTAACTCTGGGGTATTTTCACTCCATCCCAGTCACGCAATGCGAGCAGACGTCACAGGATTGTTCCCCCCCCCCAAAAAAAAAAGAAAAAAAAGAAAAGAAAGCACCCTTTGGACTGGAAACAATACCTCACCACCGCCACTTTACAGAAGACAACCTCCCCAGACCTTTCCCCACCCGGAGTCTCCACAGCTCACACTAAAGTTCACGTTTCAAATCTGTCACTTACAGTTGTAGATCGTCCACACCTGAAGAGAGTCACAACGAAGACAGGTGGCCGTAAGCTAGACTGCAACTTCAAGGAGGTTGTGGCTATGGAACTGTAGCCAGGGGTTTACTAATCACTTTACCGATGGTAAGAAGAAAGAACTCAAGGTGAATAGTTCAATGATGAGGATAGATTTTCCTGAAGGAGATTCTGCTATGCCTCGAATCTATTCATGTTTACATGATTAATTCTTTTAACAGGTCAAAAAAAAATTTCTTCAAGAAATAGTCAAACATTTTGTTATGACAGAGCACACTTTCATATGATTTATGCAAATTACCCTTGTTCCTCTCTTGCTGTAAAAGTGGATCAAAAATCTTAGAGAGGGTAGATAGGACACTCTCTCGGTTTTTCTGCAGGTGTGACGGAAGTAATGTCATATTTAAACCTAAAGGGGAATTGCGCCCTCTCAAGGTGGCTAGGTAGGCATGAACCAACCTTATGTACAATCTGTAGGAGCGTTACAACATTGATCCATAATTTACCTAGATTAATATGCATGCAGAGAGGCGGGATGAGACATGAAACACATGACACTCACGAATGTTATCTACGTGACGTCAACATTAGAAAATTTACAAAAAAAGTGTTTTTTTATTTCCTGTCTGGGGCATTTTCTTACTAAATTTGCCATTTCCATTGGCAGATTTTTTTTTAATCTGTTTGGGAATGCAAAAAAGTTATGGAAGACTTACGTAATAGCAACCTATCTTTCTTTAATACAAGACGAAAATTCTGTGAGGGTAAGGCGCTAATATACGATATTGATCATCTTATTGTAATGAAAGAATTCTGTGACTTGTGACATTGGCCCACTTAAATCTTTCTCTCTATAAGCTTTTCAAGAGGAATACAGATTTTAATGCAATCCATCATTATATCATTAATATATAGATGTAGGCCTATATCTGCTTTGATTAATTGAATGATTGAATGCTGAATCGAAACATCCTGTTTTTTCCTACCATTTACACAATGGAGAAGTGTAATATTTTTGTTGCCACCCCCCCCCCCCCCCTTCCATCGCCTTATGTCATTTTATCACCTCATGGTGATTTATCCCAGTCATGCAGGTAGCAAACAATAACAAGTTAATTAAACTTCAAATAGTTCTCTTGAACTGTATATCAAATCATGGCAGGGGATATTATACTTGCTTACGTCCACAGACAAAAATGTGTAATTAAGAATGGCAGTTCACTGACTATTGAACCAGGCCAAAATTATCAGGGATTGATTAATTGATTGATTGATTAGTTGATTGATTTTTTTCTTTCTTGTCACACCGATACAGATACAGGTGTATGTGTATAATAACTGCAGACTTATAGATAAAGAAAACATGGCAAACCTGGGTGAGCAACAGCTTTTACAAAGCAGGTTCACATACCATAAAAGAAATAAAAAACAAACACACAAGAAAAAAACAACAAAAGTACTTTTTACCCAAATCGCTACATTCGCCTGGAGCTGCCGTTGAGAAATAAACGTATACCGAGATATTTTGACACTAAGGCGAGCCCTGCACTTATATCAATATGCAACAGTTTACGACCGCATTTAAGAGGGGAGATGTAAGAGGGAGAGAGGGCACCACAAACTATATGCACCCTTCGACTACATTTCTCCACAAGACTGCAGGGGTGCAATTCAAGACATGAGTTCAAATGTTGCGGTCACACATTCACCCCCCCCCCCTCTCCCACCCTTCGCATCGTCCTTCTTTCTCAATAAGAATAAGAAAGAATCTGTAAGCAGTTGGTCAGGCCACATCTTGACTATGCTGTGCAGGTGTGGAGTCCCTATCAAAAAGGACAAGTTTCTTTTAGAGCAGGTTCAGAGGAGGGCCACTCGGCTTATTCCTGATGTACGTCATCTCCCATATCATATGATAGGCTTAAATGTCTGGGACTTACTACTCTTGAGTTAAGAAGGATCAGGGGGAATATGTTAGATTTTACTGAAAGATAGTAAATTCAAATTTGTCCAAATTGTAAAAATTTGACGAAATATAGCACACCGGATTTGTCAACTTAAAAATAAAAAGAACCCAATACCATGATAGGATGATCCTATACTTACCGATATTGGTGTGACCATTTACAATATTGGTCCCGGCAAAGGAAAAAAAATGACAAAAGGTGGGTTTTTTGGTTATTGGGAAATTTGGTGGAATTGACGTCTATACGCAAAATGTACGTCAACGTAACTTTCGGGATATGTGGTCCTTGAACAAAACTGCATAGGGGCAGGTGTGAGATGTCTTACGGAGTGAACAGCCAGACCGACCTCAAAGGTTGATTCTATATTGCTGTTCTGATTGCAGATGGTGGATAAATGTGCCTACCGTAGCCTTCTTAGACGCCTTCTGAACTTCAGTGCCCAAACATTTTATTTCAATGCCTCGAGCGTGTCCTTCAAAATGATGCCCTAATCCTGCAGTGCCTCGATCCTGCACTGTAATGGCCCATGTAGTTCAATGTCCCCTGTACTTCAATGCCTCCGCCCCCCTGTACTTCAATGCCTGGTGCATCTCGATGTCTCGAATCTGCCCTCCAGTACAGTATACCTTCATCATGCACTTCAATGCCTCGATCCATGGACGTTGATTTAATTTTGAAAGGGGGTGGGATATGTAACGTAAACTCATATCATATATCAGTGCCTTACCATGACTTTTTCATTGTATGGTGGGTGTCTCCGGGTCACAGACAAAACTGTTGTGGGGGGGGGGGGGTATAAACCAAGGAGTAATGACTCCACTTAAACGGTGAGCCATCATCGGTTGGCTCACACTGGCGTACACAGGAGGGGCAGAAGGATACAAAGATTGGGAGCGGGTGGCGCGAGTACCGGGAGGACTATCCAAACGGGGCCGAGCGTAAAAGAACATTTTTGGCTTTACCCTACCCCTCCCAAATAACCGGAAAGGCGGAAGCGGCGCTTCAACCGGGGAACCGGGGCTGAATGTACCCGACAGTCCTGAAAAGGGTCTCATCTCTGCAATTTATCAATCTTTAGATAAAATCAATCTATGGCGTTCTTAAAACGTTATAAAATGTTGCTGAGCATTTTTTTTTTAAGGTTTTAAATTTATTTTGTGTTTTCCGGAGTATCAGATGGGTTCAGACCCAGCAAGGAAAATATCTGGGCCACAGATCACGGGCACCAGATGGGTATAACCAGTCTAATATATGGGACCCATGGGCAACCCACATGGGATCGAGATGGGATAACTGGAACCCAGAGTGCTCATCTGGGACCCAGATAGTTTGCATAGTGGGCCCCATCTGCGACCCATTTGGTTAATTTAAAGTAAATGGGCTATGTATGAGCAATACGTGAACAATCTGTGCAATGGTAGGCTATGTCATTCTCAAAAGGCCGTTTATATATAAGAAAAAAAAAAAGAAGTGTTCACAGTGTGATTTTTTCTTGCATTGTAAGGAATGTTGAACCAGAGCAATTTAAGAGGCTCATTGAGTTCATTGAGTTGGTTCACAAAATTCAGGATATTCTTTCACAGCTGGTGAGTATTACTCGGATGTTGATTTAAAACGGTCAAACTGAGAGATTCTGAACATCTGACACACAACTGAAGCATTAATGAAACGCGGTACTTATAATGACTAAAACCATTTATTGGAATTATATGACCAGACACATTTTATACTTTAACGTGTGAACCATTGGCAACCTATGGTTACCAAAATCTAAGCTTCCTCGTCTTTCAGTGACTGTAGTAATATAAATCATGGCCAGTGAGGTTAATTAGACGTTTTGGCATGTAATGGCTTCCTTCAAATTTCACGTAATAAAAATAAACGATATGACTCAATGAGTCTCTGTGAGGCGGAGTGCTCTGAGCAAAATTAGCAGTCAATTGTGAATTCGCTTGTACTTGTAGGGAATTGAGTACTGAAAGGTGAATGTGTACGGTTCGTCCTGATGGATAAAGGCTATACACAAAATAAACGCAATATGGTAAATGTGGATCACAACCCCAATTAATACCTCACTTGGCAAACCCTCTAATTATTTACCCGAATAGCAGCACGCACGAAATCTGCGCAGAATGACATTTCCGGTGTATAGGCCTAATACTCCCAGAATTAGTCAAATAATAATTGACTTAAGAATATATTAAGCATGTGATATAGTTTTTTCCCTTAGTTTCAGGAAAAGTGGAGGACAAACACTCGAAAAATTCAGTTAGAGCATGGCCCCTGCTACATTGACGCCCATGTCTAGTCTTGATCCTGTACTTCAGTGCCTGTATTCTATATAGTTTGTACACATACGTACGTACCTTACACTAGGTGAGGCCATTGTGTCAGGTGTTACTGCATGTTTTGTCTACGTGCAGCACTGCGTGCAGCGATACAGTACTGCACTTCCATGTTGTGTAAAATATTGCGGAAGCACCGTACAAGTGCCTGGTATTTGGTAGTTACATAGACACAAGTTACTCACGTAGTATATTGCTCTCTTATTACCATATGCGTATTGGTGATAACGACAGATCAGAGGCTTACGGTACGAAGACTTTGTGCACTTTGCTTCATGGTCGCCTATTTTGTTGTAGATTTCTGATCTTAGTATTGCTTGGCTATTGATTCATACCTACGTGAACGTTCAATGTATCCTTTCCTGTCATTGAGGGCTCAGACGCTTCCTCTTTCTTGAGCCAGGATTATGCGTGCGTGATGACATGATTGGTTACTTGAATCTCATCTTTGTGTGCTATTGGTTAACGCACAAACCAATGATAGGCAACTGGTGATTTCAGCCTAACCATTGGTCATAAGTGTTAGAATTCAATAGTGATTGGCTAAAGGGCAGACTCCTTCACAGTCTTTCGTGGGTAAATATGTTTGACGGTATTCATTGAAAAAAAGGTAATGGACCAAGATGGCAACAAAGGTAGCTGCACTGCAGCAGAAAATCAGTCTCGGCCGTTCATTTGTTTACTCAGGGTTGTTAGGCCTGGGAGGTTTAGGGTTGTACGCTAAGCATGCACAGGAGGCCAACACGATCCAGTACTAGCTGTGTAGGTAGTTGCTGACAGTGCTGTTTAGCTGAGCTCCACGAGTGTGTGCCCTCCATCCACGAAACCTCAACAGTGGTCACGTAGGTTAGTTTTGATTAGGCACAACACAAGCTAGGATGGACTTTCACATCAATTGTCAGCAGGTTATGTGTATAGACCCCGCACAAAGTGACCCCTCCCCCCCCCCCCATAGAAAGCAAGAAAAATAGCATTTCTGGCTTGTTATCTAAGCCTAGGCTGTCCTTGTTAGGAAAATGCATGTCCTTAGACTATACAACTTAGGCTAGGCTAATCCTTCAACAGGACTGTGCATTATATTACATCATGGCCTAAGCTCATCAGATTCCACATTGCTATTTACAGCCCTTGTCCATCTAACACAAATTTTAAAACGATTAGCCGACCCCTTGCCAGGGTCGTTAGCTCTCACATTCACAAACAGTTACGGCATAACGTTAGAATCCATACCATATGAATGTACTCGCTAACTTTGATTCGATTATTCGATTGGGTCCACCGCCATCCTTGAATAGCGAATGATGAATGGATTACCTAACTAGCATTGGTAAGCAGGGTTAGGGGATCGGGTTAGGTGTCATGATTCGGGGATAGGGTTAGGGGATATGTACTTATAGTACATGAATATATAAATACTTTTATATGACTAGGCCCTAGGTTGGATTACACTCTCGTATATGGTATCCATTTTCGAGGCCCCAACCAGCACATCTGCTCTTGTAGCTTAGTGGGTTATATGTAAGACTTTGTGATGCATCTTTTATTGTGATATCCTAGGGTGGAATTCTCCTCTGACATAATTCTCTTTCAGGAATAATCTATCACTTCTTCCACAGGTTTCACTACATGTCGTTCATTGAGCAGAAAATTTTTAACTTTGAAAGTCTTAAGAAAGAAAAAAAAAACTACAAAAAGAAAAAAAAAAGTAAGATAAGACATAGACGTTATACTCACTCTTTTAGTTGTCTGATACCCCGTCCGATTGGTGCAAATTTTAAATTAGTGCCACAGTTCTGCATAAGCTTTGTGACAAGATATGATGAGAAAATGATTAAATTTTGACTAAAAAAACTGCACATAATAATAGTCAGTAGACTTCTAAACAGTGCGCAGGTGCTGCTGCCAGGGTTAACAGGGTGCTCGGATTGATCAAGAGGAACTTTAGTAATTTTAGTAAAAATATTGTGTTGAATCTGTATTTGCAGTTGGTTAGGCCGCATCTTGACTATGCTGTGCAGGCATGGAGTCCCTATTATTAAAGGACAAGTTTCTTTTAGAGCAGGTTCAGAGGAGGGCCACTCGGCTCATTCCCGATGTACGTCATCTCCCCTATCATGATAGATCTGGAACTTACTAGTCTTGAGTTAAGAAGGATCAGGGGGATACATTTCAGATTTTCAAATTCTTATCTGGTAGGAATTCTCTAATTGTGATTACTTTGAGGTTTGTCCTAATTTGTGTGTTTGTGGTCATTGTAAGAAGCTGGTGAAATGCTTCTCTAGGCTTGATGTGAGAAAGTTTAGCCTCTCACATAGAGTTGTCAGAGAGTGAAATAGTCTGCCTGATTGGTCTGTAAATTCCACTTCAGTAAATAGCTTCAAAGGCAACATTGATGAGTTTTATCGTGACTGTGGCAGAATCTGATTTTGCCGGACTTTGTGGGATATTAGTTTGGTAAGGGTTTTTTGGGGTGGGTTTGGATTACAGGGCATCTTATGGGGCTTTTGCCTTCCTTTGCCCTTAAACTTGTTATGTTGTAGGTGGTTATATGCCATATTTGCAAGCCTTCCAGTGACTGAAAAATGCTGAAATTTCCTGTTTTGTGGTCTCCAAAAACAGTTTTATGAGTAATCTTATAGTTACAGTTAAAATGTACTTTGGTATCACTTAGTTGTGATGAAAATACTGTATGAATCATTTTTGCTGATTTAGGGCATTTTGTAGCAATGCTGAATGGTTGTGTTAGCAGCGCAAGGGCTTTCGTGTGGAGTGTAACGTAATGCATAGCCCTGTTCAAGGGCTAGGCCAAGTCCTATACTGCCAACTTGGAAAGTGGGCTATTTACAGGAGGGAAAACCTCTCTGCACAAATAAGAATAAAGGTGAACTATCTGTGAAAGTTTACCAAAACTACTGATAGTTTTCCAAAGTAATCGATAACTTTTTCCTAGTGCAGATTCATGTAAGAAAAGTGTTGGCAAACTCTTGACCTGCCCAAAAGGATATACCCAGTACAGTTTGCAAACATTCATACTACTAATGCTCATACTAACTAAGGCAGTTAGTCAAGGCCAAGGATTTTCAGGGCTGTCACTTATTAGGACAGTTAGGCCTAATAACTTGCAATGTATCTCCCAAACTGGATAGCTTGCAAAATGCATGGCTGAATCAGTATCCTTCTCTAAAGAAGTGCATGGCTCAGTTTGTGCAGATGCATCCCAGACTTACGAACATGGCTGCAGAAAGAGAAATTCCCACGGGAGGCTGATAAAGATGTAGTCAGATTTCACTTCAGACCAAAACATCATACCGAAGAGATTGCTATATTGGTTTGAGGTCAAGGGGAAGGTCAGCGATTGTAGCATTTTGGATATGTCTGAACCACTCACACACACTCTATTATTGTTCAAAGTCTTAAAGTACTTTCAGCAAATGTATGTATTGTTCCGTACATCATCAATGAAGAAAAAGGTGCAGTTCTAATAACATGAAGAAACCAGAGGATACGGTGCTATTGCTGACTTGCTTACACTGCTGCAACCCTTTGCCTATGTGTGGAACTAGGCACAAGACTCTAATAAGTGTGGTGTTCTGATACACTTTTGAATGATCGTCGAACGAATTAACAGCGGGGTGAAAACATTTCTGGAAGTCTTAAAAGGGATTTTTCTATTATTTTGTTTCACTTCACAATTTTTAAAGCTATGTTGCCATTTGTGCGTCTTAACAATAATGCTAACTCTATGTGCAGCTGGCCAACAACATTGCTGAAAATTTGCGGGACTTTTGGTCAAGTTTTATTTTATTACGCGGCTAAGCAATAATGCTGAAATCTTTGCTACTGCTGGAAAAACTAGCAAAACAGGAAATTTGCTGAAACGGCTATTGAATATTAACGACAAATCGATTTTACGCTGATCATCATATTATCAGAATAAGTAAATAAAAGTTCCTTGTCTGCTTTCATTCTGATCATTTAAATACATTTGGCACTCCCCAACCAGCAGAGAATATGTAATAACTTTGGTCATTCTTTCCCACAAGCGAACTCAGTTGAAATTTCCCAACACACGGTAGGCGCGGCAAATACTACAAACACCATGCAGAGAAGTAGCATAACGTCAGCCTTTACATATGTCAAGCCCGAGTAACAATACACAATTTGCACAGCGCTGTGACAAAGTACCTCCCCGTGCTCATTGAATAGCTGCAGTGAACAGATTGCCATTCTGTCAGGCTATTAATGGCAAAGTCCAAACTGCTTTTGGCCAATCAGAGAGCCACATTGAGGCTATCTGCTTTCTTACGTGCAGCACAGTAAGGATCGTAAGAGTCATGTAGTAGCAGTGGTACATTAAGTTGCTTCTGTTTGTTTCAACCAAGTGTGGTGTGTGTGCAGTACCCTAGTTGCTGAGCTTAGCAGCGCTAGGAGTACTGTATGGCTCGAAAGTTGATTACTTTATTTGACAGAAGAAAAGAGAAGAACAAACTTCAACTGAAAAGAGATTTATCTGTATTTCGTTTAAAATCAAAGTAATTTGAATGCTCTACATTAGTAGTTAATGCACAAAGAAGTCAAAGTATTATGCATTCCCCATGCTTGAATTTATGGCAAAGTTGGACTCGAACAAAGTCGTGTCGGAAGGCGTCACAAAAGCCCAACGACCTACTTAATTTTATGGCCACTGATTACATTCATCAGGGCCTGGGAGGGCTGTTTCTTGCAATCTGCGAGGCTTCATTTTTCAAAACATTTTCCTGTATGCTGTGCACAAACCCATGTTCGTGCATTGCATAGATAGTTAATAATTATAATCACATGGGCAATAATTCTTAGCATGTCGGGAAATTTCAGTTTTTTCCAGCCATTACGGTATCTTTGCACAGGGGATAAATTCCATGTGCACAGCAAACTTTCCAATCTGGTACATCTTAGCCAGCTGTTGGCAATGTCAGTAACTTTTTGTGTGACTTTGGCCTGGAATGTGTGGTTGGCTAAAACTATAACACTGACCATGCACCAGTAATTTGATATGAGCCAGCGGTATGGTTGAGTCCGTAAAATTTGTATGAAGGGGTGCAGAGCAGGTTGACAGTTCTGAGATAGAGACACAAAACATGAGAAAGGCATGGACTGTTGTATAAACTAAACATTGCAGTATTATATAGCCACTGATGAGGTGCCTCAATTGAGGCAACAGCTGGTTACTGAATAAAAACAGATGAGATTGAAGGTTGACCATGGAGGTAACTCGAACTGTCAGAGTTGCTGAACAGCTTCCATTTGTGCTTCATTTTGAACTGTTTCTCTGCCTAGTGCTGTTTTGGGGATCTTTGGTACCAACTTTAGTTTTTTCTTGCTCTGTGAACAATTTACATTCTGTCCTACTGTAGGTGTAACTCAGATGCTCTGCAGCCATGGATACTACTCGAGAAGCAGGTGAGGCTTCGCCAACAGCGCCATCGGAGGCAAGACATAGCCAGCAGAACTTTTGGCGGAAACACCTGGCAGATATACGAGCCCTCAAGCATGTAAGCTTCACTTTCTATCGATGAGGCTTTTTGACCAAGTTTGCTGTCATGAAAAGCAGTGTGTCAATTTTTCTTGCATGCATGTACATCTCAGGGAATCAGAAGCTTATTTTAGAAGTCAATAGAGATGAACGTTTCTGACATCTTTAAACATTTCATCATTATTGAAATTTCTGTTCTGATGCGTGTAAGTTTGTAGGCACAGTATGTCTGCAGTGGTGTAGTTTCAATATGTCTCATTTATAAGCAGTACACATACAGTAGTCCTTTGAAAAGGGTGATTCAAGTAATTGAACCCACTGAATATTATCTGGTTAAATTTGACGTGACTCATCTCATTTGCATAATCATCAAAATTTGACTTGCTTCAATTTTCCTAGCAGTGTTCATTATAATGTATCATTGCCTTGAGTCCCCCTCAAACAAAAAAGGGAAAAAAGATGGTAAATTATAAAAGTAAAGGTTGGTCAGATGCATTTCCCAGCATGACAAATTATGAATTGAGAGGTCTACATTGGGAAATTCACTTTTCCAGTGGTGTAAATATTCTTAACAATAATGTGGACAAGTTCTGTAATGGTCTCCCTATCCTTCAGTTGGCACATTTGTCCCTAGTTAGTATCTCAGAACTAGACTAGTAGTAATAGCCTAGGTAATAACGTTACATATGTATCACAGGTCACATAATGGGTACTCAGTGATGATCAACTGCCCTTGCTGCAACAGCACATCAAATTTAACAGCCAGTCCCCATACAGTCTCCTGCAATTTGCTGTATGTCTATATTTCCCATTGGATAGCATTCTTAAAGCAGGAATGACATTGTGCCTAGAATAGTCACATAGTTGTCACATTCTGGGTAGTGGAACAAAGTAAACTTTCTACAATGACCTTTTCAGGTATCTCCTTGACGTATACATACTTTGATAGCTGACTTACATAGCCATTGTGAATATTTACATGATGATGTAAAGTGTCTATGCTATTGAGTGGTGGAAGTAAACCCTTGTAAACCAGAAAATTTGGACTCTGTTGGGTACTTGTAAATGTAACTTCGGTTAGGCTTCAAGTTTTTTGTGAAGTCACATGTGACATTTTGAGCTGCATGTTAATAAAACACCATGTGTCTTACGTACAGGCATTACATTGAAGTTGTTTTAGATCTGCTGAGAATTTTTTCACATACAGTACAGTAGTGTGCATTAGTGAAACTTTGGATCTGTGCAGCAATTTCAGAACCAGGTCCTGCCTTTGTCAGTACCCATGTTCCTAATACAAACACAATTATCTGAAAAACATGAGGAAAAACATATTACTCTGGCTCATGTTACTCATTTTACCAAAGGGTAAACTCATCAGGCAGATGTACAGTGTCTAATGTTTGTATGTTACCTCGATTGATATATGTCAGCCATCCCTTCCTTAGTGGAGAGTGAAGTCAGTTATTTTCAAGTATGTGAAGTTGAATTGGTAAAGTGATTTAATGTGAAAGATTTGATGTTAAGAATTTGTGTAACATGTGACAATTGAGCTCAATTGTTACAATGTAGTTGTAGTGCACTTTTTTTGTTGTCTTTATACGGTAGCATCTTTTGTATTGTGTTGTACATAATTAATGACATGTTATATCATTTTCAGCAGTCACCCTTCAGGTGTGCATATTCACTCATAATACCTTTGACTTAAGCTTCCGCTCACTATACTGTATCTTGTCACTTGCAGACAGACTTTCGGACACAAGAACTACCATTAGCAAGAATTAAGAAGATTATGAAACTAGATGAGGATGTAAAGGTTTGTATAGTGAAACTCACTGCAATAATTTCAGATGTAACTATTGGGGTGAACAAATTAGTATTCTTTTTTGTAATACGATGTGACACTTAAGGGAAACTAATTAGACCTTGTCTGAATTCAGTGAATCTACTCTCTGCAAACTGTTATTGTGAAAATTGCAACAGAGTAAATCGGCTGGTTCATCCATATCTCCTAGAGATGTCAGAGAAGGCTACCAGTAAGCCCTCATGACCAAACTGAGTATCTGAATTCCAATTTGTCCAAACTTTGGTGTCCCTGGGTTTCATCTTTTCTATTGTAAGTCAGTGTATCTTCTGCTGACCTCTCTGTTCTGCCAATAACTGCCTTGAAGGCAGTGACCCATCGCCCGACAGTTCCAATTCTCCAAACCAATGGCTTCTAGTCTCTTCTACCGCCTGTCTTAAACTTCTCCACATGTATAATCAAAACAATGGGCCCTTGTGCATGATGGGTAATACGCGGTGCACTTCGTCATTCAAATTAGCAGCCATCAATCGAAGAGCAGAACCAACTAAGAATTTTGGTTACCCCTAGCCAAAAATATAATGAGTGACTGTCTTCAGTGTCAAGGATGCAATGACATTCGTTTTTATGTCATTACAAAAATTTACTACCTTTTTTATTCTCATGTACTGTGGAATATTATATCAGCTTAATTATTTTGGTTCAATTAGAGAAATATCCTAAAGTATGCTCCTCAGGATTGTGGTTTGTTTACCATTTTCAAAAGCCAACTCAAAGAAACAGTGTTGCAATTTTATCAGCGTATTTGACGTCACATACTTTAAACGATTATAGGAATGGAAGGGAAAAAAAGAATGCTTGCTTGGTGTGTTGAGGTATGTCTCTCAAGTTACAAAAAGTGAGGGCGCTTTTTTATGTATGTCTCAGTCGGTACATGATGTGTCTTCATACCTCCAGTGTACGTTCAACCTTGAAGTCATTGATGCGAAATTGTGACCCACTTATTTTCTGTGATCAAATCTCACACTTACATGGAAAACTAACCTCCACTTGCTACATTCATGGCAAATCTGCCTCACAAGTTCTGCATACGATGTAAGTAATTTGAAGTATTTAGGCTGATCTACAGCAGCGTATGTTTCATGCAAGGTCACTCTCTTGCTGTACCAACTGCTTTAATAGTGTGTGACTTTAAAACCATAACATCATTCTATAGAATTTTCTGGGTTTTGTTTTCAAAGTGAATCCATAAAATGGATGTTTTATACAAACTTTGGCCACTTTAGAATGTAAACAAGCAGTGGAGGAAAAGTGGAGGACTTCAGGTCAAATAAATAAGGTTTGTTTGTGAGTGGCTTAAGTTCGTGTGTAAGAATTTGCAGTGCTGATAAATATAATTTAGGTGTCTGAGGAGTTTGTCACCTTGAACATCATTTGTTCACCTTGTTAAGTTCTATTTTTGCCTCCCTCTGTTTTAGATGATTAGTGCAGAGGCTCCAGTGCTCTTCTCCAAAGCTGCAGAAATATTTATCGCAGAACTGTCTTTACGAGCTTGGCTTCACACAGAGGACAACAAGAGAAGAACATTGCAGGTATGTCAAGTCAAAACTCACGCTCATGGTAAAATTTGCCTTAAAGGAAGTGAACACTCCAAAAACACTGACATATGGGCCACTTGTTGGATTTTTACCCCCCAAAAAAGTGCATTTTTATTGAATGCGTGGGGAAAAAGACATTTTGGGGTATCGACTGAATTAATCATAAAAAAGGGTTGAAAATAGCCACAATTACTATCAAAGTCCATCAGAGGTTGATCATTTTACAAACAAAATTTCTGTTTTACATTCACATTGTGAAAAAACATAAGCCAGATATGCAAATTTGTGACATGATAGGAGGAACTCATATTATATACCTGATGTTATTCTTTGCTCACTTTATCTTTATTTTAAGGACAATCGATAATTTTACATTGCCGGAGGGTTTTATTTTGAAAGCATGTATCATTTGCTTTAAAAAATATTGAGGTCACTTGACAATGTTAAGCCCATTAATGAAGTAATTAATTGGCAGAATATGAGAGACAGTATAAAGGCATAACAAGAGAAATAGTGTTGCTGTGGATGACTCCACAGCATTAGTTTTGCATTTTCATCAAACTTTTGGAAAAGTCATATCTCAAAAACGGTAATAGACAGAAACACAATTCCGATGGAATGTCATTCAGGGTTTCACCCCACAACTTCTGAATGAGTCCAGATGTTTTCTAGATGCATGGCACTTGGTCTTTAACAGTTGTAGTAATGTTTTTTTTTTTTGTTTTTTTTTTCAATGAGTGAGTGAGAGTTGCTGGTTTGCTAAATAGGATTAACATTACACATGAGCCTGCAAAGTGTTTGTTGGTTTCTTCAAGATTTCTTAATGCTAATGAGGATATGCTGCTCATGGACATCTGAATGTATGAGACTTGAAATATCACTCCAGCAATGTTCTGAGGATATGACTCACAAGGTGTAGCCTGTTCAATGCCACAGCATACAGAAGTTCCTGTCTCCCCAAAAAATGAGACTTAGTTACATCAGTGGTCTCAGTAATCACATGTTTTGTAAGAAAATTATGAGCAATTTACCCTTGGGTTTGTGATTTGACCAGTATTTCAGTTTTTACTGTTTGTACTGAATAAAATCTTCTGAAAGGTGCATTCTCTCTGTCTATGCTCAAGAGTGTTAATTTTTCACCATTGCTTTGGCTTGTTTCTATAAAGTAACAAGAGAAGCATTCATTTACATGTGCAAAAAACAAACCCCCCCAAAATACTTCTTTTTATTATCTTTGTTGTTTGGCTCTGTTTCGATTTGTTTGGGAAATGCCCAGTTTCTTTCTGCCAAGGGTATTTGTTAGTAGTGTAAGACATTCTCTGGTCCCTCACAAAAGGAGCGAAAATACCTGTAGACTTCGCCCACAATGTCAAGGATGGTGGCACATTGAAAATCATATTACCAATTCATGTTAGTCCTCCAGTTTTCTTCTTGAATATGTTCCCACCCGAAATGTGTGTATTGTTTAATAAGAACACATAAAGTTCTGGAAGGAAAATAGATTTGCGGACCTCAGGGTGTACAAAACATTCTACACAATGAACCTGTTCTTTTGATCTTTCATAATTTATATTCCTGTGTAAACTTTCCAGTCACTGTGCCGTTGCTCTGCTCATAACTGTCTGTTTGTGTATCTTCTAGCCCCAGAGAATCATATTTCTGTGATGATTTCATCAAAATATTAAACTTCATCATATCCACACAAAGAAAGTAAAGCAGGATATTTTTACTGATATTTTTCATAACAGTGGGTGAAAAGCTTGCACATGTTGATATTTGCATAATATTGAAAGCATTGACTGATGTATCAAGGTTTGCATAAATTGTCAAGTATCTTCTTAAAAGAGTGAGCATGCTAACTTCACCATTTTCATGTTCCACAACAGCGAAATGACATCGCCATGGCAATCACAAAGTACGATCAGTTTGACTTCTTGATCGACATCGTTCCAAGAGATGAACTCAAACCACAGCCAAAGAGACCGGTAAGGAATTAAATCAAGAAAAATAAGAATGTTGAAGGAACTTTGCTCTCTTCAATTTATACCCTACCAATTTGAATTCAGAATATCAGCAGATAGTTGTAAAAGAGAACATTAGAGCCTGTTTATGTGTAAGGGGTCACATCAGTGGTTAATTGAGGGATGTAACTTAGAATATTGGTGATGTAGTACTTTGGATCATATGAGTGTCACATTGGTGATACATTAGTAGATGACTCTAGAATCTTAACCAGTGAATGTTACCTTTGATTCCTTGCAATTCCTATAGGAAACTGGCTTGTTCTCACACCGAAGTTTGTCACTAAGCTTGGCTTGTTGACCAGTGGTATTATAGATACTGTGAGATGAATATGCAATGTGTTTGCTGCTGAATGGTGAATAATTGAAAAAGAAAGTATATTCACTTGAATGTGAGGCCACCTGGTCATGAAAGTAAAATACCAAAATGTTGTAATGTGTCTGAGGCCACAGTAAGTGAATGCATGTAATAACCTATAACACGTGTGGTTTATGATACATCATAATGTCTATGAAAACACTGTAATACGTTTTCCACATTGTCGCCTTTTGTAAATAGATGCCAGCAGTTATTCATCCAAAACTGTTAGATGCAGTGCAGTAACATAATTTGTAATCTAATTCATCCCTTTCAGGAGGCCGCATCTCAGGCAGCCCTGTCATCGGAACAAGCGCAATATTTCCTTCAGTTTGCACAGAATCAGGGTACCATGATCCAGATACAATCACCCACCACGCAGGCATCGGGCACTGCCACTGTGACCACCACACAGTCAGGGGCTCAGTTGACCTCACAGCCTCAGGTAAGATCTGTTTTTCATTCTCCCTCTCGCCCTGATATTCTCATGTTGCAGCTGTTGCAGAGATTTCACATTTACGTTAATACTGAATCATACCTACTGACCGTTCAGATTTTGGCAGAATCATTCCGATCTCTACGTCGTAATTCTGCTCGCTGGTTTTCTCCAGCCAAATTCTGATATTTCTCAATAATTGCATGATAAACGAGGGGAAAAGATGAAAAAAAAAAATTACTTAAAAGAAAGGAATGCTTGGAGATATATTCAAATCAAACGTAGCACCGAATGTAGCACCATTTTGCATCCAGCACACCAGCCAAATGCCAAACTTTACCAAACGTGAGGGGAAAACCCTCCTCTTAGACCCCCTCCCCAGGACAGTGATTAGTCATCATTTCATTTGCTGAACAGTGCTGATTAAATGCACAAATTCAATGTCTCAAGGCGGCATGTGAACTTTTTCTTCTTTTTGTTTAAATTGCTCACATGATACAAAGTCCCATCCGTGCAGAGAATCTCAACAGCTGCTTAGGACGTTACTACTCAGTTGAGTCACAAGGAAGTTAAGATGTTTGGAAAAAATGTTGAAGAAGACAATATAAGAGTTTTGCTTTCATTGTGACACTGATGCTGGCAGCTTTTTGTGCAATGACAAAGAATTGATTTAACCATAAAGGGACCTGAGGACCCTGGTAGTATACATTTGACTTCCTCAACAGCCTGTATTTGAAAAAGTTCGAACTATACATGATATTGCTATCAATTTAGCATTTTTGGCAGAAGCTTCCACAGAGGATGTGTATGGATAGGATGTAAATGGGTAGCTTATTTGGAAAGGAATGTGCAAAGGGGTATTTTGATTGAAGAACTTCCTCAGCTGTGTACATGCCACAAAATCTCAAAGCCACCAGCAAAGAATTACTCAATTTTGCCCCTTTTCAAGCACCACCTACAATCAATTATGCCTGATATCACAAGAAACCAAACAAGCCCTCCTCCCTTCTCCCCTCCAAGTAAAATTCAGTATTAATCTCATGGCAAACTTGTTACTTCTACAGCACCATTCACTGTCATGTGGCCTCATTAACCTCACCACCCTTCCCCCACCCCCCTCAGATTTTGGGAGGCACCATCCCTTTCGTCACAGTCAATATGTAGCGAACTATGGCAATATGTTAGCATTTCCTTTTTGTTGATCACTGGGGAAAATGCAAATGAGGCAGCAGCATATGGCACTTTTTTCAAATCCTCAAAGCTTATATGTTTGAATTTGCTAAGGTTCTCCGTTTACATAAATTTCTCTCTTTATTATCTATAGTTCATTACAGTGTCTGCTAATCCACAGGGAACAGGTGGAAATCAGTTACAAACAGTACAACAGGTAAGAACTCCCTGGTAGGTAAATGGTGGAACATAATATGAACTAACAGTCATAATCTATGGGTAATATGCCTTGTAAGGGCTTGCCCAGTTGCTCGCACACAGTTCTTGCAGACACTAATACAAGCCAAAGTGTGGATGGAAGGTATATACTGGTTACCTGACTTGCTCATGAATATACTCTGGAATACTTTAATATATCTTAAATGTTGAAATGTTTGTTGCTTCAGTTGTCACATTAGAAACAATAGGCTTATTGCTCGCAGTGGCAGATTGAGCCCACTGACGGCATATACTAAACGCTCTCATAGTTCTTTCATGGGGTTAGCCATTCTTTATCCCAATTCCTCTACGGGTATTAAACTTTTAATGACATTTATTTAATTTTTATATTTTACATTTTTGCTTACTTTGACTTTTGCTGTTGATGTTTACTTCAACTTTTACTTTTTCTTTTCTTCTTTTTTGTTTTGTTTGATGTGATAATCTCTTGTTTTGTTCTGTTCTGCACTTTAATGTCCTACTTGTTCTACAGCACATTTGCAATTTCCCTTGTGGATTTAATAAGGTTGTCTTATATTATATGTATTCCTAGCTTTTTGATAATTTGGAATCGTGCAACGCTACTTTGATATCTTCAGAAGTCGCCATTGTTGTGCCTGTTCATTGTCTGAAGTATTTTAAGAGCACATTTTCGTTGGCATCATCATTCGTCAGACACCAAGCAGTATTACATCACCCAAACCAACCTTCCTTGCCCCACAGAAAGGTTTATAGAAATATTTCAGTGACAGTTAATGAAAGTTATTTTGTTTTCACTGCAAGCACTTTAATCCCCACACCAATATCTTGTTCATCACTCAAGTAAGACGGCCCTTGTTGAGAGAGATTTTCAGTCATTTCAGTGTTACGTTATACCACCATATTACTTCGAAACTTCTTCATTGTTCTTTGAAGTTGGAGTTCAAACTTAGCCTTCAGATTTAATGCCAGTGGAAAGTTGGATTGGGTTTGTCGTAGATTGACGTAAAATCTTGCTGTGAAAATAAACGTTGCACTCTGAACCTTACATAGGATTTCTTTCTAAGCCAGTTGACATTGCAATACGAGTGATAATGTGTCTGGTATGTCATAACAGCTTTCTCATAATACAATGCACAACTGTGCAATAACAGGGTTTCCCCTGGTACTTAATTCCGGAGGCGGCCGCCTCGCAACTTTTTAAGACCGCCTCACCAAAAAATACCGTTATTACCGCCTCACGTTTTTATATGACAGGGCTGTAAAAAGTCGGGAAGCAGGAGGCTCCTTCCCGGGAAAGTTTGCATCTGGCGGGAAATCCACTTTTGTACTTCTGGCCGTGTTTATCTGTATCTTGTACATACCTTGCATAACTTGTTTTGAACATTCGATCACAGAATGCCATGGTAGAGATCACACATGTGGTTTCCGAAATAGTTACGTCCGAAAATAACTGGTAAATAAATCCATTCAAATGTGTATCCGCAATGCCCCATCCACGTTCAATCTTCAACAAAAATTGAAGTAAATTGCTATTCCTGTAATAGAATGCCCTTATTTTTTACTCATGATCAATATTTTTCGAGTTATATATGTGAAAAAAAAACAACGTTGGCAAATGTTTCCAGAGGATTCTACGTATACCTCATTTACTACGTTCAATGTCAATTAAAAAGCATAAGCTTAGGCCTGCCTGCATACCCAAATTATCTGCAGAATGACAGCTAGCGGACATATCGCAACCCATAGAAATACAAAAATGAACTCATATTTCTATGTCCAAAACCCTTCATGAAGCCAATAGTCTGCTTCTCCAAACCTTTAGTCTAAACATTTTAAAGTGACTATGATCGATGAACAAAACAATAAAACTCTGAGACCTGCAACTTATAAAATGTCACTTGTTCCCTGTAATATGGAAATATGAATTTCCAGGGTGGTTAGGCTATTCAGTATACACCCACTGTGTTAGGATATGATTACTTAAAATTTTCGGAAGGCTGCACAGGATCTTACGTGATTCTTTTCACGAAACTTTTAGGGACATTTCAACTTCAAAAATGTATGTAATACAGTTTACTCTACATGACATGTGCAGCATTTCATAGAACGTTTTGATTTTGAAGCAATATCAATGATTTTTTTCTGATAGGACTATCGTGTTTTCACCCGTTACAACTTAAAGAGTTGAAATTTAGCATGTATTTCAAATGATTCGTACACGTCTAAAAACGCTAAAATCGCTGAGTCTCCGGGTGCTGTGCACCCTGAACCCCTACCGGGATGGCCCATGGACCCCTCAAGGCAGGCCCATTGACCCCACGCTGGTATGACAATTGTTTCGCTATCGAATGACGCCTACCGCGCCATTAAGTGGCGGAAAATCCGACTATATTGTGACTACTCTCCTGGAGATTTACACTCTTTCTAGCGCTGTTTGCATCATGGTCAAAATCCTAGAAATCACCCATTCTTCGAGAACCTACTGAGTACGGATTTGAACCGAAAATTCATGGCGGCGTCAAGTAATTCGATCTCACCGCCTCATACTCTGAAAAACCCAGGGGAAACCCTGCAATAAAAATTAAATTTTGTTAATAGATACATAACTTAAAAAGAAATGCTCTTGAGATATGGTCTTCACCAGTTCAAAATAAAAAAATTAACTAATGTTGACAGTATTTAAATCTTTTTAGTGTTTGATCATTGTTCATCCTAAAATATCAGTTGCAAGCTTTTCTGCTTGTAGGCTTACCATTGAATGGACTGTTTAGTTGTACCCTGTATAGTCTACAGTCTACAATCTTGGACAAAATACCTTGGGACACCCCGCTCCGCCATTCAATGTTGGCTATAGGACTGCTGTTCAAAGTGTACATTCACTCCTTTAGCGCAACATTGGAAAGGGGCGCGGGGTTTCATGTTATCCTCTCACCTAAAATTCAGTATTATATTTGCAACACACGACAAAGTGTCCCAACAATTTTGTCCCAGACTGCAGGTAAAAGTCAGAAGTTGTTTTTTACTCATGTCACCTCAGTACTGAGCTTCTAGCATTGAGAAATATTAAGAATGTATAATCCAACCATTAATTGTCAGTGTTTATCTGCGCACACTTAAGCACAACAAGCTTGTGCTCCATATTTACCAGTCATCGCCAAGTCCAGTGCGGGATGCTTGTCAACCCCTCAGATTTTTGTCATATTAAGTGGTTGTATCTTCCCTCTGGACAGGTGTCAACAGTATCAACAGAAGCCCAGGCCAGCGGCACCACCACCCAGCTGGTTACCTCCGGTGGTCAGGCGATACCCATCCAACTCCCCTCTGGTAGCATACAGCAGCTGGTCTCTTCTGCTACAGGGGAAGTCCCCCAGGTGAGATGAGACATCCTGGAAGAATTTTTAAAGCATGATGTTGCAGAAGAAAATTTGACATTTTTCATTTTGTTCTTTTAGCGACCATCCTTACATCACTTGCTTCTCTGAATGCTGAATATGGTAGTGGAAAAGATTGTGGCTGTTCAAAGTGTAATTGAATTTGAATCTTTTGAGGATCAATAAGTCTTCAGACTCCTCATTGTGTATCCTCTATGTTAAGGTGGGTCGGTATTCCGAAATAAAAATATCGATATACCGACTTCAAAATACCGATAATACCGGTAATATCGATATTTTCGTGGAACAGGTACACACAGTAAATGTGCTTTAAATGGTATACGTTATGTAGGACTTGACTATGAATGATCGAGAGCTACTGTAAATGTACTGTATTAATCGTAATCTTTGGTTGTCTTGTGCTGTTTGCTGTTTGTTTGCTTGTTTTTTTTTATAGTAATCATAAATACTTGTCAACTCTGAGTCAAAATTGTGGCCAGCCCCCCGTCTGATTTTCTGCGTAACAAAGTGGGATATCCCACTTTTCACTTCTCAGATTCCTCTAGTTTTATCTTTCCCATTTCTGTAACTTTCCGTTTCAGACTTAAACGGCAGTTGTACGTCTCCGCGATCTTTCGTTACTCTTGTTAGAATTGCCCGCGTGTGTATTAATAGCCATTTAATGAGCATTTTAGTGTTAGGCCGAAAACCACTTCACCAGGGTAACGAAATTTTGATCAAAAGAAATCATTAGATATTACTTCAAAACTTAAGTGCTTCACGAAATGTTGCATATTTCATGTAAACCAAACTATATTACATGTATTGTTAACCTTTAAATGTACCAAAAGACTTTTATTAAAAATGTACGAAAGATCGCGCAAAGCCTTCTATAAATTTACGCTAATTATATCCTAACATAGTTAGGTATGTTGCGAATAGCCTATCCACCTTGGAAATGTGTACATATTTCATTCCCTGTGAAAAAACAGCGGACTGTTTGTTAGTTACAGAGTTAATGTTATTTAAAGAAACGTATAAATGTATCCTACTGTTCTCAGTATTGAGATTCAATCTTGCATTTGTGGAAAAAGAGAACTTCAATAAGTGTGATATATTGTGGCGCTGCGGTAGCAAATATGTTTGTTTACGAAGTTACCTCCTCTTCTTAGCGGGCTTATCATACCGTAGTCAGTGCACGCGGTCATGGGGAATGCACGGTTGAGTCAAACAGGTGTTTTGGCCAGCTGCAGCTGGTCTGCTGGGGTCGACTTGCGTACTACGTACGTACTGTAGTGTTACAATTAGAAGTTTGCGGCTTTGATAATGATTGTAAAATTTATAAGGAAACTTAAAACAGCTGTAGACCATGTGCTTTTCATTAATAAACTTTTTTAATCAAAATGTATAGTTTCAGAAACTTCTCCATAGTTGGTAAATTCTGTTTTTGTAGTAAAATTCAATTCGGTTTTTTTCTCGATCACGCAAAATTGGTGGCCCAGAACTTGCTATTTTTTCTTCAAATTTATGTGATTGATAGAATACGGTACCCAATCTGAGTAGCAAGCACAAAAGAAAAGGACTGAGGCCCTATCACAAACTTATTACTAAAGTCGCAAATGTCTAACAGTACCTGGCTGTGCACATCTAGGCAAGATACACACTGATGCCTTGCTCCAGATTTTCTTCGTATTGGTCGTATAAAAGAAGTAATTTAACTGAACTAGGTAGCCCCTTGTCTTTGACATTGGAGAATATCTCACATCACTGTACAAGCTAACGTTTTCAGAAAATTGCCGGCTAACTATCCCCCACTAATCTGAAACTACGCCTAAACGGATGAAAAGCCCCTGATTCCTGAGTGAGATAACTTGCAATTGGCCCTTACACTACTAAGTAGTACTATATACAGTACCGTCTCGTCCAAGTTGACACGAGACACGGACGAGTTCCAACAAAAACGGACGAAGTGGACGAGTAAAAAAATACAGCCAAGTAATGGAACAGTCCAATCCGTCCGCAGAGGGACGATCTTTGAACACAAAGGGACTTGTAACCTTATCTGTCTAATCTGTGAAAAGCAAACACAATCAATAAAAAGCCTTTGTGTCGGAACTCGTCCGTGTAAGCGACGATGTGGACGAGTTTTACTTACACATTGTTTTCAGTTCTAGTGAGCAAGTTTCCGCAGAAACGTGTAAACGATGAGTATAAAAACAGGTCCTGGTAGTACGGTAATCGAGGCCTGCCTATTTATACTTTGTTTTGTCATCAAACGATGTAGCAATTACTCACAGTTGTGTAACGTTAATCAACTAATAGAATGAAGAAACAGCATGAAGCAAGGAAATCAACTAATTTAATTTTAGCAAAGCAATATCGATGTAAAGATTTTGTCTTTCTTTTTGGAAAACTTGATGTAGACATTCCTACTGATTGCCTTTCGCAAATGGTAGCAAATGGTGTAGGATGAATGAGTTGCTTACCATTCAAGTTGAGATTCACATTTTCGAGACAATCGCAACGAACCTCAATTGGCAAAGTATAATCCATATATTCCATGACCTTAAATTAGTCGCCATATTGGGCACACATGTTCCAATATCAGTTTCCTATCTTCAAATTTTCTTTACTGAACGTGCACACCACGTACACCCTTTTACAAACCCATCAACCGTTTTGCTTTCAAGTTTGAAAATTAGGCCTGTACACGGATAATACCACGCAAGCATAGTTACGCAACAGTACGTGTAGATCACGTTCAATTGATGCCATACAGCACCTGTACCAAACAATGTTTGTTCCTACTGCGGGGTTGCGCAGGAAATTGGCGGTCATGGTAAAATGTGGGCTGTGTTTTGGTGACCTACGAATGACCCCTATAATTATCATACAACTGATTACCAAGAATGTCCTACGTTAGCAAATGTCGACGGTCGCGTTATATCTTGGCAACTTGCCATGAAATGTTGTAACAGCAGTAACAAGGCAAATAGCCCGTAATCTGGCCAATTGAAGAACAGATGAGTAAAATCAGCAAACGAAAAAGTAGAATATAAAAAATATCCATCTCTCTGCAAATGCGGAAACAAGTTGTCTTGTTTGTACGGCAATGTAGGATGCATGTAGGCCTTCTAGGCGTATTGTGCACGTGAATGCACTTTCAAATCGACATTTACACATTGTGAAGAAACAAAAAGGGGTGAAATAAATACGACATCTGTCGACACAAGATTGTGGGATGTATACGCATTGTGCGAGATGGGCATGCCCATGTATGGGAACATGATGGGAACCAAGCTGCTACTCGGTCATATACTGCTCCTACAGTATGTAAAGTACTATATATATATATTATATATATATATATATGGATGGTTCAAATAATAGATCAAGTGCATGGACGGCTACTGTAGCTGCACAGGATCTTTGGAATGCGAATTAACCTGTAACCTACTATTGCTGCATGATCATATCCCTAGAGCACATGACCTTTGCTTCCCAGTTGAAAATCCATGACAGATTGACACCTGTAGGAGCTGATTTTGGATAAGTGGTCTGGGAATAAGGACAGAAATTTATTACCGCCGATTTTGCCCAAAATCGGCGGTTAAACCAGCCTGTGTCTCTAACGGAGCCATCACCCTAATGTGTTTGGCAGGCGAAGTAAAAAAGAAATGTCTTGAAATTCTAACTCTGTGTGTAAACAAAGGGCGTAGTATGGTCTAAGCCCGATCAAGGGAGATGGAGTGTGACTCTTCGATATGATGAAACTGACCCATTAGAACCCGGCTATAGGTTTAGTTAATCTCGCCCTTGAGTGAAATGTTTATTCTTAGACCTTACTTGCGTTATTCAGAATGACAATGTGATAATTTGGTGCACAGCATTGAATATATACTGGTCTTAATTAAGTGCCAACTATTTTATACATTCAATCAACGGTCTCCTTAGAAAGCCGCGTGGAATCACGTACTTTGATTTTGGGCCTTGCCTTAACATTGTGCAAAGGTTTAAAGGCTCAAACGGAACGATAGTGTGCTGCCTACCGTTATCTACTTGAATATTGATTCGTTTATGCCCTCTTTCAAGCAGCAGAAAAGTTCAAGTTTAGTTTAAGTTTGCAATAAGCACAATACGTCTGGCATCCGCTTATGCACCGGTACATTCCATAATGCGAAATAAACCGTCAGTTAATGCTTTCAGTCTAATATCGCTTTACTTTGGAAGCGCCAAACCTTAAATATTCTAGCCCAGCACGTCGCGGGTTTTACAAGGTATAATTTCAATATTTCCTATGCCGGTTTGGTCTCATTTCAAAACGCCACGCCAACTCCGAGTATCTCCTATTACGTTGAAAAATCATCGACCTGCGCCTCTCGTCTAAGACGAAAGGAATTTGCACCTGTTAAAATGCTAACCTCTGATTGGCTCTTGCAGAGATTCATTCATAACTTCCTTTACTACTATAAGTGCAATGGAAGGGATGGTCTGAAAAGTTAAAAAATTATGACATTGATGGTACTTTGGTTAGTAGCTCTATAAAGCACGCACTTTACACCATTTTTTGTTGGGGTTAAAATGTATGATGATATCAATGTTTACGGCGGTAAGGTTATATCACCATGTTCAGATACATCCCTGTGCAAATTCACGTCGGGGTGTCCCACTTTCTTCTATCTTTTCGTTTGTAGTAACATGGAATTCTATAGCTCTATGGTTCGAACGATCAAGAATGAAATATTTTTAGTGGTAACATATTCGCACCGTATTCGCACACATGGCCATAATATTGACAAGGCCAATTATTTGACACTTTGTATTCGCGTTGACACAGCCAAGAGTGCACAAAATGTTAAACACTGGCCAGATCCCGTTAAAGAGCGGCATCTCCCTAGTCAAACCAGATGTGACTATCCCGCATCTGTTTATGCAAGCCCGCATCCCTTTGCGCACATCATATGAAAGTTATCTGTTCAAGGAACGAAAGTAGCAATTTTGCATCAGTATGTGAAACCTAGCATCTACTAGCGTTTAAGCTCCTCACGTCCTACATGGTATTATTTCAGTAACATTTTTACGCCGGTTTGGTCTGACTTTTGACTCAGTTTTATGAGCAGCGTTAACGCAGAACGTCAAACCAGGGGCAGATGTCGTTATATGGCATCTCCCTAGTAAAACCGTACGTGATTATCTCGCACCTGTTTATGCAAACACGCATCCCTTTGTGCACATCGTATGAAAGTTATCTGATTCGAGTAACAAAACTAAGCAATTTTGCGTCTGTATGTGAAGCCTGGCATCTGCGTAGGTATACAATACTTTAACCGGTCAGTTAAAGTTCCTTCAATCTAAGAACACTTGAAGTCAGCAGATTGAACTAGCGTTCCACCTCACACGTGGCGTTATTTCAGTGTTGTTTTTCTTTCATGCCGGTCTGGTCTCACCTTTTTAAACTCAGTCTCCTTGTGTTAACACAGAACGCGAAAGCCAACCTATCTTGCGCATATCTTTTGCACACCATCTTCAAGTTATCCAAGAAATGTTTACAAAAAATATGAAAAAAAACGTAGCAGTCTTGCATCTGTATATGTAACCTCGCATCTGCTTATGTATATTCAGTATTTCCCGAATTAAACCTTAAGTTAAAGTTCCTTCAATCTAAGATTGCTTTAATTTGTTAGTTTTAAATTTAAATTATTCTAACTTGGAACTTCGGACATCTTACACGAGGTTATTTTCAATATTTTAATGCCAGTTTTGTCTCACTTTTGACTGTGTCTTCTTAATAGCATCAACACAGATCGCCAAACCAAATGTGACTATCTCGCATCTTTATATACAAGATCGGATCCACTATTTTACTCGAAATAAGCGATTATTTAAACTTCAGTTTGTTCGAGAAAGCTTCAGTTTGAATGGTTCTAACGTAGACTCCCCTTAGGTACATTGATTATTTTACGTACATAGACTTTACTTGACGGCTTCAAGAATTTCGTCTTGGTAAATTGTGTTAGGTAATTTGTGCTCGCAAAGGATCCATGAAAAACCTTTGCAGTCTCACCTTCGTACACGTTTAACCCAAGGGTGGAACTAGCCACTGCTCCAAGAGGCGGGGGTGGGGACAAACAAAGCGCACCAAAGTTTCACCACGCTCTGGCGGAACCATTTTCTTATGAAACTCCAGTTGGAGCCCAAGTGGCGAAACGTTGTTGAAAAGAATGAGCAGTGATCCCTTCAGTTTTACAATTTCAACTCTTTGCAGGGAAGCAAGAGGTTATTTGTTGTCAATGCAATGCAGATATTTAGAGGATTACTAACACCCTAACTGAAGAAAGTTAATTCTTTTTGTGTTTGTTGTTTTTGTTTTCGATCGGAGGGGAGTCATTTGTTGTCTCACCCAGATATCTCTAAACTACTGCCAAAGAAGCTGGGTAACAAAAGTTTCTATAAACACGAGTCAAGAAGATTTGCAAATACTAACAACATACTAACCCCTACCTCTCCCCCGAGGTGTTACTAGATGGAGATCCATCGGAAACTTTAATTTATGCTAATCTAATGAGATTGACCTCAGAGTAGAGACTTAATCCTTTAATTGGGGATTATTGAACTAAAGGGCATTGAAAACCTTTGTCTAATATCTAGGCAACCTCATCTGCTAATTCATACCTACAGCGACCCCAACAAAAAGGATTATTTCAAGGAATGCTTAAATGTCTAACTAGTTGCCGACAGTCAAGTACGAAACACTATCCTGACATTCAAAACGACTGTTTATTGCCAGGAAACCTAATGATGCTGGCTATACACCAATGCTCATGATCTATGCAAATGAACAAAAGAAGTATAAGACTAAACTTTGCCGTCGATTTTTGACTTATATTTGCATTCGCTCGCATGACCTAAAAAACACCCTCATTTTGAGCAAGTTGTACGGTACTAGACAAGTATGTTGAAAACAGCGTCGAAACGCGTCGAAACGCGTCGAAACTCTTAAATTAATTTACAGCTTAAGCGACTGGCAATGTTAAGGCAAGGGTTGGAAACCGTGCGAACCACCCGAACCTGGTCCGCATCCTCGCATAAAATCCAGAGCCAGACACAGAAAACAAAGATAAAAAAAAATCGAAAATAAATAAAAAGAAAAAAAATGTACGGAAGAAACGAACAATTCTGGAAAAGCTGTAAAACATCGAGACTTAATTCTTTTGTTAGACACCAAATTATGCAAACTATCGTCATCAGCAAATTTTCTACGTTCTGACCAACACGCTTGAGCACATACTACCGTGTATGTGTGGAGGCTTTTCCTTTTTTTTTCCTTAGCTGCGTGCGCATTTGCTTGCCGAAATGAAAAGCCCCGGCGAAACAGGTGAAAATGCAGGGATTGGTTGTTCACAAAATGCAGTTGATTATTCGAGGAAAGTAGTGCAAGCTCCTCCCCAACCCCCAAAAAAGGAGAAAAATGAACCGCTGTTGTCACGCGCGAACACTGTAAGCCTGGCAACATGCCAAGAGCTAACAAAAACTTGCTCATCGTCGAAAAAAAGAAAAAGTTTTGAATAGGACCGCAACGAGGGGTGGGGTAAAGAAAGACCAATCATCTTTTTACATTTATTTTGTTTTTGCTCTATCAATACTACTGGGCGTGGAATAATGAAAACGTTGCAATAGTTCATGAACAGTACATCAAACCATGGAGGTGTTAGCACCTCCCTGATCAAACTACTGTAACACAGTGCGGTATGTTTGCCAGTTCAAGATATCCGCCCACTGCATGAAAATATGGAAGTAATACACACACCTGGTCTATAACCATAACCGACATCTGAAGTTGCTTACCCCATGCTGTTTAGCTACCAATCATATCTTAGGGTCATCCGACTAACTCCGCCTTCATAGTCCTTTTAAAATTTACTACAATTTCATTGACCGTGTTTTTCAACGTTGGAAACCCAGCAGCCCGAGAAACGGCGCGAACTTTTGCAAACACATTTCCGGTATTCAACATCTGATGAGCGGTCCTGTCATAGCCGCATGCAGGTCTACTGTATATACACAATGCATAAAGAAAAAAGACAGGCAGCAGGGCCGCGCGGGTTTACAATCGGACCTGTTTTACAGCGGGTAACGGCAATAACTTACTTTGATATCCCAACTATTTTTTACCATTGTTGCATTCAGTTAGCGCCAACTAGCCCAGCTGTGGAAAAAAAAAACTGGGTTTTGATGTTTTAACATGATACTGCTTAGGCTGCACGATCACAGATATTCTGCAAAGCACGGGTAGTTAATGTTTGTTGCATCAAAGATTTTACCATCTTTGGTTGAATCTACAAAGTGTTTCGCGATTCACGCATCTGTGTAGGCCATGACTTTAGCAGCTATGACATGATGTTTTACAAAATGTCTATGTAATTATGGAACTTGTGAAATTAACTGGATTATCGGATTTCTTCAACCAAATATCACAGGTAAAATGTATTTTGATATTTACTAACATTTTTATATTGCCTTGGATGTTCGATTGCAAATGTGCTAGGGATAAGCAGAGTCTCTTACAAACCGCTGTTCCTATCCCTAGCTGTAGCTTCTGCTGTTTCCTGACTATTGAAGAAACATGGCCACGGTTATTATCAACATCGTAGATGAGGGTGTTGTAGTTAGGAGTCAATAGACAATATGTAGCACATTAGAATATTGTCCACTTTTGCGACAAATGTGAACGGAATACTTAAGTTCGTAAGGGTTGGTCTCACAGTACCTACGCAGCTGTAACTCAGTATTTTGATATGCAATGAACCCAAAATCTTTCAGAGACTTCTCCCCCTGGACATCCGCAAGGGGTACAGCACACCGGGGCCCTGCTGAGCCGGGCCCACGCCGATTTGTTCACAGGTTAGAACGTTTTGCGTGCTAGATAGATGCACAAACGCTAGCGGGAAGCCGGATGATTTTTAATCGCCCAAGTCAGTTCGCGGGAAATTGAGCAAGGTTTGCCAATTTTGGGCTACTGTAAGTTCAATTTCAAATGCTTTGTTGCGTAATTGAAATACTTTTATTTTACACAACTACATATTCGGACATAACCTGTCTGGTGGGTTTAACTTTTCTAATTACTAGCCTAGCTGTGGAAATAATTGGTTTGGGAGTTACCACGAGGGTACTCTTACATTAAAATTGAAGTTTTCAAAAATAATTTTCACAAAATAGGTTGTAACTTTGAACTACTGCACATGAATGTGGTTTTAAAATCGGGCCCTTTGTACAACTAAACTTCGTAAAAAGGTCACAGCGTACTGCCACTCTTACATGTGTAGTTTGCAAATAAAGAGTAAGTTAACATGTTCGGGAAGAATAAAAAAAAAAAATCGGTATAGGCTGACAATTTTACTTCTACATTCCAATGTTAGGCTAGCGTAAAGATGCGGCTAATGTAGTTCTATATTTACGTTGGGGATTACTCAATAATATCTGTCTGGTATAAAGGAAATTCAGCCATGCGTACTTTATTCGTCCCTCACATGTCACTGGCAACTTAATACAACATCCTAACTGATTGTAGATCTGCCCAAAATCACTGCCGCTATCGCAAATCCGATCTGTTTTGCGGTGGACGATATTCCGTCCGAGGGGACGAATTCATTGTTACAAGCTAAACGGACGAGTTTGTTACTTCCAGTTGACTGCATAATAGGGGGATTTTTGCGCGGACGAAGTGGACGAGTTGTGGACGATGTTTGGCAATTTGGACGCGGACAAAGTGTCAACTTGGACGAAACGGTACTGTACTCTACGCAAACTTGGAAATAAGGGGTTCTACCGAACTCGTTGTTTGCCTCAGTACAGCTTAACTCGCCGGTCACTCTGTCAGTATTCATCAACAAGCTTCAGCTTGCCCCATAAATATCTCTGCATATCTAAAATACCGACCGATATTTTATCGATACGAACAAAATCTTCAACAGAAAAAAAAAAAAAATAACAATTTCACTCCACACCCGTTTTTATAATGCAGTGATCCAGCCCTTTTACTTGGTTCTATCTTTTGTACATCGTGATGCAGTTGTTACAGAAACTGAAACTTTCCACAGGGATGACAAACTGTGATCGTTGTCCCGCGCAAATTGCCACGTGACAACGTGTGTCGCTAACGTTCGTACTCCGCGCTGTCTGAACTTGCTGCTTTGAACCCTGTACACTGTGTATGTACTTGACACTGTAACCCCTGCACCTAATGTCGACAACAGCTTCTGCACGGTCAAAGTGCATGTAAACACGTGTGCAGCGATCGGAGTGCACGTATACATGTGCGTAGCAACTGCTATTAGGGTTGCTTTTGTTATGGAGGTCAGAGACACAAGTTGAACGTAAGTGTCCTTGTAACATGAGACGGAGGGTTATCAATCTGTGTCATTTAGTCGATACTTAGTCACTGCTACTGACTGTCGATATCAACAGTTGACCCGGTATGCTACTATGTTACTAGGTAGTGTAATATCGATATTTTAGATATTTCTTCTATATATCGACTTTACTGTATATCGATATAGTTGAAAACGCATATCGACGGTATGGGTATTGTGGGAATACCGACTAATACCAGTAATATCGATATACCGCCACTGCTTACTCTACGTTGATCCTTAATGAACACCGGGGAAATTCGCCAATGCTTTTCAGTAAGTGTTCAGAAGGGAATGACGGAGGGGTGAACCAACAACCCTATACCAGCTCAAACCTGCTTCTGGGACCGCCACTTGATATTCCTCATTCTGTAGTCACTTTCCCAAAGGCTGGTAGGAGGGTGAAGGAATTGCCAAGCTCAGCAACCCATTAGCAGTGTTAAGCAACCTGAAGTGGAGGAGACCTGAATTGGACAACATTAATCTAAATTGACATCACCATATAACCCCTCTAGCAGCACTGTAAACAGCTCGCTGAACAAGTAATTTTTAGTCCACAGAAAATGTGTGCTATTCATTCAAGTTATATTTTCTGTAACTGTTCATGTTAGTGTGGTCTACATGAGAAGTGTTATCCGTCTGTCATCTTTTTGGTAGGTTTACTCAGTAGTGTTACCCAGTAATGTTGAACACCAGACAACCTTGGTGATTACCTGTTTTCTTCTAGTGATTACTTTGGCAAAAAACCAATTTGTAAATTTCATCACATGTGATGTGGTAGAGAAAGTGACTGCCGTGATAAATTCTTCCCATATATTCTTACTGATATTGTTTCACTTCCAAATGAAAAGAGGTTTTCCTGAGAACAAGTAGCCCAAAGCTGGATGGTAGTAGCTCATACTTTCACGTGGCTCATAATTTCATGTATTAAACTAAGGAAAAAATTCATTGAAATTCTGTCCTTCTTTTCAACACTCAGGACTTTATATTGAGATGAGATTTTCCTTGGGTAAATCTTTGATTTTTAACCAATTTTAATTTGTTCAAACTAAACTTAAACAAAGAGAAGAGAGCTGACCATCACAGTAAGAACAACATCATCGGTTCACAGGGATAGATATCTATTGTGGAGGATGGCAGTCTGTATCTTTCAGAGATTTCCAGCAACAAGCCAATGATTCGAGGACCTTTCCCAGCATCGAATGCAGCAAGCCAACTAGTAGAGATGTAGATCTATCGTCAAATGCAGTTGGATTTTTCTCCAGTAATTTCTTATAACCTCAGGAGCTTTAGGCTACTGTACCTGCTTAATGATTGGTCAGTTTTTGGAGTGTTTAGAGAGCCTTTTGATGTGAGAAATCCAGCATAGTGGCAGTTAAAATCAGAGAGATAAACATAATAAAATATTATTGACGTAAAACATGAATCAGTTAAGGAGTGTTTTGTAAAGGCAATTGATCTTAAAAGGAATCAGTTTTGAGATTACAGAATTGCATATCAATAGCTTGTAGTACTGGATACTGTAAACAGCTTCTTGGGGTGAATCAACATGAGATGCAGTATTCCTTTTCATAGTAACATCTGTAAGTTCATCCATCAACCCAGCCATCTGTTCATCCATCCTTTCATCCATCTATCTATACATCATGGTGACTGGTCTCCCACTATGGTCCCAGTTATACTGTTGTCCCATTGCTGTTGCTGCTGCTGTTGCAGGCAAACAAAGTGGCATCCGTGACTAGGTCCCAGTGAGAATGGCATCTCATCCAAGAGTAATCAATTGTTTTTCCATCTGAACTGACCCTGTGATAAAAAGAAGCTACTGTATATGAGATGAATTGTTGAGTTGGTAGCCACCTGATGTGAAAATTGTGATATGTAACCCACAGGCATGCTCTGTTTCTGTGGTTACTTCGCATTGTATAGAAGGTAAAGTTAGTTATTACAATAGTAACAATACGAAGTAATTGTTTTATTCTCAGAAAGTTTAGGAATGATGAACGAGAGTTGAGGAATAAAAATTGGACAGAGATTCATGTCAGTGTGTCATTAGATGATACAGTAGTAGCTAGGTTAGTAATTCTAGGCATTTCTGTGAAGGTATTGTTTTTGCAATTGATTTCACATTCACACCTTCTTGTTCAGCTTCAGATGAACCAGCAAGGTAGCATACAAATTGTGAGGCCCCAAGGGGTGACCCTACAGCAGGCCAACGGACAACAGCAGATCAACACTCAAGACCTGGTGGCTCAGTTGACAGGGCAACAGGTGAGATCCATCCAGCTATGAAAGTATTTAGCATGTTCATTCTTTGATTGATTTATTCATTTATTCATTCATTTATTGATTCCTTGCCGAAGGCAGAAGGAATCTATGCGATGGTGATGTCGTGTGTGTATGGGTGTGTGTGTGTATGTGACACTTCTTGTAAACACGATATCTCAAGAAGGGTAACCATGACTGACGTCATACTTGGTGTGTGGGTTGGTCATATTGAGTAGATGATCCCTATTGTTTTTGGTGGAGGTCAAAGGTCATTTGGGGTCACCAGAGGTCAAAATGTGAAAACCTTGTAAACACGATATCTCAAGAACGGTAACTGTGTCTGATGTCATACCTAGTGTGTGGGTTAGTCATATTGAATAGATGATCCCTATTGTTTTTAGTGGCGGTCAAAGGTCATTTGAGGTCAACGGAGGTCAAACTGGAAAGACCTTGTAGACGTAATATCTCCAGAAGGGTAACTGTGACTGATGTCATACTTACTGTGTGGGTTGGTCATATGAAGTAGATGATGCCTATTGCTTTTGGTGGAGGTCAAAGGTCATTTGAGGTCACCAGAGGTCAAAATATGAAAACCTTATAAACAGGATATCTCAAGAACGGTAACTGTGACTGATGTCATACTTGTTGTGTGAGTTGGTCATATTGAGTAGATGATCCCTATTGTTTTTAGTGGAGGTCAAAGGTCATTTGAGGTCACCACAGGTCAAAATGTGAAAACCTTGCAAACACGATATCTCAAGAACTGTAACTGTGTCTGATGTCATACCTAGTGTGTGGGTTAGTCATATTGAGTAGATGATCCCTATTGTTTTTGGTGGCGGTCAAAGGTCATTTGAGGTCGACGGGGGTCAAACTGGAAAAACCTTGTAAACACAATATCTCCAGAAGGGTAACTGTGACTGATGTCATACTTACTGTGTGGGTTGATCATATTGAGTAGATGATCCCTATTGCTTTTGGTGGAGGTCAAAGGTCATTTGAGGTCACCAGAGGTCAAAATGTGAAAACCTTGTAAACATGATATCTCAAGAACGGTAACTGTGTCTGATATTATACCTGGTGTGTGGGTTAGACATGTTGAGTAGATGATCCCTATTGTTTTTGGTGGCGGTCAAAGGTCATTTGAGGTCAATGGAGGTCAAACTGGAAAAACCTTGTAAACACAGTATCTGCTGAAGAGTAACTGTGACTGATGTCATACTTACTGTGTGGGTTGGTCATGTTACGTAGATGATCCCTATTGCTTTTGGTGGAGGTCAAAGGTCATTTAAGGTCACCAGAGGTCAAAATGTGAAAACCTTGTAAACATGATATCTCAAGAACGGTAACTGCGACTGATGCCATACTTGGTGTGTTTGTTGGTCATATTGAGTAGATGATCCCTATTGTTTTTGGTGGAGATAAAGGTCACTTGAGGTCACCCTGAGTCAAACTGTAAACACATTGTAAACACAGTATCTCTAGAAGGGTAAGTGTGACTGATGTCATACTTGGTGTGTGGGTAAGTCATATTGAGTAGATGACTCCTATTGTTTTTGTGGAGGTCAAAGGTCGTTTGAGGTCCCCCGGGGTGAAAATTTTCTAGCACATTATCTCCAGAAGAGTAATGTTGACTGATGTCATACTTGATGCGTAGGTTCCCCATGCTGGGTAGGTGATCCCTATTGCTTTTAGTGGATGTCAAATGTCATTTGAGGTCACCAAAATAAAGGTTATTTGGATTAAAGGCTTATTAATGTGGTGTTTCAAGACCAGTAAGTGCAGTTGATCTCATACTTGTCATGTGAATAATTCATGCTTGTTATAATATAACCATGTGGCAAGGAATCACAAAGCCTTTCGGCTTTCTGGTTCTTTGTGTTTTTCTTCTCTTTTTTTTTTTTTTTGGGGTTGTTTGATCTGTAGCATAATTGGTTTTCAGTAGTCTATAACTAGATGGGTTTCTGGTATGCCACATACTGACTTGGCCTTTTGTTAGCCCAGCTTGGTCTGTATAGCAACTGGTCTTCTGTCACACAGTGATGTGGTTTCTTGACTCTTCATTTAGAATAGCTTCTATCATCACTACATCAAGTTAGTCTGTAGATAGTTTATTTTGGTCTCAAAGTAAATTGTATTACATACAATGTGGTTTGGTCTGTTGCTTCATAGACTGGTGTGTCAGTGAATTACATCAATTCTTACAGCTGGAGTGCTTTGGTTTGGTGTATACTGGCAAACCTTACAGGAAAGGGAGGGGTGAAAGCCTGGGAAGGCAGAAGAAGGGGAGGGGCACAAGGGTAGCATAGGGTGCAGTGGGTCAAACAGAATAAACTGGAATCTGAAAATGGGGTCAGGGTCATTTGAGTCACTGTTTATTTGTGTTCACAGTGAATTTATCACAGAGAATCATAAGTCTGATATTTGTACTGTTTGTTTTGCCAAAAATATTTCAGCAGGTGTTCCAGATTCAGCAGCTTCCATTACAATCTCAGGGAGGACAGGCCCAGCAAGTATTTCTGTCGGGAGCTGCAGCGGATACAGCAGCAGTCAGCATAGCAGATCAGTAGGAGGATGGAGATCGGTCGATCAGTTATCGGCACTCCATGGAAGCTAAAGTGAAGTGATCGGTGCATCTGATCACACAAGACTGAAAGAGTTGAAGAAATTTATCACAAAACTTCCAGCCATCAGTAAATTTGATTACGGGATGGCTGAACGAGTGTTGCTGGTCATTTCTGAATAGTGATAGACTGTATTTGTGATATGTCGTATCTGAAAGAGACCAAGGAGAATTATCAGTGATCAACATAGCTGATCATCCAACAGTGGTGGATCTAACGATAAATAGTTTGATCATGCACGCTAGTGAACGACAGTGTGTCAGAGCAAATACCTGGCTTCAGTGCACGAGGAAGAAACTGTCGTTACTGAAATTGTTGATAGTTGCCTTTGAAATATATTCTCAATGAAGAGAAGGATGTTGATTACTTTCGATCGAGGCTGTCCGACAGCTCTCAATCAATACCATCGTACCAGGCTGGGACTGACATGCAGCGCATATGGACACGAATGAGTGCATCCCATACGGCATGGTAGAGACCAAAAGACATGATAGCTTCTAGGAGATACCAACAGAATAGACTACACCTGCTGCCTGATAGGTGGTCTCACTTGAGGGTACCATCATCATCATCACCATCGTCATCATCAGCAGAGGTACTTGTAAGATCCAGTAGCAGCAGTGCAATTATCTATCGGCAGGTGGATTACAGTCCTGTGGTTTCATCACACAAGAGCCTTTAAGTCGTCAGTTCAATCCAGAGTTGAATGTGTTTCGACAGATTAGCTGCACCCTCCCCCACCCCTAGCAGCCAAACAAGTCTGTCTGGAGTAACCTCAGTTAATGTACAACAGCAATGGTGATGTACTTGTGATGTCACCAGAAGTTATCAAAGGAAGTTGTTACATCCTTTTTTGCACCATATAAACTTTAGCAAGAATTTTTTTGTGCTATGCTTTTAAAGTTTTTTTTTTCATCAAAATGAGTCACTAGTTTGAAGGTATCCATAGTAACCAATACAAAAGACTTGCTATTGTTCAAACTGCACACTTGGATTGTTAATCAATGCCAGAGCAAAGATTCTCTCCCAAGGATGCTTAAACAAGTTCATGTAATTTGTGTAATATGAGTTAGCATTGTGACCACATCAGACACATTCCTAGCAGTGGTAATGCTGTCCAATATCACGTCGGTATTTCAGAGTTTCACATGTATGTAACATAGCCAAGTACTGTGTGGTCCCTTTGAGAACCATGAAACAGTGGGGAAAAACTTTGAAAAGAAATACAGGATTATGAAAAGTTCCTGCAAGCTTTTATGATCAAAATTGTTTGGAGGAGGGAGCAGTTGTCCTTCGATACTTTCCTTGCCATGAGTATTTGCTGCTCTCCAAAATGGGATGTATCTGACACTCACCTATCACAGGGTGTGGCTTGCATTTGAATTTCAACTTGCTTGTTTCAAAGTGATTTCTTTTTCGTTGTAGTGTATGGATGTATTGGGATGTCACAGATGTTACTCGTACTTTGTGAATTGTAAATATGTTTTCATGTTTTAAATGTTGTGATTGACACACCAATGTCTGCAATCATGCAATTGACAGTGTGCACCACAACTAAACTAAATCTCCTCCAGCTGTTGCCCTGCACATTTAATCCGTTCTCTTTTCATGATCCCTTGTGAATACGTTGCTCTACCACTCATGTGTTAGATGACAACCTGGCCTTCACTTTCAAAACGACCATATGTAGTGCCATGTAGATCTTGTGGGTTGAAAGGGTTGCAAGCGTAGAGTGATACCATTCCCCCACCCCCCCCCCCCCCTTTACATCCTTACCTTGAAAGGCTTGTAGATCAAAAAGCTTCTAGTTCAAAATCCGTTTCACCTTCAGTTTGCTTGAATGTTTGTTGAAGGCTACCAAGTGAATGATGGTATGTAAAAATAGTCCCTTAGAGAAATGTGTTTATCACTGTTCCCAGTTAATTACCTCCTGGAAGTGAACATTAAACAAATGTATTTGTGTACTTGATGTTAGAGTCTAGTGATAGTGCAAACCTAATGTCACTTTTTTTCAGTGGGTTAATGTAATTTAAAAGGTCAACTCTATAATGGCTGCTCCTCCATACAAAGGAGTGTGTGCAGTTTGCAAGGGATTCCTATAGTAGCATATGCTTCAGGCCCTGCAATTTTGGGTGTCCTATGCAGTATCAATTTCATTTTAAAAATGTGGTTTAAAGCCCACTCTACAGGCTTATTGGCTGAAGATCATTACAAAACAATGTTTTGTCGCTTTAGTTTTGTCGCTATTGTGTCGCTATAGTGAGTATTCAAATCTGCTTGCACTTATATTTATAGCAGTTTTTTCCAAAGTTTGAGTAACTTTGCAATTGTAACACAGAATTCTTAGTTGAGGCTTTGTTGCTCCCCAAGCAGGAAGGATTTGCTATGATTTAATTTCAACGGCAGTTTTTCAACCCAGGTGTACTGACTATTCATGGTACATGTTTTATAGGTCTATGTAAAGTGGCTTTGGATGGGTGTTAGGGTGGGGAGTTTTGGTTAGCCTCTGTACTGGTCACATTAGTTTTTTTTCCTCTCTCTCTCTCTCTGTGATTTTCAGTCTCATATATTGTTCTAGCAAGTCTTTTGAGACCGTAGTTACCCCTAACTCTAAGACTGAAATTACACATCCCATTCTTAAGTCGCAGGTAGACTGGCTTGTTTAAGTGTTGTACTTTTACATATTTTTTTTTTTATAGAATGGGTGTAGAATTTACGTTCAACACTCTGTTTGCAATGATCATGTTGTTTTGGAACTACCTAAAACCACAACTATCACGTGACAAAATAAATGTGTTGTTTCAAATCCAAAGACCGCTTGAGACCTTTTCTTTTGTTGGAGTTAAAGGGGAAATCAGGGTTTATTTTCACAATTTATTTCACGACAATTCCCCTCCGGTATCGTACAATGAGTTATAACTAACAAATACGATCAAGATTATCTCAAAAAATGTGGACAATTTCGAGAAACGAGTCAAATTCGCAAAAACATCGGGGAAGAACTCCGAAAGTCTGTAACATCCATATTCATCGAATCAAATATAAATATTCAATACAATCGCCTTTTCAAGGTATGAGGAAGTGGGGCTTCCTATTTAGTACAGTAAACAAGACATCAAACGAACAGTTTCATACGTAGCCTACGTGTGCCGTATGTATCATCAACTATCACTGAACTCTTGTTTACTTAGCATTGCGCAATGCACGAACAGCATGGGAACCGTAAACGTGTCTTGAACATCAACGTTTATTTTTTGTACCCGACAAATATTAAGAGTTCTCATTCAACAGTAGTTAACGCAATAATTACCTTTTCTTGTACCTTCAAACACCTCCCCAACGTCTCTATTTTTCAGTGAACAATCAGTTTAGAAAGAAAAATCAACTAAAGGTGAATTTTCTCAGTCAAACCCTGATTTCCCCTTTAAAAATATCTGGTTGCAAACTGCACATCTTTCTTGGTAAGAATATTATAATCCATTCTAAAATGCCACAGATAGTATAGATGCCTAAACACACAACCCAATGGATACAGGGAAGAGATTGCAGGGAGGAGGTTCTTTAAAGTGGCAGCTGTATACCCCCCCCCCCAAAAAAAAAAAAGCAAAAAATCTTCAAATATTTACTCTCTCAACCGTTATTCAGCAATAGCACCTTTTACATCTGATACCCAACTGGCCTGTAAATCAAATATAGATCTTTTAAACCGTAATGCTCAAGCATAAACTCCCCCGCCCCCACTGGCGGCGCCACATGGGAGAATGGGCGTTCTAGTCCCCTCCACTTTTCAGAGGGGTTTTGTAATCATCGGAGACTGATTGGAATTTTCTGTAGGTGGGGGGTTGCTTAATATCTAAAATTGGAAAGTTGGTACAGTACTTTAGCAAATCTTATTTGCCTTTCAAGAAGACCCACGATACTTTTTGCGCCCTCTGTAATCATGTATTCACCACATCACGCACTGCGTGTTCTACCTTCCCCCTCTGTAGTTTCCCTTTATTTGTATCTCATTTTATCCCCCACTTTTCGGAACCCCCCCCCCCCCCCTTCACGCACACTACCAGTCTCGATCACTTCACCTCATTTGGGTGGTAATTGTTCAATTACTTTATACCTACGGTACAGGTACAGGGAGTACATATGTAAGTAATATGTAGCTTCACAGCAGTGACTTACAGCCTTTGTCAGCTCAGCGCCCCCTGTCTCAGAATGACACCGGGTAATTAATGAAATACGAATCAAAATAACTATCGTCCGATTGGTTTAACAATTATTGAGCGAGGTGGTTGTTGTTCCATCTATTTTAATAGTTACACGTCAAATCACGCATATGTGTATAAATGTACTAATGAAAGATTTAAACATTGCGCGACTTTGATGAAATTTCATATCCCTTCGGGGGGTTCGCTGGTTTCTTGTCATACCCTCACCCTCCCGTCCTTATGATTGAAAACTTGAAAATATGATTAAAAAACTCTTGTGAAAACTAATTTGTTTTCTCTACAGCTTCTGGTTAATATGTGTGTGCCTGTGTTTGCGGATGTGTTTTTCATATGCCCTTTTGCCTCCCCCTCCCCCTCCCCACAGTTTACAGTCCCTTGAGTTACTAAAACGACTCTGGATGGCGGTCCCAACCCCTTGGGATTGTGCTCTACATGGAAAACATACTGTAAGCAACCCAACTGCTGGTAAATCAGTCCTTATGCACGTTTGCTACACACTAAAGAATATCTCAGACCTGGGTCTCATATATTTAACAACTGAAATTAAGCTGAATTTGCTGAAATTACGTCAGCAAAATTTCAGTGGCTCCAAATTGCATACAGGCTAAGAGTGCCTCATTGTTTCAAAATTCGTGGTTAGATTCACCCGCTTTCCTGCTTAATGGGCATTAACCCCCAGATGTAAATATGGCAAAATACAAACTAACATGCATGAGGGACCGGTGCCGGTGGACCCATTCCACTCCCCCCCCCCCCCCCCCGCCCGACAATTTCACCTGGATATATATGGGCCTGGGGTAATACCTACTTCTCAAGTCTAGCGCGGAGTATACTTCACAATGACTCGCTCAAAGCATTGAATGTAAGAGGATACGCTGTATAGGTGCAAATAGAAAGATACTACGCAGAGCTTTTTCTTTTTTTTTTTGCGTGAGATCCGAAAATATATATGCTATCCCTAAAAGGATTACAGCACCAATAGAGTGGTGAGAGGTTTGTGCCACAAAATCGAAATAAGAGCTATTTTCCTAATAAGAAAAGATGAATACTCTGAAACATTGTTAGCAATTAATTGCTTTATTTAACACAGTCTCTCCGAATGGGGATGACAATTAAAGCTCATCTGTCAACGCAGTCATGCAGTTGCAGTCGTAAAGTGAACTTGAAGAGATTTGTCGTAAGTTATAGGCACTTCAAGCCGAATTTTGCATGTCAACTTGCGCTTACAAAGAAATACCCACGGGAAACAGCAGTTTTAGGTGACGACGAGTACACCAGAGCTTACAACACAGTCTGGTTTTGTGTCTCTAGAAGAAGGAGCTATGAAGTTCATCGTTACAGCAATAACGGCGCACGCACAATGTATGATAAGTTAGCGAATGTAGAGTTCGAAGCCAAGAAGGAGGAGGGGGGCGGGGGGTGGGGAGATGATAATGTCCTGGTGATGATATTCCTTCACATATGCAATGTAATTTTTAGTGTAGGCGAAATGTGATGATCGTGCAAGACAGTAACTGTGTTGACACCTCGCGTAGCCCATCGGCGTCATGTGAATTCTTGCCTTATGTGTTTCATGAGAGGTTGATTTTGTGTTTTGGTATGAAAAGAATTTTCTGGGGGAAGGATCGGGAACGGGGGGAGAGAAAGTTAGAAATTAACAGGATATCACTCACCTCCAGTCTAAAATGTGGAAACATATAGTGTCTCAAAAGTGCAATGGTAGGACTTACTGAAATTAAGGTGGTGACTGTATCAGTATGACCGCGCACATCACCTCTCAGTGTCGGACCTACCAAATTCAACGATGGATTAATGGCACCCTTATCAGTTTTTCACCAAATTAAAACTGCGCGGTTTTAACCTTTCTCCTACAGTAGTCTACTGCAGTTTCTTTCGTTAACAAGACATGAGCTGTTACAACTAAATACGTGTGGGCCAACTAGGCCTATGATTTTGCATCATGGGACGGGGGAGGGGGTGGGTCCGTGGCAAATATACATATTTTGGCTCATTGACTTGTTTGTTTGTTCCGTTTTATTTTGGTTTGTAGCTCATCAGTCGCCATTTTCTTCTTTAAAAAAAAGAAACAAAGCCATTTTTAAATAAACGCCCTCTAATTAGGCCTACTATGTACACAGGTAGAAGAAAGCGTTAAGTTTGGTGTCGCTATATAAGGCCAGTAATAGTGCTTCTGATTACTTACCCTTCAAAAAGCAGGAACTGTCAGTAAAGAGCGTGGTTTTAAACACCAAGGCGAACTTTGAGAGAAAATTCGCCGGGAAGGATAAAGTAAGCCTAATCCAAAATCTTCTAATGCATATGTCAGGTCAAAGCAGGTTGTGAAAGATAGTGTTGGTCCTCTCCCTTGTGATGACGGCCGGACACCCCGGTTAGCTGTGACCTGGGCGTGGCTGACTAGTTAAATCTGATCTTTTTGTCTCAATTTTTACGGAAGAACCACCCGTTGTGGGTTCTCATTTATTTGTTGATTGTATGTTCACTTTTGATGACATTTTCCTGTCTGACGACTTGGTTGCCAATAAATTAAGGCGTTTAAATGCTTGTTAGTCGGTCAGTAGGACCTGATGGGTTTTATCCAGCCAGCCTTCGGGGAGTGTTCTGATATTTTGTCTGTTCCTCTTCATATTGTCTTTCGTCAAATGATTGGATGTCGACTTTCTTCCATCAGATTGGAAACTAGCTTATGTCACTCCAATTTTCAAGACATGGGACCACAGTATGCCTTGTAATTACAGGCCTGTCAGTATAGCAAGTGTTAAACTGTGTAACTAGTGGAGTCTCTAATTAAAGATCGCTTGATGAAAAGGATACGTTTCTCGTTGAACAAGGACTAACAGGCCCATTCCAGCGGTTCGTTGTTTTCCCTACTATCTCAAAAGACTGAAGATTCTTGGACTCACCACACTTGATCTCAGAAGGGTGAGGGGGGGGGGGGGTGATGATTCACTGTTTTCAAAGTTCTCAGTCACTTCATGGGAGTAATGCCCTGAGCAATTGTAACTGAAAGGTTTTTACTTATTCCCGGGTTCGTTGTCATAGCCGGTAAAAAGCTGGTCAAATCTTTACGTAGATTCGATGTCAGGAAATTTAGCTTTTAATTCCCATTGCCTTATTAGAGAATGGACTAGCCTAGTCTCCGTGAGTGGGTTGTCAACTACACTAGTTCTGTACACTGTCTCAAAATTAACATAGATTAATTTTTTCTCAGATTTCAGTAGAATTTACTTTTTACTTGATGTCTCCGAGGTTTGGGTTTGCTTCTCACTTAAATTCGGGCCTGTTTCTTTAGGGCATTTTATGGGGCATTTAGCCCTCTTTGTCCCCTAACTTGTTATGTTATATTATTTTATGTACCAACATATGGTGACACTCCGCTTAGTCTATAGTCCTGCCGCGACTGTCAGGCCACCTCCTCATCATCTTTTACTTTTCACCCATCTGCTTATATGCAGGTTATAAAAGACTGGCGCGAGAACCGGGGCGGTATCTATCCTACAACGCCCCTCATACAACGCCCCTGAAAGCTGTTTCTGTACTTTGCCACTAGCCGCCGCTGGCACATCTCATACAGTAATGTTTGCACAGCAAGTGACGTTTCTACAATTTATTTACGAAATAAGAGCGGGCTTCAGTTTTGCATATAACTGTAATGCGAAGCTTGCGGAAGGGTACGCGGTATGGTAACGACGTTACTAACACAACACATATCAAGCGCGGCCTAACTACTAACCGTATACAGACGGTAAACCAACATCAAATAACGCTGATAACCCATCAAGTCACATTGCCATTTTGGAAGCAGATAGTACGCTCATATCGCAACAGGTAAATTACATCGTAACATTTTTTGCAACCTCTAAATAGATAATGTGTTAAATTACTTCCAGGTTAGGGTAAATCCGTTTGCATCCAATATAACTGAACTTTTACGACCAAGGCGTTGTCACTTTTGAGCGTAATATCGCACGTACCGGTTGCACGAAACTAGCTTTCTTTGCAATGTAATCGTTGTGTCTAAATCTAATGACCCGGACGCCGGTTGAATAACGCAGTGTCAAACACTTTTCACCCGGACTCAAATGAAACAATACATAGTGTAACTGGGACATCTGCGCGAGATAGAAGAATCAAATTAAGCCCACCGATCGCTTTCTATTAAAGTATATCATAGTACTAGTAGTAATAAAGAGAACAGTGGTGTAGCCAAAGACAGTTTTGAATTCTGGGTCAATTGGCTCAAGTCTCACTATTTACACAGCCATTCAAACAGGAAAGTTGGCATCAGGGCCAATAGCAAGAGAAGTTCGACAATAGAATCGGCATCCAGGGCAATTGTCTCATATCTCCATAGATGGAACTGGACTAGCAAATTAGAACAATAGAAGTTATGGCACAATTATGGTATTCAAGAAATTGTACCATCTGAGTGAGCTTGCCAACTGCAAGTTGCGTCTCACTACTAGCGTTGCATCCATGGTTTAGACTATCATTACACTAATTACAGAGTTTTTAATTCTCAATTAGAACCAAAGTTAGGTCCGGGTCAATTACAAGAAGAACCTGAATAATAGGGTCGGCATCCAGGTCAATAGACACCACCTTTGCAAATCGGTGCTGTCAATTGAAAAAGTTACAATGATGTGTACCAGTTCCACAAAATTGGATTGCAACACATTTCTGATGTAAAGTTTTTGTTTGGAGTGTCCTAAATGGTTTGTCGTGGGTATTACTGTATGATAATGAACACAGTGTTTAACATATGTAGACCGATCAGCAGCAGTTTAGCTGTATAAAGGTCACAGACTTTGTGCTCAAATACTGTAAAAAGCAATTTTGAAACATTTCAAACTTTTTGTTCTTCCAATAGTATGATGAATGGGTACTCAATCTTCTTTTACAGTAAGGTAGTGTAAACAAAATAGGCAATATTTGTAGGCCTATCCTATACCGTTTGTGTGATTTTGCAATCATAATTCAAAATAGATGCTTTATTAGCCATAACACAGTAACTCCCACAGTGTATCGTGCACCAGGTTAACCACGATCATTTACGGCAATACGTACATTTACTTTCAGAGGCCTTGAGGTTTGTTTTTTGTGAGATATTGATATGAAAAGTTTTAAAATAGATTTGGAATTTATTTTTGGTCTGTTTTGATGTTGATAAGTAAGTATTAACGCTACATTTAAAAAACAAATTTTTGTTGATTTGTTGGAGATGGTACTGGTACAGTTAATTTTCTGTGGTACTGTGAAGTATTCCAAAGTACCGGTATGAGCACCAACAAATTTTTCCACTGGTTCTGCAAAATACGGTAGTGTGATTACTGGTACTGATTTCTGTACCTGGATACCGCCCAGCCCTAGTGGTAAGTGCTGTTGTGATATTGCGATACCTCTTTTCTCCAATATACCAAAAGTTGCTGTCCAGTATGTATACATTGTGATATAATAAGAAAAAGGAAAAATATGTGAGTAATAAAATTTTCCAACCTTGTCCTCTTTTTCTCTTGTTTTGTATTTTTAGTAAAATTATTTGTAAAGATAAGTTTCATTTTTCAAGAAAAGTGAAAATCAAGAGTGGAAAATAAACCAGCCAACTCAATATCCCTAGAGGTTGTCAAGACTAGCTAATTTTGTTTTCAAGTTATGCGATACCTTGATCACAAATTGTTATTCGCGATGTATTGACACATTTTTCCTGACATCGTGACAACAATACTGGTAGACCCCTTAAAGCCCACATGGAGAACACTAAACCCCACATTGAGAACACTGAATAAGTTTTGCTTAAATGTTAAATTCACAAATGTATGTGGAGCTGTCTATGGTCAGGAAAGACTAAGTAAAATAAAAAGTTCCTTCAAACAGTGTGTCGTGGTTCTTTTATACATTTTAGAATACTGTACATGTACTGCATGGTGCAGTGAGAATTACACAGTAAATGGCCTTCCTGTTTAAGAGTTTCAAATGCCGAAAATTTGTTAACAACAGTGCTGACAGTTAGTGTTTACAGTACATGGATGAAGGCTTTGCAGTGGGACCTTGGCGTAGTTGAACCTCGGCGCAGTTGAACGTTGGTCTGGGTGAACCTTGGTGTAGTTGTTCCGTGGTACAGTTGAACCCCGGTGCAATTGAACCTCTACGTTGTTCAGCCTGTGGATGTCATTTAAAGAAACTTTAGCTTTCTCTTCCATTGATATAGTAAATCTATGTGCAGTAGACTGGGCAAGTGTAAATCCAACGTTGAAATTTTTAAACTGTTATCTGGTTGTTCAAGTGACAACTATATATATGTACATAATGGCAAGCCCTTTTCAGAAAAAAAAAAAAAAGTTGCCCATGCATAAATAATGTCATTAATATTACCATAACTAGTTTGTAACGATCCTGTGCTATGAACCAAAAGTTGCATTGATTCCTTGCTGAAGGCAGACAAGGAATCTAGGCGTTGGTGATGGCATATGTGTGTGTATGTGATACCTTGGGTCGTAAACATGATATCTTGAGAACAGAAAGGTGCTTGAACTTCAAAGTGGGTATGAATGTAGTCCATTGTCTGTAGATGATCTCTACTCTGATCCTAGTAGGTCAAAGGTCATTTGAGGTCATCAGAGGGAAAAGTCTGAAAACCTAAGGAAAATATATTAGCCACTGAATGTTGCTTGAACTTGTAACTCAAACCATTGGTACCCCCTCATAAGTAGTTGACCTCTGTCCAGTTTGTGGGTAGTCCAAAGGTCAAATTAGGTCAGTAGAGTTCATAGTTTGAGAACCTTGTAAAACAATGTGTCCAAATGATGGAAAATTACTTTAAAGTTGGTGTGTGTGTAGGTTGTGAGTAGATGATCCTTATTCTTATTGAAATAGGTCAAAGTTCATTTGAGGTCACAAAAGGGAAAAGCCTGAAAACTTGTTAAAGAAAATATCTCAGCAACTGAATGTGGCCAGAACTTCAAACTTTAATCATTGGTCGCTCTTGATGAGTAGTTGAGCTCCATAAAGTTTTGGGGAGGTCAGCGGTCATATGAGGTCAGTAAAGGTCTTAGTTTGAAAACATTGTAAACACAGTATCTCAATGAGGGAATGTTGCTGTAATTTCAAAGTTGATATGTAGGTAGTCCATTGTGACTAGATGAATCCTATTGTTTTCCAGGTCGGTCAAAGTTAATTTGAGGTCACTAGAGGAAAACTCTGAACACGTATAGTAAGATGGGATAAACAAAAAAAAAACATTTCCCTTAAAAGTTTTGTATTAAAAGAGGTAGGCATTACGGTGTCTTTTATCCTTGTCACGTGTGAAGTACAGAAGGAACATCTCCCCACTTACCAGGAAAAAAATAGTAATTTGCACAGCAAGAACAGGAAAATGCCAGAAAAATAGTGTCTTTTTTTATCCCAATAAAATTTGCCTTTGGGTAAAAAAAACTTTGTTGGGATAACAAAAAAACAAAACAATGGGGATACATCACAAACTATCACTAAATCCATGAATTCATCCTTTGAAGAATCTTGTGTGAGACTGCAAATATTGGTCAATCTACAGTGGGTGACTGCATATTCATTACAATGTATTGTGGTGCCTTGCCTGCCAAATGAATCATGTTGGTACCTGTTAGTCACTGAACTGAACAATGTATTAAACAGATATGTTGAAGCAATAACAACCAGTAAAAGTAGGTGGCTGCAGCAATTTTGATGGCAGTTGTAGGAAGAGGGTGACGGTAGGATAACTCAGGATCCCAGGATGATTTTGGTGGATGCCAAAGGCCATTTGAGGTCACCACAGGTCAAACTGGAAAAACCTTGTTAACACAATATCTCCAGAAGGGTAACCATGACTGATGTAATACTTGATGTGTGGGTTGGTAATAATGAGCAGAAGATCCCTATTGTTTTTGGTCGAGGTTAAAGGTCAATTGACGTCACGCGAGGTCAAACTGTAAAAATGTGTAAACACAATATTTCCAGGAATTCTAATCTTGACTGATGTCATACTTGATGTGTGGATTGTATATACTGAGTTGAAGACTCCTTGTGTTTTTGGTGGAGGTGAAAAGTTTGAGGTCACCCGATGTCAAACTGTGAAAACCTTGCGAACACATTATCTCCAGAAGGGTGGTTTTGACTGATGTCATACTTGATACTGGTTATAGGTTGGCCCTACTGGGTAGGTGATCCCTATTGCTTTTGGTGGAAGTCAAATGTCATTAATTTGAGGTAACCAAAAAAAAGGTCATTTTGAGTTCAAGGCTTATTAATGTGGTGTTTCAAGAACAATAACTGTCGTTGATCATATACTTGTCATGTGGATAATTCATTTGTTATAATATAACTATGTCGCAAGGAATCACAAAGCCTTTTGGCTTTCTGGTTAACCTAAGCTGCACTATTTATAGCAAAAATTCTATACTGCTGCATGCTTTTGTTCACACACAGGGCATCTTGATAGAGAAATGACTGTCACAAAACATCACAGACAATTCCACTCGCAGTTTTATTAATGTCTGAAATGGGAGTTTACCGAAAAAGAAAACAGGGAAGTGGAAAATACTTAAATTGAAAGTGGAAAACAAAATTTCCCATTTCTGCAGTGGAAAATCAGGGCTCTGTTGGTAGCTTGTTCCCTTGTCCATCACATGTGACCAAACTTTTGATATTTCCTGACAAGTAAAATGTACAGCTCAAAATCAGCTCAGATAAAGTGTCAACATGTACTGTACATAGCAAGGGCAGCATGTACAGTATGTGCATATTCAGCTACCAGAAAACTACAGGCTGAGGTCGTTAAAGCCATGGCCAAGTTTGTGAAATGAGTGAAGAACAGTGAAGGAAAATGTAAAGACCCTTTGATTTCTCATGTCTCTTAGTCAAATATTGCCTTCTTAAAATTGCACCTATGGTATGCGGAGACATGGGAATGGTAAGCGGAAGATTAAATACGATAGGTTTTCCTGTAGCAGTATGTAGACTGTTACTGCTTCTATTTTTTTTCACCCTTGCTTCCAAAATACATTTTATGTACTGTACTTAATTCTTGTCCATTGGTTTAGTAGTACACACTTTTTGCAATATGCCTAACTGGTTTCTAAGTGTTGCGCAATAAGACTGTAGGCCCTAACGATTAAGTTCAAGTTGGCTTAACTTTTTTCTGTGCAATACTTAGGGTTTCATCAGAGGATTTTTTTTTTTATATTGTCCGATGCATAGAATTTCACATGCAATGAAACAATGTATGTGTCACATACTGTAGCATGGTTCTCTTGAAGCTACTGTACATGGTATCTTTCTGCTGAGTGTGTTCTGAGCTGACATACTGACATGTACAGCACAGAACTGAGTGCGTACTTCTGTGGTAATTATACATGGAGCTATGAAGGAGCATGGCCAAAGTGTAGTTACTGAAGATGCTATTTTTGATCCCTGTTTATTTATGTACTTCTGGTTATGAATGTTTGTCATTGGTTTTAAAGGGAAGGCGTTAGTTGTGTTACAGAAAACAATCATATTTTTTAAAACCAATGTTTGTGGACATGGAATGATAGATCATTCAAAGTAAGGTAGACCAGTGGCCTTGTTTGGAAATATATTTCTCACAGATCGAAATTCAGTTATTTGTTGCTCAACTATGATTTGTTCACCCAAATTTTCCAAATTCAAACGACACATGTTCCATTAGGTGTGCATTATGTTTTTAGGAGATGAAGGGCTGGCAGATGTTTATTGATGAGACTGGATGGTTTTACAATGATGAAAGCTATTTTCTTTGCATGCTATTTTGGTGTATATTCTCAACACCCCATTTCCCTTTAATAATTGAAATGAAATACTGTACGGTATACACCAGAGTGCATTACAGCAGAATGTACAAATCACTGTAAGGCACCACCAGCATGTTTTGTTAACGCAGAGTAGTCAGTCTCTTAACTGTATTCTGAATGGATTTCACCATGTGGCTAGAGAGGCATGTGTGCAGGTACTACAAAGACTTGTATATGAGATATTGAGATGCACTACTAGCATGAAAGTACGCAAGCTCACAGCTTACTCTTTAAGTCAAACAGTATGCCAATGAATGTAGAGAATACGAGGGAGTATCAAGGTAGGTTTCAGCAAGTACTGTATGTAAGTCAGCTTTTATGTTTTGTACTGTATTTGTATTCCTTTAATAGTCTACAATGAAAGCATGTTGTGCAGGTTTGTAAGTGGGGTAATTCATGAATAGGCACTAGTACTGACTACTGCACTGCAAAGCGAACTTATGAACATGGAATAATTGCATCCACTTCTGGCTTTAATTACCATAAGTACTGATGGAAGGCGTCAAGTTTTGGAGTAAAATTGTTTTTACATATTCTACTGTAACATGGTCAGGCACTAAAGCAAATTTGCCTAACCACCTCAGCAAGTGCGTAGAAATTTCATCATCTGTGAAAGTGAAAAACTGGCTAAATTTGTAAATCACATGCTTTGTGCTATTTAAGTAATCATTTGAATCATATTTTGTTGTTTACCATTTAAATTTGTATTAAGATGGCTTTGTTGAAGGTTGTGATGTAGTGCTACAGTAGCATGGGCAAGGAATGCTATACAGCAACTACTGTAGTGTTCATGGGAAAAACTTGGGTTCGTTCATACAGGTGCTGTTACAGTAGCTGCAGTTGGTTGACTTGCCTATCACATTTCACATTATGTTTCAATATACATATCTTGTTTGATGTCGATTGTGAAATTTATTTGGAAAATTTAGAACAAATATACAGCATGTTCATTTTACAACAGATTTAATATGTTTTGTAAAGATGTATATTATTTTAGAACATTTCTCCAAAGTAGGTAAAATTCTGTGATTTTCCCCCCCAAAAAAGTTCATTTTTAATTTTTTCCATGATTTTTGAGGACTTCAGAAAATCTGGGGCCCTAGTTACCTTAACACATCACGTATGTACAGAGAACCCATGTACTGTACAGTATGTAAGCTCCCATAGCAAAGTCATCTCATAAAAGTTAACGTTTTACATACTGGTACTGCACCTCACTGTGTTTACAGTTCACTGTTAATATGGAATGTAAAAAGGGCAAAAAATGATGAATGTTGATGCAAACATTTGTGATGATGACTGGAGCAGGATTAGCATTTACCATAAGCACTTGGCATAAATTTGATGATTGTGATTTCTTCTTTTAGACCAGAATGACAATTTTGGTCTAAGTTTCAAAATTTCAAGCATACATTGCCAGGAAATTTTACATCTGTTCTAATGGTGGTACGCAGTGACTATTCTTGGTCAAGATTTCTAAAGCTGTTGGTGCAAATATCAAACAGGAAGTACTGTCAAATACGTCCATTGAATTTATCTACATGCAGACAGCAGTTCGTAAAAATGACCATTCCGGCATAAAACGCGAATGGTGGACTGGAGCTCATCATTGATGTAAATCTAGGGCCTAAATGGTGATGACCGAAATCATGTCATAAATGTAATTGTTGGCATGTGAAAATAGCGCCAACACTACTGATTTACACTCATGAGACTAATTTCTGTCTACTATAATTACGTTATCATTTGTGGTTAATTGTCTTCACGTTATATCTCAATATACAGTTGTATCAAATTTCATTGTCACCAGATGAATTTGCAACATCTTGTACTGTAATGGTGTACGTGCCATTGTCGTTAAATAGGTTGTGATTATCTCCATTTAAATCTCATTGTTAAGTACCGTCCAGTTGTCATCAATTATAGTTACGCCATCATCAGCATTTTTGTCCTTGTGTTTCTGTATGTGCCAGGGTATACGTATGTGTATCTGAATAACAAACTATAGAATTTAGAGAGCCAATACAGATAGACCTGCATTTGTAATTCCTACCTGCAATAAGGTAGCTGCTAATGCTCAGTTTGAAAATAAATCTTGCTGCATTAGAATACAATACACTATTGCAAAGCAACATATGTCAGATTACAAGCTCAAAGCAATGTACAGGTATGTCAGATGACAGTTGGCAGTAATTTCCTCGAATTGATTCCCAAATCTCTGAATCTACAGTCTCAACATTCAACTGGAATTGGAGGAAAATATCACCAATCAGACCTAATTTAAGTGTTCATCTTTTACTGTAACGTGGTGTTTGCTTCAGAAACAATTTGTCATTGAACACCATGTACCAGCGTAAAAGCTCTGCATCTGCAGAAACCATGGCAACGGATTGTGGCGCAGCAGACAGTCAGACACTCAGTATATTTGGTGGTTTCAGGTAGCAGAGTAGCGCTGTACTGTAGATCAACTTAAGTTTTGTTCTGAAGCTTTCACTACACCAGGAAGATTTCATTCCAAAGCCATCATGGAGAAGAGGAGTATCAATGATTCTGTAATAGCAGGTCATAATTATGAGATTCTCCAAAAATTACAGAGCGTAAAAAAAAAACAAAAAAACTTGTGCCCTGTAAACATATTTTCTATCCTTAGTATATACTATGAATAGACAAGTTTTATTAAACTCAGATTTCCTACCCAAGAAGATTACAGTGTCTTTATGTGGAAGAACTACAGTATGTTCAAGCATTACTCTTTGCTGTTTCATGTGAGCATATTTCATCATATATAGGGAGGAGGTACTACTTTGTCCAGCTGTTCAAGTTGCCAAAATGACACTTAAATGGTAGCCCACCATATACCCCTTGTGGTATACAACTGAAACTAGGTGGGTCAGTCATCCTTTTATATACGTAAATGATATTCAAATAACATGGATTGAGATTACTGATTGCCCTTGAGGGGGGAGGGGGGTGAGGAGGGATGTTCCACTGTGTGTGCATGAGTGTGTGTGCAAGAAAAAAGTGTGTCACCTTCTCCTATACTGTTAGTCGGATGAACCTCAAACTTCATGAGTAGGTGCCCGGATATGGGGTGTAGTGTCAGCCGTACTGATGAGATTGTAGGTCAAGGGTCACAGGTCATGAAAACATTTCACACATTCACATTTCCAGCAATTCACACATTCACATTTCCAACAATTCACACATTTTTAGCATTGTCTGTTTGTGTGAATGTCCTAAAGTTATGAAAGCACCATGTGCGTAAAGAAAATAGTGTAAGAAGATTTTAAAACATTTATGACAAAGGTCATGATGTGAATTGGCAAAAATGCTCTGAACAATTGTGTCATGATCTCCTCCTTAGATTAGTTGGATGAACTTCAAACTTGGTGGGTAGGTGACTTTGTATGAGGTACAGTATAGTGTTCTATGATGTCAAAGGTCAAGCTTTCTAGGTCTTAAAAACAAAAAAAATAGTTTTATCATGGTCTCTATGTTTGAATGTCCTAGAGTTAAGAAACTACCTCATACATAATGTAGATAGTACATGAACTTTTTTGAAATGCTGATGATGTCGCAAGGTCAAAGGTCATTAAATCAAAAGGTCTAATTGGCAAAAAGGCTCTGAAAAAGTGTGTCACAATCTCCTCGTTAAGTATTTATGTTGGATGAAATACAAATTGGTGGGTAGATGCAATTGTGGAAAATCAGGGAAAGGAAAAAGAGAAATTGAACTTTTTGTATAAAAATTCACAGAATTTACTGATGTCATAGGTCAAGGTCAAAGGTTACATTTATTTTAGCGCATAATACAGTGCGTTAGGTGTTGGTAGCACATGTTGTCAACAGAACTTTACATCTTTGCCGGTCCTTGAAGGTGATGCAATATTTCAACCTATAGATGCAACCATGTTCTGGGCTGAGTGATCATGTCTGGTAGCAATGTTGTTTCCCATGGAATGGTAGTACTTTCACTCAGTATATTTTTATAACTTCTACTATATGTACAGTATATGGTTACTACATTGTACTCAATTGCACAACAATTTGAGATGTGTATGCATCTTGAAGAGAAGATGGAACCACACACAACTCTCTTTTCATGGTATCACAAAACATCCATGGTGATGGCACATCCGGATTTGAGAAATACTGTTGATGCGCACTCAATTTCTATGCGCATGTGAACATTTGTGCGTGCATGTATTTGTTCTGTTTGATGCATATGGTGACTGCAATACTAGACTACTAAGTAACGTGAATGTTCAGTGCTTCTATCCACAATGAGCAATTTTAATCCTAATGAAATGTACAACTAAGCGCACTGTGGAAGTATATTGAAATGATGGATAATTAATTATTGAATTACCATACAAAACGATGGGGATGGGATTTGCAAAGTCTCTGTGGATTGCATACTTGTTTTTTCTTGTGAGATGTACTGTACTGAGATGCCTGCCATGTACTGCATGTTTATAAGAGTACGCTGCTTTCGCAAACACGATGGAAGCACCAAGAGTATGCGGAAGCTATCAGCCATGAAGGTACAGTACGTGTACTCAGGCACATGTCGTTCCTTTTGAATGGTTTTGCATTTTGTGAACGGAATGCACTGCAATGGCATATATGGTTACTGGCTTCGAGCACCCAGTCTAGAACGAACGTAAGGTTGTCAGAGAACGGTTGTAGCTTTCGTCACAACGGATAGTAATTGTGTGGTGACTGTCTGATTTTGCACACTGGATTCTATGTCCACGTCGTGTTTGCGAAAACTGCCTAATATTAGCGTTTGCCCTAGTGACACAGATATTCACATCATAAACATGTACTTACACTGCTCTCATACTTATGCATAGTCAGATAATCTCTAAAACCCCTTTTGAATAATTTGTTCTTGCACTGCGCCCTCTGTTCTCCAGCTCTTCCTCGTTAGGGTTTTAGAGCTTCTCTTTGTATAAGTATGAGCAGGGGGTAGTCACTTGTGAATACCTGCATTGATCAGTAAGTTACAAGTGAGGACTCGACCAGGTGCTTACTACCCCTTTCCAAAATTCCTACCATGTTCAAGTGAACAGCAACACTTCTCTATGTCAGTATTGGATCTGATCTGTCATCTTATGGATCAAAAATTTTTTTTAGAAATATCAAAAGAAGATAGTGATAAAAACAGTCTGATGAGAAAACAAGTGTATGCATTGCATCAGTGAGACCTCTCCACACCGACTATGAGATAAACACCAATGTTAACGATAGGTCTTACATTTTTACATCTAATATTGATGGGTAGGAGTCCGAAATTACTGTACCTTTATCTCATTGTAGAGACTGATTACAACAGTCACAACAATACAACAACTCTACATCACATTACTTATTTAGACATACTATATGGTTGATCCTAAGCTCTTTCATACTTTCCAAAATTATATTATCCATAGTGTGAAATATGGAGTGATATTCAAGTCCTTGAAAAATTTCATTACATTTACCATAGAAACTTCCCTACTGATGTCAAATGCCCAACATTTTGCAGGCGAGTCCATCCACATACTGATTTAGCATGTTTGAACAGCAGTCGACCAGATCCGAAGTAGTTGAAGAGTTTGGTCGGGAGTTAATTGAAAATAGTTGGGTGATATGATACACCAAAATGGAACATGGAAACTGACTTTTGGAGTCAAACACAAAATATCTGTTTCCAATTACCAACTTCATTAAATTTGATATTGGGACAATTCGACGGCACATACCGTATGAAGACTCTGAATAAAATCAAAAAGATCGAGATGGATTCTTAGACACTACAAATGGAATGTTGCAATGTCATGGCATAGATGACAAACAGCAATTTGGGAACTCTCTCCTCTCTTGCAAACCTCACACGAGATTGTCTCGATCGAAAGTACATGAATAATGTGCTGCACAATGCACAGTATGTAAAGCTCTTACTAAATCCAGCTTATTTGGCTCGCAGATAGTTTGGTTTAAAGCCAGATTAGTCCTCCATCTTACAAACCTAGTGGCCTCGTTTGTCCAAACAAGTTTGGCTTTGGAAAGGGCCATAGAATTTCAATTGTCTTAGTCCAATGGGCGTGACCTGTCCTGTAGAACTTACCTTTGTAGTAATTTAAACCTTCACTAATATGGCCAAAAGTCAAATGGAGGTATTTCCTTGAATGTAATATCAATTCTCAAAATGATATTACCAGCAGGACTGCTATCATCTACGTACGGTATTATACCAGCAGGACCGCTATCATGTACAGTATACATTCTAGTTGACTTGTGGCATGCCAAAAAGGGAGCAGTGTAGCAAAACTACTCAAGATCAAACATCTCTTAAAGTGATCGTGTGTGTGCTGAAAAACCAAAAAGATAAGATTATGTTTGATCATAACTTTTTCTTTATTTTTAAATGTACACGCGAAGTTGCACATGAACGAACTATGTCTTTCAATGAAGGAAAGTGACAGTAACTACTTTGAAAAGCAACGGGATTGGCATAAAAACAGTAAAGAACAGAAATCATATTTGGAAGTTAACGGTTCTTTCTATAACCGCCTACATAATGAATATGCAACAGTACAGTTCTCACTAGTGTATCTAAAACATATTACTCAGGTCATCGCTCCTTGGTAGGTATCGGGAATTGCAACATTTGGTGAAAGGAAACACTGTATTTACAAATAACGTATGAATTGAACACAACCTTGCGTGGGGCGTCAGTGATCCTGAGTTATTAACTGAATATTCAATACTAGTATACTTCCCATTGCCTCGCTCATAGAAGCACACCGTTGCTTTGAATGAAAACTGTCAACCACTACATTATCATATTCTATACTTTTTGTCGTTATGTTAGAAGAATTTGACATCATACGGCAAAATTAACCAACTGAAACCTATTTATTTTCCCAAATTGTCTGAATGGTGTAATTAAAATCCTTACCAAACTTTTGGAGATGAAATTTCAATGTTTTCACTTTTTGCCTATGCACCTAATCACTTTAAGTGTTCTCCCAAGCTTTGCAAACTTCATATGAATTTATCTTTACCTTAACTTGTCCACTGTGTGTGCTTGAATTACAGTATTCAATCGCAATTTGAGAAAGTGGAAAACCTGTTCACTAGTATATGCTGTTATCTTGTAAATGAGCAGGTGCTTAAATTAACACGACTTGCTTTAAGTGTTCTATGGCATTAGAGCCAACACACGTCATGATCAAACTTTGTAGAGCTCCCAATCTTGCAAGATGCTACGTTCTTAAATATTTGGCTTTGACCCTTGACCCCTTGAAAGGAGAAACAGCAATATGGAAATAAGGGAAAACGAAGGACTGGCTGACAGAAATGTACTTTAGAGGTGTACATTGTTCCAGAGTGGTGGCAGTAGCTGTGTGAATGGTATCATTACAGTAATAGCTGCATGGTGGTGTCTAGTGCCAAGCCAAGTTACCGTAAGATGATAGATTATTTAGTAAACATACAGGGCTCGAATCTTCCTTGAGACAAATTTGGAACTGCCTTTGCCAAATACGGTTGAAAGCTGAACAAGCATGCTGGTGAAAGGTATTGGATAATCCTACAGAGTAATTCAATGTTTGTGTGACAAGAGCAATGAAAATGCACATCACGTTATGCTACTGTACATGCGGCATGTTTGATGACATCCCATGTACAGTGAGCAAGAACAATGGGCTCAACTTTTGTGACAAGTCATTTCATTTAACCCATGTCATGTCTCTCCTCATTTCATTAATGTATACGTGGTACATGTGTAGCAATCTTAGAACGATGACAGCTTCGCTCTGGACCGTCTCTCTGTCCTCTTTTTCATCATTTCTGGCACTAATTGGAGCAAGGAACCATTGGTTAGATAGTAGGTGCATTGCAATTGGAACCATCAGTTTTGGGGGAATACTGTTGTTCTCCAAAACATGTAGTTCAAGTATGTGGTGGACTATCATGAAATGTAGCAGTTAAAATAAACTTGGAAACATTGATGGTGTATACTTTGGAACCCTCAGTTTTCAGGGAATACTGCAGTTGCCTAAAGGTAGTTCTAGCATACATCTGTATATGCTGTATTGGTTCACTGTTTCATATTGTCATCTCAGTGACAGATCAAATGATGATGCCAAAGGGTAGATTGGCTTAAGTAAGAAACATTGTTTGTGCCAAAGCAGCCATTTTGTCATTCAGTTTGAAGACGTAGTATATTGTGTTTTAAAAGAAATTGTTTTTATGTTAGACTACAAATGTAGGAAAAGATCCAATCCTTTTTCCAGTAATGTGCTCACAGTAATTTATGTAACCATGTATGCATGCATTCCTGCTACCAAGGTACACAATGTAAACGAAATGCAGGTGGTCATTAAGTTGTGAATACATTATTGTTCATAGTTTCACAGCATGGCGAATATTTTGCATTTACATGAAGAATGCAAAGCACATCAGTGGGTTTTGGATTTCATCTTCTTTGCTCAAAGCCTGTATTGCTGTCGCTCTTTGACTCGGATTTCACAGCTGGCGAGAAAGCCTAGAAAAGTTTCAGACTGCAACTGACTATAAATGCTCATGAATAATATCGATTGGTTTATTTTAGGCATCACCCCGTTAAAAGAGTAATTTATTCGGGTGTCACAGCGCTGTGTAAAAATTGGGACAATTTTGTGTGCAGAGTCGCCGACAGGACACTTTGTATAATTTTGAAGCTACAGTGCAGACTATGTGATTAATTTTTGTGGTTTCACATTTGATGAGCCTCTCTCTTGTTATCTGACACAATTCACACTAACTTATCCCTTGCAAATTTTGTAGTTCAAAATTGGAAGTCGAAGCAAACATATCAGTACCATATTGAACCTAAAACATAACATAAAACATAAGGGTTAAATATGGTGTCATCTTTTATTTTACTGTACATGTTCTTGATGACATGTAAAAGATTGAACATGCATTATTTTAACCAATTGTCCACCCAGTTCGGATAATATTCTCTAGACTGTCATCAGAATAGTAGTTGAGGCTGGCCTTGGCCTCTACTTCTCAGCCCTGGGGCGGCCTCAAAGCCTCAAGACCTCCATACATATACTGTACTGTCACACGCTTCTGTTGAAGGCCAGCCTCAGATTCAACTACAACACTGGCTGACATGTCCCACTTCTTTGCCCAAGACCCAAGTATTGTGAGTATGAGGAGTGTGAATGACCTGTTTAAAGTCATATTTTAATCAGAGAGATACAGTTTGCTTTGTTTTGAAGCATTGTATGGGAAAACAGTGCAACGTGTTTACTAGCGTATATGAAATTGTTCCAACTTGATGAAAGATCAGCACAAACACTCAACTGGAATCTGTCGTAGTATTTGATTACTCTAGATGTAAACTTTCACAGTATTCACACAAAAGACAACTAGCGGTCTGATCGGACACCTAGTTATCGTACTTGGATTATAACTGCTACTTCCCTTACATGCCTTACACACATAACTTGAATGATGACAAAAAAAAATTGGATGTCTTAGAAGTCCAAGGGCAGTACATACTGTAGGTCCTCCGCTAAGCGTGCAAACTCTCATTATTATTATATATTTCTCTATCAAACATTTCACAAATAGTTCACTGCAGCTTTCAATATTTCACAATTATTGTTGATATTTCACAATTAATCTTCAGTTGTTACAATGTTACTGGATTTGTTTGGATGTTCTGATTTTCCTTCAAGGCAATTATCAAACCGAGTAGAAATCAATTAATTACCAGTTTTGGTTATAACCGGTCTTGGTTGTGTAACCGGTTTCCTGTACATACATTGCTCTTGCTAGTGCAATAGGTCTATTTGTCACTAGTACAGTATGCTACATGTCCACAGTGTGTATATCTTTTTACTTTTTTTACCATTACTTTTTTCTTCTTTTTTAAGTTAATTCAGAAGAAGTAACAATGTTTTAAAAAGAAAAATGAGAGAAGAGATAATGTGATCGTGCAGCTTTGCAATCTTCACAAGATACTCTAGGCATCATTGATTGTAATTTCCTTTTTTCCCCCTCTACCACAAAGAATGAACCACTGCGCATGTGACGGTTCCTCGACTCCTCGGTTGGAAAGTAATAATTTTCATCATCATCAAAACTCACATGTTAAGCACTTCATCACTGGTGTGAAACATCAAATATTAAAGGAATTCTATTACAGTGTACTGTATGTTCTTTTAGAAGTTTGCAGAGGTGCTCAAGATGAGTTTGCAATTCCACTGTTAGGAGGTGTCAATGTCACCATGGCGACCGATGAAAATTTTTCTTATGGATTTGTTCAAGTATTATAATAGATCTGTAAAATGCTGTAGAGTGCAGTAGCTGATATTGTGCGGTTTTCTTGTAAACCAGCTTTGACTTGTACTGTACATGTTACAAATTCTAATGTATCCATGATAGCTCTTGGGTCAATGTGCTGAACTACTTAAATGGAAGGTTTTGACTTAAAAGTTATTGTACTATTGTTGGATTCAGTGCTGCATGTTACAGCAGAACTTAAACGGGTGTCATCGACACTCGTAAGGGCATTGCTATGAATTGTTTCCACTTTCCATAATTTTTGGCCATGCTCCAAACTGGTGAAGCTGAATCTGCAAGGGAGAACAAGTGGGCAATCCACTTGTCCCTATCGTTTTGCATGGTTATTGGATGCCCATCATTTCATGTAGGCCTACTCCCACAGTGCGCTGAGCTGTACATTAGTTCATTAGTTCAAGCTAGTTACTTAGTTACAAGGTACTAAGTAGTCTAGTACAGTGTACTGCGTGTATGCGTTGAATGACACAAATACTGTACCTGCTTGTGCCCAGAAATCGCATGTGTCAAATTTATTCCCAGAACATGTGTGTGTCAAAGCATTCCTCAGATCCGTATGCATCATCACTCTAGATGTTTTGAATGCCCCAAAAAGCGCGTTGTTTGTATGTGGCTCGATATTTTTCTTCGCAGTGTGTAAACATGTGTACAAATGGGTCGCAACTGTAAAAATACTCTGAGTAGAGGTACTACATGGAAAATGATACTGCTACCAGACCAAAGCTCATGAGCCCAGAACATGGTTGCATCGGTTGAAATACCATGTCACATTCATGGAAAGACAAAGATGTTAAAGTCATTTTGACACCTTGTACCTAACACACTGTACTACGCACTAAAGTTTACTGTGACCTTGACCTATGATGTCATTTGTCGGGCGGACATTTCCGACATTATACAACATACCAAGGCACCTACCCACCAAGTTTGAACTTTTTCTGACATACTGTACCATCTAGGAGGAGATTGTGACACACTTTTCCATTTATGCCGATTTGACCTTTAACCTCGTGACCTTTGACCTTGTGACATCATCAACATTCTAAAAAAAGTCTGGTATCGTCTGCTTTCCATATATAGTAGTTTTATAACTCTAAGAGATCCACACATACAGATAAATGCTAAAACTGTGGTTTTCATTTTCATAATCTTTGACCTATGATGTCATCGGTTGGGCAGACCCTGTTCCACATACCCAGGCACCTACGTATCCACCTAGTTTAAAGTTAATCCAACGTACTGTCCAGGAGAAGATCGCGACATTCTTTTCCAGAACATTTTTGCCGATTTGACTCTTGTGGCATCATCGAAATTTTTAAATAAATATCCTGTATCGTCTACTTTTCATATACTGTATGGTAGTTTTATAACTCTTGGACATTCACACATAGAGATAATGCTAAAAATGTGCTTTTCATTTCGTGACCTGCAGTCCTTGACCTTTGACCTAGGACGTTATCGGTTGGGGAAAACACCATCACCACATTCTTGGGCACCTACCCACCAAGTTTGAGGGTTATCTGCCACACTGTCTAAGAGGAGATTGTGACACACTTTTGTTTGCATACACACACAGTGCACTCGCACACCCACGCACACACCCACACACATTTGGATATCCCTTGTCACCCCCCACCCCCAATCGGTAATCTCCATCCATGTCATTTGTATGCCATGAGTATCCACTGACTGTATAATTACTATTGACCCACCTAGTTTTGACTGAATACCATGAGGGGTGTAAGATGGGGTACAAGTGTCACTTTTGGTGACTTACTGTAACTGCTCAACGAAGTACAATATCTTCTCCCTGTGTACTACATAGAGGGATGAAATAAAAGGTTTTCTCATCACCTATAGCTTAACCAGTTGATGCTCCAAATTAGTAAATGATTTTGGTAAGTCATTCAAATGCAATGTAGCTGTAATCTGTAAAATTGTTGTCATTGTACTCAGGCTGAAAAATTGCTTCCCTGGAGCTTTTTCTTTTTTATTGGTTGACCGTTGCAAGGTGATGTTCATTGTGCCATTTTGCATTCATGATCTTGTGACTAAAATCACATTTGAGATTCTAACATTCTTCAGTCTGGGACGTGTTACATTTGAAGCATGCATTACACTGTGTTCAATGTGTTGCTGATATGTTTGGATACAATCATGGAGAATGTCTTTGCAAATTTCAACATGGTTGTTGTAATTGTATGCATGAAAAGATCTATAGGTTGTGTTTGTTATGGTCATGAAAATTGCAATTTTATAGCACCAAACTCTTCTTGACAACTGAGATCACTTTTCTGTTGTTGGTCTCTCCAAGTTTACTGGCTGTGTCTCCTTAACTCCAGACTCTTAATTAAGTACAACAGCACCACACGGTTTCAACAGTTACTGTATGTATTAAACAGGGATGCACTCTCGTATGCAGGAAATAATATATCTTCTGTTTATTTCACACAATCGCTGGAGATGGATGTAATTAATTATCAATAATTATGAGTGTTTAATTGAACCTATCAGAGAAGATTTTGCAGCTTGTTACTTACTGAAGATCTGCAAGGTATGAAAGTACAATATACTGCCAATTTATGGAAGGTAATACCAGGTGATATGAAAATACTGTACATGTCTACATTTCTCATAGTTTCAGCATTATTTTGTTTTTATGTTTTGGATGTCATTTTGCTGCATTTTTCACTGATGCAAATCAGTTCACACTCTGTTGCCTCAAAGTTAATTCTTTAAACTGTCTGATGTGACTTCTCTGCTTTCTGAAGGAATGTAGCTCTGCTCTGTTCACTAGAATGTTTACACAAAGATTCTCATAGAGTATTAAGTAGCTGTGCAGTGTAGTTTGTTAAGTTTAGGTTTAGATCTTATAATTATGGCAGGGAATCACATTTAGGACACATGGGATTTGGGGGGGGTCACAAAGCTTTTTATGCATTCGTGTCCAGTTTGGCATTTTGATCATGATCATTTACTTTGCTCCTCACTTACCTGTCTCATCACATTAAATGCACTCCAATCTACTGTGCTAACCTGGTATTGTTAATCGTTAAAAGCCCCTGTTGTTGCCGTCTGATAGTGCCTCCTTCCCATTCTGCCGCCCTGATGTGCCCAGAGTGTGCTAGATCATGATCAAAATTGAATTTGAGTGGCATCCTCACTTTGTTAGGCAAAAGACCTCTCATGAAACTGTGTGTAACAGAAACCTGACGGAAATTGTTAAATTTAACTCGCAAACAGCTAAAAGTTGGATTGCAGTTTCCCTTAGTATTATCAGGCTGTCTGAAAAAGCAGACCGTTGCATTTACAGTAGTTCTACTTTCCCCAAAGATGTAGTTCGATACTGAATGAATAAAAAGTCACCCGGAGTGAAGTTGTAATTTAGAAGCCACAGACTAAAACCCTTTTACATGGCATGTTCTGCGAGATCCTTACCCACTCATTTCTATTTGTCCACATTTGGAGAGTACTACTTTTACAATGAGGATTTACATATATTCTCTCTTGCCATGGATTTTTAGAATGATTAGAAGCAAGTCTGATTTCTGATGTTTCTCTGAGAACAATGTCAATGGGCCTATAACGTGTTTTTTTGTTCCCTTCAAGTGCAAGATAGTGACATAGACTTCATTTGCAAATGGATAGAAGAAGCAACGTTGCTTTGGTAAGTGGGTGACATTAGCTTGTATATTTGGAGACATCTTTTGAAACAGACTTACGAGTAGTGCCGTTATTTTACCAAATTTCATCATAAACACAAATAGGTGTCCTGCAGATCGGCTTGCATGTGTAAGCTTTTTTCCAATTGATATTGCTCATAGGATAGGAAGCATGTAGAACCTTCTCGAAATATTTGTTAAGGTTGTTTTCATCATAACTTGAAGAATATCGAGCATGAGTGAAAATATTGGCAGATTGCAAAACGAGTAATTTATTTTTACCTGTTGGAAAAGGTTGAAGCTGGATTGAGTATTTGGGATATATGTTTGAATGGATGTACTGTATTAACTAGTTGCTGTCGAACATATTCGAAGAGCCCCATGTTGTTCTTCAGTTAGTAAGCTGCATTATTTATCGATCGTCGGCATGGTCATGCCCGTGACAGTAAGACTGTTGGATTACTGCCGGCAATGACAGTGTTAGTGCAGCGCGAGTTCAGCAAACAGATCGAAACAGTGGGTATTTCCAGTGACTTTTGCGAGGGAGTGCACTCTGTCACAAATTAAAATGCAAGAAAAAAGAAAACCTTGAACAATTTCATCTGATAAAAGCAAAATAGGGTATTCATTTTTTACACACATTTTGCTGTGACTTTTAAAGTTGCAAACTGCAACTCATAACTCCAAAAGAGCTGTGAAGAGAGCAAGTTGAAGTAGACCTTGGTAGTTAAATTTAGCCAAATGACCTCATGTGGACAACCTCTTACAGGTGAGTTGAAGTAGATGATGAAAATAAGCCAGAGTTTGTGACAAACAGATCTTGAATTACACTGGCTAGCTACAGAAAACAGATGTGGATTTAGTCATTTCACTCTCCATAATTTGATGAATTGGTCGTTGTAAGGTTTTCCATTACGGTATCTTTTATCAAGGAACGTGATCAGTCATACTTACAAAGTATTATTCAATCTTTCCATTGCGTTGCACAGTGGCACTTGAAGGATTATTTTCTTCCTTTTTTGGGGGGACTAGGTGGACAGGGAGGGGCCTGTAGCGAGAGATGGTATGCAGAAGACATACTTCGAAGACCACGTATCTCTCTGCAGAGGTACTAACTTTTGTTTTGAAATCATTGTGAATAGTTTCAGAGAAGAGCCAGCAGAAATGTGCCTGTAATTAAGCAACAGTCCCCCCAAGTTTTCCCAGTGTTGCAGCTGTGTCTGGCAGTGTTCATCACGTCCTACGACAAAGGAGGTGGCAGGGGGGGGCATCTGTGTTGTAATGTGATACATTGTCTGAGGATGTGCACACCATTATAATATTGTTTGTCGTGTCTTCACTGCTATGGCCTTCCTCTGTGAAGATTACCTGTACTGACCACCGTCACCGTGCACCTTATGAAGTGATGTCAATAAGTGAAGGTTTCAGACTGCATATGGTGCATTAAAGGCGATCGGTCTTCTCATAAGTGCCTCAAGTGACCTCATTCTCTCCTTGATAATGCTTTGCAAGAGCCACTACTGTAGTTTACCGTTGTAACTCTCGTGCATAGGCTACTTGTATGCAGTGAATAACATAATTTTGATAGCAAACCTTTGTACACTCACCACATCCTACCGATATTTCATTACTGTGTGCAAGGAGTATAACTGTAAACTACTGATGTCTGCAGAAAGTTATCACGAAGAGAGTGACGTCACTTGGTATATTCACAAGAGGACCAATCACCTTGAAAAGAATAGGCCAGACAACATTCAAAATTAAAATCTGTAATAATATGAAACTACATCTCAACAACGTTCAATCTGCTCTGAGTCTTCGTGTATAGATATGAAACAGCCAAAATTTCTTAATAATGAATTATTCATGGGGCTGTCTCGAACATTATTTATAGTAAAATGTGTCACTATCTTAATACCCTTGTAGAGCAGGTGGGTGTTACTTTTATGGGAAAATGCCTTGTGTGGTTATTATTGAATATTCTCTGTTTGTGACATGTACAGTAGTTTGTGATGGTCAGGAATGTTCCTTTAAAATCGACACAGCATTGACTTAGCCAAGGATCCATGGCAAGCTGTTTTAACTTTTACCTTGTGTTTTCACTTAAAGAGAAGTAAATTCAAGTCAACAAGAATGTGTCATGTTCCCTGTGAGAGAAGTTCATTTTCATTGAAGACAGTGCAGTTTTATATATATAAGAGAAATTCACTTTAAAAGAAAAAACAAATTTCTATAGAGATATACTGAACAAGTTCACTGAGCAAAGTGCAATTTCGTTTATGAAGAATACATTTTCAGTTTAATAATGAGTGCATGAAGAAAATAAGTATCAGTAGGAAAAATACATGTTTAAACTTTATTACAAAATATGTTGTTAATATTATTAAAATGTTATTATGAAATACATGTTATTAAGACTTTTTGTTTAATGGAATTCATCAGTCTTAAGTGAAACTGAATTGTTTTTAACTGAAAATATGAGGAATGTAAATCATCTTTTCTTTTGTACAGGACTGCTTAAAAGACTCAGTCTCAGTCCAGACCATCCCCATACTCCATGTCACAAACAGAGAGTATTCGATAATGATCATGTAAGGCATTTTTCTGTAAAAAGCAACACCCAATTGGTCCAAAAAAATATTGACATGGTAACATATTGTACTGTTAATGTTTACAAAAGCCTCATGAAAAAGTAAATTTCAGTGCATGATGATATTAAAGTCACACAATGGTTTTGTTGTCCCATGTTTCTGTAGTTTCTACCGCAGTATGTTGTAGGTTTTTTCGGTCCACTCAAAAATGTTGGCGGTTTCAGACAATCCATATATTGGGAGCCAGACTGAGAGTTGTTGACATACAGTATTGTTTCATACTATGATGGATTTTATGAGAATATTTTGAATATTGTCTTTCTAGCTATACCCAAAGTTACAGTACCCTTACCATTTACAGGGAGAAATCCAAAGCTTTTGTCAGCACTGTCTTCATGCATGTTTGGTCATGATAACTCGAACAGTCGAATGTTTTTCTTCATTGCAATTTTAATTGTGAGATGTTTTCAATGATGAAATGATCCAGGGGTCAATTTTTTTTTCATAATTCCCAGGGACTTTGTATTTGAATCCATCTGATTCAAGGATGCTGTCTCCAGATAACAAATTCTGCATATATGCAAGTTGAGGGTAGGTGATGTTTGGAGAAAGTGGCAATAGAGATAAGATGAAAAAGTTGGCTTATCTTTTTCCATCGGTTTTGATCTCCTCATGTTCAGTATCACATCCTGCAATATATGGCACCGAGTGACAGGATATCTGTCAACCCATGGCTCAAAACAAAGGAAAGGGTGCTGCAGGCACACGTTGCATCTGACTACTGAGATCTCACCAGGAGAAATTTGAATAATGGCTGATACTTCTGTCAGTTAGAGTCTCAAAGTTATTGAAGCTTTTTATCAGGCCTTTGTAGATTATATACAGGATATATACAGTATTTGAATTGGCAGGAACAGTTCAAACCAAAAAAAAATGTGTCTTTGTTTTATCCTTCAAAGTCGGAGTCAGTGTTCACTCGCAATGTTTTTGTCAGCGGAATGTCACTTCGCGATACATCAGTTTTGTAATATTTGAACGTTATTGTAAAATGACAGAGTGATCGTTTTACAGAGTTTGACAAATTCCTTACTCGACGTCCAAGGCAAGTAAAAATCACTTGGACATGAGAACTTCTCAATCTTGTTGCACAGGGCAAGAAGCCCATAGGAGTTTCATTTTTATAGGATTAAAAAAGTATAGTTCTAGATGATTAGAAGTGGACAAGCACATATTTGTGTGGACAAGTACACTAGACTATGGAAACAGCCTTTCATGTGACCTTTCTTACACGTGACTGTACCATCGCATATACACCTACCAATTGCAAGGCGCACCTGTGGATCCCCGGGGGAGGTGTGTCAATATCTGCTGTGTGGTAGAACATTCACGCCCTGTAACGCACCCCTACAGCTTTGCAAGCCCGATTTCCTATATTAGGGAAGTCACAATGGATATTGACGCATCTGCACCCACTTCTGCTGTGACGGACCAAAGCATTACTTTGACGAACCCCAGCGTCATCGACGTCAACGAACACAAAGTTAGTGATGCACCTTTCCTGGGGATCAGTGGTGTGTGTTGCAAGTGACTAGTGCATTACATTTACCTCATGCAAGAAAGTTTTGCACACCATATTCAATATTACTAGTACACTTGTAATCTATGTAATAGGAATATAGGATGTTGTATGGTGTGAAGATGAATGGAATTGTTTACTTATCGGTGACAAGACACATAATGGCAAGCTGGACATTTTGTGAAAGAAGAGCAATTCATTAAGGCCAGGACAGAAGCCTGATTTCTACTTCAATTCAGGGAGCTATACATGTAACAACTCAACTGCAGTATCATAACATGTCTGCTGTCAACTGTTAACCCTAGCCTAACATTCCCCAAATCACAATTTTTGAAAGCTTAGATCTGGCAAATTGAAATAATGAAGAACGCCACCAGTTTGTCCTTTCTGCACTGAGTCAACAGCATTTCCATTTGACAGAGGCTTTGGGGTTTATAGTTAACTTTCTTGTGTGTTGTTGTTAATATGGCGGAATGATTTTACCGTTGGTGGCACAATTTTTTATTCATTTGAGACAACAGTGATTCTGGAAAAAGTATTCGGACTTTTGTGGGTGGAACCATCTCAATCTTGCAAATGATAGATTTCCTTAAGTGCACATTTGATGGTTACCCATTCATACATCTAACAGATAACACTGTCGCCGGTGTGATTTTTAACAAAAATTTTAATTGCTCTCATCTGGACAACCCACTTCCCATATTTTGTTGTCGGAAGTAACGTTTGGTCGTCCGAACAGAAAACAAAAAGAAAAGTCAGAGCTCCAGAAACGTAAGACTTAATGTTTGGTGTAGAATGTTTTATATCTACACAATAGCATAGTGGACTCCTCCATGGTATTCAGACTGGTACTGTAAATCTGTCATTCTTTAGTTTTAAGTAGCCCTTGTTACAAAGCTACCAAAACGATCATTATTTTTCTCTCAGTGTAAATGAAGGATGATGCCTATAAACTTTTCATCACTTTTAAGATCTGAACATCTTGCTTCAGAACATGACTCATTCCTTGGACGATAAGAAGGAGTGGATTTCGCTGTTCAATATAATTTTAACTTGTCTCGGACGATGGGTTGATCCTTAAATTTCAGCCCTGCTTGTTGCACGGTAGCCAAGGATCTGAACATGGGTAAAATTTTCCATAAGCACCCAAACACAATTTTCAACAACATGTCTCTTGAAATCTCCTAGAGCTAGTCTGTTGACCGTGTACATGTACTACAAGTATGAACATTGCATTTTATTTTTGTGCTGAAACCAGGGTTTTCTTGTGTTTCACCATGGAGCTAAATTTACGTGGTTTCACACTTTTTCACAAGTGCCAGACTTCAATAGACTTTTCCAATTCATCTCCAGTTCACTGACTTTGGGATATGGATACCCTCCAGCAATATTTCCTTTCAAGTCACAACATCCTATCCTCAGATTCACTCTAAGTGCAAGGAAGGGTCAAGTGCCATCCAGAATCCCAAATCTGTGAGAGTGAAGAAAAGAAGTAAATGATTAATTCCTTGTATCTTTTAGTTAGAGAGAGAGGGAGAATACAGAGGGATGAAAGGTAATTTGTGTTTGGTTAGTTGACCAGACTTCTTCAGGGTTTAATATATGCTACACTATGATGAGCATAATGAATGGGGATTTCTAGTGTGCATGCAGAGCCAGAGAATACCAAATGTCTATTTTTCTTTTCATGGCCTGTCAGTTAGCCCTTTGTTTACACTCTTGTGAACCGTGTCTAGACAAATCTGGTTTAGTGCAAGCCCAGTGGTTGGTTACATTTGGATAAAATCCCAGCTGTTTGGGTAGCATTTCCTCATCACCTGAATGGAAAAGACCGAATCAGGTTCCTCTAATTCTCTGAAGTGCAGTCTGGCAGTGGCTGTCCATTTCTCAACAATGTTTCAATAGGATATTGTAGATCAGGATACAGCCATTTTATTGCTCCAAAAAGGAAATTTGGGCACTTGCACAGATGAAACAAAACAGTGTGAAAGAATGCCAGATGAAAGAATACAAACACAGTAAGAGGTAAAAGAATAAGACAACAAAGCTTCATAAAACAAGAGCTGCATAAAGCAAACACAACATAGAACAAGCTACATTAGACAAGCTACATGAAACAAGGTACATAAAACATAGCTACATAAGACAAAGCTACCTAAAACAAGCTACATAAAACATAGCTACATAAGGCAAAGCTACCTAAAACAAGCTACATAAAAGAAGCTACGTAAGACAAACTACATAAAACTTGCTACATAAAACAAGCTGCATAAAACAAGGTACATAAAACATAGCTAATAAAACAAAGCTACCTAAAACAAGCTACATAAAAGAAGCTACGTAAGACAAACTACATAAAACTTGCTACATAAAACAAGCTACATAAAACAAGCTACATAAGGTAAAGAAATATACAAGACAAAGTTGTATAAAAACTTTACAAAACAACAGAAATTGAATAGTAAAAATTAAAAAAAACTGAAATAGATTAAGTCAGTAATATGGACTGAAACTCAGGATGAATGCTCTCCTTGAAGGCCCTTATTGCGCTGCATAACAAGGAATTCTGCAGCAATTAGTAACAATCACATGTAGAGCAAGTCACCTACCAGAGCACCTCTTAGTAATTATTTAGAGTGACTCTCAAGTAAGTTGTTTGTAGCTGTATTACATGCATGCATAGAATTCAGGACTATAGTGCACTTAGAAGTCAAGAGAAATCCACAACACAACTCGAGAAATTATCACAGTATGTTCCATTGACAAAGTACTTCAATTTCCCAAACTAGTAGGTAATTCTCACATCAAATTCCTTTGCTTCGTTAAATTCCTAAGTTCCTGATTCCTAGTAAAATGTGAAAGTCTGGTCCCCATTATGTACTAACACTCTGATTATTTCACAAATTGTATGATTTCCAAAATGGGAACATATCGCATGTAGTAATTACCTGTCAGCTGACTGCAGAGTAATTTTCAACTCATTCAAACTTTTATTTGTTTTTCGTTCATTACTTTGAACAATTAAACTCACATTAAAGTTCTCTTGAAGAATGCCAGCGGAACATTAACTTTGTCAGTCCTTATATTGCTTTGATATATTAGAAGGGTAGATTTTAGAGTTTGCAATTGTAGCGAAAGTTTAGCTACTGTAAATATTAATTTTAGAGGAGGGTGAAAAGAGGCAAAAAGAGAAGTTTTGAAACAGCAAAGACCATTTCTCTTTGAATATCATCCGAAATTTTCAGAAAAACTTTACCAAAAATTGCCAATTTTTTTTTATGGATTTGACAGTTTTAAGGAACATACAGTTTAAATTTCTTTACTGCAGACACAAATATTTTGCTTTATTAGCCCAAAAAACCCAAGCGTAAAGTCAGTACACAGCTTGGTTAATGCAGACAATCACTTTGTGTGTGCACTCAGCCTTCTGCAAACAGTTTGATCTTTTTATTTAAACACTGACTTGCCATGAAGTCTTGTTTGACTTTATATTGAGACATTATACAGAATGGATATTGATTGAACTGACAGAGGTAGCTAGACTCAGCTTTTGGTGTATTTATTAAGTTTCAAGAGGATAATGAATAATTCATCACACCTGGGAAGAGTTCATTATGGATATGAATATGCATGTATAGTATTTAAAAGTCCAAATCCTCCCTTTCATTGCTTGTATATGTGTAGATATGGTCTTCGATCATGCTTTTTCATATTTTTGCTAATTCATGAGATGCAAAGGAATTTAGAAATAATTTCAAAATGATGAGAATCAGTGAGATGTGTAAATAAATAAAATGTGAAGCATAGTTGAGAATTTGTATCTCTCTCTCTCTCTGTAGGCATAGCTGTCAGTGACTGATTGTTGAAAAATGTCAGTAAGCATCTTTAGTAACATTCCCTTACAGAGTTTCTTTTATCCTTAATTGTTGTCCTCCAAAATTTGCAAAAACAGCCAAAATTAGGAGATCAAAATTCAGTTAAAATGATGGCCAAAATTAGGAGATCAAAATTCAGTTAAAATGATGGCATAACTGTGTTCAGTTAGTTTATCAGGAGTGAACGAGCAGACTTCCTTTGTTGAATTTAATTGTTTCAGTCCAATGAGCTTTATGCAATGCAGTATACACCACTGTAAAGTTGCTCGTGCACTTTTTCAGTGCAACCACCCATTCATGTGGCAAGGTTGAAATTTCCGCGCATAATCAGGTACAATTAAGTGTCGTTTACCTGGTGTGGCAAACAAGTAGATGAGAATTTTCATTTCACTTCACTGAAGATGCATGCACACGTTTATTCTCTTTGTTTAGAAATTAAAACACGAGAGTTTATGAACCAAATGAGGAGGCAGCCCGGAGGGCAACAAACACTCTCCTGTGTCAACGAAAGGCAGTTGTTTTATTTCCGTGGTTTGCCTGGAAGTAAATTGTAACTACCTGAGTCAAATGTATTTGACAGATTCTACTCATTAGTAATGAATGTTTCATCCTTTCACTTTTATTGGAATTAGATTGGAAGACACATCTGTAAGTTCTATCCTAGTTACACATATGTGAAGTTTTTCCTTCATGGATGTTAATATTAATTCAGTCTCTTTGGAATGTAGAATCAACTTTGAATCCAATCAAACAGAATAAGTTGTAAAACAATAGAAAGAGTGCATTAGTGACAAAGATGTTTGTCACTCTCTAAACGTAAAGAGAAAATAAGAATTAGTTTACTGTGAGCATCATGGGACTGCTAGGCATGTACTATAATTGTGATATTGAGTTTAAAGGCTGTATTGCATCACCCTAAGCTATATTTTTACCTCACTGAAAGGAAAATTCTCAACTGGTTCTAAGTTACAGTACTCTTAGATTGACAGCAAATTGGAAAGATGCAGAGCAGCTTGTATTACACAGCGTACACAGGGATCCATTGTTTTGATTACACATGTGGAGGAATGTAAGACAGGCTGAGGGAGGGACTAGAGGTAGGTGGTTGGGAGAATTGATACTGTCTGGGGTGATGCATTACAGCCTTTAAATACCCTTTGTGAAAATACACACCCTCATCCTCACCTCCCCCAATTAAGAAAGCTGATACTGAGGAAAAGGTCACTGGCCACAAAATTTCTGAACAAGAGGTTGACAATTCCAGTGTGTTCATGTGGGGTAGTGTCATATAAAAGGAGGTGAAAAAGTTGACCAGGCAGTAGCCAAACTGGAGATGCCAATGTGCAAAAGTGTGTCCCCACTTTCTCAGCAAGTACAAAATGCAAACTCAACATTTTGTCACATCCCCCCCCCCCCCTTTCCTTACCTTAGGAATCTCACTTTGGGTTTGAACGTACTTAAGAGGAAACAAAAGCTAAAGTGATTGCGTTTGTACTGAAAAACCAAAAGGATAAAATTACGTTCGATCTTAACTTTTTCTTTATTTTTAAATGTACACGCGAGGTTGTACACAAATGGAATATGTCTTTCAATGAAGGAAAATGACAGTAACTACTGCGAAAAGCAACGGGATTAGTTTAAAAACAGTAAAAAACAGAAATCATATTTGAAAAATAACGGTTCTCACTATAAGCGCCAACATAATGAATTTGCAACAGTACAGGTCTCACTAGTGTATCAAAAACATACAGTGCTTCTCAAGTCGTCGCCCCCTTCTCGGTATCTGGAATTGAAGGATTTTCCTTTTTGCCTATGTATGCAATCACTTTAAATTTGAATTAAAAGGTGAACTCTTGAGTGGGACTGTATTTATTACAGTACTCACTGCATTCCCACATACATCTTTGATCCACATTTGGAAACATTGATGCAAACCACCTGCGCCTCTCAGCCCATAAGGGCGATAGAACTGTGACTTCTCATGTGGACAGACAGCCTAACGTACTAACATGCTTCTAAATCAGTCATTAATGTATGTATTAAATCAGTGTATGCTGAAAATAAAAACAAACCATCACATTTGCCAGTACTGCCCTTCAAGTAGTCCACACGATAACACTAACTGAAATAGTATCATCCATCGAGCTATTCACTGCCCCCCCCCCCCACACACACACACACATCAGCATGTATTTTGTCAATAACCCTGCATTTTGTCATAAACCTACGCTATAAATGTCACCTAATGATGAATAAGTACTTCGCATTTCCGCCCAAACTTTGATAAAGCACCTTTAATGTTGCCTTGAAAATGGGCCACACTATGCAGGACGCTTCAGAAACAAAATACTGCACTCAATAATAATTTTGCAGGTATGTCGTCCGTAACGCTCATGTAATATCCAGGTTACACATACATTATTACTTCGACCGCCTGTGTGCACTTACAACTGTGTTGCGTGGTCGAGCCCCTGATCTGCGGCACTCTCACTGTAACACCGAGGCTGCACAGATCATTCGCACCTCAGCTGAGCGCTGCGCTGTTGTACATGATAACATACGTAGGATATATAGGCCCGTACATACAGACTCTGTGGAACATAACACTCAAGCCTCCAGGAATTCTATGCGGATTAACATTTTAAGTGTTTTGTCATTCGTCGGTAAGTTGCCCTGTTCTACGGTGGTATGTTTTTTTTTTTTTTGAGGGGGGATTTTAAATTTGTAAATTAATGAGACAGTACATTTTTATACACGGTAAATGTTATGGATAATTGCTTACAGAACACCGTGTGGTTTTCCTGTAGTACTAGGTTGTATTGTTGGTGACTAACGTATTGTATTTATTTCGCTCGAGTGGTTTCAGTGCAGACGGTAACGTTAGTGCTGTGTTCAGTGTGTTATGGGTCTAATGCATGTTTTAAGTTAAACGTTAGAACTTTACAACTTAATTGACAAAATAGGCCTCACTGCCTTTTTTTTCAATTTTGTTTGCATGTTTAGTACCAGAAGATGTAACATAAAGCGCCCATAGTCATACTAGTCTATGCCTCAGTTAGGCTAGCACTGTGTAGCAGCCGTCCTTCATCATTTCGTGTATGACTATAAGGTGTTTATTTGTGGTTCTGGCAGTGAAGTAAATCATATTCATGAATGTGGTCGATGTTGTGGTACTGAATGGTTGAGTCTAACCGTTAGTTAGGGTTGCAGAGCTATTGACAGATTAGGCCAGGTCTAGGGTTACTGTTTGTCCTTCTTTGTTAATCGCACAAGGTCGCTACCCCCTTGCCAAGCGAAATCACTGTGTCCTTGTTGTAGGATGGCGAGCCCAAACCTCATTTCTGAAGTTTTGGACCGCAAATGTAAGAAAGTTCAAAACATTGGTTCAAGACAGGGACCTGTAGTGCAACTCAGATAGGCTTAGGCGATGCTTATTCTATTTTTATAAGCATCATTTATGTTACCAAAAAGAATAAAATTGCATGGATTGGATTTCCAAATACATGTTTAATGTTATGCCCTAAGTTAGACTTAACATAGTACAATTTAGCATTAAGTAAAGTAGACAGTGCAAATGGTCAGTGTCAAACCCCTTCCCAATCACTGGTTAGTGTTGGAAAGTATTGTCACAACTGCAAAGGGCCATATGATTTAAATCAAGTTGATGGAAATCACAAGTGAAATGAGGCCTGTAGTTTATCTTTAAATGGAAAAATGATTTAAATTGATTCAGACTTTGATCTATTAATGTGTTTGATTTGAATCACTGATTTAAATCCAACCTGTAAGACTTCAGTTTTCAAATTACTGATTTAAATTACAATTTAGAAAAATCAACCCTGGCAACATCTCTTGTTCATTACATGTCTTGTTAAGCCTGTATAGTATGTTCCCCTATTCTCGTGCAGCACTTATTTGTTGGAAATTGAGCTTAAGTTCCTTGTGTGCATGTCAAGTATACCTGCAGAGGATCTTTCTATTGGAACGAATGCACTTTCTACAGGTTGATGAGACCTTACTCTTAACTTCATTGTCCCCCACAAAGGTTTTGGAATGAACTTAAGGTTCAACTCAAGCAAGGTAAGAAAAGCCATCAAAAAGTCAACGCACATGTACGTTTCCATTGAATTCTATCTTCATCTGGGAAATTACTCGTCATTTTCTGACTTACTTGCACGAGAATAGGGGCTTCCATGCTTTGACTTTAACTAGCCCCTTATAGGCCTACAGCATTTTAAAGATGGCCTGCTAACCCGTCTTCTTTGAAAAAGTTCCCTTAGGGCCTAGGCTAGGCGTGTCGGAATACAAAACATGAGTAGCCTACACACATCACTTGCAAATATGGTGACACTGTAAGTCACAGTATATGCCGGGTAAAATGCTCAATATTCAGTATGTCCCAAATATGGAAATTGTTATGATCTTTACAAAGTTAGTGTCTGCTAGTTGTTTATTGTGCTCGATATCCTAATTTTCAGTGAATAGCATACATATATACTGAGAGCAAGGTCTTTAAAATCTTAGAAATGATTGCAGGTTTTAGTACTTGCTGGAGTGCTGGAAATATGAAAGCATTAAATGTGACTTCTCAACAATTATATCATACATGTACAGTATTATAGTTTGAAGCACTCTAACCCAAAACACAGTCTAGCCAAGAAACACTGTACCATATTTCAAGTTTGGTGGGGAATTGCATGCTAGTCAAGTTACCCTCAACAATGACACTGATGTAGAATACAAAAGATTGTGCCATAATGGCTGGTAGTGAACTTATCTGAATATTGATAAGCAGGACTTTACTAAATGATAAACCACGAATTGAACAATTTGAAATTTTTACTATGAAGAGTTATTGTAAAGCAGTTACAGTGCTTATGGTAATGACCCTGCACTACTGTACTGCATTACTGTACCACTCTTTGGTCATTGAGGTATACATGTCATACAGTGAATGATGCTTGGTTTACAGTTCACAGTTATCAGTTCTTGTATTGAAGCAGTTTCTTGAGGTTGATACATATGGTAAGAGCTGTAACTCGATGAGCCTCGCCATTCATTCTGTAGTACCCTGGCTAATTCTTTGCAAGGTTGACTGGAGAAGCAAATGGTAATTATGATGTCAGGGAGGTGGTGGGAGACATTGGCGGATTTGACCTGCCAGTCATGGTTGGGTCAAGGTCAAATGCTTGAAGTTCATTTCCAGGTCCCTATCCTGTCTCAGCGTTTGTGGAATGCTGTTGCACGTGTTAAACACTAAGTGTGCAATAACTGAAGCATGCAGTGAAGTTTGTCATCTGTTTACTGTTTACTTGTTTTAAATAGTACAGGTAGCTATTGATCCCTCATTTGTGGTTGATGCTGTTGGTTCTCTTGATAAGGAATTGAGAACAGCCTACAACTTTACAGACTAACTTTGTTTTTTTCTGTTTAGATGTTTTGCGTACGATATCAGTGAATTTGGTACAGTCATTGTATTACATTGTATGATTGTAAGATATCTTTTTTCGTAACCCAGTTTTGAATTGATTTTCCAAGACTATGTCTTTTACTCTGTTCAGATATGCCTACTGTCCATGTTATTAGCTATTGAACTGTGTTAAGTTTTCATTGTTTCAGAAAATTTGTCCATGCAAAATTTTGTTTGTGCTTTTAGCACTAAAGTTTTCATATTGTGTCATGTCTCTCTTCTACACCAACAGCAAAGAGGACATAATGAGTGATGCAGGAGATAGTGGAGGCGGTGACAGGGGGGACCAGCCAGAGTCTCATTCAGATGGAGAAAGGATCGAAGAATCAAAGCCAGAAGCCGATCGAGATAAACCTCAGGTAAACCACTTTCAAAAAGTTGCACAAAAGTACAACCTGTGTTGAGATTGTCACATAAAATTTATAAGCTTGCATTACATTATCTGTCCAAGTCAGTGACCAGTTTGTTGTAATAGTTGAATGTAGTAGTACAGTATGGTGTAGAACAAATACTTGAAAATATTTGAGATGAAACAAAACGCATGAGACTGGTTTGTATTTGTGAAAATATTCTTTGATTTGACAAGGCCTATACTGGTACAATGCATTCTATCGTACAATAGGGTTTGTGCAATATGCTCAAGTTCACTTAGATTCAGCCAGTATTGCAAGGTACACCCTACCGATGGCTGAAGTGATTCTCGTTATTGTTCTCCATAGGACAATGAAAGCGAAAGTATACAACAACAGGAGCAGCAACAGCAGAACCAGAGGCAGGAACCAGCTCCACAGGGCCAGACTCCCCGCAAGAGGCTCCAGACCTGCAAAGTTTCACTCCTTGATGGCTCAGAAATGTCTCTTGATGTCGATGTAAGGACAATAAGTAACAAAGTTTGATTCAAGTCTAGATATATGATCGTGCATGTCATTGGAAACTGTCCATCATCAATATCAGTTTAAAGAAATTGTCACTAACCACAGGTAGACTTTGCCAATTGAGTTTATTGGTGAAGATTTGAATCATTTGACCAGGGTCTTTTCACAGCCTTGCGTAATGTATTTACCCATTCAAACATGTTAAATGTATCCACACATTGTGGTTTGGAAGTACTGTCGTAGGGATGATTAATTGGAAACAGTTGTCAGAATGTTGACAGTGCAAGATAATCACTACCTTGGAAATGATTTTGAATTTCATGTAGACTAAAAGAAGTAAAAGAATCTAAAAGAAAAAGAAACAGGGAATTGTATAGAGCTCTGCTTTGATTTGAAATGATATTGCTTGAAATACATCAAAGATCCATAATTTAGTTGTGTCTACATTTTGTTACTCTGTATGCATCCTTAGCAGTGTGGTGTACAGCTCTGTCATGGCTTGGATGTATGAGATAATGACATTCATACTGTGTGGCAATACTCTTTGCATTTAGGGATAAAAAGGGAGATTTTTAGCAGATGTTCTTGGAGATATGTTTTGCAGTTGCCATGACAGATTTATATTGTCACATGATACAGTCCGTTGAAGAGTAAGAAATTCACCAATGAGAAGGTGTCATTCCTCTGCCCTGAAACAGGCTCCATATGCCAACTAATTTATTTATTGAAAGGATGAATATTCTGTGACACTTTTGCGATGTAGTGTATAACATATGTGGTAACTAGATGGTAACTAATGTACAAAGCAGGAGTACCTGCATATGTGCAGTAAACCTAGAATTTAAGTCACTGAAGCATAAAGCATCTATCAGTTGACGACACAAGAAGAAGATAAAACTGAAATATTAACCCTAAAGCAATGTGTGAATAGAAACTGATACAAACCACAAAGTCAGTTATCGTAGCTTAGCTTTCCAAGTTGTGTAGAACTTGAGTGCTTTTGATTTTTTTGTATTATTTTTCTTTTTTGTATTACTAAATATCTTTCTACCAAGGAAGATTTATTGATAATTTTTGTTTCCTTTAAGCAAACTCTTTCCTATACATTGCCACCGATTCTGAAATTTTTGATCTGGATCGATGGACACTCCTGAATAAAGTTTATCCAAAAAGGCTCACACTCAGAAATAAAATTGGCAAACACTTTTCCCAGTCCCCAAGCTTTCACAGTTTTCCACGGATTTTCTCTTCGCAGAAAAGGGTGAAAGGACAGGATTTGATCAATGCGATTTGTCACCAGCTTGATCTGATTGAAACAGACTACTTTGGTGTTTGTTACAAAGACTCTCAGGAGGCAAGGGTAAGTCTCTGCCTCTTGTGATGTTAAGTTTATAGCGAGTAATCAGATGGAACTGGTAACAGTATCATGAACAGATGATCGTGTAGAGGGATGTAAAGGGCTTTGAACTTCTCTGATAGCAGGTAGGCCTCTTCCTTTAACCTGAAAGAGGAGGCTAAGTGCAGCATTGTCTGTGACGATATACAGTTTAAAGGCAGTGACTCATCACACAAGCTATGTTTTTGGCTTGTGGATAGCAAAATTTTCAACTGGTTATCTCAATGCATTACGTGTACAGAGATTTGTAAGGCTAGCTGGACATTGTGTATTCTTTTGAAATGATGTCAGGGCATTATTTTATTGTGAATGTATATCATACTCTTCCCCATCATGCTTCTTTGCATGTAAGCAAAAGATGTTACAAGTTAAGGTGGAAGAAAATACATATAATAAGTCTTTCTGCAAATTATTGACCAAAAAAATGCCTGAAATGTGGAAATGTTTGATGTTCTCCTATAGTTTGGCATACGGTAGTACTTGCATAGATTATAGATGTTTCAGTCCTTTGTTTGGTGTGATGGGCCCTGCACAGGAGTTTTTTAAGCTCCTTCTTTGGTAGTCGCAGGACAGAGTAAGAGGCTGAGAGATTTTCAACTCAAGTGTATTCTCAAATTCAGCAAAAGAAGGATGTCGGACACCAGGTGTGCATTTAGTTTCATTACAGCTAAAACTTTAAGATCCAACAAGTTTAGAGGAGATCTGTTGTTCAGTTAGCTCAAAGGTAGGTATTTTATTCCTATATTAGGTGATTCCAGTACAATATGAATCACCTAGCAACATCATTTAAGTCAACTACTGCAATCCTTACACAATTAGTTCACTCAGAACAATGCTTTGATCCCAGGTGTTTAGCCACCCACATTTTCAGAGAAGGTGCCTCAAAATTGTAAACAACTGCTTAATTGACATATAAGTGAATACATTTACCTTGTTGTCTTTTTAAAAATGGATGGCTTGCAAATGAACTGAAGAGGCAGTAGTCTAATACTTTGTCAACCAGATTCCAGATACATCAAACAGGTTCAAACTGTTTATCTCTTCAATCACAACTGAAATGTTCCTAACACATTCAGAAAATCCTGACAAAGGAAAACAGCCAGAAGTATTGAGATTTAGTGGCATTGCTGCTTTAGTTTTAAGTTACAGTACTCTTAGATTGACAGCAAATTTGAAAGATGCAGAGTAGCTCATATTACACAGCGTTCCCAGGGATCCATTGCTTTGGTTACACATGTTTAGAAATTTAGACAAAGCTGTGGGCAGGACCAGAAGTTAGTGGTTGGGAGAATTGAAACTGTATGGGGTGATGAGTGTTTACCAGTAATGCCCCTCATCTTTACCAAACACCATCCCCCCTGGTCTTTTACCACCTGACAAATTAACAGAGCCGCCTTTGAGGGGGCTATTTTCCATGGGGTATCTCTCTGGGGATATATGCATTATCACTGCTGCCTTTATTGCACCATTGCTTAGAGACCCTCCACTTGGGTAATATTTGTAAATGATGCATCCCATACAAAACTGTCTCTTTCTTGTCACACAATTTCAAACTGGGATTGATTTTTTTTTTCATCCTCTTTCATGTTCTTCATCTCTCTCATTTTCAGAATTGGATTGATCCGTTGAAAGAGGTCAGGAAACAGATTGGCGGTAAGTTCTTCAGATTATCTGATATCTGCAACAGTTTGTTATTTACTGGCAGTGTTTGGTTGTGAGTTTTCCTCTCAGTTTGTTGTCATTTGATTGACTGTGGAATGCACAGGGAAATATTTGCGCAAGTCGTTACTTGCAATATGTGTTGGATGAGAAGAACATCAGTCATTTCACTTGTTGGAATCAGTTCAGATGAATCTGTAGCCAGTCCAACAGCTGAATCTCTGCCCTGAGAGGAAAATGGTGGAGGAAACCTGCTTGCAAGTGAAGATAAAAACACACAAATCATTACTGAAATGCAAGTTCTTTCCTCACTGTTTGATGTGATTTCTGTTCAGTATCTAGTAAGTTTGTGCTCATTGGTTTGATAAAATGTTTCTGTGATGTTTTACGTGGCATGACGTGTAAATTGACATTGTAGCAACCAAATGATCGATGTGGTTTGGTTGCCAACGAGAATCCCTCGCGAGGGCAGACGGGTATCATCGACACCATTGCCAGCCGATGGAGTTTCTGTGTATTCATTACAGTGCATTACACGACAATCCACAAAAATCAGACAAATTTGACGGCAGTTCTCACTCCATAACTTGCTGTGTTTTGTTTCAGCTGCCATGGAGCAGGTCCTGTTTTATTGTATTGTCATATGTAGGCAGCAAATTATTCCCTTCACAGCATGCCAGTTGTTTTCTCCTAGATACGGTAACCACCATTTCCTTCTGTTCACATGTGCTCTGCATTCATAGAGGTCGCAAGCTCCCAGCATGGGTGCATTTTGTGTCAGTCTAGACAGCAAACTGATGTTTGTTGGTCATGATGGAGAGCAGCCAGTCACTGCATCTGTGAACACGAAATGAACACTGTGTGGTGAACACATCCCTGTGTGGTAGGTGTGGCCATCTGGTGTATGTAGATCTCTTGCACTCTGTTTTATTTGGTGATTCCCAGGGCATCCTACCACAGGCCTGTAAGATTTAATGGGTTCTGACTGACAGTGGGGAGATGTGGCCTAATTTAATAAAATGCAATGTGTGTGATTTAGTGAAGCACAGTGAGATCTAAATTTTTGTTTCAAGCCTTTGTGTAATGTGTACTTAATTCTGTTGACATTCAGTTTAGTATTAAGGCACTTCCTGTTTACAAACCAGTCAAGGAAGTCACAGTCTGCTGTTGAACAAATATTGCACTCTGCCTCTCCCTAGCAAGGTCTCAGATGGTTATTTTGGAACAATGATTCATAAAAAACAAAGGATTCCAGGTCTATGAGTTGTCAGATTTGTCAAAGTCTTAACGAAAAACAAATTTATTAGATTACCTTCTATAGCATGCATGGTTGGTTCGGATTTCACAGTGAATGGGATCATGGAGTGACCCTGAGTGTTTAATTCACCCTTATTCACATTTCAATCACAGCAGGCTTAACAAAACCAGATTCATTTTATAAATGGTTCTAAATCTGATTCCAGGTGATGTGGAATGAAATACTGATTTGCATAGCATTAAGGGTGTACAGTTTATTCTTTTTAATATAAAAATTCTTCAGAAGTACTTAAGATCTGGCTACACATTTAAAGCTTATTACTCTCATGTATATAGTCTGGGGTAGTTTTCGCATTTTGCTGTCTTTAAAGAGCAAATGTTGCAGTACTGTACTTACTTTTCATGTACATGAATGTGTTCCTTACTGCATGGATTTACAGTTTAAACTCTGTGTGTGTTGCATGTAGACTTATCATGCTTTGTGTTAAGTATGCCCGCAATTGTTTACTAAATGTTTCATTGATTGCCTAAATTTTACCTGAATTTTGTCCGTTCTGGTGTCCAGCATTGCACACATTTTGACAATCACGTTATTGGCATTGACAGTCCCTAACTGTATTAGTTTACTCTGGAAGTTGAAGTGTTAGTTATTACAAACTAGTGTACAGTATGTATTATGTAATATACCATATCACTTGTTTAGCTCCTGTGAATAGCACTGTTTTCAAACACCTATTGTGTGTTTTCAATAATTGGGTCAATATTTCTCACTTTTGGACATTACTTTTAAATTGATTTTTTCCAAATTAGGTAAAGTTAGCCTCTATAGGTGCACGACTTGTATTGCTCTGATTTTAATCCCTTTCTGTTCTATTGTGTGGACTTGTGAGATAATTCCGTCAACATAGTGTTAGTTCACTGTTCTCTTTGTACAGGTTTATAACTTGAAAGTATGCACTCATATATCAATCTTGTGTGTTGCATTTAAGTGACATAGTTGACCCTGTCAAAGGAAGGTTCATTTCCATATTTTGTAACAGGTACATGACTTTGAGGTAGTGGAGCCACATTTAAATTTGCTTTTACTGAGAAGAAAAAAAAACAGTATGTATTTGGAACCATTTTTCTTTGGTGATAGTCACATAACTAAATCCCTTTCTCTAAAAGTGGCAGTTTTCCATTTAGAATCCATCAGAATCAAAAGTATTAGTCAGATTTGTCCTCAGCTAAAATTTTGTCAACAAGGTCTGTTGTCAGTTTCATTCTCTTTGAAATGAACTCAAAGTAGACCGTAGGAGTTAATGTTGGGGAGTACCTGGAGTACAGTACCTCTTGAAGAAGGAGTAATGGTGCTGACTCCTGCACAATATTTTGCTTACATTGCAACATGTACATGACTCCTGTTTAGAGGTCTTTTAACTATGCATACAACAATAAATCATTCTGCTGCTGTATGCAAAGGTAAATTTATCATTTAAGTATCCAATACACAAAACACTCATGACTGCGTCATTGGAGGATGGGTGGTACCCTACTGTATTTTATTTGTCCAATAACAATGTTGTTGTCTCATGTTACAGTCATGAAGCAAATCGATTTTTTTTTACCTATTTGCTATAATGGACTTGTCCAATATACAAGTTCCAGTGTTTCCAGTTCCTCTATATGCAACATGATGAAAACAATTGAACTGTATTAACCTTTTGTCACTGAGCAGCAGGTTCTTAAAACACTGCCATATGGTTTTGATTTTTACTAGGATCCTGTATTAGTAAAAGATCTGCAAGAAATCTCTACAGATTAAAACCTCTTCACTCCGTCTTGCTTTGAAAGTCAAGAGCTACTTGTGGGGAATGCGCAATAGAAAAAAAAGGAAAGCATTAGCAAATAAGGTAGACTTTGTGCTTCTGGACCAAGAGCTGATTATTAAACACCAGACTGCAGATTTTGATTAATTGAAAAGTCATACAAAGTTGAAAGAATTGTACTAGATATATTTACTGTGGATATTTTAGTGATTTAAGTCCATCCAAGGGGAAGGGAGGGGGGTGGTAGTGACTGGGCTGCAATAGGATGGGGGGATGTTGTGCTCATTCGACGTACTTGCCATCTCTCACTGGAAGGGTTATGCAGTAGTAACAGTTGTTATGAGACGGACTTTGCACTCTTCTTCCAAATGAGCAGGCCAGAAAAGCATACCCCTCTGTAATTGACAGAAACTCACCTGGTACTTTCTAAGGTGAAACAGGTGAAAATGCTGTAACTGAGACCTACTTTTCTGGGAAATTTCAGAGAGTTGAATGACAAGGCCTCTTGTACTATGCAAGCATTTAATGGAATAAGAGGTTAATTTCAGCCCAAAATGTTTCTGCATGGGAAAAGAATACAAGTGCTGTATCAGCTGTCACACTGAATCTAAAAAAAGAAGAAAAAACATGTTTGTGATTAAAATCGACTTTTAGTAATATCAGACACCTTTTTCTTTCTTTGGAGGTGGGGGGTAGGGAGGAGGGAACAACTTTCATGCTTTTCCTTTTGCCTAAGTGTTGGCAAAGACGAAGTAAAACAAATGCTTCTACTGTATTTGTGGTTTCACCATTCATATTCCCTCATCTCCTATGTAACCAAACGTTACCTGATTCAAATTTTCAATGGACCGTAACTTCTGGCAGTTTCTTTGTGCCTATGCTTGGTCACCTGCCATTCGTAATTGCCAGCCTTCCAGCTCTTTTCCTGTGCTGTGCAATCCTAAAATTTCCATCAGCTATCCTGAACCAAAGTTGTCTAAAACCTTTATCAGTCTATCAAACCTGAAGTCTATCGGAAATCTACTCCGACTGGTTGTAATTACGATGATGACTTATTATACAGGTAAATGATGGTATCATATTTCAAGATATTGCTCACTGAACACTTTTCTGGTCATTAATCTTAAACATGTTCGGTTGTTTGCTATTATCCCTGTACTAATCCCAGTCTGATAAGATCTTCACAAGAACAGTGGAAATAAGGATGCCCTATCTGATGGGGCAGTCCCCAGGGCAAAATAGAAAAATATTGATGTAAAGTAAATGAACCTAGAATCCAGGTTTTATGCCAGACTTGTTGTTTGACAGTTGTGCTTAAGTTTAGACAACGTTAACAATCACACAAACAAAGGTTTGTCAGTGGCATTTTGTCAGCAAATAAAAATTTGCAATTGGTTTTTTTCTCAGAAAGTTAGCGACCTTTGCACACACACAAACACACATGTTGTATGTACTGCATACACCCACGCTAAGACAAGTCCAAATTCTGAATGGCATACAGTACTGTAGATGTGGTGTTGTTCGTCCACAGTTAGACACAGTTTAAAGAAAAACATATTTAACTGGACTGCATGCAGAGAAGACAGAAGTTAAACACATAAGCTTTGACACTCTCTGTGACTTCAGAAATGTGTTGAAAGCTGTAGTGAAAGTAGCAAAGATGGACAAAGTACAAAAAGTTTTTGGTTGATCGTTGAAGAGTGTCCTATACAATACTAACACTTCCAGGTTTTTGAATTGATCATGAAAGTCAAATGTTCTTTTAATCCTTACATTTGGTAAGTTGGCTGGTTGGTAAATTCAAGAATGGAAGCTATGGGCGTCGATCAATTTTAAGTTGCGCTGTACTTGTGTGACCTTTAATCTGGGGTGAGGTTGTCAGCAAGAGAAATAGAAGTGAAAGAAAAGAAAGAAAGAAAGAATATGGATGCAAAGAAGAAATGCATTCAAAAGAAAAGAGAGCAGGATCAAAGTGCTGTGCCTAAATTAGTTAATTTAGAGTGTTTGGTTCAGTTTGGGTGTGACTATGTCTTAAGCTAGCATATGTGTGTTACGAATGTGCAAAACATAATATCTGACCTAAAAGAATCCTCAAAGTTATCAACTTAACTGTGGATGAAAATCCTTTTGAGCCCAGACTGATGACCAGTGTTAAACCTGCTATGATACAAAGAGTGTTGTTCAATGAAACACAATACTGTAATTAATACAGACCATTCAACAAAGAGTGTGGTTCAATGAAACACAAGACTAATACAGACCATTCAACAAGGAGTGTGGTTCAATGAAGCACCAGACTGTAATTAATACAGACCATTCAACAAAGAGTGTGGTTCAATGAAACACTAGACTGTAATCAATACAGACCATTCAATATGTGATATTATGCAATAACACAGTACAGTAAAGGAGCATGTATATTGTCATTTGCAGTGTATAATTTGAAGTGCACTTGAGCACCATGTATACTCAACGATGCTAAGGCTTAACTTCATTCTCGATAAAATACAGCACTTGGCAAGACCACGTACCCTACATACGTCTAATGTGGATTGAGTGCCTTCTGAAACGAATTGCATCGATTTTCCAAACCCAAACAGTTGTTAGCCGAGATGAGGCAGAAGAACTACATCCACAGGAACAAGAAATGATCATAGCACATTATCATTATTATGTGGAAAATCAGTCAAGTAGAAGTAAGTCTTTGAAAAGGTTGCCATGGTAACAGGTTGGTCTTGATTCTGTCGTTTGCACTTTTGTGATTCTTCTGTCCCTATTATGTTATTTGCTGCTGGTTGTATTTCTCTGTTATTGTAGAGATTTAAACATTTCTTGGTGAAGGCAGTTCAAGGCTGATGTCTTCTGAGGGCAAGCAGTTATGTATTGATGATATATTTACAGTGTGCAGTGTATGCTTGATGGTGAACTGTCAATACAGGAGCTGCCTAATGAGTGGAAGGGGTTCGTCTTCTTTATCTTGAGATGTGGCTGTTGTAACAGCACTCTCTCTCTTCCTGTCTTCAGTGTACAATGTACAGCTCATACTGTACAGTACACACACACCTTCCTGAGATTTAGAATCAGTGTCCAAGATTGTGAAATGTAGTGTGTTTAAAGGGGCCTAAAATTTTCATGCTGAAAACACATACCCTAACTTAGACCTTGATAAGTAAATTGGAAGGCTGGTTCTCGCAAAGTGCCTGACATTATCATATATGAGAATTTTTTGTTTGCATCAAACAATGCAGTTTCATTTCACTGAAATAATGCCCATACTTTATTTACTGTCACCTTGTTTACTAAAATTCACAAAATTTCAGATGTATATATCAAGCTGCAAGAACAGTATGTATCAATGATATCTCTTACTGTAATATTCTGGCGATGATACTTTTTTCCCCACTAGTTCCTTCAAGCTGTAGTTTGCTCGCTGTGTGTGTGCCCAGTGATCCTGAACCCATACAGTAGCTTTGTTCTTCTTTGTTGTAGAAATTCTACAAGCTTTAGCTTGGCATTAAAAGCTACTATGATTTGTGTGTTTTTGTTTACATTTGAAATACCGCTGGAGACCTGGTCAACTCTGGGTCAATAAACAGAGCAGCTTCCCCAGAGAAGTCCCTTGTGCCCAGAACAATTTGCCACCAGTTCACCACCTTTTTCCAGTAAAGGCTAGTATTGTGAAGGTCTGTCAGTGTCAGTATGGATAATAGGTTGGCAAAAGGTCTTGAATTGCAAAACTGAAATGTTACAATATCGCATGCATGCACTGATCACTGTTTGAGTTTTGTCGTGATGTTGTCCATGTTTCCATTATTGTGTAATATGCAGTGAGATAAAATTTCACTTCAGAAGTCTATTATCAGCTGAACAGAGCTGGTAGTCTCATCTCTAGTGAAGTAAGTTCAGTACTCTCCTGCTTTCTACATAACACATAATAAACATTGCATATTAATTTTACGCTCCACTGTATGTAAAACTTTAATTAGCAAGCTGTTAAGGAGTCAAAAGGACAGATGAAACTATGTATACATTCATGTGAGTCACATGGACTTTTGGCTTGTCATAATTTTGTGCGCAGCAGTGATTGGTTTTATGAAATGTTTGTGGCGGATCGATTATGTAAAGTTACAATTTGGCTGAAACGTTTTTGTCAGATTGCTGACTGAAATGAGCAATTCTTGTCGTCACATCGATCCGTGCTTATTGTTAGTGCGACTTAATAGAAATTACAAAGCTGGTACAGAAACCAGCAGAACTTTGGACACAGTTCATACTTTAGTGTGACTTGGTCATTCATTGGGAAGGGATACTGTATGCCTTAAGATGAAAAGGCCATTACCTTTCATCACTTCAGTTTCCAGCAAGATTGCAGTGTGTTTGTTTTTGACTTGGATTTAATGGCTTTTTCTTGTAGTATCTACTTAATCGGCCTTGGTGATCACAGCCGTGACCAAGATGCATTAAGTTTAGTGCATCTTGATGTCCTGTAGTTGCTCATGCGAACCGATTTGTTTCGTAATTGGATGCACTCTTGATCTCAAGGATGAGAAAACATTATCTTGGCCAGAAGCAATGTACAGTAGCTGATGTAACATCACCTTAAACCGATAGATGTACTTTCCTTCCATCATTTGTCATTGAACTGTACCTTTAATTTGGCATGTGCAGTCAGTATTGAGTCGTACCTTTACTGCGCACTTAACTGTGTACTGCATATATCATGTGGCTTGTTTTGTGTAGGTTGCATGCAGGATGTAGGTACTGTGCATAGTACTATAGGATAGGGTTGGGGTGGTATTCTGGTATTCAAGTTGCTACTGGTATTTTTGGAATCGGTTCTACTCTGTACCAATTTAAATCATCAATTACTACTACCAGTGCTACCAGCTACCTTTACATATCCGGCTGATACTGACTTAATTTATCAGAACTGACACCATTTCCAAACCTTAACAATTATTTTCCTTGAAATATGCTGTTAATATTCACATTTCTAATCTCAAAATTGCCTAAAAATACGATGCTATACCAACAAGTAGTAAAAAATCCTACAAGACTTTGTTTTGTTGTGTCTTCAACCATTCTCTGGTCCTTACAGTACATAAATGTCAGCTAAAAAATCTTAATATTAGGGTATTTCATGTATGAAACTTCAAGACGATGTAAACAATATCGATCTACAGGATGTAATATGTACTTCAGGCTTGCTAAAATCCAAAGTGCAACATTGACAACTATATTCATGTTTTTCATTCGTAAATTCTTTGGGTGCCGTAATAGCATTCACTTTGCACTGATTAGCATTTCAGCCTGATGTTCAAGGCTGATTGTGATAGCAGACCTGCACTGTAAAGTTCCCAGTTTTGCATGTTGCACCAAATTATGGTTACAGAGCAGAATTCAGTGTGCTCAAAATGACCGATGGTAATTACAGAGATAATAAAGTGCTGTGAAAAACATAATAAAATGTGAAACTATATCTTCCCCCAAAAAATATTTTGTACGTTGGCATCATAGAACTGACGGATTTGTTCAATTCATTAAAAATATATTTTTAATTAATTGAACCAATACAGAAAAACAAGACTGTATCTTCACATTCAAGAATATATTTGATATGAATTTCCTTGGCTATTTTGTTGAAACGAAATGAAAATTCACATGACAAGTGTTGTACAGTATATGTTGTAGTAATATATTTACTTCTTGGTATGCACCTGAGACAACCCACTTCATTAGGATTCCAAATTTTTTTGGTGAAAGGGTATGAATTTAATTGATATTGAAAGAAAGCTGCACAGAAAATTAAAAGTATGCTCATTAAACTGTGGAAACCCTTGGAACTTCTCCAAATGCTGTTAGTGAGTGCTGTGTATGTTGGAACAATACACTGTGCTGTATATAAACCAGCTTATGCAGTGCAGTAAACACAGCACTAAAATCAGTGACAAACATTTTAATTAAAACTCATCACTAATAACTTAATACATGATGTGAGTAATATGTAAGTAGTTGATCGTTCTACAGTAGGTACACTGATGTACACGTCGGCATACATGTGTGTGTCCTTTAGACCTTCGCCAAATACTCTGTGCGCCAGCGTGCAATGCCCAAAGTGTTCGCATCACATCAGTCTCCCACATTTTCAAGGAGTGCAAATTGATGGCACACTCACAAAGAAATAATGAACGAACAAACCTGTGAACTTATTTAGTAGTTAATTGAAATTAATTGAAATTATTCTATGCTGCAGATTGTTTAAGTATACTTGTCAACAGTATTGATCAGGCCTGTGGTGTGAACTAAATATTGTCTGCTGGTCTGAAGCTGCACATTATGAAAGCTGTTGGTGATCTGGAAGCCGTTGTTGTACTGCTGGAGGAATGAAAATTCACGACCCTCCGTTATTGCAACTGTTGACAAAGACATACATACACTGTGGTGCTGGTAAAGTCCGTAGGAAAGGGACAAATACTTTGGCAAGTGTGAATATCATTTTAGCATAACAAGTTCTTGTAGTCATGCTTTGGTCTTGATGCACTGCAGTGTAGTTTCCATTTCACACATTGCTGTAATGAGACATTTGCTCCAGATACCAAGTTCATGCAATAACATCCAATACAGTGCAGTTAGGCGTATATTGTTCATGCCACACAGATGGTGCATCAGTGCAAGCTTCAGTGCATTTTGCTGTTGTTCAGAAATTGAGAAGTCTTCTAACACAGAATTGCTGGTTGAAGGAAATTTAAAATTCTTCATTATCAGATGTACACTCCAGACTGCGCAGCTAAAAAGAATCAGTCTATTAAAGTAATTACTGATCTGTGTGTATTGTGCTCTAATCCAATCTGCTGTATTGTAACTCATAGTCAGTATTGTCCAATGCAATACTGTGAAATTGACAAAGAGTCAAGGTTACTTATCCCAATCAGCAATTGTTTTCAATAAAGGTGAGGAAATCTTGAGAACAAATTGTAAAGGTTTGAGGTCAATGTGTTTTTGTAAGAACTTTGTTAAATGAAAGGGGTTTCTCAAACCAATAAACTTTATTCTCTTCTTTCATTGATATTGCCCCTCAGGAAGACACTAAATTAGAAAAACAGTTGCTTGCTAGAAACATGTGAATCTGCATCATTGGGGGGCATAATGTCTGACAAGGAGGGGCTTCATTTTTATTGCTGACATTAAAGGGAAATAAGGCGTTTGTTTGACGGAAAACAACCATATTTATTAAAGCCAGTGTTTGTGGATGTAGAGTGACAGATTATTCAAATTAAGAAAGGACAATGACCTTCTTTTTAATAAATAAGTTTCTCACACATAGAAATTCAGTGTTTTCTTGCTAAACAATAATTTGTTCACCCAAACTTTTCAAAATTCAAATGATGCATCTTCTGTTACTCACCACATGCATAATGTTTGGAGGAGATGAAGCTCTTGCAGATGTTTATTGGTGATACTGAATGGCTTAACAATGATTAAAGCTACAGTATTTTCTTGGTCTGTCTGGTTGGTACAGTATATTCTAAATGCCCTATTTCCCTTTAAAAGCAGAATTATATGCAGTTTGCTCTGGGTTGTTACAATTCCATCTCTCATTCAATAATAAGACAAAAATGATAGACAGTCTACTTTTAGATATTCTCACTATTATACATCATATTAAACAACATTTTGAAACAAACACTAAGAGTGTTAAAAAAAATAAAATCCCATTTCAAATCCGGCAATGTGGCACTGACCTTTTTGATTCCTTGCCTAAGGGAGGAATCTCTGCAATGGTGATGCTGTGTGTATGGGACAGTGACACTTCTCGCAAACCCGGTATATCAAAAAGGGTAACCATGACTGATCTCATACATGGTGTGTGGGTTGATCCTACTGAGTAGATGATCCCTATTTCGTTTGGTGGAAGTCAAAGGTCATTTGAGGTCACCAGAGCTCAAAATGTGAAAACCTAGTAAACATGATATCTCAAGAATGGTATTACCATGACTGATCTAATATTTGGTATGTGATTTGATCATTGAGTAGATGATCCTATTGCTATTTGTGGAGGTCAAAGTTCATTTGAGATCACCAGAGGTCAAACTGTAAAAACCTTGTTAACATGATATCTCCAGAAGGGTAACTGTGACTGATGTCATACGTGTTATGTGGGTTGGTCCTACTGAGTAGATAATCCCTATTGTTTTTGGTGAAGGTCAAAGGTCATTTGGGGTCACCAGAGGACAAACTGTAAAAACTTCTAAGCACAGTATCTCCAGAAGGGTTACTGTGGCTGATGTCATACTTGGCATGTGGGTGGTATATTATGAGTAGAAAACTCCATTTGTTTTTGACTGAGGTCAAAGGTCATTTGAGGGTCATCAGACTGGGAAAATCATGTAAACACTTCATCTTGTGAAGGGTAAGGGGGGGGGGAGAGGAGAAACCTGATAGTTAGCATGTTGATTGCCCATATTGAGTAGGTGACAACCACTGATTTGGTGGAGGTCAAAGGTCGGTTGGAGTTACCATACATTGTTAGGGATTCATACTGAGTATGTGTATTGCCCATGTTGAATAAATGATTTGTATCAATTTTAACACCTTTATGTTTTAAGAGGAGGTGAAAGTTCATGTTGGGTTAAAACCTTATTAATGTTGTGTTTCAAGAACAATAACTGTAGTTGATCTCATACCTGTTTTGTGGATAATTCATGTTTGTTATAATGTAACTCTATGGCAAGGAATCAGAAAGCCTCTTTGGATTTTCCATTCGACACAAGACGTCCCAATCTTTTTGCCCAGTCTTTCTGCCACCAACTACACATAATTTTCATTAAGTCACATTAGTGGGCCATAACTACCATTGTGTTTACTGTGCTTCCTCATCCTGTGTAAGTCTCATAGAAATTTTAAGAACACCACAATTAAAGACATTACTGCATTGCATCCCCATCTCAATAGCAGCTCTCCCTGTCCACGTGTACTGTTCATCTGTGCCTGTACAGCATTCTGTATGTTCCTCAGTTAGTAGCCAACCTTCATGTCTCCGTTGCAAGTCCAGGCACACATGGAACCTACATCTGAAGTAAAACTGTCAATTAAGACTTTTATCATGGTGGTGGCTTCATCAGATTAGATTCACCCTGCCATTGAACTTGACCACTAGAATATATCATGCTTCTATCAGTACATGATCAGTGTGTGTCCTCTTGATGAAGACCACAGCATGCTATCCTTAAGGCATTCCAGTAATACCATTCTTTGATAGTACTACAGTTAGCCCTAGATGATTCAGTCAGCATCTCTTTTCCTCCTCTCTATCCATTTGCGTGAACTTGAGATGGTTGACCTTTCTCTTGAGGGGGAAACATCGTAGCTTTACTGGCTGTGCACTGCTGTAATATCCTGACCGTGGACAACTTAATTGCCTAACTTTACAAATAGAAGGCTTACTAGTAAATATAGAGAGCCTCGAGGCCCTGGATGACTAGGATGCTCATTAGACTTCCAGCTTTCTCAAAGAGTAAAAAAAAGTGTTAGCAAACTTATTCATTGAGTTGATTCTTAAGTGGACACAGGATACAGTGTAGTGGAAGTCAATGAATAATTTAGCAGAATGGAAATTATCCTGCAAATTTGTGTTGTAGGTGTGATGAAGAGATTGAAATGGTAAGCACCACACACAGCAGTGTTCACTGTGTGGGAATCCTAGTACATGGACAGTCAGCCAATTGTTGTAAGATTTGGAATCAGAATTGCTGTGGATTGGAATTTAACTGCTGTTCATCCAGACTGTAGTTAGTCATGGCTGACAGGATTTATCCTTCGTGAAACTCAATGAATTATCATGGTCCCATTGATATACTTGCCAGCCAGTGTAATACTGAACTGATGCTGACCAGCAAATTAGAATAGTACTGTATATAAGTCAGTCTTTTCAGTGATGATGAATACCGTGCTACTATAGCCTTTAAACCTTACTTGCTCCAGGAGTGTGCTTCTTTCTTAAATTACTGTCAAAATGTAAGTAGCCAGTTATTACAACACCAATGGGAATGATTACTTGTCTATTACAGTACAGTACAGTATGTCAGGTCAGAAGTGGCAAGTGCTTGCTAATTGGGAAGGTGGGTCAAAACAGTGCAATAAACATGTGAGGAGAAAATTGCTGGCATAGTGCTGGTTTTTTGTTTTTTTGTTTTTGTTTTTTGGGGGGTGAATAAATAGTAAAAATAGTCTGAGAAGTACTGTACTGGAGTACTGTTTCATGCAATAAAGTCATTGTTAAAAGCAGATCTTTTGTTTGGACTTTTAGAGTTCCTTGAAGAAGATTTGAGCAACATCCTGTAAGCTTCCATGCATATCAGACAAAGATATGATCACAGACATATTTGTGGTCCAGATGTTCAATGTCTTAACCTTGCTGGAGATCACTTTCAAACACATCCATGACTCTCTGTCACAAGTTTCAGCATCGTAACTTGCAGTCTTTTACAGGCACGTAGCCATGGGGGTGGGGGTCCAGACAATGTGCCTCTCCCCCAGGAAAAAATTCAATGAGTGGTCTGCTTTTTTGAAATACAAATACAGGGAGAAAAGATGGAAGTCTCGTGCCATTTTGGATCTAGAACCCTTAAAAAGGGCAAACATTTCTCAAAGGAGAGGGTGACACTCCCTCCTCTTAAACCCCTTCCCCCAGGCTGACAAAACTCCAACATTGATGTCTCCCCCCAAAAAAAAAATTGGTTAGTCTGGCTGTGGGTCTGGTCTTCTAATGTACATTTCTGTCTAAATCATGGTACTTGTCTCCCTTCTCATGTGCTATTGAAGGTACAGTGTCTACTATTCACAATAATAATCTAGTATAAACAGAACTTTCCAAAACAGTTCCAGGGAGATGTTGTCAGTATATTAGTATATAGTGCTACCAAGAGGTGCATTTCCCACTGTTCTTTGTGAACTCATTTACATGTACATTATTTATGATATTCCTTGTACTTTGAGTTCACTGTCACAGGAACACAACTGATCCTAACACAAACGGCTCTGATGTAAAGCAAAGGGAGTAAATTGCAGTAACTTTGTGACTCTTCTCCTGAATTCAAATTCTTTTGTGCTGTATTGGTGATGAAGCATTCTAAAAATGAACCTGTGACGAAAGTGTGCAACACTGTGTTGAATTGAAAACAAGTGTGTCGTTTGATTTCTGGAGTCTGTTCATTACGTCTTATTAAAAGGGTCCTCTGGGTCATGGAAAGTCTTTAAAACAAATGAAAATTTGAAAAACTTAATTCAAGGCGTGAAAAAGTTTTTATGGTCACTGAAAGTTTGAGAAGTCTGGAAAAGTCTTAGAAGTGACATTTTTGGTTTCGATAATAATCGTAAACCTTTGTAATCATGCATAGGTGTGTGCATGTGGGTGTTTATGTCTGTGATGCCCTACCTTGTGAACACAATATCTCAAAAAGGGAAGCTTGGGTGGATCTCATATTTGGCATGTAGGTTTTCAACATTGAGTAGAAGAACCCTGTAGTTTTATGTGGAGGTCAAAGGTCATTTGAGGTCGACAGGGGTCAAATTGTGAAAATCTTGTAAACATCATACCTCAAGAAGGAACTTGGACAGATTGTAATGTATTGGTGCATCACATTCAGTAGAAGAACCCTTTTGATATTAGTGGCGGTCATTTGGTGTCAGCAGGAGGGAAGCCTGGACATATGTCATATGTAATATGTAGGTATTGCATCATTGTAATATGCAGTTACAAGTGCATGTTGAAACATGATACATACCAGTCATCAGATTCAACAAAATTCTCGTACTGAAGTCATGGAAATCACAATTCATTTGTGCACTCTGGTTTTCTCACTCAGTAATATCAACTTGTATTCTCACTGGAAACATCACCATAAATTTATTATTCCCTTCACCCCTTATTGCTTTAGCTTTTGCTGTAACAGTTGAAAAATTGGTGTAAGATGTCAGGAGATAGGTCAGGGAAAATCTTTATTTGGTCTGGGGAATGTCATGGAAAGTAATGAAAATTGATTCCCTAGAAGCTTGGTACTGGATGTGGTTGTTGTTATATCTGTGTCATGAGTGTTCATACTGTGTTCAGTTTATGCACTAGTACATGCATACAGTAGATGTAGTGCAGTGACCACGACACCTTAAAATCCATCTCTTACTTTCCACATGGAAGTTACAGGTTTCGCATTTCCCCTCTACTTCCTGGTACGAAAACCAATCGTCCTCTTGACGTTTCTGTGTTTAGCCTAAAGGGTAGGACATCTTTTTTTTCTTTTTTTGTAAATCAAAGAGTTTTTGTTTCGTAGCAACGATGGACTTCTTTCCATTTCCCGTGCTTTGTTCACGAGTGACAACGTCTCAAACTTTTAATCATCGACTACAGCAATGGCGGCAACACAGGTTCTCTTGAAGTTTTAATCATCTTCTGAGAACGAGCAAGATGGCACAACACATCATCAACATTGCATCGTCTCAGCGGCTGTAAATTACAATGGCCGTGCTATATCGTGGACATCGTCGTCATCCGACTCATCATAATTTATCCCCTCCTCGTTCGAAAACCTCGTCTTAATTAAGCGCCTCGCAGGGGGAGTTGCAGCATCATCTCTACATCTTCTTCATGATCTTCATCTTGATCCTGATGGCAAGAGTGCAACTGGTGGTGGTGTCTGGAGGTTGATGTAGGGGAAAAAAAAAGAAGACATTTTCAGATACCAAGGAGGGAATCTTCAAATGGCTGTGTACATATTGATGAAACCGTCAAGCGAGTTCACGATTTGTAATATTGAGAGTGGCAGCTTGGAGCAGGAGCTGCTGATTTGGTTTAAACCTGGCAGTGGTTATCAGTTATTATGTGTTGAGTGCTTTAATGGCATTGGCAGTCTAATCAAATCCTGAATTGGTTTATGTAAACTCTGTCTAACACAGCTTTTGGGGTCGGTAGGGACTTCATCCAGAGGTGATGAAATAATTTAAGGAGCTTTTAACTTGTCCGCACCTCATAGCTTTAATATGCACATGTAAGGAGATGAAGTCGTTCAAAAATTGAAAATTGCATTAACCTTTGTGTGGATAATGGGAATGTTTTAATTACGTTTGTGCCCTTTTGTCTCATTTTACAGTATCTCTTAATCTTGTCGCCAACAGATAACCAAGCCATTTCCTAACTCTTCAATTGTTCCCTTAAGAAGGACCACAAATGTAAAAGATTTTTTCCTTGTTAAATCAGAAATTTCCAATCAAAGAATCGTTTGATATTCGTAGAAATATCTTGGGTGGATGCATCTATAGTAGCTGCACTCTGAGCTTTTCCATTGACTGTTTTTGTCTCATCTATAGGGTCTCAATTAAAAGCTGAATTTTGTACCTACAATCCCTCTTCATATCACCGACAGTGAATAAGAATGTGGGAAAGGTTTAATTGCAGTGGCATAGCCAAAGGGTTGGGGGACAGGGGGGCAAGTTCCCTTCCTGGAAAATTTGGTAAAATGATATTTCCCATTTTTCAAGTTCTTTTTCTAGGACTAGAAATTGTGACACATTTCCATCCATAATTTGCATTTTAATCCAACATATGTACGTACCCCGAGATTTCTTGTGTCACTTCGGCATGAACCATGCCAGAGTAGTGTTCCACAGTAATGTTCCATATATGTCTCTGATTGTCGCTGTGTTGGATTGATTATGGGTGTGTCGGCCAATGCTCACCGTGTGCTAAGCAAGCTCAGTTAACATGAAATACGTACTGTTAGACCAGGATCTTGTCAACATTGCTTTTTTGGTAAGACGAGGGGACAGAATTGGGGAAATGGCCTACCAGTATTTCTAAACTGCAGTGTTCAATCACATTGTGATTCTGAATTAGGCAATTGACAGCGCGTACTCCCTCATCTCTTGTAACCTACGCATAAGGCAGACCAAAAGGTTGGTAAGTACGGAAGGGCGGAGGCCAGATACACACACACATCAGATGCTAGACCATGGTCAATACGGTAATGCATAGGTTATATGAGGTGAGACGTCACTAGCAAATTCTCAAACCAAGAAGTTGGGGATTCTCAGATGAGGTCTCAGAATGAATATTTCACCTGCAGTGTCACAAAGCAAAATGAAGGAAAAATCATTTACTTAAAAGGGCATTCCTGGACAGTATTCAGTTCATATCTAGCATCAACTATCTCACCATTTTGTATGTACAGTAGTCCACCCTACATAATCAAAATTTTTTCAAAGAGCAGAGGGATACCTCCTTCCCTTAGACCCCTCCCCAGGGTGGCAATCAGTCATCAGATCCATCATATCACAACTTCACACTTATGTAAAGGCTCAGACAAGCTTATGCCCTTCCATGCCATCCTCACTTTCAAGATCAAGCTTAGACCCATGTAACCTTGAAAATAGGGAAATTGTTTTATCTTTGTCCCTCCTTAAAAAAAAAAAAAAAAAAATTTCTTTGCCACTGGTTTCAGGTAATTGGTTGGATGGAATTTCAGTACTGCTTTGCTCTCCTGGAATAATTTTACCACATGTTTTGACAGAACCACAATGTTCGTGGTCAGTAATAAGTCATACCATGGGAATACTTAAGAAAATTTAAGTTTTACTTTAGCTGAACTGTAAAATGATTGCATGGACTGATATTGCCTTCTAACTCAAAATTTCTTTAATTTCAAAGTGGAATAGCCAGCAAAATGTTATTTTAGGCAGTCAGAAAAATTGAGCACACTGATATTATATGGTTTGGGTTACTGTATTTCAATATCATTTTTTTTCAACGTTAATACATAATACTGTTGAATGTTACCTAATAGCCAAAGAGCCTATTGCATTGCTCCCCACTTCTTTCCAAGAATGTTTTGTCACTAAGAGACATTGCTGTGAAGTCCAGAGAAAAGTGTTATATACTGGAGCTACAAAGGTCTACAGATTTTTGTCAAGTGGCAGATATGGCGGTCAGTTTGAACAATCTGATTCCGAGATAAAGGCAGTGTCTGTACTTCCTGTTTGTTTCGGAGTTTCATCATCTCTGTGCAGCACTCTGCTTCTTTTGTACATAACGTGACATTTTTTTACAAGATCACGCTGGTGTTATGCAGAATGTCTTTGTACTGTATACCAGTCTCTTGTACTCTGGAACTGTATACATTCAAACTGAATGGGGACGGCCTCGAGTCTTTGCTCTTTGATCATGTTGTTATTGGTGTGTTCCATCTAAGAAGAAGACGCTGATTGAAATTATTGCGGTGCTTGCCGATATCATTGCTCGCACAGTGCATGAATCGAGTAAACACATGTATAAATAAAAGATATATTCAGGTCATGAATACGCCACGGTAGGCCAAAATTAGGCCAAGTATTGATCGGTTCAATATTTGAAACCTCACTGTACAGTTTTTGAACAAGTGTTTCGGTAAACATTAGTTTTGTTCACAGGAAGAAGGAAAAAACACAAAAACTGGGATGTATGGTGGATCAAATTATGTTTATCATCCGATGGCAGAGAACGACCATAGAAGTCACAACTGTATCATTGTACAGTATGGTGAAGTTTGACCTTGTTTGGTTTGAAAATTTTCAAGACTGTGCTCTGGAGAATGGTTAATTGCTCTGAAACCGTATAAATCCTATTGTGAATTGCTGTTTTGTGTGTATGTGTATGTCTTTGTTTTGTAATACTTTCCAAGGACATGAACAAAAGGATTCCAGGTCCTCAGAGAGAATTTCTATAGATCTTTCAAGTCCTCTAAAAAACTACAATAGGGAGTGTATTATTAAGGTTAAGGTTCAGGAAGCAACATCAAGGCAAAATTCAATGAAGTCCTCAATTCATGTGTAATGTTAATTTGTGTGTTTGTGTGTGCACACTGCATAGCTTCAACTAATCCCTGTGGTACACTGCCCTTAAACCAACGTGATTGTTCAATCACAGTGCTATTCTAACTTTAGGACCATGTATGACACATTGGTCGTTGATAATTTGTACACTGTGTCTGATTTTGTTTTGCAGTTGTTTTTAAATTTACAGTGTATACCACATGTGCTTTTTACAGTGGAGAAAGTAATATAACTTTGATTTACTTCACCCCTCACTTACCTGTCTCAACACAACAACTGCACTCCCATCTACCGTGCTAAGAGTACTGGTAACCTTTAACACCACCCTTGGCGCCTTCCGGTCTAATACCGGACTAGCGCCCCCTTCCCATTCTGCCATCCTATGTGCTAGGAGCATGGAGGTCTAGTACGTTTTTTGTTGAAACCTGGTTACTCACTAAACATCAAACAGCTGGTTCCAAAATAACTACCCTTGTAGGTTCTTCATGAAGTGAACAGCAACACTTCTTTAGCTGAATGTCAGAAGAGTCAGAGCTCATACCTCCTCACCGTATTGACTATGATCTAGAAACTGGCAACTACGGAAGGATGGTGACAGAACGGTTGCTAGATTATGGTCAATGCATACTGCATAATGATGCATCAAGGTTATATGAGGTGGATATCGCGCTCACTGATTTCTCAACGAGCGAGTGTTATGTAATGAAAACTGAAGTAATATATTAGGATTGATTAAAAACGAAAGTGGAATTTTGAACCTCATGCAGACCGTACCTGTCTCTTCACAACTAATGCACATTAATTCACCATAGATCCTACTAGTGTTTGGTATATCGGTACTCAACTCGGTACAAATTTAAACCATCCTTTACTACTACCGGTACAGCTGGTACTGACTTAATTTATCCAACCAGTACCATTTTAGTGGTTACTCCCTGACAGAATAACGGTTAAGTAATATGAGGTCCTCAGCAAGCCAATTTGGTAGAAAAGCAATACCGGCATATCCTAACAATTTAGATGTTCATAGTTTTCTTAGCAGTACTAATGGGTACATGTATAGCACTTATTTTGGTGGGATTTTGAAAGCTTTTAAACATAAGTACACAGTAACTTTTCGTAATCAGTTTTTAACCTAAATGTTTTCATGCACACAGATTAAGAATCTTTGTTTCATTACCTTTCAAATGATATCAAACTTATAGAATTTAAGCACCCAGCTCAATCCGAAAACAGTGATTAATTATAACCTAATTTCAGAAACCTTTAATTTTGAAGGTCTGTATAAGCAGCCACACTACTAGTTTAGCTTTTATATCACATCCGTCAAGAAGGCTGCCACATACTTATTTTTCTTAAGATTTTGAAATGTTGAAGGAACCACATTACTTCAGTCAAACGAAAGGAGGGTGTTTAAATCTTTCAAGTCACTATGGTATTGAACTTTTAACTATTGTAAAAACCACCCAGCTCATTCTGGAAATGTGATGTTTTTCAGAACATCTGATAGCGATTTGTGAAAAAATAAACATGCATGTTTAAGATGAAGATGGGGGTGTGTCAGAAACTTATGATTTTACATGATTTTTGTTTTGTAATTAGCTTGTTTTTTTTACACACATTGCAGTGTGCTATATTTGAATACGCATTATACTTCTACCTTTTTTATGTTGACTATCTACCTATCTCGGACATATCAATGTGGCAAGATTAATAGTGCTTTTAATTATTCCGTGTATGTACAATTTTTCAAACTCTCCCAAAAGTCTGACATCTCTTGCAAACAAGAGGCCCATACGCTGGTAAAGTAAGAATCCCGACCCTATCTCACATATCTACGTACAGAACAACTGTAAACTCATAGCAAGGTGTTGCCATTTTCCAACCACATTTCTAGTTTCTATGGCTCTAAGTCTACTGTAGTTTCCTTGACAGATAAGGGTTACCCTTATGACAGGCCTGTGAATAGTGAGAGAATTTTACCAAATTTGAAGTCACAAATAGGCAGTATATGAATGTAAAACAGTAAGGTGTTAGGGTTACTCTGTTTCAATCTTGTAAAACTTTGCTATATAAGTTACGACACTGTTCTGTAGCTAATTTATCTAGCACAGTAGCGATAGAGCAGGAAGGTGCATTGCACCTCCCTGGTTAGCCCAGGTGCCTAAAGTTAGTACGTTCACTATAATGTTTGTTGGAGATAAAGATTATGTTAGCCTACGTAATTTTGTCAACTTTTACAAAAACAGCTTGATACATTCTGTACATCAATATTTGATTCTCAGGATTGCTCTGCTTTTATGAGGAAACAGTTACTGTACAGTAATTGTAGAAATGCAAGCTCTTTACATGATCTAAAGTCACTCTGCAGACAGTTTGTATTTGCAGCCCTAAGCTATAAATATTTTTCCAGTTGACATTGAATGTAGGATAGGGGAAACTTAGAATTTTGTGGGAGCATGTTAACATTTCTTTTCTATTAAATTAGAAAATATCAAGCATGCGTAAGAAATAAGATCAGGCTCACCAACATGATTAAACTTACTTCAACTTATGCTAAAGATTGAAGGTGAATGGGTGATTTTGGATTCATTTTTGAGTGGATCAGTGTATGACTTATTTTTAAGTTATCTTTTCAGAAATGCACATCTTTGCAGAGGATGATACTGGTACAAGTATTGATACTGGTACTGAGATGGGGGAAAGTGCTGGTATCGGTTCTTACTGGTACCGCCCAACCTCAGATCCTACATTTTGCTTGGGTGATAGCATAACCTGCCAGAAGGGAGTCAGAAGCTTCTCTGTTCCAATTTTAGAAACTGATGAAAACACTATTCTGCCTTCTTGTTTGAAAAGCACAGCATCAGCTACTTTGTGACACCCACACCTACTTGGAATTGGTTTCAATGACATCATAACTGCCACCTTTATATATGATAATAATTATCATATTGACAATGCAGCGCCCCTGATAGTGTTGGTGAGTTACGGAATTGCTCAAGGCCTAATTGGGAAGCAATAATGCTCAAAAAAGTCATGCTAAAAATTTAGCATTATATCTTGGAGAAGACATATTGATTCATAGTGTTAGGCACACACACACACACACCCAAGAAAAATAGACCTTCATGTTGTGACTCCGAGGAACATGGAGTTGAGTCCCGACGTCCTGTAGGGGATCTGAAGTGGAATTGATTGACCCTTCCAAACCTACTACTGCGCAGTATATGGATATTAATACAGTAGCATGGAATAGTTTAGTGTTAAAATTTTTGTAGCTATTTTGGGGATTTTCTTTGTCTTTGGAATAGTTGTGGTGAAAATGTAATTGCTACACTGTTTTTCATTTGTGAAGCAATTTGACCTGTTTGTGTCGCAAATTGCAATGGGATGTTGAATAAATAATTCCCGGCAGTAGCAAGTTTCCTCTCCGTCATTTACAATAGCGTCCCCTTAACCATGCCATCATTTGGCAGTTTGTAACGTGAGACGTGATTGCGCAAGAATCCAGGAAAGCTTTTACAAGGTTTGCAAACTTAGAAATGTAATAAACTTACATCAGGCAAGTTTCTCTCTATTAATTTTCACCCACTGGCACTTCCCCTGTACAGTATGTGGTTTATTGTGTGGGAGGTAAAAGTTGAACTTTTATCAAGTGTTCTGTACATGTGAAAGGGTGTGTTTATCCTGTTTTCAAATTACTGTAAGACACACCCATGTTGTTTAAATCTCATGTTACATGAAGGGGGGGTGGGGCAGCCGTGTAAGAGTAACAGGATTCTGTAGAAAATACAGTTAATAGCTGACTGTGTGGACTGGACGATGGCCAACTTCCTGACATTAATGATGCTGCTCTTGATTTAGTTGTGTCACTTGAAATGAGTTTTAGTTTCTGTAAAAGATCATTTATTTATTTCACAAGGTAGACTGTTTGATTTTACAGGTGACTAAAGGAAACCATAAGATTGACAACCCAGTTCTTTAGTGTATGACCTACTGTATAATGTGAACATGTATCCACAGGGCATTCACATCGTAGACATACTGTACATGCGTACCTCGCTTAGTCAATCGAGGGCGGACTAGGCTTTAGAGTGCGCAGTGCTAGAATGAAAGCAAGGCTTAATGAATACATAAGTGAAGTAAGGGGTAAGTATAGTCACTCGTGAATACCCACACCAGTGAGTTGTGGGGAAACATTTGCCACAAAGAAGGAAAAGGAATGAATTTCAACAGGTGTAGAAAAAAGGTTTTATGGTAAACTGGTATTTGTGTCAATACCACTATGTACAGGTACCGATATCAATATGGTGCCGCAGATCGTAAGGTATCCAAGCACTGCAGAGAACAGTACTGCCAGTGCTTGTGCAATTGTGTAAAAATTTACTCTGTATTCAAAACTTTGTGTCCCTCGGAAGTTGACAAGATCTAAGAAGAAAGCATGTTTTCTAGACAGCTGGCAGGTGATTGATATCAGCCAATACTATCCAAGATCAAAGATTGACGGTCAGAATTTTTCTTGACCCCTTTATCAGAAGCAGAAGTATGGACAGAAGTATGGACAGGTTATGCTTTACAACTGTTGTCAGCGTGTTCAGTGAGATTTTCACTACTGTATGATGGGGCACTTAACTGATCTTGATTACAAAGAACATAATGCTTTTTTTCTCTTATGGTACCCGTATGGTGATAATATTGGTACCTTTTGTGGTGGTGTTACAGTAGGTTGGCAGTGCTAATTTTGGACAATGCTGTGAAAGCATAATGTAGAAATGGTGTAATCAGTGCCAAATGATGTGCTATTACTTCCCCAGGAGCTTTGGTAAGAGGTCTAGCGGTCATTATCCTAAGTTCTCCAGGCATCGGCCATCTCCATGTTAGGCAGTTCATTGGTTCAGTGATAATGGGATGATTGAATGGCTCAGTGATCAAAAGGTATTTACTTTGCTCTTCATGCACATTACCAGCTTTTACTCATCTGCTGTACCTGCTAAACAGTACACCTCTTATACACCATCTGTACACTTTCGTACAAATGCACTTTCTGTACACCTCCTGTACATGTTTTGCCTCCTTCATGAACGTCATACTAAAACTGATTTACTGCCTTTAAAGGTGGACATAGAATAGTAGATAAATATTGTTTGTTGCATAGTCAGCAATGTTTATCTGGAAAGTTTATGTCCTTTGCCCATAACATTCCCTGTTCAAGCTAGGGAGAGGCATAAAACAGATACTCATGAATATTATCTGTGGATGCAACATGAGAAAAAGAAAAACTTAACAATTTTTTCCCCCTTCCTGGTGGTCTTTCTGACAGTATTTGTCGTTGGCACATTATTTTTTACAACAAATCTGTTATGGAGATGTTTATACTGTACTCGATTTGGAAGAAGAAAGTCAACCTGGAGTTGGAGGAAAAATGCAAGAAGTTCTGAAAGATGTATGCATGTCACAACTACATATGTATCCTTCTTTAACACCAGCTGGTCTGAACTGGACTTTCATACACAGAGGTGAAGAAGTAAAGCTATATGATACAAGATGATCACATAGAGATAAGAATGTCTAACATGATTTGAGTGAATCATAGACATTCATTCAAGTTGGTCGGCTCACTGCACATTAGCCATCATTATTATGTGAGTCTTTCTGTGTGGTTATAAATTTGCATTTTTGCAAACTTCATCAACATTTCATATGGGACAATTTTGATCTTAGGATGTGTTTAGCACTTGGAAAACTGCCAACTGATGGTATTGTCGATAGTCCGAACTAAAAACTATTCTGCTGTTAACATATTGTCGTTAAAGTAGTCACAACAGGGAGAAATGTTACATAAGTCTTTTTTTCTTTTTTTTTCTCCTCCTTTTGTAGTAATTAGTTACAGTTGTTACGTGTTGTATCTGCTTTGTAAATATTGTAGATATATTTGCCAAAAATAAACAGTACAAACAAACATGATGTTCCAACGGCCGGTAGCAATTGCCGTTTCAAATGCTGCACACCAGGTATGACTCGAAGCTCTCAACATGTCACGTTGTGGTTGTACAGCATTCATTCATTGAGCTTGCTGATCCAAATCTTTTAAATGTGAATGAGAAAACTTTCTTTTAATGTCAGTGGAATTTCATGAACATACATGCTTTTAGTTGTTTTAGCATTTCATTGTACACACACTGTATGCTTTATACCTCTGACTCTTCAAGTACATGTGTACCAATGAAAAGCCAGCCAGCGTATTTCACTTGAAGAGCCAGAGACATCAGCAGTAATCACCTAGTGGAGATTCGTCTGAAAAATGTAGGCTGCAGTCTCTCTTACCTCTTTTCTAGTGTATCATGGTACAGTTTCACTTGAGAATGGTAGACAGATGGTATGTTGAATTAGAGCCATTCTCGAGAGCCGAGAGCATGTATCCATGAAGTTCATGGTTGTCTTAATCTCCTCGTCATTATCATTGTGAGATGAAGATGACATGTAGATACCACGCAGCAGCATGCATGGCAGTTTAATTGAATGTGCATTGTCTTCACATCAATCATTTATATCGTAAGTTGCTGGTAAACGTTTTTTTTTCCTCATTTATTCATACATATGTAATACATGCATATTACAGTTTCTGTTTCAAGTATCTATTGATAGTGATTTCTACGGTACTGTGTAGTTTGAAACTCTCCTTGCAGGTGATACCAATAAGTTTGCATGTCCTTCCTGCAAGTTCGCCGGTTGACCAGTGGTTGTGTTGGCAACCGATTGTCCTTTTCCTTATAAATGCTTTGTTCTTACCTTGACAATGGTCAGGGAGTATTTATGGTGGATTAAACAAAAGCATGTGATCTGACTGTGATATTTGAGAGCTTTCATAATAATTTGTTCATCCACACAGGGGTGTGTATGTGGAATGTAATTTGCAATCTGTGTGGAATTTGTATATTTTGCTTATCCTTGTTTGCCATCATAGCGTTGTAAGATACCAATTTTGCTTTTAACTTTATACATGTGCCATAACTTGAAATGAATGGTTTTAAGGCTACCCTTCTGTGTGGCACAATGTAGATAGAAAATTATCGGACTGAAATGAGAAAGGTGTTACACAGTTTGAAAAATGCATAATATGAATGTTTCTAGTGCAAGATTCAAGTGACCGTTAAGCATTAAAATTCCATCTAAAATTCAAACTAAGCAATCCTACCCTACCATTCTTTGCTATTATGTAACAATCAATTACCACTGTAGATCTAGCCACATCAGTGGATCATATCCAGTTGATGACATAATGCATGATAGGTCACATGATCTGCAAGAATCACTCAGGTATATCGTAAGTAACATGTCCTCGATTGTGTGATATATTCTACCCTTTCATTGGAACAACTTCAACTAAGAAGTTAGCATTTGGTATCATGGTGTTTGAAACTGCATTTAGTTGCAGAAACATGTATAGCCTCAAGTTTGTCAGTTTGTCAAAGATTGGACTAGTGTAACTGCATTCAAATTGTCTGTCAGGTACCCAGATACCCGTGTAACTTCTGTTAGGCTATGAGTTTTTTTGTGAGGTCATAGATGTACATTATGTGCAGAGCAAGTTGCTTACCGTACAGGCACGATAATGGCACGTTCTTAGTAACTGCATACATGCTGAATTCATGTACAATGGATATTAGTGAAACTTGGATGCGGGTTGCAATTTCTGAACCGGGTCCAGACATGGTCATACCTGATGCAAACACCAGCCAGGACTACGTACGTAACAAAAATGGCTACTGTAGGTATAGGAAGGATTACAAAGTAACTCATTACCAACTGCAGAGTTACGGAAAGTACCCTACAACAGTTATGTGTAGAGACTGGCTTGACATGCTGAAATATTTCGGTACAAGGTTTCTCATTGGACAGGTAAATAAAGTTACTAAAATCCCAAATTTCTGTAAATTATGTGTTGTATGGACATCACGCCTATCTAATCACGCATATCTTCTTTTCAAGCATATTCTCCTTTCATGCCCATCATCCATTCAAGTCTATCCTTTCAAATCTATCCTCCTTTCAAGTCCATCATTCATTCAAGTCAATCTTTTCAAGCCTATCCTCCTTTCAAGTCTATCATCTGTTCAAGTTTATCCATTCTAGCTATCCTTCTTTCAAGCCCATCACCCATACAAGTCTATCCTGTCAAGCCCATCATCTGTTCAAGTCTATCCTTTCAAGCCAATCCTCCTTTCAAGCCCATCATCCATTCAAGTCTATCCTCCTTTCAAGCCCATCAGCAGTTCAGCTCTATCCTTTCAAGCCTATTCTCCTTTCAAGCCTATTCTCCTTTCAAGCTTATTCTCCTTTCAAGCTTATCCATTCAAGTCTATCTTTTCAAGCCTATTCTCCTCTCAAGCCCATCATCTGTTCAAGCCTCTCCTCCTTTCAAGTCTATCATTGATTCAATTCTATCATCCATTCAAGTCTGTCATCCTTTTAGCTTATCCTCTCATCAAGCTATTCCTGCTTTAAAATGATCTCATGATAACCAATAGACATTATGCGCTGTACGGTGTAAATAGCACATTGGAATATGAACAATCTTGTTATTCTCATATGAAGCTAAACCTGATATCAAACCTGTCAAGGTCAAAATTACATTTGAACAGCTAAATTGGCACCCATGTACTAATAAACTGTATACATGTAACCAAGTCAATTTATTCAGTGCTTATAAACAGCACTGTATCAAGGTATAATAGCTTTGGAGGATTGAACTGGAATTAGAAAAGCAGTGATCGGTGGACAAAACACGGTAATGAGTCTCCCGGAGTGGACAGAACAATACTCAGTGACATCTTTAACGAAAATGCTGAATGTGGTCACTGTACAGTATATATATTGAAAAGAAAAGCAGATGAGAACTGTGAAATCGATGGCCCTACATTCAGTTCCTGTGGACGGTATGTGGAAATATATCCAACTGTCAGGTCTGATTTAGAGAGATCTTGATAGTATTCCAATTATAAATCCAATACATTCCATAATGAAGTTGTATCACCACGCCCTCTGCGCTCTCGTTGGGTCTCCTTTCACGTGTTCACAAACCTCACTAACAGTTGTGTAGGGCCGACAAGGTTGATCTAGAGTGTGGAGGGCACAGCGCTAGAACATTGTTTTGGGAAACACTGGATTTACTTAAACGATGCATTTATGTAAGGGGTTAGCATAGTCACACTTCAACACCAACACCATTGACTAGCAGGCTATTCACAGCCCACTGTATGTATCAGATAGTACAGTATTTTGATGCTGTTGAAGCGTCACGCTGGAGGTTAGCGTTGACAACAACAACAACAATGCGAGCTCATTGGGTTCTCCTCTCATGTTGAAATTAGTGCTATGATCCATTTGTAAGACTATAGTTACTGTTTCTGTACGTATTGGATGAAAGATGGCGGTGTCACAGCAACAGTCGATCTCTTCCTTACAGAATCAACCACTCAACTGCTGTCTGGGCAATATTATAGTTCTTTTCATATCTTTTCATATTTTTAAGGAAGGATTTGTCCCAGTATTAATGATTTGTAACTATTGTCACTTCTCATGTTGCCTTTTGATTTTGAAGAAACTATTTTCCACGATTTCCAATCTGCGATGATGTTTCTGTGTGTAGGATCTTGACTGTACAATCCATGTCGCAAGTAACACTTAGTAACTAATTCAAAGACATGGAAAGATAAGAAATTGATGTTTCATGTCAGCCCCCAACACCCAAATTAATTAATTCCACTCAGGTCGCCTTTGGGGTGTTTTTTCGATCTGGTCTGTACCAGATATTGGAGTGTGTGCTCAGTGTGTAAGTTTCAAGTTTTGGTTACCCTTGAGGGGACACCTTTTAATGCTCTATGGGGAGTCACACACTCAGGTTGGTCACGTATAGAATTGGCGCCTTGACTATTTTACTTCTGTGTTCAGATGCTCATTGCAGGGCATGCACCTTCACATGCACTGGTGTTGCACATGGCTGTACATGTGTGATGTTCATTTGCAAGTACATGTAACAATTAATTGCCCAATGTGTTTACATGTGTACAGTAGCATCACTTTCTAAACTGTGGACTTGTAACATTTGGTATTGTCATATACGATGCAGTGAGATGAATAGTTTTTATTATTATTTTTTTTTACTCATTTACCTGTCTCAAGACAAACAACTGCGCTCCTGTTAAAACCTCAGTGATAATAAGGAACTAAACATATTTTGTGTGGTTTTCATCAAACTTCAGCTAGGATCACTAATACACACATACCAGAATTTACAACACTTGGTCTGCATTCAAAACCTGTATATCCACAAATCTAGTGTGTCAGCTAAATACTTAAGACAGAAACCTATAGTCACTAAAAAAAATGCAAGAATTCTCTGTAGCCGCTGGTGATTTTTAATGTGGGGTCCTAGCTACACCAGCTTATAATATGGAATATGTATGATAGTTTATCAACATGTGTATGTATCACTTTCTGACTGAGTGATTTATCTTGCTGTCACTGAGCTGAGTATTTGTCAGTGTTGTATGAGCATACTCAACACATCAGTTCCTGTCATCTGAACTGTATCAAGTCCCCTCAGTATTGAATCTTTGTCTGTTGTCTAATGTTTTAGTAATGATTTGCAAAATATCCATGACATTTTATGAAAAACATGACCTTCACAACTTTATTTTTTCCTGATTTTTTTTTTTATATTTAGTGTTTGTGCATCTTTGCATAAAAGAAAAACGTGATGTAGTCAAAACAACACTGAGTTGAATGATCGTGAATCTGCAAGTATCTTTTGGAGAGTACAGTAAGAAGCATTCATCAGCAATGTGAAAGCTCCTTTTGCTTCATGGGGAAAACCATTTGTGTTTCAATTTTTAAACACAGGACAATTAAGATAAGTCAGTGAGTCTCCATCACACAGCCTGTTTCGTCCAAAACTTTCAGAGTAAAATGTGGGAAGACCGTACCATCTCTGTTAAAAACATCAGGGAAAAAAAAGCATAATGATGACTGTCATCCATGGATTACATCTTTTTGTTTAATTGTTCAGGGAATAATTTATCTGGTATCACATTTTATTTTGTCCTACAAAATGATCTAATCATGTGAGAATGCGCCCTTTAGTTCCACTGCCGTGAGTTGGAAGCCACTGGCTTCCAACTCACGTTTGAATGACAGTTTCTTTCCCTAGTCGGTGACGTATTACGTAACCGCTACCTCCGCGATGCTGACAGAATTTTTCAGCCACTCACCAAAACGTGGCACTATTTTCGCATGTTATTGGATGAAGGATACCAAGAAAGTGTTTGATGGCCCATTTACATCTTATTAGGTGGTTGAATTTTTCAATTTGGTGCAGAATTCGTCAAAATACTTACTTCCAGATGCCTAATCCTTTCAAAAATTGTTTAAGGTTTGCTGTTCCCTAAGTGAGCGTCCTCCTTACAAAATATCTCCTACCACACGTTTGTTTGGGCGCGAAGCGTTGCCGCAGCAGTTAAGTTGTACACATTGTAGTGCCTGTGCAGTGCAAGTAGGACTAGACTGTATGCTGTGTAACGTTGTTGGAGTTCAGAAGTTTGTACGCCATGTGGGTAATACAAACTTAAGGTGTGACCAATGTAACTTTGGGTGTTAATTTATAGTGTGATGTTAAGGTTGAAATTGTGAAGTTAAATCCATAAAATATAAGTAAAACTAAAAAGGTATGAAAAGATAACGTCAGTATGTTGAAAAGCCTGTCATTGAAATCTCATGTTTAATGGGGTACAAGAACATATATTTATTTGGAAATTCACGGTAATGGTACAGTCCGAATGAAGCTAATGATATTGACACTACTGCAGAGGGGGAGGAAGTTTGTTTGCGAGAAGAATACATTTAAAAACGAAAGAAGACTGTGATATTTTGTTAAATTTCTTCTGACCCAACCAAATTTTTCGTTTGAAAGTGCAATTCAATGGTAAATCGCCGTTAGATTTCGTATCTGGACATATTTTACTGTAAATTTCACTTTTGTGTGTTATCTTGTAAAAAGAAGGCCAGTCAGCCAAGTGGAGAGCAGTATTGAATTTCTTTGGGATGATGAGGTTGCCTTGATATTTGCCTGGGGCAACGAAAACCGGAATGGTAGTGCGATTAAAGGGCGCTTTTTCACATGATTGCCGTACACAAGTGGAACATTGCGTAGTGCTGTAGGTGTTGCAGTTACAGTATTAGGGATTTAATTCTCTCACTTGTGGCAAAATAGCCAAGAAACTCAAAACTGCTATGCAAATGTTGAACACTGAATTATTCATTGATGGTTTTTGAAAACTGCAGTATGATACAGAATATTTCAAGAAAAATTTGAGGTTCTTTACATGACCAGCATATTATGCAGTTGACTCTGTTATGTTTGGTAGAACACATTCTTAGATTCTTAGATGTTAAGCCCCGTCAACGTGATCGTACATTTGTTTAAAACTTCATACATCTGTATGACAATGTTCATGAACAAAGTTGTCATTTTATAAGCAGGCTTCTCAACAAAGTCATACAATAACCAACATGTGCGATGATGTTTAGATTTTTAGCTCCATATTTCATCTTTTCAACTTTTCAAATGTTTAAAACATCTGACAACTTCCCCAACTATTGTTATCATTTGTTCCCCATGTTTGGTCCTGTCAAGACAGAAATCGTAGCCTATATTTGCATGTTACCCGATAACAGGGATATTCAGCTAAAATCAACAGTTGCGGGTCATCTCAAGTCCGAGAAGTTTGCTATACTTACAGTACTTGTGGGGCGCATGCACATTGCCCACATAGTACACAATGAGCGGCATCATCTCCAAGCAGGAAACAGTAAGATAGGTCATACATTTTCATGAATATGTTCATGGACAAATTTATGATCACGTAGACAGGGCTTTATTTTTTTCTGTTCATTCAACCAGTTTTTACTCCCACTTAGTAGTGACATGTTCATCACATGACCTGGAGATTGTTGTAAAATTCCTTATGGTTTTTCTATCATTTTAGGGTTCAGTATGTCAGTGCAGTTCATGTATGAGTCATGACCTCACACCATTATACCATGCAGAATTTTTTTTGCTTAATAAATAACAAACAAAATAATCCTCTTTGCCCGTTTTTTTTTTAATTTATGAATGTTTTTAGCATTTGGCAATGATTGATGGCTTTTGCATGGCATAGTGACACTGTTGTAACTTCAGTACTATTTCTAAAGATAGTTTGTACAGAAACTAATGCTGTGATGCCAGCCATCGCAAGACCAGCTAACAGCTAGCTTAGTAGCTGAGTGGGAGGGTATATTAAAGCTGGAATATGAGTTGTACTGGCAAGTGCCTGGTTATCTGTCCTTGTTCTTTGTCACTGTTTCAGGTAAGAGAAAGTAGGGCAATTATCACTTGTCACAAAAATTTAAAAGAGATCTATGCACTCATTTTCCAGGTATGAAAATTGTCTTGACATTTTTGTTGGCCCTGCAAAGTTCAGGCTCTATCAGAAAGCATAGCAGACAGTCACTATTACTTGAAATCAAACAGACCAATGGGAATGGATATGTACATGTGCAAAAAATGGGGGTTAAAATTAAATTATTTAAACAATGTTGTTCTTGCAGTGTCTGTAGTGACTTGTTCTGTGCATTTTGACTTTCACTGACAAATTGTCAACTCATATTCCAGCTTTGGAGTGGGTCTCACCATGAGATGTTGGGGGGTTACCATATCACTGCACACTTGTAGGAATCACATATTGATCACATTTTTATGAAATTGACAAATTTATTGACCAATTTACATACACAGTTTTACTATATTGTATTTAAAGAGGCTTGCATTTTGTCCTCCCTGACTTCCTCAATTTTATTCCGGCAATGAAAGAACAAAGTTCATGGAGATTTTTTCATTATCAGAGCTGTTCAAGTTCCAGCTTTAGTGGCTTTTAATTCCCAAGAACACCATAGTCAGCTAGCTACCTTGAGTGTTTAATACTGTAATTACCAACTTCATGTGAAAGTTCGCTAAATCCATAAGCATTGAATTGTTAGGTTTCGCATTCATGTCTCAAGATATGTTTACCCAATAGAGTTTACCCATGAGTTTACTTTAGGGAATACAAGTCCTAAGACTTGTCAAAATGCATTATGTCACTATGGATTGAGTTTGGCACAAATGCAGACATGCCATGTAGAACTGTAGTTTCATTGTTAAAAGATATGAAATTGTTCATCATATGGGTATCTGTGTTCACTGCTACAGGATTGTGGGAATCCCTCATTAGTCTCCTGAATCCCGCTCAAAGATGAATCTTATTTGGGAAAATCTGGCACATTTTTACACAGCTGAGGCCGTAGATACAGTTATCACAATACACAATAAATTGTGACAGAATCTTTACCAAGTGACAAATCCCTCCTTGATTTTGAAAATCCTTCACAAAATTTTTTTAGAGAGGTAATTTCCCTCCCAGGTTTGGGTCCTTAGCGCAAACTTTGATTGGTATCAATGAATATGCATGCCAGGCGGCTAGAACACCGCATGGCATTAGAAGCCCAGTTTTGGCGGGTTAGGCGCAAATATTTCCCTTGTTCTTTGTACTGCAGTAGAGTTTGTTTGACTTTGTCGAGGACGTCCATCATCTGTCTTTTCTATTGTCAAGTTGTTGTCACTCCATTTAGACATTGACCCTAAGCTGCTGCTAAGGTGGTCTGTAGAACTTTCAGTGAAAAGAAATATACATAGTGCTCTGTATAGGAACCTCACTGACTAAATTTGTTTGCATGTTTGAATCACCATGGAGTACTTCAGATTGTGTTTACATTCAAACCCAATTGCCACACAAAGAGTCCATAGGATGGGTGTGGAGAGATCAAACATTTGTGCAGACTCTTGTCCAACCCTCCAACAAGATAAACTTTTATGTGTGTTGTTTGGTCAGGTACATGTAGGCCTACAGTGTATAAACAGAGAGGCTTTGTTTTGTGTGATAAGGGTGATAAAATTTGCAAAGATACAAATTATATTAATTCTAACAAGCAGATATAACTCATGCATGTGTTTGCTGTTTACTAATTAATGTCTACACAGTGCATTGTCTGTCGGCCGACAGTTACACATATACTCTTTGACCTAATACTGTTAAACTGTTAAACATAAGTACATGTTCTTTTATGGTTGAAAATTTGGAGTTAAAGTATGAGACGAGCTTCATCAGACCGTAGAAGTTACCAATTGGTGGCAGATGTGTAGAAACCCACACTTCTATGTATGTGTTCAGTTTATTGTATGGACTAGATACTTCAGCAAGGAGAATGGAATCAAACACCAGATGGTATAATTGGAGAGAGCAAACTCATGGAATTTTTAGGGCATCCAGCCTATTGCTTGGAAATTGGTGCCCCCAGAAATAGTGATTGATCCCTAAACACATACCCACCACAAAAGCTCTGCCTGACAGAAGAAACCTTAACAATAAGCTACTGCCGTCTCAAATGGGGCAAAGATCATATGTAAGGCGCATGATTTTGCACCATTCAGGGTCTCAATTATCAAAAATTTGTGGTGGTGAGGGGGAACACCCTCCCCTTTAAGTTTGTCTATGGCGATTACGTGAGGTGAGCTCCTCCAGGTCTGTGGAAGGCATATGAGTATCATAATGTGTTGTATTATAAATGGTGCTGTTTATAGAAATTGACTTGAAAACTGAAAGTTTGAATAAGAGAATGCTTTCAGTGCTACTTAAAAGGTCATGTGACAACAAATCTAGGAAAGGGCTGGCTTCATTCAGAAGTTGCAAACTGAAACCCTGAATGACAGTCGGTTGGATTCACATCAAATAATTCACATCATAGACATATACTTACCCCTAGCTCGCTCATGCTTTAAGTTTGACCTCATCCTTATCGCTCAGCCCTAGGAGGGTAAGCCTAGGCCCAGAGGGTGTGGTGTCAGAAGAGATTCCATTTTGAGCTAGGTCAAACTTAATAATTAATGCATGAGGAAGCATATGGGTAAGTATAAAGTCACTCGTGAATACACAGTGAGTTGTGGGGAACCAAGAGGGTACTTGCACGAAAGGTTAACTTAGGTCACATGTGATGACTGCAAAGTAACTTGAATACGTAACAAATTCTGTGCAATGATAGAAAACACATAAAGAAATAATAATAATTCGTTGCTTCAATAATGATGTTTTATCAAATAGATACGAAAGGAACGAGGAGTCCTGTTATCGAAATAGCAAAATTGTAGTCCTGTTAACGAAATAGCAAAATTGTTTATGCTAGTAACATTAAAGGTAAACTACAAAATTGTTGCATAATCAAGTAACAAAATTGCATATTCAAGAGGCTACAGGCAATATGGCACAATAGGCTATCTGACTTCGGGCTAAAAAAATGTAAAAATTTCACTTAAAAAATACTTGAATTAGAATGGCAAAAATGAAATTGTGCGAATTTCATAATCCATAGTAATAATGAAACGTAACAGAAATATAAGAAAACTCAAGGTTTGCATTTTTTTTGGGGGGGTGGGCATCCGCCAGAGGCCAATCTCCAAAGCACTTACGAAACACGTTGCAACCTTCAGCCTGAATGAAAAACTTACCAGGATAAGCCTAGGCTTAACAGGTGTGGTGTCAAAATTGATTTTGAATGCACTTTGAGCAATATCAAACTTAATGCATTAGTGAAGCAAAGGTTAAGTGTAGTCACTCACAAATACTCACTCTAGTGAGATGTGGTGAAATTGCGTTCATATCTGTCACACAACTTTTAAGTTTACTTCTATACTGTAGGGTGGCCCTCTACCAGATAACCTACAGTGCTGTATTTCTCAATTTGCACAAGTGCCATGAAGCTATGACGGTAATACACAGTGTGATGAACTTTAAATGCCGTGGGCCTATGCAGACAATTAACTGTGCATTAGTTCTGGAGAGGCATGTGTAGAATGTGAGGCAGGTGAAGGGTTCTCCTCTCAAACCCATTTACCGTCACCTATTGAATAATGCTGCTTCACTTTGTAATATACTGAATGGTACAGCATACAGTACAATTCAGGAGCAGTTTATCGAAACATCAATTGGAGTAATGGAAATTGACCTTACAGTATAGGAACTGCCAACTGCCATACCAATTATGCAAACCTATATGTCTATGTGTGTAGTCAGTTCCGTTAGCAAACAAAGAAACAAACATTGTTTAATAGAGACAACAGTTTGTAGATTTAGTCACACTTTGGATATTCCACAAATGTTGTGAGGAAGGGAGGGGGAAGGAGGGCAGGTACTCTCTGTCTTCTATTCCCCCCTACTTGGTTATGCTTCAACTCCATGATTGCAACTACAATTTTTTAAGCTAAATCCTGGGAACTGCTTAAATTACATGGGATTAAGTAAGTCCATGCACTATCACCAAGTTCTTTTTAACTGTATATCTTTGATCTCAAGGAAGCCATTGTTTGTCAGAGTTGTTGAGTTATAAATGTGTGAAAGTTCATTTCAAACTTTCCTCCCTTGAATCCTTGTGCTGGGAAACATGAGAAAGGTTGTCCTGTAAGTTAATCTTAAACTGAAGTGGATCATGTGATAAAGTCACCTGTAGATTTAACCTCCATGAAAGAGACACTATCTTCTAGTATGTATATTAAAGGAGTTGAACTTGACTAAACTGCTTTATTTCTACCACAAATGCCCATAACATTCAATAGAAGACATGCACTAGTTACAGTTACAGTAACTAAATTTGCCATTGAAAGAGACCCTGGGACAGTACTTCTGAGGAAAAATTTTAAACTGTGTTTTTATTGTCAAACGAGAAAGCTTTGCCAAGTTGTCACAGTTGAGATACTGCCCTTTGTTGATGTTATCTTTGTATGATTGTATGGATCATTACCTGAAGAACACTGCACAGGAATGTAACTGTAATGGTGTAACTACCTCCTTTAAATCCTGGTGGTGTTGCGTTTCAAGTGTGTTCCCAAACCTAGTATGCCCATGTTTGTTGAGCTAGTTTCACAAACACTTTTTTAAGCATACTGTGTAATACTGTAGGAGGGCTGCTTCCTGAAAATCATATCACAGCCGTGCAATAGTTTCCAGTGAATAATCTATCCAGTGTCATCTCTCATTTTGCTACACAAAATGGTAAAATTTGCTACACCAATTGAATATTGTGTAGCAGTTATTGTGCATACAACAGAAGACTTTTCTCTGATTTTGTGACAAAATAACAAAGAAACCCTGTAACCGCTATGCAAATTTTGAACACTTAGTAATTCCCTGGTTTAACGGATTGCCCTCAAGTTGAAAATTTTTGCGAACTATATAAATTTCAATGTGTCATAAAATTGCTTGCTCTATGTACATGGACAGATGGAGGTTATTGACAAGGTCACAGACAGTATGTATGTAACATGAACAGTACAGTATGTATGTAAAATTTTCAGATCTCAGAGTGGTCTGTATATAACACAGAAGGGCTAAGTAATTCATCTGGATAAAGCGGGTCAAAAAAAAATTCTTCTTACAGGCTGTTTGGCTCTGCTGTTTTGTGGAATAATTACTTCCATAAGTATAGTTTTCTCCACAAAATTGTCCAGATTCCAATTTTCTGATGGTATGTTTCTGTCTTGTTTCCCGTCATTTTTTTTCTTTTTCACATAGTTGCTGGTATAGAACTTTCAGAGATTATTTTCCCTGCTGCCATATCTGTTGGCAAAAAATTGTTTACAAATGTAACAGTTTGAGTCTATCAGATTTAGGTAATTACAAAAAGCAAACTTCATGTTGGTAATTTGGTACATTGCGAGGTAAGCAACTACAAGATTTACAGCAAGAGAAATGTTACAAAGCTGGCCAAATCAGACTAATTTACAATACATGGCTTCACTGTTTCGTGATATGTTACGACACTTAACCAAGGACCCACTGGTAACCTTGTACCAACCATGGCCTTGTTATCTTTTAGATCCATAACACTAGTCTGGTACCATCTTCCTTTCATGCACCACCTGTAGTTACAAACAGGAATGGCCATCTAGCACCCAATTCACCACACAAAAATTTAATTGTCATGTAGGTAATCTATTCTTATCAGTTGCTTGCTGTGTGTAATTGTGTAAAGTGTGAGAAGTCCATGACCTTGAGAACAACAGAAAACAATGAAGTATGTATACTTTAAAATGTGTAATTGATACATTTATGAGAAAAATGTTGCGAGAGGATGTATATCGGGAGTCGTTTTGTAATGTGCAACCACCCTGACTGGGTTCCATTATTTTAGCTCAATCTAACCATCAGTGCTCATTACTGCTAGCATTTAAACTTTATTCAGAACTACTTACCTGTCTTTGCACAACTAATGTACTTTCCACTGCCACTCCAGGGACCACTAATACACTTTTTACTCTGCCCCTGCCTCCGCCGTAATCCAAAGTGTGCTAGCACGTCAAATATTCAGCACACTGAACTAGCCATGCTTGTCAAGTGACTGCCGTTTTTCATTACAATGTACAGATGCTAATGTAGCGCATGCACAGTGCATACATCACATGGAAGGTTTTGTAAAGATGCTATGAATTTTAAATGTTACTGTTCTTGGATTTAATCACACATATTTGCAGGCATGCAATTTTACTATCACTCCAGCCTCATAAAAGTTGCAAAAGATCCGTGAAGTTGTTTGTTCGTCAGCCACTTTAGTGAGGCGCATGAGTATGTTCTGCCATGGTCGTGACCACTTCTTATGCATGAGGCTGCATGGGGTTCACAAATTAAAAAGTTGAAAAGGAATTACCTGCACACTGTGTATATGGGGTTATGTCTCCCATATTTGTAAATTTGCAGAGCAGTAGTACATATCACAGTATGTAATGTAAAATGTATATTAGTTCTATTACAGTACTGTATGTCTATCAAAGGCTGGGTAATTATTATTACCAAAAGAAAACGTTCAGAGTGACACTCTTTGTCTTTGTCAAAGATATTCCTTGTCTGTCAGAGATCCCTATGTCTTTGCGAAAGATATCCCTGTGTCTGTAACTGTAGCAGACTGGGAGCTGCATAATGGTTTGATTCATGTTGCTAACAGAGAGACTGCGGGAGATATACATTATGGGAAATTTATATTATCAATATGTCTTCCCAGTTCCCACCCAGTATTAAAGATCTATTTGCGTCAGAGCAGTTTTAAACAAAACAGTTGTCAAGTCAGTGTTGATGCATGGTATTAATTCAAAGTTTTTTTAAGTTAAAATTAACAGGCTCTCCTGATCCAGTGAAAAATGTTTGTTATGCAAACGTGTGTGAAATGCAAGCAATTGTGCATGGTTGTTCAGTGGAAGTGCACACCTAATACCTGGAAGGTGCTGTTTCCAAGAACACCTGTTTCTGGCAGCTTCAAATTTGTCCACATGTGTAAAAAAAAAAAAAAGTGTTGGCAGACTGTGAGTCAATTTTTTTCACTTTCTCCAAACTATTTTCATTGATAGCGCTGCAGTGTTCACTTCACAGTCATGGAGAATGTACCAAACTTCTGAAAATCAGTCAAAACAGATGGAAGATCAACAAAAACATTTTTAATGAAAACATTAATCCTTGAAGTAATATTTGACAAACCAATTGAGCAAATCATTTCATGGATGGCCAGTGAAGTTCATTCTTCAACCCTGTTTTACATATGATAGATAGTATTTAATTGTTGTTTTCAACTTATTGTCTTTCCATCAGGTGGGCCATGGATATTCATTTTCAATGTCAAGTTTTATCCACCAGACCCATCGCAGCTGAAGGAAGACATAACCAGGTGGGTAAAGCTTTCTAAATTAAAAATGATGTATCTGTCTGTTTGTTTAAACTGCTACTGTTAAGAGAGTCTTGTGAGGCTGAAAATAGGTCTGAAAGTTATCTCTGCATGGTATTGAAATTGAAGCATTCACAGCAAAACTTCGCTGCCAGACTAAAAGGCTGGCAATTACAGGAGGATGCTGGCCAGATACGCACACACACAGCTGCCAGATGCTAGACCATAATCAGTACAGTAGTGCATAGGTTATCTGAGGTGAGTACATCACTAGTGAATTCCCAAACCAGGAAGTTTTGGGGAAAGAACTAATGTGAATACTCCTCCAAAAGTGCTGAAAAGGCACTCATTTTGATGAAACACTTGTTATTTCTTCCAAAAGACAAAGAATGAAGTCACAATTGGTAAGATTTAAGGGGACTTAGAAACAGTTGGATTTCATGCTGCAAGTCGCAAGGGCTGGGACTTACAGAAGGGCAGTGACCAGATACACACAATCACCAGTAGCTAGATTATGGTTGGTACAATATTGCATAGGTTATGTGTATGAGATATGTCGCTTGTCAATTTTTGGGGGAGCCTGCATGGTATTGAAATTGAAGCAACAACTAACATGGAAAATGAGACCTTGTCCTTCCCAAGTTGAGATTGTCCTTCCAAATATCCTTCCAAATGAGATTGTTCTTCAAAATATGTTGTATGAATCCAGTTAATAATAACGTTAGCTTCTAGGTTGCTATGCCATGTATGCATTTGCACTGTAGTGTTTACTTCACTCCTCACTTACCTGTCTCAGCACAACTGCACTCCAATCTACGTGCCAAGAGTGTTGGTTCCTTCTAGGACTGTCTGTAGTCCTTTCATACTATGGCACCTTTACCATTTAGCCATCCCTACAGTATGTGTTTTATATTTAGAGGTTCTCTGTGATTTGGCATCCAGCTTTATTTGTGATTTACAGCTCCATTTGGATTTTTCCTTGACCTTACACCTGGTTTTGGAAAGGTTCTCAATAAGACTCCACTGCTTCCGAGCAGCTACCCTCAGCTTCCTCCAAGTAAATTCTCTACAAAGCTTGTGTTTACCCTGTTTTTCATGCCCTATTTGAGTACTTTGTTTAGTTTAAATTTTTGCCAATAATTATTCAACTTGCATGGAAAGGGTCTAAAAAGCTGCAATAGATTACTTCGAGCTCTGTGTTCTCTGGTAATTAAAAGTCTATGCTGTGTACCAGATCTGCACTAATCTGATTGAACCCAAACCTTGCACCATACTGAGTGGATGCAGTATCAACAAACGGGTAAACATGGACATTTTTTTTGTGTCTGTGTGTCCTTGGTTAGATTTCGTTGCACAGTTCAGTTGCAGCAGACAATGTCAACAAACCCTCACCAATGGAATTGAATGGAACACAAGGCCAACCATGTACAATTAGAACATTTTTCTGACAGTAGTTTCTCAGATTCTGCAAAATAATTTCTGTTGAACTGACAGCTATTTTACCTTCGGTGTATTTGTTGAAAGTACATTATAAACAGAATTTATCAATAGTTCTTTTCTTCTCAAAGCCAGCTGGGTTATTTTTCGCATTATAAACCTAACATGATTGCTCTCTCTCCAAGTTGGCCCCTGGCGAAAATTGACATGTTTTACAAGTTGGTGAAAGGATTACAGTATTGTACAGTCTGTGTGGTACATATCATAACGGTTGCTGCAGTCAGTGCCACTGATTGGTACCATAGACTGTGTTTGAAAAAGCTTCAGCCCCGGCATGACCACACTCTGTAAACATAAGGATTGCAGAATGGGAGTGCAGTGGTCGTTTTGAGGCCGATAATTGAGTCTGTTGCGAATACCAAACCAGGTGAAGTTTGAGGATGTACCATACTCTATGCTAGTATGCTGCTTTATCTCTTTTAGTGGCTTGAGTGCTTATCACTGCCCACTACTGTCACTTTACTAGATTTTAAATTTGTTGCTATTGAAATCTACTCTGCATTGATACCCTGCATGCGAGATGATGATGTTTAGAGCTGTGAAGAGGTTCTTCACATACTGTACACTGTCACATACATTTAGTCCACATTATTATTTTCATCGTAGTTTTGAAGCATTGTTGACCTTCGTGTCATTAACACCACATTAACAAGTAATGGACATCTGCTACTCGATATATACGTAGCGATGTGAACGTTTTTTGTAGGAACATGGGTTGTGATATACCAGATAAGTTATTCCTTGCAGCCTTCTGCCGACTGAATATTGCATTCATTTCGTTGTTCACTTACCTGTCTCCACACAACCATTGTACATCCCACTGCTATGCTTAGAACGACTGGTAACCTTTAACAAAGTGGACCAGCATCTCCTTTTTAAACTACCACAAACTCCATGCACAAGTACCTGTCCTGTACTGGACTGCATACTGGTACCGCAGTCTTATAATCCAATAATACCAGTTTCAAATGTTTTGACATAATGAGTCCAACAGAGGGGAGAGGTTTTTATTCTCATTTACCAACATGTTTAGCTTTCCTCCAGAAGTTTGCCCACCCATCTGCTTAGTATCCTATTGCTTTGAAGGTAATTAGATGTTTGAAATGTTCTTGCTTGGTTATGCAATACCCACCCACTGGGTTCATTTGGAACAAACTGTGTCAGTTTCTCTGATGTACTTAATGTGCATACTCAGTCCCAGGAATGTGCAATAAATTGTAATATTAACCAGGTACATGATTATCCACCACTATCATTATTATCGGTTATGTAAGTCATCATTTTCTCTCTAGTAATGTGAGGTTACTGATCGTCAGGCAATGATAGCACTCCCCACTTCCACTTCTCCCTGTCTTGAGCATCCTCCTGATGATATAGACCAACAGTACTTTCTTTCTCCCTTCGTCAAATCTTTCCATGTAAGCTTCAGCCATTGTTTTAACAGTTTTGCCCTTCATTTTCAGCTCACAGCTTTTTGCAGCTAGGTTCGTCGTCTGCGTCTGGTTTCTCAGTGCAGATTGGCATGACCCGTCCATCTCAATACACTTTACCACTTTTACAACAACTTGCAGACTCAACTTAATACCTATGAGCTCACTTGTGCTCCCTCTATCAGTTTCACACCGCACATCTTTCAAATCATGGCTCCGTCTGCTCTTTTTTGTAGGATGCCTTCTTACATCGACATCAAATTAATGTAAACTGTAGTGCATGTAAATTATCCATACCAGAGGGTTTGTGGTGTTTGAAGTATACAGTAACGAAGAATATGCCAGGGAGGTGATGTGGGAGGCGGGGGGATTGAGGAGGATAGGAGGGACAGATCAGGGAGTGGTATGTCAGATTTAACACACAGGGACATGTAAACTAAAGCCCAGGAACAATTTCCAGGGAAGAATAATCTCAGTGTGCTGTATATGCATGGTAGACATGTACAGTACTTTCCTCATGCTTAATGCATTTAGATATTAGTTTACGAAACAGGTAAGAACAGTAACTTGTTGTGACTGAGTTGTGATTATTCCACCACAAAAGGACTGTCCAACATCGGTTCCTTCAACACACAGTTATGAGCGCCTCATATTGAATGGTATCTAAAACCTAGCTTCCCATTTTCTCTTTTCCTTTGCCTCCTGTTGATCACACACTGAGCTACATGCAAGAGCCCTGTTGTCAATATTGGATCCAGTGTGGTTCATAATTGAGGATTGTGCACTCTCCACTAATAGTCATTCCATCATGTCTGTGACAGAACAGTTCCATCACATGTCCAATATGTCATATTTCCTGAACAAGTTGTGAAGTTTATGTGACGTGTATGTTTTGCCATCGCAGTGAAAGAGGCTTTGAATCTGCATTATCCTTTGTAAGCTGAGAAACATTTTGGTTCATAAATATCTTACAGCTGTAACTCTATAACCTTAGGCCTATATACCAGCATTTCCAAAATTTCATAAATTTTACAGTTTCCGTGAAGGGTTTGGTTTTGCTGACAAGCTTCACAGGTAACAAACTGTGAGATGTCCTCTATGTCACACAGAACCTGCATACACCACGCCAAACCATGTGCTGACCTATTTCTGTACACAGCACTGTAATGTTGTTAACAACAACTAATGCAGAGTATGAACTTCCATGTCTGGTATGAATGCAAACCCCAAGTTCTTGAGTAAATGGACATGAGAGAGGTACATAGCATTGGTAGAGAGGAGGAGAAGATGAGTGGGTGGAGTTAATTGCAAAGGGATTCATTTTTACCTTTTTATTTTGGCTAGGTCTCCTTTTACATTTCATGTAAGAAACTTCACAGGACCAAAATCTCAGCTTGTCATTTGTTACGTCTCAATCTGCCATTTTCTCTGCACACTGAAGCACTACTGTTCCACAGAACATATTGATATATATATTTAGACCTTCTCATCTGTCCTACCAAAACTGATTCATGCTCATGATGCTTATTTGTACTGTGACTTTTTATTTGTGTCGCAGCTGGCTCAAGTGACTGGACCTTAGACAGCTACTTGTACTAATTAAATTCTGCTGTAGATTTGGGCCATTCCGATTTTTTGGGGGGGAGTGGAGTATCAGTAGCTCGAATAGTTTCACTTTTGAAAATACCTGCTACTTCCACATGGTATTGGTTTCAACAACGATGTGACTGCCTCCTATACATGTAATGTATTTTGAACAGGAATTATCATATCTCAAACACCAAGAGTGTTGGTGGGCTACAATTGGATTTCTCAATAATAATCTATGTTGCCAGACATAGGCTGGACCCACCTGGGAAATATGAAACATGAAAAAGCACTTGTAAATTTTTACATTATGACTTATTAAACTTGTGAAAAATATATCAGAACACATGAAAGGACATTCTTCATGGAATGTTTTTGTCTACAGTATTTATTAGTTTTAAAAATTCCACAAGAGTTGCTACTCCAAGGAAAGTGAAGTAGAGTTCAGTAACCTGCCCATGCCTATTGCCGAGTAATTTGCTCTGAATACATACACACATTTCCAAGGATTCTATAAAGTCCCCAGAACTTGCCTCAAGATGCTTGTCACATGGGATCTAAACCTCATCCTTTTCTGCCTGCAAAAAATGACGAAAATCAGTGGCTGTTGTTTGTGATTTTAGGGTGTCAGTTTATGTGTGCACCCACTGATGGAGAAAGGTTGTACATAGTGGACTTGTGTTTTAATTATTTAGTACAAGTTGGTTCATTTGGGGCACCCACTCATAAAATGCTCTGCCTGATGTTGTTACCACATTACAGACATCCTCATCTTATGGAGAAGTACAGTAATATTTGTAGGCACTAGACACTGTAAGTAATGTGTGTACTGCATGTGATTCACTCATGGGTAGTTACTGTGTGATGGTGTACCTTGGGTGCATAGGATCTACTGTACTGATTTAGTTGATCTTGTCAGATGTGTGGGCAGTGTGTAAATTAGCGTAATGTCAATATTTGTGTACTTGCAATTGTTATTTGCATGCAGACTCCTAGCTGTCTCATGAATATTTTTAACCAATTTCAAAGTGCCAGCCAGGTGCTTCAAGTTGATTCAGTCATGAGGGACTTGCAGAAGAGTAGGAAAGGAACATGGTGCTCCGTCTTGAACTTCAATATTTACAGACCTTAGGTTCTCCTGGTCATCATGGATGGTGAAGCTGGCCAACAATTGTATTTAAGTTTGTACCTCACTTACCTGTCTTCACACAACTATTGCATGTTCCTCTACCTTGCTAGAAATTGCTTTTAACCTCCTGCACCACCACCACTCTTGCCTTCACCCAAAGTGCATGTCTGTCTCCTGGCTAGATTCTGAAGTGTTTTTTTTTCGTGTGGTTAACTGTCTGTTGGAAATAACACATTTTCCAGTATTACTGCTTTTGTGGATTGACCTCCTTCAAGTTCACAAGCATCTTCATTCTTTGATAAATATCCTCTTTCCACTGGATTTTTTCACAGGGTCTTTTTCCTTTGCCGGCCCTCTGTTCGGTCACACCCTTTAAAGAGGTAGCAGATGCACAAATTAGCTTTGGAGCAGTTCCTCCTTTCGATAGCCCCCCTTCTTATGTACTATTAAAGAAATATTCTAGTAGCAATTTAGCAAATTCTTTCATGAAAGATACTTTTCACTGGTGTCACTTCAAACCCCACACCAGTACTGTTCATAGTTTTCAAGACACTGCTATTTGACATAGAGTGCTTATGCACCTTGAACATCTTTTAGTTTTTTGATATCTGTACACTATCAATTTGCAAAGAAATATGGACAACAATCTCTCTTAAAACTTACTTCAATTACAATTATACTTCATTGACACCCAGGAATGCACTTCTGACCATTTTTCTTCTGTTCTTTTTTTGTTCTCTCGTTAGATATCAGTTATGTTTACAGTTGAGAGAAGACATTCAGAAGGGCCGACTGCCATGTTCCCAAGTCACTCATGCCCTGTTGGGCTCCTATGTAGTCCAGAGCGAACTCGGCGACCACGATCCCGAGAAGCACGGCAACGACACTGCCTATCTGCAGCCATTTAACTTTGCACCCAATGGTACCACAACTGATGAGCAGAAAAAACTGGAAGAAAAGGTGTTAGAATTACATAAAACTCACAAGTAAGTGTTTCACAGGTCTTGCCTTTTCCCGTTTATGTTACAGCAATCCCGAGCCGTGCATTTTGAAGTATGCAGGTTAAGTGCATAATATTCAGTTTCATTTGAAAAATCCATGAGGGATATGTTTTGCTTTCAACATTGTGGATGTGGCATATAGTCTGCATCAACTTGCCCCTGTATGTAAGCTTCAGATATTCATTTTACATTATGTTGAACTGTCAGTATGTAAGGCACACAGTAGGTACATAGCTTCTGTGTGTTTCCATATTAACTAAAATACTGCACATCAGATGCAATTGCAACCGGTTACCCTTGGTTACCTCTCAACCAACATCCAATCAGTATGAAGCTATCAAGCTAGAAGCCAGTCTTCCCCCTGTCCTCCTCCTCCTCTTCTTTCCACCATCTCTCCCCCTCCTTTCACAGTGGCTATTTCAAGTGCATCCTATCAACCATAGGTAAGGAGTCATGTCCCCATGTAAATTATGAAAGTGGTGAATGCCAGTGCAAGTGTGCTGCTAGTTTTTTTGCATGTATAAACACTTTTTTTAATTCACAGTCAGAGCCACATAGCAACAGTGCTGCCACATTGCTGTCACAGTGACACATTACTTCTCAATCATCAGGAGAGACACCCGTTACCCTCATGTGTCAGTAATGAAAGTTATCGCGATGTTAGTGAAATCCAAACAGATCCATAACGTGAATTAACGTTCACGGTGTGTTTTAAGAAAAAAAGAACTGTCATCAACCAACAGAAGCTTTTCAGGACTGCATAACAACATTCACAGTCATTACTGATCATAGCTCTGACAAGCAAACATTGATTCTGTCTAAGAAATGTCATCATACAAGTGCTACTTCAACACTGACAGGGAAACATCAAGGAGAGACTGATTGCTTTCAAAGCTATATGCAGTTCATGCATATGCATGATTCTGAATATGCAATTCTGTCCACTTGTTGAAAGAGCCAGGAGATCATGCAGGCTGTAAGTTTCACAAGTGGTCTCTTGTTCCAATGACAGTTCAAACCAAAAGTGAATATTTGACAAGTGGCAGCGGAGGAAGTAATGCAAGAATTCATGTCAAATGTTCTGTTCTGTTATGAAGACATTGATAGTCAAAGTAATAACTTTTCATAGCCAAAGCACAATGAAGCAAGCAGGATGTGATGTTGTCATAATGTTGCATGGGATAATGATTTGTTTCTCCTTGTAGCTCAGAATTCCTGTTCTACATTAGCCTCCAATTTATCATTCATAGAGCATTGAATTCACAGCTGATACTCCCTCACATAACCCATGCATTACGGTATTGACCGTAATCTAGAAACTGGCAATTGTGTGTGTGACCATATACATACACACACAATTGCCATTTGCTATGTAGGTTATATGAGGTTAGTACGTCATGCCTTGCTTCCCAAACCATGCAGTTTGAGGGGAAACTGCTTTGGTCCAATCGAAATGATTGTCATGATAGGTTTGATTCAGTTTTGAATCTCAAGAAGAATCATCTGGTTCATTCCAGGCACAGTTGATGAGATTTGCAGTCATTCTTACAGGAGACAGGTTAGTGAGTCATGAAAATTAGTGTTTGCAACAGGTATCCGGTACCAGATATGGGACTGACAATGTCAGGACCTGTTCTGAAATTGCTACCAGGATCTAAAGTTTCACTGAGTGAGGAGGTATGTTAGTGTGACAAAATTTGGCATGTACTGCCTAAGTATACTTCATTGCCATTCCTTACTTATGATACATCGTTGTATATGATCATACAAAGCACAATGTGGTACTGTGATGCCACCATGAAGTGGTAGCGTAGCAGAAGTTATGTTTTAAGGCACCCGGGTACATGAGGGACTGTGGAGTGCGGGTAACCTGTTCAGAATTTTTGGACCCGTGCAAACGCTAGTATAAGTAAGCAAACCATGAAAGTTTTGGTGTATTTTTTGTGTGGAATTTGTTCACTTTTTGTGCCTGTTAAAGATAACTGTTGTATTGACTCACCTTTTTCTTGCAGGGGACAGACTCCATCTGAAGCAGACCTTCATTTCCTAGAAAATGCCAAGAAATTGGCAATGTATGGTGTTGACTTACACCATGCAAGGGTGAGTTTTCAAAACTATATCATTTGGTTACCAGAGAGCTTCCTTTTCCTATCTTACGGGATCGATCAAATTCTCCAGTTTTGTTTTCGCTGGCCCGTCTCCATTTCTGCCTATGAAGTCTCTCTAGATCATCATAGTAGACAACAAACTTTATCCCTTGCTTACACTAAATGCAACGTAGGGTTAGTGTTCAGTCACCCCTGAATACCCACACCATTTTGACTGGAGTTTTTACTTCCTTCAAAAGTCATTGTAGTTTTTCACATTGAATCTCTTAGGTACATTTGAGGAGGGTTGAGAAAAGTGATTACTGTTGGAGGTCTCATACATATGGAAATTATGATACAGTGGGAAAGACAGTTTGTTAAAATAAAGAATCATGAAAACCTGTGGCATGTTTTCTGTGACATAATCTGATCCCCACCCTCTCTATCAGAGCTTGCATTGACCAAACTTTGGGGGAGCCCTTTGAACATTGATCATGATTAAAGTGATTTCCCAGATTCACAGCTACAAGTCGCAAGGGCTGGCAGTTATTGAAGCGAGGAGGGTGACTGGATACGCACACACACAATTGCTAGTTGCTAGTTTATGGTCAGTATAGTTAGGTATAGGTCATATCAGGTGAGTACGTCGTTCGTTAATTCCCAAGCCAGTAAGTTTTGGGAATGTGTTTGGAATATTGCAATGGACACACTTGAAATGATCACTACACTGATCCTGTCCATAAAAGAGCTCACATGCAGACCTGTTCTGTCCTCTTTGAGTTCAATCGATCTGACACGTCGAGGCTCGTATCCGTCCATTGGATGGGACTGTTTTAAGTTGTACACCTAAGCCAAACAAGGAATGTTCCCATGTGCATGCATCATGCATTACGAACTTGACTCCCAAACTGTAAGATAGTTGGGGACTTAAAATGACATTTCATTGATGTAAGGACAACTTATTAAAATGTCAACTTTGAAGGCAGGCGTTTGTTTTGTTTTTTTTTCTCCCTTTTGTTTCTTTTATTTTTATAACAGACATTTCTTCAGAGGCAAGTGTATGTGGTTGACTTTGTGGGGAACTGAATGTCCTGCTTAAAGGTCAATTTTCGGATGGCTCTAATGGGTGGAAGAGTTGAAAGATAAAGAACAGAACTTCCCTTTGCTGTCATTTTTAATCAAGTCAATTAAAAAGGTGTAGCCCTCATAAACTTTAGCGTGGGTTGCCAACCATTAAATGTTGCAAGTTGTTGCAAAACCCAAGAATACACAGTATATGAACCAAGAAGACAAATATGGTGTAGAAAATGAAGAACCTTTGAAGTTGAGAACTGAATGTAATATCCTCATATAGTTAGTTTGTACTATTGTGGTCTCCATGGATGACCCACTGGTCTACAGTGACTGCCAAGAAGTTGTTGCAAGCACTCAAAGTGCATGTTGTCGACCGACCTATTCCATTGCCAGTGGTATTGAAGCAAAACTAAGGGTAGCTGTGTACAGCCTATGATGAGGAATAACCATAACAATGTAATCCATCTGGTTTCAGTGGGGTTAGTCCTTAAAGGTTGAGTTAATATCAGCGTAGGAGTTAAAGCTGAGTCTTTTAAAAAAAACATCATAAAAACCTTGTTGTGTTGGAAATATTGGTGAGATTGACATTATCAGCAGCTTCCCAGACAGGTGACACTTGTTTGAAGTTAAGTATCTTTCAAGAGCAACTCGAGCAGGCAAAGAAAACATGACCTGTGTTCATAATGTTCCATCATGTCTGACACTCCCATTTATGGGTGTTGAAATTCACTAGAATGTATCTTAACAGGTCCCTGGGAATACCTCAGTCACAATTTTGAGATTAAGAAAATAAGAAGAAATCCATAACAATTTTGAAATTTAATTCAGCAGTAGAAAAAAAGAAGAGCGAAAAAAAAAATTTGCTGTTGCATGTGAAACTCATAAATGGAGAATTTGTTCTGCATGGGAGAATTGTTACATGACTAACAATATCACTGAACTTGTCATCGTCTCAGGGATATTAATTTTCAAAATCTGTCCACTGGTATTTAGTGTATGACAGTCTCAGTGATGGGAGTGTTACTGTTTAAGTCAAGTAGACCTGTGTCATTTCTGCATCTCTCTTGTTTTCTTCATCTTTTCTCCTGGTTCTCTCTTGCTGTGCAATGATTATTATCAGTGTTCTCATATATTTATGTCCTGGTATCTGTGGTTCCCATTGGCAGTAGTGTGAAGCAGCACCCTGTAGGTTCTTTATCGTTTTTGTTTTGACTCCTATGAGGTGAAGACCACCTGTTTTGTCAAGGCAAGATGACATATATGCTGCTGAGGTACAAATATCTGCAGCTTCAACTTAATTGTCAGGGAACGAGGGTGTTAAGGAGAGGAAGAAGGGTTGGGGAAACTGATATTAAGTTAATTCAAGTGAGTTTTAGAAGGAATAAAAAACACTTTCAATTGCAGGCGGTGAATGTTTGAGATATGTGAGTATGATCTCATACCATCAATCACCTCAAATCACCGGGAGGAGTGTGATTTCTCTGCACAGTTAATTTAAAGATAAGAACTCAGGTAAAATTTATTAAACTTCTTAATAAATCAACCTACTTACCACTTCTTAATTTTATAAAGGGTGTGATATGTAGCATGTCTGGAAAATGGGAAACTCAAGGCCTGCAATTGACCAATATGACCAATTTACACCCCATGTAATATGTATTCATAGCAAGGTGAAGGAACAACTCAATGTTTTTCTTTCATAGATTTTGTATTCACTTGGTGCCTCCCCCCCAAGGTTGGTTTACTGATTACTTTCACATTGTAGACTCATACCTTTCCCCTTGTTAACCAGAGTCATACAAGGTCAATTCAGGGGGGTTATTTGGGACCACAAAGTGGTACACAATACATTGGTATTAGCAAGGGGTGAGTATGGTCACTTGTGAGTCACTACACCAGTGAGTTGTGGGGGGATTCAGCCATATCTACTTGATAATCAACCAAACTCCTACACACTATCACAGATGTTCATCTTTTGCATGGTTTTTATTGTTACCAGCCTTTGTCTTATAACAGCATTCATGTATTATACATACTTGACAGGTACCATCCTGTTAGAGGTGCTGTTGTGATCTGTTTCATTTATATGATATGATTTACTGCTGACAACAGTGCAGTATTTTATTATCATTATATTATTGTTATGCTTCTGCACACCTGGAGGAGGTTTTACATTAAATGTGTATTGAGTTTAACCCACTGGCAGAAGATTGACAGCCCATTTTCTGAACAAACTTTGGTCAATCATTAGGGATTGCCATAGGAATCATTGTCTGTGTTCCCTGTATGGTTTTTATGTACTTTAGGTCATTTTATGCAAGTTTCCATTCAAAGCTGACATGAAATGGTCATTCTTTATTCCCTCCTCCTTCTTTTCCCTTTCTGACCTCTATTTAGGATGCTGAAGGTGTCGATATCATGGTTGGAGTCTGCGAGAAAGGACTTTTGGTGTACAGAGACAGATTAAGGATCAATCGATTTGCGTGGCCTAAGATTCTGAAGATATCATACAAGAGGAACAACTTTTACGTGAAGCTCCGACCGGGAGAAGTGAGTCCAAGAATTCTTAGCTCTGTGCTCGTGTCGTGACTTCTGCTAAGTCTGCGTTCATGCAGAAAGAGAGTTGTCACTCTTAGATGTTTATTACAGCAAGGTCAATGTTACGCAGTACAAGACATGACATTGGCAGTAGAGACCTCTAAGTGGGGAAAATTACAGCGAACAGTGATGCCAGACCGACCCTTGGTATTTCTGAATGACTTTTCAGTAAATTTTTTTGCCTTGAATCATAAACTAATATATTCCCATTTTAAGAAAGATAATCATCCCAACAAGAGGGACAACCAGTAGTTGTTAGGAAAATGGGAAACACTTAGTTTTGTCTTCATCTGAGGGCTGTTGCCCTCGATGTAATTTCCATGGCAATTTCCTTGGAAATTTTCACACATTGAGAAGGGCAGGTGATGAGTATAGAGTTTTTTTTTGTCTTCTTCCTTTTTTTTCTTTTCTTTTCTTTTCTTTTCATTTTTTTTTTTTTTTTTTTAACACTTTAATGAGGGACATCTTATTTGCTCTAGATGTCTCCCTTCTGGCCAAACATGTCTATCTTGATTTCCTCTGCATTGGATGGATGCATATCAGGTTAAAGGCACATTTTCCTATTAGGATGTCAATATCTTTGCACTGAAGTAACTTCCAATTATGGACCATGTTCATGGGTTTGAAGTTCCTTTAACATGTTTTGAAGCATTGAAAAATTTCTTGGGACCCCCCTGTCAAGTAAATGGCTAGAAACAAGATTTTAACATATTTGTTGGATATCGTGGTGATGTAGGTTTGAGCTGCTTCTCTCAGGTCGTTAAATGCCATATATTTCCTCTCTCCATTTTTCATTCCTCTCCAGTACGAGAGGTTCGAGAGCACCATCGGTTTCAAGTTGGCCAATTACAGAGCGGCAAAACGCCTATGGAAGTCTTGCGTGGAACACCATACTTTCTTCAGGTCGGTTGAATTGCATTCTGCATGTTCCTGTTAGATGAATATTACCATTGACATAAAAATCACTGATGTAATGAGGAAATATCTTAATAGACTGTAAGAGGAAGGAGAGATGGTTCAGTTTGGATGACATTGGTGGAGGAGAGGAGGGACCAGGGTATATTTAAATTTTCCTCAGTGACAACAAATCCTCACTTTATAATATGCTAATGGAAAGGACCTTCCCTTTGCTTTTTTCAAGAAGTAATGGCAGAATCCTGTCCTCATGCCATGGAATCAAATTGTCATTTTAAACGCCAGAAAAGGGGTGCTGAGCTGACAGTGTTTGTGTCTATATACCAAACTGTGTAGTAACTGTTATGGTTTGTAGAATGAACATCCTTTGTATACAGAAGGCATTGTGTGGCAAGGCTTTACAGCTGTTTAGACTGACACTGCATTCAAGTGCAGTAGACATTTTATGTTCCATTCTTAATACTGCAGGTTACGGAGCAATGTTTGTGTGCAACAAGACATTGTGTGTGCATGAGAGAGGCTTAGTACTATATAGATTGTATATTGTTTATATATGTAGGAGGCAATGTGCATTCAATCCTGTATGCTGTGTCATAAGGGCATTGTTTATGTGCAGCAGGTGGTTTTATGTTCAAAATGATAAAAGATTCCCACAGTGTAGTGTTTCAAACAATTGACTGATGTCAGATATGCACCTAGATTAAAACTTAAATCTTTGACATCCTGTGGTGAACTAATCGATCAATGGTTAGTGATGGTCGTCTACTGCAATCATTTACGTCCCTGTCTCCGGCCCATCTACTACACCACAAGCTGAGCTACCTTTCTCCCCATCTTATATATACATATTTCTCAAGTATGGTTATGCTTGGTTATTGAGATGCTTTTATTCCAATACTACTTGCCCGATGTCGTGTCAGATATATCACATGATGACGTAATCAATGTGCGTCTCTAAACTCAACTTCTGAGATGAGCCTCCAGGGTCAAAGACCTCTTCTTGCATGAAGTACATTTCATGAATTTCAGTTAATTTTCAGTTTCCCCTTTTTTTTTCCCTTTTTTTTTTTTGTCTTTAATAGGTTGTACTTACACTTCCTCCTGGAGACAAATTTCACTTCCTCCCCTCCCCTCCATAATCTGCTTTCAGCAAGGTTCACTTTTGACCAACTTTTGCTTTCTTCAATATGCAATGCAACAGACCCTTGTAATAAAACACTCCCTGTTAAACTGAATGTATAGCCCAAACAGATACTTTGATTCCTGAACTGAAGATGGCAATTTTTTTTTATTCTCTCTGCTGCCGTTGAGTTATGAATCACAAAGGTAGTCTAGACAAGTACAATTAGGGGAGTGTTTTCTTACCCTGTTTTTTTTAGAGATCTGGGTCCTGCATCCTCATCAGGGTTCATTTTCCATTTTGTTCTACATTAATGGAGTTGTACCACTACCTAGACCACAGGGACTGCAGCGTCCGACTGGTCCTAATGCATCTACATATTGCAGCCATTCTGCCACACCAAGAAGTAACGATCATTGCCATCAGTTATCTTTCACTCAGACCTCACTCGCTCATATTGTAGAGTCCATTCATGCACACATCCAATTGAGAGGAGCGTATGTCTGCATGTTTCACCTAATGCAATAAGTGTGCCCTGCACCCTTTTAGGTTCTTAAATTAATCAAGTTAAAACATTTTTTTTCCTCTTCATAGGAATGGAGATTGTTGTTGCCGGGTGTGTGTGTTTTTTTGTTGTTGTTTTTTTTTTTTGTGAGGGGTAGGTTCTTGTGTGTGTATGTGTGTGTTTTTGATCCCTTACAAAAATTTTGTTAGGTATTGTCTCTGCACATGGCAGTGATAACAAGCTTCTTGAAGCGTGAATACTGGATTGGAAAGTCTGCAAAATCAAATAATGAATCCCACTGCATGTGCACTTGAGACATCAAAGAGGAGCAGGATGTAGTCAGTTGAAGCCCTTAATAAGTACAAGAGCAAACGGAACAAATTGATGGCATGGCATAGAATTCGTGTAACATGTCAACTTGTTGATAGTTGCCGCACAAGAACTAGAAATCTTTGGACATATGGGTGTTTCAAGTTTTTCAAGGCCTTTTACTTCTCATCTTTTCATTTTCATACCAGCTTGCTACAGTATGTGAGTTGTCTTGACCATGTTGCATCACTCTGTCTGTTGGACTTTCTGTCTGTATCTCTGCCCATCCATCCAGCCATCCATACATACATCCATCCAGCCATCCATTATTGTTCAAACAGCTTCTCCTTTCAGATGCCCTCATGGCCCACATGCTTTCATGGCCCACATGTTTTCATGGCCCACATGCTTTCATGGATTTCTTTGATATGTGGACACAATGTTCCTTGGGTAGTGAACCTTTTGGGTGTACAGGTGTTTTTGGTCCAATGTCCCATGTGGGCCCTATGGTCCAATTTACAAAATTCTTCAAAATCCTTTTCCTTCTACAAACTTACTTTGTACTATGTTGATGGTTTTTCATAATGATACTCTCTGAATGGTACCTTTGGGGTGTTTTGGTATAAACTGTCTTACCATTCCTCCAGTTTGTTTCTTTTTAATGCTTCCCTTCCTTCAGTTGATACTCTGTTTACCCTATTTACCTCTTCTTTGAACAGATTGGTGACTCCAGAGCGACCCAGCAAGCGTCCGCTTATCCATCTAGGGTCTAACTTCAGATACAGTGGTAGAACACTGCACCAGACCAGGGTGGCCACTGCAACCATCGACAGAGACAACCCATCATTCAAGAGGACTAACCCATCCACCAGAGGAACAAAAAGTCTGGATGGTAGGTGTAAATCTAGAATCTGAGATGCACAGACACACATTTGATCATTATTAGAGGCCATTTGTGGGTTCATTCCTCTCTGGTATCCTAGCAGGACCCTATTTTGTGATGTGTAGTCATTTATGAGGTCCCTCTTGTGTTAATATCACAGCATTGCCCCCTCCCCCCTTGAGTCGGTATAATTCTGTATTGCATATGGTTATTATGGTAATATATGAGGTTTGAACATACAGTAGTGTGGTCATTGCACTGTTTAGAAATGACAGCCAGCACTGGTTGGACACTTCATTTCGCTTGAAGGCTAGCAGAAAGTTGCATCTTCCATTTACCCAATTACTCTCGTCACTGTTACTCTCGTGAAATCAAGGTGGAATCATTTGTCAAACCACTTTCTTTCATGTGATGCATCTGGTCTTCACCCCCTTTTGCTTCTTTCCTTCATCCCACCTTTAAGATCTCAAGACGACAGCAGTGCTGCAAATTGTCTCCTTTTACTCCGTTGAAATCCTGATGAATTACAGCTTTGTTTTTTGCCCTGATAGTTTCATCGATCTAACCAGACGATGCGGAATATGATTGCCTATCGCACATCATATTCAGCTTCAATTGAGGACTGATTGTTCTACGAGAGATTGCTCTCTAAATTGCTTGCCGTCTGGTTGGTTGCAGGATTGCCGTCACTAAGATTAAAATAGTCTGATAGAGATACAATGAGGAGTTGGAAGAGGAAGGTCTCCTTTGCATGTAGTACAGCATCTGAATTGTTACATTGTCAAAATATAGGTTCAAAGTATGGGAGGGGGGTAACTTGATGATTTTTCAGGATGTACATTGATTATCATAAAAGCAAGCCTTGTCCTTTCCTGGTTTATGGAGCAAGTAATGGTGAGAGGGAGAACTTTACGATGAGAAATTATTGAGAGGCTGGTTAATGTGTAGGAGCAATCTCTTAATCCATGTTACCAGATTCTTCGGAGTCCATACAGGATTAGAGGGAGCATTGGAAGACAGCACTAAGGTTTAAAATTTCTACATTCTTCCATCACTCACAAAGTTCAAGAAGTACCCTGAATTAGTTCTTTCTACGCTTTGGTTAAACTTCTCTATCAGAAACAGATCCCTGAATTATGGTGAAAATTCTATCATGTTTTGGATTTTACCATCTCCACCCACAGGATACAGCGGAAGCAGCGACCACGACCAGGATCGTGAAGATGAGGTCATCCTGGCTCAGTCTGCGAGTAACGAAGAGCGCCCTCGTAGTATCATCGAGGATCATGTGATGCCTTACGCAGACAACCCAGACGATGCACACAAAGTAGGTACCAACAGAGCATCCCCGCACCATAGTGTGCGGAGTGGTGGAACTGTCAGTATCGCTCCAAGTAGGGTTACACCTCGAGTTGTACAAATTAAAGAGATTGAGCTTCATCAAATTTGGTAGAAGGGTGTTGCTATGGTGACATAGAGTCTCTTCCTTAAGGTAGACTAATTGTTGTTAGAAAACTGATGGGAAGAAGAGCAATATATTATTTTTTTCTTTTTACCACTTTCAGTTTTTTTTAATCAGTAGCAAAATTAGTAGCCCCTAGACAAAGAGTGGACAGATCTAATACATTTGAGGTCAGTTGATGATGGTTTGTTGTGCCAAAATCCTAAGCAAATCATTCTTGAAGTTGAGAGACAGAGGGATTTTTTGGGGGACAGGTTTTCTGAGGGGTGGCTTGATTGTGGAGAAATTGGAAACCTCTTCATTCCCAAAGCATTTACAAGGGTGTCAGTCAAGTAACAATGATAAAATTTGATTGTCTGTTTTTTCTTCATTCAGAGCCAGGATTCTGATGAAGAGGATAAAAGCGTGGTATGTGGAAGTCATTCTAAAGGAGTTTTTCTGGCTTTTTATGTTTCAGTCTTCCTTCATTTCCATTTCTTATTTTTGGTTTGTTTTCTGATGGAATGATTGCTGTGTCTTCAAAATGCAAAAAGGCAAAGAACTAAACAGTGTTCTCCACAAGGGGTTTTAGGGGCAGTTTGCCCAGGAGTAAAAATCACCCCAAAATAGTGACTGCCCCCTAAAAATCCCCCTATAAAACCTCTGCTAGTGCTATATCAAATGTAGGCCAAGGCGTAACGCAAAGTTTGATAAAAATTTCTTGAAAGCTATCATGAAGAAACAAAAACGGTTGCACAAGAAGGCGACTCCAAACAAACGAAAGCTCTAAATCATCACCTCCATCAATGAAACTGTTTTTGTCACATTTTTACCTCTACACATCGTGTGTGGCAGCCCCCCTCCCCCCCCCACCCTCTTGAAAATTTGTGGAGAACACTGCCAAAAAGAAACAAAGTCTCAGAGCAATGCATGTTCTTAAACTTGAAGCAAGTCTTGCATTACAATTTCATGAATTTTGGGGTGTGCTCAGCTTGACTTTCCAGTGTGTGTGTGCTGTATGGGGGGGGAGGCTAGGGGGCTGTCTAGCTCTGTGTGAGGTCGGGACCTTTAGTCAGTGTAAGTTCTGATACATATTTGTTTGTAAGGCATTTGTGGAAAGCCGAGCCTTTCACCAAACACATTGTGCAATGATTTTCCTTGACGTCATGACTGAAATACACAACAGCTGTAACTTGTTGAGTTATTCTGCTGAAAAGACAAAAGTTCAGTTTTAAGGATTTGTAGGAAGCTTCAGGTTTTACCCACATTTACAACCTAAGGGGAAGGTGCATAGTACATTGTTATTGGTGTCATCATACTGTAGGTTCTTAAATTTTGTCATTCGTGACATTTACACTACAAGATGAAAATGACCAATGGCAAAGAGCTTCATGGGGGGGAGGACTTTTAAGCATTCTCTGTCAAAGTTCACAGTTTCATTAGCAAAATCGACTGTGGTAGACCATGTTTCAAATCTACTGTTCACTCGCCTGTTTTGAAGTCTGGCGTCAGCCTTTTTTCGAAGTAATGTAAAGTGACGAGTGTCTTGAAAGAAATGTTGTACAAACCATTCTCTCTCAGGGTTTGTTGAGAAAAAGAAACCTTACAGAGTAGTTTGTTTTAGTTTCTTTGAAATGTTTACATCAGTATCTTAACATTGCTTCCAATTGTGAAGGTTTCTGTCCTTAAGTCTCTTCTTTCGTTACCCCGTTGGATTGCACGCTCCAAAGCCTTTCGATCATCAGTCATTGGTATTAGCGGTTTGCGTGCAGATATCCTCGTTCATACCCTGGTCATTGATCGATTGACGTCGGTAGCACTTTACGGCAGTAAACTGGCTGTACGTGAGCATTTGTTGTTGTTTTTGTCTTCGCAAATCAGAAATGTTTCGTCGGTGGATGCAAAACAAATGCTACAACAAAGTAGCTGCTAACTGCCTGTTTTTTACTATGGATTGAATTTATCATGAGTATGTTAGCAATAATACGCCTTGCATCAGATTAGGCTGTTTAAAAAGTCACTTTTGTTTTTTTGTTTGTTTTTTTTTGCCGAAGTAAGTTTTGAATTGACAATTTATACCATTACTCTCCCCATTATTTTGCTTGCATGCTGTGAATCCAATTTTAAAATATCTTTGTATCTCCATACCTGCCACAGATTAACGCTTCAAGGCACAAATTGCTCAAAATATTTCTTTAATCCCAGCCGCATCTAAGCATCTGTTTTTTACTTTTAGTATGTCGCCACTACTCATTAACTATTCTATTGTTTGTCTTACATCAAGAAACCTGTGCTTTACTGGCTTTAAATATGTTCCTCTTCTCGCCTTTATGAGCAAAAGCGAAGAAAACAAAACATAGGTCCCCAGAATACAGCCTGCCATTATTTCATGTGAAAAAGAATGCTCTTGCGGTGGAGCCAAGAGGTTTAATCACCACTGACTTGCCAGATTAGATCATTAATCTTGCCATTACGCAGGTGCACAGCTATCCCAGGCTACGAGGGAAAAAAACACACATACATAAATACATACTGTTTATACGCATTAAAAGTGCTATTGGGTAAACAAGGGGAAAAAAATATGGGTGTAACAAGGAGACAATGAAAATTGCCTCTGAATTCAAAATGCCATTAACCTGGGTTGAAATTTCCAGGAAACAGACTGTGAGCTTGATCTTGTTTTCTTGTTTTTGTGTGACTTGTAGTGGCTACTGTAATATAACCAGCAGTGTCTTAATCAGGATACATGGTCCCCTTTATTAGGCATGTGTTGACTTTGCCAGTGCATTACCATCTAAATAGATGCAACATTTTTTATTCATGTACCTAGAAAAATGTTGCATCTTAATAGATGCAACATTTTTTATTCATGTACCTAGAACGATGTGATTTCCTGAAATAGGTTTTTGTGTAATTGCTCAGAAGGCTGCACATACCACAGTAATATGGTCTTGTTACCTCAGCATTGAAATGTATGCCCAGTTTGATGTTTCGGTGCATTCCTGTATTAGTCTTTTGTTATTTTATCAAATAGTTAGGCAGTCATTGGCAACGTATGGTGCAGACCTCTGTAATATTATGAAAAGGCTTGGCAGTCTTTTTCATTGCTGTATGTTTTGGACAGACTGTTACCTTGTAAAAAGTTATCCCGCATATGGAGTTCTACTATTCTGATACTTTGTAACTAGGCCCCTCCCCCTCGTCCCATCAGGAGAGAAGTAGAGAAGTGACACAGGAGCAAGTTCCACGGACCATCCTCACTTGAGTTCATGACCTTCAACCTGTTGTAACAGTCTTCAGGACACTGACATATTCAACCATCTCGGTTGATGCTCTTTGGGGCTTATGTCACAAAATGTGTCCCATGTGATGCGTTTTAATGACAATTTCTTTTTCAGTGGCTGTACGAAAAATGTTGATGTGATGTGTATTTTCAGTATAAGTCAGACCCTGATCTGCTAAACATTCAAAATTAGCGGTAAACCTTTGTCTGTGCCTTCGCATGTCTGATGTAAACCTCCTCTGTGTGGTGTGGGTGTTCAGACCTTTCCATCCTTACATCCACAAAATCCCAAAATGTTTCCACCTGTCCAAGAGAACCCTCAGGAGAGGAATGCGAATGGGAATGGTGTCTCTATTCTTTCTCTTCACATTTCTACATGAGAAGTAAAGGAGGTCCACCAGGTACAAGTTATCTTGTTTTGTGTACTCACCTGTAGGGTTGTCCAGGCAACCCTCTGACAGTAGAGTTAACCCGGATGGGTGATTTCTTTATGCCATCACATTCCATGAAGCCGTGTTGCTCACAAGCCTGTTTGTTTGGATTACTGCTCATGGAGCAACTGTTATTCATGTGACTTTAGTTTTCATTGGATTCCGTTCACTTTCCATTCCAGCCATTGGCAATCGTTACAGTGAAACAGGTGGCTACCTCATGTGTTTCACTTACACTTTGAAAGGAAGGTGTGGTGGGTTTTAGGACATTTTTGGTTGTTTCGTCCTCGTGTAGCAGGTCTTAAAGCATCAGCAGTTCTTTGTTTTGTGCTTAGTATGAGCTCTTTCCTCTCAAGATGCATTTAAGTGAATGTTCTGTCAGAATTCAACCAAGTCCTCTAGCTTACATATTTAGCTCTTTTTTTTCTCATGATGCATTCAATTGGATGTTCCTCTTTTAGCATTCAATCAGTTCTCACTGTGTACATTTAGCTCTTCCCTCCCATGATGCATTCAATTAAATGGTCTGTCAACAATTCAACCAAGTCCTCTAGCTTTCATATTTAGCTCTTTCCTCTCATGATGCATTGAATCGGTTGTTCTTCTTTCTGCATTCAATCAAATCTTGCCACTTTGATTTAGTTTTTTTCTGTTCACTGTGCATTCAGTTGGATATTCTTCTTTTAGCATTCAAGTCCTAATGCTTGCATTGAGCTGTGTCCTCTCACGATGCATTGAGTCAAATCCTCTTTTCTTAGCCAAAGAATTTATTCAAGTCCTACTGCTTTAAAACTGTTATTCTTTGAGGTAATTTTTGGCCAAACGTCTAGCAGGAAATTCCGAAACTTATGATGCACAGTCTCTCTTCCAATCTCCTGTATCATCATTTGAACTTTTGTCTTAGTGACTGATTTTTCAGCCTGTTTTTTTTTTTTTCGTATAAACAGATGCATGCAAGCCTAGATATATTTGCCAAGGTAGCAAAAAGCATGACATGTAAGTGGATAGTTCCTTGTTGTTTTATGAAATCACCATTTAAGCCAAAGAAACAACGTCAAAAAGGTCAGTATGTCTTCCTCAAACAATGTCTGCCTTGGTTCATCTTGTCTAGGGGGCATTTTTCTGTTCCTAAAAATTTTTCAAACAAAGGTTTTTAACTTCCTTTTTTAGCTGTCTCTCGGGGTGGAAAGCAATGGTAACTTAAAATAGATTTCTGTTTATTACAGGAAAGTGTTGGGGGATGATACGCAGTTCTTAGCAAGCTGAGTCGACAGGGACATTCAGTTTCTCAAGCAACTAACTACACACATTAATAATTTTGTTGCTGTAGTTGCATTAGATACCCCAAAACAGCACATGTTGCTTTTGCTGCTACAATTGTGGGTTGTCCAGAAATCTGTATTTGCTTTTACAGATTTTGGCAGTGACATACATATCTTTTACCCTAACAGTTTGGGTTGTACTGTATTCTACCTACATAAATAATGAAGCTGACAGAATGCTCCAGTTTGAGATGTCCTTATATCAAATTCACTTCTGCAGTAATACAGTTGATGACATTGGATTAGGTTAGCTGTAAGTAACCACCACCTGCACTTCTGTGTAAGATGTCCCCTCAGATTCAATACTGCAGTAAGTGCCAAGTTGATATCAGCTTATTGTCACCACCTGCGCGCCTATTTGGAGTCTCTTTGAAACAAGAATAGTCAGAAAAACTAAACTTAATCTTTGTGCCCGATGTGTTTGTCTATACTCAAAATAAGTTCAAACTTGATTTTCTTTTTTCCTTTACAGGAAACTCTTTGTTTTGATATCATGTCAGCAGTATTCAGGGAAGGGATCGTATTAGGAAATTATAAATGGCAATGAATGTGGTATGATTATGTTTCATGTCACTCCATCGATAACAGAACGATGACTCAACGCATCCTCCTCCCGCAAAGTTTGGGCGTAGACTAGTTTCACTTTCCCCCTCTACATTAATTGTAAACAGTTGCCAACGGGAAGTAGGAAAACGTTGCGTAAGGAAGGCACTTCCTATTACAAGGAGCAGGGGGAAAAACAAAAAAAAAAAACGCTTTTCTCAGAGGAGGGAACAAAGCTTCCTGAGGATTGAAATTTATCTCCATTTATCTCACATTTTGTCAGCCCACAGCAGTCAATCACTTGATAGATTGATTGATAGATTGATTGATAGATTGATTGATTGATCAGTCAAGGTTACAGCCACTCAAACAGTATCGGTTTCATTTCCGTTCATTCAGTATCAATGTAAATATCTGCAACTAGCAGCTGTGGGATGCATTAGAAAAGACAGAAAAATAATTTGAACTTTAATAGAGATAGGAACTGATAAGAGGATGGTACAGTTACAGTATAATTTGAACTTTAATAGAGATAGGAACTGATAAGAGGATGGTACAGTTACAGTATAATTTGAACTTTAATAGAGATAGGAACTGATAAGAGGATGGTACAGTTACAGTATAATTTGCACTTTAATAGAGATAGGAACTGATAAGAGGATGATACAGTTACAGTATAATTTGAACTTTAATAGAGATAGGAACTGATAAGAGGATGGTACAGTTACAGTATAATTTGAACTTTAATAGTGATAGGAACTGATAAGAGGATGGTACAGTTACAGTAACACAGTAAGAAGATGGATGCAAGCTAGTGTAGCATTCATTCTGAATTCGAATTTTAAGGAAATTACTCAGCATGATGCAGGGGTAAAAAGACTCTCTAACAAGTTGTATCTTCTGTTCTGACTTGATGTGGTAAAAGTTGGATTTCTTTTAATACTTTGAAGTAGACTCTTAGTCCCCATGCACGCTATGGAAGAGTCTTCATTAAATTCTCCAAAAGTGCCAAATATGTGTTTTTGCCAGAACTTCTAGCAACCGACATGAAACAGCTGTTCATTTCTCATGAAACGTTCATCTTAGAAGGCAGCTTCATTTCAATGTCAACAGCGAAGAGAAGCAGCTACGCGTCACTCTCCTCCGAAAAAAAAAAAAAAAAAAAACTTTTTTTTTCCCTCTTATTTAGAATTCTTCTGCTTTTGACAGTTGTTAATGTAAGAAAAGCAAACTCTCCCAATTTTTTTTATTTATTTTTGGAAACTGTTTTATCTGAAACTCTGTGAATTTTTTATTAAACTTTCATTTCACTTGTGTCTCTGACACTTAAACTGCCAGTGAGTCATCTTTGCGAGTCTTTCATTTTCATTAAGACGATCCACTCATGTTTGTCGGTTGTGGTGTTTTGTGTTAGGGTTTGGATAGCCTCAAGTCTCCTCAGTATCAATTTGGGGTGACAGCTCATCGAGCGAGGCGTGAGATCTTTCAAACCAGCTACGTCTCGGATTGCACGGACGCGCAGCTAGGAAAAGGTCGCCCCCTTCTTCGGCAGTTTGGTTTCCCTCGTTAAAAAGCCGTTGTTTATAGGATCGGCCTCATTCGACACGTCAGAATGTTACACCGATGAGACAGTGCACGCTGTCAATGTTAGGTGCGAGAATACCCTGATGAACTTCTGCCTGGCCAGCTTTCTGGATTGTTTAGTCCTCTTGAAATACATCTTGGTTCTCTCATGATTGACTCTGTGCATGCATGCCCTCCTTGTGAATCATTTATGGCCTTTCATTTGATGTGTTTGATCCGATTTTGAAACAGTCCGTGAATGTTATTATTACCCTAAAGGTCTTCTGAACTGTTCAGGAAGGGTAGGGCGTAAGTTCACACTACAATAACACTTAAAAAAGCATTATAGTCCCTTAATATGCTTGCTGTGTTTATTTTATTTTAATTATTGCATTACCAGGGAAGTGCTTGTGTATCAAGGGATTGTGAAAAATTATGACTATACATTTATAGGTTGAACCACCCAGTCCATAACATGATATCATGCATTTTGACAAGCCTAAAGACCTTTATCCACTAACCTTTCCTAATGTCTCTGATAATGACGTTACCTCATCACGTATATCGAGTATATTATACCTGTCTTGAGACACAAATGTGAAACATAAGCAAGACAAAACTATGGATTTGGAGGTTGAATGATTCACTGCAATACTTATTTCTGGGGGGTCATCACCTACCTGTACGTCTGGCAGGACAGGAGAGAACTCAAAACTGTAGTTCCTGAAGGTCTTTCAATTGTCAGCGTCAAGGTCCACATAATGGTTCAGAGGATGATTCATGATGAAGGGAAGACATAACAAAGAGGTCGGTTGGAGCAAGGGGGATGGGGGTTAGATTGTACCTCCTCATCTCATATGAATCTCATAGTTATCCTTTAACAGTTAACATCGATACAAATGTCTACAGGTTGTCAGTGTTAGTTCCTCACTTCAGTGGTTAATTCAAGCCGGGAGAATTGATGGATATAAAAAAGGCCATGACCTAATAAAATTACAAACCAGACAGCTCCATAAAGTCATTGACTTAATACTAGTGAGATAGATGTCAATCATAGAACTCTACCAACCATTTGAAACCCGTGGAAAAGTAAACTTCATTCTTTTTCATGAATGTCAATAAAGTTATGGGGTAGAAGAAATTCTCACCCAATCATGCTACATTTGATGAGGCAGGTGGTAAATGAAATTTGTGTGCACAGAGGAAATGGAAAGATAATTTACACCTTGCAATAAAGGGTAGATATTTTACAGTGCCAAGCAACCACACAAGTTCAGAGGAAGCCTGTTTCTTACACATTTAATACGGCTTCACATCGGGTCACTACCAGCTAAACAATCGTAGATCAAATTTGGCATCTTTTTCTCAAGGTCATTTCGGTTGGGAAGACCAAACATCACTTTTAATGGGATTCTCTGCTTACGGCAAAGTGCCATTTGTTATTTCAAGCTTGAACCTCATCTTGTGACCCACTTGAGAGATATCCTGTTACAGCACTCTCTCTGTGAGCTTTCTGCAAAATATGTATGTTCTCTCCTCTCCCAGTGAAAAGTGTCATATGTGCATGTAAACTGCCACATTGAGTAACTTAGAGTTGAAGTCTGTTTTGCAAATTTTAAAAGATGTTTATTTGCCAACTGACACCAATACCAAAAAGGTACTTTAGTCATTTGTAGCCTGAAATCGTTTGAAAAATCACAAGAGGAGGTCGAATAATTGAGATTCTGACAGACCATCGTAATTTATCGCATCTAAGGTACAGTAGAGTAAGTGAGCAATGAAGAGAGGAAGAAAGAAAAAGAGAGTTAATTTTAAAAATACAGACTTTCATTGGTTGGATGAGACAACAGAACCTTTGCTAATGGAGCGATGGGAATACTGTAGGCCAAAAGATCTTCACTTTTGATGGAGATGTGTATCAAAACTGTCAGGCATCATTGGTTGACGTATGTTCTCCATCTTGCACGCCATCTCTGTCTCTCCGAAGGCAGATGATGCATGTAGCGCAGATCTCCACGTCGAGCAGATCGTTCGATGAGAAAATGTCAGGTTGACGTCTCTGGGAGAGAGGGATAAAGGCCAGGGAGACGGGGAATCGAAAATCGAGACAGACACAGAAAAGGAAGATTGAGTCGTTGAGATTTATGAGGTACATGTTATGGTAGTGAATGAGTCAGATTTAGCCTAGCGAGTACAAAGATGCTACTATTTTGGGGGGAAGATTTTACAGTATTGTGGTTAACATTATTTTGTCTGCCTGAGTAGCAAGTTTATAGATGCAGTTTCCATTTCCATTTTTTTGTCTTGTTTCTGTAATCCTCCCCCTCCTGGCTTCTCCCACTGCCTCTTCTTGTTTTCCGCTGTTATTGGGAATGAATGTTTAAGCCCCTGTGATGTATTTGTCCATCATATAGGTAACAATTTTCAAAATATGTCATGCACAGTACTAAGGACAAGGCAAGAGACCCCCATTTTTATGTAGTACAGTATATAACCCTGGTTGCTTAATTCGCAGAATCTTTTGTTTTTCTCCTTTTGGTTTCACATTGCTGTTTTGGGGGGTTTTTGTTTACTACCATTTCCAGCATTTACCATCATTGCAGCAGGTATCATAAGGATAGAGAATACAAAAGAATGGTATAGTCTTCAGTGGTGCCTTTGAAGTGTGTTTCATCGACAGTGGGGCGTCATCCCATACATGCTTAGCACAACGTGATGATGCAGCCACATGATTTTCTGCATCCATTTAAAAGCATCTGTACGTACTATGCAAAATTAACAAATAATTAGCATGCATGGACCGACCAACATGAGGGTAGGTAGGTAGGTGATGATTTCTTGTTGAAGAACTCTGGAAAGTGCAACATGAGATCTGTTGGTAGATATCAAGACTTTCATTCAAATTGTTGTCCACGTTGTCCCTTTCACCTCTATGCCAGCACTATCTCTTGGGTGGTGACTCACTCTTGAAATGTCATGGGAGCATCAACCTATAGTGTGTCAACCTTTATCAATCTCGCTTCGACTCTTCCTAAGAGAATGCCTTTGAAAAACTCTTAGCAAAAACATGAAACTTTGTTGCTCACTGCCTTTCTGCAGATGGCAGTGGTTTTCACACTCATTGTCTAGTGTTCTGTGTAACTTACATCTCACTGCCAATCAAAATGTTGTGTTTAACTGTTTTCGTAGGGTGACAAGCCGCAGGGAGTACTTAACAGGGTTTATGAACCTTCGTCCGTTTCTGTTTTGGTTTGTGTGTGTGTATTCTCTCTTGCCTACTTATCTCTTTCTCTTTTCCTCACTACCATACTTGATCACCATCATCCAAGGATCTTGATTTTACGTCTGACGAAGGGGAATATGATGGGGATACAGGAGAACTGACGCGAGAGCTTCATAGGCATCCTCTCTTTGCGGTCTGTCTCGATAGATCAGTGTGTCTGTCCTTTTGTCGTCATCTTCGTCCACCGTTTTTTGCTTGCATGCCTATCTCGTCTCTCGTGTGCCACGGGCAGTGTCCTCAATGAAAATCGTTTGCAACATTTAGACATGCTTCTGTGGAATTTTGTCATTTTTTTTTTTTGGAAAGACCACAAAGTACACTACTTGTTCTTCATATTCAAATTTTTATTGTTCCTTTTTTCTTTCTCCACATCATTGTCCAGGATCCCGACAATAGCTGTTTTAATGATTCAGCCTCATTTCTGTTAATCCCTTCTTTTGTTTTTGGTCATTTCCTACATTTGCGTGCTCACCTAAAGAAGTTTGTGGCTTTCTTAACTTCCCTCTTATTTACTCTCTCTGTGTGTGTGTGAGCATGATGTAAGTGGCAAGAAGCTTGAACTTATTTAAAATCTTAGTATCATTTTTGTCTTTCCCATATTGAAAAGGTTGGTGAATGTGTTCATTTTATATATATTTACCTGTGAATCTTCATACTGGCTATGCTAAAAGTGTATCATATCAATTGGTTTGTATATCTAATTGAAATGGTGGCCCAAAAATTGCAACCGTGGAGTTGACAATTCCCTTTAAAGATCGATAAAACATCACATTTTGCTAGTTTTAATACTTCTATCTTGTGTGTATGTGTGTGAGGAACAAAGAGAAAGCATCACAGTTGGCAAAAAAATTCATTTTGCACCTAGCATTTTCTCTGAGCCTTACGATAAGTTATGTGGTCATTTTAAGAGCTGATAGTTTTGCCAGTGATTGTCAGTGCTATACACTGCTTTGGAAGTGTGTCATATCGGCAGATTGAGATGCCTTATTTTAATGGTCAGGGGTCTACCCAGCTGAGGTTGAATGAGTGTCAACAGGACCGTTTAAGCATAGTGCTACCATCTTTGACACAGAGCAAAGAAGACAAGTTTTTGGGATTCCATATACCTCTGGATTGCAGGAAATGGCACTCTGTAGTTCATTTGAGGTACATCCAAATGTTTAGGATTCTTATTGAAAAGTTGAATTCCAGGAAACAGTCTCTTGGGGTTGGAGCAGTATTATTACCAGTAATCGCTACTAAAACTCAGTGAGTTTGTCAAAAGGAGTGCCTATTAGAAAAGTCAGTCTCTCAGCTGGGGATGTTCCACAGCCTTTTGTCCTGGTCAGACCCGACCGGCGCCACCCGACAGTGGCCGGTCACTGAATGGTGTCTCTGCAGTCTGTACTCATGACTTGTGAGAGAGATCAAACCATTTTAAGTTCCACAAACGACAAACCAGCAGAGCAAAGCCAAACAAGTAAAATCATCAAACATCATGAACCAACTGAATGTTGGTGATTTCCACAGATTGGTGATTTCATATTTGGTTTAGTAGTTCATGGTCCCTGTTATCCTGCTTCAAAGTTATCTCATATTTGACTCCCTGTTAGTTGCCAGTAGTCATGGCAACCATTAAAAATTGACTCAACTTCAGTGAATAATCTAAACATGAGTACCTGATAATGACAGATTTTGAGGTTGCTTAAAATCAGCAAACTTAATGTTCATGCTTAAATTTGCTAACTATTATGTGCTTCTTTTTGGCAAACAGTCAACATATCTTTGCATTTTAAACACAGTCATTGTTAACTTGAAGCAAGTGTTTGGTTTGCAAAAACTAGTTTTCATGAATTAAAAGGATTTACAAATTGGGGAATGCTGTATGTTGCAATCGATAAATGTTTTGCCAAGACGGGGAAAGGAAAACAAGCCTCATGAAATCTTGATTTTAATTGACTGTCTAGTTTAATGTGCTAACAAGTGTGTCCTCCATTATATTTTGTCAATTAAATGTGTCTGTGCAGTAACATGGACTACTGTGAGGCTTATTACTTGATATGGTATTATTCCTGTGTGTACGTGTTTTTGTCTGTGTGTTTGTTGCTGTTGCAACAGTCTCCTTTTGAATATCATAGTAATGTAGAACTGCCATCTTTGTTCTCACTATTTAGAAAAACAAAAAGTGAAAAATTAATGAAGGGGAAACAAGACAAAGGAATTTAAAACTGATACAAACAAACAAACTTTTATAGACTGAGAAACTTTGAAAGAGGTGATAAAAAGGTATCAAAGATATCCAGGGGGAAAATTTGTCAGACATGGTGTTTCAGAATATTTTAAATGATAAATTATCTATCAGTGACACTTTGTGTCGTAGTCTCACCAAGTAGTATAGAGCTGCTTAAAATTGTCCGTAGCAACCATCTCCTTTGCATGAAAAAGTGTGATTGTGCAATGTTCACGATGGATGGAACAAAACAGATTGTCATTGCTGAATGCAGTTAAGGGTTGCAAAATGCTTCTTCATGTGTGTCATGGTCATCAAAGGGGCAAGACCGGTCGTAATTTTTTCTGTGTGTGTTTAATACTTTGCTATGCATCAGTGGAATTTATGAATGCGTTTAATAAAATCAGTGTAAAGTTCAGGATTTGACATTTGCAATGGACTCAGAATGATCATATACAAATCCATTCTTTCTTTCTTTTTCTAGAAAGTCTGACCATGCCTTTGAATGAACCAAAATTAAGTGCCCCTCTCAGCTCTAGGAGACAAACTATCAGTTACATCTCAAGCTGTTTAGTTCACCATGAACTCAACAAAAGTTACCCAGAAGTAATGTCAGAAACAGTCAAAAATGACTACTAAGTCGCAAATCTTCCTTCGTATTTTACTGGAAATGAATGTCAGTCCATCCCTAGTGAATCTATCTGACAAAACACTGAATATATTTTGTGCTTAAGAAGAGTTCCTTCGTGTCTATTAATAAACATTACAAGACACTTTAGTGCTGAATAAGGATTTTATTGAGATGATAGTGTGATATTGGGCTACCTGTTAGCAACAAAAGAGATTTAATTCAGTAGGAGAATTTACTTCTCTTTAATTATGGTCACATTGGATGCCTTCATGGCATCGTTATATCGTTTCAAACTCCATCTTCTTGGGTATGAGGGCAGGGTTTCCCTGTTGGCAGTTGTCATTTGTAGAGTAGTGTAAAAAAAACTGAGTGAATGTCACATTGAAGTGCAGCACATGAGTTTTGAACGTTACGAGAAATTATAGATGAAATCATGCATGTCGTGGTGTAAAGTGTGTATTAAAGGCAAATGTTGGTGGAAGGAAGTGAAACAAAAAACAAATCAGAGACTTTTTAATTGCTTAGTCTGATGGATAAGAAAACAGTTTGGATGATCTAATATTTGTTTGTTTTTCTTGGTTTGTTGTCATCCTACAATTTCAGGAAATTCAACTTTCTCTCTGATGGATGGTTTGGAAATTTATCCCCAAGTGGATGGTGTCATCTTTATTATTCTAGTCGTCCTGGATGATGCAATGTATCCCAGTGGATATACAGCAACAACAATTAATGTAGTCCTGGATAGGCATGTGCAACTTGATCTACAAATAAATAAAACTAGATTTTTACAGGTCAAGTCGATACAAGATCTGCCTGGAATTTGAGGAACCGAATGCAAAATTATCCTTCTCTTTAATAGTTCCTTGTGAACTCACAGTGTCAGCTTTCAAATGAGGCGAGGTAACAGAACGTAAACACACAAGGACCTAGTTGATCTAGACAAACTGTGTGGTGTGGAGAAAGATCTACTCAATGTCGGAGTAATAGTTTGGATTTACGAATTTTGAGGTTCTGATTGGTTGAAATTTGCAAACTATCATTTGACAAGATAATATATAGACATGACCTACTTCTATCCCAACTTTCATACTGATTCAGGAAGGAAAAGCAAATTCAGCAATAAAAAGTAAAAGAGAAAAGCTGTCCAGCAATGAACAGGACTGACTTTCTGCAATAGTGATCGCAGCCTTTGGCAAGTCCATGGCAGGAATGTTCAACATTGTATGTTAGTGTAGTCTTTGAATGCAAATGGAAAAATGCTGACAGTGTTTTGTACTGTCCTCAATATTATATCATAGAAATAAATGTTAGGGAGACTGCTAGCCTGATATATTGCCATGTATTTTTAAGTGAAGCCAGGTAAATTTGAGGGTTTTGCTGTATTTGTCAGAAAGATGCCTGCCCTAGTGTACAGGCTGAGCGAACTTTGCTGCTGAACTTTATTTGCTACAGTATGTGATTTGGTTCTGTTTATTCTTAAAAAATGAACATATTGTCCTCTGGTCTGCATACTAGAATTTTGGTAGGTTTAGCACACAACTTAAGCTTAACAAGATTACTACTGCAGGTCAGTAGGTTGACATAGTGGCACAGCATGCGTTATGCATCCGAACTCCCTCACTAAACAGCAAAGTGTGTGGCTTCAGTGTATGAAACACAGTGTCATTATCCTCAGTTCCTAATTCTTCTGTGCGTTGTTTCCATTTCAATATGTTTAAATCTGTTAACTTTGTGTGACAGCCAGATGTAACCAGTGAAAGGCTGACACAGTTTGATTATTCACTTTGCTTTTGTATGATGATTATACACAGTGATGGGTATTATGGCTTTAAGGCAGACCACATGTCTTTGCAATTTCCTTTCAGAGAATTTGTAGTCCAGCTGTTAAGACATATTTGAAATTAATAACTTTTAATAGATCTATCATGGGTTGGGATTTCTTGGCAATGTTATCAGCTCCAGCGAGTCCTGTCAGCAATTTAAGTGGGATCAATCTGATATTGTTGGTGGAGAACTTTGTCATGTTGTCCGTCATGGCAGCTAGTGGACGTTTGTGTACTGTAGGTCCCACAAAGATTGCCGTTGTAACACTCAACAAAATAAAATACTAGTGTAACATAACAAAATCCTAAGTTATTGTGAATTTGTCCCGAGTATTATGCTGAACTGTCTTACCCATCCTTGATGTAAATACATGTTTGGCCTACAGCCGACCATTCTGAGTACACTGTTGTTGCAGTGTTGCATGCATTGATTTGGAGAATATCATGACAACTGTAATAACTGATTTGCCACCTTGAGGTGTCACCTCGCTGAATGCTCGAAAGACGCTAGGGACATGTCAGCGAGCGCATACACCGGGGCAAATATTCTTGGGTCCCTCTATTTACTTTGAAACCTCAGTGTAAAGTTGATCAGTTGGTTTAGGTTTGGTCACCTATCCATTTATCGATATCCTGTGTGTTTTGATTGTCTGCTCGTCAAATTGGTCGTTACACATTATCGTGCTTGTTTTTTTCTTTGATGTTTCTGTGCTTAAAATGCCATTGCTGGTAAGACTGAGGAAACAACTGGTGGAATACATTTCATGTTGGTTTTCTCCACTTTTGGACACTCAGTGGGCACACCTAACCATCTGCTTAATTTCATCCCCCTCCCAGTGATATGAGTTCACCCCTCCCTTGCTAAACTATGTTTTCTGTATAGAAAACCTAACCTTCCAGAGAACCTCATGTTGTCAGTACCTTTTTAGGCGATGGGATACCAACCAGTGATAAACATATAACCTCTCCCTACACCACGTTATTAGCAAGAGCCAACAAATGCTCGAACCCTGGCTTTCTGTCATCGTTAAAAGGCTAGGAGGAGCCGAATTGTGATCTTCCCTCTAAAGGAAGAGGTCTTGTAAGCTTATGCTTCAAAGTGAATATGGTATATCGTGTTTGTTAGATTGTATGTAACGGTGATCATTTGTCTCTCTCGACTTCCAGCCCCGCCCCAGCGATGGCCCCGATGCGGACGTCATGGCCAACGACGGCAGTTACATTTCCAGAGAAACGACAGTCACGACCACCACGACAACCAAGACATTCACGGTGAACCAAGATGAAGAGGAGGTGAGTGCCAAACGATTTGACCGCCTCAAGTCCTCCGTGACCTATCCCTCATCCTAACCCGAGACTCCTTAAATATCTTTACTAAGCGTTTGTGCTTCTCTTTGTGCATTGTGTAGAAATTACCTTCGTTTCGGTCGTTTCAAAGTCCTCAAGTTTGTTTGTATGTGTTCGATGTTATTTTTGCAAGAATCCCAAACTGCCATCTTTTTACAATGAAAAAAAGTAAGTGAAAGATTGCTTGTAATCATGTTGAATGTATCAGCCAGCTCTAATTTATTCCAATAAAGTGTCTATGTGTGATCCTGTGACTATGTTTTACTTGCAGAGGCATAACTAACCCTGTTTTCAGAGATATTGTAATCTTTTGAAATGTAAAGGCTGGGGTTGAAGAGGGGAATGTTAGCTTTGAATTGTGGGTAAATTACAGTAGGTAACAAGGATTTAGTAATATCAGGAGGGTTATCCTACATGTTGTCACGTACTCTCATCATATTTCTGTGTTTATTAGTTATGTGTAAACTTTGCTTTCAGAGATGCGTACAGTATTGCTTGTAGTGTGGAGTACTGAATTAAGACAAAAGGTGCAACATGACTGTGTTAGACTGGCAGTGATTTTGTATACATCTGTTAGAAAATCTGAGATATGCCAGGACTCTCTGTCTGATCTCCCATCATCCCTACAGATGTGGTTCGTAGATAGAAAGTATGTCATAGTCTACCTGTGTTATAGTAGATGGTAGTCTACCATTCTAGCTGAGTGATAGTATGACAGCCTTCCTCTATGGAGGTATATGATAGAATGCTTGAGTGATAATAGATGGTTTCCTATCTTTGATAGAGTATTATAGTCTGCATATGTGATAGTAGATGGTAGTCTACCATTCTAGCTAAGTGATAGTATGACAGCCTTCCTATGTGGAGGTATATGATAGAATGCTTGAGTGATAATAGATGGATTCCTATCATTGATAGAGTATTATAGTCTACCTATGTGATAGTAGATGGTAGTCTACCATTCTAGCTGAGTGATAGTATAATAGTCTTCCTAAGTGATAGTATATTAGTCTACTTGTGTGATAGTAGATGGTAATCTACCTGTGTGACAGCATGTGATATTCTACCTGTGTGATAGTCCTTGAGCATAGTTATAGATTTTTGCTACTCCAGTCTGCTTTTGCATAGGCTGAACTCTTATATATGGAAAGGATCACAACAAATCAAACCTTTGCTCTAAGTCAGTTATTAATTCAACCATCACCATAAGATAATACCGCCCTCCATCGCATGCCAACTGTACAGTGCCTGAGAGATTTTTCAATCAAGTGGTCCATTTGTTTGGTGCATGTGTGTACAGTATGTTAATGTATACAAAGTAATCCTTGTCAGTGTTTTCCCCTCAAGTGTGTTTACGTGCTCAGTGTGCCTGCATGGCTAGCCCCGTTTTAACGTTACCTTTTTCTCTCTTTTTTTTCCATTTTCTTGCATGCCTTTTTTCCCCCTCTGTCCTGTTCTCGTCTGTCCCTCGTAACAGAGCGATCAAAACATTCTGGAAGGGAAACCGATTCTTCTGGAAGTGGAGAGTCCAGACACGACCATTACCACCACAACTTACTATACAGAGCTTAGTTCTCCTATTACTGAAAAAGTCTTTCTCGAACTGACTCCTAAGGTATCTCACTTTTGATTCTTCCTCTTTTCCTTTTTTTTTAACTTCCATAATATCTCAACTCATCATTGCTGTTCCTTTTGTTGGTTCCTTTTTTGCATTTCTTTCGTCCCTTATGATTTACGTTATCGCTTGAGGATACGAAGCAGAGCAAGAGAAAAGGATATGAATCATCCAGGGGAACACTGAACGTTGTGAACGGGATTCATCCAATTTTGCAAAAATCGTTCTAAGAACGTGTCACACCTTTAGTTATTCTTATGTCAAGGTGTTAGTCATTTTGCTGAAGGGTATGAAGGATCTGTGATCTTTGTTGTAGGCTGATTTCAGAACAGTACCCCAAGTGACATCTTCTTTGATCTTAGTTCCGTTGCTTAAATGGTTTTTATGGAGAGTTAAAAGTTGGATTTTAATTTGCGTGCCTCCCTTCTTGTATAAAGTATACTGACCCCTTCAAAGGAGATACAAAATAAAAAATCCTTTGGGATACAAAATAGCAAATGTTACATAATAGCAAATGCTTGATGAAGCTGCTTTCAGCTAGGGCCAAGTTAATGACACATTTCCAACCAAAGCAAGAAGAAATGGTTGTTCGACTTGAAGAATGAAAAGTTGGTATCATCACCACCTTCAAATAGTTCAGAGCAATCTTCATTCTGGTTATCAAGGAATTTCCTATTCACAGAAACATTGAGAAGGCCGCACTCCTAGTGGTTGGGCGTATTGTGCTAATGCAAAATCTGATGTCTTAAGGGATGCGGTACTACCTAAATCTGCATTCATCACATTTACAGTTTTATGCCAATTTGATTTGAAAGTTCTAATTCTGCAGTGTACTTTTTCCCCCCAGAATATGTTTTGAAAAATATATTTTGTATAGTTGCCCAGATAGATCACACAGAGCATTCATACCTCCTGTTACCAAAAATAACTCAAAAACAAAGTTACCCATATTACAAAAATTTTCAAGTTTAGTTCATCTGACAAGTGGTTTTGTGTAAAGCAAAGTCTTCTAAAGGTGCAGAAGGTGTTTCCTGTTAAAAATTCTCACTTTTTCTGAAAGGATTTGTTTCCATTTTTGAGACAGGCAGTTAGTCTTTTCTTTTTGCAAGTATTGTTATTTTGGGTCGGGAGATTGGAATTTTTGTTAAATATTACTCTGATCCTTTGTGTTTCAACGCAGCATTGCACGATAATTATCTCAATTTGAAAGTCACAGTAGACCTGCTTAGAAGTTTTTCTTGCAGGTTTCATGCATGAACTTTGTAGGAAGCTGCAGCAAGTTTAGTGGTTGAGTAAATTCTCTCTTGCTTCCATACTTTGGTTCGTGGATGTTTGGGTTGAATTTATCTCCTAAATGTGCATTTCACCGTAGAACGATGTTCTTAATGATCGTAAGATGAAAATATCGGTAAAATGACATGATGGATACGAAAGTTCAAAAGTTCATAAAGTTATATATTACGGTTTTCTCAATCGCAGTTCTTCTCCCAACTGTGTATGATCCTTAAGTAGTTGGATATAATAGCAGACATACTGATATTGGTCCAACCATTTCCTGTTGTCAAAAACATCTCTCCAAAAATAGCCTTTGAAAGAAAGGATAGTATTTAAAAAAAAACATAACCCTCAGGAAGTTGGTGCTTTTTTCTTAAGTCTCCAAAAGTAGATGCCTCTTTAAGGTTTTGCAATTGCCTCAGACTGAAGGTTTTGTCCATATTTAGTTGAATTAAATTAAAAAAAAGTAAGCAAAGGGTTGTTGGTACTCAAACGATTGTTTTACCAGTTTCATGAAAACTAGAGGTATAACAAATCAAATGTGAATTTCCCAAATGCAATTCAAAGGAGTTTAGGGTATTAAAAAGATTGTAATTAACTCCTGCATTCAGAACTTTGTAGTGGAAAGTTGTCATTTGTATTGGGTGGATCATCAGTGTGTTCCAACGGTTAGTTTCTTAATAACCTAAGATCCCCTGTTATAATAGCTAGCATTGAAAATTGATACTAAAAACATTATCCCTCATCCTTCCTGTCCTCCTAATTTATATCCATCATGAAAAACAAGGATTTCCTTCCAAAACGGATGCCAGTGTCAGTGGGCTTGCGTGAGTGTTGTCTCTTCTGATTTCTGTTACACCTGGCATGATATTCCTTTGTGAGTGAGCGCAAATTTTATTTTTTCTTTCCTTTTTTTTTGTGAAGAAAAGCATTATTTTAATATACATCTAAAAATGTCAATTTCAGCAGCAGCAGCAGCAGCGGGAGGAAGATGAAACCCCAATCACGATGGATGAGGCTCCCACCCAGGAGTCCTCCCCTCCTCCTCCTCCTGTAACATTGGAAGTTGCTCCTCCTCTTCCGACTGAGGACACCCCGGTAGTGCCTGAAGAGGAAGAGGTGAAGGGTCTTATTGAGCCAGTTGTTACACTTTGACAGCATGCCCAATCAATCATAGTCTTTCTGCATGACTTCATCTGTTGTAACCTTACTTCTAACTTCTCAGTTTCTCTGTACTGCATCTTCAAATTTCCATTTCAGTTTTTGCCTTCTGCCCATGCTCACTTGCATTTCGTCTGTAATCTTACTCACATTTGTTTTTTCTTTGTCTGGAACAGTTGTGACTGGTCCAGTTGTTCTCTGTAACATTTAAACCTTCATTGTGTTTAAGTCTCTTTGGACCAAATTTTTTGTTTCCTCAACGGGTCTTTTTAAAGTTCACAGGTGAGATGCTTATGCCAGCAATTTGCTCCTAGCTGGTAGAACAGGTTCGGTGATTCAGTCAAACAATGTTACATCAAGGCCTAAAATGGGATTCTGAAAGTCTCTGTGGGTCATATTAAAGTCTGATTATGCTTTTGAACACGCGCATGATGTCGACACACAATCCTTTGGTGTTGTGGTATACCATAGTTTAATATTTATACCTTTTCAAAAGCTGTGCATCTTTTCCAAAATTTTGGCATGTTCACAGAGTATAGACAAAGTCAGTAAGTGTGCCAAGACATTGACAATTGATACCCTCTCCGTGTATTGCATAATCAAGGAAAGGGCAACCATCAGTTCACAGGGCTAGTATACGCAGGGAGAAGCTGTGTTTCATTTGTTCCATAACCTTAAGTCATCCAGACTCTGGAAAATAGTAAAATTAATCTTGTAAGATAAATGTCAATCTAATGGTATCAGCAAAGATTTGATTTGTTTCAAGGATAATTGCGTCAAATTTATCAGTGGGAACGTTAAACTCTCAACCCTTCCCTTTCCTGATTGGATGCAAAATACTGTAAAATCAACAGTCAGTTTGCAGTACGTAATAGGGGTTGGAAGATGCTCGGTCTGACCGCAAAATTTGGGGCCTTCAATTGATTCCAAGATGTCCAGTCTCTGATGTGTAAGTGTATGTCTTGATTCACCTCATTAAAAAAGGTTTCAGGGCCAGTCAGAAGTCCAATGTCCTGAAATTTCCAAAACTTACCCATTACAGAAAAACGTACACACGTAGTATACTGTAAGTGGAGTGTGAAACAGTGACTGTATCAGAGGAATTTAACTTTTACCCCCAAACCAGACAGAGCTTACAATTTTGCTACCACACAGATTGATTCACCCTAAATTTGTCTGTGAAAGTGCGTCAGAGGCTTTTTAGGTCATAAAGTTCCTCGTTATAGGTGCATTTTGAGATGATTAAATGACCAGAGTGTGATGCTGATTATGAAGTGACAAGTCACACTACCATGGTGTTGTTTGGCGACAGTTGACACTCCACGGTGTTGTTTATTGATGACAACTCATGCTCTCATGGTGTTGTTTAGTGACTGTTCACAGTGCCATGGTATTGGTAAGTGACCATGCACACTCCCATGGTCGTGTTCAGTGACTTTTCATACACCCATGGTGTTGTCTAGTGACAATTCATACTCCGTGGTATTGTCAAGTGACTTCTCACACTTCCATGGTGTTGTTTAGTGACTATTCACACTCCTGTGGTGTTGTTTAGTGACTATTCACACTCCTATGGTGTTGCTTAGTGACTATTCACACTCCTATGGTGTTGCTTTGTGACTATTCACACTTCCATGGTGCTGTTTAAGGACAGCTTACACTCCATGGTCTTGCACTTAATTCCGCAATGTTGGTGTTAATTTTTCCAGTTGGTTTTAAAGTTTCCCAGCTTGCTAGCATGCTATATGAAGGGACCAGTGACTGGATTGCTGTTTACATTTTCAGTGATGTACTGTTTGAGATTAGCATGGAAGTTTTCTGGGAGGGTTTCACCACAGTGGAGTGTGTGGTATGACCATCTCCATTTTGAATCCTCCTTATCTGCTAGTTTGGTACTACTCATTTGTTTGTAGACTGTGTGGAGAAGGTATGGTGTTTTCAAGCATGCTTTAGAAGATTTGTTCATGTGATTACTTACTCATGAACTTTGTGTTGTTGTTTTGTAATGCACATAATTTTACTGGTAGGTGTGCTGTGGAATGAAGCCAGGATTGAAACAATGACCAGAGGGTGCTGTTGAAGAGTGATGTGTCAGTATTTACTCTCCATCATGTCGCGACTAGATAAAAACAAAATGGTGTCATTAATTATGGCTTAACATTTTACTTAACGTACTAATATCGTATATATGAAGTCGTTATCTCCATCACTAATAGAGATGTTTAAATTATTTCATCAGACTGAGTTTCTCACAACGAAAAGTTCATTTCTAACATCCCATTGTAACTCCAAGGAGGTACTGCACTGGCTGTAGTGTGTCATCAACAATGACATCAGTTTAAAACCTGCAAAATTTTACAATTCCAGATACCACTTGTTTGGGAGTTGAAAGATTTTGTTATCCTTTTTAACTATGAGTTGCTCAAAAGTTGATACCGTAAGAGCAATACTATATTCTCAAAGCAATGTGTACATAGCATTTTGTGAATTGCAAATGAATGCAATGTACGGTGATCATCTGAGACATTCTGTTTTGGATTTGAAGTTTGGATTCAAGCCTCTGAAAACAAAATCTCAAGAGGTTTGGTTTCTAGAATGGCCCTGATAAACGGCAATTCTCGAAATGTAGTTTGTCATGCTCAAAAATTTATGTGATAGGTAACTTGCAGTAGTAACAGTTGCAAACCGTGTCATTTTATAGTAGTAACAACTCAAAACAGGTGTCAATTGACAGTAGTAAAAATAGGTGTTAAGTTATTGTAGAAGAAACTAAACTGCAGGTGTCAAATTACAGTAGTAACAACCAAATTCAGGTGTCAAATTTCAGTTGGCAATGTGCAATGCTTTAATGTTGTAACTAGGCTCCTCAGCCACGAAGATAAGTTTGTTAACAGTGAGGATGCCATATTTTTTGTAAAAGATATGACTTGGTTGCATCAAAGTCATCTCAGTCAAGACCACCTCGTAAATATCAATCCTTATCATCTGCTTGCTTCGCAAATAATTTGGTGTTCACCATTGCTCTTAGTTAGCGTAAGGATACTTTGATATGTGTAGTGAACATTGTTCAATAATAGCTGATGGTGGCTCGTATTTACCGGCGATAGGTACCTCTTTGACCAAGATGTGAGTCATAGGTTTTGATGCAGCATCGCTACTATGTGGTCAGCTAGACAAGTTCCCACTATTAGAGAGTTTTACATGCTCCTATAGTCAGGAAATGCATGATGATTTGACCATGCGGCTATAGCCTTATACTTGCATCAAAACTATGCTACTTAGTACACCTGCATTTTAAGCTCAGTATGCGGTGAAAATTGAAAATATGCCTGCAAAGTACCCACAAACTGCCCTTTGTTATGTGGACTGCATGTACATTGGTGTCATGCTATCTAGTACACCTGAATTTAAACTGTACAATGTAGTATACCAGCCTAAAAAAAATGATGTCCAATGCAGGGTTATCTGCCCAATGCCCAATCCATTATACATGGATGGAAGTCATGCTACCCGGTACTCGCATTTAGACTGTACGAGTGTGCAATCCATTCAAAATGTCCAATGTACATACATGAAGGTAATGATACCCTGTACATCTTCATTTAAGTATACAGTATTTCCTTTATAGAGTACACCTGCAATTGTTCAAGGTAGTGTACCTGCACTGAAAAGGTTACTTTATTCCAAATTTACTTTTACACAGTAGCTCACACATATTTGTATCAAAAGCAGCATCACAATGCCGTTCTACTCCTGCACATATTCGGTCCAACACTGTACACCTGCATTTAAAAGTGTCCAATGGAACATGCCTGGACTGATTGAGGATTCAGCAGTACAGTGTAACCTTCAGTTTCCGAGCACGAGAAGATACTAGCGTAGGATGCGATTATAGATTGATGGTACACTATGTCACGATATCAACGGTGTGGCTCGGTTGCATTGTGGCATTGACTCTATGTATCAGACATCGCACACATCAACAGTTATATCAACTATCGTGATACTGTGCAACTACGTTTAAGTTGTCTTCTGAGCTAGATTTACGTTTACCTCACCTCGACAGTCCTTCAAGTTTGTTAGCCAAGGCACTCCACACGTTGCATCGGTACTAGCCTGCACAAGGGACGTGTATTACCCATGCACCGACTCCGACTGCATTGGTAATACCAGGTCCGTGAACTATCACTTGGATTCTGACTCTATCTGCTAACAGGTTGTACGCTATTGAAATTCACGTATGCCAATGAATTCAGTTACACTCAGTGGCACTCGGTACCTCTTTTCCTAACGATATATTTCATTTTTGAGCCAATCATCAAATGTGAAGAAAGACTCATAAATATAGAGATCTTACAGGGGATAAATCTGTAATAAATTGCAGTTGTTACAGTATGTAAAACGGTACATACCAACTCCTGCTTGGAAGGTTACGGTGTTACATACATCTTGCATTTTAGCACATTTATAGAAGTCATACTCTGACACGCTGTGATGTTGCCTGAGGACACACTTTTGAAGCATCATATCTGATGAATACTGCACCCCATCTGTATAATTTTGTAAAGTGCACTTTCTGGCAATAAATACCTTCCTTTAACTTGGTGTCAGGGAAGCTATCCTATAAATACCGGTTTATTCGAATGTAATCAAGTTTTATTTCAGATTGCAAACTCAAAATTTTTTGTTTCGTCCATACTTGGTGGTATAGGACTGAAATGTCTGTTAAAAACATCAGCACCCATATGTAAAGTATATCCACCAGCAGGTAAAATGAGACACTTGCCTCTCAAAGTCATAGGTAAGTAATTTATTCATGATCAAAGACATCAATGAAGGCCTTCCTAATATTATACTTGCTGGCAGATATTGATGTTTAACTGATCTTTCGTCTCCGTCACATCAGCTTACGTCCTGTGATCGGAAACATTTGTTTCAACTAGTTTATCGAGAGGAACGAGAGAAGTTGTGACACTCTAGCGACTGCCATTTGAGGTCTACAAGATAAACGTTTCATCGAGCATGTCGTACCTTAATACCACCGTGGCGTTGTCATGGTAATATGTCGTTTGGATGTTAATTTGATATCGTGCTTCAGCTGGTGAAATTAAAGTTTCCATGGCTGTCTCTCTCCTGCGTATTTCCTCGGATACAGAGTGTGTCTTTGTCGTGAGGTTCACCTGAACAGGTAGATGTAACAGTGTCTTCATTTGATGACCCATACCAGAAAGATTTATTTATAGAAGCTGACCCAAGTTGACGGAAATTACAAAACTGCATGCTTTCTCTCTTTCTACACATCCTACCTTTCCCCAGTTATAGAAAAAATGGAAATCATTAGAAATGCTTTTGTTTAGCATTGGGATGTAATCTCGGCAAAAAGATGTGTAAAGACAAAAAAATATAGCCAATGCATCTGTCTGTATGTTGTAGGCAGTTAGGCTGCATCGCTTCACTATCTAAGACACAAAGTCTGGTCGCTTGTCAAACTTAGCCGCTTGTATAAAGCCTCACTAACATAATTTGAATATTCATATCCATGAGCGTGCTCGTCACACCCGTGATTATTCCATCCCAATTTGCATTTACTCTCACCAGCTAGAAAAATGTCTCCGCTTGAAAATTTTGAAACAGAACAACCCAGTCATTAGTTCAAAGCACATTCTCACTCGTCAATACATTAATGGCTTCTATTATGTCATTCTTATGTCACTGAAGTTTCTCTCGCTTGTTAGACGCCTAATACAAAGACCATTTCCCATTTTAATATTTTGAAACCAAAACCATGGATTTAAATCTTGTCCCATATCATTGTCAATGCATAACTGCTTTTGCCGTGTCATTCTCCGTCGTTGGTTGATTTACGACCACCATTCATGTTTCACCCGTGCAACTTAACATTTTGTCTTAACATTTTTTCTTTTTTTTTGGTTTTAAAGTCTCTCCAGGAGGATGGGGTAAAATCCCTGCCTAATACCGAGATGATGATTCCGTCACCTCCAAAGAACTTAAAATCTTGTTTTCTGCAAAAGACGACATGATGTGATAGCATTATTTCATCAAATTCGATATATTTAGAGCTACCACTTGTATTTTTTCAAAATATCCAAATTGAAAAAAAGTCAGCACAAATCATCCTGTTTCCAAAGATTTAAATCGAAAATTCAGAAGCATCTCAGGTCCCTATTGACTGCCCTCCTCATATCTTGACATTGAGGTTGTTGTCCTGGTGTTGTTGTTCATTTTGGTATGAGCGACAGTAAACATGATAAGTAATATCACAGTGTTCTCCAGGAGGTGTTTCAGGGGATGCCCACCCCTAAGCGAAAATTGCCAGCCCCCATGAAATAGCAGCAGCCCTCCTAAAAATATCCTGCTCCCGTAGTAAGGTGTTGATTCAAAGTGTACCATTCATTTTGTCCCTTCATATGGCCTGTGAAAACAAACTCAGACTTTTCACATTAAAAGTACTGAAAAATTGTGTGACATATGGGGGGAAGAATACAGCAAAATCTCCAAATGGCACTATTCTTTATATTTTTGTGGTGAACACTATGTCAGCAGTGAAAAGAAGCTTCTAGTGGAATTATCAATAGGGAAAATCAAAAGGAAAAATACAATACTGGTGTGGATGCCATTTAAAGTAGCAGTATGTTGTCCTATTTTTAGGTTGCTGTACAGCTTTGTTCTCTTTGAGTTACAATTGGAAATGAGCATCTTTTTACTCTTTTTTTCTTGAAAGGCATGTGGAGTGATTTGAGTTGGCCATGAGGTGTTCTTCTTAACAACTTTTTTTTAATTTTCTGAAGGAAAGTCATACTTGACTCAGTTTTACCTGTCTGTTAGTACATTTCATCTGAACTGACAATTTCCTCATTTTTTTGTTACATCAGATGAAAAGTGCATAGCAAGTATAAAATGATTTTTTAATGCCTTGAGTTAGCTCAGCAAAACGGGGTTGCACAAGCCTTGATAGTTTCATCCTGAATGTGCAGATTTATCTTTATGTGTGCGCATTTTGAACTACACAAATTAGATGGACAGTGCTAGTCACGAGTAGGGCTCTATCTCTCTACTGCTGCCATATTGATGGATAGTGTGACCAGTTCTCCCACCCTGAGATTATCTGGATTGGTCAAGTCAAAATTAACATAAGGAAAGTAATTAAAATCTTTGAAATTTCATTATCTGACTTTCATATGCCCCTTGTTCTTTACCTTGATCCAATCCACAAGGTTTTCCTAGACTACACGCACCTTGACAGTTCCAGAGACCTCTCCCAATTTGGTATTTGATTGTATTACCATGGACATGAATGATAGCATTTGCATTTTCGTCTCCTCCCCTGCCCGTACAGGACGATGAGCTCGTCCAGGTGATACCCACCGACCAGGAGGAAGACAACCAACCATTTGTCCGGACAGCCAACATAGTCCACCAGGTCGGCGGCGGGGAACCCGAAGATGAAAACGTGCACACCACTGACGTCCCCTTCGTCCAGACAGAGAACACCACCATCACATTTGAGAAGGATGCCCCCCACCTGACGGATGGTGATGGAACTCTGATCAGCGCTCAGACCCTCAGTAGCGAGACGTGCACCACAACCACTACTACGCACATAACCAAGGTTAGTAGCCCGGTAATTTTAGTACACCACATTTGCAGATCCCACCTTGTAGTCCACCATCCATGTGCACATAATCTAGCATAGTAGCCCTTACTTCAAAAACACACTGTTTGTTTTGCAGTAGCCAACGTCCATAGCGCACTTACCCCAGTATGCTGCCATCTTGATACACAGAACAAAGGTTACAGAGTAGGATCAAAATTTGATTTTGGTCTTACCTTATCTCAGCACTAGCATATTATCTGCTTGTCTTGGGTGGGAGTGAGAGGCTAGAGTAATATACAGAATATATCGTTGCTAGGTGCACATGAACTTGTTCCTTGTAATGCAACAAATGGGTCTACAATAGCATGCGTGTGTGTTAATTACTTAAATCAACATTTGCAAAAGACTACCCCCCTCCCCTTTTTTGGTTGGCTTAAAAACTGCTTTTTGCTTGAGTAGTGTGTGATGTGTTCTAGGATCTCTAGTCTCCCGACTTTGGATTGTACTTTACATTGTGTATCTAGCAGAGTCATTCCAGTCATTGTAGGTCAGTTGGAAAATTGGAAAAGGTTTACTTGCCGAACTGCAACTGACATCTTAATTTTAAGGACGTAGTACAGATCAACCTGTACACTGTGAACAAGCTGGACTGGTATTTTTGCTTCCTGGTAATGGTGATTAGTGGGAACAAAAGTGGTGCACTTTTTTACCTTTATCCATCCAGAACAAATGCTTTTTTTTTGTCAGAGGGATCACAGTCCTTGGGAGAAAGAAGGTCCCCTGTGGCTGTGTGAGGGCCATCAGGATCTGGGATGAAGTGCAGTGCAGTTTGAATGCCAACATTCCTGGGTTTGGTTTCCTGCTTGTTCTATCCATTCTCCTCCCCACCCCCTACCTCTTCCTCACCACTTTCATTATTTATTGTCAGTGTTTAGGTTTGTGTGAATTGTGCATGAATTCAAGCATGATATGAGAAATGAAAAAAGAACAATGCTGTGCAACATATTTTGGGAATGTTTCTTACTATCTAGCCTTTTTTTGCAGTGATTGTCTTGTCTTTAAGCAGGATACAAAGACTGTGTGAGGGAAAATGATGCCGTGGATCATGGTTCCCTACCCCATCCCCATTCATCCCCAAACCCTTTCACCCCCACCCTGATTCACCTCCATCCCGATTTACCTCCACCCCAGTTTACCTCCATGAGGAAAGGAATCGCTTATTGTCACAGACACTTGCTAAATGTGATGTTCAAAGTAACTCTTCACATGACTTGGATTTAGTTCAAAACATTCATTGAAAAGTGGCACAGTCAGAAGAGATTTATGGAATCTGCCCTGGATAGTAGAGTAGCTAATTACTTGCAATGTCAGATCAATAATAAAATGCAGATGGATTAACTCTCCCCACTCCTGATGGATTATTCTCCCCCCCCCCCCCGATCAGTCCAAAATAGGAAATGTTTGGAATAAGGCTGTGTTTACGGTAGTTTACCACCCTTACAAACCTCCCCCAATGCCAAAAGAAGAAATGGAAGTGAGAAAATAATATACCGGCTGCTATGAAATTGCAGTGGTCGGTGAAGCTCTGCTAGCTTACCTCAAGCTGACTGAACAGACCTGAAAAGCACAATCTAGCTGCTTGAAGAAAGTGACAAAGAGAGTGAGCGAGGAAGAGAGTGAGGGAGAGGTTGAGAATGGATTTTTGACCGCTGCCGGTTTGATGTTCGCTGCTAATCTGTTTTTATTATTATTTTATTATTATCTGCTTGTTACAGACTGTGAAGGGTAATGTCACCCAAACCAAAGTTGAGAAGAAGATTGTCATTCAAGGGGATGGCGAGATTGACCACAACCAGGTAAAAAAATAAAGAAGAAACAAGGGGGAAAAATAGATATAAATAGAAAAAGATCACCCAGACTCCCTTCTCACAGATGCTGGTCCCTGTTGTGGGTTGTTGAGACACTCGTAGTCGAGTTGTCAGGTTTCCGGAGGTGTCCTGTGTTCTCCTTCGCATCCATCCTAGTGTCAGGATGTGATATGAACAAAGTTATTCTGGTTATCCGTCCGGTCGAACGATGCTACCCCAAGATGAGGAAGCTTCGGTAAATGTGATTGCAAAATTGGGAAACTTAAAAGCATTGTTGTTTGATTCTGAGGAAAGAAAAGATATTTTGCCCCCAAACCTCATCCAGTTAATGTATGGTAGATTTTTCACTGTTTGCTCTTTCGAGGCTTAAGTCCCTCCATATTTTTGCACAAATATGGTGGTCAGGCAAACCTTCTGCCGTAGAAGGTTGTGGAGAATCGCAAACTTAAAACACGTGAATGGCATTGAAGATTTTGCAATGTGGCTTGGCTTTCTCTTTCCATAGTCTCTCTTTGTCAGAGGAACGCCCTGCATGAAAGTAGAATATAACGGCATGCTGATGTTACCTCTCTTTGTTGTTTTTACTCATTTTGAAGATATTCATTGACAGTGATCTTTTTCTGTTTTCTTTTTCGAGAAAACTCTTGAATTTTATTTTTGTAGAGAAGAAATTGACCCAAACAAGAAAGTATGTAATATATACATTGAAGTATTTTTTCTATTTGTCGAATGTTTCGTTCTTTTGTCCTGATGTGAAAGGTAATGGTAAGCATAGTCATGGTAATGGTAGCTATAGTCATGGTCATTGTAGTCATACTATCTGTAGTCATGGTAACTGTAGTCAAGGTAACATTACAGGAAACAGACCCAGTTCAATTTGCCCAACAAGTGGGCTACTTGTGAGGTTGTTGTAAGCAGAAGGTTTGGTTTTCTATTCCTGCCAGTGTTATTGTACATATTAAAAGCTGCACAGTCAGGTCTGAGCATGATTCGTATTGCTTGTATGACTTACAAAAGAGAGATACTCTCCCCTAAACACTGAAAGCATTGAAACAATGGTACGAAGACATGTGCCTGCTTCATTGGCATCTAAAGCAAATTAACGTTGAAAACTTGTTGATCCATCAATTGCAAATTTGTTGCAACCTGTTCCATTTAGGACAAACACTAGAGTAAGGTGGCAAGTTTTCAATGTTTTGAAAGGCCAAAACAAAATTAAATAAGTGAATACCTACGAAACAAGCCACAGCTACATGCTCCCTTCGACATTTCCGTGCACCTCTGTTTTGCGTTTTATTTCCCAAATTCTGTCGTTTTTTTCAGGTGATTCAGAAAACTTGACACTTTACCTTAGAGATGGCAAATAAGGTTTCACAATATTGTTCACAGCTGAAACAGTTTGCAAGACTGCTTTTAATAGAAACAGGAGGTCTCTGGATTATTAACTTAAAGCAAAGGAATTTTCATAGCTTGGCTAGATGTCATAAAAAATGTACCACAAATCTTGCTTCAGTTCTATTCAGCGCATGTCCAAATGACAGTCGTCGTAGGTTTACCCATATTTACCATTGCCACATGGGTTGAGTAACTCTGGTTACCAGGTCAGATACTTCTTAAAAAGGTGAAGGGAAAGTTTGTGGAATATAGCCTTCTTTTTTCTCTCCTGTTGCTCTAGTACAAAGTTTGTAAGACATTTGGCATGATCTGTTGTTTCATCTGCTGGAAATCTACTTAAAGGAGGACAGGGAGTTATAAAATACATCTTACATATTTTGCTGCACTTTCTTTCTCCAAATTGAGTAGAAGCATACCTATTTAACAGACTTGTGGTAAGAAGGGATCTGCCAATGACAAATATTGCTAGAGACCCCCCCCAGTAGAAAGAAAAAAACATTACTTTTTTAATTTCTCTCATGTTGTGGCCCGTAAGGTAATATTCATGAGTATGTGTTTTATGCCCCTTTCTATCTTTGCAGCAGGAATGTTTTTGGTTGAAGGCCATCAATGTCTACCTGCAAAGTCCAGGTAAATGTTGATAATGTTCGAACAAACCACGTTCCATGTTCAAGCTAGGGGGAGGCATAAAGACATACTCATGAATATTATCTTGCAAGCCACATCATAAGAAAAGTGAAACAATCAACTGTTTTTTCCCCTCAGCTGGGGCTCTCTCTAACAAAATTTGTCTTTTACAGATAATTTTTTACCCCAATTCTGTTAAATAGGTACGCTTTTACTCGATTTGGGGAAAGAAAATGCAAAAGATACGCAAGATGTACTTACGTACGCAAATTGTACCCAGTCCCTCAAAGTCGCAGTTTTCTGTTTGGTTTCCCAGGTCCTGGCCCAGACCCTCGAGGAAGAAAAGAAGAGTAACCCTAGTTTCACGGTGACCCGCATCGAGGTACGGAAAGAGGGAGAGGAGGTCTTGGATGTCACCAATGGTGAAACGGAAGTGGAGTAGTGGAAAAATTGGAATGGACGTCTTCCCCCATGCGCAAGCGAAACCCCTCCTGCTCACAGCACCCTCTCAATTGGCCATCATCATTTTTTAATCTGGGTGTAGTAGATTAGAGAGTAATTATTATGTTGTAACCATTTATCCTGAATGAAGTAACCCATTTCTTAGACAGTTATTTCAGCTTAAACCAATATAAGCAAACGAATCGTATCCGTTTTCTCTTTTTGGTTAACATATTAATTGACATATCAAAATGTCTGCTAACTTCACACCTTTCGTGCTCCCTGGCTGGCTTTTCTTTCCATTGTGGATTTCTCTAGCAAAACCAATCCCAAAGTTTATGATGTAAATTTGCAAGTGTAACTCATAGCTGTCAAAATAATGATGGCTGGATTTCATTTCTGTACCGCGTGCAGTCATCGTCTTAAAATCATACCCAACTCTTCAACATTCTTTGGAGGAAAAGCTTTCCAGTCATTTTAACGAGACTCTCCCATAGAGGCAGAATGCGACATACAGTAATGCTTGCCCTTTTCCTCTTTCCGTTATGGTGTGTCCACGTCACACACAAAACAGTCGTCGCCTACTGCCACTCTGCAGTTAGCTTCACTGTTTTATACGTCTCATTGATGTGGGGTGTCTCCTATGACACAGATGTTTGGTCTTCTGGGAAGTACACTTTGCAATGTTAAAACAAAATAATGTATAAAGATTGGTGATTTTGAAGGATTTCTGATTTGTTGGCTGTATATGGTCAACCCCCCTTTTTTTTCTGAGGAAAAAATCTTGCAAAACCTGTGAATGATCTCTCAAACTCTTTACATCACAGGTCTTCCCATCCTCCTGGTTTGGGATGATGCAAGAGCCTCATCCAACATCGTTCCAATCACTTAATTCGACATGCCAGATGCGGTAGAGCCGATGGTTTTGCCAACTGATGGGTTTCAGAGTCATTGTATTTAAAGCAGGTGACCAGCTGGAGTTTAAGTGCTGTAGTTTAAGTAATATCCATTGTAACATTTTCACAGACGAGTATATTGAATGATCGTTTTCTCTTTTCATTGTAAAATTTGCATATTAGTCGTTTGGTCACGTGACAAAGGAAACTCGTTTTTTGTAGTCGATTTGTATACCATTTGCATGGGTGTGCTGCATTCATCGGTGTAAGCTACTTTATTCGTACTATTCTGCACCCTCTTAATTTGGCTGATGTTGTTTGTAGCTCTGAAATAAAAACCACTGAGCTCGTGTTTTGGGTTTTTTTTTTTTTTTAGCCCTCCCAGGAATAAGATTAAAAACAGCAGGGTTCTTTCATGTACAAAGAAGATGGTTAGGTTGGAAGAAAGGGACAATTTTAATAGTGAACATTGATACTTATTTGAAAGATGTGTTATTTCGGAGATGTGTTTGTTTTGTAGTACCTTCTCTAACATTGTGGGTCTGACTGAAGAAAATAGCATCTCATATAATTTTAGATTTATCACAATATAAATGAGGAGTACTGAAAGGTAAAAGTTTGATAGCTTTTGTGATTTGATTTGGTTTTAATTATTCAATTGATGACAATGTTTTACATAGCTCCCTCCTTATGTTTGGCTGGGATGCGTGGACACATCTGAGAAAGAGTCTGCATCCAGAATGTGAAACACAAGTCCGTTCAGTTTGATGCATTCGTTGAAGTGTAAAAGTGTTGGAGGTTCAGACAAATTTGTTCTGACTTTGAGCCCTTAAAATTCTCTTACCTTTTAACTAAATTTGTACTATATTATCGCTTGTTTCTCTCTTGAGATTGGGGTCACTGTGAGTCAAAGATACCAGAACCGCAGTACTTCCTCATCTCTTGTGTACATACTCTCTGTGTAGGTCATAATCAGATTCATTTCACACATCCTGTCCAGCCAGTCAGTTAGTTGTGTACACTTGACAGAAGGGAAGCACCATGTTGCAGAGTGGACATATTAATTGTTTCACTGACTTCATTTTCTGCAGAAAACCCACAAGGGAGTTGTACACATGATGTTTCATTTCTCTAGTTCATTTCATGGACTCACTTCAGAGCTTTACATGTGACGGTGGGGTTTCCTCTTCTGCCATCACTTTTTTGATATCTTCGGTTTATAACCGTACTGAGTTTATTATTGTGTAATGTCGGTCCGCTCATGATTCCTCAAGAGTAAAATCGTTTCTTCCACATTGTTACAGATAGTGATCTCAACTACAGAACCCACCACAGGAGATTTATTTGCTTCACCAAAGTGCAAAGCACACTACTCTCTTTTTTCTGCCCATGCCGGGGGGTCAAATGTACAAACCAGCAGGCTTGTCTTTGTTGTCATTGATAGGAACAGTACTAAGTTTAGCTATAGACTGACTTCTTCTGATCTTTTTATTTGATTTTTTTTTTTTGTGAGTCCGTGGAGTGATTGGATAGTGATTTCTTTATTCGTATAAATCATTATTTTTTAATTCCTTTGTATTTTATCATTGGCTCACATGCAAGTATGGAGGTATTTTACATTGTACATTTTGAATGGTAACTATTTTATTCCTCTCTTTTTTTAAGAAGGAAGGAAAACCTTATTCCTGAGCCTCGCTTGCAGGTTTTTTTTTTTGCAAAGTTCGTAGGCAGAGTCAGAGGAAAGAAAATATTGGCTTTTTTAGTTTGATATTACTAGTAGTTACGCTGTGTATCATGTATGGTGTCTTGCCATTTAACTGTATTTTGATAGTTTTGTTTTGATCAAACATCTTGTGCAAGATTCTAATTTAGGCTGGATTCTGGTATCAAATTGGAATATTCAGAGGGGCGGTGATCGGTCAGGGGATGGAGATTCAGTATCGCGACTCTTGTTGGCACGAAGACATGTCATACGGAAGAGGTTTGGACCTTCGTTTTATTCTCGCTTGTCCTCACCATCACTGTCAAATCGGTTTCATCTTGTCATTGGAGATTCTAGAGCAGATCAGTGGTTAACGGGGAAACATGCATTGCATGGGTGTCAGGGAGGAACCGGTGGAGGTTTGTACAGAGCCAGTCTGCGACAGAGATGTGGGGTTGGTGTGTAATAGGTGTTCAGAGGTTGTGACATCACCATGGGTCAGAGGTAACAATATTTTGGGTGTGGTTGGGTGCGAGTCTGAGGTGAATTGGTATGTAACATGACTGTAGGGATTTTAACATAGCTATGGGGTCGCAGACAATGTGGATGTGAGTGGTGCGATTCAAGAATGGGGTGGTGGCGGTGGTGTGCCTTGGGTGTAGGGATGGTGACATCATCACTGTGGGATCATATGTAACAGTGAGCGTGGCTGGTGCAATTCGGAGGAAGTTTGGTGTGCAACAACAGTGTAGAGATTGTGATATAGCTGTGGTCATGCTGATGTTGTAATGCAGTGTATAATACTTGTCAGGTGCAGGAGTTCACAGTTGTACAGGAGATATAGTGAGTATGGGGGGGGGGGGGACAGAAGGGGGCTCCAAATTGTTTTTGTAAGATAAGTGGAGTGTGACACCAACGGAGAGTAGAATGGGGCATAGGAGTACGGAACAACAGGAACTCCTGGTTGCAGACAATATACCCCCCTGGATGCAATGCTACTGATAACAGACATTGGTCCTGTTGACTACGAGCAGTGCAACTAGTTGACAATGAGGAGCGTGGCACTGAGGATGAAGCGAGACATGCGATTTTTAGCAAACGATATGGATGGTGTTAACGGTGTGTTTTAAAATGGCAAACAGTAGTCACTCTGTGATCCCCCTCTGATTCCTGTACCCTCCAAAGTTGGTCATTATGATCTGATAGATGGCGCCCAATGAGAATCGACACCATTGCATCACAAGCAGAACCCTACATCAATGCAAAAATAGACTTGGAGGGGTACAGGATTAGTCTGTGGTGGTCACACAGTAGCTTACCTTAGTTAGATTTGACCTTAGATGGATTTACACATGCATATGTCTTTTGCTTTTTATTTTCCTCCTTATTTAGAAACTGATTTTATAAATTCATTATAAATTTCACTAGTACATAGATGAAATGGAAGGTTTTAGGGACTACCAGGCCCCCCTCGCCTCCCCCTACTTTTTTATGGCCTTTGTAGTATTATCACAAAAGTTGGCAACATCCACTGCCTGTAGTTTTAGGGGTTTCCTATCAGTTACATTTCTCTGTTTTGATTAAAATGAATGTGATTTGAAAAGTCTTATTATTATCCATCAGCTTAATGTGTTCAATAAAACTGGCGAGAAGATTCCACTTTAGCAGTATAATTTGTCCCTTATTGTCATTTATTCATTGGGACATCAGCACTATGTCAACCACTCATTGTTCATTGCAAAATCCCTTTTGCTTCCTCCCCCCCCCCCCCTTTCATGTATTCTCTAAGTTAAAAAAGATATTCCAGTTACATTGGATGGAGTCCAAAGAACTGACAACAGAACTCCATCTTAGCAGTCATAATTTAACATCCTGCTATTTCCTGAGATAGTCACTCTTTCAATTGTCAGACACCTTTTACTTCATCCGTCCTCGTCACAAGAAGGTGGGCACATACCAGGGACAGATGCTGGATTTTGCTCGGGGGTTGCATTAGATTCACATTTTGTGCGAGAGTGCCTCACATCTGGAGGATTTACATAGAAATAGTGCTCCGAGTATGGTGTACCAGTAGAAGTACCAAAAGTAAGATGGAAAGAGTAACAGTGAGATTGTTGTGCTATAATGTGAAACAGAAATGCACAGTTAATCAATTTTGAAAGTTTATGGGTGCACGTGGGGATTCCCCCCCCCCCCAGCCACCACTGCGTTGCACCCCTCCGCGGCGGAAATGTGATATTGAGAAGCATCTGCCATTGTATAAAATGTGTTTTATGGAGTCTGCGACAGTCCATTCTAGCATTGTAATGTTCTATTTTTGTCATTCAGACTATAACAATGCAAGTACAAAACCTCCCCCATCTCCCACTCCCCCACATTTCTCTCCCACTCCCCCACATTTCTCTCCCACTCCCCCACATTTCTCCCCCACAATTTTTTCTCCCACGTGAGGTCGACTTACTCACCAGATAAGGTTAAAGGTCAGTCTGTGGTTGATGGCCCAAGAAGTGCCAGAAATTCACAACTTCACTCCTCACCAAAACCTATCAACCAACCACTCCACCTCATCCATAGCCCTCCTCCACTCCCAAAGCCCTCATCATCACCCAAACCACTACACCTCACCCTTTGAAAGGGGAGATGTCAATGCCTAAGTGACGGCAAATTTAGATGGATCGGAGATGATTTAGGCTGTTTCAAAAATTGGTGTGAAAAAGGGTTAATTTCCGTCACTTTGCGGATTAATATGAGCAGGTGTACACCCTATAAATTTCTTCCCCCTGTATCTCAAAATCTAAACGGTCATGCTATGGTAAATTTGTTGTGCCATAATAGGCCAACTTATTGGCTTTTATGTGAGGGGTAGCTTATGGGGGTTGTGAACTTTGACAAGACTGTGTAGGTAGGAAACAGAAGTAATTTAGTGTGTAAGTCAATGGAACAGCTAATGGAGGTGTGCCCCCTCAGTAACAGCTCCCTGGTTGAACTAAGGATATCTTTGCATTTTAATTGGTTTTACCACAACTCAATATGAACATAATGGGAAGCAAAGTAGGTATGACAGACCAAATCTCTGAATTGGTACATTATTCCTTGCTTCCTCTTTACACCAAACATGTACAATACATAAAGAACGACAGAAATCAAGGTCATATTAAATGTTCATGGAAGCATTCGGACTACCGAAAGCCAAAAGCAGTGACCCTTACAACAGTCCATGTTGTCGCCATGTATGACAAAACACCCCCTCCCACCGCACCCCAAGGGGAGGCACTCGATGTCTCTCGAGAAGTCTTTGCAAAGACCGGAGAAAATCATAAACCAACATTGAAACTAATGAAATGTCTCCCATCTGAATCTCCGGAACTCATCCTTAAAAATAATTGTGTTGAGTTATAAGAGAGGATTCTCCAAACGACTCAAAGTGTGATGGGAAGACAATCTTCACTAGAAATTTGTCATATTTTCAGGCAAAAAAAAAATCGAAAAACAACCCATCGGGGTATTAAAATCATAAAATGGCATCCTTACGGGGTGAGGAATGACGTTCATCGTCTCATTGGAATCACGATAGAAATCTCTAACTTTGAGACTACATACCTTTGAGAAGATCAAGTTCACTCCACCAGTTGGCTGGAATACGAAAATTTATGCAATACCAACTGCAGCCTATCAGTATGTCTACAGGACACCTCCGTGCCACAAGGGTCGGAGATAAATTGAGGAGGGGGAGGGGGAGGAGAATTGGCACAAACAAATGAGGGGCCACGATGATTATTCTCCACAATACTAAGGAGGGCAGAGGTTGATAATTAAATTAGTTCAAGGACTTAATCTATCTTTGGTGTAGCCATATGATTATCCGGGACAGCCATGCATAAAGAAAACGCCAGTACAGGATTACCTCTGAAGGGAGGCAACCTCTGGCTTCAGTGTAGAATACTCTAACCGAAGAATGCAATAATGCCATTTTGTGGAGTCCCCTCTTTTTGTGACCCCTGGCCACATGTCCTACTGGTTCATGCTTTTATCCGGCCTGCTCGCCATGATCTTCTAAGGACTTCATCGATGGAAAAGTGCTTCGTTATGTACATAATCTGTAATAACCAGATCGGTTTTATAGAGAAAAAAAAAAGATACTGCAATTTTAAAGGGACACTTCTACTTAACTATATGAGTCACAAAAATTTTCCACATTCCCAGAAGTAGGCTTCCTGAAATGGCGGCGCCCAATCAAATGTATACGATTCATCGTATACGTTGATGGTGTTTCGTCTTTGACTTTGGGAGCAGATCATCAAGGGGTGCCTTCAATAGATAAAAAAAAAACCTGTCCTCTTGGACAATGAGTACTTGGGTGTCATTTCAGAAGTAAAACTATCTGAAGAATACAAATTCAATATCACTGGCACCTTGAGTTTTATTAATAAATCCGATAAAACTGAAGCTAACAGAAGGAAATCATTACATCATCTTCTAGGGTTTCATCATAAACGAAAGACAAGATGAGTGAACGCCAAACCTCTCTGGTCATGTGATGTTTAAGGCTTGTGGCGGTATCACGAACTAATATCTATGCCATGGCAGTGATACCAATAGAGTGTACTGCTTTTGTGGCGGATAAAATGCCCTGTTTATGAGGCAATTGTTCGCCAATTTTGAAGTGTGCCTAAGTAACATCACAAATTCATGATTATGTAATGTACCATTTTGAAATAGCATTTCTTTAAGAAATCATAAACTTGCTACTGAGCCCATGATTTCCGAAAAATTTGTCCGATTTATTCTCAATTTTTTTTGTATTCGTTGGCCTTTGATGACAATTAGTGAGTGGAGGCCCCGTATTACAAATAATATATTAGTTTATATTAGTTTACGTTAGAACTGTGTGTTAACAGCTGAGTTAGTGCGTCGGTGGTTTGTTTTGATGTTTAAATTCACCTTTATTTTAAGGGATGGGGTTAACGTTTTGTGTTACATTTAAGATAGGACACAAATTCAAAAATTGTTGCGCCATTCTTGTATGATTCTCTTTGTTCTCCTTTAGTCAAACACACCGGTCTAAGTTGACAGTCATAAGAGATCGTTGGTGAATATGGGTGATTATGGTGCTCTTTTCCCATAAATAAAGGCTAATGTATGTTATTGTAGTTCAGAGTTGTTCAGTAGCACAGAAATAAACAAGTAGTCACCTACGTTGTGTGTGTCTGTATGTGTCATCAGTCTCTTTTATGGATATTGCAATAATGTTTAAATGAAACCCTAACTAATGAATGAGATGAGGTCGACTGAATTGGTCGAAACGGTTGGCATTGTTGTTCTCTTTTCTTCGTGTATATTTCTTCATTGTATATTTACCAAACCAAATACCTTCCTTTGTTTTACGGTACCGTACTCTTTATTATTTGGAGCACTTAGTCAAGTCCGCGACCAGGTATTTTTTCGAGTCCTTCACGATAAAGTATTCTTTCTTTATTTCATATTGTCTTTCTCTTAAATATCTGATTGTTCAAAAGCGAAGTAAATTAGATATTAAACGAGTGTTGATTTCAATGTAAAAAATACGCGAAAATTTTTGCCCCCCAACATTTTCATCTGCCCTTAGTTTGCCCCCCAAGCCTGACATTCTGGCGCCGCCACTGTCCATCCCTGTTGACAATATCATTTATTAATTCAGTTAAAGACAGGGCTGTTCGGACATCGGATCTGCATGTATATATTTTACATTAAATGGCTTATGTAGGGCAGAGGAGGGTCTATTTTGCCGAAAGGACTCTTTCAAAACTGAAATGTCAGTTAGCTAATTTAATCTCAGTCAAACGGAATCTTAGCAAATGGTATTAAGGAAGGTAAAATCAAATTACGAGTTTCGCAGCATTATGGCGTAGTTAAGATTTTTCCGTGTGTCAAGAATACTTCATGCTGCAGCGACAAACAAAATTTGGGGAAAAAGGCTCTATGTACGAATTATGCTTGGAGATGTCTCACGATTTCTTATCCTTAAAAAATCAGAAATGGGTAAAGGACATATTATGTCTCAAATTTTCCAACGTTTATGAAGGTGCAAGTTGTTCCCCTGCACCCCCTTAATTGTTACAACTCTTGGTGGGTATGTTTTGATATTTATAAAAGTGACGAGACGTTTGGCTTATGGGACGTTCATAGGTCACCATGATTCATCTCTTATTCATCTTTTAACGATATGTTGTGAACAAAGTAAAAGAACCAACCCTTTGATTTACCCCTAAAAGAAATAAAACATAGATCGAGGAACAGCAAAGTAAAAAAAATGTTAAGTAAGCAGAATCCAAGAAAGAAAACTAGAATTGCATTTGCCCACAAATACGCAGAATTGTAGTGCGTGGTAGGCTAAGTCCTTGTTGTTGGGAGTAAGCCAGTCTCTGTGGATCCACTCCTCACAGGAGTTGGCATTTTTGGGGGAAAGCAGTGCCGTTTCCTGTCGAACCCTTTCCCAATCCATTCTTTTTTTTATGTCAAGCTGGACGAAACAAAAATTCCATTGGATATCTCTCATAATGCTGTAAAGTTGCCGACGCTTATCGTTACTACATACCGTATGTCGTACAAGCCTGTACTGCTCTGGGTTTCAAAGAGTACTCTAGTACTAGCTGTATATATGTCAAAACTGTCTTTCTGTTTCAACACTGAAATAGAACATGAGAGCAAGACATGATTCTGTAGAAGGACATCATGTTGTAACCACTAAAAACAGTGAAGCAGCACACGATTCTGTTACATCATATTTAAACACAATGGCGCTATATTGCACACCAATTTGGAAACAACATTGGCACTCCACGTTTATCACCTCATTGGAAAAAGGCCGAACCACATTTCATCACGTTTTCTGGAAATTTATCGGCAGGGCTCTCTCATCACTTTAACTCCTTAAATCGTTCTTGTAGTCGTGGTATTTGTTTTTCCTTAGTAGATTTTGGTTTGAAGACGGCCACAGCTCGCACTTACTGCTATTACTAAAGGTCGCGCATGCATATTTGTATGAACTAAGTTACATTACGCGTAGGTGAGGCGTTATGAGCCATACAAGGCTCAACAAAAGAAATTGCTGGTCGTCCAGTAATGACAAGATTGTAGTGCGGCGCACTACAATAATTAAGATGTTTGATAGGCTGCAACGTCCGTGAGGGCGCACCTTCATGTGAACGGTCGTAAGGCTGTTAGAACCCCATCCCAAATTACCGTAGAGACTATTTAGGTTAGGGGAAGACCTTGTGAATCGAACCGGCCACCTTCTTAATTAAGTACTACCTATTATGAAAGTCTTTTTACTAGCCGTCCCTGCATTTGATCCGTGCCTGAAATGAAAGATGAAAAAAAAAAAAACAATCTGACATATGACATGATGATGAGCCTGTGACTCCCATCTCGTTCACAGATCTGAATTAGACAGAAGTGACATCCGCAGTGTCACTTGCAGCGATTTGAAGATCAAGGTGTATATTAATTGTTGCCTACTGAGATAATTATGGTCTAATAAAATAAAACTCCAGTGTATTTCGATAAATAGAACAAAATGGAACACTTTATACCATTAGGTACCTAAAATAAAAGAAGGCACACATGTGATTAGAAAAGGGCATTTAATATTCAAAATATTCTTGACAGGCCATAATAATATGAAACTGCAGGTCAACAACTTTCAATCTGCTCAAAGCCTTTCGTGTGTAGATTACAATCGTTTGAGACCGCCAAGAATTTTTGAAAATCCCGACAGAGCCTGGGACGTAAAAATTGCATAGAAACAAGAGACAGCAAAACTCTATTGAGCAATTTTTTTTTTTTTTTTTTTGCATTATCATGCGTGATCATGAATTATTCATGAGGCTGTCTCGAACGTGTTTCATCATAAAATGCTTTACTATTTCAATGTCTTTGTGAACCAAGTGGGTGTTGCTTTTGATAGAAAATGACTTGTATGGTCACTATTGAACATTCTCCGTTTGTGACATGTAGTTTGTGATGGTCTGGAAATATTCCTTTCTGGAATAGAGAAAAGGTTTGTCACATAGGTTTGTTAGATAAATCATTTGTCGTCCATATCAACCTACATACCTTGCGCTCGAATCCTGATTTGGTGACAATCCATAATGGGACACTAGGCACCAGTATCATTTTTTTCTTTTTCAAAGCGTATCGTTATTTGATTGTGGGGGAGGGGGGGGGGCAACTTCATTTCAGTATACATAGTTCTACTATATGGCTTCTGTGGTTTGTATCAGACATGCAGTACTAGCATACCGGAGTGGTTTTTCTCCCCCCCCCCCCCGTCCCTCCCTCTCTGTCTCTGCCTCCGGAGTAGATACAAACAAAACAACATATCCAAGTATTGCCCACCATCCTACTTGAAGAGCATTACTGATGATCGACGCAATTCGGGAAGGGGGTTTGTCGAGATCACCTTCAACAGTGGGCCTCGTTGCGAAATAAATGCATGTACTTTCTAACTATATGCCTTGTCACAAAACACCTTAAGGAGCCCCGCGCCTCAAAGGTGAGGTTGGTGTCCGCTTCAACTTTCCGGAGTATCCCCTCTAAATTCCTGGTACATCTTAAACACAAAACGCACCCCGCATCTATGGTGTGTATGATTAATATTCATATCCTCATATTCAAAGCACGAAAAGCCATATGTGCATTACGTGGATTAACTGTCTTTTTCAGATTTGACATTGACAAGACAACTTTGCACAGTAGATCCAATGTTTCCGTGTCACTCAGATGATTAAAAACCATAAATGCAATCAACTCAATCTGTTAATTACTACTTATACCAGTTGTTGGAAGATTAGGAATATGGAATCACCTTCTGTGTGACTCAAAGGCTTATTTAAACACGTGATGTCGTCGATTAAAGTTAGTTTCAGACGTTTATGGTTCCAAAGTTCGAAAAGTGTCTCTGTGTAGCCAATCCTCACATGATATATATAATATGTAATATATATATATATATAATATATAATAATATATATATATAATTTAAAATAATATATATATATAATTTAAAATAATATATAATATATATATATATAATATATAATAATATATATAATAATACGACCAACACCGTCACAAATGTTTTGCTCGAAAGGAGATAAAACTCAAATCGCTGGCCAGGGGGGAATCCGATTTTGAAGAATTTCGCGGAACAGGTACCTAATAAACTAGGACCTACACCAACTACTTCACCCTCAAACGTAATCAATTTATCATCACATTCTCTTACGGAGACATAACAAACTGTTCTCAATAAGGGTCTTTCATTTTGCCCGACCACCAAGTTGAGGGACATAGAATTATGTCAGGACACATCCTTATTTTGCCGACGCATATACGACTTGCGGAATGGTCCAAAGATATCCAACCGGATGATCGCGATGAATACGATCCTGCCGTCAAACGATACTCTCTATGGACCCCTCCAAGTGGCCGCAACAAATATATAGACACGTATGTGACTCGGTACAAACACATTTAGATAATTTTCTATGTTCCATTCGTGAGTCAAAAAATCGCCAATTTCACAATAATCTCAACCAGTCTGAACGCTCAACCCTCAAGGACCTACAGAGAAACGCCAGTCTAATCATTAAACCAGCAGACAAAGGAGGCGCCATAGTGATTCAAGATCGTGCGGATTACGGTGAAGCAAACCGTGAACTACAGGACACCTTTTACTACAAACCCCTTGATGAAGACCCCACTTTCAAGCACATTAAGGAACTTCGGGGCCTACTATCATCTTTCCCAGCTAAGCTACGACAGCAAGTCGACACCTATTAATACCTATTAATCCCAAACCTGGACGATTCTACACATTGTCAAAAATACATAAACTGAAATCGCCCATCTTTCCTTCCCGTGACAGTTCTGCTGAAAGAGAGATACCCCCAGGACGCCCGATCATCTCCTGCAACGGAACCCTTACGGAGAATATCGCTGCCTGGATCGACGACCATCTCAAACCTCTTGTTAAGCAAACCGCCAGCTTCGTACAGGACACCACAGATTTCATTAATAAACTGGCTGCTGTACCTACCTCTTTTAGTCCTCAGACCTTACTTGTCACCCTGGACGTCACAGCACTTTACACCAATATTCCCCATGAAGAGGGCGTCCTGGCGTGCCGCAAATTTCTTTCAAGGAACCAAAATGAGAGCATTGTCGATTCTGTTTCATCTCTTATTGATTTTGTTTTGAGACATAATGTTTTTGAGTTTAACGATAAGTTATTTATTCAAAACAAAGGCACCGCCATGGGAACGAAAATGGCCCCCTCTTACGTCAATCTTTTCATGGCTGACCTAGAAGAACGTTTTCTTGCTGGCATTAGCTTCAAACCCACTTTGTATTTACGTTTTATTGACGATATATTTTTGATTTGGAATCATGGCTCACATAACTTGAATATTTTTGTTAATTACCTAAATGAATTTCATTCATCTATCAAATTCACGGTCAAATTGTTTCCACGATCAAGCCATTTCTCTGTTTAACCATTTTTTGAACTTTAATTACCCCTTCAAATTCATCAAGAGCATTTTCGAAAAAGTTTCATCCATTCCCCGAGACCGTCTTCTCCATTACAATAATACCCAAAGTCCAAAACGTATTCCCTTTGTGCTCACCCATAATGAACAGATCGACCCCTTCCTTAAACTCATCAGGAAAGAATGGCCAATTTTGTCAATCGACAAAGAAATCAAAGAAATGTTTGCCAATCCCCTGTTGATGCTAGAAGACAACCCCCTAACCTCCACCAACTTCTGGTTAAAAGCAAATTAAAAACCACTCACCCCCAGTCCCAGGGTAACTTTAAACGCGGCAAAACACGATGTCGAGTCTGCGATCACATGATCACTGATCCGACAATTCTCCTTAGCCCCTCTGGCATTATACTCAGGCCCGGCTTTTTCAATTGTGATACCTCTCATGTAGTATATCTTATCGTCTGCACCCTCTGTCCTGACGTACAATACATAGGCCAGACTTCTTTTCGCACACGGTTCAATAACCACAAAAGTAGTATTAGACTTAACAAAGCGGGATTTCCCCTGGCCCAGCATTTCAATAGGACTAATCACAATCTCAACTGCCTCAAGTTTGCAATCCTCCATGGCAACATAACGCACCACAACAAAAGAATTCTGAGAGAAACTGAACTAATACTTAAAGCTTCTTCTCATCTTCACGGACTGAACAAAGATCTAGGGTTTCTGTCTAGCTGTAACTTTTACAGAGAGTAAGTAACAGTCATCGCTGCATTTCTATTCTAGCACCTGAAGAAGGACCAGGGGTCCGAAAATTCGTGTAATTTATTGTATATAACATACTATGTTGGAACCAAAGGCATTACCTCTATTTGTTCTATCTATCTATCTATCTATCTATCTATATGTATATATATATATAGCAATGATAACAAAAGATAACACTAAACTCCAACAAGTATTAGCAGTTGCATAAACGTGTATTTAAAGTTTCAACCTGCCCTGAGGTCTTCGTCAGAATGATACGTAAACTTACAGTGTAGAAGGGACTTGCTTAGTGACAGAGTAGTCTGGACCCATGGCCGCCCCGCTCTCGACAACTTCATACATGAAGCAAACTCCACCCATCCTTCTATCAATTTCACAGTTGAAATTTCAACCGAGAAAGCTCCATTCCTGGATGTGTTGGTACGCCTTACGCAATCAGGCCTTAAAACCTCCCTTTACAGGAAGCCCACAGATAGGCCCACCTACCTTAATTACAACAGCTTCCATCCTCCCCACATTAAAAGATCCATAGTTTCCAATCAATTGCTCAGGTTTAAGTGTATCTGTTCTGACGATGTCGATTACGAGAAAGCTGTTAGACATTTCGTTCAGTCTCTATTGGACTGCGGGTACCCCTACAAGCTAATTTCTAGAGAAATTAATCGAGCTTCCCGCATATCCCGCGATTCAGCGTTAAGCCAGAAAAGGATGGACTTAGCGGCACAGACCGAACGCATTCCATTCGTAACCCGTTCTAGCCCTTCTACCACCCCTTTCCTACAGAAAGTGAAATGCGATTGGAAGCTCCTAAAAAACAACCCATCCCTCTCTCTATCCTTCTCATGCCCCCCTGTTCTAGCCAAGAAACAACCGCCTAATTTACATCGGTTGCTTGTCCGTACCAAACCCAGTCCTCCCCGGGGAATATACCCTGCCGTAGACCCCGATGCCAAATCTGCGACCATTTTGAAATAAATCCATTAGTTGAATTCCAAAACCAAGCTAAACTTTATCCGGTCAAAGCAGGCTGTAACACCCCCAATGTTGTGTATATACTGTATTGCTCTAAGTGCCCGGAGGCTATTTATGTCGGTGAGACCACCAATCGGTTCAGAACCCGATTCAACAACCGTAAGCATAGTATCAGAAATAATCCTCCAGGCTTTCCAGTCGCATCTCACTTTAATGCCAACAATCATTCTCCTGGAGATCTCCGTTGTATTATCGTTAAAGACAAATTCCCGGACTCTGAAAGCAGAAAGCTACGCGAACAACAGTTAATTTTAAACCTTAATTCCCATGTAACTGGTCTTGACAAAGATATGGCTTTCTTATCCCACTACTCTGTCACTAAGCAAGTCCCTTCTACATTGTAAGTTTACGTATCATTTCGACGAAGACCTCAGGGCAGGTTGAAACGTTAAATACACGTTTAGTGTTATCTTTTGTTATTATTGCTATATATATATATATTGCTATCAATATAACATTAACTGTACACGAGTAAAGTGCAAAGAGTGACTGGAAATTTGTAGCGTCTGTAGAAAATTATCAAGAAGAGGAGAACTCACGACGTCATATGAAAAACTAGTAAGACTATCAATCACCTTTACAGTACATAAGAGAGAGAGCGCGGTCAAGTCTGAATCAGATCGTTCCATTTTTTGGAGGAAACATATATCGCAGTTTACCATGGAGGTTTGAAAATGGCCTTGAAAGTTTCCATTTTGTGACGTCCTAATAGCGATTCGGGAATAAAATTGTTTGCAAGAGAAAACTTTATTCCCATATCACATGTTGACTCACCACATACTATGAAAAGAGAGTTTTTCAACATTCTGCTTTTGGGTAGGTCCATAACTATCTTCCACATGTTGTTGTCTTGAATTACTTTCATATATATGATACTTTGAAGACTCGAAGGTTGACCTTTGACATGAAGACATCTGTCTGGCAAACACTAAAGATCGTGACACACCCTTTCACAACGTTGTAGAGGAATTCACCTTATACCTACTCCAGTGACCTTTAGCCCTTACTCATTAACCAAATGAATATGATATTTGTCTCGAAATTTTACATATTTCCATATCATGTCAAAAGAGATTTTTCATTGTCGTTACCTGTATATTTTACATATAAACTCGGGTAAGTCCTGATACATTGTAATAAATATGGAACACACATACTCATATGGACACGATTATTGGTTCTAATCCCCCCCCCCCCCCCACTCCGCTAACTCCCCCCCCCCCCAAAAAAAAAGGTCTGTGATACCATCTTGTGCATTTACTATAGGATATGCTCTTTCAGGTGTTAATGCGCTCTCTTCATGCACTCGGGCTGCGCCCTTGTGCAATTGTAGTTAAATGTCCTTTCGGTGACTATATAGGGAAAACTAAAATAACTTTTTCGGCTGCGATTTATCAATCGCAAAGGCATCTTGTGTAATTTGCTTGATCTACCGGGTCAGCCTGAGCTCAAATTTCAACCCGCCCCCCCCCCCCCTCCATTTGGACCTTCAGCCTCTGATAATAGATTTGCTCTTCATATGCAGTAACTTCTGGAGAGAAGAATCCAAAAAGTACAAGCAAAAATCCGATCTCACACAAAAGGTTTGAACCGAGACTTAACATTCCTTACTCATTCCTTACACAACCACCAACCTCAGTTAATCCTCCTGGTATCTCCGTAGGGCCATGATTGTCGTTGTACCAGGGAGGTGCTCTAGCACCTCCCTGGTTGTACCAACTGACGAAGAATGTGGGTCTTTCGAAATATTTTGGTGCATTATTTATATAAGAGCTCAACGGTATGCCAGAGCTTGTGATATAATACAAAGGAAATCAGAAGTTTTGACTCAAAAATAAGCGTAACCAGCTAGTGGCTGCATGAGAAACTTCGTTACGTAGTAACACTATGTAGCGACTTTTGAAGGGTGCATATTTTACAATGCCTTTTGAATTACGATCATTGAAAAAGTGTAACGACCTCTTTTCCTTTTGCCGTAAGCCATTTAGTATGAACGAACCAATTCATATCGACGTTTATGTACGTGTCATGTGTATAATTCCTTTTCTGCAGGCTAATATGTTATCACGTCTGCTACTGCATGTGCCTATAAACCTGCTCCTAATAGCCTGTTTCGTTTTACTTTACTGCTACATAATCTGCCTCGGCGAGTGCTTACTGTAATTAGATGTACGTAGGACAATTCAAAGAGGAGATCTCGACAATATGACTCCAGGGGTCAAAGTTACTTTAATGTGTTAACAGAACATTGGTCTTAGGAGAACATCACATTTTCTGTGGCACCAGACGTAAGGAGACCACATGTAAAGGGTAAGTTCTTTTGCTTTTTTTTTATAGGGGTCACCCTTAAAATGCGAATCAAACAATTTTAACCACCTTTTTGCACCTCATGTGGATATATTAAACTCATCAGGTATAACGCCGGGGTTAATACGGAAGCAACGTCTCTAAATAAATGCGTATGTATAATCTATAAACGTATCAGCCACAAATTTTAATTGTCAATGCAATCACAATGTGCAGGATTCATTGGGAACGGTGATGGTGATTTAGTCAGTGGAGAAGGAGGACCGGAATACAGCATGGGCAAAAGGCCCGGGACCCCGACTGAAATGAACTCTCCCCCCCCCCATAAAAACTACATTATTATATTTTTTTGGGGGGGGGAGTGGGGGACTTTTCACGCTCTTCCGAGAATCGGACTTCAGTGTTGTTGTGGATGATTTCTCGAAGTACAAAAGACAGGTCATGTCAAATTAAGATCGCTACAATCAGTGTGATGACGCAATTAATATTGGAGTGTATGTATGGGGAGATCGGTCTGAGGTACTTTTGTAAGCTCTCACGTACGTGAAGAGGGAATCGAAAGAGTGTAAGAGGGGGGAGGGAGGAAGGGGGAGGGAGGGAGGGAGGGAGGTAAAGTGACCATAACCTTCGTCCTCCTTTCTTCAGTAGCTCTACTGTAATCTTGTCTTTATAGTACGATAGTTTGTGCCGAGCCAGTATGACCCTTCAGTCCTGCCAGTTGGGGTAGCTTATACCGTGTAAGTTTGATACGACCGCAATAAGCTGTCTTTGCATACCAATAGGTGGCAGCGAACAATTCGGCGGTGAAGTAAAAGCAGGTAGGAATTTTAATTGTGTGGGAATATATTTAGCAATAGTCTTTTGTTTGAGGTGACGCAGTAACACTGCTGGGTAGTTTCGACGGTACCTGTGCTATCTACCCCACCGGCCCCGTCCCAAACAATAAGTAACAAAATGTGGGATTGTTGCCAAGATCTGCAAAGCGGTGATGCGAGTCATATGCAGCACCTACCTAACGAAGCTTCCATAGGATAAACGCAACAGAGAATTCACTTTGGTACACCATACGTTAGGCCTATACAGCATGATGCATCGGCAAAACCCTCAGACTCAAAAGTTAAGTTGCTGAACTGTGGGTCAGAGGCCACCCAGCCCTACTTTGGAGTTTATAGACTTCATTGCATTTATGGTGAAAAATTATCACAATTATGGTGGAGTCAGATTATTTCATTTCAACGTCAATTCAGTTACGGTGGGTATTACATTAATACGTACGCCATACATGCCGGCGTCGCAGTTGTCGTCGTACTGATATTTAGGAGGGTTCAGGTCAGATCGTCGTTGTTGTTGATCGTTGCACTATCTGGCGGCAAGAATTCAACTGATTGACGTCTTTAACGTTTCAAGGATAGAGTCCACACGATGAGAGTTACAAGAGAGATACCCAGTACATCACAAACGAGAGACGTCAAGAAAGCCTAGATCCTTTATGTGATAATCAGAGTTTCATTTGTTGAGTTTTTCGACTCGCACACGGAAATCATAAAATTAAGTCGATGATGATGATTAAAAATTTATATGACGTTGACGAAAGAGAAAAGGCGGGCTGTAACACAGGCCTACGTGTTATATGGGGGGGGGGGTACGGGCTTGTTCCTTGTTGGTTGCCACAGCGACGGAATCTGCGGACGGAGGCCAAACTTCTGACACCACGTGACTACATCAGCCAATGAGGTTAGCTGAACTCGGTTCACTCATCGGGCAAAAGTAAATATTCATCTTGTCTGACTCTTGGCCTAAGAATTTCCTCCTATCCTGGAAGTGAGGTTGGGGTCCAGATGAAAAGTGGTGCCAAATATTTCAATGTTTGGATAAACTCTGAAAATTTAGTTCAAAATTTATTTCTTCAGTTTGTATCATTCTTCTATTATAATTGCGATTCCAATGGAAAACACCTTCCATGATCAACAGGTAGGTATTTCGATTACCCTTTTTTTAGTAGCCAAGTGATTTCATCGTTTTATGGGTTCCAAGTGAATGCTGCAAACAGCCATGTGTGTGTATGCATCATAATGTAACTTGAAGATATATGCAGACGTTCTGATCTCCGAAGTTGCGGTGGTAAGCTACAAATCTACCACCTGGCAGTACTGAGATAAAAGTTAATTGTTTTAAACTCCTTTCTACACCTCCTCTCTACCGGCAGAGTGAATCTTTAGTAGCTCAATTAGTTACAATCATGAGTAGGGTTTTGTAGCCAAGTCAGCCTCTACGTTCGTTTAATGCTGGTACTGTACTGAAAATCTGCAGAGGCGTAGATTTCTTTTCAAGATTTTTTTTTTTTTGGTGGGGGGTTGAATTATAGTGGGGTCCAGGACAAACACATTACTTTACTTGATGTATATACAGTAAAACAATTTAAGCAAGTGGTAACTATGTAGAAAGAACAGAACTTCTGTTAAGTAGAGGAATCTCATCGTATTTCAATTTTCTGCAGTCTGACATTTCTCTTTTAGGATGGACACATCCTCATCAAAAACAAACAAACAAAAAAACACCTATACACCTATAATAACAAACACGTGTTAAATTCTCTAACAGCGCAATATATTAACTCATTCTGTTAACTTTTTTGTTTTACACAATGCCATACCCTTTACCATTCTTCTATGTCGGTAAGTCTTCATTCTCTGCACAAAGCTCTCCACTGCACGAAGTCTCAGTCTCCCCCCCCCCCCGTGATGACGTCACCCCAGTCAGTAACTCATTGTCCAGTTGTTGATGTTTTGTTTGACATAAATCACGCACACATACATACTTACATGATACAGTGACCCAAAATGCATGATCCACCAGTTATCTGACAACTCCCCCCCCGAACAACCCTCCCCCAAAACACCCTCCCCAGTGCAAGCTCCGCAGGGAAACCTCCCCCGGGAAACTTCCAACCTGAAGAATTCACACAACCAGGAGAATCAGTTTCCCCAAGCACATGGTTGAGGGTAAAAAGGGGTTAGGAGAATTGCCAGGGGGGTTGTCGGGGGGGGGGGATTTTCCCCGGAACCTATCCACTACCTCAAACAACAACAATCTCGTCAAAACTGCCATCTGGACAAAAGTTGAGTAACTTGAGTAAAACTTGAGTATTCGTAGACACATAGTTGGTCAGTAAGTCGATGAATCAGTCATTTACTGATTCAGCCAGTCAATTAGTCAGCCAGTCAGCCTGCCTGTCAGTTGATTTCGTAGTCCGTCAACAAGTCAACCAGCCAGTTGATGACGAGATCGGTAAGTCACCGACTCAGTCAATTAGTCAATCAGTCTCTCCGTCAGACGACCAATAAACCAACCAGCCAGTTATCCCTTCAGTCAATCATTTATCATTCCGGCAGTCAGTCAACCAGAAAATCAGTCAGTCAGTCAGTAGGTCAGTCAGTCTATAATTATTTCATTTGAACCATGATCATTAGCATTCAGACTATCAAATTATTAATAAAGCATTGTCAGGTTTTTCTCATTTTTAAACCCACAGCAATAGCCTTTAATTAATCGACCAACGTAAGCCGACCTGCATATGACCAAACTACCCAGGGTTGAACTATCGGGAAGTAATAACACACCACAGGCAAGGACATATCTAGTTTGCAAAAATATATATAGGGGCGTCCAAATATGAAGATAGCGGTAGTCGGAGCGGGCATCATCGGTATTTCTACGGCGCAGAAAATCCTCCAGGAATACCCCAATGTCGAGCTGACCATATTTGCGGAGAAATTTTCGCCGAATACAACAGGCGACGGAGCAGCAGGATTTTGGGAACCTTATAGTATCGGGGACACTCCAAAAGATCTTTGCTTGTAAGTCTTTTTTTTTTTAATTTTAAATTTGTTCTGGGTTTCTTCACCTATTTTGTTTCATTCCGTGTGATATAACTGTAGATGTCAGTTATTGTAACAAAGGCTCGTTACTGCATATGTAGACCATTTTCCATGTTATATGTTGATATACTTGTAATTGAGATATTCGATTTCAGTACGTACATACGTGAAAGAATCCTCAACTCCTATTGGCCTATTTTCAGTCAGGTGACGGTGCACCATCCTACAGATAAAAGACGATCGATTAAAGAGTAAAATCACTAGAGGAAGAATACAATTGAAAAGTAGCTCAACAGTGCTTGTCTTCCGCTTTCTTGCACAAAACACCGGTGGTACTTTGTCTATCGCGCACAAGCATTGTTGACATGTTATGACTCTTGCTTATTTTTTTTTTCTCAGGGTTTGTTTCAATAAATATGTGTTAGTTTACCAACCCAAATTTTCCTTTGTTTTCGTCTCCGTTATTAAAATCTCGTTTGGTATGTATGAACAAGGTTCATTAACTTTGGACCTGTATATCAACTGTAGGATGTTGAACTCTCGGGGGTTAATGTTATCGATGGATGCACGAGGACCGCGCCCTCCTGCATCACTTGCGGTAACCTCAATCGTGCATTATCCTAATGCACGATTAATGCACTGTTCAATGCAGTGTTCACGTTAATGCACTGTCCAACGTTAGTTCATTATTATCTTACTCATCTACTTTTCACACCATGATTGCTTTTGTGAGCTGACACACAGGGCAGGCGAAATCCGTTTCCAGTGGGGAAAAGGGAAGAGATTAATATCTGCCAGAACATTCTGGAAAACTAAAATCTTAATGTTTGTCATGATATCAACAAGAGCACTTCTTTTGTCAAAAAAACCTTAGGGACAAATTTGGGACGGAGATAAAAGTCCATCTACTCCACCCTCTCCCTCCCCCCCCCCCCCCTCATTGACGACGCAGAACCTGTGACATGTTTCAGACAGACAGACCCTGCCTCCACTTCACGTCTGCTTGTGAACCCCGAGTCACCGTTGCCTACCATGTCTCGCGGATTCTTTTCCGTTTCATGTTTTCAAGCGTTCTTCGATAGTCATTCAGTCTACTTAAGAGATTTCTCGATACTCTGCGGGTAATTTAAAAGCAACGCCTAGTGATTGCATTGTATAACCTTCTTGTCTTTTAACATCAATGATTAACGAACTTTACAACGAGACTTCAATAAACGACAAAAAAAAAATACATTATTGAATGGTAAAAATGTATGGAAAATAAATGAAAACGTAAAAAACGTTTCAAGGACATGAATATGAAGCAACAGTAATACGTTCTACGTCATGTTTGTTGTTCCGTTAAGGGGTTTTTATATCAACCATCTACAATCTTTTGATGTTTTAGGCATCAAATATGAAGAATTCATGTGGCCATACCGATGATCTAATGTAGGGTATATATCTGGCAGAATACCCGGTTGTCTCTATGGTCTCCCCTCCCAAATGAGGCCTGTTGTCAGTCGTATTTTCACTGTCCATGAGTCTCTGGCCAATTTGCTATCAGAACCGTTGAACAGTTTCACAACCAATGATTTTACTGCTAAGGATTCATTCAATTTTTGTTCTATCATTCAGAATTTTACTCTGGACCATGGTCTGTTAATGGCAAGTTTTGACGTTACTCTTTATCCACTAATGTACAAGTTCAATATACTATTGACAGTGGAGACATATACCAACATAAAAAAGCGATGTAAAATAAAACAAATTAAAAGCTTGATCAATCGAAAGCCAATTGTCTCGGGAAATCCACTGAAGGAAAAAAATGCCAGTACCCTATTGAAGAATGGTGTCTGGGAATACCCTGAAAGAAATTTGGGTCTAGCCGGTATCTTTCAAAATTAACAAAAAAAAAAAAAAAAAAACAGCCAGATGTTCAAGATAATTAATGACAAGGTATAAGAGAACGACTTTTCTTGTACCAAAGTACTTTTTTACTGAAAGTTACATATGTTCTCACTAACACGTCTATACTACGGTGGCGCACTATTAATTTTTAGAAATTAATAATTCCATAGAATGAATAACAAATTCTTAGTAATGCGTATTAATCAATTATGAATTAGTCATTCGTAATTATGAATCACTGTACTTATTTGAAGTTAGCGTACAATGTTTATACTGGCCGTCGGCAAGCTCGACTTTAACACATGAAAAGTAACAGGTTACTCTCAATTGAGGCATACATATGTAATGGTTTTGAGCAACAGTTTGCTTTACAATCTTACAAAACGTCTCTGAGAACACTTGGAATACAGTTTTGATTACTTTTTTTTTTTGTTAAATGTGTTTGCCACTTTTATTGAAATTTTTAATTTTAAGCAATTCTAGTTTTAGTTCATTTTAATGCTTGTATGCACAAAATTTACAGGATAAATTTTTCTGGCCTGTTGGAGATAAAATCACAAGAAACAGTTCGGTATAAGGTAGCACACCACTTTATGTAAATCTCTCCTATTGACAAACATATTAAAAAGAGCGACCCTTAAAGGCGCCTCGTGCATAAAAGGTACACCACATGAGGGATTCCGTACCTGTGATAGGTAACTGTCTGGCCTGTCATGGCATTTACAAATGTCTTTATGTCGAGCCATTCAGATTTTGAGCTAGAAAGGGTGTTCAAGTTATAGAGTTGTCATTCCACCCACTTGACAGGGCACTTGGACCAAAATATCACGGTGACACCTTCGATTTTCTAAAACGTTCTAATCATGTCGAAATTAATTGGACAGCTGAGAAATTTGCCAACCAGTTTTGTTCTTTTGGGGTTGATTAGATTGTCAGGAATATTTGTTCGTTATTCATGCTACGCAGTCGAACAAACATAAAATGAAATGTGTTGAGATAAGGGCAATAGTGAATCATATTGAAGATGGAAAACATCCAGATGTAAATCCCATGGCACTAAAAGCAAGAGATTTTTAATCCAAGGCCCCTTGTGGTCCCTACCACCCATTTTAAGGAATGATGTTCTAAAAGCTACTTTTTGCACATGCTTTGATGAATGTGTATGTAACTTAGATACAAAGTTCCTTGAGTGATATGCAAGTTTGATTCAAAACGGCTTGTTCCAAGGTCCCATGTGACCCTATGGCCCATGTTATGAAATTCTGCAAAATGCTTCTTCTCCTACAGATTCTCTTGGACAGTGGTAATGGTTTGTCATATTGATACTCTGTTAGAGGTCTATCTTAGGGTGTACATGAATTTGTAGTCCATGATTCCATGAAGATCCTACTGCCCATGTAAAATGCTGCAAAAGTTTTCTCCTCCTACTTTAAAGGTGTCCCTTTTAATGTCATTACAACATCGCAAATATCCCTATCGTGCATGAATCATAATTGAGTAATAGGGCAATGGGTCAGATTGTATCCTAAATTAAACTAAATCTAGTTTGAGTTATACATGTAGGTCTAGACATTAAAGGGGCACTTTGAGTTATTCAGTTAGCCTTCCCAAACCTGTCAACTTTGGGTCAAGTTTCCTATAAGGGTTCCACTGACAGATCAATGGTAAGCTAACGCAGTCCCAATGTGACACATGCAAATCAACATTAATGAGCTAGCAGTTAATGATTTTAAGTTGGTTTTGAAAAAATTGCAACCATTTTCCACATTAGCACTAGTATTAGTACATCTGACGTCAAGTGTTTAATCATATATTCATTCTATATTTAGAAAGTGGGGGGCGGCTACGTACGATCATCTGTTGTCGATCGTCAGAAGTGGAGAAGGAGAATCTCGAGGGGTTGAACTGGTCAGTGGATATTACTTCTTCCCTGAACCCAGGGTATGTCTACACACAGTTTACATATTCTCGTACTGGTACCATTTACCAATCTATACTGTGCGATATTTTTTTATGTCTGTGCGATACTTTTATATCTTTTTACTCTCCCACTTTGTTCTCACCCCCAATTCGACTTCTGAATTATCTTGAAAGTGAACGTCCGCCAGTGACGTCGTAGGCGGATATTTCCTGGGGAGGGGCGAGACTGCCCATAATCACTTGTACCTGCATGACATATAGGCTAGCTAGAATTTCAGGAAGACTTATATAAGCGGAGCTCTACCATCAGTTGACACAAAACTTCACAGAAAATCTTCGAATGAAGATACTAATGGATCGCCGGAAAAATAATTGCTTTCAGAGGTTTCACAGGGGCCATTTCACTCTTGTGCCCCTCCCCCCCATTAAACATTCATGTGGCACCGCATCCCTTTCACCCTCTCCCTAGCCACACAGGCTGCTTATGAACCGTACTAATGGCGTACGATTTTTTTCTGTAATGAGAGAATGACAACTGCTAGCACGCAGTATTTGCAATTGAGACATTCTGTGCAATCGGGTCACATGATTGCCTGCTGCCAAACTATAGTTTTATGTCCATTGATATTGAACTCAACTTATATGGTACGCTTAGTGTGCCGTTAGCCTAGAAACTGACACATGTCGAATTAAATCGTCATATGTCAGTTTCCCGCTATCCGATTGGATGAAACGCCGTATCTCCAAGAAGTTGACATATGTCAATTTCTTTTACATATGACAGTTTCATTGGTTTACATTTATACATGACAGATTTTAAAAAAGTTGATTGGAAGAGACTGTAACATTAAATCAACATATATGACAATTTCAGCCAGCATCTGTCAGTTTCCCATAATTCGGGAATAACTAAATCGTACATTATGACAATTTAAATAGACATCTGTCAATTTATCGGGATGCTATTGGACAATATATAGGGCAGATGAGAGCTCCTAGAATTGTGACCGGAAGAAACTGTCATATGGGACATTAAATCGACATATGCCAGTTTCAATCGGCACCTGCCAGTTTCTCACAATCCTATTGGACAATATATGGCACATAAAACTGACATATGACTATTTATTTCGACATTTCATTTCCTAAACTTAAAGCACGCAAGGCGCACCATAAACGTGCACTAGTATACCAATGGATAGCTACTGTATTTGACCCCTGCTAGTACTAGTCGCGTCTGTAGCTGCTAGGTTTACGACGTATAGTTGACGTAATCGTTTTGTGCAGATAGTCAAATGATGGAAGGCTGAACGGTGGGTCTGACTGTCACTCGTGTCTTGTTTTGAGAATCAGTGACGTACGTAAGCACATCGGAGAAGGGTGGGAGGGGGCACATCGGGGAAGGGTGGGGGTGTGTGTTAGCGCTGAACCATTGACTAACAGTTGAGTGTATACAAGCAGAGAGTTGCTGTTCCGAACGGCAACTCTCCTGTACAAGAGACCGATAGACTTAGTGGGTGTACATATCCATGTAACCTAGTACGTAAATCGAGGGTTTGTTGACCTGCTTCTGGCGCGACTTTAGAACCCATATAGCAGAATATTAATCACTAAGCAGCTGCTTTATTACTTACTGTCCCCTTCTACAAAGTTAAACACAAATATTACGTAACTACTGCTTTGATTTAAGATAACATAGGCCTATGAGATGTTGGTCATTTACGAATCAGTTTTGCAACGGACACTTCTCAACGCTTTTCTCAGGAAGATCCAGCATGGAAAGACGCCTGCCTCGGCTTCAGAAGAGTAACCCAACGAGAAATTGACCTCTTTGCGCCGAATACAAAGTAGGCATAATTAACATCCTTACATTTGACGTATTATGTACGTCCTTGGTCCGGCCAGTCTGTGTTACATGTGTTACAACGTATGTAAACATATATATTAATAACAATACACAATAAGGAGGTGAATACACTCACACTTGTCAACGTGTAGCAGTTTGACTTCGTGCCATTAGAAAAAGTCCTGCAGCTGAGAACGATGCACTTTGTAAATATAAAAGATTCCGTAGTTAGATTCCCATTTTCGAGAAAACCCTTATAAAAGATTCCGCTTGACCTCGTGGAGAGTGAATTGTTACCAAAGTAAGTTGCCATCACTTTATTGTTCAATTTCTAAGAGTGATTTCTCAGTCACGTGAAGGTAGCTTATTGAGTTGATATCAATAAGTTTGTGAGTTTTTGATGGGTTCAAACACATAAAGCATAACAAACATCACGAAACCTATAAAACCAAAGAAAATCAGCAAACAGACCCTGATTAGTTTCTCTAGTATGATCTTTGACGTGACAACAACTAGACTAATGATATAATCACTAATTGTTACTGAAAAAATAGAAATAATTGCGGTAGTCTTCTATAGTATTGTCCTTTAGCCATAAACATTCACGAGTATGTTCCTTCAGGACATACACGTCTCTCTTAGGATTTATCATGTTTGGAATGATTAGAATACATCGGGTCAATTCATCCATTCAAATTTCACATATTTTACATTCTCTTTCCTTGTCGTTGTTTTCTTTCTTTTTTTCATTTTTTTTTTTTTGTCCAGGGATGGAATTTTCTTTACCTCTCTTATGTGCTGTGCAAAGAAGTACATTCCATGGATCATGAAAGAGTAAGTTAAACAGTCATTTAAAAGATTGGAGTAATCAAGGAAAAAGTCACTAAATCTTAAACCACCGTGTTATATCCTTTATAAATTATGTACACGCTTAAAAACGGTGTTACACCCCTTATAGTCTCGAAGGTCTCTCCACTGGATCCTAATAATTCACCCTCTGCAGACCACTCAATAACCTTCTACTGTTGAAAAGTCATCCTGGAAAAAAAAAAGAATGCAATAGAGTGAACGCCTGTAACCTATTACATTTTAATACACCTTCAGATAATCTCGAAATTGACTTGAAGCGGCAATGCTTGATATCGCATCAGAGAAATGTTACTTGTATGTAGTCAGCTGCCATGGCTAGAGCCGTATCTATATACGGCTCTGTATGGCTATGTTAAAGGAGGCCCTCTATATACGTGTGAAAGAGCAGACCCTCCCTCTGCAGTCGCCTTGTTTAAACATGTTTTTTTTTTTTTTAAGAAAGCAGCTAAACGTTTGATTCTTCATATGCTTTACTTTTATCCTATTTTTGTTCCTACTGTTTTAACCCTTGTCGTTACTTCGACGCATTTTTTTCGACGAATTTTTATTTTGTGCTAGAGTTAGTGGGTATGGCTGTATTGAAAACATTTATTGCTATTAATTTGTGTAATTTTAACGAGCTACAGTATCCTGCGAATTGGTCTTAGAAGCTTGTTACACATCGAAAAAAAATAAACTTTCATTGTAATTGAATAAGGTTTACATCCACTTTGACTTTAGGGTGCTTATCACTTAAAAAAAGCAATCTTTGCTATCAACGAAGAATTTCTTTTCTTAGTAGAGAGAACGGTGAATTTTCAAAACCATTTTTACCTAAAATATGTGAAAATGGAGAATATCCTGACATTCCACTTGTCCACTTGTAAAAAACTTCATCGCATCTCCCTATTATTATATAATTCTTAAAAGTCTTAAAAATTTTTCCAAAGTTGAGGTTTACACCTTCTCCCCTTAGACCCATCCCTCAGATCAGCGAGAAATGGATGGTCCACAGAATCTGCCCCCTCTCACCACCACCCATCCAATTCTAAGCACGCGCCACCGAAGAAAACAGTCCAATAGTAAGCAACAATAATTTGCTGTGATAGTCCGATCCGATGAACTACGAAAAGTTATCTTGTGGCCTCAGTGTACGACATGTTCTCTGTACTGTCTATACGGTTCGTTTGTTGTGGCATGCTTAGAACACAAAAATGGTGAATACTTTGCCCTGAACATAGAAAGAGATAAACCAGTTTGACCTCATGGAACAAAAAGTAGAGTGAAGTGAACGACAAAAGTTGTTCTCATGAAACCGTGTGACACAAATCCAACGGAAACTTTTCGATAATATAACTCGTAAACAGCAGAACTTTTGAAACGTGTTTTTTTTACTGAATATTATCAGGCTATTTAAAAAAAAATCAAACGGTTGCAGTAACTTCTGTTTTCCCTAGTTATATATCGAACGAAATGTATTCTGCCATACTTTCGGCCGTGCGTGCATGTAAACGGTAAATGTTGAAGACAGAACTGTCTTGACGTATAGAGACAAGGTCTATATAGGAACGTTATTGCCATACGGGTTAGGACGCCATCTATTATTGTGCTTGTTCATTTGTCACAGTGCTTGAATAGTAAGCCAGGGGTCATTCTCGTTTATCTTACCCCTATTGTCATCGATAAGTTTGTATGCGATTACACCATAAGCCTTGATTAATGTAGTTCTGTTTGACTGAAAAGAAAGAATGGACTTTGAACTTCATGTTTTAAATATAGTTTGTCCTGTTCGCACGAGGACAATAAAAACCCGTCTCTTATTTGCACAAACCTAACCTCTTATCCTAAATGTAGCTGTAAACCTGATCGCTGATTGAATTAAGTCCCGTTCGTGCCGATCAATGATATTATTTGCCCGAGTTTACCCAGGCGCATAGTCACAATGATTCTGGTGAATATAACTTTTGCTGCTGCACTGTGCTTAGTGTCTGACTTTCTTTTTATGATACACTTTCACATCCACGTGTTCCCGTTGAGGACTATATATTTACGATGAACTTCATAACAGAAAAAATCACGGAGATAACTTTCTGAAACAAAACGACTGGCAGTGAAGGTTAATTTTGCCGATAATTTTGCCGATACTTTTACTTTAGACTCTTACACAGAAAAAGAAATTGCCTACAAAAACGTCTCTTGATAGCGCCATCACTAACTAAACTTTGGCGTACATCCTGTTTGAATTCAGGTCACACACAAAAGAGAGAAATCCTTTAATATAATTGATGAATATTATTACTGTAAAGTATGATCTATATGCCGCCATCAGGAAAAAAATATAATGGGAATTTGCGACAAAAACTACAATTAGAAAAGAGAAGAATGACAACTAAAATTAAAGGACGAGCAAATGGATTTTCGTGCAAATTGTACAGTTACGTACAAGAGCTATTAAGGCTACATCCAGCTGTAAGCGATGAGTTACAACTTAAAGACTTGTTCGGGTCTCGCAACAGAGAAACATCAATTCCCCTTCTTCTTGTTTTTGTAGGATTACGAAAAATGAAAAGTGTACCCTGGTCAAAAAGAAGCTTGTGGATTTAAGTGAAGTAAGTAAAATTAAAGGTTTAAGATGACAAGTCATTGTTTGAAATTACGTTTTGCCGAATTGTGTAATTAGAGGCACATTTAGTTTTTTCGTTGAAATTCACTTAATTTCTCTAGCCCTGTCAAATTTCCTTCACACACTAATAACAGAAGGTCAAACTAAGAGGACTCAGATATGCCACGTGCAAATGAACATTGATTAGTGAGTAATGAACAAGTACAATTTCGCTTTTAAAAATGACCAGACACTTTTCACATTAGTAGTAATTCACACAGCCAGTGCGAGGCAGGATCATTTTTTTTTTTTGCCATAAATTACTGGATATAAAACATTACTGTAACCATGCAACTTATAAGCATTGCCATGTGTTTTTACCCTTCAAAATTATCAAAAACCTGTTGATATCGGTAAGTCAAAGATAGCAGATATGACGATAGGCAATGTGCAGACCTCTTCGAATGTGACTCTTGTGAGTTCTCATCACGTCGGGTGAAATGTTGAGAGTGATGGGATAAACAGGTCTCCCGCTTCCTCTCTTGTTGGAATGCTTAAAATGAAATGAAAGTAGACCCTGATGTAAAAATATAATACATCTGTCAAACAAAAAAAAATGAAATTAGAGACAAATGAAATATAAGAACGAAACAATGAAAAAACAAATGGAAATGAAAACAGGTACACGTCATAAAATGTCCCAAATATCTTGGAAAATGTAGTCAATTAATATTGACCTGATGCATCCGAGTTAAGCCAATGATGTTCAATTAAATTTGCAATACTGTGGTGTACTATTACATGAATAAGAGTTTGAAAGGTTGAACGGCTATTGTACGATATTTATTTTCATTCAGAATACGAGTTTTCAACACCTGCCCTCATTCTCAATACCAATATTAAGGCTATCGTTCTCGGAAAACCAAAAAAAAAATAAATGAAAAAAATAAAAAAACAAAAAATGAAATGAGGGGAAGCTAGATGTAACCAGCCAATCAATGCAAGATATTTCAGTATTTGTATCAGTTCATTGAACCTTATTTGTCATTGTGCCCTTAGTTAGCAGATTACTTTGACGTCATCGTGAATTGCGCTGGATTGGGGTCACGTGATCTCGTCAAAGACAAGGGGCTTATACCATACCAAGGCCAATTATTAACTGTGAGTATCCCGAGGGTAAACTGTCAGAATTGTCAGCCGCATCCTTGTCTCTGAAACACGAAAAGTATGAAAAGTATATAAATAAATAAGATACACAATTTGTGTCCGCTCTGCTCATTTGTAGCTGTTTAGAGAGTTTTCAACTAAACACAGATTGCATGAATAATTAATCACGTGCTTGTACTCAATATTTAATCATCAAACTTTGTGATGTCATTTCTTTTTTGTCTAATAAATTTAAGTGATGTTCGCGTCTATCTTCTTCATTATTCTATCATTGTGTGTTGAAAGATGTCGCAAAAAAGAGAGATTGCCAATTAATGAACCTGTGTTAAAGGCCTGCATTGTCACATCGTCACATTATATGAATCTTTTGTTTGTGTTTGTTGCTGGTAACTTGGACTTTCTTGATAGGGTGGGTTCTTTGTCCTGAAAACAATTTTTTTATTACACTGGTAACAGATGCAGAATACCACCGAGAAAATGTTTTGGATAATCTCCGACGGTCCACAATCTACCTATGTATTTCCCAGGTAGGTCTGTAGTTTCTCAATTATCGTATAAGAGAATGGCTAGAGGAAGAATCGATTTTTAGTAAAAAGCCTGAATGAGTTACGTCATCAGGTGCCTGCTTGCATGCCATGCATGGGGCTGGCATAGACCATTCCTCTATTTGTAGGGGTGAAGGGTATGGACGTTAAAAATATCAACATGAAGACCTACTGGTACTATACCATTTGCCTACGATGTATGTGCATGTGTGTGTGGTAGGGTGGCTTGGTTTGCTTCTATATGGCGCCAATAAATCCCACTATGTAGTTGCTAGTTTCTAACCAATTTCGTCAGCTTACATACAGCCAGTAGTTGGCTTAATAAGATGCAATGACGTAAGCAGCATTTTTTCCGTTATTGCACTCTGAAAGAAATTTATTTGCCCGAAATATGTTCAAAGTTTGCCAAAACCGGAATCGTGTCTGTAAAGATCTTTTCGGGGTGGGGAGGGGGAGGGGTAAATACCTCCTATACTATCTCCCCGCCACCCCCCTCCCCCATCTCCAGGAGGGACAGACGTGTGAAAGCTTTTGTTTGTACAATGATTTAACTAGAAACGTTAATACGTGCAGACATGTCACGTCGCGTAACAGTCATGATCAGATATTCAACAACAACAACAAAAAAAAAGGACAAACATGAAATCTCCTACGAGCCTGTTGGGAGACTTTTAGGAAAATATTGTTGCTTTATGTAGTCTGGGGTTCCACCAACCCCTTTCCTAAACTGAAAACTTTCCGTGACATTTTGAAGGGCTCAGCATAAGAAGGTCAGAGTATGCCAGCTGTAGTGTAGTGTTGTGGCATCTGTTCGAAGTGCCTACTATGTGTGTCATCAACATATAACAGTCCGTTCGAATCTGAATCATTTATCGTCATTCTTCGTTCGCCAGTAGCTTTATTTTTTTTTTTCAACCTCTGATATGAATCTGTAAATTCTCCCCACAATCATCTGAACTCGCGAATTCTTCAAATTTAATTTAATGCTTTGAGATTATCCAAAATAGCGACGGTAAATCATTCAAAATTTTTCAGCCATCATTTTCAACTGATTCACCTGTAAAATGTTCATCCATTGTCGCTGCTTTGAATTAAAGGGTTCATAAAGTTTCGATAGACGTGTAAGATTTATTCTCCCTGCATTAGGGCGTACCATTGTTATGCATGCTAAGCCTTCATATTCAAAAAAAAGAGAAAGGAATTTCAATTCATACCAGCATAAAAAATCACGTTTCGAACAATGTGAAAAAGTCGACACATATGCGGGCAACAAAGTAATAGTGATGACACCCCTGCAAGGACACTTTTCATTATAAACTAGTTAAAATTGAATCTTGGTAAAGAGCGTTCGAAACGTTCCATTTTCATTGATTTTTGTACTTTTTTTCAGAGGTAACGAAGTCATTGTAGGAGGTTGTTCTTTGAAAGGAGTCTGGTCTGAAGAATCAAATATTGAGATACAGAATGAAATTCTAGAACGAGCTTGTAAACTAGTACCCAGTCTAAAGGTAAAGGGACTGCATGTGATTTCAAGTAATGATGTAACATAGCGTACATCGCAGTCAAGTGAGGGCAGTGACGGCGGAAAGATGGGTGGGTGGCTTGGAACTCAATGAAAGTGTGAGGGGATCGGCCTCCCCCCCCCCCCCTCTCTCCAATATTTGCCAAGTGGTTCAAAAATAAATGGAGGAGAATACATAATTCATCATGATTCTTACATATCACTTTAACCCATCTCATATGTATCATTGCTTTTTACAGATTGATTTTTTCTCAGTACTTAAAAAGTTGCAGACATGAGGTTCATATTCAAAGGCTGTTTACATGCAGTTTATGGCACCCCGGGAAAGCTTATGGCACCCCGCTTTCGGCCATGGGGGGGGGGGTGGTTGTAAAACCCAAATTTTTATTGTACGCCCTACGCCAACTGATAGTGGCGTTCATCTTAGATAGTCCTACTGGAACTCAGTCTCCCCCCCCCCCCCCATTTAGTGTGAAGAACGTATCCAGGCCATATACCATATACAGGCCATATGGGCCATATACAGCAAATAACGAGTAGAACACCGGCACGTGTGATATAATGTTAACTACTTTCTTCATCCTAACATTTTTTAACCTAGGGAAATATTATTTTTTCCCTGGGAAATATTATTTCATTATATTTTCGGGGACATTGCCTGCCCCCTACTGCGATTCTGCTAAGATCGCTAAAGGCAACTAGTTATATATGTTACCTCCATTAGTAGCTATATCGTAGAAAAGACGTTATTCATAATTGTATTCAGGCACTAATTTGTAATCCGAGAAGGATTTTGCTAAGTTATTCATTAAAGACTTTTCAATGAATGTTATTTACCCCACTTCTCGCAGCATTCCACTTTGATATTTATATGTTTTATGTTTGCTGTTTAGCGTCTCAACGTCTGTAACGTCCTTCGTCCCCCCCCCCCCTTCCAGTCGGTGCCCTATTTTCGTCATTTCGAGCTTACCATGACATGTGACATGTCTCTCCCATACATGTGACTTGTTTTACCATGACGTATGATATATCTCATCCTGACGTATAATAAATCTTCGAACCATTTAACCTTTTCATTGTGCCTTGTTTCCAGAATGCAGTCATCATGAACAGATGGGCAGGTTTGCGGCCGGTTAGACCACGTGGTGTCCGTCTAGCGAGAGAAACAATGACTTTTGGAAATGCCTCTGTCGAAGTAAGTCCTTTGGCGTGATAGCGCAATAATAAAATTTTAAACAAGTAGAGAGTTGCCGGCCAATATTGCTTTAATGTATCACGATTTATACATCCTGCTTCTATGTAGTTGCTCAAGGAAAACTTCATCCCTCTCTTTGCAACTTACGAAGATGATGGGGAAATACCCTTTATTTGTCGGATTTGGCACTCAGAGTTAGCTTTGGCATTTTGAATAAAAACATACCTCCGTGATAGTGATATAATATCAACAGCACCTGTTTGAAGAGAATCAGCAAGAAATATGAAGCTAATGGGAGACTTCCACAGATGAAAGAGTTTCGAACACTAATCATCATCTTAAAACCAGTCAGTTCGGCAAATTCAAACGAGACACAATTCCATAAATTTTAAGTTTACAGGGGTTTCTAGTTGTTCGTCATTCTGACAGTTCAATGAGGCTAAATTGGTGATGGGGAATTTACACTATTTGGATTGCTTACATCACCACCACACCAGTTTGACACCGAATATTAGGACCAATCAGAGTGTACTTTATATCAAATGTCTAGCCAATCATAGTGCTGCTTTCATAGACAGATACGATGTTTGTTCCAGTGCACAATGAAGTATGTTGAAATGGATACCGTAGGTATTTAATCCACAAAAGTGATTCAGACACTTGGAAATGTGAGTGGGTACATTCTTTCAAACCACAAATGTAACATACCTTGCTTATCACATATATATATAAAGCTGGAATATGAGTTGTACAGGCGATCGTCTGGTCATCTACTGGTCATTTAACTTTGATCTTCGTCAGTGTTTCAGGAAAGAAATATTGGGGCAAAAGATCCCCCGTCACAAAATCTGAAAGGGAACTATGCACTCATCTTCCAAATATTTGAATATGAAAATTACTTCAACACTTTTGTTGGCCTTACAAAATTTAGACTCTCCAAGAAGGCATAGAAGACACTGACCGTTATTTGATATCAAACAGACCAACGGGAATGGACATGAATGTTCATGTATGCAAAAATTGGGGCTTAATGTGTAGTGGCTTTGACATATTCCGCAGAATTTGACTTTCACTGACAAATTTTGAACTCATATTCTAGCTTTAATGAAGGTGAACGTTATCAGCTATAGTTATTACATAATTCTCATTGCAGTAACCAGTATATTGTACCGTCAAGGGCATTGCGCAACCTATCCATCAAAAACCGTTTGATGCCTCATGTCTCACTGTCCTCCTTTGAAATTTCACAGGTAGTGCACAACTACGGCCATGGTGGTGGCGGTATTTCATTACACTGGGGTTGCGCAAAGGAAGCAGCCAGGCTCGTAGGAGAGTGCCAAAGAGAAGCAATAACGTCGAATTTGTAAATATGAATAAGACCACATCTATAAGTATGGAAGAAGTAGTTCAGATGCAGTCATTTCCCTACCGACTGATGAGAACACATTTAAGATAAGAAAGTAGTTGAGGTTTAAACATATATATATCCAAGAAACTCCATAAAAGTGCTCTATTTTTCTCGACTTCAACCCACGAGTTACTGATTTTTCCAAAATTTTGAACAAATAGTGTCTACCTCATTTCTGCTTCCCCTGTCGTTAGTGAAATTTCCCCCAAACATCCTATCGTCTCTGCTTTTCAAAGGACCAAAAATCTGGAAGAAATGGCCTCTGCCTCTAAACTGAAGATCAATGATGAGCTAGACGTTGATCTTGAATATTTCTTTTGTAACAAAGATGCGACCTGTCAGAATCTACTAAACCTCTTAACTCTTTTGTATCCCTTTGTTCTCTATCCCCCCACCCCTTGTTTGCTTTTGTATTTTCTCAATTTTACTACATTTATTTGCAACTGAAGGTCGAGTGACCACGCCGATACTTGTAAAAAAAATTATTTTAAGTAATGGAAGTGGAAAGACAAATATTTTAAAGTATTCTTAAATTACGTTTTTACTGATTAAGTTTAGGCTGAAATTTTCCTTTTAAAACGAGGGCACTTCGAAAATAAGGCCATGGTGTCACTTCAAAGCAAGTGTGTGCTCATCATTGTTGCTGGGTGTAATGTGGACGCTTTCTGTATTTCTGAATTAATTCAACATAGTCCAAGGACAAACTCTATATTTGCTTATTTCGCAAATTAAGGTAAAGAGTCAAAGGTGAGAAAGACTTGACAGGAATGACGAAAAGAATAAATTGTTGTCATCGGCACCGATTATTCTGAATGCGATGAATCTAACACGAACAGACTATTAAATTACTAAATAGTAATTTATCACTCATAGAATTATTTATGGATATTAATAAATATTTCTATCCCTGTCAGACAAACCTTGTTCCAATGTCTGTTTCAGTATGTCAAATTTGATGTGAAAGATAATGTCTACGAGTAGTCATAACCCCTCCCCCCTCATCTTCAAAGAAGTAAGATAACCAATACCGTATACGGAAACCTAGTAGTGTCCCTGACATTAAAAAAATAAAAACTAGTACCGGCCACAAAACAAGTTACGTCATTAGTAGAATTGTTTTGCTCTGTCGGCTGAATCAGAAGATTGGTCGAAACGTCAGGCCCTCCTCAGTAGAGCTACCATTTTGCCAGTTTCCAATGGATTTGTCAATGAAATGGTGGGTACCATACCACACTAGTAATCTCTCCGATTGACTTACACACTAGAATAGCGCCCTCTGTAGCCTCCCGTGCGTAAAAAGTACATCGTATCCGACATTCCCTACATATCATGTGATTACTAACGGCCTGGCCTATAATGGCATACAAAACTTTCCTTTTGTCGACCATTCAGATTTTGAGGTAGAAGGTGTGAAAGTGTTAATCGGTATTCCCGCCAACCTCGACAAGGCTCTATGACCGGAATATCACTAAGACACCTTCGACTTTCTAAAACTATCTAAATCTCCTTCACTCGTTCTGATTTTCTTTTCACATCCTCTGTACTTTCATTTGTGCTCTGCAAATCCAAGTACAAAAATATTGATGAAGTTCCTCGTGGCCCTTTTCTCGAGGGTTACCACATTTACCGCATGCTCAATAACTAATGGTGGTAGGCGGTCAGTGAATCAGAAACCCGAAGGACGCCATCTATCGGTTATTTGTTCTTCCTGGGTGGCTTTGCAATACAGAGCGTGGAAAGAGAAAGACAAATACTGGTAAAGAATTGTTTGTAAAGACTCCAATTATAGAACAATGAGTTTTTGTTATAAACGTGCCAATTTGTGTCACGTTCAGTGGACACTTGTATAGTATACAAATCAATATGGAAATAAATAACATAAGACTAATCAAGTTGAAAAAAAAAAACAAAGAAAAAACGTGAAGGCATTATATAGTTGTTTGTAGTGCTTAGAACAACCCGGTAAAAACATTGAGGTTCGAATCATAGCGGGAAAAAAGCTTATCAGCAATTCATCGCACGAACATATAATCCCTTCAATGAATCAATGAATGAATTAAACTTGAAACAACTATACATATTTCATAAAAGTGACTTTAGGTTTGTCACGTGCAGAGATTTGTAAAATGTCGAAATACACTTCCCCCTCCCCTCCCCCTCCCCTCAGAAAGAGAAAGTTAACAATTTAACGTTATACAACGTGTCAGCACGTCTGATTGTGAATGCTTTTCCAATTAAATTCTATAAAGACATATGCGAAGACAGTTTAAAGCCCTTTTGTTGGCAAGAGAGTTCAACAGAGGAACACGTCTTGTATGGAGCTGAGATGAGAAATAAAAAATGCCCACGAGCGCCACTTATAACGCACGACATGTAGTTTGGAGTGTCACTCATTGGAAGAATACTTGATACACTACTTTCGAAAAGAATTTATTTCGAAAGTTCCCTCTAAACTGAAATAATTTTGTGCAGTTTGGGCAGTTTGTGAAAAATTTGGCTGTGAAAAGTGGAAAAATTGCACTGATCATCTTGCATCATGGCCCCCTTCATGAACACAGGAAAAATCAAACAGTATAAGGAGAGTGGACACCCCTTATATATTCCTGCAACAGGAGGACAACCAGTGGCGAGTTAGACCAACATAATTTCTTCATGTAGTTCTTCATCATATTTGAGGAAGACACAATATTTTGGCATTTTCCAAGGTATGCGAAAGGAAAATTCACTCAAATGTTACAAGAGTGTAATGGAACTCAAGATATTAACCATGCATGTAAGATGCAGTGCTGAGTGTAGGAAGCCAGGGATTGGATTCCACTACACTCATACTCACATACAAGTCGGTTTACGGATACCCGAGCTGTAAGTTAAGGACAAAACTTGTAATTCGTGGAACTGGTTCATAGACAACGTATACACTTATTTACATTATTTTATAAAATTGTACCAGCCCCATTCAGTATTCGGTAAGTGTCAACACATGATAACACCCACCAAACAGCCAAATGAGAAAAATGCTTCTTGTTTGGTTCGAAAGTTTTTCATTGTGGCCATTTGAGCGTAGGCTACCGGTATAACATCTCCGAGAGCAATAATTTAGGGCCTAACTGTCATGAGTTTTTTTTCAACTTTCACAAAGCGAGTAATTTGACAACATATGAAATTCTCAAGCAGAATGTATAATCAGAAACGTATTAATAAACAGTGATATTAACGATTGCAAAGAAGGAGTTGAAATACTGATATTAGATACAATGCAATGTAACATGTGAATACTTTCCTAAACCAAGATTGTAGCAGTTATTACATCTTACTAAAGTTGCGCTCTTATAAACGGTATTCACCTGTGTGTCACGTGTATGAGCAGGTGACTGATGTGGAATGGCATCAAAGACTCATAACCCCCCCCCCCCCTCCCCATTAAATGGCTACACCCTCGATAAGTGGAAGTGGAGGTGCCTGCTAGCTACTTAGAGCACTTCCATAAGCGGCATAGACTTACTATCTCGCGCTTGAATGTCTGTGGTCTCGGATATGAATATATGAATATTAATCATATTCCATAAGTATAGAGTACGTTTTCTGACATTTACAGCAGATCTGAGAGAATATTGAACCGATACCTCCCTCAGCTTTCCTGCGCGTGGCCCTTTAAAGGGACTCATTAACTTGGTTCATGCAGTCCTTGCAACTTCTCACATTGTTAGTCACTGTAGGAATAGAAACATGACTAATAGGGCTAGTCGGAACTGACACGCAATGTTTTCCTTCAAACTTGCCACAAAATAAGCAACATCAACTCAATGAGTCCCTTTAAGCGTCCCAGTCGGTCTTTAGTGAGGAAAGACTTGAAAGCATTCATTGATTTTGCCATCGATGGCTTCCTGGGGTAACCTTATTCCATGCGTTGGTGACTCTTTGTATGTAGAAAAACTTTCTAATATTGAATCCACACCGTCCCTTGTATAGCATTTGGCTGAAATACATTTTAGCAAAAAAGAGAAGCTATCTGTCTCTAAAACTCAGAAGATCTGTAATACTTTTTCAATCTCCTTTTCTTCTTCATTGCTTTAAGCTTTAATGACATCCAAGAGAAATCTATTAATTTCACCTTCTTGAGACGTACTTGTGAAAACGTCGTCTTTTTCTTTAGATGAACCAAGGGAAAATGTAGGCCATGTATCTTGTAGCATTTCTTCTTCTCTATCCGTTTCTGCACAACTTCTTGAATGTCACAAGAAGTTGTTAAAACTTGGTCGTTGTAAAGTACACGATATTGATTGATTGATGTTGATCAATAGTTTAATAACATTATCGATCTGCTATTGTAATAGTAACGAAGCATTAATGTGACATTACATATGAAAAAAATGTATGTTTAACATCTTTGAGGATAATTTTGCTACCATGGTCCATAGTCTCTGTAGCTTATACTTTACTGAAGACAATCAACTTAAGAGAACGGCCGTTGCTACTCAGGGCCCACGCAAATACCATCACAACAGATTCAAGCTGCACAGGTGGAAAATTGTCGTAGAAGCCGATTGAGACCATTTTACGACCCTAGATGGGTAAGCATGAAACTCCCCAAGTTATGGCGTGAATGAAGTTACAGGCAGAGAACTTGGTGTTTTCCACTCCGTTAGACTGACCGTGAAAAACTCTTTACAACGTAAAAGAATAACGTCTCTCGTTTACCCTCTTTGTCTCTTTAAAGTTGTCGGTTAATCGGTAAATACAAACTTTTTTTGCTTCCTGTCCGTCATTCTTCATAATCCTCTATAGCAACCGAACACCAATCACCAAAGTTGGGAAAGACCAACATTTACGAGGTGGTATTTTGCCTTTGTGACCAAATCTGACGAATTTCATGCAATCTGTTTAAAGGATGGTTTATCCACAAATATAGCTTTGATATGTTGAAGAGTAAGTAAATTCGACCATGTGTGATTCCCGAGATATGAGCAGTTGCATTTGAGACATTTGTTACCAGGAGTTGACTTGAGGCAAGCAGGAGTGATGTCATCTCCACACATTGATAAAGCATTTTATCTTTTTCTTTAAACTTTACATCAAATTTAATACTTCAGTGTCTAGTGCTATCATAACGTGAACGCATGGGGTATGAGGGTTTTACGACCTTCACATAACCAGTACCTAGGCTGACCACCTACTGATTTCAAGGTCAAAACAATAAATTCAATAATAAAGAAAACAAAGACTCTTCAGCAATATGAAGAGATGAAGTCACTTCTGCTTGCTTCAAGTTCACAGTTGGTAGCAAAGGGGATAACTCGACCTGATAATATCTGAAGAATCACGCATGGGAACTGAATAAAAGTTTTACCAGAATGGTTAGATTAACTTACTCTTAAATATATCAAAACTAAATTTGTGGCTGGACCATCCTTTTAAGCTTTGTTAAGAAATACGACAATCCCGCTCTCAAACTAAAGTGGCTTTATTTCGCCCATCGAATGTCAACAGGCAAGAAGTTAACGCATTGATAGGATTGCTTTCGATGAACATATATCTACTGACTTTCTACGAATAGTATGTTCTCCCCTGTAATATCCACCTCAAGAAAGAAATTTGTGTAGTGTTTCACTGATTCCTATAAAAGCATCATTGTCTAAACCCTGAAGTCTGGGTCCCAACCTGAAGCACTAGTGCCTCTTGGAGTGTTGGTGAACACCACATGAAAACTGGTTCTCGAGCATCAAAGGGTTCTACCTGCTGGACAAAAGGGTCGAAACAGAATCGTTATTCCTGTAAATTATTCTACTTTTTTCTAAGAGTGTGGAGAGTCACTTAAACGATGAAAAAATAGTGTGGTTATATATTAATCAATAGTGTGTGTGTGTGTGTGAGGGGGGGGGGGGATTTCTTAGTTGGTTCTTCGGGGGGGGGGGATTTCTTTGTTGGTTCTTCATTTTCTTAAGGTGTGGGTCAATGGGTACCAGGAAAAAAAACGATAGAAGTTAGGGGGAAGGGAAGTCCAAATGGGTGGGAACCACTGATCTAAAGGTAGCAGTCAAATGCATCATAGGTCGTTCTAATGCCTTGGTTATAACAGAACACAACCGATATGAACATCACTCAATATGCTTGATTGCAGCTGGTATCACAGTTTCGCCCCCCCCCCCCTTCTCGCTTTTTTTTCTTTTTCTAATAAGACGTCAGTTAGAGGACGAGGGTGGGAGAATCTTTCTCTGACTTGTACCTTTTAGGACTATCATGAGACCTTTACGCTGATTCAGAAAAAAACCCACAAGATGGAACGAGTTAAAAAAAAAACATCACCAGCCATACCAAAGATATCACCGTAAACCAAAATACCAAAATATCACGAAATCAAGACACGTGTTGACACTTTTCAAAGCTGGAGATAGATAGCTACGGATAGAGAGGTACCCACAAAATACTCGCAAAACATAAAAAATACAATTTAAAACTAACATTACTTTAAACTAGTAAACCGTGAAGAAAAGTGGAAGACACTTTACTTCACACTTTACGAGATTTTGTATGAAAAGATCATCCGTTTCTGTTTTATGTTGAATCTGCTGACATTTCATTAAAATGTCAGCAATTTGTCTAAGAGATTACAACGATGTGAATAAAGAATGTCAACTTCTTATAATTGCTGAAAACAGAGGAGATTCTTTTAAAACATTAACGTAACTTCCGCCACAATGTTGATAAGTGGTAAACATACTGCAGTATAACATGCTTTCGTTCACGTATACAGAAAGCCCCTTTTGCAGTTACCCGCAACTCTCTAACCAAATCTATGGAAATAATAGCCCCCCTTGACACAGATGTTGCATATTCTGGACATGCTGGCTTTGAAAGCTGTTGATTTTAATGCTGACGGATCCATGATTCTAATCACGAAGAGGAAGGACAAATAAATATTACCATCGTCCAAACACCAGATTTGCTCCATTGTGTTATTTCAGAACCCTTACCTCAGCGCATACAGTGACATGTCACAAACGGTAAATAAACTCTTGAAGACGTTTCGGGTGTGGGCGATATTTTGTTTAATCTGTAACACATAAACCATCGAAACTATTTTCGTTTTGTTTGCCCTTTTTTTTTCTGTCCAGCTTTTGTTATATTATCGTTTTACGTGTTGATTTTAAACTCGTTGGCACGTAGATAATACGTACGTGTACACGATTGGTGACCACTATACACGCACGCTAATATCATTGGTCACAACTGATTACAAAAAGCAACAAATAGGAAATTTCCACGAAGGATTTTGAACGGCCGTTGCATCCACAAGTTACGACATGCAGCAAGTAAAAAACAATGAAATTGATTAAAGTCTTGATAATTGGTAAGAATAACATTCTGGAAGAGTACTAAGAAGACTTTCATTCCATTGTTTTTCAGGACAAATGACTTAACGAAACGTTTCTACATCTGTGCTTCACAGGTCGTATGTTCCATTAGTCAATGAACTGATGTCACATGACCCATATCATCCAATCTACATCAAGGACGATTGCACAAGCTATGCATCTGCTAAAAAAAGAAGAAGTTATCATTGCTTCCTCTAATGCATTCACGAATGTGCATGCCAAGATACCCTCTAGGGGCAATACAGTGGCCGTTTGGTTTGTAGCCAGATGTCATTTTATACGTTAAGGTCTTGTGACACAGGCATGTAATAAGAGAAACCAGTAAGGTTGGATACACTTTGATCTATTAACAGAAATCCCCCAGGAAGAAGTATTTATGGGCATCAGGGCATCAGTAGTATGGGTATGCCATATTTATGGGTCTCCCAACAAAGTTGATCACATCTCTTAAGAACATGCCGAAGTGGCTCAATATCATTCGTGTGACAATAGCGATAAAACAAAAGCATGCATTAGAAGCAGTGTTCTCTTTGACAAAGCTTCTCTAACCGCTGTACAATAACTGTGACTAGGCTAGGGTAAGGTTGACTAACAACGATTATAAGTCATGCCTTGTGGGCACCACGCAGATCAAATACGCCGGAGTTTTTCATAAACATTTTCTGGATCCCCGACAATCTCAAAAGTGCATTGTCTCCATACATGTGAAATTTGATTTAATTTATTGATTTAATAATGTGCACTTGTACATTTTTACGTAAGTTTGACAAGTTACCATTGATTAGATATGTAATACATTGCTCCTGGTTTTGAATTTCACTTAACGGCGTGTCACAGAAACGTACTGTAGTTATCATGTACCAACATACCCTAATGTAACGACAAACCTTGATATAACAACATACTCTCATTTAGAGCATAAAATAATGCAACATCGCTGTCGGTAACCAATCCTTCTGTCTTTCAATGTTAATTGAAGTAAATATTGATAGAGTCACCAACAGCACTAAAACTAAAGTTGATTTCTCATGTAAATAGCAAGTAATAGATTTGTTCTGAATATAGATAATGCTTGAATAAGTACTAAGTAACAAAACATTCTTCTAATAACGTAATCTACGGTGGATGACTAAATTATTATAATTGAGATTTATGTAACTAGCTTTTAGCAAAAAAAAAAAAAAAAAAAAGTGTAAACCATGTGCCACACCTGAGCATCACATGTAAATTGCTACATCCTCTTTCCTGTTTTTAAGATTTTGTGTCTATCACAGCATTTTCTATCAAATACAAGGCCTTTAATGAAAATAGTCAGAGGTACGTGATTTTATGAAGTTCCAAAGACAACAAATCTTAGAGTGCATCTATCTTTAAACTTCGTTATGTATGTGTGTGCATCTTCTTTTTGCAGTTCCATCCTGCTCTCTTTGTAGTCTACTACAATCAGACATATCGTCCTTCAAGAATTTGTTCATGGAACTAGAGGAACAAATTTCAGTTTTAAGAACCTCTTAGAGCAACCGATCTAACTTAAATGCTGGCCAATTCTTTTCAACGTACAAACGAAATCAATGAATAGAACTCAATGGAGCTAACTCAAAGTTACTTGTTTTGCGCTCTTCATGCTGAGATGATGATTTACAATTTTATCAAAAATTTTAAAATCAAAATTTTATCTCGAACTTTCCTGATCATTTCTCTCTGGAGACATTTGCATTAGGATTTTACAGCTTACTTATAAAGCCTTAATATTGAACAAGAAATCTTCTTTAATTTGTTATTCCACGGAGTAGACATTTTTTTAACATTAAGTAGGTTAAGGGACTTGATCATGTGACGTCAAAAAACTTGAAGAGATCCAATCCACGTTTTCTGATTACCAAGTCTCTAGACGGGGAAAACTTGGTCCACATAATATTGATGACAGAAAGTATATGGCTTTGATGAAGTTACCGATGATCCATCAAGTATCTGTTGAAAGTTGATTTCTGGTCAAAATGGAATTCTGTAATATTGAAACAATAATTAAGCTAGACGAGTCCTTCAAAAAGGCTTCCCTTTGAACTGAATCGTTAACCTGCGTGTGGGTGGCAAAAATGTACTTTACCGTTTGGCACAGATACACCTTTATCTACATCTGTTCCTTTATAGGGGATGAGGGGGTGGTGGATAATTTGATGGACATTAGTCCCCCTTGTAAACATCAGGGATTTACCCCCACGCCTCCTTGGATCTACGCCAATGTTTAAAAGATGACACACATGGTAGTCGATGGGAATAATGTAAATACTTCCAGGTGTAGTATTCTTCCAATTAATCTAAACAACTTACTGAGACTATGAGTAAAATGTTTGGATCCTTAGCAAAAGTCCCCACACGATGAAAAGGTCAACAAATACACACATATTTAACTTGAAATTGTGTCTCCATCATAGAAATTAGATAAACCAGAATTACGTCAGGCTAACTACGCACTGAAGAAATGAAGCCGAACATAACAGGCGGCGTCTTTGCTCTGTATGGCAAAACAGACCTGCCTTCAACGTCTGCCGTATATAATGCACGATCGCCAGAGAATTTGTTGGTTCGATATCTAGCTTCATCTTTTACGAAACAGAAGTAGTAAATACAACCGTTTAATTTTTTAGGTAACCTGATAATATTCAGGAAAAATTGGAATGTTTCCAACGTTTAGCTGTTTGCAAGGTATATTATCCTAAAACTCCCGTTGGATTTGTGTTAAGCAGTTTCACGAGAACGCCTGTTGCCTAACAGACTTTGGGTTTCGGTTTTTGTTCAATGATGTCATTCTTGTTTGTATATATTTCTATGGTGTCCATTTATTGATATTGCTTTAACGAAATGTCATTGGTTTCAGTCTAATTTGCTTTCACTCCATCTTTACAGTTTTGGTTTCAGATGGTCGAAGAGTACTCTTTATCACAAGTGCCAGTCCTCATTCATGTTAGTTAAACATCATTGTGATCCCAAACATTAATCTACAAGTAGGAACTGTTGGGAAAAATTCATATCTCTTCCATTGTATTAAATGTGCATTAGATTTGTAACTGTGAGAATTAAATGTCAAATATTCAAGATGAGATGTGTAATTTACTGGATTAGATATTTAACTGTGGGGATTAGATGTGTTTCTGTGAGGATTAGATGTGTTTCTGTGAGGATTAGATGTATGACGGTGTGGACCAGATATGTAACTGTGGGGATTAGATGTGTTGCTGTGAGGATTAGTCGTGTTTCTGTGAGTATTTGATGTGTAACTGTGAGGATTAGTTGCGTACATGTGAGGATTAGATGTGATGAGTACAGGATTAAATTTGTAACTGTGAATATTAAAAAATGATTCGGTGTACCTGTGAGAATTAAATGTGTAGTTATGGGGATTCACAAGTGAAATTGGGAAAAATTAAAGGAGCAATTGTGAGGAATGACTAATGTAGTTGTGAGGGTTACTGGTGTAATTGAGAAAATTATATGTGTCATCGTGAAGATTAGATGTGTAACTGGGAGGATTAGATGATCTATAACTGTGAAGATTGAGGTTTAGATGTGTAAGTGTGAGGATTAGGTGTGTAACGGTGTGGATTAGATGTATAACCTTGAAAAGTGTATGTGTAATTGTGGGGATTAGATGTGTAACTGTGGCAATTAGATGTGTTCCTTGGAGGTTTATATGTATAACTGTGAGGATTAGATGTGTTTGTATGAGGTTTAGATGTGTAACTGCAAGGATTAAGTGAACAACTGTGAATATCAGATGTGTAACCTTGAGAACTATGTGTGTAAGTGTGAGGATGAGATGTGTAACTGTGAGGATTAGATGTGTAACTGTGAGGATTAGATGTGTAACTGTGGGAATTACATTTGCAAGTTGCAAAAGTGATGAGTAAAAAGTGTACCTGTGTATAGCTGTGAGGATTAGATATGCAACTATGAGGATTAAGAAGTGTAACTGTGGGGGATTGTGGTGTAACTATGAGGATTCAGAAATGTAATTAATACAATTGAAATGTTGTGAGTTGTAAGAAATGAGACATGTAACAGTGAGGATTAATGAGATTAACTGTAAGGATTAGTTTTGTCATTTTTGGATGCGTAACTGTAAGGATTAAGATGTATTAACTCAGGTCTTGAGGGCAGACATTTTAAGACACTGAGGGACCACACACGTGTGGAGGAAACCCGTGTCTTATACATTGCAACTTCACCTGGGGTGATTACCAACTCAAACAAATTTTGGAACAAATCCGGTTTTGTTTTTTCAAACAGTCATTTCAGATGGAAAAAACTTTGATTAAGTTAAAGGGAAATAGGGCGTTTGTTCAACAGAAAACAACAATATATTTAAAACCAATGTTTGTGGATGTAAAATGATAGATTATTCAAAATAGGGAAGGACAGTAGTTTCAAGAAATAATTTTCTCATAGATATATATTCAGTTATTTGTTGCTCAACACTAATTTGTTCACCCAACTTGTCAAAATTCAAATGATGCACTTCCGTTACTCAGTCCATGCATAATGCTTTGAGGAGATGAAGCTTTGGCAGATGTTTACTGATGAGACTGAATGGTTTAACAAAGACTAACGGTAATTCATTTGAACGTCATGTTGATGTATTTTAAACGCCCCGCTATTTCCCTTTAAACCGCAGACAACACACAGAATTGACAGTGCCAGAAATCGAACACCACATCTTCCGGTTGCTAACCTTCGTTGCTGCAAACACTACTACGTTCATCCGCTCGGCCACAGCACCGGTTTAATCTATTAATATGTACCTGTAAGGATTAGATGTGTAAAAGTAAGGACTAGATATATAGCTATGAGGATTAGATGTGTAACTGTGAGAATTAGATGTGTAACTGTGAGAATTAGATGTGAATCTGTGAGGGACAGATGTGTAACTGTGAGAATTAGATGTGTAACTGTGAGGATTTGATGTGTAACTATAAGGATTAGATGTGTAACTGTGGGGATAAGATGTGTAACTGTGAGGATTAGATGTGTAACTGTGGGGATTAGATGTGTAAAAGTAAGGACTAGATATATAACTGTGCGTATTAGATGTACTGTGAGAATTAGATGTGTAACTGTGAGAATTAGATATGTAACTGTGAGGATTAGATGTGTAACTGTGAGGATTAGATGTGTAACTGTGAGGATTAGATGTGTAACTGTGAGGATTAGACGTGTAACTGTGAGGATTAGATGTGAAACTGTGAGAAAGTTTTTCCACAGATGTGTACTTGTGAGGAGTTGTAGTCTAACTGTGATGTCTATCTATGTAACAGAGAGGATTAGATGTGTAACTGTGAGAAAACTTTTCTATGTGGATTTCCTTGAAATGAACCGAAACATGCATCCTCAAGAGAAGAAACACAATTAACAGCAAAACATAAAATCCATTCAAACGATATTCGTGTAAATCAACAGACAACCAAAAGCATTTATTTCTTTTTTTTCGGTGTAAAGGAAATCACGTTTAATTTAAATTTGTGTGTATGTGTCTAAGTTTTGTGTAAACGCTATTTTTATACAAATTCTAAAGAAGACTTACTTGATGTTTAGAAACTTGAAAACATTTATAGTGGATTAAACTTGTTTCCCTTGATCAGTTACCTTCTTCAGTCCCTTAGTGTTAAAGTTTTCGTCGATAGGACCACACTTACACTCACATGGAACTCTCATAGAACGCCCCCCCCCCCCCTCCTCGTAATGCTTTTATGAATTCTGTCAGAGCTATGAGCATAGAGCCTGTCCTGTTAGCAGTAATTTCTATCTGTATGAGGTGTTTCTCATTTTTCGATTAAATTTTTTTTTATTAATCCTCTTTGCTCTCAAATCATAATGAGTCGTTTACATTTTGTTTCTCTTCTCTTAGCTATGATTTAATGATGCATTTCCGTCTTTTAAAGTATGAAAGGTCAAACAGTCATTCCGCCTATTCTGCCAATTCAGTCATTCTCGTACACCGTTTTGGGTGTAATCTTGGAAGAACAGAAAGAGAGAATTCCAGAACCAATCTCTCTGGTGGTAATTATCAACCCTCTGGTCTGTCTAGATTAATTCTTTCTTCTTACAAGAAACATGTAAGATAACTCCCTCGTACATATATTAAAGTTGAGTACGAAACTGCTATGTTGAAAAAAAAGTGAGGATAGGAACGAAATCAACAAAAAAAGGACACGGGGGCGTATTTTAGTTTGTTTCTCATTGATGTACTTCCATGGATCTTTACACGACTCAATTAAACGAAATGAAGGAAAATAAGTAAAAAATTGTAAACATCTTTTTTTTAGAGAGATCTGATAGACTTAAGTTTTTCTTTTTTAAAAAAATGGTGCATTACGTACGTAAATTTCAAGCCAAGAAAAATAATGAAACAATAAAATGGGAAAAGAAAAAAAGGTTCTAATCTACTTCTAAGGTTCTAAGGTTCTAAGGTTAAGAACTAAGGTTCTATCTACTTCTAATTTGGAGTCAAGTTGAGTTCGGGTAAGATATATTGGTAGATTTCGGGAACTTAACCTTTGAAATGACTTAAATAAACTGCATATTATCTTAATTAATCTCACTTGCTACAAAATAAGGAAGGAAGAGGACTTTCCCGGATTTTTACAGTATTTATCTTTGCCATGTGACAGAAAGAAAAAGGATGCAAAAGACATTGAGAGACGCAATATCCTTCTTAACAGTTTTATGTTTAATGTCAACGACATTTTGGTGTTTTTGTGACCTCTTTTTGTCCATATGTTAAATTTCACGAAAATGTTTGTTTTTGCTGTGTGAAATCTAACATTACAAACGATGTAAAAATTCCATTCAGGAAAGAGAAATCACAGAAAACCGGAAGTATAGAAACTGTGTTTGATTCTGATCTTATTAGAGACAAGGAGAATGAAATATCAAGCATCATTTCATTGATTATGAAGAAGTTCCTCTTGTTTGTTACTGACACGACGAATAAAGATTTTATATTGAAAATTACGATTTGGAAGATGACGTAAAATTAATTTTCACTAGTCCCATCCCATTAAATGAAAGAACAGAATCTACAACCAACAGATTTTTGCGATACTATTAGAAGTGCTGGCATGGTTCAATGGGTGGGAGCAGATATTGTGGAGTATCCAAAAAATCCCCCTACTGAGATGGTGTAAGGCATCCGCTTTGGAAACTTTTTAGAATCAAATAATAGTGACCCACCCAAATGGTGCAATCTTTAACAAGTGTTTGACAGTGTGGAATGGTAGGATGTATTCCATTTTCACAAATTTTACGTTTTGAAATTAACGCAAAGTTTGTTCTAGATTACGCAAATTTCCATCTTTCTCCGTATGTGCCCATCCCCCCCCTCTCTCTCTCTCTTTCTCTCTCGGCACATGACTGTTAGCTATTGATTGGTTTATGGTATCTGATATATTGATTCAAATTAAAATGTCACACATATATCGAACAATTCTTGATACTAAACTGTTATTGACAATGAATTGTGAGAAATACACCATGTGTTAGTGTTTGACGGATGAAATATTGATCGATTATTGATTGTTCAAGATAAGACTATAGAGGAGCTCACCAGCTTCATTTGGCTCATTGTCTGTGTGTGTGTGACTGCGCACATTTTCCTGGTATTTTGACAAATTATATATGTATTTCATAGAAAAAGAACTAAATAAAAGTTATTTTGTAGAGTTTTATCAATAGCTTACTAAGATGATATTACCTGTTATTGATTACTATGAAATACATTATATGATGATTGATATTTAATTTATTTGCAGCCATAATTGCTCGATGTATGATATATAAAAATCTAATAGAATAATTGACAGATGGTTGACATTGATCGGTTGTGTACAATAATCGATATCTGATGATGACTTATGTTATTGATTACTAAGCTGTAATCATTCATAGATCATTGAATGGACAGGATATTGATAGCCTATCACGATTGTTTGATACAAGACATATGACATGTTCATCGATAGGTGATCCATATTGACAGATGATTAAAACTGAAATGTGGTGGTATCGATGGTGTGAAACATAACATGTGGTAGGTTGGACAGATATCTGTTTGACGACATGTTGTAACTGTTTTCAATAGCTTATTGTGTTACATTTGATTAATATTGATATTCTCGTTTGATATCACTTCATACATAAATGATTGATGAATAGATGATCAATATTTGATGGGTAACTGATATTGATAAGTAATTGACGTAGCGTTAGTTGAGGTATGAATGGTAGATGGATTCATGTATGGCTTACATCAGTCGGTGTTGATATCAATAATGTCGTGATGCATCAGTGATTGATCAGTGATACACGATCGATAAATTGATTGATCAACTGACTGATTTATTGATTGATTGATACGTACATTGTTGTCATTAACAAGTGGATACAGATTGACTAGATAAATTTTTAGGAGATATTCACCTGAAGTCAACTTAAAGAGGCTCATTGAGTTGTTTTGTGAAATTCACTCAATTTTTCTCAACGGGTCAAGTTTCCTTCACATACTAATGACAAACAGTCAAACTAAAAGGATCCCAAAGTTTTACATACGTTGGAACATTAATGAGTGAGTAACCAACGATTACATTTGGTTTTTGAAACTTTGTGACCAGACATTTTCACATTAGTGCATTCACATGCACACAATCAGAGCAAGTAACGGTCAAAAATTCGAAAAAATTGACAGTTTTCATATAACTATTGGATGTGAAACTTGATTAATTATGCTAATTGTGAGTATTGTCGTGTGTTTGTGTACTTCAAAATCACCGCAATCTTTACTGATATCAACTCAATGAGCCCCTTTAAGGCAATTTGATTCCACGTTCACTACTTACAATTGTCATTGTAAATATCATATGTTTTATTTCTCTTTTCGTTAAAAGGTTCGACCAAAAAAAAAGAAATGTTTTTACCTTCTCTTCTCACATAAATAACAATGCTTACTATTATTATTATTATTATTATTGTTCTTATAGCTTATAATTATTAGTAAAATAAGTTGATCGATTGATCTTTAGTGACCGTTAACAATTGATAGAAACAAAAGAAATGAAAACCGGGTTTACAAATAGGTTACAATCATATTTAGTTCATCGGCGAATCGACATATCAATAAATCGAACAGAAACAGTTTGCTGCAAATGACTCGTATTGACTAATCCCTACTCGAGGTTTTTCTATATTTGGTAGCCGTCCATGGCATCGTAATACCCTCCACAATGGAATACATCACTATAAAGTTAAATTCCATAGGTACTCGGCGTTATGCAGTAACCAGGTAAGTGATCATGAACTGTGAAAAGTGGGCGAGAATTCTTCTTGGACAATGAGTTAAGAAATCCTTGAAATACGATCCGTAATTTGATGATGTAGACTTACCAGAACCCTCCCTTCTACGGGGGAGAAGGGGAGGGTCCTGAGAGGAAAGAAATGTTGATAATGATAACTGTGATGGCGGTGAACCCTTGATGATCACCCAGACGATGCATAGATGTACACTCCACTCCCACCCCAAACCCGATCCGACCCCACCCCTCCCCAGTTGGACGTTTTAAAGAACAAATTTTAATTCTGCGAACCACATTATTCCCTCGTGTTACTCGACCAACTAACTAGCAGAATTGCCAAGTCTTGGCGTCAGAAGGTTCCAGACATCTGCAGTCTACACATTCGGAACATCTAAAGCACGAAAATACGATAGAATTGACATTTGCGAAGCTGTAAAATTCGGTCTATTCCTACGTGGTCTATATAAGAGAGAAGCTGACATTTTCATTTTGTGCATCCAGGGAAAAGATTGATTAAGCTGTTAGTTCATAAGAAATAGTGCAATTTGAGTAAGTATACGTACGATATGGCCACTGATGGTGCTCAGCTGGGATGAAGCCCATGGAAGTATTGGGATATAGTCACAAAATTAATGGTAAGCCCAGCTGGGGTAAAACTTGTGAAAGTGTTAGAATATCGTGCACTTTATGTGATTTAGATCTATTCATATCAGTAAGGTGAGTCATATAGAGGTTACAAATGTAATTAATGACCACAAATGTAATGATATAATGATCATTTGTTACATTTGTGTCCTCTTGCAGAAGTCACAAGAGTAATAAAAGACCACATAAGTAAAAATAATTTAGCTCTAAAATTTAAAAGTGATCAACATACGTTTAAATAACAACAACAGTGTGTCATACCCATTGCACTACATGTACAAGTTTCGACTTGCAACATTATTCAGTTTGGAGATTTGTAACTCATCTTTGAATAGTCCGGCTATATGGTCTTTGACGGTTTTTATATTTCTCTAAACATACGTCTAAACATACGTCTGATTTATTACAAAGTGCACCCTGTTGTTTTCTTTAACATGACATGATTTAAACACTAAAAACTTTTTACATTTTTGGTTTATTTGTTTACGGCTGCACGGTTTGTAGACGTGTTGTGGTTTTGCTCAATTTATCATATTTGTGGTCTCTGAACATCACTACTACATTTGTTGTCTACTTATATAGCGTGTGTGGTTCTTCGAACGTTTTATTACATTTATGGTAATTTATTACTGTTGAGACGTCTGCAACTATCACATATTCTTTTAAATGTAAATTACACTAAAATGTTCCTTTTATTCTTTCCTTTTCTATTCTTTGCTACACTTTTCCATTTTTTTTTCACCAAGAAGTTAAAGGCAAGACTACTTTCATGCAAGGTTTAAAACTGAACTAAATTAGTAACCTCGAGCAAATTGATAACATTATTTAGCAAATATTGGTTTCGTGTTTCTTCAATAACATCACATTATTTTCGTTATGACAATAAATATACGTAATAAACATGGGTGGATCGTAGACCTAGTTTTATCTCTTTCCCAGAGGATAAATTTTGTCGACATATTTGATTGCTCATTAACAGACCATCATGGCAGACAACCCCTCCCCCCCCCAAAAAAAATCGCTAGGTATCTCGAAACAGGTTCAGACGACATCTTGGTATTTGGTTTGTGTAATAAATGTAGTTATGCCTACACAAAGAGCAAAGCTTTTATTTTCTGATTCTGATTGAACGAGTTATATTACATTTCTTGTGTTTCTGCTTCATGCACAATTTATATAGTCTACACCTTTCAATCTCGTTTGTCCATAGCCTATAAACAGAGGCTTGAACAGCGGTAAGGCTTCCAGCTTACAGGTAGCACAATTCTGAGTGAGAAATTAACAACGCATCCTTTAATGTTCGAAAAGATTTACACTGCAGTGTTTTATGTTTGTGTTTTAAATAAACAAATTTAACCTTAAAATAAATTGCCGAATAGGCGACGGAGAATCTCATACCCCAAACCCGTTAGTAAGTTTTGCTTGGCTCAGCCCTTACTCTTAAGCCACTTAAACCCACCTCCCCCCCCCCCCCTACACCCTTCTTGTAGCTGTTCCTATCTAGATGGTGATGGAGATGGTGAAATGTCATCAATCCGTTTTGAATTTTACGGTTTTACTGATAATTATTCCCTGTACAGCAGGATTAGAGGTACACCACCATGGGGTAAAAGGAGATGACTTGCAAGCTCTTAATAGTAAACATGAACCATAAAAAAGTTGAGTCAATTAGGAAAATAGTTGCATGTTTTAGGGCTTTATGAACTAGCCACAGAGCCCTGTAGCTTTCTTACAAAGACAGAAGAGCACAATAGAATGGATGGGCACCATACTCGAACTCCAGGATTACAGTGAAGGTATTCTTGGTAAGAGCCCTTAATAGTTCATTTTTGAGACTGAATGCCTCTCCTTACAGGAAGAGGGGTGCAACTCTCTGAATAATATGTTTTTTCTTCTTCTTCTTCTTCTGCAAAAATTTGTTGTTCATTATTGTAACTAGGGTGTAGATTTTGTTTGTGAGTGTAAATAATATTTTATTGTTCTTTTTATAGTTATTGTATTGCCACAAATTAATTCCAGCCCAAATACCCAATTCGAGAACTTGCAGAGCAATTTCTTTTTAGATTGAAAGACAGTATTTGTTTCATTACAGTTAGTTCATGTTTGATCAGATGACATGAAGTACGGTCATTCATTTATCCTAGAAGGCAACCGGCAACTCATCAGTAAATTTAAAGCCAAAGTACATAACATGCAGTACGGTAGACTTGAACATTCCTGTTTTCAGAGTGTAAAGTTTATGGGAGTTTAAGTATATAGATCTCTCTTATAGTACCCAATGTTTGAAAAATATATTCTTACGTGATATATTACGAAAACATTAATCTAGAACGCCTCCCTACTGCACAGCTGTTATACTAGTGTCAGTATACATTACTTGCCTCGGTTGCATTATTTGGACCTTGTTCGGATTAAACAGTACAATCATTTGTATTGGTGTTGAGTCTGCAAGAGAATTATCTATTTACGAATGAGATGTATTCACAGTTATAAGAATGAGTGAGTCTCTTAAAAGTAGTCCCCACTTGCAGGGATTAGTGCACTGTGCATTTTATTCTGCTACATCGAAGGGTATGGTATATCAGTGTATAACTGTATAGTTATGTTATGGTATAACTGTAGTCAGGGGGACATTCTTACAATAAAAGAAAGAAAAAATAAAACCAAAGGGGGTGCAAAATGACTGAGGGACTTTTCTCATTTGACTTACTTAAGTGTACACACAAACACTCGTGTGTTCCAACACCAACCCACGCAAAACTCAAAAACCGATGGAAACCATTCAACAGAACACATAAAAGTTGTGCACGTCGAGTCCGATTCACTCGAGTCAAGTTCCACTGGAGTCCAAGATTGGGTCCAGGCTAAATGCATATTGTTTAACTTACAGATACAGTTTTTTTTTTAATGTTTTGCTGTATTTTCCATACAGTCCTATGAAAATTTCCTTTCGATATGTGAATTTAGATTATCGTTTTAATATTTTAAGATTACTTAGATTTTTTAATTCACAGATGTGACTTTAAATCTAAGAAACAAAATTATCACATGCCTATGAAAAAAAACCAGTTAGATATCGAAGATTCTTCTCGACTTTTCCAACTGTTTTAATTATATATGATAGACATAACCATATTGACTATACATCATGAAGGTACACGTCCACCTTTAGCATTTTTTGCAGTAAACAATTCAGACTGACTTCAAGGGAAATATTGTGCTCGTTTTACAAAATTAAAAAAATCGGATTTTTAAATTCAAACACAGAATTGTGGATTATTCAAAGTAAAGTAAGACGGTAGTCTTCTCTACAAGAAATATGTTTCTCGCAGACAGGAATTCAGTTACTTGTTGCTCAAGAATAATTGGTTTATCCAAACTTTCAACAATTCAAATACGGCACCCTTCCAAACCTCATCTTATGCACAACGTTTTAAGAAGATGAAGCTATTGCCTATCTTTATTGGTGAGACTGGGTGGTTTAGTAATAATTAAAGTTACATTCTTTGTCTATCTTTGCGCATTTTAAATGTAATATTTCCATTTAAGTCTCCAGCTAGTAATAATTTGGATACAACACACCCAACTTAAAGACTTAATCGCGTGTGTGATTTCATTTAAATTATTTGAGTGTTTACTCATTTGACATAAAACTGGATGCAAAGTAAACTTCATCTAAGTGCTCATCGCCACGACTTGCAAAAATCAGAAGACTCCAGATATTAATTGAGTCAATATGATTTCATGAAACAAACCGACTAGCAAAGATTCTACTCGAGGTACATTTCTACAGGAGACCAACATACAGGGATACGTATGACTAAAAACTAAAACTTAAACAATAAAAGAACTGAAAGGGAAAAATAGACTCGTTGTTCGTAATGTTGTTAGAACTAGGACTGCATCACTGAAAAACACAATAAAGCACACACAATGACACCATATCGCACTAACTTTATCTTAGTGATGGATGGGTTTGGTAGGAAAAAACGGAGAGATCAAGAGCACGTATTATCCAGTAATGTATATATATGTATTTGTTTACCTCCCACATGTTACTACCGCTATCATCAGATCTAAACGATTAGAGTTAGAGGTTTGGAAGGGTGGGAGTCCTCGCACGTAATAATCATTTCTCGAAATATGTATACATTTTACCAGTCCCCCCCCCCCCTTCGACTCTCCCTTCAAATTTACTCAAAGTCTCGTAATTTTCATACCTCTTTTCTGATACTGTGGTAGTTATTAAAATTATTATCCTTTTATTTTAAAAAAATTAACTAATCTACGAATCTAATTAACGACACTCTCTCCCAATAAAATTAACTTAGGGCCAAAGTTTGCAAATTTTTAATAAGTCTATAAACTTTTGATATAAATGTCTTTATCACTTGCATGCCACTCTCTAGCGAACATGGATAACTATAGCTGAAGAAAATCTTACTTAAATTGTCTATAGGGTTGCATATGTTTCAATACGGACGTCATATCTTAATTAATATCAGAAAGGAAAAGCTCCAGATAACTTATAAAAAAGAAAAGAATAATTTTTCGGTAATCTGAGGAAGTATAATGCCCGATAGCAACTGTAGTATTTAAGTTTGTTCTTGCTTACCTCATGGTTGATAAAGATGAAGAAATTTTATTGACCACATTTTTGTATTGTTCTGCTTCTCTCCTTTCTTCTTTGTTCTATACGTACAACCCAACCATGCATAACTTTAAAACTGAAATGATAAATGGTTCACTAGTCAGAAGAGTTATTGTATGGTCAATGCATTGAACCAGACGTCCACACCTTTTTATTCTTCAAAGAGAAGCTATTTTTTGCATGCAACCCATACGGCACATCTCTTTGTCAATTTTCATTGTTCTTATACTGTCCTACTGCTCATAATTTAGATCGTCATTACGTTGGTTTTCTTTTCTTTAATTGGTTTTCATTGTACAATTGAATCGACCTTTTGATAACTATTTTCCGTTATTAGAGTATATATTTTTTTTTTAATATCCAAGTCGCAATTCTTGCGATCTTTTTGCACCGCATTTCCAGGTTAAATACTCCCAATATTAGCAGCATTCTATATAATATGTGAGAAAAGGTACTTGACTGAGAAGTTCTTACAAACAGTCGGCCTTCTTAAAAAGGAGAAAGCCTCTTAATTTACAGAAATCGCCCCTAAACTTTGAAAGAAAATAACTTAATGTATACTGTGCTTCGTGAATACCAAATATCACCTTCTATACCACTAGATTATTTACTTGCACATTTTTCACTTCATATGGTTTTTAAGCAGAACTATTAATGATATTTTGTTTATGGTAGACTTGGAGGAAGAATTTGAAGAATGTGTGTAAAACCTTTGTATATATAAGTATATATACCCCCAGGACCATTTTTGAGACGTTAATAACATGTTTAAATCCATCTGAAAGTTTAGGTGGTGATCCATTTTTGAATTGTCTCCAATAAGCTACCATTAACGATCTGATGCCACTAAAATCTTTTTCCTCCTGTTATGCAGATTCATTTTTTTTTAATATCATGTCACTCAGTAATGTCTTTGACCTATTTTAATATATTATCATATAACACATTTCTTATTTTATTTTTCAAACTCTTCGCTATAAAAAATAAGCTATATATGTATTTGTGTATTTATTTATGTACGTATTTGTCTTATTTATAATAAAATTATTTGTTCCTATCAACTTATAAATAAATAATGACCCTATCAGAGAAAAGTATTCGAGGATTAAAAAAAAAGCAAACCCGATGCAACAGATGGATTCCTTCACCGTATCAGTAATCAAACCTTACACAAAGAGCGGGGCTCAACCTTAATTTCGAATTGTCATGCATGTGGCAAGTATATATAGAAATAACAATCTTCATTATTTGTGGAACGGAATTGCAATGAGGGTGAAATGTGTACATTTAATGCCACAGAAAGACAAAAATAATACAGATTACTTGAGAAAAAGGACTGAAGTTGGTAATCATGTATTGACAACTATTGTTTGTCAAAAAAAATAAAATCAAGCAAAATAAAAACACATGTCCCTCTGTGAATTAAAATGGTCTCTACCAGGGAAATGAATTTGTAAGCCACTGACTATGCAGCAGTTTAAACTAAGCACCTATGTTTTCGTGATGAACCTTCGTTCAGCCAGGCCCACTAATTCCCGTTTGGCAAACCTGATAATATTTTTTATTAACTTAATATTTGTGACCCAGTGAACCTCCATTTTGGAAATCGCAGATCTATATTCTATCGGTTATTTGAACGACTAATTTAACCTCGGGTCTTCTTAATTCAGTTGGAAGCATGATGATTAAGATATAAAACAATGCACAATATTCCCTTAACAAAGAATCATCAATATCAATGTAATATGATCGATTCACTAATATGTGCTTTCTGACAAAATGATATCCAAGGAATGACCATTTTTTGTATCGACTATGTGAAGAGCATATACCACCCTTTGAAGAAGTTAAGTTCTGAAGATCAAAAACGTTTATGGTAGTGAAATATATACCAACAACGTGGTGACAAATTACACTGTATAGAAACACTATGACGATAACTGTATGCTCCTTGATTTTATACATGATATATATGAGACACCTATTTGAAATAGCTGCGTCTGATTACTTGAAACATACAACAGATAGGATGTTCAGAAAGTCTTGCACAATAAAATTAGAAAGAAATTGTACAGTTTGTTCAATTATTGCATTAAAATAAAGAGTCTTAATGTGCTTACCCTAACTCAAGAGGAAATTGTACTTTTCCAAAACATCGAGGTGACGTGTAATTAACGCATAGAAGACTAAGTATGCAGCGTTGAATGTAATGTTTTATATTGTCATCTTTAACATTAAATTGTAGTTGTAGGTGTACGAATGAGAACACAACCCTATGTGGAATGTTTCATCTTTAAATATATTACAGCCTCCAAGTGTACCATAACTTAAATAGCCAACTTTGTTAGCCTATTTTTTCCTCCATTTTATTGGTTCCATGTGTTTTGGTTGACATCTTCAAAAAGGCAAAACAAAACCTAGAAGGTCCACCCTGGGAAACTGAAGACATTGGTGGCTCCAAAGGGGCATGGGGGAAGTCAGAAATTTGCCTCCATCCATTCTCCCTCTTACTCAGCTAAAGTATAGTGGCCGTGACAGATAAAGTGAATACATCTATATTCTGTTGATATTCATATTAGCCTATATTCGCTATTCTGGTTTTAAAAGTGCCCATATTTCTTACCCAGAGATATGCTACAAACGAAAAACCCTCGCATTTCCCCCTGGATCTATAGGAGTTTTTCCTCCGGACCTCACCGGAGCACTAAGTTTTCACGTTTGTTGTCAACTTTACGAAATAATATAAATAAATCTGTTGATATCTTTGCATGATATATGCATTGCAAACAAACATATACTCATCATGAGAGTTTTTTTTACCCAGAAACATGCTCAAACGTCAGACCTTACCAGAACTTTACCCACTAGACCACCCCCTGGACTTACCCTTACCAGGTACTCTAAGACGGACTCCTGGACCCCACCCTTTGAATCTCTCTTTGCAAGCTTGATTTCGGGCCACGATTTGTTTCCCCTCTCCAACAGTTTTTTTTTGTCCTTCATTTGCCCCCTCCCCTCAAGTAGAACATCATGATGTCTCTACCGGTTGAAGGTTCCTATAGTCTCAGTCCTGGGGTGGGTTCCGTTCATTTTCACGTTGTCAGATTTCAGTCAATGTCTGCCGTTTGTACTAATTTGTGCCTAGTTTTCTCCAAACATTCATTGGGTAACGGTATACTTATGTTTTGAGGATATGAGACTGTAATGCCGGTTCAAGAGGAAGGTTGGAAAGTCTGAAGACATCATTTGCATGATGGGATTATCTGAGCGATCCCCTCCAAATTACGAATGATTAATAAGAGATGATCAGAAAAGTTTATATGAGCTGCCCACACGATTCGGTGATTGTGTGTATCATATAAGGGTACATTTAGTGATCAACATAAAGGCAATGAGATATAGACTGCACTGTATGGTACTTGAATTAAGAGAGGCACCTTAATGCTTAATTTGTGGAACTCGCGCACTTTTTACAATCCTATCAAGTTTCCTTCACATTCTAATGAAAAATGGTCAAACATAGAGGAACTGCATGTGTCACATACGGATGAACATTAATGAGGGAGAGATAAACGATTTTAGTTGGTTTGTGAAAATTCGTGATCGGACACTTTTTTTTCGCGATAAAGAGTGTAACAGTGGCATGCAAGTGATCAAGATTGCAGTCAAAAGCGTCCTACGTCATTATTATTGGATGTGAAACTTGACTTATTATGCAAATTACAAACAATGTCATTTCTTTGAACTCTTTGAAAATCCTCACAGATTTATCGATATTAACTTACTGTATGTGCGTTTCATTTTAATCTTTAATTCCTTTCAAAGATTTTAAAGAATAGCAAAAACATCTGGAGAATGTATGTCGAAAGAAAAGCTTTTGAGGAATCAAAAGTGTGTCAAATTTTGCAATAGGCAATTGTGATACAGCATCACCCATGATTTAGTCGTATTTTAAATTCACCTACTTTGGTACAAAACTTAGACACTTCTAAAAAGGAAAGTAGGAATTTCATACATAAACAAGTCTATATAGGTGGTCAAACAGCATCTTTAGATGATAACTTCAAGAATAAAAATCCTGGCTACTCAAAGGGTTTGATCACACTAGGTCATGTGATGACCATTGGTTAGGTTGAAAAGAACTTGGACAATGCATTAATCTTTTACCACGTGGGCCAACTTCAGTCTCAAATTTAAGTTTAAGAACCGCGTATGAGACAGAAAGAACAATATTCAGAATTACATAAATTAATTAGAAAAATCCGCAGTTTGATAGTATTTACAGGACCATTGCATCACCCTTTTAATGGGGGTGGGGTGGGTGGGGTGGAGTTAATGCCAACAATTTCACTCTTATGATAGATTAAACGTGTCCTGAGGTCGCATTGCCAAAAGTGAGCCGTATCTAAGAATTTAGGACTGTTAAATATCCTTTCTACAACTTCTCTGATTTAATGAAGGGCTTCAAGTTATAACGCTTAAGCTTTTATGATTTCAGTAAAATAAAATCAGATTTCCCGCCCCTACCCTCTCGTGTCCAGAGCACGGAATTGAGTGTGTTAATCTGTACATCCGATGAACATTGCACAGTCATTCCCTGTCGATCAATTATAGACTTAATCGATTACAGGACACGCCATCTATGTGTGGGAGGCAAGAAATGTGAGGGGGAGGGGTTTCCCCACCATATAATTCAGATGGCATTTCTTGAAAATCTTCCAAAAGTTGTTGTGAGAGGATGTTCGGGCTATTAAAGCTATTTAACAGGCTCACTTGTACATTAAAATCTTGGCTCACATTATTTGAAGGCTTATCATTTATTACGGTTGCAGGATGCGAGGTCTGTAGGCACAGCTTTTTTCTGCAATATAATCGGACATTTTGTGGGGAGGGGAATACCCTCATAATCTGATCCGTCTTGAAGGGACTCTCAGAGAAGCTAAATTTGGCCTTCTAATGTATTTACTGATTGTGTCCGGACAACCTCTCTCACAACCAACTTTTTGCGTTGTTTCTTGGATTCACATATTATACTTATTTCTTCAAACTGGCATATAATAATGCAAACGTTATAGGAATTACTTGAGTGTGAGGGGTTGGGCACACTACAACGATATATCGGATCCGGATGTTAGAAAAAATACCACACCCATTGGTGTTCTGTCAGGATTTTCCTCTATGTTGGTCACTCTACACCCATATCTGATCCCAGCGGTTTTACTACAAAATGTCACAATCTGTCTGAAATGACATACCACTCTACGGAGAGGTTTATTTCAAAATCTTTCCTATCCGAAAAAAAAACCTGTGTGTTGAGATGACATTACGCCATTACTGGATAACATTCTATTTGTAAGCAACGTCTCACATGATTTTATAAGCTTTTCGGCTCTTTTCGAGTATGTTTGGAGGAGATTTTACTAGCTGAAACTTGTAAAAATCGGATCGAAATTAAATTCGATATCGCTCTATATCTGACCTACTCTTACGCAATAACAAAGTCATGGCCTTTAATCGTTTGTGTAGACTTATCTATAAGATAACCGCCAAAAATAAAAACGAAAATGGTGTCAATAAAGTTGGCAGTACAAGTCAGTACGATGCGATTTGACTCCCAGATCTGAATTTTCTATTTGATATTTTCTTTCCGAATAGCGGCAGGAATTGATGAAGTTGATATGCCGAACCTAAAGTCTAACTCTTTAAAGCAAGGAAGTTTCATCATTTAAAATCAATGTGAACTCCAGCGTCTCAGTTTTCAAACTCAAGCCCCTGACCCCTCATTTATATCTCATTTCTATATACACACACACACCATATATATATATATATATATATATATATATATATATATATATATATATATATATATATATATATATATATACATATATACATATATACATATATACATATATATATATACATTGTTTCAGTTTTTATTTCTTTTTTGTAAATAAGATAAACTTGAATATAAAATGTTTGGCCCACGTAACCTTGACGGTTCATTTTCTATCAATAATTTATCTTTCATTTGACTCCGGGCACAGAACAAAACCTGACATTAATCAAGTCTTTCCCTCCATCCTAGTTCTTCGACGTTCTTCTGAGTGTCACAAGCCAAAATGCTGACACATTTGAATTGATCCATTTTTGGCAGCGTTACCAGTAACTCTATATCTACAGCTACCAGCGAATTCCGAGGCAGTTTTAACAGTCCGTAAAATATATTTGCTAGCGGTCAGTGTCGTTAAAAAGTATCACAGGCATCTTACTGAGGGAAACAAGTGGCGCCTATAGACTTGTATGAGCCATTCGTATTTGAAATAGATTTTTTTTTCATAGACTAGGGAGACGATTTTGAAGCAGAGAAAAAGTTTTCGATTGTTACATATCATTGGACAGTAGCTATGTTAAAACTTAACTAGAAGTACAAAGCGTGTAAACTACTTTAACGGTTCAGCTTATCATAGAATAGAGCAATTTTGTAAAATGCTGTAAAACGTTTGTAGAATGCCGTCAGTATAAGACTAGTTAGAAAGTTACAGCTTGTCTTGCTGCTTGCTAAGGTATAAATCAGCGATGTTGCATGTACTGGGAGAAGATGTAAGTTTCTTCCTAGACTCTTCTTATTGCAGTATGACAAAAGGTTGTAACAAAATAAACTAATTTTACTGAAAAATATTTTGTTAAGTTTACAGGAAAAATATTTTTAAAACCAAATTAAATGATAAAGAACGACAGATAATGAGGCGGGATTCTAGGCTTCTTTAAAAAATGATTTTCTCGCAGATAGAAATTCCGTTGTTTGTTACTCAAGAATAATTTGTCAAGCCGACTTAGTTTAACAATTCAAATTTTTTTTTTTTTTTTTGATATTTTAATTAGATGAAGTTATTGGGAAAGAATGGTATAACAGTATTTATAGACATGTTATTTGTATGTCAGGTTAGTACATTTTAAACACAGTGTGGGTATTTTTTTTTTTTGTCCATAAAGTACCTAATCCTATGATCACTTTTTAACAATTAATTTTTATAATAAATCATTAGACACAATAATTACTTCTTAATAGTTATTCCTAAATTAAATGTGTTTATTATCTAATACTTTAATTGTTGGAAAGTACTTTCAGCTTCTTAATTAAACTAATTGTTTCACGTGATGTCCACACAGTTAATTTTGTTTTTCTTCGGTCTCGAGATATTTGTAAACACAATCCGATTACACTACACCGTTTTAATTAAATACGTTACCAGCCAATCGTTTATCAATTTCTTATATAGATCACAATTAAATATCGCTATAATCATATCATTTTTGTAATCTTCAGATTATAATCAGAATATGAGAATGAAGTGGTTAATTTCTATGACTTTATTGTAGAAAGCTTTTGTTTAAAATGCATTCTTGGTGATTGTATCCCTGTTAAGTTTTTCAATACATTAAGGGAATAAAACAGCCAATTAATGTGAAAACGGAGGACTGTTTGAGAGACAATATGTAATACTCTCCTGTAATTCCTACTTTTCATTAAAGGTAACTGGATATCATAGTTGGAGTTCAGGAGTTTTACGTATCCATGAGAACTAGACACACCCTATATCTATGAATGATATATCATTGTAGCTTCAACCAATCTTTCTTCCTGCGATGTAGCTGCATCCGTTACACCGCTTAGCAAGCATACATCGTTGATCTTCATAGGTAATGCGCCTATATAACCTAAGAAAAAATATTGGAACTGATCGCTTAGTCTCAGAAGGCAGAGCTACGAAAACTTTAATAAAGTATCACCTACAATCCTTTATTTCTTTGCATTGGTCCATGCCGAAGACTGATAACAGTTGTCGTTGTTTAGGTTATACTACACGAATTTCTCACACTAAAACCATCCAATCATAACTGATGTAGAGTAATAAAAACCTCTTACGTCAAGCAAATGAAAAAAATCCTTAATGATAATTAAATAATCAGTTCTTAAATGTTGATTAATCAAAACTTTGAAAAAATAAATTAAGTTGAGCTTTCCTTCCTTGTAATCAAACCACTTTGTTTCTTGTTGTATATCTGGAAAGACGGAGCTAAAAGTCTTGAAATGATATCCTCGATTTACTCACCATAAGGAGCGAGTTTCCAGTCATCCGTATCTTTGTCCCTGATGTTTGTGACCTTTGACCGGCTATTGGATTAGCATAAGTCGTTGTATCAACGAAGACTTGCGTTGAAGTGCTCATATCAGGACCAATACTTCAAACGTTAAAGGAAAAACTTTTAAAAATTGACAAGAGGACAGGCTTGATGAGCAACCATATATATTGTTTTCTGTTCGTGGTATCTCCACAATCTTAGAAACTCTACCCAGATGGTATGGTAAAAAACTAATAATTAAACGATCCACGTTGTTGACAAGATTAGTTGTTTTCTTTTTAATGAAATTTAATCCAATCATTTTACCTCTTATGAAAGAGGTAATAAACCACCCTATCTGATGCATGACGTAAAGTGACCTTTCAAATTCTCGCGGAAGTAACAAAGAAGACCATTTTCGACATCGAAGCATACAATATAAAATCAACATGGATACTTTATGTTTACTTTATTGTTACGTAGTCTTTCGTGAAACAATGCTCTTTTAGGTTGAACGTAAGTTACTTGGAGCCGATGACATAAAAATGAACGTTAAAAACAATGGAAACACGTACTTGCAGTAACATTTTAACATCAGTGCTTGACAAGCATATCAACGAATTGAATCTGATAACGTTATGGCTCAAACATAATGCTAATTAAGGTACGGAAAATCAAAGGACTACGGTTTATAAGTAACATTAAGTCCATCAACAGATGCACTTATGGGTGTATGTATAACCCATATAAACAGTCATGCAGCAAAATCCTCACTTTTAATGTTTGAAGATTGCCAGCTGTTTTTATTTCAAACAGCTGATCTGTTACACATCGTTACACTATACAATGGATGGGAATACTTTGAGAGGAGATACACTGAAATGAAATAAACGTGAATGGAATACACTGCCTTGGATATAGCATACACTGCGTTAAAATGCAACACTGCATCGGAATATAATGCATTGATACATTGCACTGCAATGAAGTAAGTTGCATTGAAATACAGCATTGATACATTGCATTGATTTACCTTACACTATCATACACTGCATTGGATTACACTGCATTGGATCACACTGCATTGATCACACTGCATTGGATTACACTGCATTGGATTACACTGCATTGGATTACACTGCATTGGATCACACTGCATTGGATTACACTGCATTGGATTACACTGCATTGAATTACACTGCATTGAAATTAGGTTACACTACAATTAAATACACTGCATTATAATGCACTACAGTGGATTACACTGCGCTGAAATAAACTGCATTGAAAGTTGATGAAAAGAAAAAACGATCAGTGGAGCCTGCTCTAACTTGGCATACTTCGTCGTGGTGCATGTTATGCAAAAGGTATTAGTTAGTGCGTTGTGATGACAGAAAAATCAAAGACGTAAAAAAGAGCTTTCATAACATGATCGTCCATTGGCTTTCTAGTTTTATGATAAAAACCTCTAAACTACAATTGTAATGTGGAATGATATAAAAATATTTCACAACATACTTTCTCCACTCCTTAACAAGAAATGTTATTTGATTGGCCTAAAGGCAACATGTTGTTTTTCTATTTTTTGTCAAGACTTTCCAACGAATCTAAACTTCCCAACTTACGAAAAACCAACCTTTAAATAAATGAGACATTGATGTACTCCCCTCAAGTTGCTTGTACAATTATTTCTTTCTACTGGCGTAAATCCTTCACTTTTAAGTAATAGTAACCTAGAATTGTTTTTATTTACTTAAGTTTTTGCCCTCCTTTTGCTATGTCTTTACTTTTTTCTTTGTGGCTTATTCTGGTTTGCACTTAGTTGGCAGAGGATCAAGAACATCATCTACTTTGGCTGTAGCTTCCTTTAGTTACATTATGTATTAACATATGTATGTCCCCGTCATGAGAAGTGAAACTAAGGTTATCTCGCCACATGCCGATGAACCGAAATTAAGTACATAATCGAGTAATTGGTGACGTCGTAAAATCAATGTAACTAAGACAATGTCATAGTTACGTTCAATTAGAATAGAATGATTCATACCAGTAAAAAGGAGTCGAGAAAACACAAGTAAATAGACTTCGGACAAGGAAGTTTTTTATTCGACAAACTCCGTTTTCGACATACAGAGCTTTTGTGAAACTGAATGGATGAATGTAAAGAATATTGTGTAGGGTTCAGCATATAAATATGACGTATTTTGAAACTTAGTGTATTTGGTATAATTGCATATTACGTTCCATTTGATTACTGAAATTTTAATTAAGCCACCTAAACTATGCTTTGGTCTTCATTTATTTATTTATCACAGTTTGTATGGATCACAAAATTTTAAACTGATCGCAACCATTGTGGACGACTTTCATACACGTTGCAATTATATTTACAGAAAATGAAGATTGATGGGACACCAGACATTGGTAGACCGGTAGAGGGGTGCAGCAATAGCGCATAGAACGCATAAAACGCATAATGAATAATGTAAAATGAAGCTTTCTCTTTTTCATTACAGCGATGTAGGTGGACACTTTGATTTCCAGTGACCTTGAAAACTAAAGCTTTCTTAGGTATTGCACGACATTTAAAAACAAATACAATCGAAGAGAGGCTGTTACTTCCCACATCTCAAAAAGTCTTCAGACTTTGCGAGTTCGATGTTTTTCAATCGATACTTGCAGATAACAACATAAGTTTTTCGTAACACAAAAATTACGAAGGTTAATTTACACAATCGCCTATAATCAACATCCTAGGATACATCGATTTCACTTTACATTTTGTTTGTAATGCAGCTAGCTTATACACATACGAGTAGTCGCCGGTGGTAGCCAACTTGCCATCGTTTGATCTCGCGTAAATAGTCCTGACTTGCACGTGTATATAGGGAAGGAACTGATTCGTCTTATATTTGCCGAGTACCTGATTCATTTACGAAATTTAATGTTGAAAAACTGATATCAGTGGAAAGGAGATAATATTTCCCTCCTATATTGATAAGCATTGAGTGGTTTTACAACGTCTCGATGTAATAATTTATAATTTTACTAGTTTTTGGAGACATATTTTGTAGACCTTCCATAAGAAGTTTCAAATTCCTACTTGAAGTTACACATCTTTTCTCGCCCAAGTGGCCATCAACAGTATTTTGTATGTTTTAGCAAATAGTTTTCATGATTGTAATCTCTTGATCGTTTCTAAGTGAAGATATATGATGCTTGAAAAATCACTTCTTTTAGTTCATTAGCATGCAAAACCCATGACGTCAAGAAACGTCATGCATAAAATGTAAGAGAAGAAAGGTTTTTTTTTTCTGTGGTTACGGATAGACTGTATACACCAGGATAATGATAAACTTTGACTGTGACAAAACATCGGTTAAAAATCGATTCACAGAAATCCACCGAGAGAGCTTCACTATATTCATAACAATTTTGCAGAAGCTCGTGTAGATTGAGACAAGCTCACCTTATAAATTCACTGGCTTTTAAATTTCTTTAATTTCTTGTTCAGTTTTCAGGTTTCTGGATGAATGATATCCAGAATGATATTCGGAAGAACTGAAGTTAGTCACCTCAATAAGGCCATGCACTCTCATGGTATGCATTGAGTTTGTTGACAACCGTAAATTTAATCAAAGCGTCTATCAGGAACGTATTAGTACTCCCCTCCTCATGCTAAAGAATACCGTAGCTGGGAGCTGGGGGGGGGGGGCGACTGATGGAAAGATGGGAACAGGACCACAATGGAAGCAAACCATTTCAACCAGCCACGACATTCTGAGATACGACAGTCTGACTCTGAGTAAAGTGTTTGAATCTGAAAAACCGTGGAAAAATTTGAAACTGAGTTCATTATTAGTTGATTTCAGTAAAAATTAAATTTGACAACCCTCGACACTGGACAATCTGTTAAAAATATGTAATTAATACTTCGAACTTTTACTTCCACCAAACAAGCAATTGTTTCCAAGAGTGCTCTGAATTAGATTCAATTAAATCAAATGAAAGATTGAATCAAAATGAAACTTTTGAAATGAAAATTGTTTCTGAGAAACGTTATTCACGTGGAACAGCTGATATTATTGTTGGCATAACATATAATTGCTGGTAAAATGGGATTTACCTCAGTTTTCCTTTTTTTCACCAACATCGCACATCTTGTATTGCTGCCATTAATTCTGGTAAATGCTATTTGCTTTAATCTGGGATGATGTAATTTTCAAATTTTCTTGGTACACTCCGCATCAACCTACGATGGTCTTCGGCTTAGATATTAAACGGTAGCCTCCCCGCCCAACTAAAGTTTTCAGCCTCATTTCGCAACTTGTAATTTACGAAATGAAATAAAATCAAATTTCCCCAGTAATTTTAGGAATTATGAACATGTAGCCTATAACCGTGTAGCATATTGTTATGGGTAATAGTGGTGACATATAAAGGCCTACAACTTAATGAAGAGACCATGTGATTAGTTGTTCTATGTAACAATTTACGCTGTCGTTTTGAAGATAATATCTCATCACCCCAAGCTAGACTTTTGGCTTCCGTCGAGCAGAATTCTTAACTGATTCTTCTCTTTGATTGACACCAAATTTGAAAGATGCAGAGTAGCTCATGAAGGGTACACAGGGATACATTGTGTTGATTACATATGTGGAGGAATTTAGACAGGTTGTTGTAGGGACTATAATATATACATGGTTGGGAGAATTTCAACTGTCTTGGGGTGATTTCTTGTCTTTAAGAATTTGGTCAAATTATACATGAGATGTTCAGTTACTTCAATAAAGGGTTTTCCGCTTAACTCTTTACATTATACATATTCACGGGACACATTACAACCTCCATGAATATTAATTAGAGTAATTACACTAATAATAGTAATAAGTATGATGATGACGATCAATTTATTTGACCTCGGTCTATACACACTCTGTCCATATTTTTCAATTTGTTAATTAGTTGCACCTATGCAGTTAACGTTACTCCGACTTAAACCACAATCTACGTGTTCAATGTATCAAGTGAACATTTTAACATATTCAAGGATATCCCATGCTCATGCAATAATAACAACATACATGTTGATACATCCTGGTAGCGTTTCCTATTTACTTCTATGTTCAAGGACCGGGAGACGTGTCGAGTCTCTTTAAGTTCGGGTTTTTAACACTTTATAACGTCTACATGGAATATGAAAGTTCTGTTTAAGAACAAAACTATATATGTTTGCCATTTTGCTGCCTTAGAAACCGAGAAGCAGGTGAAATGCGATAACATCATTTCATAAACTCTCGAAAAACAAGAGTGAAATTCACTCAAGAAAAGACCCATATGACCCACATGCACATGACCCACTCGTATAGTAAGAGTGAATATTACAGCGAGTGTAGTGAACATTCACTTCAAAGAGTGATACTCCGTATAATACTCCATGTGTATGAAGCATGGCGCCATTTTGGAGTTAGTATTTACTCCATGCTGGATGAAATTCACTCTTATCACGAGTACGTTATGTACATACCTTTTTTTTTTAGCGCATTTCACAATTTGTTTTTAGAGAAAAATGCTCCGTCCTGTGACCATATCAATGGTAAACAACCATCAAAACGTTGACGCAAATGTCAAACTGCTCTAACACAAATATTACCGATAAGCATAAATAAAAGTTCTCTCCAAATGAAACTTGTAAAAACAAAATAGTGGGGGTGATGACGTTTAGGGCAAGATAAATGTTTTTGATAACAAATCCCACAGAATCAAACCACAAAGGTAGGTGTGCTAAGAGATACAGTTGTGTAATTGTCAGTGGAACAATAGATCCATCCAAAAATGATAGGATTTGCACCTCATCCATTGCTTTCAATCAGAGAATGTCTTAGCTTGCTAACAATGTGTTACTTAGTTCCAGTCCGAACAAAAGTTCCTGTCAGGGTATTCCAAACTTTGAGTAACTGCATCTGCCCATATGTATTTGGTCCAGTGGTTACTTACCCGTGACCTCAGTGATTAAAGAATTGTTCCTTACAGCTCTAAATATAGCTGTGACATACCTCTGGCATGACGTTTTGCACTTTCGTCTTCCAAATGGAGTGTAAGCATATCTTCCTATCAAGTTTGTAGTGAAAAGTGATCTAAAAATGGCCAGTTTAATCAGAAGGTGTTGTTCTAGTAGATAAAAAAATAAAATAAAACAGAAGAAGCATACATACCTTCGCATGAGAAAAATTCAAATATTTTTTTTTCTTTCTGACTACTGATGTAATTATTGCCTATGCGATTTATGTAAGATGTACATATATCACAACTAGCTGTTCTCTTTTAAAGTTAACTATTGCTAATGGATCAACGGGAACTTTCTATTCCCAGAGAGAGTTGGGAAGAGATTGAACCTATGTGGCTGGTAACACGACATCATAAAGTTACGAGAACCGTACATTGATACAGCAAGATCAAGTTACTAGATGACCATGCTTCATACATTGAGGCAACGCCGTTTTACCAGCTATCACCGTTCTACCAGCCAATAAACCCAGGTAACATTTCAGTGAAAATAAAATAAAATGTCCATCCCAGAAGCAAAAAAAAAAAAATTATATGAGCGTGTGTACCTTCCACCACTTGCACTGTAAAACAAATGTCTGTAAATTTACATTTTTACAATTTACATTTTTAACAGGGTGCAATGCCATTTCTACTTCTTTTTCTCTCTCACAGTGATATTCGAGTTAGCGAAGGAGTGGATACATGACGGGCACTCTTCGCTATTTCAACAAATATTTGGTATACAAATAATTCAAAAGGGCTCATATTTTAACCATTTTTTTTTCATCTAGGAAGTTGCAAATCTTCGATCGTCAGCTTGTGTTTCAAGTAAAAGAACTTCATCCGTACTTCACACGAGTCTCATGAATTAAATCGTTTCGTCGTGACCACCGGTTTAACTTGATGGAAACATTTAGGGAGGGCGAAAACAACGCGAATATTTCTATGGTAAATATTACGTATGTTGAGAAATCATCTCAGAGAAGCCATACAGTTCTGTGGCAACTTATGAGTGTTTATTTTTTCAGTTTGGTCAAAACAGCTGAATCGTTGTTCACTTTTGTAGACATTAAACCTAATTTGGGTAGTTGTAGAATAAAACACATGAAAAGTTTTCGAACACAAATCGTATGAGAACGGAGAAATGTTAGCAATGATGAAATGACAAAACGAATTATCAAGCACGTAATTTAGAAACACTTAACTTTGGAAGTATACCTCTTAATAAAGATTGAGAAAGCTAAAAGCTTAGTCAATGCAAATAATACTGTACCTTTGTGTCATTGATGCGCTCGGTGTAGACATTTTTATTGCTAACAAAATATAGTTGTAATATGGTTATTTAGAAAATTGTAAGGAAAGAAATATAGCATAACAGGAACAAAATGTAATAGCTAAAGGCGTAAATTTATTTCATCCCTTACAAACAGTGTGAAATATATGTTAATATATGTAGATATCACTATCCATAATTACGAAAATTTTCGGGATATTCTCAAAATGGTCTCGTCCCCTTAACGTAATCCCCGAGAGAAATGCTTTGCATCATAGGGATATTTAACCGCCTCTATAGTTTAACCTTTTTAAATAACGCAACAATTTTAAACTAGAATTTAGGTTTAATTCAGAGAATTCTATACCCAACCAACTTGAGAAAACAAAATACAAATGTCGACAACTTTTGGGGTGATTTTTTTACAAGTGTCAAATGTACGTTGCAGTGTAACAGATTAGTGAAAGTATGAGAATAGCTTCTCCACATTTCAAAAGTGAAAGTAAGGAATTATACAAAATAGTAATAATAATGATGTTCCACACATTTTAAAGATGTTGTGCAAAATTGTAAGTAAAATGCCTTTCCATGATTTTGTTTTTAGAGATTGATCACCAAGCAGACACTGTGGATACAATACTTACATAATCAGATTTCTTCACCAATCCAACAAGCTATCGACATTGGTCGATGTAAAACTTGACAAATGTGATAATTATTACTTCAGAAATGTAACATACACGAACATTAAGTTTCAAAGTATCAACCTCTAGAGATATTTCAACTTCATAAATTTTGGTATCACACTGCGGGTCATATTGTCAAAGTATGACAAACACAACACTTCGTTACATGTTAAAATTGTCAAATTTAATTTTTCATTTTTTGGGGGGTTATTTGACATTCTGTGAATTGTAAATGATCAATTAATTAGTAACATTAGTAACATTAAATCCATTGTTTCATATCTTGTTGGTTCTATTAACCTTGTGTAAATTGTTGATTGTGAATGATCGATTCATTTTGTAGCATTACTTCTAATTCAAGACACAATAATCTCACTCTCCATATAGTTTTGGTTATTTTGACATTGTGTAAATTATCGATTATGAATGGCTTATAAATTTTTTAACATTAGGTTTAATTCAAGACATAATAATCTCACTCTCCATATAGTTTTGGTTATTTTGACATTGTGTAAATTATCGATTATGAATGACTTATTAATTTTCTAACATTAGGCTTAATTCAAGACATAATAATCTCACTCTCCATATAGTTTTGGTTATTTTGACATTGTGTAAATTATCGATTATGAATGACTTATTAATTTTCTAACATTAGGTTTAATTCAAGACATAATAATCTCACCCTCTATATAGTTTTGGTTATTTTGAAATTGTGTAAATTATCGATTATGAATGACTTATTAATTTTCTGACATTAGGTTTAATTCAAGACATAATAATCTCACTCTCCATATAGTGTTTTGTTACTTGGACATCACTTGAAGTATCGATTGTGAATGAGCAAAGCACATAATTGTTATAATTCTAATTCAGGACATAAAAATCTCACATTTCATATAGTCTTTGTTATTTTGACAACGTGTGAATTGTCGAGTTTGAGTGATGAGTTAATAAAATTCTAACATTTACTCTAATTTAGGATGTAATAATCGCTTTTTAAAAAAAAAATCCTTTTACACTTCACACTTAAAACATGAACGCAAAAATACTCAAAACAAAAATCAAGAGCATTTCACTTACATTAGGAGTTGCTTGATTTTGTTAATTACATAAGTAAATTTAGTAAACTTTCAATTAAAATCAAGACCACTTACAGTTTTGTGACATCAATAACTTTTGTCTTTATGTTATTATCAACTGGTTACAATAGGTATTGTAAAATTTTATTTGAATTTATTCAGGTTTTCTTTTTGAGGTAATTTTCAACATTCTAAATTTGCATTGACACATGAATAATTGGAGGTTCTGTTATATTTTGATCACTGCATACTTTTGGAACATCCACAACCAGTAACTTGTTGTTATGCAGTAAGTCAGGACTATGTACACTTCACTTATTGATTATTGCAACCAAGGTATGTTGAATTGTATAATTTCTCGAACAACAACAACAAAAAGAAACAGGCAAAGTAAAAATAAATTCTTAGCAACTTAACAAATCTCTAAACTTCATCTCCAAACTCTAATTTGTGTTTGTTTAAGAGTTCTAATATGTTACACGGTACACACGCTGAAAGGCCTATCACAATTTTTGTTTTTGACTTTGGTTAAACTAATCACAGCTCCCTGGCTAACCGTTAAATAGTAGATAGAGCCCTATTTGACTAATTTCATTATATATTTATTCATATCTACATAAGGCCTAATAAACCATAGAAATTTTGTGAAGAGAAGCTTTTGCTAATCCACGTCCAATTACATGACTCACTTCCTGGAGACGATGAAATACGTCTGGAAGTTAAAGTGGCCATATATCAAAGACTTACAGCAAACAGCTTGATGTATTAGCATGATCAGAAACGAAATCGATGAAAAACCTCTACTTTCTTCTGCCATTTGTGGCAGATTTTTTTTGGGGGGGTGGGTCATACTTTACTCATCGATTTGAAGAAAACAAGCTCGCAAACGAAAAAAAAAATAATCTCTTCATTAGACTTACACGTTAGCATTGAGAGTATAAAATGCTCCACGAACAGATTGTAACCAACGTCATAACCCTGGCTTCATCGTGTGCTCCTCTTTAAAAGTTCCCCTCATCATTTTTTTCTCCCAAGTCACAAACTACAAACAAACAGACGTTCATATTTGCAACGATAGTAAAAGATTGCGGAGGCTTCAGTTATATATTCTCCACCATACAAACAAAGAAAGGGTGACGGTATGAGCAAAACAATGAAAGATGAACAAAACAAGCACAACAAGGTGAACAGAATAACAGAGAAAATCGACTTTGGCTGCGAAGTCATTCCGTAAACAATGAAGCACATGGTCAATGAAACACAAAGAATGAAACACATAGTCGATCATAAATGTATAGACTTCATGCATTTAGAAGCCATTTTCCCTCAATCCATGATCGCTGTGACCGTACGTAGTCTGATCACATACACGTACTACAGGATATGATACTTTAGCTTATTCCTTCCATTGAGTACGTTAATCAATAGTCACACATAGCATCGCATTTTTCGTAGGTCTACAGATTGTCACGATGAAAGTTGGTTGTTGTAAAACTCATATTCGCAGAACACATTAAAACACAGTATTCGTTTTACAAATGTGTTCGAAAATTTTGAATCAATGTGGTTGTTAGTATAGTAAGTAACAAATCATGGTATTAAAGCATATATCAACACTCATTTCATACATACGTCAATGTATAACCGTATGTATACCTTGCTCATGACATGCGTATGACAAAGTATGATAAATCGTCACTCATTGTTTACATATGAAACTATTTGATATATCAGTATATTGTTCGATATGATATGACATATGACAATGTATGAAAACTCATGCATGACAATGCATGATATATCATTACTTACTACATACATCTCACAATTTATTTTTTTAACAGATTTTACTCATTGCTCGTTACTCATTACTCGTTGCATACATGTGACTATATGTGATATATCATTACTCTTGACTACAACATATAACAATATATCGTGTACAAAATACTACTCATTACATATATATCAAAATGTATCAAATGTTATTATTCATAATATCCTTTTGGAGTACATATGACAATGAATGATACATCATTACTTATTGCATACATATGACAATGTTTGATATATAACTTTACTGATACACATTTATAAAATGTCATTACGCTTCATATCATTACGGATTACAAAGTCAGGGTGTTAAGCAGGTTGTCGCACTGCCATAATTAGCATGGCTAATCACGGCCAGACACCTCCCAAATTCGTTGGCATTGTTTTATTCTTTGTTTTATTTTACAAGCCATGCTAAAATAAAAATGAAATAAAAACAAATAACGTGTCCTAATCAGAATTCTGCCATCATCATAAATTGAAGAGCAAATGTAAGGTAATTGCTACTTAAATATTTTATATGGTCTTTGCAATTTTCACATACAGAACATAATCCCATCAGCAATCCAATAATAGCATAGTAACTTTCATTTACTGTGAAGTGGGCTAAATATGATCCTTTGCCCTGAACCCCCCCCCCCCCTTCATGGAAGGGGGCTTAGGGCAAATTCCTGCAGAATCAGAACTAAAAACACTTACGAAGAGCACACCCTGATTTTCATAAGTCACACCATAGCAGGCCAATCCTAAAGGAGACCTTGTAAAAAAGACAATGCATAATATATTGTAACTTATTAGATACATATCGCAAGGTATCATGTGTCATTAAACACTACATATATATATGACTATGTATACTGTATATCATTGCTCATTGAATACAGTGATGTGTCACTATGTTGTTACATATACATTAGATAATGTATAAAATATCATCGTTATTCCATATAAAAGACAATGTATGATATATCATTACTCATTACATGCATATTACAACGTATCATGTATCATTAAGCGATACATACATATGACAATTTTTAATTAATGACATACATATTACAATTTATATTTTATCTTATCAGTAAGTATAAGTATTGCCTATGACAATATATCATATATTATTATTCGTTATTATTACTCGTTTTATTTGTATACTGTTTAACAGTTTATTTTCTTGGAATACACGTGTACTTCTCTTTAACTAGTACAATGTAGGACATATTATTTCATTGTTACATTCTATATACTATAACAGTGTATGATATATTATTACTCATAACATATATCAATGTAAGATACATCATTACCTATTACATACATACAACAACATATGATATATCATTACTCATTACAAACAGATGACAACGCACTGTCCGAAAGATTTATAATTTTATAATTTACTGTTACTCCTATAAAAAGGCATACATACTTGTTATAAATGAAACCTGTTGCTGAGTCACAAAGGAAATAGCTTATACGTACTAGTTCTGCGAGAAGTATGCTACAATCGTATGTTTTCATTTCTTCTTATGTGAAACTATTTGCGGTGTGAAAGATTCACACAAGACTTTAGATGTAACTAAGATAATGACAAAATGGCAAAATCTTCCTTTGGCGAGAGAAAATTTAATGATTAGTCTTAAACTTCAGAATTCAAGTTAGCTTAATTACAGCATTCTTCTTGGCCAATTCATTTACAAAAAAAAAATCAGGAACTCGCTCAGATGAAGCTTTCAAGTGCAGCAGGACATCAATAAGAGTGCTTTCGTTTCACTTCTTTTACCTTCTAAGACATATGAAAGGAAAACCTAAGAATACAACAAAAACAAACAAACCTATTAAATCACATAACGAAAGAAAGGATATGAGAAAACAATAAGATCAACTGTGACACAATTAGTGATAGGAATTCATAACAAAGTAAAAAGGATTATAAACTCAGAACGAAGGAAGTAAACAAAGCGAAGAATAATGGACAATTGATGATATTGCAACCTAAAGGAAGTACGACAAACAACGGATTTGTTCCGTTAAATCTTCCAACAGATTGTCTGCTGTGAAAATTGTTGATGTTATAAAGTACCACCGGAAGGGAGAACCTAGAAATATGTCAAATGGGAATTACTGGGAGTTTTAATTAGTGATGAATTATGAACTATTTAGAGCACATGAACTTAGCTACTCACTGTTCTCTGTAAATTAGTAGTCGTGTTCTTATTCGTAGACAGAGTCGGGTACCGATATTCATAATCAGCCTGATTGGAGAGATTCTAAGTCGTACTCATGCAACCATGATTGATTCATTCTCATACTAAAACCGAATACTCGTTACCATATATGCAACCATGATTGATTCATTCAAACCGAATACTCGTAACCATATATGCAACCATGATTGATTCATTCTCATACTAAAACCGAATACTCGTAACCATATATATCGGCGTTCTTACTCAACCAGGTTTTTGTAACAAAGCATCACCATACGATAGTCCTGTGATGTCAACTAACTTAGAGTATTTATAACCCGTATACACATTGCTGTATATGACTGAAGCAAGCATATGGTGCTTGTCACATCCATGATACACATGACACGTACTTGTGGTATTCCTTGTCATCACAACGTTCTTGCATACGAATTCACGTACCGTTATATGCACGTAAGTGTAGACTACAGGCGGAATTCAACACTCAGGGTGAGTCCTAATATGTATGACATATCCTATTGTCATCCCACAGCAGAAAGCATGTACAATTATACACATTTAATCAGGAGTATCAATGGAATCAAATACACTTGTAGAGTGATCATTGATCCACGTACCTAGAGTGATTCTTGGTCCACGTAGTAAGAGCAATCTCCGATTAAAGTGACTACTAATGTCAGAATCCTGTTGTTATGACACTCAACGCATTTACTGATTTTCATTTCATCGAGTCCTGTAATCATGTATGTGTGGATGCGGAGCAGGGTAAGTTAGGAGAAGAAATACACGGAAAGATGAAAAGGCGTGGACTTGCTCAAAGTTAGGCCATTCAAGTATATTGAGAGATGGCAGTCGGCTGACAAAGAAACACATACAATTATAAAACACAAGGAATCTATTTCAAAGACATAACAAAGACATAAACAGCTCTGATGGAATTAGCATATCAATACAACTTAATATCTCTAACATATAAAAAAAATAACTTACTACCTTACATAAAAGAATACCTTGCAAATTACGTTAACGTTATTTACTCTTACTATATGGTAAGGACCTTTTCTCTGACACATCCCTGGTTATTAAGTTAGATTCTTTGGCTCATTACTTCTGCACCCTGGAAAGATTTTAGAACACAAGGACTTGGCAGTCACAGTTGTGTCAGCTACTTCTCTCATTTAAGAGACAATGCCCAATGTCAACTTTAAGTCAATAATTGTGCGTTCTTTTCGAAAAGGAAACACGAACACAAAGTTAAACTGAGTTTTGTCTTGAGCTTCTTGGCAAAACGTAATTTCGTCGAGGCAGATGCCACTCACCAACTATAAAAATTTGAATTTTATTGTCTATTTTGCTGAGACTACACAAAAATATTCTTAGACCTTTTCTCACAGCTACAATGTAAATTACATTCAACATTTGTGCCAGATTTGTTGAAATACCTTAGGGCAAATTTTAAAAAAAAAGCTTATAACGAGGACTAGACTGAGTAATATATTAAACATGGATAAACAGTTTATGGGGAATGCTTTATCTACTCCCAGGCCCGTACGGGCGATAGGGGTCATGGTATTCGGACGAAATTTCCCTCTCCAAAAGATCTGGAGTTCCGCTCAGCCTATGATAGTAGGTCTACGTTAGCAACATATATAATGCGTTTTAATTGTCATAATTGTCGTGTAAAAAGTTCCACTTGTAAAAATCAACCCCTTCCCCCCCCCCCCCCCCCCACTGAAAAGACTGCATGATGCGGGCCTGACTCCACTTCGTAGTTGTCCTCCAGGTATAAGCCACAAGTTTTCATCATAGAAACTGACAAGACAGCCAGTAACAGGTCCCAAGTAGTTGAAAGAGATAGGTGTTCTTAGTAAACGTCGCCAAAAGAGTGATATTCATTTGTGGAACATTGTGTATAATCCTTGGAACAAAACTCTAATATTTCCGTTTTGTTCCTTCCATTTTTACCATGCGCCTACATACTCCTCCACTACTAAAAATTACAGTTTGTAGATTATAGGCAAGTACACAGTCGCGGATGTAACTTCGGTTGTTTTTATAACGAAAACACCCCGTTTAAAATAATACTTGGATTTATACAATTGAGAAATAAAACAAAAGGAATAAATCATGTTTATATCTATGTTTTATGTTTCATTTCATCCGATCTTATTTATATAACGTGGCGTGTAGGAGTGGTGACGTATGATGGAAGTTCATTATCTCAAAATACAGTCATGTTGACATTTTGTTTACAATCAGAGGTTGTGACAGAAAATGCTTGGTTTAAACCAAGAATTAGAGCTTACCTTGCATGTTTGTAAGCAGAATACTTCACCACTATATTCAATGAACACTGAGACAATGTATAAAATATTCATTATTTATTTATTTATTCAATGGCTATTAATGATCTTCGAAAAGATGGAATATAAAAATTGAACGTTTCTTTCCCGCAATAATTGTTCGATAACCAGTTCTGCGAAACCACAACACAGATAATAACCAAGATGCCATACTGTTTCCTGATATCACAAATTAACTGTTGATAAAAGTGAGGAGGTCAAAGGTCAGTATGCAGTATTCAGTGAAGTCTTCAACTTTGGGTGTTCTTGAATGGTTTCGATATTGATAAAAACTAAATAAAAATAGGCTACGTAACAAACGTAATACACTTGAATAAATTACAGGACGAGACGCACTTCCAGACTTGAAGACAAGGTTGTGATTGCTTTCAGAAAAGTGGAAAAGGCATATGTGCAAGTATTAATTAGAGTTGACCAGTTTAATGTAATTACATGACCAGTGTAATGTAATTACATGTGATCGAGTTGATTGGAACAAAGTCATTAATTTCGGGAAATCCTTCTGCCAAGCCTTAGTATTTAGATCAGGGACAAAATATGTAGGATCTGAAGTTACAGAAGTAACTGACCTGAATGGAGAATTTCTCACAAATTTTACTCCCCACTTGATACGAAACGAAATATATTTTGAAATCGCCAATGTGGGAGAATGTTTTGGTCTCTACAGAATTTACGTTGATAACTCACAGACTGGAGAAAAACTGTGTGTTTGATCTAATTCACATTTAAAGTATGTTGCACAAAATGAAGTAAAGAACAAATATAAGTCACGATTCACTCACAGAAGATGTTAATAAAATCAACAATTTATCATAGTACTCAAAATATGCAGCTTTCGTGGAAGAGATGTTTGACATGTAATGGTGATCTGTGTAAAACAGCTATACATATACAAAACAACATACTAAAAATATCAACCTTTTTTTCCGAAATAATGTTACAAATTTCTAATGTTAAAGTTCTCAATTACAAAGTAGTAAAGAGACTAAAGCAGCCGTACCTTTATGATTAATGACTGCTATCTGATTAACCTGACAGTAATTAGTCTGACAGTACATGCAAAAATTAAATACAAATGACAGAGGCAACCACAAACGTTGAATTGTAATAGGCTATGGAATACTTGAATGATTATCATGCACAAAAAAAATTCCTACAAGTTTACTAATATTAATATTGGTAAAGATTTAGTTGGCGAGTCAAGGTAACACATGAGGGGCTTCTCATATCATTACTGATCTCTATTAAGAAAAATCAGCAAATGTAGACAATATGTCATTTGTGACATTGCAAATGTTTAATTATCTTTTAAAGTTGGGTTAACGACCATGGTGACCCTTCTTGATAAATCTGTGGATGATGTTTTGCTTCAGCGGAATATTTCGGGAAATGTATTCTAAATTACAGAGTGACTTCACTCGGTGTGAGTGAAGAGAGAAGTTTCTCCTATCAAGGGTGGTTTTGTTATTTAATTCTAGGTCAATTTATTTTACTTCATTTGATTTATAAATGTACTCTTTAAGGCAATGAAGTCACTGTATCATAACGTTACATCTGATAAGAGGTACCTTTAAGGAAAAATCACTCTAAGTAAAGTACATTCAAGTTTATAGAATCTGGGTGTGTCATAATTGAGAAAGTGAATTCAATTTTTGCAACTCTAGTTGCACATTCATCACAAAATTACTTCACAAACAATTGTTTTAAACGGGTTTGTTTTCTTAAAGCTCACTCATCTATTTTCATCAACGAATTCTTAAAGGACTAAATCAATTCATTGTTACCTAAATGTTTTACAATAACTGCAATAGTATGTAAAATGAAACTGGTTTGCATATAGCAAATGGTTTACGTTTAGAACCATTTCAGTTTGTGTTAGCTATGCTACAAAATTACAGGCACTGTCCGTCAAAAACTCAAGACTGTCTAACAATAACAATCACCTATCTCTACCGCTATTATTTGCCCTGGCTCCTAGGGATCATTGTCCCCAACAATATGGTTCCCAGGAAGGTCAAAGTATGTTTCAAGGCGTCGCTATGTCGGAGGTTTGTCCTCATATGTTAATGTTAACAGATTATAATGTCACTGCACATGTCACTGCAGATATACCTGCCTTGCTGCTATTCCTGTCTGCCATTACCGTCTTATCTCCTGCGATCATCGGTGATGGGTTAGACATGTCTCAACAATACCCGTGTGTTTTTGTGTATAGGTAAGAGAAAAAACATCAAAGATATCAAGGAGTAAACAAACGTTTATGTGAGAAGGCAATGCAGAAAGCAATGTTGGGTCTGCTTCACAATATTTCTTGGTTTGCAGTTATAAATTTCGTTTGTTCGGGGTAAAATATGATAACTCCAGATTAATCGTGATTGATCTGAGTTAAGATATAAACCAATCCCACGTGGCCTGTGTAAGTGTATATTTTCTCACATAAAGCATCGATCAATTCTAACTTTTCTAGAATTCTAGACTTTTCCAAAGTTTATATGAAAAGTTCATCGTAACAGTCGAACCATGGATTATCAGTGAAATAGGGTCAAAACAGCACGACGCCCTTTTTCAGGTGATACCTCTGGACAAAAAGGTTATGTCAACACCCCGAGGAACCTTAACATGTGGCATATATATACACATGTTCATATGTTGCTGAATAACAACAACAGAATAATGCTTTATCACGTCATTTCACTTCGTTATTGATTCAGCTCCGTGTGTATCAAATGCCAAAAAGTTTTGGTCGAGAACGAAACTTCAAGTGACAGCCTGTTCACTTCCTTGTGTTAATCGAAGTTTGAGAATGATTTTAGTGTGATAGGTTTCCTGAAGACGGTGATCCATGGTCCGGTTACTATGTGTTGCTACCTAAAAGTGATTAGCTAACGTCAGTCCAATAATAACATGAGATACAAAAATATATATATTTATATATCTGTTTAAATAGACGCATATAATGAACTGAAAAACAATACGATTTCAATATCTATGGGAACGCTTTTTTCTCAATCCGTATAATAAAAATAAACAAGGCAGAGTGAAATATCGACTTAATTGCTTAAGCCCATCGAAACGATGATGTTGGAGAGTGTCCTGGGAATGGCTCACCGCCTTTACATATTTCGCCAAGTTTGCATTAATTCTGTTTTCATTTTCTGCTTAATTTTTTGTTTTGTATGAATATGTGTTTTAATAGACCTAGTACAATCATAAATGTATAAAGGTAAAGGTAACAAAACCAAATGTAGGTTAAATGCGGTCTGCTGCTGACACAATTTCCTTTGAAAAAAAGTCCCTACACCGCAAGCTAAATTTTGAGGAGACCCAGAGATATCTGCCATCTGGAAACTAGAAAATTTCGGTGTTCCAATGGGTGACAGTTGAAGGGAACAGCATTGGATGTTAGCTTAGGGGACAGTGGTATGTCTATTGAACCGAGCGGTAACGTATGCTAGCTGATGGGAATGGCATCAGATGACAGTTGAAGAGAACAGCAATGGATGCTAGTTTAAGGGAAGGCAATGGGTGCTTGTTTACACTGTATGTCAATTGGCAGGCACTAGGTGACAGTTGAAATAGATAGCTATGGGTGTTACTTTGAGGAGATGGCAAAGGGAGCAAATTAAAACCTGACGGCAACAGACGCCAGTTGGAAGGCAGTCTAAGGAGACTGCAATGAGTATCTGATTAAGAGGACGTTATTTGATATAAATTGAACCTGCCGAGAACGTGTGTCAGTTGAAGGGGGAGACACTGGATGACAATTGAAGGGGACGGCAATGGGTGCCACTTAAAGCGGACGGCAATCGTTTGCTAGTTACAGTGGGTGGAGTAAGTGCTAGACAACCGTACTGCCAGTATCACCAGACAGCTGTAGTCACCCATCAAAATCCCTGGTAAAACATTGCACAGTTGTAGCTTTTCTTCCTCCACAAGATGAATATAAATACTACAAAAGCAACTGAAGAACATTTCACTTTTCGGACAACGTCTTACGCATGGGGTTCTCATAAGATAAATTGGCGGAATCACGGTTACTTACCTTAACTCTATGCCTTATCTTTACGTGATTTTTTTTTTTTTTATTTTGGCAAATTCTGGGATTTTTATGGGTAGTTTTGAAAACTATACTTGTGCTAGTCCTAAGTACCCCATCCTGACTTGAAACGCCGTTGATTGGAATTCATCATAGATTTAAAACAGTTTGCTCTGTGGAGAACCTACTGAAGCCGAGCTTATAGAAATATTATTGAAGTACAGCAGAACTTAAATTATTAACACTGCAAAGGTCTAACCGGAGCAGTCCAATCAAGTAGCATTGTGTTAACTGTATTTTCATACGGTGTGTTTGGCATGTAGTGTTTCTGAAACAGCATACAGACTGACATTTAACATACAGACTGACATTTAACCTATAAGAAGAGGTATTTTCATCGGACAGTTTTTTATTTTCTGATTTCCAAAGCTTTTCTGAAACTAAGAATTAGTTATCGGTGTTCAAAGACCTATGAAATCCATGATGACAAAACAAATCTACCATCGAGTGAGTGACGTTATTCTTAAACCGTACAAGTGGAATGGCTTCTTCTAATTCATGTTCCAGGACAATCTAATGAATTGCTACGCCACCATCCCCCACCCCCTACCCCGACCACAACCACCCTTCTTCCACACACATTCTGAAGCCATTTTGAGAAATTGGGAAGGTAAGAAATGAACGAACCATTTCGATATTTTTCAGTGATTTCATCCAATACTTCATGGGTGGATTATTTTTAAATTAACAGACCAAAATTAAAGATGAACAACGTATTTTCACAGAAATAGATTTTATGGAAAAGGAGAAAATTAAAATAATTTTATTTACTAAGCAAATACGGTAACCTTCAATGTCTCTGTTCTACCTAATCAAACATGAAAATAACGTCGTGATTTTCCCTAAAATCATGGACCTCCATGGTATAATATGTCACAAAATAAAATCTAATTTTTGATGTTATGAGAAGGACGCTCTCGTCAGAAAATGAAAAAAATTATTTAACGGAGGAGTAACCCGCAGAGAATGGTACACATTTCAGGACTCGGTACGTTTGAGAGAAAAGGCATCAAAGACATTCGTCGTTCTGCAGTTGACTAGATATCAAACATAGGAACATATCGTATAAAAAATAAGATCCCGATTTTCGCCTCAATTAGAATAAGTTTGAAACGGAGACGGGTCCTTAGGAATGTAATTCTCAAGCTCCATTCCTCCTTCACCACTATTATTTCACACGTCAAAAACAATACTGCACGGTGTCATTTTTAACATTTCATACGCATAGTAACATAACGTTGTCTCTTAAAGCTGGAATATGAGTTAAAAATTTGCCACTGAAAGTCACATTCCACGGAATATATCATAGCCACTTGTAAAATAAGATTATTTAAATCCTATTTTTGCATTGATGAATATTTATATCAATTTCCAATTGGTCTGTTTGAGGTCAAGTAATGGAGATTGAATGCTATGTTTTCTAAGAGAGTCTGAATTTTGCACTGAGCGCCAACAAAAATGTCGAGACAATTTTCATATTCAAATATCTGGAAGATGAGTGCATAACTCTCTTTCAGATTTTGTGACAAGTGATATTTTTCCCTACTTTCTCTTCTCTGAAACTCTGACGAAGATCAAAATAAAACTGATGATCAGGGGATAGCCAGTGTAACTCATGTTCCAACCTTAATGTATTTTCAAATTGGGATGCCGCTTCCTCCATAAGAATAAGTTTTGAATCAGTAGTTACCGTGGACAAAAGGAACGAGTTTACCGTTTTCCACTCCCCTGTCCCCCACTTACAATCGTACTTGATCGCACTTTGCAGGAACAAATACCATGAGCTACACAATCCCTCTATATCATTCTACCGTGTTGTTTAAACTAGAGGAATCTGTCATTGTAGGAGTATATACACTTTATCATTCAAGCACAACATTCTTATGATCACAAATTTGGGTATGTTTTCTGAATATGTCTTAAGATATTTACTGTTAAGAAATACATTTGCAGGAGCCCCAAGGACAGAAGGACTTTTCTTGACCTGCGGTATCAAAGGTCTTCGATGCCCTCGGAAGTATTATCTCGCAGTCATGTACGTGTGGTTTCATCACGTTTATATTAAATTTAATTTAATTTAGGCCTAATTTCTGTCTTGTCATTTATGTCGAAGAGCCGAATATATGTCAATTGATTAATTCCACATAATTTCTTACACTGATGGTGTGAAACACCGGTTAAAAATTTAAAAATGCACCAACTTGGCATATAAAGAAAATATCTCAGAAGATGCATATTGAAAGATTAGGTGAACAGGACATTCTTGAGCAACAAGGAACCTATCTGTGCGAAACTTCGTCTTTAGAGAAGTCCACCAATGTCCTACATTATTGACTGATCTAACTTTCTGCGTCCAAAAGCATTGGTTTAAAAACATGATTTTCTGTAAAGCAAACGTAATATGGCAGCCAAAATTCTGAGTAACGTGTTTGAATATGAACAGCCATGAAACATTTGGAAATTTGTTAATTAATCGTCGATTGTAGTGAGAATCAAATTTGGGAATCCTGTTAAAAGCATGCTACAAGAACTTGGAACTTATACTTCCACCAAAAGGGCAATTGTTTCAAAGAGTGCTCCAGATTGATTAAAGTTAGTTATTCCTCTAATTTCCTTGCTCTAAAAACTCGTGTTTCTGAGAAACGTGATTCAAGTGAAATAGCTGGTATTTGGTTTTATTATTCTTTGTTGTTGCTATGTTGTTTGGGACAGAGCACATGCCAACAAGCGAACTTACGCCCCTGTCTATTTTCTGAAAAGAACTATTGGTTAAAGTTGCACTATAACGACCAGCTAACCCATATCGTGGTTTCTTCCACAAAATAGGTGTTCTCATTAATGTTTATATTAAAACATAATCAGATATAATATTTTATCTTTAATTGCTTTTAAAGTGCAAGATCTTCGTCAAATATTTTAATTTGATATGTAATATTTCTTCATATCCAAGTCATAATTCTTACCATATTTCTTTACCTCTTATTTAGATTTTACTCCTAATCACGTTTTCTTCAATTAAATGGGTCTAAAAGTGGACTTCAACCTCTTTATATCATTGAATGTTAAATCTAAATACCTTCAAACTAGGATTCAAACGTCGCCTTATTACGTATCATATATCTAAAAAACTTTTCTTCTTCATTATTTACTGAGTTTGCCACTTATTTACTTTTTGTAAACTGTTTTTACGCTTGTACAACTTCTAGCTTACTTCACATCTTTCCTGCATTTTTTAATTATTTCTACAAACGTACATTGTGGGTGGAGGATCATATTTGGTAATGAAAGCGTCCGTCTTTCCGGTGGAGCCACGTGAAATTTTGCAGGTTAAAATTGCTGTTTACAGTGGCGATGAGAGTGTTATCTTTATTGGTTGGTGATTACAATTTTGGTACCTCTTATTCAGTTTTGGTCCGTTTCAGGTATTCAGGTTTCAGACGTCTGTAACACTCTCGTGCATACGATGGGGACGAGCAATGGGAGCAGTTGCCCATTGGGATTGATTAGTTCATCCTTGACTTGAAAGTGTTATAAAAGTCCTGCAGAGACAAGGAATTAAAAGGAAAAGGCTGCAGATTGTAAATAATGGAATAATGGTGATAAAGATTACTAATATCTAAGAAAAAGAGACTCAAGCTTAGTTTTATTGTTATGTATATATCATGCATAATCTTATTATTGTCCTGAAGAAAGGATTCTTCTATTAGATTTTTGTTTATAATACGAGAAATCAAAAGAAAAAACGAAACGACCCGGAACAGAGGATACTGATACTAAGTTACGAATAAGCCACAAATGGAGTCGTATTTCATACTCATGGAATGAAATATCCCTCTTTTGTGGTTGAATTTTCACTCCATTCCCCGTGAAATTCACTTTTACTGGGAGTGGGTCATGTACACAATGTTTCTAGAGTGAATTTCACTCTTTTGTTTTTAAAGAGAAAAGTGTTCCTCGATGTAGTCCGTGAACATTCATGTTTCAAGGTTTAATGAATAAAACATGCAACTAAGTAGGTGAAACTTTCAAAAGAGAGAGTTTAATTTTGAAAGGAATGGGTGATTTAATTTACGTTTTGCCTCAATAGTAGAACAAACACTTAAGCAAAATGTTTAACTTAAACTGGATGCATGTATTTTCAGGTCAACTAAAAGAAGTTTGGACAAACGTTTCAGTGAGGTATGTAAAGTCTTTCCCAGAACTGCGCCCTTCTCTTAAAAATATTAAGCTTTCATAAACACTTATTGTCGGTATAATTATTATGACTGAGAGGGAGAAATGAAAGAATAGCATACTTTTTTAGAAGTACTATAAATCATAAATGGCTGAACCAATTGAACGACTCAGCGTCAAAAGTTCACCCAAGAAAACTAAAACTACAGAGCACCCCCCCCCCTTCCAGAAAAAAATCAAAATAGTTTTTAAAATAAATGTGTAGAGGAGAAATACAGAACCTGTGCAGTCAAAAGCCTCCTTTGATCATGTGACTTTTGTCACATGATCACATGTTTGTCGGATAAATTTGTGAGCGTGACTTGCTTCAGACGTTTTAATCGCTTTCGCTGCGAGGTGATCATTTTATGCCATTGTGATCGTAGCCATCACAGGGGGAAATAATATCCTAACATGAGGTGAGTGGGGTCACATATTGGCAGCGATATAGTTTCTCGTAAAGACAATAAAAAGACATACTCAGGCCTGTATCCGTGGTGGGGGGGGGGGGTTCAGAGGTTTGGGAAGAAGCCCTCCCCTACAAGATCTGGAGTCCCGCTCAGCCTATGATAGTAGGCCTACGTTAGCAACATATGTAATGAGTTTTAATTTGTTGATCATACTTGTTGGGTGAAATGTTCCACTTGTCGTAAAATCGAATCCCCCCCCCCCCCTCCCTCTCCACTGAAAAAGCTGTGTACTGGCATGTTACTGCACACACGACATTAAAGCGTACAGATATGCCCATAACAATGTCATACAAAGTTTATTACCGTGTGTCGCGTGGGGTAGTAATAGCATTCACAGAAAATTGATGAAAAAATAGTTGATGACCGGCCGGGGAAAGAAACAAGGAACAGCGGTGTCACAGCTAGCCATGTATCGGAAAAAGATGAAACGAGGTTTCTTGGATGAAAGCATTACTATAACCAGAAAAGAACAGGCGTGCATGGATAAAACAATGCCTTCACGTCTAAGCAACAGCTTGAAAAGAGTTAAAACTTTTTTCAACGTTGCTTTTGGTATGAATATGTTTGAATACCGGGGGAGGTTTTTTTACTCAATATCCAGAGAAAATGTTGTCACCAGTGCTATTACCTATCAATGGATGTGCCAACTGAAGTAGTGGCTGGTGACAATAAAATTCTACAGAAACTGATGAATGGAGTCTTGTGATTAAACCAATTTAAAAAACAACAATATTCAGGAAAAAAGTGAAACAGTTTGTTTTGCCCTGTGAACGTCGAACAAACTTATGAAATATTTCAGAGAAATTGCATCATATTTGAGGAAGCACACGGCAGTGCGGTCACGATGTCTCTGTTTCTCTTATGGGTCTGACAACTTCTTTGCTTTTCACCCATAAATGGCAGGATAATAATAATAGTAATGGCAGTAATGATGATAATTTTGAAACGTACAGATGTAAATTATGTTACTACGGTACATGCTTGAAGTGTTAAAGAGGGTCACAGAGTCAGAGAGTCAGGGAGTGCCTGACAAAAGACATGTTCAAGGAGACAGAGTAGACAAGTAAAACATATGGAATTGGTTTTATCCCTCTACGAACGAGCGCCGGGATTTCTTCAGAAAAGAGTGTGTACACGATCGACTGAGTAGTAAGAGCGAATTGTTCTGGAAATTGAGTGAAAATTTACTCCACATGGAGTGATATTTTATGCACATTCATAGAGTGAGTCATATACACACTCTTTTTTTGAGTGAATTCCACTCTTTTTGTTTTTAGAGATTTCGAGGCCACGTCATCATTTATGTCTCGAGAATTGTGAAAGAAAAAATGAAAATATGATGTTAAGATTGGAGACGATTGAAGACGATATAGAGCATTCAAGAAAACTAAAAGTTGAAACATAGCGACATTATACTCTATGAAATACTTTTGGAGAATGTACTGTCACTATAATCTAAACATTCAGACATCTTATCTTGAAATCTGGTTGTTCATGACGTGCAGTGACCGCAACAAGTGAGAAGCGGGGGTGGGGGAGTTGGGGCTGCACTAGGGGGACATGGGTTTCCATTCAGTTGAACTAAAGTGCCATGACAGATACATGATGAGGTTATATGTTCATATAACATTCACCTTCCTGCTTTAAAGCGATCCTGAGACTTAGACTTTCACCAAGATATCTTAAAATTTCAGAGCTTACAGGGCAGTTGTCTCTGGACCCCACAAGGGACTATATGCTTTTAGAATGTGAACTCAGAGTAATAGCTGAATTCATTAAAATCATTTGGAATATTTGCATTGGGTAAAGCATTACAAACCAAAATCACTATAGGGCTACCTTTCCGGAGACTTATCTTTTACCCAGAGATATGTTAAAACCTCAGAGCTTTTCACTCGCTAATTTGCTCTACTTGTTAGGTTTCGCGATATATGTGCCGAAGTTTCTTTTTTCTCAAAAGTTTACCTTGCCCTCCATTTGCTCACGTTCCCCAAATTGTAAAGTCCTGGTACCTCTACAGATGACGGGAATTTTGAAAATAGCGTGATAGGCCATATGCTTGATATGATTTACACTATACGGTGTAGTTCTGAGTGTAACTCAAAGTGCAATACATGATACAAGTGATATATGCTACCTTTAATTTGCTACCAACGTCCAATTAAGATAATAACCTATTAGAGCGATAGCCGTGAATGCGTGCAGAGAGACTAAATCTATTTTTTCTGCGCCATCGTAGATCACATAAGCCTTAATTATTTTATCCTGTAATGTTTGACAACAATAGACGTGGGATCAGTAATTTCTTGGAGCAAGGAATCCCCTGAAAGGGAAATAGTACGTTTAAAATGCATCAACGTGGCATGCAAATGATATGGCTTTGACTTTGTTAACCCATTCAGTCTCATTGACAACAATCTACAAAAGTGTCTTCTCCTCAAATTGCTTTTGATGAGTAACGCAACATGCATCATTTGAATTCTGGAAAGTTTGTGTGAGGTGAACAAATTATTGTTCATGCAGCAACAAATAAATGAAGTTGTATCTGTGAGAAACTCATTTTTTGAAAGGAAGGCCAATGTCCTTGCTTATTTGAATGACTTATCATTCTATATCCATAAACATTAGTTCTAAAATTATGATTGCTTTCTGTACAACAAACGCATTGTTTCCCTTTGATGAGGGTCATTGATTTCATATTGTTTATTTTATGACAATGTTAAGTTTGAACATTAACTGTCAACAAATGAGTAATACTTAACAGGTATGACAAAGTATCATGAATTTTATGAGTCAACTCAACGAGCCCCTTTAATCAATAAACGGTTTAAGTTTAAATTTGATTTTTTTTTACTGTAGATGGTGTCGACAACCGAAATTTGCTTGCTGCTTGTCAAAGTGTGATTTTGCAAAAGAAAAAATAGTAATAATAAAGAACAAGTAAAATGTCGGTTGCCCATTTAGGTTTTACAAGAAACAATTAAACAGGTAATAAACACCTACTAAAATTAAGGTCAACGTTTTTTTTTTTTTTTTTTACTTTTCAAGAAAGTAAGCATATTTTTTCGTTCTCTCTGTCTTTACTGATTTCCTTGTTTCAAGTCTTCTTATAAACAAGTGTAAACTTTCATTTTTTTTCTTCCTCAGTTTGATATTTGGATTGAACTTTTTATTGTAATCAGTGTTACAAATATCGCCAAAAGTTACTTCCCCCAGCCTCAACACTTCGGCCCTAAGCCAATACATGTATTGTCTGTCTGGCCTTTCTCGTACAGATTAATGCTATACTCTTTCAGATGGTTAATATATGTGCGAAGATACAACTGAGTGCATGTAAAAGGTACCTTAGACTGTCTTTCACACCGCTAAGAGTAAATTTCATCATAACACACCATGAATGCCAAAAAGATGATATAAATCGATAGCAAGCCAGCATTTTCGGGCAACGGAATAAGAAATATCTGGAAGTATTTCATCAGCTCATTTAAATCTTATTTACAAGGAGGGTGGTAGGTGGTGAAATGAAGGATTCGGTTGAAGGAATGCATTTCGGCATTATTCCAGAAACAGTTGTGCTTTAACAAGCACTGCGTTATGTTTCAGAAGGGTAAAGCTTTAATGTAGCAAAACGCGTCTTTACTCTGTATCTAGTTTCCTTGACTTCGGCATGTTCACAGACAGAACATTTTCATGCCTTAGTGTAAAAGAAAACAGGAAAGGTCGTTACATGATTGTCAACATAGATCGTATAAGACCTGACGGGCTCTGTAAACACAAACATTGATCGATTTGACACATGATTGACTACATGATTTCAGGTACGATATGTTGCAATGTACCTGTTATGCAGTGAGTGAGAAACAGGCCGTACAGTGGGCGAGGGGCCTTTTTATCTTTAGGGACCCTCAACAAAATGTCGATGTGAAGGCATGCTCTTTCCGATTCATTAGTCCACATGTAGTTACAAGAACTCCAACAGATGTTCAGAAAGGTTTTATTATAAACAATGATAAAATATCCGTTTGTCGATGTATGCATTCACTTTTTCATATTAATAAAAATTGAGTGTAAATTTGAGTTATCAAAATTCAGTGTAAAATTGACGTAGCTTTTATGACTTTAAGATAAAGAGAGCATTTTCCGATATGGATTATCGTACAACTCCACAGCCACACGCACACTCCCCCCCCCCCCCCCCTCCTACCCCAGGACCTCTCTTTAGTTTATTCCCTCCTCGGCAGAAGATGAGTTTTCAATATATGCACAAATATATAAGGGAACTGTGACAGGATGAACACTGGTGTGGGGGGGGGGGGGGATATTGGGATATAGAGCTCAGCAACCAGTCCGATCGGGAACTGCATAGTTACAGTGACATGAGTTTTTCATTCTAAAGCAGTCTAAGATATTTATATTCCAACCGACCTTGTGAAGACAAAAGATGTCATATGTGAGTTGATGTGGGTCCCACAAACTTGAATTTGTAACATGTAATCAACAGGCTTCCTCCCTCACGTGTGTGGTTGCTGAGTGTGGTGAAAAAAAAAACTGCCTTTCAAGGTGGGAATTACATACACCACATCATCGCGATGATCTTCAGTACAACATAACTTTGGCAAGAAAACAGATCTTAGCAAAAAGGAAATCATTAAGATAACCCTATGCGGTATTACGACTGTATGGTTTTGTTTTTTATCCCAAAATAGTCGTCCTTCATTGTCTGTCTTTGGGCGCGAAGACCCCAAAGAGGGGTTGGAAAACAATATTTAATTTATATGCTCGCCCACCTACTTCCCTCTCAGAACAAAAGAATCAAAATGCTCTTACGTCACAATTGTGATGAAGGCTGTAACACAATTTTTTTTATTGTTCTGTTCTTCTGTCTGTCACTCCTTCGGATACATTTAGTGAATTGTAATTATTTACGTAGCATCAGACAATTGTAGAATAAAATTGCTTTGCTTCTCATTTTTTTACTTTTTTTTTAACAGTCCACGATTTTTAACATTTCAACAGGCGTGTTTCCTTTTACGAAAGGGACTTACCAACCGGATACAAAATGTATCTCATCCCGTTGTTTCTTTATTTGTGTATTTGTGTTTTTGTTTTCTTTTTTTGCTGAGAAGTCGCTTTGCAAACATGAATGTAAATATTATTAAATATCATTAATGTTTGTGGCCATTTTATTATATTTTTCTCAATGCCAGAAGATGAGGTAGATTTAGGTGTCTTAGCTTGCATGTATATTTGAGTGTTGGTCAGGGAGACTCACCAACTCTCTTAAGTAAAATATGCATCCGTAGCGCTTTACTACTGAAGTTTATGGCTGGAACTAATGCACTCATGTAAGTGAGACCAGTGAGAACACGGAAAAAGTTGTAATATCACCATATTTTGATATCGACTCACTGGGGGTAACGGGGGGGGGGGCTTTCCATTCCTGGGAAGGTGGGGATAGTAACTAACTATTGTCGGGACTGTTCAGCGCGAAATGGCTGCAATCATCAAATTAAATCTGTAATATAAGTTTAACTCACCTGATCATCTACCTTTGTTCTTCGTCACTGTTTCAGTAAAGATACCGTACAGGAAAAGATCACATGTGGCAAAACCTGAAAGGGAATTATGCACTCATCTTCCAGATATGTGAATATGAAAATTGTCTAGACATTTTTGTTGCTCTACAAAATTCAGGCTCTCTAAGAAAGAATAGCAGTCAATAACCATTACCTGAAATCAAAGACCAAGTTGGAATGGATGTGAATATTAATGTATGCAAAAATTAAGCAATGCTATTTTGTAGTGGCTACGGCATAGTTCGCGGAATTGGACTTTCACTGGCAAATTTTCAACTCATATTCCAGCTTGAAGATTTAGGAGGTTAACTAGCAAATAATTAGAGACAATACACACCACAACTTTATGATATTTTTATCGTATCATTGTTGTAGAGTTCGAATGTGGTTTTGAATAATTTGACACGTGACATTTAAATTAAAGATTTAGATATGTCCATTACCTTGTTATGCGTAAGCTATGTAATGCTAGAATACAAAAGAACCGAGAGGTGTGAGTTTATTTCCTCAAACGAAGGATACATTGTAAATGTTAAGTTTAAGCTAACATCGATAGCGTCATATTACTCTATATCCAGGGAAGGTAACAGCTCACCTCTCGGGAGACATGAAAGTCGAGCTGCCATGGCAACATATTTGAAAATGTCAACACCTTTAAGAGCAGTGTAAATGTCAAATCATTTCAGAGTACATTGTCAACTAATCTTATTCACGTAATGTGTACATCTTTTATCGAATACGTCAAATAGTTTTATAATTTGATGTTAACATCGCAAACCCTGCGGGCAATGTCAATTTTTTTTTTCTTCGGTCAACGCGAACTGATTTCCAAAGTTTACATCATATTCTTTGTTATTCAATGGACGCCCTTTAGTAATCAGTGTTCCCATCACCTTAGCATTACTTTTGCAACTGTTAGCCCTTCCCCTTTATCTCCCCCCCCCCCCGCCCTTTACCCACCGCCCATTGCTTTTTATACATATACAATATCAGGGTGACAACCGATCATTTGCATCAGAGGACGTAGCAAGTTAAAAATCCATTTCAGACACTGCAACAAGATAACATATAACATTGTGAACGATGTAAAATACATCAGAAAACGTATGAACATGTTATGTTATCATTTTATTGCAACATGCAATCCATTTTTTCTTGATAAAAGAAGCTACCTTTCCCAGTTGTTTAATGTTATTTAAATGTAAACTATCCATCTTAGCTGTATGGGTGTTCTCTATCTACATTGTGAGTTACGTGTTCTGGAAAGTTGTTAAGGAGTTATCATTTCAGCTAGATTCTGTAACTACGTATTCAAATCATTAAACCATTATTCGGACATAAAATACGAAACAAACTCACTTTAGAGAAAGTATCATCTTCATATCACATTTTATTGTGCAACTTTTTAAACGTAAAAAAAATTTCCACGAAGATATTACTAGTCTTAAGGTTTATCCAGGCTTGCGGTCTTTTTTTAATTTTGTTATTTTTATAAGAAATATCAACAGATGACTCTCCTGATAGAAGACGGTGTCTGACGTCATTGCCCTTCCGGTGTATATTAAAGATACATAAACTGTTTATTTAGACTTTTGCAAAAGCACTACGACACGATAGATGAAAAAGAACAGTCTGCTTCACCCTTACCTCAGGCTTTCATTTGAATATTTTAATGTTTTAGTTTCAAACGGGTTGGATATTCAAAAGTGATATTTTTTCTTCCCGTCTCTATTAAATTTGCATTATCTATTAAATTTGGTTAAATGCCAGATACGTTGACTAAGCTGACGGTAATCAAGGGTGAAAATATGCTTGAAACGTGTTAATAGACTAAATGTTCTGCTTATTCGAAGCTTCTCCTAAATTCGTCCTCTGGATAGCAAAATGTCCCCGTGAAAGTCGTCACGTGGGATTGTGGTCTTCTAAGCGAGTGCGAAATACATTGAGCAGCCGGTCTCTGGCGTTTGATACATCTCACCACTCGCTTCCATGTGACAAGAAAAGAACCAATGATACCACACAGTGGTTATATTCGACCCGCAAAAGCAACACGATATGTTCATATTCAAAGGAGGGACGAAACTTTTCTTTTTAATTATCAGTCCTTTTTCAATTCGGTTCCCACAGGTTCGGACCCACGTCTACTTTAAACAAGCACATCAATCGTGACCCGTCACTGTAACAACAGAGCGTCACTTTTCGTTTTCTATGCCACGTCTCATTTACATATTATAGTATTCAATATGTGTGTGAGAGTACTATAAAAAATTTGAAGGTATTGGTTATAACAAAATCACATTTTAGAGTTTGCGTTAACGTTTACTGGACACATATGACGTTCAACGACCGCCCCTGACAATGTGAGAACACGGAGGCCTGGCAAACAAGTAGGCCCCCGCACATAAGCCTTCACAAGGGAAAAAGCCTCAAAGAGAGTATTTAAAAAAGTATAGAGTATTTCTTTACTAACATAATACAACATGTGGAACAACATTTTTGTGATTACTATGTTAACATTAAGAGTCCAAAACAACAACTTTCCACCTACGGGGTTATTGAATGAAGGCCTCAGTTATTTACAGGTTTGCATCCAATAAAATGTTTCTCTTCATGGTTTTGAAATTGCAACAACGAGGGAACAAATGTAAAAAAAAAATAGGTCTAGAAAAAACAGTCATGAAGTTCCTGGCAAAGTCACTCCTTTGTTTACGAAACTTTTGACACAAAGAAACTATCCCTATGAAATTTGCTCCTGGATGAGGTCACCAGTCTTGAAGTTTCTTGGATGACAGAGATAAACTATGAACTAACATTTGAAATGTGCACATACACAGCTGGAAGGTAATAATGTTCAAATGGTTTCATCTTTTTATTCTTATTCACCTCATTACCGTCTGGTATGTTTTCTTTTTTTGTCATCCATCTTTCCACGTGACGTTTGACTTCGTGACACGACATGTTGAATATCCAGATATTCTGTCATGGTTAGGCTGTGTGTTCTCTCGAGAAGGCATAAACAGGGAAATTAGTCGTAACGAATGCAACAGCTAAATCCTCACATGATATCATACATATTTATCCCTTCTCGAGAGTAACATACCCTAACCAGTATGGTATATCTGGCTATTACCTCATGTTCTACCATGCAGAAAAGGTCTTCTCGAGACATGATTTCAGCACATTATGTGTATTTTGTGAGGATTAGGTGCAATGAAAAAAGAGGAGATATTCATAATACTGGCTATACGTGATTTACAATTGACGGTGTCGTCTTACCTTGCTAATGGTACTAGGATAAACAAAATAAAATTATACTGTTTCGTTTTGCATTGTGTCACGCAGAATTAATATTAAAACGTCACATGTTCTCACCAAAACTCACTCGAGCGAGCAGTTTATCCACGACATTGATTCTTTCAGACTGTTTAGACCAACGACCGGAGGCGTAACCTTCCCCTCCCCCCCCCCCCCAGGACGAATATGGGCAAATCATACGAATGGTCCAATCAGTTTCTTGGAGATAAGCCATACCTCCAATTCCCAAATGACGGCTTTTCCACAACTTTTCCCCTAATTCTGACACCGGATTATGAAAGAACAGGCCAAATAAAACAAATCCAGGTAACCGTACCACTATGTATAACCCATAGCTTTGACTTTGAAATATTTTTTAAATTTAATTCGGTCTCCTTCCTTCCCAGAAGGTGTAAGATGGAGTGCTTACTCCCCAAAAAGTTCTAGATAGGGTGTTGCTGGTATGACAAAAGTGTGTAATTATTGATATTATAATACACCTAATAAGATTTTCTTCCTGAGTTTCCTTTTAAAAATTTACCCCAACGATAAGAGCTTCGCACCCTTTTAGACATTACCACTCCCACATTATGAGAGCCTTCTACCCTTCTAGACACCCCATCCTCACCCCAACTCCGGTCGCTTCCCCCCCCCCCCCACACCCCAACGACTGTCAGACTGTAAGAGCGTTGCGCCGGCCCAGAGACTTTTATTAAAGCCTTCACTGATATTGATAACTCTGATGACAGGCCGAGATGTTATAATCTGAATATATCCACAGCTTGAGATGTCTAAGTTAGTTGTCGAGGGTTGGCTGTCACGTCCGCGTCTATTTCGTGGCTTAAAATCCACGTGTTTGGGATGCATATTTTGGATGGCATGCTGAAACAAAAATAAAATACCTATACTATTTGACGACGTGGCTTTCATACCTCTTTAAAAACGTAAAACTTTAAGCATCAACAACCAGAAAACATGATGCAACTTGATGAACAAAGAACACAAAAAGGCGTAAAGCTTTCAAGAAGCACACACCCTTTGATGTCATGTGTTGGCCTTTTTTCAAACTGAAATTTCATTTAAAAACTATTGTCAAACATATCATTTTAAATTCTGATATTTTCTGAAATTTGGCAAGCTTCTTAGCTTAGTTATTGAGGTCAGTGTTTTGCACGACTCACTTAAAGTAATCGATTGTGGAAAAAAAAAAACTGACAGTACCACAAAACCCCAACTGTATTCTTTGTCTTGTCCATTGCAAATTCCGACCAGTTTTACCAATGAGATACATTGATGCGTTAATCTGATTAGATTTTCTAAGTGTACGTGATTCTTTCATCAATTCCCTCGAAACTTTGAAGGATAGCCAAAGTGATCACTGTTTCCTAAAGGGAACTTTAATTTTCTCAAAAGTTTTCTGTAAGGTGACTCTATACTCACTAGTATGTCAGACAGTCAGAGCCATCTTGTCATGACGTCACTTCTTCATAAACTTAAATTCAATACTTGAGAGTGTCATCACTTAAGACACTCTGAAAGATATTATTCTTTATCGTTGATGTGTGTCAGACAACTCATGTTTCACTTGTGAAAGAAATTTCACTGCAGGATTTACAAGATGGTTTCCCAGTGATCACAGGATTTGTCATGGAAAAAGTTTATCACAAACTGATATTATTCCTGTCTGCACGCAACCAAGTAATTAAAGACGATCTCGGCCGTTTTATGCGGGCGCATTATGTCTTAGTCCCAGAAAAACTTAATGGCAAATCTATCGAAAGAACTATGTTGAACCAGTTGAAATTGACGTTAGGAGTTTAATTCCTGTGTTTAGATCAATATATAATGCTGGTGCTGACTAATGTGCAAGTAGCACTTGCCCATGGCACATATGCATTGCCGATTAAGTGTAACCGGTAACTCGTGAAAGTAGAAGTGATAAGCACTAGCTTGCACAAGATGTAAACATCGTTGCTATAGAAAATAAGTAAAGGAGGAATCCCGTTCACTGGCTGAGTCCACCTTTAGAGTGAAGGGCGTTCGTTGCAAATTTGTTATGAAAGTTATCTGACTTTAGACATATTCAATTTCTGTTTCATTCAACCCAATGTCATAATAGCTGGCATAAACGGTAAAAGGGTTCCCAAAGGTTTGCCGTACTACATATTAACCAATGCGCAGCATTTTATTGCCGATGAAGCTATACATAATCTCACATGAGCCCTACTCAGAAACGCTCCCCTGAGCTGTTTACAAACAGGTGCTCAAGCCAAGGGAAGGCAGTGCAGGTAAACTTGTAGCAATCATGATAGATCCTGATAGTGAATGAACTCCAGTGTTAAATTTCCTCTCATTCTCCTTGCCGTAAAAGATCAGCATTGTGAGGTTCATAGACATTCCTAGTTTAGTATCTATTTTGGAGAGACCATGATATGACGTAACAATTTCGTCACAACAATGGGTGCTCGACTATCAAAACTACTACTCTTGCCGATTCTACCGTCGGTTGCTAATACTTCTTCTAGGGTTACTTTACATGTAAACAACTACTTCTATTATTGCACATATTACGAATAGTACCACTATGACCTCTCATAGTAACTATGATAACACCTTTATTTTTTTTATCACATTTTTTTCTTTTTTTTTTCGCTCAGTACTAGAAGTATTTACATTTATCACTACTATCGTAGTATTACTTCTTCTCTAGGAATACTACTGTAGCATTAGTAATACTATGCATCACTTATACGGCATCTGTAGTTAGCCTACTTCTATAGCATTAGTACAAGTATCATTATAGTCACTACCACGAGTACAGCACTGTAGTGGTTTACTACTACAGCATTAAATATAAACAGAGTCACTACATACTACTATTATAGCATAAGTGATTCTCCTATGGCAGTAATAATGTACTACTGTATGACATGTGAAAAAGCTTTAGCACTAATAGTAGGCCCCCTATGACTGCGCTATAGTACTCCTATTCATATATAAACAGTGTTAGCTAGACCTATATTTCGAATGTTGCTACGAAAAGCAACCCCGTTACTACTCCATGTTTCTATGACTATGGCTCAGTGTCGACACCCCACCTTTAATACTGACTCAGGCCTAATTCAAAAGCGCTCATTGAAGTGAAGGGATTTTGTTTTCGTTAGTAGCTTTAATATCTTCCATCTGTTCCTTCCTGGTTCATTGTTTTACTATTTTCAGATCGTTTGTACAATGTTAAGGAAGTTAAATAAAGATGATACAATCAGCGGGGACAATGTCGGTGAATTTTTAAGAACTTGGATACAGTGTGACGAGCTATGTTGTATTGCATTTCAATACACACGGTGTTGGTGTGGGATACGACAGGTAGTTAGAGCTATGTGTTAATGTACGGCTATCGATATACAGACACAACATGGTCAGGTTGCGTCGAACAAAATTACCAAACTGAATTTATTCTTTTGGTTCTGAAAATGGAATAATCCCTTCTGTTATGTTTCGTTCTACATTTTTGTAGTATTTTCTTTTTTGTCGCTTTGATTTTTTTCTTTTTGTTTACATTGTTTTGGTTTGTTTTTGTTCTCATTTGTGGCTATGTTTGTCTTGTTATTGTTTATATTGTCTTATTCTGATAAGCTGTTTTTCTGTGGTCGCTTTGGTTAATTTTTTTTCTTTTGTTTCGTGGTAAATCATTTCTTGAAATTACTTTTTTGAAAGCGAATAAGCTAACACTATCACTATATTGTCTTAACAGAGAAGAGCTTTGTCGGTCATGTGACATTCTCAGTTTTCAACTACATGGACCAACACAAAACAACAACAGCTTCAACATCAAAAGTATGAGTATCATAAAAGGAACTTTGATAACACAAACCATTTGATGAACTAGGAATGATAAACTAATCAGCTATAGGAACACATAGTAGCCTACCATCCATGACGGCATAAATTTCAAAACGGCATAGGTGACATTTATCTCAGGGACTGCTAGCACCAATCAGATCTTTACATTACAGAAGAAAATTTTATCCAATCACAGATTTCAATAAAGAAATGTCTGCTCTCATGTTACACTATAATATGTATCCTACATCAAAGCGCAGCACACTGGTAACTGCAATTGCACGTTATAACACAGTCATGGCACCGTCACACTCATTCTACCAAATATATAATGTTGGTTGTCGCAGGAACATTCAAATATTAGGTAATGTTATTACAATATTCCTTAAATTATGTTACAGTAAAAGGAGCATTGTAATTAAAAACACATACATCGTTGATCTCTGAGGAAATTCAATAAACCATACCTTGTATACCGCCCGGGACTTATCAGAATAAATCTTACACAACTGATGAATAAAGAAAGAAGAAAACAATACTTAAAAGAACTTTTTTTTCAATGTTTGGGATTCTTCCTGAATGTGTAGTTGATCCAAGCTGTAAGTGTCTGTAAGTTGTATAGTATCCATAGCGTTGGGTGCTTTGATTTACTACTGGCTACTGCTTTGTTGTAAATGAAACTTGAAGAAATGAGGTTAACTTGAAAGGAAGGGATAAGTGGTAAGTACTAACAGTGAGAAATCATGGACATTTTTACTAAGTTTCTCTTTTCAAGAAGGTTAACATTGACAGCCACTTTTAGTATTGGATACGTCAGGTGCACATAGCTGCATTTGTTTGACTAGCATCGGCTATGAAATTTAAAAATGACTTTATAAACAACAAAATAATTTCTTAAAAGTTAAGTTTTCGAGGACACGTTGTGAATATAATCTCCTCAGTTAGAAGTGAAATCATTCTTGGAACCCTCGACAAAATACGTTTTGTTTTCCATCATATCAAATCCAAAAATAAAGTCAGACTAGTTCAACAACCTCCCATCGCTGAGTTATTGGAAGACTTAGATTCATTGCCGTGTAGCTCATGCTTGGTACGTTGTTTTCGTTTCGAAATAACGTAGGAGACTATACAGTGTATCTCTTTAAAGCATTTGTATCTGGAACATGTCATGATTTCACGGCTTTTCTCATTTGTTGTTTATTTTATTTTAGTGTGAGAATTTATTTATGTCTGGGTTTGCAGTCGTCCTTACACGTGGCAGGCTCAAGTGAAGTATCAAATTTGTTATCGTTGAGTCCTAAGTTTTCCAAGTGGAACTCGCCACGTATCTAGGATGCTCACGTGACTGAATGACGTCTGTCTGTTACGTCAGTGGACATCCCTGGGTTGTCGTTGATACGGGAAGTTTAAACGTGTCATTTTATTCCTGATATTCGGAGAGTAACCAACTTCTCACAGTAACTGTGCTTCGAACCAACCATGCAAGGAATCAAGATCCAGTTTCTGGCTCTGGCCCTGTTCATCCAACTGGTGAGTAATTTCCTCTATCATCTTACTGAAAAAAAAATGTCAAAACTTTAAAGTGAGAAACATGGGGAGATACTACGAAACTCGTAACACTGAAGCCGAAACATTGGTCAAGAAACGAAACTGAGCTATTCGCGCAGGTTTCAATTCAATCATTGCAAGGGAAGAAGTATTCAAAACCGTAGCAAAAAGAAAGGGGGAACTGATTATTCGCTAAACCACCATTTTATGATGATTTTCATTGCCTTGTCTTTCAAACGCCATCGATAATCAACCGAACAGATAGTTTTGAAGTAAAGTTGGAATGAGTTAAGCCACGATGATGCAATCATTTCATCATTTTCGTTATCAAGTCCAATTGCAATTTTAGGGACAATTTTGTACACTAATGTAAAGGTAGATTTTTATCCATATCATGAGATGTATTTGTCAAACAAATTTGAGTTTATGAACATGAAACAATTATGCGATTAAACATAAGCAACCCGAAGGGCGATTTTGAGGATGGGATTAGGGGTTAGAATCGGTGGAAGAAGGGGATAAACAACACATGTAGAGTGTTCACATTGTACACATGCTGATAAAAAAAAATGGTACATACATCATCGATGGGAAAGGTAAGGATGGTAGGATCTATAGGCAGTCATTTGGCTAGGGTATAGTTCAAAGGTCTAATCAAATTTTGCAACAAACATTATTACGTTAATCGTTCTCATGCATATATGAGAATTTCATGGTACGCTCAAAAAATTGAAACATGTTATACATTATGGAAATGTTACTTTTGTTCCAATAGCTATGATATTGCCTTTATTTACTCATTGTTCTTCAAATTGTCAAATTTATGGACGTAACTATGTACTGACGTCAACAAGGTGGGGGAGGAGCTCTGGTGGAAGTGGGCGTGGCTTACCAACAACAGCTTTACACGCCTCTTTTCAAATAAGGTCATGGTGTCTCCTCCCCTCAGACGTTTACCATTTAATCTTATAATATATTACACGATTGGATGGCTTGTTGTTCGTTCCCCTTCTACATTGCAGATTCTTTGCATTTTTATTTCCGCAAACTCTCCATTCTTCATTTTCAGTCTTCATCCTCGATGCTTTCTTGATATGAACTCCGCCTATTTTTCCTAGGCCCCACCCACATCCGCCCACTTTCCGACCAAATCGAACTTTCACCTTAACAACTATAGTTTAAAACCCTCCCTTTAGACATGTTTTTGTTTTTAACTAACTTGTGCGCCAAAGATATCAAAAGTAATAGTTCAATCGTATCATTTTACCATCTGCTACATTGATATAGTCATTTGTTGATTTTAGTTTAGATATTGAGTTTATTCCTCTCTTGACCTCCCCTCAGGCCTATCATCAATCTGCGGCCGCTACAGACGAAGGTGAGTTGAAACGAAATGATAAGTATTTCTGCGGATGAGAGAGTGTTGGGTTAGTCTATAGAATTCGACTTCGAGAACACACTGGGACATACTTGATAACACTTTTGTCTGTCTCCCTTCTACCCACCCATCTCCATATACCTTCTATATAGTCCCCTCCCCCTTCGTCTTCCTTCTCCCTTCCCTTCCCTCTCCTCTGCACCCCTTCATCTACCTCCCCCCCCCTTCCCAAGAGAGACTTCAGGATTGAGTTACACATTTTATCACAGTTTCTTCTGTTCAATGAGTATATGGAATGTCACGCTTTCCTTTTCATCAAACTCTTGTGGGTGGGGTAGGGGGAAGGAAGGAAATTAAGCTGTCTTTTGTAGCTGTTGTAACTTAATTTGAACTGTGTATTGATTTAATGTTACATGTAAAGCGTCAGATATTAAGTTTGTATCAGTCCAAGAAATGTTTTGTGATATATGACCTGTAGTGTCCACAAAATACTAATGGCATTACTAACCTGATTTTGAAAGTATATCACATACAAGGTAATTTTGAAAGTAGATAAAACGCTCCCTTCCCTAAGTATTACGAAAAATTTCATCCAAGTTCCCAACCAAACAAGGAAGTTCGGCGCTGCGATACCAGTGAAAGTATGGCTCGATTTTCTTCATATGAATCTCGCAGAGTGCAGAAACTGGACACTTGGGAAAAGGAAAATGAAATGCCGTACTTTCAAAGTATAGCTTAGAAAAGATAAAAAAAGTGGAGGATTAACAGCCGAAACATAATCTGATGAATGTTCCGAATAATGTATGCCATCATTGGAGGAAGGTTAATGGACTTCACAGGTCATGGTAGACTCTAAAACGAGTGCCTTCACATGAGTCTTGATTGTATAAATGCATGAATGGGACTCTTGGGAAAATGTAAATAAAATGGCTTGTTTGAAGTAGCTAAACAAGGATGACAAACAAGAGGACTGACCGAAAAAAATAAATATCTCTTGAATGTTTCAAATAATGTTTGACATTACTGAAGAAAAAACTTAATGAACGTCTCAGGTTACGGAAGACTTCACAAACGAGTGTCGTCACATGAATCTTGATTGCATGATTGCCGGGAGTTGGAATCTTGTGGCTTGTTTGGAGAAGCTTAGAAAGGATAACAAAAATAGGAGATAAACAGCAAAAAAAAATAATAATAATTATGATGATGTTTGCAATTACTGATGAAAAACTGATTGACGTCATGAATGACGGAAAACTTTTTCAAAGTTAAAAAGGCTGACAAAAATATGAAAGAAAATCACGAATATAGCCAATTTTAAGATTAAGTTTTTTTATAACTTCAAACTTTTCATAACATTTAAGAGTAATAAATGATTGACCAGGGATGGATCATGACGTCAGAAGTTTGCGTAATATTGCAGTGGTAGTATTTGATCAAGGTTCTATGTGCGCATGTCACATATTTTTTTTTTCTCAAAGTCATAGTCTTTTTTAAGTTTTAAAGTTAATGCCTAAAATTCGTTCCTTCACCGTGCTTCTGTGGATTTCCTAGCGTCAAGTGTCGTCACTTCCACAAGGCGCATGCTCATTGTGGGAGAAGACCAATGACGTGTCACTTAGCACGTGGTTCATTGCATCCGGGAGCTTATTACGTAACAACCACACTGTCTTGTATATTATTTCCACACGTCATCCTCAGTCATAGCCTAATCTGTAGCATATGCTAGAAGTCTAAATTTGGTCACCACTAATAGGTCCGTCATTTTTATCTTACAAAATTTCCAGCGGCGTGATTAAAAAGTTGTAGTTGACAAGTAGGTATACCAGGGTGGGTGGGAAAGCGGACGAGATGCCCTCTTAGTAATTCTAAACCTTACCTCAGTCCGGCAGAACTTTTGTTCCCGTTGGACCATACTCCCATCACTGTTAGTTTTTCACAATCAAGCGCTGATAAATACTTCAACAGCTTTTATTTTTCACCCATTCTAAACATATACGTTTAAATGAATTGAATGTCTTGAATTAAATTTCACTGATGTGATGACGTGGGTCAGTTAGCATTGTCCCTAATAAGCCAACCTCTGAGTCACCTAGACTGAAATGTGAATGTTTTTTTCTCTGTAGAACCTACAAAGAAAAGCCACACATCAGCACTTTCACCCATGATGGCTGTGTGTGTGTTAGTGTTGTGTAAAATTGGAAAATTAATCGTTCTGTTGCTATAAACAATAGTCCACATTGATTCTTATCTGTGAAAAGCAAAGTTTCATCGGATTTAAGATCACAAGATGTATGAAATGATAGAATTCCACCTGGCTCCGGTAACTGGGGAAACATGTCCCCGAACTGGGGACATAACAAAAAATTTCCCCCTCACCCACCCGCCACACACTTTTAGGTCAAAGAACCATCAAAATGTTCCATTATGTTCCTTTCAAAAGCAGAGGAAATGAACAAACATTTTGGCAAAGCATTTTATACGGATTGATTATATGCTATAATTAACTTTGTAATAATCGTAGTATACCAACATACTCCATAAAATCGTGTTCTGAATAAGCGACTAGGTTTATCGTTGTTTACCTTCCTTGTCCGCGCTGGTGTTTTCACGTAAATGAAGGGCGTATTGTGGTTTGTTCTATTAGCACGTTCCCGGTCATAGGCACTGGTGTCACCACGTGTGGGGATGGGGCTGTGGCAGGGGACTAGTTGGACCTCTTTTCGGAGAGGTCAAAGACAAGAGGACAAAATTCGCTTCTATGTAGTTTCCAGCCAGACTATGTAGTTTCCGCTTGGCGCACTATGTAATATATGCATGTATTTACCACATAACGTGCGTAGAGCCCCATGTTATATACATATATGTAAGCCCAGTCAAAAATTATATATCCTCAAAAAAAGACGCCAAAATTTGCGACGGTCAACCACGTGTCGACGTAACTCCCCACCCCCAGCGGTAGTACCGCCCTTTCTGCAATTAATTCCCCCCCCCCCCCCCCCGCCGCACTGAAGACCTGCCTTCACTCCTTGTCACAAAGCTAATGTAAACTGAACGCAAACTTGTGCCAAAAAGTAAGCAGAAACAAATCAGCGGAACAAAGCAAAACAGTATCTTAAAGTTGGAGATGTTAATTCACATCTTGCAGTTTATTCATCTCAACTTATATGTATTAGCACTTTTCATAGACTGACTTTTAGTCTCAATACTTGATCAACTGTTGCCATGGAGGAGATCCTATTTCCTGATTGGGTACATGAAGTTTATAGGACACCCGGTAAAAGCCGTTTCCGTTCATCTGAAGGTTTTGTAAAGCCAAACATTTTCTTGTACACTCCGAGGCAAAACCCCCTCTTTCAAAAATTTTGTCGCTCCTCCTTACCTACCCCACGCCGTATGGGTGGGGGGTGCTATGTTCTAATATCTGCCCCGAATGGGAACACGTGGTCCTGTCCTTCCACATTTCAAAAACGATCGGTGCTACTAGGATTTCTCATATGGTAGAGAAATAGATTTAATCAAGTGAGTTAAGGATAAACAGGGCCGGTGCAACCTTTTGTAGGGTGTGGGGGGTCAGGTTAATGTCTACAAAGGGCACACCCATCTTACCGTTGGGGATAAATGTCTAAAAGGACACTCTGAAATTGTTTATTAGATGTAACATCAATATTATACAGTATTGGTATTATTACAGTGTATTACACTATTGTCTTTGTTGTTGTTGCTGCTGCTGCTGTTGTTGTTGTAGTTTTTGTTGTTGTTGTAGTTTTTGTTGTTGTTGTTTTTGTTGCTGTTGTTGTTGTTGTTTGTGAGTGTGTGTGTGTGTGTGTCTGTGTGGTTGTGTCACAAAAGGCCATCGCATCTAGAAATTTGAGAGTAAATACCTCTCGAAGCGTACCAAAGCGTACTGTAATGACACATTCTCAGCCCTCAGTCATCCTGTTGTCTAATTTCTTAGAAAGTTATTAGTAGCCAAACGCACATACCACAAAAAACTACAACCTATATGTTTGATCACCATGGATGAGAATAAGTCCCTGCCATTAACTCAAGAAAATTAAAGATAAAAACTACAACTGTGTATAATTGCTTGGAGGGAAGTGGGGGGGACCATTTAGTCACCGTCTCACCTTTCTTTAAAGCGTATACACACAGCTTGTCAATACTGAACGTAATGCATTTGGAATGTAATAGAACAATTATGTGTATCTTGTTTAAGCGAATGTTCACAACTGTTGCCAACTAAGACAGTTAAAAACAAAAAGTAATGATAAGGAAACACCGTCGATGATAACACAAAAGCCGGAGATGAATCTATAATAAACAGAACAATAGGAGTATTGTGTGAGTCTAACATCTAATCTACTAAAGGATTATGCTATCATTGTACTTGTCATCGAGTTCCATTGAAAACAATATTTGCACTTTATTGCAATCTTATACAATTAGGTAAATGAATATGTGAACAGATTAAAAGAGACTGGAGTGGCAACAAAAAGCTCAGCAGAGCATATATGCACTGCCACCCCTAAAAACAAAGTAATGCGTGAACGATGACAAATGTAGGCTATAACAATTAAATAGTAATTAAACAGGGCGAAGAATAAATATTAGGATTGAAAATTTGTACGGTAGAAATAACCATTACGAAAGATATTAACATCTAACATTATAAAAGTTCAGTTACACAACACTGACAGGGTTGATGAGAAGTTAGATAATTATTACAGTATTTTGTTTTGATTTTCCTCTTGGCAATACATTGAGTCATTCGCAATATCAAGCTTTATAGGCCTATATGTTGACCCAGTGTCTTGACGGTGATGTAAGCAGTGACTCCTGCATATTTCACTGAACGCAACTTGTTGAGAATGGGTTGTAAAACGTGGACCCTAGTTTTGTGTTTCACCGTTATGGAAGAATTCTTCCAACACAGTCAAACACACCTCTGCTCACAATCTTGCATTCCATAAAGAAACTTTCTCTTTAAACATCAACAAACAGCTTAAGGTAAGACTGTCATTCCTCAGCTGATCAAACAACAAGGTGTGCATTTTGTAACATGACCCTGAAATAAATTTTGTCGTCGTTCATTGATATGTGTGCGAACAGTATTCAATCATAATTTCAAATTGCCCTTACATGACCTTTGACCTAGCTATAAATGCACTTTTTACAGCCAAATGACAAAGGACAATTGTGACTTTAAATTGTGCTTATAATCATATTAATCTGTTAGCTATGACCTTACGGTGTATTTAAATACACACCATTGTGATCGCTCTGATTAACATGCGTGGATGACCACATTAATATACTGGCGATGATAATATCGTATATGGATAACCATATATTAATGTGTTGGATGTGAGCCTGGGCTACCTTGCGGATAACCATATGCATATGTTAGCTGTGAGTAAAGTGTGTTAAAATCCGTACGAACATGTTAGCTATGACTAACATTTGTGGATATTCATTCACATTTAATCGCAAATACTGGAATAGTTAATCGTATGCATCGGTTAACTGTTTCAGTATTTTGTACATTTGAAGATGCCTCATTTGACTCCTACAATTGTTGGACCTCAATCATGTCCCATCATGCTTAAGAAACCAGGAAAGAAATTTATTGTGCAAGTTTTGTCAAATTCCATGCATGTAAAATGAGAATCGTTTTGAAAAGAGTTGGCCAGATATGTAAATATACGTTTAGGTTAATCAGGATCCAGTATCCCCCAATACTCCTACCCCCATTCCACAATGGAAAAAAAATTCTAGGAATAAATCTAAGGCTACATTTGGAACGTTGGTTTACATACCTATAATGCTGTGGATTCAGCATAGTAATGTCGCATGAATTTAGACATTGGACCGAACATAGTAAACCGCCCACTCCCACCATTGACCATAGTCCACTCTGTCAAGTGCACTAAAAGTCGATAAAACTTTTTTCTTTTCTTTTTTCATTTTCTATTTTTTTCTTTTTGCCTAGTAGTTCTAATAGCTTTTCTGTTCCTTCCACAGAGGGCCAGACTCAAAAACTACATAATTCCAATTACTTTCAATTTCGACTTCCTAACTACCTAAATCTTGCTACACATGAATTGAATGAAGAAGTTTCGACCGTTTATCACGTTGGAATGTTCTAATATACCCAGAGGGTCAAACAGAGTAATATGTTTTATTACTCATTAACATAGACATATGTTTTCTACAAGATCTTAAAAGTTTGAACCCTGTTACACCATAACAACGATTGGCCTCCACCTTAAAACAATAGACTTGACTCACTGAGGTACGTCTACTTACCAAACATAACGCCTGTTTCTGCCCCCCCCCCCCACCCGTATATCTTGAGATAACAGGTGTACAAGTTTATCAAAAGTTGTTTGCTTTTTTTTTCATACAACATTTTTTTCCATATTGATCTCAAATCACTTCCAAAAGTAGACTTCTGCTAATCATTGTTCATGCTAATTATGAGATCTGTAGAAGCAGAACTTTTGTAGGATTTTATGTGTACAAAGTTTCCACTGTTTGACCTTGACTCCTCAAATGACCTCCAACCTTCCCCGAACACAACGTGCCGCTTGTACACAATGTGGTACACATGTATACACAGCTTACCTATTATCATAAAAACCAGTGTTTTTCAGTGGTCCCTTCCGCCCACCCCTACTCCCTACTCTCTTGCCCCTCGTGAAGTCTGTTATCTCTCAGGTAGGTGGGCTACATTTAGGTTTTACACATCAGTTTTACAGAATGTATGCCTTCTGCAGGCTTTTGTTGTTATCGCAAACAGAATAATTCAGTGAGGAAAGTATATTTTTGAGCCTCCGACCATGAATAGTAAGACGAATGAGTTGCTATGAGGAGGGGTGGGGGGGGGGGCATTTGGGACAATTCAAGATGGTGAAAGGGGAGAAGGTCTTTAAGAAAAAATGAGAACCAAGGAACCAAACGAAAACATTCTGCAAATCAAATATCTCAAACTCTAAAATGTAACGAAAGGTTTAACAAACGGTGCCCTTGACTTTTATAACTCTTAAGGGGATAGTTTTTGTGCTCTGTGGGCGGCTAGGTTTTTTTTATATCATTTTGGTTTTCAAATTTCTGTTAAGAACAAAGTCTAGCCGAATGTCACACATAACCTCAGTTTCTAATTGAAATAAACTGTTTAACAATGATTTACACAATTTTGAAATCACGTGTTTTGAAATCATGCGTTAGACTAGTGAAAGGTCAATGTAAGGGACACTGGCGGGAAGTTCCCGTTCATATTTTTATAGGATACTTAAAAGTTGCAGTAAAAGAAATGAAGAAGAAATAGAAAATGTTTACAAATCACATCTTTTTCATTTTTACTATTTGTTAGAACTTTTGAAAAAAAAAAAGCGTGTACGAATTTGCTTGATCTTTCCTTTGATTTCAAAGTTATAATCACTGCGTTGATGCATGATAATACAATTTCAGCATGTGTTTGACTTTAACAATGTAAACCATTCATGTGATATAGGAGTAGGACAAAAATGTTCGTAGCCATCCGAGGACAGGACATTCTCTGCTGGTGACTTGACATGTCAAGCTGAAACAAAATTAGAAAAATAAGTTATAACCTCATCTTTAAAGAAAATTATGTTTACAAACTTACACTAAATCATGCAAAATGTACGGTATGTGTTTCATGAAAGTATAGTATGAGTGGATCTTACGTTTTGAGCCCAACAGGATCTTTGTCAAAAGCAATATTATGATGGTATTTTATCGATACAGGAAATTTCAGGAAAGACACATTCTTCGGGAAGGTCTGAAAAATGCTGACTTAGTCATTGTTATATTTCCTCAAAAAGAGATGTCTGAAGTTAAAGTCAACACTCAGGCAAGCAGTATGCATTATGTACATTATTGCGTGTTTTTCTGATTGTCCTCCTTCTTTTCCTGGAATAAGATATTACCTCAGAAAGAATCGTGGTGAGAAAAAAAAGTACGTATAACTGAGCTGATCTGCAACGTTCCCCTTTTTGATGATGCATTTTTTTTTAAAAGGTTTAATATAAATTACTGTCGACCATAATGCTGTAAGTGTTTTGAATTTCCATATCGCAGCAGTTTTCGTTTTCATCATCCTGTTTGGCTGCTCTCCAGGCTGGGTCTACTATTTACATGGCGGATAGGAACGACTACCTTCCTTATCAACTTCGCTTTGACCTCTGGCATTTTACTTACTTTTCAATAACATTGTCGATTTCCAGTCATTTGACTATAGAATAGTTTAAGTGCCATCAAAAGGAAGAAAAGAATCAAATCGAAGGCTTTCATGTTTCATTGTCTTCTATTCGTGAACCTTTTCTTATGTGTGTGTGCATCTATTGTTATGTTCATGAATCCATTGTTATATGTACGCATATGTTGTTATATACCTATACACATACATACAAATACATTCGGTTCACACACAATGTTCAGGTTACTCTGGTTCCCGTCACTTGGTTTCATAGTACAAAAATACTTACTTTTTCATCTTTTTTACAACATTCCATGGAAGATTGAACATTTTGTTGATCTTCTGTGAAATTTAACCTTTGGGATAAAATTAAAAATTCAACTTTAACTAGCCAGTTGAAATCATATTATAAGGGAAAATTCTCACAAAATTTACTTTAGTTTGCAGGCGAATCCAAGTGACATTGTTAGGGTAGGTTGGATGTACATATAAACAACGTTTACCACTGAAAAAAACATAGTCTTCAGGAACAAAATAACAGTTACAAACGTAAAAACCAATCTCTGAAATAAATCGTTGATTCTTTTTTTTTTTTTTGCCAAAGTTTAAGTCTTTTTAAATGCTCTTGCATAAGTGTTTTTCTGCGAGGAAGATAAACGTGTCCAAATCAATGAGCAAAGTGTAAAGGAGAGGATGCCATACATCCTGTTACAGACCATTGGAAGAAAAGTACTCCCCCTCAATACATTACGTAACTTCACAGAGATCGCCCTAATGTGTTGAAATCCTAGTTAATTCGAACAGTAAACGAAACAGTAAAACGTGTTACCCCCCCCCTTTTTGTACAAATGTAATACATACAACCAATGTAGGCCCATGAATGATAAAATATAAAACTAGAAAGAAGGAAATTAACAAACGGTGGTTGGAGGGAATCATATGTTTGCTAAAAGTACTTATAAAATGAAAAAATATGGTAGACAGGGATTTTTATAATTTGTGAAATAGATTTACATAATTATCGTTTTTTGCTAGAACTTTACTTACTTCGATACAGTCAATTAGAATAGTATAGGGTACATTTTCCATCTATTAATTTTACATCCATATAGTATTATACTGCAAGAATGTTAGCGCGAGCAAACTGCACTTCTAAGACTTTAATTTTAAACATGACGCGGCACATTGTCCCCAAGAGTAGCGTGTGGCGATTTTGAAACCTACTTTGTTAAGCTTGTTCCCCAATGTGGAGTTCCATACTATCGAGGGGTCCTTTACGCGTCTGGTAAATAACCGTAAAGCTATGGCTTATCCTATCGGTCGCAGTGTACCTAAAACACAAAGTAGATTTATTTTGGTAGTCTCTCAACAATCAGCCAGCAGTGAGACAATTGTACTGTTACAGTCATACTCCACCCCGCCTTGTCTCACTTAAGAATTATATACCCCTGAAGAAAATCTAGATACGGCGCCATCTTTGACATAAATGCCATTATTGAAATTACATTACACGTAATCAGAATTCTTACAGGATTATATTTTACCCTCCCAAGGGTACGGGGGTTGAGAGATCCTTGCAGTGTGAGCTAAAATAGACAACATGAGTTTATCGCTCTTTTTCGCCGCTCTTTCCACTGAGCAAGTCAGTGGAAATTCATACAGCATTCAGATAATCTATTTTTTCTGAATTAGAGTAAAAGAAAACTACATCACACAGAAATGAAATCGACATTTTTTCTTAGAATTTGTTCATATTTTACACAATTTAACGCAATTTAAGAATAATAAGGTCTGGTCTAATCGTTTAATCTTTGCCGTTTTGTCCAGTCCATTCATGAAACCAGATAACGAATCATTCGTTGTAAGTAGTTAAGTTGTTACATCGTTCGACAGAGTTTCCAGTTGAAGTAATTGTGTAAACTAAATATGAATCGTAGTCATTACTTCTACAAAATGTTGCTTTAAAAGTGGAAAATATATATGTATATTTCTTATTAAAAACAAACACGCAGTGTAAATAAAATCAAACTGAAGTTTTATAACTTTCTGTAGTATATATATATATATATATATATATATATATATATATATATATATATATATATATATATATATATATATATATATATATATATATATATATATATATATATATATATATATATATATAGCGATAATGTGTTCTGCTGACAAAGACCTTGGAAGGAAACTCTTGTTCCTCCTTGAACAGTTTCAGTTAATTTGATGAAGTCATGAATCTCTCTGATTAATAAACAATGTCTAAATTTATTGATTCAGATTAGAGATTACAAATTAATTTTGCAGAACCACATAATAGTTATTGTGAGCTTTAAGCTTTTATCTCTTCCTTCCATAAACAAGACGTAACTCATTCTTTGAAAGTACATGCAGTGATTGCTCTGTGGACAAGTGTTTTATTCTTAGCTTACGTTGAAAGTTTGGGGTAATTTACTAAAAAAAGAAATATATAACATAAGTTACCAAGGTTACCACGACGTCACGAATTAGGAAACATGAGAATGGATGAGACCTAAATAAACAGATGTTATCAAAGTTTGAACCCCCCCCCCCAAAAAAAAATTAAACATTTATAATCATAGTGTACGAATGATGTGTCACTAAGTTACTGAGGCTTGATTCATTCGCTGCTATTGCAATGTTTACTTAGAAAGAGTAATTTTTAACTCATGGAGTGTGTACACATTTCAATACGTATAAATATACGAATCAACGTATTATTGATGTAGCATTTAGAAGAATGGTAAATGATAATCAGTTTCAAAAAATTAATTTTTGAAAGTTTGTAAAGAACTATAATGTTGAAATGATTAGCATTGTCACTCCCTTTCTAATCGGCTCAAAAGTTTTGTTAAATAAAAAGAGAAACAACTCACCTGCAATTTTCCCACTCAGTTGTGCAATGACACAAAGAAGGATGACACAGTCCCACAAAGTGGATCCTGTGCAAGTTTTCAGAACAGAAATTTGGGCGTTTTGAATTAGAGAAAATAAGGACACGAAATAAAAACAGAACTGACTGAATGGTCAAGAACAGCCCCAAAGTATTTTGATACGAGACACAGCAAGGTGAATGGAGTGATATCTGATCTGGAGGTTCGAGTGGGACAGGGTGTTCCCCTCCCCACAGAGAAATGTTTTGATTAGAAAGTGTACCTTAGCCGCAATCTGGTGCAATATTTTGCATCTTTCGAAGCGATATTCTCTGACGAGATATGATTTCATAACAAAGTGGAGGTACTTCGGAAGTTACAACTGTCGCAAATGATTGCCTCTGCTAAGAAAGAAAAATATTTCCCTGCATTCATAATGAAACCATTTAACATCTTCAGAAGTAAATTTCTCTAAATTAAACCTTTGTTTTGGCTATGTCAGTCAGCCCCCTTTTTGTTACATTTAAGGTGACTTAAGTTACATAAAATTGTGTAGTAGTAACGTAAGAGATTTCAGATTTTCGTCACAGTAGGCAACATTGTTTTTCCTATAGGCACTGTATTCCCGATGGCAGATATTTTTGTTTTGTCAGTGTATAATGTAAGTATATATAATACAAAGCTATTTGTTTACTTTTAATTCAGGTGTTCTTAAGGTCTTGTATAATAGATACCCAGTATTCTCAATGTAAGAAAATACTCTCCAACCTTTACATGTGCGGGCGCGACAGGACGAAGAGACTGATGGGGAGGAACGACGGGGGGGGGGGGGGGGTGCCGGCATTACTATCTAGGTTGGAGAGAAGCGTAAAAAAAAATTGACCCGGGTGTTCTAAGCTGCATATAAAGACATGCATTATCCCCTTTCTGTTACATTTAAGGTGAGTCACGTTGTATAAAATTGTAAGCTCTATATTCCCGATGGTAGAAATTCCTTTTTTATATGTCATGTGGCAGATATGGAATTTACTTGTCAGAGACACACTCGCGAGGGAAGTGTGCATTCTTGAGTGCAAAGAAAAATCAGTAAAGTGTTCTAAAAATATGTCGAGTAGTGTTTCCGGAGTGGAAATAATTACAAACCAAATTGTCTGAATGGGTGGATGCTGCTAAATACCATCGAGTACTGTAAACACACCATCTTTGACACATTTTGGAGACAAAAATCAGCAAAATTGTCCAAACAAAGTAGCATATTTTAAATGCCTGACTCTCTTCGTTGGCATTTTTTAAGTGTTGACGCTTTGGAGTTAATTTCTCAAGCATCTATATTGGCATCGTGATCACTGGTTGGCCAGTTTGAGCCAAATTCAATTACGAAAGCGCTTTTTTAAGGGGGTTACTTTTTACACAGTTGTGTATAACGTAAACGTTGAACTTAATCTGTTGCAATTTGCTGTGTTTACCAAAATTTAAAGTCATGTACAGTGTGGTTAGTACATATTGTGTACTATACTTGCAGATTGGGGTAGATCTGTTTTTTTTTATATACAGCTGTTCAGAGTGTATTACGTTTAGTTAGTTTCAAATATGAGATTGTTTTACGTGCAAATACAGTGTGCCATTACGTATTACTTCGTAAAATGAACGTAACCTATTGTAATTTCGGGTAAGTTTGAGTAATTTACAGTTTGAACTGATTGCGACTTACATGTAGGCTGCTACGACGGAAATATTTATGCTTTTTGTGACAAATGCAGAGTGTAGACAATAATTTGCATTTATAATACCAGAATTTTGGTTTTGTACCGTGCATAGGCCATGGCAAAAGCCACTCTGAATAACACCTCCCCGCTCTGACGAACGCGATGAATTCATCAGAGACTTGGCCAAGTTTACAAGGACATCACGAAACCTTGCAGATCTATGTACGTCACTTTATCACCCCCCCCCCCCCTTCCTTCGCTCCCTTGGTGACGTTACTGCGTCGAGGAGCTATGAATCGGTGAAAAAAAAATGTCAAATGCTCTTTGTCAGGGTTGTGATATTATTGGTCAGTTGCGACGTTATTGGTTGAATGAGATGTTGATAATGTCACAACTGTGACATCATAATCAGCTGTTACATTATTGGTCAGCTGTGACATTACTGGTTGTAACGTAAACGTTGCCCCGGGACGAACCTTTGTCTAAAAATAGGCCTATGACAAAGCGCCCTTGAGAGGCTATATTGTTTAGCACTCAGTGTAAATTGCCAACAAGTTCAACATGTTTTTTTTTTTTTATCTGAATGCATATCGGTAATATTTGTTAGAAATAATGAGTCTACAGTACTTTTTTCTGGGCTGGTTGAAGAACAAAAACTCTTTGTCGTTAATCTTCTATCTCTCTCTCTTCTGTATTTTACAAAAATCTGAAAACAGCAACTACGCCACGTTTCTTCCATTAGAAATTTCACTAATTAAAGTGTTAATTACGGTAGGAAAATACGTGATAATTTGTGCTAAAATCTAGAATATCTCTCTAGAGATACATATGTGTGTAGACGTCATTTAACATACAAACATTTAGGATATAGATTCAGGGACAGTCAAGATTTGTATAAGAATTTACCTTTTTATGTTATGTTTGAATCTACTACGCCGCAACCTGTGGATTGACTGGGAACTTTTGAACTTCATTTACTGAGGGATGGAGAGAAATTAAAAGAAAAAATTGAAGTAGGCTATGCTATTGCACAAATGTCAGACCATGCACCAACATCAAACATATTTATTGCATTATCCTTCAAAGCTTCCGTAACTATCACTGTTCCCTTATACGAGGAAGTAGATAAGGTATACGTTTAGATGAATGAATGTGATATAGGCAGATTCATTTTACTAAAATGAATTAGTATGATGTGTACAAAACCAATGTATCGATGGCATGTGCATGCATCCCCATTCTGCGTTCTGTAAGTGGGAACATTGTGTAATGTATTACAGATACGCCTAAGTGAGACAACCTATTGAAAGTTAGGTGCATTGTAAAAATGTCTGTAAATTTACAGAAAATAAAACAAAGAAGTAAATACGAATGACAGAAATTTTCTGGAAAGTAGTTAGCAGAACAAATCTGCATTAGTATTGTACCATAGCCTATTTCTTTCTTTTTTCTGTAAATTTACATGTTAACAGTGTAGGGTATTTCTAAATTATAATGTGTACAATACTAGACATAGGCTCATATTAGAAATTTCACAGCATCAAGTAAAGCAGAAGCGAACGAAATTGTGGATATATAAACTATGCGCAGAGGGGCCACTGACGCAACACCCGACATGTGCGACTGTTACCTGTTACGAACATACTCGTTTTCTGTTGTTATTCGTGTCTCCAACGTGAAAACAATGCCTTTAATTATTACTCACTAACCAGCTCTTTTTCAACTATGGAGAAGATCCTGCTCGGAGTCTACAACTGACAAGCTTTCTCTTTTTTTCCTTTTTTTTCTTTTTACTGTTGTTCTCTTTTAATATTCAGTGGCTCAAATTAATTCTTTGAGTCTGTTGCCCCTCGAGGCCCTTTTTACAACTCACTTTTTGAAATGTGAATATCTATTCTTCTTCAAACAACTACCCAAAATTTCATGAAAAAAAATATTCCGATGAAAGGGAGAGCAGAAATGATGTAAAATCAAAGATTAAGGAGATGGTTTGTTTCCGGGGAGAGCCAGATTTTTCTATTTCCTTACCGTTAAAGGTACCATAACAGAACTGGTATTATGGATGTAAGGATGACAAAAGATTTCCTTCATTTTAGAGACATTATGTACCCAGCAAAGGTGTTCTCAAGTTGTATTGAATTACCCCACAGGTGAAGACTACCATCAATGTAGTGTGTGATTGTTACTGGTGGTTTCGCGTTAAAATACGACAAACCATGGTCACGTGACATCATGTGACGTCACAATTTTGTCAGTCTTTGCACGGTGAGGCGTTTGCTGTTCTTCACGAGAATACACTTCAGGCTTACAGAATTGTCTACAAGTAGAAATGTTGAGCATCCAGAATGAAGAACCGTCAGAAATTGGACTTAAGCCACCACTGTTTGTGGATTTATAAACCTCCAGTTGATAATTGTATACAAAACAGGGAGACCATGGGGAGAAACAGAGTGAGGGGGAAGGATCAGGGCTGAACTAGTGGCCTGTGTTAGTCTTCATTTACTAATGTCTTCTCGAATTGTCTTTTTTGCTCATAATATTTACCGTCCAGCTTATATTTGATAATTGTATAACTATATGATTGATTATATAATATTACTAATTATATTATCTGTCCCCAGACGGAAATTTGTTTTACTACCACCAAAGTGAATATCCGAAAGACTGTAAAGAGATACTAAGCCAATGTTCTGAACCCGGCGAGATAAAGAATGGAGTGTACATTATCAAACCCGAGGGACTCCCTGAGCCGATCGAGGTCTATTGCGATCAAACGACAGACAACGGTGGCTGGACTGTAAGTGCGCCATTAATAAAAGAGCCACGGATACACAGACAACATACACACTAACAAACTGATAGAAAAATGACAAAAAAAAGAGAGAAAAACTGAGAAAAGCCCTGCATTACAAGTGTTACGGTTAATGCTGTTTTACATGATTATAATGGATAGCACACTGTAATGCAGTGGATAATTTCCTGAGCCTGACGAATATGTTACACAGAAGAGTCTCTCTTCCGTTGGACTCGTTGAACTTACCAATGTTGACTTTACGTTGATAACATTGGATAAAACAATGGAAACAACAGAATGTCAGGGATGACTCTAAGAGTCGAAGGTCGCTAGAAAAAAAATTGTTATGCCGGGTGTTTCTTCCAATAAAGCAGAACAGTGTGTCAGCATTTTAAGGAAATTTTGTAACGAAACTTTGCTTGATGTGTATTCGGATTTAATCATATGTTTTACCGTCAGGTCAGACTCCACTACGTCATGGTTTTAAAAATTATCATTTAGTGAGGCCTATGGTCTGTACAGAGAGGTCTGTAACATTTTTTCTTTACAATGACAACGGTATCTTCACAAAACATGCAAACCATTGAATGTTACAGGGTCCTAACACTTGAGACAACTATTGTTCTATTTAATGTGTTAAATGTTACCTTTTTTGTGATGATTCACACCTTTTTTCTCTCTCTCTTGTACCCGCACTCGCGTATATTTAACCAGCGTGTATTACTTTCCCTCAGGTGATTCAGCGTCGTATTGACGGGTCTATCGACTTCAATCGGGGTTTTGACCAATACAAGGATGGGTTTGGTTTCCTTAATATGGAGCATTGGCTCGGTAATAATTACACCGCTCACATAACCAACCAAGAACAGTACGTCCTCAGGATCGATATGCTGGACAATACCAACGCAAAGAACGCTCTCAACGTCACTTACGACTACTTCCGTTTATCAGACGACGAGGGTCTGTACAAGCTTAAACTGGAAGGTTTCAATTCCGTCGATGGTAAGAAAAACAGAAAGCAATTTATCTTTACTTGGTTTTGATTGACAGAGTTTAGCAAATACAAAGAAGATGGTTGTACATGTAGTGGCTTCACAAAAAAAACCCATGTGGCTGGTACCATCCACCCCCTCCACGCCCCCCCCCCCCCATCCCCACCTCTTTCCAACAAACTGAAGCTGGTACAAAGTGCCATTTTGACCATACCAAGTCGAACACACGCACACATAAAAGAGAAACACATATACACACTATTAACAAACCGAAAACAAAAGTAAACGTGAGAAAAAAAGGTGACTACAGGTTCAATTTTATTGGGCGACTTAATATATAACGTTAATGTTGTTTCTAACCTTTCTTATAAGGTTAGGAAGATTGTACACACTGTCGCTTGTTTTATTTAGGATTTATGTTTCAGTTATTGATGGTACGAATTTTTCAAAAGACGCCCTCACTGTCGGTTTTACTTTCTGTATTACAGGCTACAATGTATGTTAAAGCCTGAAGATACAAATCTCAGTTTTCAAATTACACATTTTTTTATATATACTTTCAGGCCAAACCACAGATCGAATGCTGAGTCAGAGTGGTCTTGATTTTACGGAGGATGGATGCACTACTACTGGCGGATGGTGGTACAACACTGCAAGTTGCGGTTCCACAAACAGTCTGAATGATGCCTATGATAGTTTGCGATGGGGTGGAACTACTCTTTCGCACGTTGAAATGAAAGTGCGCCCATATAACGCATAGTGGCAGCCTGGTCTATACTAAGCATTTTTTCCGATCTGTTCGCTAACGTTTTTTTTTTTCCACATTCGCCGTTGCTGTTTTATTTCAATAAATTTTACGTAACACCACCAACGAAAGATGCATTATTTATATAAATATCGTTGAAAGATGAATACCGGATGAGGGGACATTAGTTTTACTCGTACAATGCTGGTAGGCCTAACGTTATCAATGTTAATATTAAGAAAAATCTTGGATATTTTCCCTGCCCAACTCATAATTTGTTCTTACTCTGTTGTAGAATGACTTGTCAAAGGTCACTTTGACTTTGAAAAAACTGCAGAGCAATTTACATTCAGAATGTGGACCGCCTCTCCAAAATAGTCCCCCATCCTCCACCTATACAATCACCAAGAGAACATATTAACAAGAAACTGCATGGGACATAATTAACGTACCACCCACTGCACACTGACTCGATGTCACAACAGCTTTGTCTCTAACTAAATTAATCACACATTTCACACAACAAGAACACACAGCAAAGAAAAAAAATCTCGCTTTCATTTTGTATGAGAATGCAAAACCACTAATATCAGTCAAACTGAGTCATAGGTTCACCTTCGACTTGAATATTCTTTTTCTTTCATAAGAAATTAACTTATTACCCAACAGTATCTCCTACACATAGGAAGTTTACCTCGGTAGACCATAACTTGAAAGTTAATTATAATTTAGTAATCTCTTATTATATTTATCGATGATACTGTAAACAGATTTGAATGCCTGCGTAAATAAATCGCCGTGCTTTTCGTTTGTAACAGATTATTAAACAATGTTTGTTGTTCTGTATATGGCGTGAGTTATGTAAAATAAAATTTGAGAGTCAATTTAAAGGTGAAGCATTAGTACTTGATTATATTGACCAAAGAATGGATCAATATCGTTTGTGGACGTTAAATCTATCATTACCATGGAAGCAAGAACAAAACATGAGGATGGAAAATGCATAGGAAGGAAAAATGGAAGGAAAAATGCAACTGAAGGACTGCATAGGAGAATATTCTTGGATCATTGTCAACCATATACATTCACTTCTACCTCTTAAGGGTAACCCGATTAACAATCGCCTAAGTTTTAATTTATTTCGTTCATGAACAATCAGATATTTCAGAAAATGACAAGATGAAATAAAGAAAAAATACCTTAAAGTGGTGGAAGCGAAAAAAAAAAAAAAACATGGTCGCGGACTTTACTACGTGCTTCAATTGATGAAGTAACGTATAACGAAGGAAAGTATTGATTTAGTGTATATATACAATGAAGAAATATACACGAGCAAAATAGAACAACAACAAGGGCAATCTCTGCCTCTTCACATCCAATTAAGTAAATCTAATTATCTTATTCATTGGTGAGGGTGTAATTTAAAAAAATACGCACAACGTTCTTCTCCAGATGTTAATCAGCAGAAACAATTAAGTGTATTAGCGAATGTATCTCGTATGAACATTATGAGTTGCAATTTACGAGCTATGATGAATACAATATGTGGCAGATATGGAAAGAATGTGTGTCAAAAAAAGAAGAAGAGGACAGCGTGTACAGCATATAGCAGATAGGCTATGAATGGAGAAGGTAGAAATTATTAAGAATATATATTGCAGATATCAATACAGTGTGTAGTAAATATGAATACAATATGTAGCAAGTATGAATACACTGCTTGTACAAATACAAACACGATGCATTAGATGTCACTTTTAGAGATGTACTGTAGCAAAAACTTCAAATTCAAATTAAGTACCCTAAAGGAAGAAAAAATTGTATCGTTGAATAATTGGCCCCACGCGGCACTCTATTTCTTATTGTGTGATCTCTGCTTGGAATGAATTTGTCTCCACAGCACTGTATGCAGTTTAAGCCGTATCAGCGCTCCCCATCCCACTGTTTATCTAAAGACTTAGAGAGTCCTATTGAAACACTGAAATGAACAATTTATAATTATATTGTTCAATTTGGCGCCAAAGAGATATTTAGACCCAACACTGCATGTAAGCCACTCATCAGATGTGGTGCTATAGTTCGTTACTATTCGACCTTCTCATCTGAAACTATATCGGACGGCACAGAGGGAGTGGACAACAGAGGGGAAATACGGTCCATGGATGGAGCGGGGGGGGGGGGGGGAGGAATAAACTGAAATAATATGAATGATAACCAGTAAGTATGAAATATAAATCATCTTCATCGCTGGTTCTTACATAAATTTTCATTTCATTTATTTGATCTTTTTGACAGTTCGTCATGTGTCTCTTCCATGCGTTTTTTTTCAAAATATCACATACCATATATATTGTATATGATATAAATGTTGGGCTATATAAAATAAATAGTACACTTTAATGTATGACAGTCACTCAAGAACCTACCCCTCAGCTCCCCCCCCCCCTCCCCAACAAGCAAAGAACAAAGAAATAGACTTAAATGCCGTTGTTTCTTTCCATTGAGGATAACAGATGTGTGAGCGCATGGGAGGGGCGGGCGTACGTGGAAAGGATTTCTTTCATTCAAAAACGATGTAAGGAATGAAAATCAGCCAAAATGATAATGTTACATGAACGGAAGATTCGAAAGCATAAGTTACTGGCAATTCAAGGGGTTTCTAAATGAAAGAGAAAGTTTCCACTGCAGGCAAACCCCAAACCCCATATCGTGTTCCTAACTCAAATATATTGCTGTATGAAGAAAGAATTGTCTGAGCAAGAAAGATACAAAGGGTATCCATGTGACAGTGGGTATATAGTGGGATAGATGGGTGACATCACAAGTCCCAAATACGCAATGCACATTTTGAAATAAATATTTCTTCGTGACTTCTAAACCGAACGTGCTACTAAAGGACGACCAATAAGGAGAGAAAATATTTCTCCTTTTATGAGATACCAGTTTTCTTCAGTGGTCAATCACTATCAATAAAATTAAACAGACCGAACTTATTTCATATTTTCTTAGTACTATATATAGAGCGGTCTCCTTCCTCGTAAATACACATTTTGTAACTTTGCATCATCAAGATAATTTAAGTGATTACATTTCTTTTACTGATTACTGAAAACTAAACGACAGAAAATGAAACCTTCAAACTGCGTGAAATAAATAAAAGTTTGCCAGGATTGGATGAGGAGGTTGTGGATGAGAAAAAGGATGAGGTGGAACGAGCCGAAAGGTTGGGGAAGAGCAGAGATGACGCACAAGGCAAAAAAGAAGTGCCTTTATCAGGAATGTTTTATTTCCGCTTTTATGATGTCTGTTTCTTTGTAAAGTTCTGTAAGTTATATTGAACCTGACATGGGGGTCAACCGATAGAACAGTTGAAAAGTTGAATAACGCTACCACTTTTTAAAGTGTCTGGCTCGGTTACCATAGATCAGCATATACAACCTGCTCTATGACTGAGAGCAAATCGACCAACTTATCTGAACAAGAACAAGTTGCTTGACAAGTTACTTTATTTAATCCGTCTTTGTCAATAAAATCCGACAAATTTGTTCTTTTCCGAAATCATAAGTAAGACAATTATTAACCAAACAATAGCCAAATATGTAAACGTATCAAATAAACATCAAACAAAACTACGCGGAATACAAACTTAGACGTAAAGTTAAGGTAAACGTAATCTTAAGGAACACATTCTAGATCTAACACATGTTTCAAATAAGGCACAGGTATAAAGTTTATGAGTGGTTACACACGGCAACTTCTTTCAGCTCAGAGAAACAATGGTTACGGTTAGGTGGGTGTCCAATTAACATGACAAATATACTGAAGATAAGAATATATAAACCAATCATATTTAGCACTCTACTCTCTTTAACCTAATGGTGAGTTTGATCTTAATTTATGCTGTTTTATGACAAGGCACACAAACAGTTAAAACCAGAATCAATATGACGTCAACTTTAAAGCTACTGGGTATTACGGTATTGTGATGTATTAAAGTCATCCTTGTGAAGCGCAATTCTTCAGACTAAACAACGTTGGACTCCAAGTACTCCAAGTATGACTAAAGACAGGTTCAAAACCAAAGTTGGATAACTTCAAGTCCAGAAGCAATGTCCCCGTGGGGGTCCAGTGGAAGCCATTGGGTGTTAAGGTATCTGTGAAGTATTAAAATAATCATTTAAAGGGTAACTGTATTGATTAAACACGGGTTGAAATTACAATAAATTGTGAAGAACTTCTGAATTCTCTGACTACAGGAGATCCCTTTTTGTTTAAATTCCAAATGTCAGTTGCGGTTACAAGAGGGGACACTGGGTTTACCAGGGAGAATGTCCCCTTCCCATCCCCTTTTGGCGACGCTACTGTTTATAAAATGAACCTTACAGTGCACAGGGATTCTCAGACCCAACAGTTCATGAATTCTCCAAATGGCCCATTACCAAAGAAAGATTGTATGGAAGTTTGCACAAAAAATCCATGAAAGCATGTGCGACGTAGAAGAATAATTTGAATATTGTTAGGCAGAGAGCTTTACGTTGGAGTGATTCCTAGGATGACGTCATAAAGCGTCTTGTTAAATAGATTTTCAAAAGGGAGCTTATTCCAGCTACATAACTTAAGACTTAAGACTGAGTGCATAACAATGAATGACGTCACAAGGACACCAGGGGCAGTTATGGATATCAATTTGTCTAAATATACTTATCAAAACCAGCTTACATGGCGTTATAGTCAATCATGACCTTTTCGGGGTCGTGCTTCATGTTTCCGAACGACTAACTTCAATGTGCCCAAGTTTAAAGAAAGAGCGCCATCCCCACAGCTTTTCCGCATTACATATTCATGACTAGAGGTACTCCAGCCAATCCTCACATATCATGCATGTTTATAGTGACCACTCGCCGGATACTATGTTAAACAGGCTGGTTGAGTTGACATTGTTTACTCTGTGATGCATGCCAATAATTCTAATTAGTCTAATGTAATGTTCCTATGCTTACTAAAAATGCGAGAAATTGTAGTTTTTCACGAACATGTGTTGCAAAGGCTCAGTAAGTTTTAGTAAAAAGTGGCTGGTCACAGATTTGCAGTTAGCGATCTTTTTTTTTCTTCTTTTCTTTTTCGTTTGATCATTAATTACATCATAACTGTTGATTCGGCTGAGTGTCAGATCATCAGAATTTCTTAGTTTTGACCATCAACATATGAGTAATATCTAACAGATGTGACAAACTATTATGAAATTTGTGAACCAACTCAATGAAAGCCCCTAAAATTTTGTTCATTAGAATACGGAAGCAGAGAAGTGCGATTTGTTGGATGAAACGATTTGATTCCCTCTAGACTTTTCTCCATACCATTGTCACCCACTAACTTTAAAAGTCACCGAAACTGGAAAATCGTTGAATGGAGCCGTCAGGGCCTACAGACGTTGGGTTTGTTAAACATTTGGTCACTTCCATTTATTTGGAAGATGTCAAGAAATGTTAGTGTTATAATCTTTCCTTGTTGTAATTCCCACCGCCGCCCCCCCCCCCCCTTCCCGCCCTTATCATTTATCTGATTTTCTCCGTGCACTGCAGATTCGCATGCATTTGTTCACTGTCAGTGAAAGCCCCTCAATTTGACCTTTGAGCGGCAAGTTTTTCGGTATTTTATACTATCGGATGGGCTCTTTCGTGGATTAAATATTGAAGTAGGCGATTTGAGGATGGTGTGAAACACCCAGCGTAGTCTTGTGATAAGACGATGGTAAGTTCTTTTCTTTCATTAACTTGTACAGGTTCGAATCTTTCAGAAGTTGCATATGTTGTACATACAGAGCGCCCTCACCCTATACCAAAACTGCTCCGGTCACGGGTGGACGGACGCGGTCAGAGGAAATGCAGGTCCGAGGATGGGCGCCCTTATATTTTATCATTATTGTACTGTGGGCATATTGCATATACTGTACGTGGTGGTGGTGGATTGTGGGAGTAGGGCCGGAAAGATACAATAAGTCTTGACCAAGACTACACGCAGCGTAGCACACGAGTTTTTTTTTTCGTCTTCTTCTTTTTCGTTTAGCTTATCGCTGCGGAAAAGAAAAACGTCCACAACCTATGAGGCAAATTCCTCAGTAACCTTGCTTAAGGTACGGAAAGTTTAAAGTGCCATTAATGGCAAATGCGTCAGTTGTCCAAAGAGTTAGTATTTGTAGTTGCAGTCCGAGTTGTATCTGTTGCTACTCTGCAAGGCCTTATAGATCGCATTACCTATCAAATCTTGGAAACCGGACATCTTGGTCACCGCAAACCACGTTGACTCGTAGGTGCCTGACAATGACTTGTTGCATGAAAGGACAAAGATATTTGTCAAATAGACAAGAAGGGTTGCGAGATTAGGAAATACAGGTACCGTCCTAGACTCTGCAGAGTCTGCTTGGGCTGGAAAGTTTCTGTTCCTAATCTTGGTTCCGCCATCTCTGAAGAAACATCCATGTATTTACTGTACTGCTCCTCCGAAATAGTGTTTACTCCCCTTCATTGATCGCTGCCCTCGCCGGACGGCGATCACAGAGAAACGCGATCACTAGGTGAGTACATATTCTCGGTTGGGTTTAAGAAGGCTGCAGCTCAAATTGTGAGGAATGTGTCAAAGGAGGGGAATTCATTCGCCGAGAAAGACTTTGCAAAGTCTAGTACCGTCCGGAATATGACAAAGGACTGCCCGCTGCTTGAAAGCCATGGTATCGCGTATGCGATCGTAACTTTTCGGTACTTTTCGGAAGGCCAGCTTTAAGGAAGGATCAGGTGCACAAGAAACCAGACAAGTGGTTACGCATGCTTTTTCCATATGTGGGGTCATTCTGGTGTTGGCCCCCTTCTGTTGAAAATTTTTGTTGACTCAGTACAAAGCAATTTATAGCAAAGAACATTACTGATTCTTGAGTGAAGTGATTCTATGGCAAAGTTACATCTTTTTATGTATATTAATTTGCACTCTTGTTTTAATGAGTATACGCAGTGGACATGCAATGGTAGTGAGCAACGTCCTTGGGCGCTAGGAATTTCCTGCACTGCTTCTTAAATGTTCAAACATGTTTGAATGAAAACTGTTGGAAATCAGTTCATGTACTAAGAAGTTACACATGTAACTCAAATTTATAAAGCTGCCAACTACAACAGAAATCCCAACATTTTTCTTCTGTGAGGGGGGGGGGGGGGGGGGCGCGCCCCCAGTACAGTACTATCCTAGCAAAAGGACTTCTTCATACGAGACAAAATCAAAACGGTTAACTGTTACTCTTTAACAATTTAGGTTTATCAGTGTGAGATGTAGGTTTTGTGTTTCAAAATCCCACTCAGACCTGACTAAAAAAAAAGAGTGTAAACTGGCATTATCGAACGGTAAAACATAAACATCTCCTCAAACTTCTGGAGTAACTGTGTAGCATCTCGCTTTAACAAAGCAATTTCTATTAAACCAGTTTTATCAGTCGATTAAATGGGATTTCCATCAGGTTTTTGTTTTAGATAATGTAGGTTCTCGGACAATGCGTTTATCATAGATCAGAGAATTTTTTTTTTAATCAAATTTGCTGATCATTTGGTATGCCATAGTCCTCTCAATTGGTGTTTGATTTCCTGCAGTTTGATCTTAAATGTCAATATATATTTCCGTATGCGAAAGACCTATGTAATTGCTGAGTTGATTTGGTGACCTAACACGTTCCACAGCTAGTCGCAACGGAATCGATATATTGTCACTGCGTGTCATAAAAAGTAACATGGCAATACCAAATGCGCTTCTCATGCGCGAATGGAAGAGATCTAAGCGCTGCACAATCGGTATGGATTTACAGTGTGCATTTGGTGTTGAAGTTGTTAATTTCTACGTAATTCGATTATAACATGCAGGTAGAATGCGACCAATTTTGACACTTACTACGTGGTAGGCAATGTAGTAATAACGAATCATATAGGTCGACGTAGTGCCTACGGTAACGTTTTAGTCACTCATTGACAATCTTTCGCCGTATCAAGTTGCCAAGTGTAAAACTTTTGGCTTAAACACAATTGAAGTTAAAATGACGTCATTCACTGGTAATACTGCAAGTGTTTAGTAGCATACCACTATTCATATCTCCACAAACATCCACCTTAACATAAGGAGCTGACACATTTACCGTCCATGGCACTTTTACTTTCCCTTACTTTTTTGAGGTAGAGGTCAACAAACTTTTCAACGCCTCCAAAGTGAGTGACAAGGCATTACATATCTTACCCTCCGCTAGCCTACAGGAGCGTAAAGCATCCTCAAAATTACATCAATTGCCTCCATTTTGCAAATGGCTCTCTTGCTTCAATATACAAGTTGTAAAAAAAAATTCCGATTTAAATTGATAAAGTCACCTAAAAAGCAAAAACTTTAAGGGGCTTATACTGACCAAAAAAGGGGCACAATAACTAGGAATTCAGGGTGGGGGGGGGGGGGTAAATAAGCACAACGAACCTTCTGTACGAAAGCAATTCTGACAGGAATTTGACCGACTTCTTGTTCACTTTCGGACCAAAAGAAGAAGGTACGATAGCTTAATCAAAACTACTTAATCAAAAGCTATTTTAGGCAGGTTTTACAGCTTGTATATAAGAAGTATAAACAGTCCTTTGGTCCAGCACATTTCAAAACCAGGAATATATGGAACGCCGTTTTAACGTTTATTCAGGAATTTCAGATATCTCGAATTAATTTTAGATATCTCAAATTTTATTTCAGATATCTCGAAATGAATTTTAGATATCTTGAAATAATTGCAGATATCTTGAAATAATTGCAGATATCTTAAAATAATTGCAGATATCTCGAAATAACCACGAATTTCAGATATCTAAAATTCTAATTCAGATATCTCAAATTCAATTTCAGATATCTCGAACTCAATTTTAGATATCTCGAATTCAATTTCAGATATCTCGAATTCAATTTTGGATATCTTGAATTCAGTTTCAGATATCTCGAATTTTATTTCAGATATCTAAAATAGCGCATAATTTGAGATATCTAAAATTAATTCGAGATATCTGAATCGGCGTTCCATACGGACGGTCTGTCCACCTTGTTCGAACTTCTGGTTTTAAAATGGAGCCAAATATTCGACGAACCGTGCAGCATTAAACGAACTTATACCCGCCAAACTGATTGGCCTACAATTTTGGCTCTCTGGGAGGATCGCATTGAGACAACTGAAAGTAATGGGTGGTGGCTTTAGAGTAAGTTAGAGAACCACTGATAAAGACCATCTGAACTACACAGATCAAAATGTCACCATCATTTTACAGGTACATAGGTCAGTAGTACTTAGTTTCGAGGAGAATGGATCATTTTAAAGGGACTAATTGAGTTGGTTCACAAATTTCATGGTAGTTTGTTTTACCTGTTGAGTATCACTCATATGTTGATAGTAAATGGTCAAACTAAGATATTCTGAACATCTGACACACAACCGAAGCAACAATGATAAGATAATTACCAATCAAAATCACCTACTGAAAATGCTGTGACCAGATCTACACTGAAATGTAAGTAAGGCAAATGTTCATGAAAGTTCCTGTTCATAAAAAAAATAGTACAATTTCTCACATATTCAGTAACTGTAGAAATCGATACATGAATAAAAAGGCTAATTGGAACTATTGGCATATATTTCTCTCAGACTTGCCACAAAATAACGTATATCAACTCAATGAGCCCATTTTAAGTTGTGCAAGTCTAAACCTAAGAAAAAAATCCTAGAGGATAAGCATAAAAAACAAACATAGGTTGATTTTTTATTCCCACCTATGAATTATTTTCCCCAAACACATTCATTCGTATTTCACCCAACATTAAAAATGTTGCAGACATATTTGTGTGTGTGTCAAGTGCGTCAAGTGCGACTGCGTGATATTGAGTGGCATTGTTGACGACTGACCTTGTTCGTCGGTGGGTCGGCGTCAGTGGATGGTGTAGCTGCTGTTGTTGTTGTTGTAAAACCAGCCTGCCCGGCCTTGCTCATGTTTTTTATGTTATCATGAAGACTTGACCCCATCGAAGCATGAGAGAGGTCTAGAGTGAATGTAAATATCCCAAACGGTTGAATGTATCACCCTTTTACGTGGCAGTCAGGGTATACCGTGCATTCAACGGGCACTGTGAACGAGAAGAACCTGTAATGTTTCAGCAGTTGGTCTCTCACTGGTACAATTCTCGCAATTTCTTGCAGTGGTAGTTTCCGACCACATACCTCCCGAAAACCATCAGCTGTGTTACTGTAAATCAATTTTGGCGTTTTGACTTTCCTTTTGAAAAGTAATAAACGTGAGGACAAGAGTCAAGAGAGATGACTACCTTTTTCGGTTTCTTTTCCTGAGATCTGTCATTACGGCAGGATGATCACTCACATGGCACAGTGCAGAATCGAGAAGCCTCTTATACCGTAGATATTAATTGTTGTAAAATTTGCTTACATAGTTACCAGACCTGTGTGGATCAGGAAAGTTCGACCAACAGTGACCTCATCTTGACACTTCAATAACATGTCCGTAGTTCTACATCACTAGCTCGATATCAGGGACCAGGATTAATATCTGTTAAGTGTAAGCCTACTGAGCCATACGGTTGCTGTGGAAGCAGATCAAAAAAGAAAGACGCACTGCAACAGAACTTAGAAAGAAAACAAAACCGACAACAAGAAGGGCAAAACAGACTTTGACAGGATAAGAAAATGGAACCTAAATCAGACTTAGAATCTTATGTTCCCACTCACTTTTCGGTATGGGATTATATCGTTTTCAGTTCATTACTCGCTGTGTCGGCGGGGATAGGCGTCTACCACGCCTGCACGGGGGGCAAGCAGAGTACCGCGAAGGAATTCCTGTTAGCTGATCGCAACATGAACGCTTTCCCCATCGCGATGTCACTGGTGGCCAGCTTCATCTCAGCCATTACTTACCTGGGTACCCCTGCTGAGAATTACCTTCACGGTTCCATGTTTTGGCTCTTCGGTTTCGCCTACATCACGGTTGGAGTTGTTACCATCAGGGTGTACATGCCGGTATTCTTTCGGAAGGATATCACCAGTGCCTACGAGGCAAGTAATCCACGATTTCACTTTATATTTTGAAGTAGGGTTTACAGTTCTAGTAGTCTCAGAAGACAAAAAAAAAAATATCTCAGACAAGAAATATAACCTACATGGTTAGCTCATAAAGAAGAACGAACGATACAGGTACCTATTGTTTATGTAATTTTTATAGGTCTACAGAAATGCATACATACATAAGATTGTTGCGATAAGTTTTAATCTTTTAAGTTTTAATAATTTTATCTCTGTCCTACTCCTTTTTTTTTTGTGGGGGGGGGGGGGGCTAATGGTAATGGGTCGCTATATTGCTCAATTAATTGCATTGTCTGCTTAAACATTATGATAGCAAAGGGGGACCCCATGGAATCGCCCAAGTGTCAAAGATAATTGATTGGTATTACGTCAATGATAAATATAATGGCCTGTAGCCTGGTAATTACGTGATAGCACGTAGCACATTGGCATTGCGACCGTGACGTCATCACATCATCGGGGAGGGGGGGGGGAATCACCCCCCTGACTAGATGGTGCACCTATTCGTCGAATTTTCATCCAGTATATGTTCATTGTCAGTGTAATGTTCACCCAACCAGGCAAGGCTGGTAAATTTGATAAAGTTCATGATCAAAGGGGAACATCGAGTCGACATTATCAATAAGTTGTGTTAATTTTGAAGGAGTAAAAACACACGACAATGCTTATAATCAGCCGCATAAATTTCACATCCAATAGTTATGAAAACTGCCAAATGTTTGGACTTTTTTTTTACTCTCATGATGACTCATACTGGCTATGTGCGTATGAATTTGAACGAGCGTTGAAAACGTCTCGTCACGTATGTAAAAAAAGAAAAGGATCGTCAATTACTTACTCATTAATGTCCCCCCATGCGGACACATAGGAGCCCCCTAGGTTTGATCATTTGTCATTAGTATGTTAAAGGAAAATTGAGAGATTTAGGAAACTTTACTGAATGTCACGAAACAACCCGATGCATTTGCAATGGAAATATCGCATTTAAAGATTCCAAGATGCAATAACAAAGACAATAACGTTAATCATTGCCACACCATTCAGTCTCATCAGTAAACATCTTCAAAAAGCCCTCAATCCTCAAGACATTCAATTGTACATACTGAAGATGAGAAGCGGAAAGTGCATCATTTGAATTGTTGAAAGTTTGGATGAACAAAGCATTCCTAATTAAGAAACAAATTACTCAGTTTCTGCCTGTGCAGTGAATAAAAACAAACTAGGTTTTTTTTAAAAGCAGTCTTTTGTATAATATGTCATTTTTACCTAAAAATAAATATTTAAATAAGAAATTTGATTTACTTCTGTAAAGAGCACAATATCACTCTAGTTAAATAACATTCGTGTGGCCTCGTCACACGACATTAACCACGCCAAGAGTAAGAAACATCTCATGGAAGTTTGCCTCGCCACTGTCAGTCGGTGTTAACTGAAGCAAAAAAACAACTAACTTTCTTCGTAGAAACCATACATGTGGAAACTCGATTATTCCTTCCCTACCATTATGATACTATATTCTGTAAACCTCCTGCACAAAATGATATCGTGTCATTCCAATGATCTCCAGTTAGAGAGGCATCTCCCTTGTCACAATATCTCGGTACACATGAGAGGATTTATTTGTGAGATATTCATGCGTTGCCATGGAAACATTTGTGGCGGGAACAAGCCATTTGAGTTACTTGTGATTGATCTTATTGGGGATCACATGGGTTTTCGTTGTCACATTTTACTTCCGATTACCCCATTTTGTGGTGTTTATTACGTCTGTTAAGTTTCACTGAATGAAAATAAATTCTGCTTGATTTAATACTTATAAAACAACGGACAGTTTTGCATTAGAAGTGTACTAACCGTCAAAAAATTATGAATATTTTCACTTTGAAAACTCTTACCACCTAGTTAGGTTTGTGAATAATCATGGAGACTGAAACTGAATGGAGACTGAAACGGATCGCTGAGAACACAATAATCCCCATACTCGTAACTGTATCATTTGGGTGCACATATAATTGTAAGACCCTATGTAGTAATATCATCAGATTAGTGGCAGCTCCCTGGTATCACCATCAAATACAATGATTTTTTTTTTTCAGCATGAACGGCAAAAAGGTATTTCGTTCTAGCCTAACCTTAGCCCAACCTTCAATTCGAAACCTGAAAAGTCAAACGGCTTATTGTAATTTTGTTTACACTTTTAGTTTTCCAAACATATCCGACCTTTTGTCCGGATGCAGTCACCGTGGATTATACTCACCCCCCCCCCCCCCCCTCCAAATACCAAGGAATATCTTCAGTGGGATCAGATTAATGTATTTTGGGTTCAAGGTTCTGATCTAACGGATGACATACGTCTAATCAAGTACTGCCTGTGTTCCCCCCCCCCCCCCCTCCATGTAAAAAGAAAAACTCGGAAAGGGACATAGCGTGCCCTTGGTAGTTTGAACTGCTACACGTTTCAAATGTTCCTACTGTGTCAAGGTCCTTTATAGGACAATAATTTTTTTTGGACAGAATCTACCTTTAATCCGAAACGTCTTTTTCTTCATTGTGACTTAAGTCTCGGTCTTTGTAAGCCTATCCCAGATGTCACCAGAATGGCCCGAAGCTGGAATACACTCTTTTATTTTCATGAGCAGCCGTTCAATTCTAATATCACTGGAAATATTATTATCTCATATCTCTTTAAAATTATGTCTTTAAGCTCCTTTCAGGCGATACCACAGAATGCGATTAAAACTTCCAGTAATAATATTTTTGCTTTCACACTTCAGATGAATTGTTCTTTTCCGGTAGGCAATTTTTCCCTAAAAGTGATTGCGTGAGTACTCAAAACAGTTTAGATTTGCACCATGCAACCATTTGAGAAAAATAGGTGGTGATATATTTCTGATTCTACGATATGGTTACAAATTTTTATACAATGACGACAAAAAGTGTAAAATACGATATAATACAGTGGTTGGCAGTTTTCATTCAACTTAAAAGTGCATCTATTTTTAACAAACCACCTAGTCGAATTGGGTGCACCTAGTATACGAGTAATGAATATTCAATTATGGCTGACTCCGTAACGAGGTGATTAAATTTTAGTTTCTACCTAAACACAGTGCTTGGTTTCATGGAATACTATGCAATTTATGTTTGATATTTTGCTGGAAATAAGCTGAGTGAATATATCTGTTGCGTATCCATTATGTACTGTAGGAGGAGTCTACTTCTTCTCATAATAAGAAAAGTCAATCTCTTTTCCATCCGCTTTTTCTTTTTCTTTTTTTTTTTCTTATTTCAAATTCTGTTTGAAATCCTTCTAGACTTACCGTATATACATACAATCACTTTAATCATGTGATTTTAGGGCAGCGATTTGTCACAAGAAAAATATCGCCGAGATAAGAGACAAAAGTTGTTTTAAATGCTATTTTATCTCGTCGCGTCATATCATATCATATCACGAATGGTGTGAACAGTTCTTAGTAATAACTCTATTTCAATTTTTTTTTTATCGCGGTGTATCGCATCGTATCATTGACATCTTAATCATGTGATTTTACGGAGGGCAACGATTGTTCAGGCCCACAAGAAAAATATCGCCACGCCGCGCCGGGATGAAAGTTCATTTTTTTTTTCTCTTCATTTTAACCCCATTTTAACCCCATTTTGTCGTATCGCATTGCATCTTGCCAAGTGTGAAAAGGACAAACGTTAAGTAATCATGTCAGTATTTTAACTTTCTTTTATCATCGTATATCGCATGGTATCGCATATGGTGTGAATGGGTCTTGGATGGGCCTTGAGGGGGCATTTAATGGCTTACCAGCCTCAGCTTCCCCCCCCCCCCCTCTCTCTCTCATGGCGGGCGTGTGTAAAAGGAGTTGTTTGTAAAACCCCTATATGGAAAACAGGTTACAATTCACACGAACATTACGAACTGATTACGAACATCCTAAAAGGGATTTGGACAGTTTCCACTTCATGCACGATGTATACAGGGGCCTCTCAGAGATCATGGCTGGGATGTTTTCACATTGTAGGTGAGGATGTGCTATAGGTCTCTGTAATATTACAGTAGCCTGCCGTAATTTATCATGTCACAAGTTCAGATGTAACAACTGCTGTATACATAGCATGGCATCTGCTGACCTTAAATTACTACTAACAGACATCGTGTACTCAATATGCATATTGTAATAACAGTGTAAAATGCCTTTTGTAGAGCAGACATCGTAGTTAGCTCCTATGTATATATTCATTTATGAACACAAGCAGAACATCTAGGTGTATGTGAAGGTCTTGCTTTCACTTCGGTTCAGACACAAGAGTGAGTGAGCTCTACCTGCATACGGCGTGGGCACAGTCTACACGTGATCATATCTACGTATGGATGGTCGTATGTGTACGTGCGAGTTTCGGTACGTGTTTCGGTACGTTCGCGCGTGCACGCGTCCGTCGTCCGTCCGTACGTTCGTGGGTGCGTGCGGGTCGAGACGTGCGTACGTACAGTACGTAAGCTGCTCGTGAGTTCAGTGGATACCTTGTGATGTTTGCAATTCGACTATCAGTGTGGTTTTAGATTAGCCTGTTATTGCCAATCAATTGACCACGCTAGGTACCACATTAGTAGGGATACCCAATGGGATCACTTGCATTTCGTAGACAACCCCCATTATAGGTGGTTACTACAATATTGGGGGGGGGGGGGTATAATACAGCCAATTGGAATAAGGGGTGGGTTGTTCTACTTAGCAGTAATGGATTCTTGTTATTTTGTGTGTCTTATCCTGCCCTGGATGTAATTATATATCGCACCGCCAATCTGAAACTCATGTTGCGTCTTATTTCCGGTAGTTAAATTCTGGCCTTAACAACGGATTTCCCATCATTTTTACCCCTCAGCACGCTACAATAATAACAAGTAGGCAATCCACGGAGTTGCAAATACCATCCCTATAGTTTTGCAAGACATTTCGGTACCCATCATTTCATATAGGCCCGAAGTGCCCAAAGCAGTATGTTGTTTTCACCAGTGATTCGGATTGCTCGTTGTGGACAGAAGTTCTGAATGTTCAAGTTATCAGTGATCTAGTTCTGCAGAACACCGCGTATGCGTCGAACGTCACAAATACCTCTATGCGCTACACATGTGCCTTGTGTGCGTCAGTTCCCAGAAATGCGCGCGGGTGGGTCATCCGACTTACCTTACAGGAGGAGATCGTGACACGCTTTCTTTTGTATACCGTACACAGTACACACATTTGGACACCCCTTTTCACACCATCCCCTCTAACCCCACCAGTTGGTAACCTCGATCAAGGTCATTTGTATACCATGAGGCATCCCCATACAAGGACTACTGACCCACTAAGTTTCGGTTACATAACACAAGGGGTGTAAGGTGGGCTACCATTTAAGTGTCACTTTTGGCACAGGGAAGTAGCATGGATGTATAAAACTTCCGCATCTAACGTAAAACGTTGGAATTTTTAACTGCTGGAAATTCAAAATCCCTATGAATCTAATAATCTTGTTTTAACAAACCTAAAGTTCCATATGGCAGCTTGACCGAATCTGGTTGGAATTGTATCTCGAAATCTGTTATTTTATCCAACATTTACTTGAGTTAACGATAGTTATCATGGTGTAAGCCTGCCAATTTTCGCGCACCCACTAACATTAGCACGAACATCATTACACGAAGAGTGTCCTTTTAAACAAATCTCATGTGTAAACCTACAGCAATTACCCATGAACAAGCTGGCAACATAAAAGGTCATGAACGGTTCCACTGAGTGATCAAAATGATGATTTGGAAATTCGTAACATTAGGCGGCAACTGCGAATAGGATGCTTTAGGCCTCAGCCTAACTCTCCTGCTCAAATGCAGCAGCGTTACGTTGACTAATCAGAAAAGGGCGATGAAACAAACAGTGTCTCAGCTTATTTTCAAGTCATTGCAAGGTATGGCAATCAAAACGTTGTCAAGATGCTTAGTCCATTTCACTTTCTGGCTCAAGTGATATTTTAGGGGTGCGCGAAGTTTGGCAGTGCGCAACGTTTGGTATATGTACTTACAATATATCTTCTCTGCATACTATGTATAGGGATGAGATGATAGGCTTACACTAAAGCAGTGCTTGCATAGCGCTTTCATCCTGTGCACTCTGGGAAGCTTTGCATTAAGAGATAACTCTGGAGCTTGCAATTGAAGGTATCAAGTACGTCAGAACGGAGGACAAGGAATTCCACAACCTCGGAGCGTGCCTTGAGAGGGCTCGTCCACCACAGCCATCGAACAGTAACATATGGAACGATGAGGTCAGCGAAATATAGCTGTGCCAGGCCATAAAGGACTTTCCAAGTCCTTTATGGGACTTGCCCCTTCCCCCCCCCCCCACTTGCCCGCTGTATTGTCTCCTTTTTAGGGGGCAATACTTTAAAATTGACCCTTTGTTCTACAGGTTGCCAGTGTAGGTAATAAAAGGCGGTGATCATATTAAGAAAGAAATAAGTCCAAGTTAAATGTCTTCAGATTGCATATTTCTAAGGTTTTCACAAAACCACAAATCTACAAGTAGGCTCAGTAACGAGTCACATTATTCTCTTCTCACTTTATTCTCTAAAGTTTGTTTATTATACATTGATGTAGAGTACCTTCCTTATCTTATTTCTCTTTCTGACCTTTCTTCCTCCACACTTCTTCTCTTTTCGCCTCTAGTCCTATGCCTATCGTTTTCTTATTTTTCGCTGTATTAAACTGTTGTTGCTGTTGTTAAGTTTGCTTAATCAATTTATCTGATGTTCAATGTTAATTCCTACAATTTTATTAAGTTTTTTGGATGTCTTCTCGAGCTGTCTCAGAGATAGTGACGATCCATTCATAGATGTATAGGCTAATTAAATAATTATAATATGCACTACATGACCTATGACTTTCGTATACATACATATATGAATGAATAAATTAAATCAAACATTCAACTTGCCCCTCGTTAATTGAAGTTCAAATGGCCGAAACCAAATATAATAGGCTTTTGCACACAACATGGTACATCACTATAACAAATAAGAGATCAATGCAAAATTCTCTTTTTGAGATATCGCGTGTACGACATTTTCAAAATTTGACCACTCTTAACCACAATGACCTTTGACCTTCACCAAAAGCAATAGTGTTTTTGTATACCATATTGGTACATCCACACACATACTTATGTGAGATCTGTCGAGCTCTTTGAAAAAAAATTGAAAAAAAAAAAAAAACAGTCACTAAACCATTCTTCTATCTGAAGTCAATTAATAAACGCTCGTCAAAACGTCTGAGACAGACATGACCAAAAACTTTGTAAAAGAGTAAACGTCAGCCGCAGATGATGCAGGTACGTGCAACTTCTTTTGGTTTCCCTCACACGAAATAGGGAAAAAATCCGACAAGGAGCCCTTTAAGTAGATACTGACCATGAATTGTATAAACACCCTGAAGATTCAATGCCGTACATATCAGGAACGCCACCAGATGTTTAACACAATGTATTTACCTGTACATACTGCTTCGTTTGTACACACGTATCATGCAACACACCACGGCCCTGCGGGTTTCATTGCGTGATAAAAAGTTGTTCGCCACATGTTCTCTCATACCAGGTTACATTGAATTTGATTGCGTGCACGCTGTCCTGTGGAACTTGTGAAATCCCACCTGTTGATACATGCCGTAGAGTACAACCAAATCAAAATAGCTTGGTTAATGTGGGTTTAACATAATACTGTAATATTCACAAATGGTATGCATCTCAAACAGAGATAAAAAAGTTTGGCAATCAACGTGAAGATAGAGCATATAAAAGACGGTGATTGCAACTTAACCGGAATAAAGTCTGTGTTACACATATAGAGGGCTGGTTATTATCTACAACTTTTGAAAGTAGAAACCGTTGAACGCTGCACTTCGAAATAAATCGATATTTGATCTGAAAGCACTATTTACTGCCGACTGAGGAAATTTGTGTGTGTGTGTGTGTGTGTGTGTGTGAACAGGACACAGCGTGCCGTTACAATCACCAAGTTGCAGTGGAGACTAACTGGAGTGTACATTCAACGTCCTTTTGAGACTTATATTTATGGTACAAGTAACCGCGTAGTTTAGAACCTAGAACCCCAGATCAACTTCAATCGCACAGGTAGCACCAGAGAGACAGGTAGCACCAGAAAGACAGGTAGCACCAGAAAGACATCTACCGGTAGTACTAATCATGGCGGAGTCAGAAATGGTCAGACGGTATTTTTCGTTTTGGGATTACATTGTATTCGGTAGTCTTTTTGTGATCTCAGCCAGTATCGGCGTCTTCCATGCATGCACGGGAGGCAAGCAGAGGACCACCAGTGAGTTTCTCCTGGCTGATCGGCGCATGAACGCCTTCCCTGTCTCGATGTCTCTTGTGGCCAGTTTCATATCGGCCATCACCTTTCTAGGGACACCGGCTGAGAATTACGTGCACGGTTGTATGTATTGGATGTTCGCCTTCTCTTACATTGGGGTCGGCATCTTTACCATCCGTATTTATATGCCGGTGTTTTTCAACATGAACATAACCAGCGCTTACGAGGTGAGTGTTATCTTGGAGTTACTACGTGTGATTATGGGCCTATTACGTCACCTTGATAAAACTTCAAACTCAAAAGAACAAAAAAACATAAAACATAAAAATTGATGTAGTGAGATGCCCATGTTGTACGGTAGTTCTATATAAGGTGCGTTCGAACTTGGGGAGGCATCCCCCCAAATGCCACAACCATTTGATTCAAACTTTTTTTTCAGAAAGCGGACAGTGTTCAACAGTTCCACCGCACCCACCGACCCCTCGCCCCCCCCCCCCCCCACCGCTCTTAGTTTTTCTATAGCTGCATAGTGAATTTAGGATCCTTATGTTACCATACTGCAATAGAGTTTCCTCAGTGACAGAGAAATGAGATGAGGGACTATGTGTAAGAGTTGGTTCGGTAAAATATGAAGGCAAGGAGATGGTGGACATGTCTTAAAACATTTTCTCACAGTACGCTTTTGTGTAGAGGAGCAGTCCACTCCGAAATGAGTTCAACATCATTGTTCAAATAAGAACTCTTATTTTTGCTATTTCACAGTTCCACGTGCCTGCTACAGTGGACTGCAAAAGTCTATACATACAATTACTACAGCGTATTATACGGTTGTTATAATTTAATGAGGTGATAAACATACGGAGTTTCAATCGTTGTTTCCAAATTGGTGTGCAATACAACGCCATTGTGTTTAATATGGTGTCACAGAATCGCTTCACTGCTTTTCAGTGGGTACCACATGACGAACTTTTACAGAATCATCTACTGCTCTTATGTTCCATTTCATTGGTGAAACATAAAGACAGTTTTGACAAATATACAGCAGTACTGGAATACTTTTCATAACTCAGAGCAGTACAGTCTTGTGCGACATATACACTTACGATAAGTTTTACAACGTTATGAGAGAGATCCAATGGAAGTTTTGTTTCGTCCAGCGTGATATGAAAAAAAAAATGGATGGGAAAAGGGGAAAAGGGGCTAACAGGAAACGGCACGCATTTCCCCAAAAACGGTACTCCTATGAGGAGCAGATCCACGAAGACTGCCGCTTAATCCCAACAACAAGGACTTGCCTACCACGCACTACAATTCTGCGTATAGGCAAATGCACTTCTAGCTGGTTGTTTTGACTTCTGCAGTTCACTGTAGGCACGTGGAACTGTGGAATCGCAAAAATAAGAGTTCTTATAACATGTATATGTAGGGTTGCTCTGTCATTACTAGGATCTTGAACACTGCCACTTTAAGCTTGTTTACAAAACCCTTTCAGTCACATTGTGAATGCCAGCCTAGCATCCGAACTGAAAAATTGGGGCATTCAAGTTACCAATAACTCTTTATTAACTGTACCTGACCTGTAGAAATATTAGTTATTATTCAGGTTCGTCAGGTTCGTTTTCAACAGGTATTGATTCAGGTGGCTTAATTGAATCCCCAGTAAAGCGGCCCAGTGCAATTGTGGAATTGTCTATCTCGGTTTTGAATGATTACGTTGCTTATAAGATATATGGGCATCTCAAGAAGAATGTAAGTGACGTCATAATGTATAGAAACAAAATGTATGATGGTCATGGCCATTGGACGATTCCTGTTGTTATTGCTATGGCCGATCATGCGCACGTTACTGTAGCCGAACTTGGCAGACCTTCACTTTACTGTTTCATTTATGGGAACATAAACATCTCCACAACTTATTGTCCTACTATCTTGAAACACGACACAGAAGGCCACAAAGTGCTACTACGGGTGCTACTACTGGTCCTACGGTCCTACCTACCTTTTATTTCACTGCTCCACTTACGAATCGTTAATGTTCCCGTATTTAAATCTGTTAGATTACTTGTCGGTGTGAAAGATAAGAATAACTATGTTCAGTGTATGGGAAACGTAACCGCTCGCAAACTTTTGTCACTTCTGTTGGCAGCAACACCAACTATCCTTCGACTGTGAGTCATTGCTAAAGTTTAAATTAGTCAATATTCACTCATGATGTAGCGTAATAGATCACTGAAATGGAGCTGGGATATGAGTTTGCACTGACAATCGCCTGGTCATCTACCTTTGTTCTCTGTCAGTGTTTCTGGGATTTAAACGGAAAGTAGGGGAAAAGATCACCTGTCACAAATTCTGAAATAGAATAACCCGCTCACCTTCCAGATACAGTGTTTGAATGTAAAAATTATCTCGACAGTCTTAATTGTTGACCCTACAAAATTCAGACTCTTCAAGAGAGCATAGCAGTCAATCACCGTTGCTTGAAATCAAAGAGACGAATGGGAAAGGATATGAATATTCATGTAACCAAAATGGGGCTCAACCTTTTTTTTTTGTATTTGCTATAACCATTCGATAGTATTTGACCATCACTTACAAATTTTCAACTCATAGTCCAGCTTTAAATTAATCAATTCACTCGGTAACCGTAAACCAGGGACTTGATAGTCAGATAACAGCCATGTTAAGCCTGCTTACACAAAGATACCGCAAGTACCATTCGATAAAAAAGTTGTATATTTGTAATTCAAAGTTGATATGTAAATATCATTGAACGATTGAAACTGCAAACCCACTTGAAAAATAAACTATAGCCGGATACATCGGTCTGTGAGTTGTGGCCACAAATGTCGAATTGCTTAAAGCTTCTCGGATTTTATACAGGTAGTCCTCGTGAGTGAGTGCAGGTGACCCATGTTGGTATTCATGTATAGGCCTACAGGTCAAAGGTCACTCCAGTTCAAACATTGGTTTGAGCCTAAATCAGTCCGCTCAAGAGGAATGTGGCTTGGCCCTTCACCCTATGTATAAGTTAGTAAGGGTTTAAATTCTAGTTCTGTGAGACAGATTGTACTTTCAGAGTTTGCTCTTTCTTATACAACATTAAAATGCTTCACAACTTTGAACAAGGATCGAATCTTCACAAACGATTTGTTTTCCAGACCTTGTGTTGGTAACTGCTTTTTAGAGCTCTGTCCTCTTACACTTTTATCAGAATAAACCGTAGGTTGTCATTTGAACTGTAAGACAATTGGCCAGCTAGCTACTGATTTGTTGACATACATACCTTAATACATGGTCTCGCAGCAGTACCCCGAGCCGGTCCAACACAACTAATGAGTCTAAGCGGCGGCCATGTGTATAGATCAATGGCCAACACTACCTGTGCCTGCCAATAACCTTGTATAATCTCCCTCCGGGGCTGGTCATCTCGTCAGTGGACGCGATTAAAAAATCTATCTGGCTTACTCTCATAGCTGAGGGAAAGTGGGACAGGTTCATAAAGGACCTCGACCTATTCTCCATAGGAAAGTTCAGACTTCATTTCCAAATGAGAGAAGGCTCGTGAATAAAAGGATTGCACAATGGAGGGGTGGATGTGATATCGTTTGTCTCAGTCATGGTTTCTCAGGGGAGGTTCTCCCGGGGGGGGGAGAGAAAGACTAGACTAGCCCTCCCACAGACACAAAAAAAACCCAACAAAATTGGGTAAATGATTGATGTGAACTCATTCACCTTTTATTTTACTTTTTTTGAAGAGTTCGTTTTTTAACACGAGACATCAAAAAAAAAAAAGAAAGGATGGATTTCTTACTAGGCAGCGCCGAGAAGTACCCTTTTCTGCAATCTGGGAGGGGCTCTCTTTTTTTGGGTGAAAAAGTTCTTGATACGCTACTCGTCAGCTGATGGTGGCCCTCCCCGTAGCCTGGTAAAACGTGAATTAGAGCCCCCAAACTAATGTTCCTAGAACTCCGCCTTTGGTTACTATGGGCGTATGCCCAACCTCCTGAGTCAGTGAATGGCATGATGAACACATTGGGAGAGGAACATATTGGGAGAGAGACAAGCTAAACTAACCCTATCAAAGGAGGATTGGGCGTTAGTTGCAATTGAGACTGAGTAACTCCTAACAGTTTCCCCACAAATCGACGGGTAAACATACATCCGGAGCAGAAATGACGTCATGTTGGTTTTCAGTCAAAGAATGTTCATATATCATTTGAATGACAACAACGCGGGAAACCACCCTCAAAAACCGTTGACTGGATATCCGCCGTTGAAACCAACTGCCACCTTACGTCTCCCAAAATACAAAGTTTTTCGTTTTCTTCTTTTTTCTGCAACCACTTAACAAAGGGCGTCGATGCTGTGCACAATACAATACTACCGGTATGACCCAAATCCTCTTCTTCAAATTGTCCTTACTCAATTTTGCTGTTTTTTGTGAAAACAAATTGATTTTCTCGAACGATTGGGATTGTGTCATGCTGACCATTGACGAGAGCAATGTAGAGAATGACCTTTGGGGTCAAATGGTCTTGTATATGTGTTCTGGTAAATGTACGCTCCTGCGTGGTAGGGAGGGGCCCATAGAGAGGTAGACTGCATTCCCATCCACATATGGCAGTTGGCAAGAGGTGGTAGGTCAAAGCATTTAAAGAGGCAGTTACGCTGCAACGATGTAAATACGTTTCGTAGTTTGGAGAAATTGCAACTTTGAAAGTTTGATTAAAATAGGAAGTGGTCAGGACCTGACCGTGATTAACGTATGTAGGTAGGGTTCAGCTGTCACAGGACCGCTTTAGACGCACTGTCACGTAGAAGTGACTTCAAAGACTGGGATCTCAAGAAATTTGACCATTCAGTTGATTTCGACGTTAGCCCAATTTAGTAGTCACATTTTCACATTGAACAACTGAAGCCTTGAAAACAATACCTCATTGTCATAAATTCGTGGTAGAAGCAGTAAAATACATTAAAGAAGAAGCTAAAAACGCATCGCAAGTTTTAAATAGGGTGACATTCCGCGAAATAATTTGAAACAACAGCAGGAAACCAGAAATTCTTGCAGATAAACTTAACAGGGTGAAACGTACGTTGCTCGTTGTGGATTCCACGATGTTCATCATTAATAGGAGCTAATACGTGTAGTGCATATGCCATCAGCCTCAGGGCCTACATAATGTACCAGTGGCCTGATACAAGTCTTCCAAAGACAAACGAAAGGAAGTGAGATCTTTGCCTAAGGTCAATGAAGTATATTGTCTGGATAGTATTATGCCAGAGTCCTTCACCAATAGCTTGTTTAATAATTTGTATAACGTAACTTATTCCACAAGTTGAATCACCTACGGTACTGTTTTTCATTGACACTGTAGTTATATAGTTATATATATGTATAGTTATATAAAACAACATGCATGGGACATTTACCAGAATGTCTTGAAGTCCGTTCCATTGGAGTCACTGGGCTATGACATGCAGAGTAGGCTAGCAGGCTACATAGTAATGACCTAATTAACAGCAATTTAGTAGGGCGTATCATTTAACACCCCTTTCACTCCCCTATATCTGTCGTTGGAGAAAATTTGACCTAATTAAGAGCATTCATTGTATAATGAACGCTTATGAAAAAAATTAGGAAACGGTACTTTTTTCAAAAGAAAAGCTTCCGAGTTTGAGGTATGAATACGCCTGTGTGTATATGACATGTTGCATGTACAAACAGTGCACCAACTAATTGTACGTGTCATGTACCTTTCCCCCCGCGGTTTATATAAACCCAGACTCCTCCCTCTGAAGTCACCTAAGTTCCTACTAGAATATAGATATGTTATACCTTGTTTGTCACAGTGATCTTGATGTAAATACTGTATAGTAACTCCTACCTTGGCTTCAGCAATTTCAGTGCACATCGCCTAATACATTACATTTACAATTGAATGGTTAACTGACGACTCAAACATGATTTTACAGAGCAGTGAGTGACCCAGTTCCAAAATTTGAACGGACGGCTAGCCGAACAATAGGCAAGAAAACAAATACTGTATGGTAAGGGAAACATTAAAAAAAATTAAAAAACTAAAAAACTATAAAACTAAAAATTAAAAGAGAACCACCTTTTCACAGTAATGAGAATTGCTGTCAGATCTGGTGCATGAGTAACACACGTCCGTTGTGCTGGCTACTTTACAAGAAGGCTGGCTGGCTCTATGCTCTTTAAGCTCAGCTGCTACTTCTACCAATTTTTTTTTTTTTTTTCGACATTTTAGGAACGACTGAGTTAAGCTCCAGATGAAGTCGACAACATTGTTCACACGATGCGGCGTACAGTCTCGTTACAAATAGCGGATGTGGCGTGTCATAAATGCTTTTTATGGCGTGAACAGAAAGTGCATTCGGAAGGGTCACCTACAAAACTCAAAGTTCATTCATTCATTCTTGCGCAAACGAGAAGCAATATAAAAAACATGGGTATGAATGTAAACGCGAGTAAAATTTACCTGATAGATTTACGTGTAACTTAAAGCATTAAAATTGACAGTGATGGACGTGTGTATACAACGTTCAGCTCAACAAATTCATGGAATACGCTACGAAGGATGAATAAATTACGTCATATGCTGTAAATACAACAGGTGGTCCATGAAATTCAAGTTGCTCAGTGACGTAATACTGTAAAACAAGAAACTGCAACCTCTTGTATAAAAAGAGCTGGTAGTCTATAAACTACGGCTTTCTCTTACAAAAAGTCGTTACATAATAAATATAGAACCATACAGTATGTGATATCATCTACATGGTATTGCTGTAATGCCTCGACTTACACTGAATACAGTAGGCTATGTGTACATTCTTAAACCAAGACTGTAGCTTGGGACCTCCACATTTCCTTTTTCTCTCTCTATCTCTCTCTTCTTACGAAAATTATCTCTTGACATTCTTTTGTCTTGTTAGACATAATGAAACGTTCTCCATTCATCTTTCACAACATTAAACGTTCTATTTAATCTGGATTGGTCGCTGAAGAAAATTGATATTTCACAACAACAAAAAAAAAAAAAAATTCTCTTCTCTGGTGAAAACTACCTCAATAGCATTTTCCATGTGAAAGTAATGAATTTTCGAAATGGTGCATTGCATTATGGCAAATCTGCCATGCCATTCAGGTACTACTCGAAAAGCCCATGTATTTTTCTGTAATTTTGACTGTCTTAAAAGAACTAGACGATAATTTAAGAAGTGTGTTCTTAATATTCCACAGTATTTTGAGATAAAGCTCTTTATACCTAATCTAATTTTCCAATGTTGGCAAATTTCTAGCTAAGTAATTCAATTTCAAAGAACATCAAACACTTCTTTCAATAATTCGTCAATGCAAGATGACATTTTTGTAACCTTCAGACAACTGGCAATATTTTCTTGACCAGAGAAATCCTATACTCCAAACAGAAATGTCTTCACTGAGAACATGATATTGGCATGGGGTTTGAAATGCCTGCAGTGAAAAATTTGCCTCTTTCATTCGAGAACCTCTAACTTGTCAGTGGAATATTTTGATCATTTACATGCTGATGTTGAACATGGTCAGCGAAATTTTCGCAGAACTGGTACGAATAAGCAATTGTGTATGACGCAGAAGGAATGTTAATAATCGCTATTTATCATCTCTCATGATAAAATGCTGATAATGTTAATTTTGCTGTAAGCTCTAAATTTGTCATACTTTGTACTTGGCACTGTAGGCTTGGGGGGGGGGGGGGGTTACCCGACTCTACTTGAGAGTCGCGACTCTCAGCCGGGAGTTGCAACTTTCCGTTGCTTTCCTTGCAGTCGCCAAAGCGCACTGTGATGAAGTATTCTACTCAGTGACAAAAGCCCTATAAACAAACACTGACAATTGCTATTGTAGCAGCAAAGCTACTACTGCACATATACCAAAGTTAAAGGAGAAGGAAAGACAGGACTTTTTACAATGTTAAATGAAAGACCTGCATGTGATGTCACCAAATTTCATTTCAATATTGTTGTTTCCTTACATATTGCAATTTGAATGTTCGTAAAAAAAATAATCAGGAAGCTGCCATTTTAAGATTCTGATCACATAACCTGACGACATGTGATTGAAAAGCTTTTGCTCTTCTTTTTATTTCACTGTCAATATATATTTAACAAATGTGGATAGATTCAAATCAGAGTGTTAATGATTCGATTATTGCTTGATACAGCCTAGTGATTTAATATGTACAGTAATATGTACGAGTGTGTATGTATTTATGGCAGTTGTAGGTAAAGAAAACAAAGAAATACGTTGAAATTCCTGCTGTCAGTGGTTACGTGATAGCATTGTTCGACTTAGCGGGTTAACATTCAACTGAGGCAAAAATGGCAGCACCCTTCTCTGAATTTCAAAAGTGCGTAAACTTGAATGGGAACCAATCCTCAATTTCTGAATTAGACTTTTGGTGAGACGTTTGTCAAACACTTCTCCTTACATGTTCCAAGGGTTTCCTTCTCCTTTAAAGGAACTTGAAAATTTCGCTGTGAGAAACTGACTTTCCCAGGAAGAGGGGGGATTTCTCAGCTTTTGCTTTCAATGAAACCGTAACCTTTGTAATCCCGCGGCGGTGTATATTTGCGTGTGTGCGTGACCTTGTTTTCGGTTGGGATCGAGGACCGAAACAATAGATTTAGGTCCTCTGTAGAAAATTCAATAGATTTCTCCGGTCCGGTCAAGATTAGCAATATAAAGTCTATTGTTAAGGTTAGGTTTGAGGAAGACAAAACAAAAGAAAGCACAATGAGTTCCTCGGAATGAATGGAAAACAAAGTTGGGTGCGTGCGTGTGTGGGTGGGTGCATGTATGTGTGTGGCGCCTACGTTGTAACCACAATATCAAGAAGGAAAGCTTAGAAAAATCTCATACTTTGTATGTACGTAAACCACATTAAATCCAGTAGTTAAATTGATTTTAATGGAGATCAAAGGCAAGTTGAGGTCAGCAGGGGTCAAATTGTGAAACCTTGTAAACACAATATCTCAAGAAGGTAAACATGGACAGATCTTTTATGTAGTATGTACAGTGTACCTCATGGAGTGCAAGAACCCTATTGTTTTTAGAGGAGGTCAAAGGTCATTCGAGGTCAACATGTGTTCAAAATGTGAAAACCTTGTAAAACGAATATCTGGAGAAGATAAGCTTGGACGTATCTCCTACTTGGTACGTCGGTGTGCCAAGTACAAGATGCCTACCGATTTTAGTGGAGAAAAAGGTCAATTGAGGTCAACAGGGGTCAAATTTTGAAAATCTTGTAGACACAATATCTCAAGAAGGGAAGCTTGGACAGATCTCATCATTCTCATGTTTGTTATGTAGGTGTATCTCATACAGTACAAAAAGCATATTGTTTTTTTGTAAAGGTCAAAGGCCATTTGATGTCAGCATTGGTCAAAATGTCGAAAAATTGTGAATACAATATTTCAAGAAGGAAAGCTTGGATAAATTTCATATTTGGTCTGTCTGTGGACCACATTAAGTGCAAGATCCATACCAATTTTGTTGGTTGTCAAAAGTCACTTGAGGTCAACAGGAGTCAAATTTGGAAAACGTTTTAACACATTATCTCTAGAAGGAAAGCTCAGGCAGATCTTCTATTTAGTATGTAGGTGCATCTCATTGAGCATGCAAGGATTCTGTTGTCTTTGGTGAAGTTCAACGTCATTTGAGATCAACCGGGTCACACTATGAAATTCTTGTAAACATCATATCTCAAGAAAGGAAGTTTTGACAATGGTCATATTCAGTAGGTAAGTGTACCTCATTGAGTACAAGCACTTTTTGGTTTTTTAGTGGATGTCAAAGGTCATTCGAGGTCAATAGGGTCAAATTGTGAAAACCTTGTAGACATGATCTCTAGAAAGAACGGTTTGACAAACCTCATATTTCATTCAAAGCATAGTTAGGTGGCCACACATACTAATGCTATAATGTCAGATTACGAAAAAAAAAATGCTCATAGTCGGATTATCAAAACCACAATGCATTTGTGTGCCCTGGTAAGCGAAAAGACGTCTACTCTGAAGACAATTCGACCGTTATGGCCTCTAAAGTGTTTGGTTTTTTGCTTGGTATAAAAGTGTTTGCGACTTCGCTAGAAAGTTTGCATCGGTGACAAATGACAAGACGATGAAATAAAGTAAAGTAATAAATGACACTACTCCACTGACTGTTTGTATCAACAAACAACACTTCCTTTTCCCATTGACGCTCTGGTGGTAGGCTACTCCGAGAGAATCACTTAAGGCCAGAAGGAAAGCTACAAATGTCAATAAATAAAATATCAGCGTTACTATCCTTAAATATTTGCATAATTTTTAAACTCTGAACACAATTGAATGGCTGTCGTATTAAGAACTTGACATTTAGGTGGTAATGGTTGCATAACAATCCCTAATAATTCAACGAGTATATATGTAGTACAAGCTTTGCTTGAAACTGTTGGGTTCCAAACTGTTGGTACCGTTATGGTACTTTTACAAACGTAAAGCCAGCGACTAAGTGAGGGGAGGGGAACCGGAATGGAAGGACGTGTCCACTTTGTTGATATGCAATTGACCCATGAGAACAGCAAAAAAATCATGTATTCGTATGACGTCTGTGTGGCAACGTTCCTGAACCGACCCCCCTCCCCCCTCCCGGTCCGTCCGAATCACTCATGTATACCGGGACCATTCCATTCACACATTTCAATTACACATGTAAACCTGGGCGTAGGTGTTTTGTCCAGGTTGGTATCAAATGGAAGAAAAAGATTGAAGATAAACCAGGGAGTTGCTAGAGACTCCCTGGATTAACGATGAAGGATTTTTTTCTTCTTCATCAAACAGCATATTCTGCTTTAGTACAGGGTGTGAAATTTATTTGAAACATTGAAAGGAAGGCTTCCAATGTTAGGATACTTTATGTTTGGTCCGTAGCCTTCCGCCGCCACCCACCCCGCAAGAAACGGGAGGAGGATAGATCTGTGCCCTAAGTTATACTTCTTTGTTGAAATGGTCCATGGGTGTTAACCGTGTGTACTCGAGTTACTATATACACCCATACAGTAACTTATGAAAGTAATACTTTCCTAAAAGTTGTTACCAAACAGATAATCAAGAAAGGAGAAAGCATTGTATGCACATTGCCCGTAGATATGTCGTCTTGTATGAAATACCAAATCATGAACATTATTAGCTGTGAATAATTGAAGTCACACCATGTACAGAAGAACATTAGTTATGAGTTTCTGAATGATTTAACAGAAGAATGCTGTGTGTGTGGGTGTGGGTACGCGTGTGTGTATAACGCCATGGTTGTAGACACGATATCTCAAGAAGGAAACGGTGCTCGAACTTAAAAGTTGGTGTGTTGTTAGTCCATCATGAGTAGATAATCCCTATTGTTTTTCATGTAGATCAAAGGTCATCTGAGGTCACCAGAGCTTAAAGTAAGAATACCTATTCAGGGAGATATCTCAGCAACCAAATATTACTGGAAGTTCAAACTCTTACCATTGGTAGCACCTAATGAGTAAGCAATGTTGTCATTTTATGGAGGTCAAAGGTCATGTGACGTCAATAGAAGACAGTGTGAAAACATTGTAAACAAGGTATCTCAAAAAGGGACCCATGCGTGAACTTCAAAGTTGGTGTGTTGGTAGTTTACTGTGAGTGCATGATCCCTTTTGTTTTTCACGAAGGTGAAAGGTCATTTGAGGTCTGCAGATCTTTAATTATGAAAACCTATGTAGGAAGATATCTCAGCAACTGAATTCAGCTAGAACTTTAAAGTGTCAAAATTGTTAGCACTTGATAAGCAGCTGATGTCTGTCATTTGAATTGTCATCACTTGTCACCACTGTAATGTGAAATGAAATGAATGTAATAATTTCTATCATTCCAAAGATCTGTCCGAGGTTCAAAAGCCCAACATGGGATACTAAGAGAGTTTTCCATATCCTGAATATGGACATATGAACAGGTTAAATCACTCGTACTAGGAAAATAATGCATATTTATTTCCTATTTGAATTTGCCAGAATGTAGATCTATGTTTCGTAGCAGAGATCGCTGCTAGATAGACTTTGGTCTCATTCTCTTTCAATTTGTGGAACGTGTGGAAGTCCATTTTCTATGTCAAACAACCACTTAGCATAGCTCTTATCACTTTTTCTAAGTCTTCAGAGAATATCCATCCCTGTTGCCAGAAACCCCCTGTCAAGATTTCAAAAGTACTTTGTTGTTTTAGTTACAGTAAACACTCCCTTGGGAGTCAAGACTGCCCCAGTTTGTCTTTGTTGACTTGCACAATGTCAGGTCGGTTATGGAACGCCAAAAGGGAAAATGAATTGGTACAGGCCTGACTTTAAGTGGTAGAGCGTACAATGAACTAGCGATGTCAAATGACAGAGTAGAAATGAGCTGTGTGAAATGACAGAGCTACATATATATAGTCTGGCGGACACCCCACGTGAAAATCCACTCAAAATAAGAGAAACATCGCCAGGAAGATTTAAATATAGTGAAACGAGTACCGTACGTGGTCCACTTTGCTTCTTGTTCTCAGTCCTCCATCCAGAAAAATCAAACAGACATGAGCAAGCGATAGTACGCATACGAATTGCAAATATGAATAATTTGGCAATATTCATGTGCGAATGGGGGGCGTTAAAAGGATTAGATATCGACAGGTCTCACCCCTTCCCCTAAGACAACTCCCCAGAACGTTAATCGCTAATCCACAAGCCTTCGTCGAAAATCCCCTTTGGAAAAAAAAAACTTGAATCCGCAAGGCCCTGAGACATCCTATATGAACAAAAACTCTCAAAGGGAGAGGGGCACTCCAAAGACTAAGAAGACCCATCGTCGGTCGACGTTCAATGACCGGGGTCATGCTTATACATTTTGCTTCATTTCCCACCCCCCACCTCCCCCCATTACATACATTCAGACATGATCGAACCGTATTTTCTTTGTTCAGAAAGTATTTCTCGTATATGATATGTTAAATTTTAGTAAGGTGTGTTTGAATATGTATGTTGGTTGCTTAAACATGCACGTCATTAATGTACATTGCACGTCAATAAAGATGGGCAAAAATTGTGGGGGGGGGACATGTTATTTCCACTTCGTTTAAAGTTATGATATAAATGGCCTCATATATGCACGTGTGCATGTACAGTGGCAGCCCTGGGGTTTTAAAACTGGGGGAGGGCAAAAAAACTGTTAGAGAAAAATTAGTCAGTGTGGTCCAGTCCAAGAGCCCCATAAGGTCTGAGGTTTTCCCTTCCCGGTGGAAAAATATTAGGACAGGTGTACAGCTTAGCAGAACTTCTAAATGCCTTCTATGAAAACTTGGGAGCCTGGTGCAGGGGCAAAGACCCGGTTGGTTCCAGGGGCACAGCTCCGGCTGGTTCCAGAGACAAAGCCCCTATTGGTTCCAGTAGCAAAGCTTTATGGTTTTAGCATAGTTATGTCCAAGATGCCACTTGGACAAGTGGCAATTCCCTGGTCCGATATTTCTACTCGCGGTCTGTTGCAAACTTACCCATGGCTGCCACTTGGGCCAAGTGGCAGCTCCTTGGTTTTACTGACCGCTGTGAGTGGTCAATATCATGGTAAAAGCCCTCGTTGTATTGTAATAACACTTTTTCATTTCTTCAGCTGTCTTCGTATAATACCGTAGTATTAACCGTCAAGGTTTGCACGTGACCCAAAAGTAACGCAGGTTCAACGAGTGATTCAAAACCCATGTGTTCCGAGATACTGTGCCGAGAAGTTCCCGTACTGTTTAGGAAGGGATAGTTTAGGGGACACTAAAATATATGGTGCGATTATATGTCGGAAGAGGGAGTAGGTAGGGAGTGATAGTCAGATAGGTGTCGTTTTGCAGCGCGGTACCGCTAGACTCCACTGCTAGTGGAGGATGCGCATTGTACAGACATTTTTTCCGCACAGAGGGGCTCCCTCTCGTACTTCAGACTGTTGTTCTTTGCCTAGGTATTTAAACTATTTTAACTTTATTAGTTAATCACATCCATTGATTTAGAAGCTTCATGATTACGTAATCAACAACTACGGTCGTCAAATCAACCTCAGGTTGTAACCATCATTAACCAGTGTAATGTTGCCCCTATAGAATAAACTAATATTATGTACACATATCATCATTGTGGAAATTGTGTTCATGTATCGCTACAGCTGCGTGTGTACCTAAATTAGACTACACATTTCCGTTCATTTATTTGCTGGTATCAAGCATTCGAGTTCAAGACTCGTCGATAGGAGAAAGCCTCTAATAATTTAGCTACTTGAAACCTTTTGGGATCATGATGTGATAGTTTTATATAGCATAGTTTTAGCCAGCTTTATTGATTCCTTACGGTAACAGAAACTGGAATCTATGTGATGAATGCTGTGTCAGTGTGTGTGTATCTGTGTGTATGAAAGTGTGTGTGCATTTGTGTATGTGACATGTGCTTACAAACGCAGTAAACTCAGGAAGGGTAGTCTTGCTAGATGATCCCTACTGTTTTGGTCAAGGTCAAATGTCATTTGGGGTCGAAAAAGGTCGAATTGTGAAAACATTTTAAACGCGATATTTAATTAAAGGAGGGAAACTTATTTGAATCCCATACCATACTTGACACGCGGGTTCCTCATATTAAGTAGGGAAACGCCTGGCAATTTTGGGCTAGATGAAGACCTCATTTGGGGGCGTAGCAGGTCAAACTGAAAACGTTGAATACTGCTTGAAAGCAATACCTCAAGAAGGGTATCCTGTAGGGTTTTCGCATGTAATATGCATGCACCATATTAAGCAACATGGGTAACATTATATCTTATACATCACCAGAGGTTAAATTGTGGAAAAAACTTTTTAAACCAAGATCCTTGAAATCCTTGTAAACACGATATTTCAAGAGTGGAAAGTTGCCGAAACTTCAAAGTTGGTGTGCAGTCTTTCCATTATGAGTAGATCATCCGGCCTGGTTTTAAATAGGTCAAAGGTCATTTTAAGTCACCAGAGGTTGTGGTCAAACTTTTTAGCAAGAAATTGAAGAATATCTCAACTAATGATTGTTTCTGGAGCCTCTCTAAACAGAAAACATTGGTAACTTTGAATTAGTATAGATAATCTTTGTCATATTTTATGGAGGTCATGGGCACATAAGATCAGTAGAGGTTTTAGTTAGAAAACCCAGTAAACATGGTACACTAACAAATTCGACAGACAAATATTTTTAAGACTGTCGGCTCTGCTATGCTGTATGCTGGAAACTACCTTGACAAACATTGACAAGGAATCACACAGTATTTTTATTTTTCTCAAACCGGGTGGTTCAACTTTATCGATGCTCCAAGACATCGATAAAGTTGAACTACATGGTTTTAGACCCGGCAACGCTCAGACAGGTTAAGTCTAAGGCTTGCCTGAATAAGTTTATGCCTCACTACATATCGCTGTTTAGCTTTACTACAGGTTTTGTTTGTATGCAATTGTGTGGATACAGTGTTTTGTTCACGTGTGTCATGTTATTCAAAGCGGGCTCTCAATTTTCAAACAAGGAGCAGAGAAGGAAAATGAAGTTAAAAAGCCAAGTCGAAATGCCCGAATATAAATTTAAGCATTGCTGTATGCTCGGATATGACTGCCAAATGGCAAATCACTCTTCCAAACAGTCATCTGGTTGTTAGCTTTCCTGTAAGATTCCCTTATGAATTGGTTGGCGGGATGGCCTCTGAACGGGGTTGCCCGGACGACAAGTTGGCTCGCGTCGATTAGTGTGCCCCCCGGAATGACTGTGGGACAAGGTGTAGTTGGCCTCAGTGGCGGCGCCAGAATGTCAGACTGGGGGGGGGGGGCAAACTGAGGGCAGAGGAAAATGTTGGGGGCAAAGTTTTTCGCGCGCAGCTCGAAACCGAGCGCGAAGCGCGAGGCCTTGCGGGTGGGGTCCAGGGGCCCGCCTTAGGACTCCTGGTGGGGTCCAGGGGGCGAAGTCCCCGGAAGCTCTGAGGTTTGAGCATATCTCTGGGTGGAAATTTAAGTCCCAAGAGAGGTATGTTGTTTATTTTATATTATTCATTTTTTCGGTTGACCGCACTCCAAGGTTCCCAACTTTTTTCTTTGGTGGTACTATTTCACATTTACGCGGTGCCACCGAGTACATACACACACACCCACACACACACACACACATAGGCTACATACACTTCCATTCCATTCCTATATTTAGGAAAACAACGACATTCCTATATTTAGGAAAACAACCACCTTCCCGCCCTTCCCTTACGCTGAACGGTAAACATTCCAGAGAAAATTGGTCTGACCAGGCTGGCCTACTGTTGAAGTGGCTATGGGCATGATATAAAACTGGCAGCCTGTGTACCATAAATTAGTCATTTATCAATTATGGTTCCCCGGAAGCTGTTCTTATTCAGTCCAAAGCCAATACATAGTTTTGTGATTAAATTAATTTTGGATGAGTACAAGATCTGATTAGGAAGGGTGAGAGCAACGGGGGGGGGGGGGCAACTGGGAAGGAAAAAATATGGGGCAAATGCCCCCTCATGCCCCACCCCAACCCCCGTAGCGCCGCCACTGGTTGGCCTGAACTATTTTCACGGTTTATGACGATCAGTAATATTATGGGGTCTATTTTAGTCGCAAGAATGTACTGAGAGAAGAGGAAATAAACCATGAAAGCACGGAAGAGACATAACTCATGGAGTAAAATTATATGTACTTGGCATATAGCTATACGTGCAGACTACACTGTGAACTCTAGTTACATTTTCCCGCCATCTGACTTGTTGATATAGCGAGTTCTCGGGTCACGTATGCATCTTCTATTGCGTTTCCACCCTGTGGGACATTCCTTATCTTAGATCATGTACAAGTGTAACAAAACAGGGATTACCCCGAGTTTTGTACATTCTCCTGACATATTGGATATAACTTGACCTTGATATCTCGTTCGAGCAGAGCTTTGCCTCGTATTTTTAACACTATTGTAAGTATATTATAGAATCAGCCATCAGTAAATTTTGAACTGGGTACATATCCATTGTGACATATTGTTGGCTCCAACTCGCAAGTATCTGTTGAAGAGAAAGATAATGAGTTTATGCGGGTCAGTTATCGATGTATGTATGTATTCAAACAATGTATTACTGAGTTCCTAGAAGAAGACAACATCGAAATAGTAACGTTATATACATACAGCAAGAAGATAAAGAGTAGTAAGCAGTGAACTCGTTGCTATGCATCCTGTGAAGAACATGCCACGTGATAATGTGAGCTTCGCTAAATCAAGTGAAGAGAGTTTCGTGGTGTTACAGAAAAAAAATAATACCTATAAAACCAATATTTGTGGGTACAGAATGGTAGATTATTCAAAATAAAGAAGGACGGTCGCCTTCTTTGCAAGAAATAAGTTTCTCATGGATAGAAATTCAGTTATTTGTTTGCTCAAGAACAATTTGTTTACCCAAACTTTCTGTAGCTAACTCAACTCAAGAATAAAGTCTGCAGAAGATAAAGCTTTTTGTAAATGTTTATTGATGGGCCTGAATGGTTTGACAATGATTGGAGGTATTTTTGTATGCCATGTCGGTGCATTATAAACGGTTAGGTTTAATATGGGTGACACAGGTCATCAGCTCATGTTTAAAAAATCATTTGTTCATATAACGTCGCTCTCGAAATGTGTGTAACGATAAAAATGGAAGGCGTGGCTTGGACGGGCTGAGCGGTTGGGCCGGGAACAGAAGAAAGGAAAAGAAGAAAAAGATTGGGGAAGAAGAGGGACATTACAGTAAACCTTGGGCGATATTGCAGGAACGAAAGAAAAAGTACGGGACGATTGATACCGTACTTGCTTCCGCATGTCTTGGATAAACAATCAATTGAACTTGAATATGCCAAAGACCAACAAAATCGTAAAGATTGTGACAAAATTACCCTTTTGGTTGAGTTTATTTTTTACTTACATGCATTTAGTCGTACACGGACAATATTTAGAGTGATACTTCGTAATTGTTTATTTAAAAAAGGGCTCATTGAGTTGGCTTACAAACTTCATGATATTAAGTTGCCACGAGACTGGTGAGTATTACTCATATGTTGATGGTAAATGGTCAAACTAAGAGATTGTGGACATATGACACACATTAACTGAAGCAATAATGATAAGGTAATTGATTAAAACCACTAATTAGACATCTGTGACCAGACAGGTTTTCGCCATAGCTTGTTAACCATATAGGCAACCTATATTCATAAAAATCACTTCTTCACAATTCAGTAACTGCAGGAATAAAGTCATGACCAGTGAGGCTAAGTAGAAGTGTTGGCATGTAACGGCTTCCTTCAGATACGTCTCAAAATAAAGCGAGATCAACTCATTGAGCCTCTTAATTGTTTTTAATGTTTGATTGTTTTAACCGTGGAATCATTCAAAGGCTAAAACTTGGATGAGATTGTTTTCTGACGTCATGTTCTAACACACTGTGGTGACTTAATATGAACTTTGGGACTCTTTTTGTGGGGGGTGGGGTAAAATGGAAGTTACATTCAAGACATTATCCGCAACTAGAATGAGATGCTAACTTCAAGTTAACGCTAGTTAAAAAGTCAGATGTTAACATTCCAGAGGCAAACAATATGAATTGTACTGTAAACTGCTATAAAGTTCACCAGATAGGTAAAGCTGATGTCATACTTTTACTTCTCAAAGTTTGCTTTTATTGTGAAGTCACTCAACAACTCATTAATTTTCTCATTAATCGATATAATTTTTGGTGTTTATCTTTGTTTTGTTTAACAGTACTTGGAGGTTCGATTTAATAGAGCGGTTCGTATAAGTGGAATGTTGACGTTTTGCCTCATGATGGTGAGTAGAAGAAACAACAATAATAATAATTGTAATATCGATAAGGAGAATTGTAATAATAATATTATGAAATGGAATTCAGGATTGAAAGATTGAAACAGATGCGCTAGCGACAGCTCGGCAACACCAGGCCCTAAATACAAAATGTGACAAGACAAAGGTACTCCACACAATGAATGATCCCAAGTGTAGAATGTGCAAGGAAAAGGATGAGACAGTTGCACTTAGAATCACAGCCTGTCCCAAGGTAGCCGGAAGCCTTTGTATGTCCAGGCACAACAACATAGCAACCGCACTACACTGCAAAGTATGCCAGCACTACGGAATCCCAACAACAGCGAACACATGGCCACACAAACCCAACCTCACAGAAGAGAAGGCTAAGGTACTCTGGGACTTATGACTTACAGGGTAGTAACGGCTCGTAGACCGACCAGGTAACCATAGACAAGGAAACACAGGAAGGACTGATAATTGACGTGGCAATACCCAACGACTCAAACATAGTCAAGAAGGAAAATGAAAAAAAAAAATAGACAAGATGCTAGAAATATACAGAGACTATGGAATATCATAGTAATCGGAGCAAACATCAATAACCTAGAGTGGCATACCTACAACACATCCCTGGCAAAAAGTGCAAAGTGCAACAACTCACAAAGACAGCACTACTAGGCTCTGCCCACATCCACAAAAGGGTACTCGATCTTCCGGAGTCCGTGCAGGTGAGAGTCAAACACATACCAACATAGATGTTGACAAAGAAGAAATAATAACATTAATAATTATAATAATGTTACATTGCCCACATATCCACCCTGCGACGTGTTCAAGGAAGAAGGAAAAAATAGAAAGATATGAAGCACAAATACACAAACAGCTACACCAACTGATGGGGGCTTTTCTCATGAGATGGGGGAGGGGAGGGGGTCAAAAACCTGGCCACTGTTGAAGGATATTGGATAGTAAGTGTATTATCTTTGGAGAAGGTTTGAAATGATGCCCAAATAGTCCCCGATGTCAATGACGTCCTCCATTATATGAATGGCTCCTACTATCATCGTCCAATCTGGATAATTTATCTATCCGATTGTTAACCCAGTGACTCACTAATCAGTGTCGATCACCTCCTGTAAGCTGCTTACATGACAGATGCTTACAGGAGGAGGAAGCCGTGCAATGTAATTTGTTTCCGACTGAAGTGAATGCTTCGCATTTTTAGCTCATACCAGCATTTTATGAAATTCTGCAAAATGCTTCTCCTCCTACAGATACTCTTGTACAGTGTTGACGGTGTGTCATAATAATACTCTGTTAATGGTACCTTCTGGGTGTTCAGGAATTTTTGGTCCAAGGTCCCATGTGGGCCCAATGACCCATTATGTGAAATTCTGTTTGAAATGTTGCTTCTCACACATGCATCCATGGATTTATATTTAACTCGGACACAATAATCCCTAGGTGGTGCTTCATATGGGGTGTACAAAAAGTTTCAGTCTAAGGTCCCATGTGGACCCTATACTCCATTTTATGAAATTCTACAAAATGCTTCTTCTCCTACAGATTATATTGTACAATGTTGATGGTTTGTGACAATGATGCTCAGTTATTGGTCCCTTCAGAGTGTTCAGGAATTGGTAGTCCAAGACCCCCATGTGGGCCCAATGGCCCATTTTATGGAATTCTGCAAATTACCTCTTTTTCTACTGTTAAAGTGCCCCTTTAAACTGTCAAACACATCTCAGATATCCCTATCGTCCATGAATGATAATTGAGTAATTGGACAGTGTCAGTTGGTATGCTAACTGAAACTCGGTATTGCCCTCAGGTATGTTGACCAGTATATGGACTTAAAGGGGCACTTTGAATTGTTTCATGAACTTCAGTTAGTCTAAAAGATCAAACTTCTGCAATGTTGGGGCTCTAGTTTATGAAATTCTGAAAATTGTGCAGTCCTACAGATTTTCTTGTACAGTGTTGATGATTGGTATAATGATGCTTAGTGGTACCTATAATTTGACATAATGATACATAAATGGTACCTTCAGGATGTTGAGGTATGAGCTTCTGCACCAATTGGTGCTCTAGTTACCACGTCGTGATGGTTCCGTATAGCTCTAGCATGGTGGGGAAAAAATACAGACCTCTGTGTTCTTTCAGTGACGTCATGGATAAGATTATTACAACTGGTAAAAAAATAAAAGTCAGTTTAAAGGCTGTAAGGCATCACCCCAGACAGTGCCAATTCTCCCAACCACCTACCTCTAGTCACTCCCTCAGCCTGTCTTAAATTCCTCTACATTTGTAATCCAAACAATGGATCCCTGTGTACGCTGTGTAATACCAGCTGCTCTGCATCTTTCGAATTTGCTGTCAATCTAAGAGTACTGTAACTTCGAACCAGTTGAGAATCTTCCTTTCCGGGAGGTAAAAATATAGCTTAGAGTGATGCAATACAGCCTTTAAGATGCATAACCAGCCCGGTTTTGATTCTCGCAACTGTACACAAACATAACATTGACAATAAGTCATCCCATGAGTCATCCCATTTCCTTTCAGCGTTACTAAGGGAATGTGAAACTATACAAGATTTGTAGATTATATGCTACGTACGCGAATTCAAAGTATTTCCAATTTATCCTGGCCACCTACCTACCATAACGCACCTGTAGGCTATGACATATATGTTAACAGATATCTCAAATAATCCAAAAGTTTGTCGATATACACTCATATGGCACCGTGCGAAGAGTGTATACAGTCCAACACGATAGCCTGTCTGAGTGTCTGATGTGAGGGAGGAAAGTTGGTTGAACCAATATCGCCACGGTTGAACTCTCACCTCTGGAGGTCGTTGCTTTTCCCCGAGCTTTGTTTACATGTTTTCTCTCACTACATTAATGGTGCACCTCCAGACAGTTCTCACTAAGACATCACACATGTCTTCTCTAGACGACGCATCCTGCCGGTAACTCTGCCAGTACGTCTGGATATCACTATCATGATGTATCATGTATTAAAAGGGCTTATCGAGGCATGATTCTGATAGAGAGAAAGAAAGAGAAAGAAAACTAATTTACTATCAATGCATGAATATTCATGAAACGTAAATAGGCTTCAGCCAATCAACGCATCGAAGGCAGGGACATCATGCTCTATCAATGGAAGTACTTCCATATTCTAATCTTGAGCCTTCTCCATCCCTCATCTGTGTACATACCATTATATATGCGAACCCGGAGATCCGGGTTATATGGCGGGTAGTCAGTATCAAATGGAAATGGAGAAATATCAATTTGAGTGGATTAAATCGATGCTTTTAGCGCTGACATCCACACATAACGATTTAAATCGACGCTTTTAGGGCTGAAATCAGCATCTGCCGATTTAAATTAGCTTGCCTGATTATTTTCCTAGGTTGACTGCAGAAAACACACTAAATGACCCACTCATCATGACAACATAGTCAAATTTATATCGTATTTTGTGCTAATTGAAGAAATTTAGGGATGAAAAATTTTGTTCGGCAAATTGTCAAACATGGTTAACATTTGGAAGTTGAACCTTAAAATTATTGGAAGCATTGTCGACGTATGTCTGTTTAACACTAGATGGATATGATTGCTAGTGACATTTCTAACATTTCAACTTTCCTTTTATTATCGGCTGCTTATATTTCCTTGTTTTTTGTTATCCAGGTTATATATATGGGAATCGTTATATACGCACCTGCCTTGGCGTTAAGCGCTGGTAAGAGGTCTAACTGTTCATACGTACTTCATGTAATTTATAAGACATCCTTGAACGGGATTAAAGCAAGGGGAAGGCCGGGGATACGGTTGACAGGGATGACGGGGACGGTCGCATGTGACGCCGTCGTCGGATATGTGACATATTTTACTATGAAACTGCCATGGCGTATTATTTGGTGGAACCTGTGTATGATTTTTCAAGCACTTATGTTGAAAGATTTCGTATCTAGTTTTTGTACACGGTGCATGGGTACACGTTAGCTTTTAGTATAACTTTTAGTAAATTAGTTGGCAATGTTAACTTCTCATCCAGCTGAAGTTCGCCGTCAAGTATGTAGGAATGAAACGTCTCTTGCTTTACTTTTAATACATGTTTTTAACATCGTTTATAGCAGGCACAGAATAAGAACACCAAAAGTACGGAAACTTTTCGAAAGAGATCCTTTCAACGTTGTAGTTTTCACAGATGAAAGTGCTGACATGTTCATCTGAATTCAGTTAGTATTTTGTGTGTTACTTTATTTAAAATTGGTTATGACATCTTTTTTTTTTCTCTCTTTTTTTTCAGTCACCGATCTCTCTCTTTGGGGTTCAGTACTATCAATCGGTCTCGTCTGTACATTCTACACCACAATAGTGAGTATCTGTCTATCTGTCTGTCTATTTGTCTGGGATCCAACCTCCCGGGGTTCTCCACCTAGAACATTCGGTCACAGCTTTTATTACAGTTATGAATGGTTGATATCTGTTCTGGCAAGTCACAGGAAATCCGAATAATTCTACATTATCAGATGATATGCTTCATTATTCTCCCATTTCTTCCCAGTCACTCCATATTGTGGTCACATAATTTCCACAAACTTCTGTTACACATACTTATATTTGTTTGTTTTTTATTCACCTCCCGACCCCAGGGAGGCATGAAGGCTGTCCTCTGGACTGATGTATTTCAGGTCACTGTGATGTTCATAGGGTTCTTCGCGATGATCATCGGCACCGCTGTAAAAGTAGGAGGATTCAGAAGAGGTTGGGAGATTGCAAAAGAAGGAGGCAGGATCGATTTCTTTGAGTGAGTTGAGCTTTAACAGCTCTGGTTAACTTGTGGATAGGTCTACACTACGTTCGACATAGACCGCCTTAGGTATGGAAGTCTGAGTGAAGAATGGGTGGACGGACGGGGGCGTGGCTCGCAAAATGGAATGGGAGAGGTTTGAGACATTTTTTTGAAGGGACTGCACAAAAAATTATTAGAAAATTGAATCCTGTTCAGTTATGTTGATAATTTATCAATCATAGACTTTCTCAGCAACATTGAACATTAAATTGACTAAGGTGCAAGTTGAAAAACGATGCGGTATTTATTTTTTACTCTTTCTTTATACTTCAATATTTATATTTTATGTATGTATTACTTCAGTTTTAGACCAGATCCAACTATTCGCCATACCTTCTGGTCAGTGGTGGTCGGTGGTACCTTCACTTGGTTAGCGGTCTACGGAGTCAACCAATCACAGGTACAACGATATCTAGCCTGTGGCACCAGAGAAAATGCCAGAAAGTAAGTGACAGGGGTCTATCGTTCGAAAAATTTGACAAATTTACGTTAATGTGCGTAATTCTGCCCCTCGTTTTCTGGCAATTTGCCCAGTTTTATTGGTAGCGCTCTGTATGTTTCCTACCCAATTCAACGTTTTGTTGTTGTCTATGGAATTGATTACATAGCACAAAGGACCAGCATCTGACCGAATGATCCTGGACTGTATTGACGTGGACACTGGTGACTCGAGCACCGCAGAGTTTCGAATGGGTGGAGGTTAAAATACCCTTTGGACGAATCAATTTGAAATGAGCTTTTAAAAGGGGTTTTAAATAAAACGTCTCATTTAAACGGTACTCTAGAGATGAACTATGAAATTAAACTCAGTCGGGGAATGAATGAATGGATGTCCAAAGTTCGATGGTAATGACGTGTGTTTGTATTTGGAATATTTTCGTCAACGTCGTAACTTGCAAAAGATAACGATAAATCAAGTTTGAAATTTGTATGTAGATTAGTACAAAGAAATTTCGGCTGGGATTTATTGTTGGTGGTTAAAGGGCATTTGTTGTGAACAGAGGTAGCGGTTCAATTGATCGCTGAACAGTTCATAGCCGCAAGGCACACATCAAGCAATTTTGTAAGACCTTTGTATTTCTTTCCAGCTAATCTGTCCCCCAAGTTGTTGTTGGCAAGGAATCATAAAGTTCTTTGACTTTCCTAGTTTACTTTCGTCAATTTGATTGTTTTCAAATTTCATTTCTACTTAGGGCGCTGATCATGGCAACTGTGGGTATGGTTTTCGTCGTATGTGCTGCTTGTATGACCGGGATCATGATGTACGCTTACTATGCCGACTGTGACCCAATCTCAGCTGGTTTGATAGACAAGTCAGATCAGGTAATCAACTCGACAAAACAAAAGAAAAAAAGAACAAAAACGGGAAAGGTAAAAGAAAACACATATCGTTATGTCCCATGCCTAGAAGGTGAAGGTTATATGTAAGGACTGAACGTCATAGTTTACGTCTCGTGGGGGTCGAGGTCAGCTGATATCAAATATAGACGCAGACAGTGTTATACCTTCAAGTGTACGTTTCTCACTGGCGGGTAGGTTACTTGGTAATGTACGAAGGCGAAGTGGCCAACATGGACTTAATTCAACACAATTCGCAGGTAACCAAAATGTAACGTCAAACATTTTACAGCTTGTTTGTAGATGAGTTTCCGTAGTTTCAAGTCTGGAACTGAGAACTACATGAGGTATGTGATTCATGGCAGAATGCCAAATTAAGAAATGCGCTATGGTGGTGTGAGGATGTAGGGGTGTGAACCCGTATGTGATTGGTTGTGAGGGACCCGTCTTGATTTGGGAAAATCCCAATATCTGCAGAAGGAAAGAAACTAAGTTAAAAAAAAAGTGATGGATAAGTGGGAACTGATATTTAAAACTTTTTATTTCTAAGGTCAATAGAGAGTTGAGTGAACATAGATAAAGAAAATACCAAATTAAAATGTAACTTTAAAGTTGGAATGCAATCTGACAGGGTAGGAAGAGATAAATGCTAGTTTTAGCTTATTATGCGCAAACTGATTTGCACTGGTATTTCATGTTTGCCTTCATGCACGTTCGAAGAAATATGGTACAACAAACATGTACGTTTCTTATTATAGGAAGAAGAAATGTAATGGGAAAATGTAAAATGTTCATAATTACAGAATCCGGACATTTGAATAACTACATATAGGTTGACATCATTAATGTCAACTGTTGCATGTTAAAGAGACCGTACAGTTCCTCCACCAAATCATTTACGAAGTTTGGCCATTTTGATGATTGGTCAATTGGCATGTGTTGGGCAGATTTGACACGTAAAAGAGACTGAGAAATAAACTTTACGTGTAATGTTCACTTTTGCCAGTACAACGACGAGAGGGAGCATTTCTCTCTGGTATTTCAAAGGTCACGTGATTGAATAACATCAAATTCGATTATCATTAATGTTGTTCCTCAATAATCACTCCCAGCTGGTGCTCATGTGGTTGTCTGCATTATTCAAAAGAATGTTTTGAGAGGATCATATCGCCTTAAATAATATAATTTACCTCACAACGTTTTTCACTTTCATTTTTATTTTGTAGCTTGTGCCATTCTTGGTGATGGATCTCTTCGGTAATATACCTGGTCTACCAGGATTGTTGGTGTCTTCCTGTTTCAGTGCAGCGTTAAGGTACGAACTTTGGTTTGTGTTTACAGAGGCTTCTGGGCTACAGTTTCTCTGCTTGGAGAGATGAATTCATTAACGGGCATCTTGTTAAGATAATGATCAGCAGCTGAATTTGTGGTAACAAATGTTCGTAGTGAAATAAAATATCCCGAAGTTAAAGTTAAATTATCCTTAATAATGGATTCGATTCTTCAGAGAAAGTTCAAAGTTCGGTGATGCAATAGTGGTAACCTCTGTGGGATCATCATGGCGGGATGTATAATGCATGTGTGGGCGTTTGCATGTATGTGTGTTCGTGACGCCTGCTTTTAAACATAATATTTCAAAAGGGGAACCTTGGGACTGATCTTCTATTTTTCTGCAGGTGCACAACAACGGGGAAAAAACGATTGTTTTGAGGTGAATGGTCTTTACAGGTCAATTCCTCTGGTGAAATTCCATTGGCGTAGCCATCGGGGTGGTGCAGGGGCGGAGCCTTCCCCCCCCCCCCCGACAGAAATTTTGGGACGCGATGGATTATGTTGAAAAATAAGCCAGAGCAAGAAAAAAGAGAAAAAACTACGAGAGGAGGGAGGGATAATACGTTGACGGATTGGGAAAACTGGCAACTGGATGGGGGGGGGGGGACAGACTGGAAAACTGGCTTCACTAGTGTGATCTTTTATGATGCTGAAAGCTAAGACGATAATAAAAACTCAATTGAAACAATTAGTCTATCCGCAATCACCTATAAAGAGCTTCCTTCTCTGACAAGTTATGCATGACGTTTCATGACGTCATGGGGTTTTGAATGCTAATGAACTTGAAAGAGGTGATTTTCCAAGCATAATATTTCAACATTTTTAGAAACCATCATAAGATTACATTTATGAAAACTAGTTGCCACAACATAGCAAAATACTGTTGATGGTCACTTCCGCGTGCAAAGATGTATAAAAGTAGATATTTGACTTTTCTCGTGAAAGGTCTACAAATGTGTTTCCAATACGTCGTAAAATTACCTATCATTAAATCGAGACGTTACAAAACCACTCGGTTTTTTTTTTAATCAAAATAGAAGGAAAATGTTATATCCTATTCACTGATATCAGTTTTATATCATTAACATTCGTAAATGAGTCAGGTACTCGGCATTATAATACTAATCAGTTGCGTCCATACATACACGTGAATGTCAATAACTATTTACGGGAAATAAACGATGGCTCGTGTGCGATCACCGGCGCGCGCTCGTACGTGCAGGCTGTATGCAGTACATGCAAAACGTTCAGTAAAATCGCTGTATCCTAAATTGTTGATTATAGGTGATTGTGTCAAGTAAACTTCGTAATTTTGGTGTTACGGAAAGCTTATGTTGTCATCCGCAAATATCGATTGAAAAATATCGAATTGGTTCATTAAATGAGTCAGGTACTCCCAAAGTTTGAATACACTGTTGGAGACATGGCAAATAACAGCCTCTCTTCGATAGTGTTTGATTTTAAGTATCCTATGTAAAACCTAAAAAGGAGATGGAAGATCAAAGTGCCAACCTACCTTACTTGCTATAACGGAAAACAGAAAGCCTGATTTTCCATTATTCGACAAACAGTTGGCCATCACTTGTCAGTCCAGTTCCGCTACATGCCATTCGTTGAGACATTGCCAGTAGGGGAGAGTGTAAGAGAAGGTGCGTAAGGTCACATGACCTAATTAACTAGGTGGTTAACGCATCTGTGGACTGACTGATTTGAAATCGTGGCTCAAGCTCTGGGAAGGAGACACTTCCTCCCCTTATACCCCTTCCCCAGGACGGGGGTCAAGAATAGGGACGATGACTCGAAGTTTCCCCCTCACAAGAAAAAAACCTGGCTACTATGTTAATATCCTGTCAATACTTTCTTTACAGTACTGTGTCATCAGGGTTAAATTCTCTGGCAGCAGTAACAGGGGAAGACATTGTTAAATCCATATTTCCTAATTTAGAAGAAAGGCGATACACGTTCATAACGAAAATCCTAGGTAAGAATTCAAGTAACTTTGTTATTTTTGTGTATTTATCCCTCATATCTCTCCATGTAATAATGTATATTCATGCATGGTTAGAATCTTCAACTCCTTCCCATTACAGTAACGTGACCGTGCATTATCTTTTGGACATTGTTGTCATATTGTGAATCGTGTTTACCTTTTCTCGGGGGTTGGTTTTCAATGAACATGTGGTTATTTACAAACCCAAATTTTCTTTCGTTTTCGCCTTTTCACTAAAACTTCACCGTGTAAAAACGAAGAAGGTTAATCAACGCTGAACATGTGTATTAACTAGCGATAATGCACTCTCAGGGGTTGGTGCTATCCCTGGATGCTCTTGTACTGTTCCCTTGTTCATCGCTTGCATTAACCCCCTGTCGTGCATTATCCCTTAATTAATGCACTCCAAGATTGGTTAACCTTTATTTACTAGACTAGGAGACTTGGAATTTGAATAACCTGTGATTGCCATGGAGACACCGTCTACCTCTGACTTCACTGGAGGTGCTTGTGGTGTAATGTCAAAGACACAGAGATTCAGCCCGATTGATCATCGTTCTCTAGCATGTTAGTTATTATGTAGTATTTTTGTGATCTATTCGAACTGCAAAAGGTTAAGTGTAAAATGCGTCATAATTATCATCTCCTTCACAACCAAAATCGTCGTCGTCATCATCATCAGCATCATCCTGGTCATTATGGTCATCGTCAAAAGCATCATCACTGTATCATGTCCATCATCATCTTCATCATGATTATTATCATAGTCACCGCCACCACCATCATTTCATCGTCTCCATCATCATCATCATCTTCAATCTTTATCATTTTATCACCACCGTTGTCACCCAACCTCATTACCATCATCATTATAAGCATCATCATGCACCGTTATTATCATTAGCTTCAATTTTCATCCCCATCATCATCATCATCATCAGCATCATCATCATCTTCATTATCATCATCAGCATCATCATCTTCATCATCATCATCATCATCGTCATCATCATCATCACTATTATCGCCGTCGTCTAAATTGCTAGGCTGTGCTCACTTCTTTTCTTGTTTCTTTCATCATGTAGCCGCATCTTACGGTTTGCTAGCAGTTTTCATGGCGTTTCTAGCCTCTCAACTGGGGGATGTATTGCAGGTGAGTAGTTCGATAGTGCAGTTACAAAATAAATATCAACGCTAAAACACATGAGACCCAGAAGTTAAACCGAGTCGGTTTCCTAATGTGATCGATTTATCGAAATGCTATCCTCCACATATCAGAACGGTTGGTAATGGTGGCAAAAGTTCTGAAGTTCGCTCCTCACTTCAAAAGTTCAATTCAAAAGTAAATTCAAATGTACCACAAAACTTGGAGGCACTTATTTGTGGCTGCGACATAAAAAGCCATAATGTATTTTATTTTACAATCAATAACAGATGTTCGCAATTGGCGTACCGCGGCTTCGGGATAATCTCTTTAACAAAGCACGAAGATCTTATGTGTTTATCACATTAACCCTTAACACTGGAAAACCTAACCCAGTCATAAACACGTCACGTGGCCTACATGTACCAGCGAAATAGCGCGAGGAGTTGTTATACCATGATGTAGATCACGTGACCCCGGAAACGTACAAGGCGGTATGACAAACCATATTGTTAACCGCTGGCATTTTAATAACATATTGCAATGTCATGTAACAATGTCACTACGGTTGAACAATTCTACAGATGTGGATAACGGCACTCCGACATTTAACATGGCGTGGTGATTGGTTGATGTTAAAGAGATAGCGAGATTAATTATAACGACTTTCCCAGTTCAATTTTTCAGCAGTTTCCACAAAACCGTATCGATTTCCTGTCTTTGAAATGAACCATAGGAGAAAGTTCAACAGAGACACTCCCGAAGTGTCTAGACATTAACCATTGACGGTCATGTGATACATTCTAGTTTAATCTAGAAGCCCAATCTGAATGACTTCAGTCATTCGAAGTCCAATTGTATCTTCGTGATGGAAAGAGAATTGATTTTTTTGTATTGTTGATGAACCATCTACAATCACACTCTTTTCTTACCTATACTCTTCATTGCTTGAGTTCATCTGGGTTCACCAGTTACTGTGAGTAGGAAGTTATTAAAGGCCATGATTGCGAGGGACTATCCATCTATGTTGTTTTTCTTTGTTTGGGTAGGGGCGACTAAGCTCACAACATGTACTAAAACTGGTATTTATGCACACAAGGTAAAACAGTCTGTACAGAGAACATAACACAACGTTTAAGTCATTGCCATCGTAGGCCCTACGACTAAATTAGTACCAGCAGCTAGGCGCCAATGCTGGACTAGTTCCTATGTTAAGCACACTAAAGTATGTTCCACCACTATGTTACCGCTGACGGTCATGTACACTTTGCATCGTGCCTATGGGTTTGATTTTCAGGTGCATATGATGTACTCAGTGACATGTATATAGACTGAGTCGTATGGTGCGCGGTTTGGTATACAGATACTACATACAGAGTGATAGGAACGTTTTCATCTAATTTTTCACAAATCAGCAAAGACAAAACGCTCTCACTTACTCTTTCTGATTTAGTTCACATTGAGAGTAAGGATTCACGTGACACGAAGTAGCCATCTGTCGCACGCAAATTGTTTCATTGAAAACATGTTTTGTTTTCTTATATTTATCATCATCCAGACTTTGAGAGACAGTAAGAGTTTTTTGAGAGAGAGTTTTCAACAAAATGATATGATTACGTGAGGCTAGCTAGCAATAAAAATAAAAAAACGAATGCATACGTCCTTTAATTGGTTCAAAGAAATTATCGCTTATTATTAGTTGTAATTATTAGTTATAAGTAAGTGATCACGAACTAATGTATATGTTGCAACGCTAACGTGTACAAAGCATGGTGTAGGTATGGTAGACACTGACGTCCTTTAGCGTATCATATAACTCAAAAGTTCCGATTGACTTAATGTGTACCTTCGGATGAGAAATCGTTCCTCATGATAATAATCAACGTTGTGTCTTCATTTCCGTCTTCTGTAACTTCTCTATAGCGTCCTATAGTTCTCCTATAGTGCTCCTAAGTTGTTTCGTGATGTTTGACGTACGGAAGTGTATGGTTGGCCTGATTTGTTTTTGTTTTTTTTTTTAAAATCGCTGCAGACAGCATATGTAAAAGTCATTCAACATAAAATCCAGTTCACCTTTAGATACACATGTAAAGGCATAAAGTCGTTTTAGCTTGCAGTATTTCAGTGTGTCAAACTTTTCAAGGTAAACACCCCCCCCCCCCCTTCCCGCCAAGGGAAATGTCTTCCAGTTCGCCTATGTCTTTATTTCTGTCAGTAATATATTCAAGCATCAGTGAAAACACATGAACTGCATATTTTAAGGACATGCATCCGTGCATGTTTGCTTGACTCCAGTGATGATATTTTCACTGATTTCGGTTTCGTCATCATCGTTCTTTTTTTTTTTTTCAGACCGCCCTGAGTTTCTTTGGAATGGTCGGTGGACCTCTCTTAGGACTGTTTAGTCTGGGCATGTTCTTCCCGTGTGCCAATGCCATAGTAAGTTCTCCTTAAGTCACTCCTTCCATTCATATGACTTCCATTTTCGTTGATCTACGACGCATGATGAATCGAAGCCACTAAAAATCTTGCTTTCTCGTGACATAAAAGCTTCCCTACTTAATTGCATATTTTGCCAGTAGGGGTGACAACTTAGCTCCCCTGCTATTACAGTGTTGTACATCAAATACAGCCTAAGAGAACCTAGGCATGTGAGGTCTAATTGAACGTGGTTTTTTGTTTGCTACGTGGCTACAACCATCCTGAGGTGATAGAAATAACCTAATGCGATACGGTTGGTAGCAAGATACAACATTGGTGCATGTCAGCAGTCCCGGGAAGGGGGTTGCAGGTGGCTGGATTTCCCGTCATATGTCTTGTACCCCCACCCTTCACTCCCCCCCCCCCCCCAACGCTTTCCTCAAAATGAAATTCGAAGTTAAAAAAATATAGAATGAAATTTGTGCAAGACAAAAACTACTAATACTACTAATGGAGAAAATAAAAGTACTAATATAGTATATTTTACTTAAAGAAGACAGGCTGAGCAGAAAGTTGTCTGATGCTGATAAATATTCAAGACCAAAATGAAAGAGGAACCAAACAATTGAAATGAGAAATGAACTAAAGTGTCCATGCTGTATCACATTTTTTTTTTGTTCGAAAATAGCAAGAATTGCAAATCTTGATTCCGTAAAAACAAACGTTCCATAATTGAAATAACAATGAACAAATTAAGTCAGAACATACACAGCTTAAAGGCACACTTGGCTAGAGGTACAGTGAAGCCAAAGACTGACCACTAAATTGTGTAATAAATATGAGGGACGTGCAACGCTGTCCTGTAGTAGTGAACGTGAATCTTTACGGACAACCTACACTAAAACCTCATCAGATTTTCTCTTTACCCTCTAAAAAGAAAATGGTGAGATTCACTTCAACAAGATTCTGCTTAGGATCCGCTCCTCGTAAGAGTGAATTTCACCAGAGATGGAGTGAAAATTCATTCCTAAAAAGAATAACATTGCTTTCCACGTGAATGAAATATCACTCTATTTGTAGTAAATTTTCACTCCGTTCCAGCTAAAAAGCACTCTTACTACGAGTGGGCCCTCAGCAGAGAGTAAAGTACTAGAGAAAATTGTATTCAATCACAATTGAAAATACTGAGTGACTGCACCTGCCGTGCAGATGAGAAACAGTGGGCGTTGGGGATGAGTGGAAAGTGACTTTATACGGTAGACAAGTACCCCTCTTAAATCAACGGATCTCCTAGTTTGAATTTGGATTTTAATTGAGAGTGGGACACCTTTGGTGTGCTTGTAAGCCTATTCTTTACCTTTCTCTATCTTCCTCTCTTTCTTAACAGGGCGCTATAGTAGGGCTGATCTGTGGACTTGTCGCTGCGTTTTGGATCAACATCGGCTCCCAGTTTTATAAGCCCCCAATAGATGACCCACCGTTGACTACCTACAACTGCGCCGCTCGTTTCTTTGGTAACGAAACCGAGTACACGATTGGCGGATTCACCGAATTTTCGAGTACCATGGCAACCGACCTACCCGAAGAAACTAGGTAAATTATGCAAAGTGTCGTATTTATACAGAATGAGTTTTTGTTTGGTGGAAGTTTGTGAAATGGAAGTTTGAAGCGTGGTGGGATGTGGGAAAGTGGTGTAATTTTATAGGATTTTACTTTTTTCCAGAAACATCTTAAAGAAGGATGAGACTGATCAAATAGTAACAATGAACACCTGTCTACACTATTTGTGTAACACTTTCGGTGCCATAGTGGTCAGTGACCGTTAATTTACATGCCCAGTTCAAAACTCAATAGTTTGTTACTTTAACCTATGATCATGAACATTATATCATAAACATTATTATAACTAGTCTCATAAATAGTTTGAATGCCTGAGCGTGGCATTGCAATGCGTGCACTGTTTTGGTCCACGTACTGCGTGTACAAGTCAACTGTTAGTGTGTACAAGTCAACTGTTAGTGTGTACAAGTCAATTGGTAGTGTGTACAAGTCAACTGTTAGTGTGTACAAGCCAACTGTTAGTGTGTACACAAGTCAACTATAGTGTGCACAAGTCCTTGTGCACAATATAGTTGATTGCCTGAGTTGAATGCTTGTTTCAACTGTTAATGTATGCACAAGTCAACTGTTAGTGTGTACAAGTCAACTGTTAGTGTGTGCACACTAACTGTTTGTGTTTACAAGTCAACTGTTAGTGTGTACAAGTCAACTGTTAGTGTGCACAAGTCAACTGTTAGTGTGTACACAAGTCAACTGGTAATGTGTACAAGTCGACTGTTAGTGTGTACAAGTCAACTAGTAGTGTGTACAAGTCAACTGTTAATGTGTACAAGTCAACTGTTAGTGTGTACAAGTCAACTGTTGGTAACAACTACATCGATTCACAGTGAACAATATGGTAATATCAAAGGGGGAAGTGACGTAACGACTTCCAAGACCCTCGATTTTGTGAGTTTTTCACACTTTGAAAACTAATGTGCAAACATGAATCATGACAAACACAGATGAACATCTGATTTTGTCGTAACCGGAGACTTGGGTGTACTACCTCTGTTAAATTTCATCTAAAAATAATGTTTTCAGGGTGCGATCTTGTTCTCTTTAAGTAAGAGGATGATTTACGGTGTCGACGACTCATAGAGGCTTTTCTTCATAACTGGTCAGACAAATGCTCTGAGAGAATAAAAAGCTAGAATTATCTCTCTGGGTCGTTAGAAGTCCTCAAAACCACACTTGTGTATGGTGTAGTAGCAGTATGAATGCAGTGAAGTCAGAGAAAGTTCCCCCCTCCCCGTTTTTTTTTAAACACCTGCGATATTGTTCATATATATTTGTATTTATTTGAATGCAACATAATGTATCGCTCTGAAATGCCATTACCAGTGTAATACTTCAACTCTCCTAGTCTCTTTCAACATCTTTAATCAACAGACCAGCAATAGCAACGCTCTACGCCCTGTCATATTCATGGTATAGTTTTGCGTTTGGTTCTACCACTGTGATCGTTGGGTTGCTTGTCAGTTTGTGTACAGGTAAGGGGCAACTGTGGTTTATTCACCTTTAGTAATGGTGACGATATTACGTCACTTCCGGTACACTCATGTTCGCGTGAACAATACTATTTGCTCTTGAACGAAATCTCCCGTGTGATAGAAGGGCAAATAAACGCTCGATGTATCAGCAACACTTTGTGAATGTCCAAGTGACGGTTACGCAAGAGAGTTTCGTTTGTTTTATACTGCCACGACTGCTTTGGGATCATGGTGTGGGGGATGCTTGGTCGTTCTATAAAAATATCAGTTACCTTCTATCGCCGTAATATTGCCATAATTTCCGACACCAGTGCAACCTACTATCTTATTTTTGTTTTCAGTTGATCCATTAAAGATGTGAAAAATGTTTGGGTAGTTGTGAGCGTTTAACAAAGTATAGTGGTGCGAGATCTTAGAGAAGGTGGGCAGTTCTGATTTTTTAGGGAGGTTAAGTAATTTGTAAGATTTAAAGAAGTTTAGGTAATTTTGATTGTTGAAGGAGCTTAGGTAGTTCTGACTAAGGTTTGAATCAGGTCACTAGATAGTTGTGAGGTTTGAAGAAACTTAGGTAGTTGCGAGGTTCGGAGGAGGATTAGGTAGTTGTGAGGTTTGGAAGAACTTAGGAAGTTGCAAAGTTTGAATGAGGTCACCAGTTGTAAGGTTTGCAGGAGATTGGGTAATTGTGAGAAATATTTTGCAAATAGTCCTCCAAGTGAGGAGTGAAAAATCATTATGCAACGGTTTTGAATCGAAACTGACATTACAACACAATTTTGCCAAACGTATTCCCATAGTAACTACAAAAGCAATTTAAATTCATGTTTTTGCTCTTTTTTTTTGCTCGTGGTTTGCTAGTGTTTCTCCCACTTTATAGGAAAAGCTGCATGTGCTGTGTTTTCTGTTACTCGGCATGTTTACCGACGAAATGTGTGTATTCAGCTTCTATTCAAATTTTGTGATGTTTAAAGAAAAACAGGATTTCAGTTCAGATTTAATTCAATATGGGGTATATAAAATAAGTTAAATAAGTATAATAAAATAAGGCAATTTGTGCCTCTCTGATCATAAAACAGGGCATACGGGGTAGTCAACCCTGCCGACTCCAGCTGTTTATTTTTACCATGAAAGACTGAAATAAAGTTATACGTTCATTGAAGTGACTGTTATTAATTATGTCTCAGGTCGGACAAGGAGCTCCACCATCGACCCCAGGGTCATGTGTCCAGTATTCGACGTCATGGCTTGCTGTCTTCCAGAGAAACTTCGCAAAAAGTTGAGATGTGGAATCAGATACGATGAAACGAAGGTATAGTATCGATTAAAGCAGTGCGGGAACACCAAAAGGAAGAAGAAGGGGGGGGGGCAGGATGAGTTGATGAAGTTGGTGGAAAGTGAAGTGAGAAAGAGTTTTGACTCGTGGTTGTCGTGTTTACCTAATGAAGTCAAGGCTGTCAGAAAATGTGCTCACGTAGTACTGAAAATGAAGGATAATATGTGTAATATATATGTGCACTGTGTCTTCATACCTTCCTTTCGCTTTCATTCCTTCAGTGGGTCCTCATACCTTTAGTGTGTATTTGAACCTTGTGTATTCGTACCTTCAGTGTGTGTGTAGTCGCACTTTTAGTCTGTCTTTATACGTTCAGTGCGTCCTCATTATTCTTCAGTGTCTCCATATATTTTCACTGTCTTCATACGTTCGGTGTGTCTCAAACCTTCACTGTGTCTTCATACCTTCAATGTCTTCGAACCGGCAAAGCGTCTTCATAGCTGTAGTGTCTTCATACGTTCACTGTGTCTTCGTTCCTTCAGTGTGTATTTATACCTCCAATGTGTCTCCATACCTTTAGTGTCCTCATACGTTCAGTGTGTCTTTGAACGTTCAGTGTGTCTTCAAACATGCAGTGTGTCTCCATATATTCAGTGTGTATTCATACGTTTATGGTTATCCTACTCGAACTTAAAGTGTCAATGGTATTTTCATTTTTTTTTTCTGTATAGAGCAAATCACTGGAAACTTTATAGCGTTCTTGTTTGTAGTAGTGATGGTAGATTCAGGCCCGTGTGTTAATGCACATTGGGGATCCTATAGATGTGCTCATGGGAAAGAAAAGAGAAAACTATCTACGTTGTTTCAGTCGTGTCAGGCTTTTAACCTGATTGTGGTTACATTCATAAAAAAACAGCCTTAAAAGCAGTAGTAAGTTAAAATATTCGTTGGTAATCTATCTACCAGAATTATAAATTCAAAATTCAGTCAAATTTAAGCAAAATTTTAGAAAACAGCATACCTGAAAAAGGGAAAAGCTTACATCTGAGTTTTATAAAAAAAAAAAGTAAGTGTTTCTGATGCTGTTGCCTTGAAAGTCCCATTTAAGGTCCTGAAATAGTTTAATTAGGCATAGCTTTATCAACCGATTGCTGTGAAAATGAAATAACCTACAGACGGAAGTGACGTCAATCCCGTCATGAGCTGACCTTGTGAAAAAAGAAAATACCACATTTGATCCAAAATTATTAAGTTGTTAGTCGCTCGAAGTAGTAATGTGCAAAGCTTCCTTCGTCCACACTTGTGAGGTCGCTCTGCATCGTAAATAACTGCCCTTAAAGAACTGAATTATCATTATTATTATTATTGTTTTTGATTTTTCGTCCTTTCGTTTGACAGAACAATGGACCAGAATTGACCAACATTAACTACACCGGGGTAGCCGTTGATCAACATGAGAAGAAAACAGACGAGGGATCAGTATGATATCTCTGCATGCTTGTGTCGGGTACTTCTTACCTTGTGACACCACGTCACGTTTTGTTGTTTTATTTGTATGTATATTACTACTTACCTTTTCACTTTTCTTATTCACGCTAGAATTAGCAGTTACATACCTTGTACTTTGCATATTCATAGTAGTGCTGAGATGCAAACCACAAGCTATGAGGTAAAAACAAGTTTTCATTTGCTGAATTTGTCATTTTGTATATGTACAGGTCATTTTGCTGCCCTCAAAAGCTGACAGTACCGATGGTTGTTACTGCCAGGCATGATGGGAATATTTCTTGTACAGTTTAGCTTATCATCTTACTGCCATGTTTCAGCTCGATCAAAATTTGATGTGACTGCGTGCGTACGGAAAGCCAGAAAGATACGTTTGTGCTTGATACTAAGTTTGTCTTTATGTTTAAAATGTAAATGCGAAGTTGTTCATGGGTGGAATAGGTTATTAAATGAAGGAAAATGACAGTAACTACTTTGAAAAGCAACGGAAACGTCATAAAAACAGTAAAGCAACATATTTCTTATTTGAAATTAACGGTTCTTACTACAAGAAGTAAACCGCGCCTTCATAATGAATATGCAACAGTAAATGTCTTACCGCCTATTGGTGTATCAAAACATGTTACGCAAGTTGTAGCTTCTTAATCGGTGTCGGGAATTGTATCATCTAGTAGCACTACATCCTGCTCACCTTGTTAAGGCGTCATCCATCATCTGTTTCGACGAACTGAATATTCATCATACTTCCCATTGGCTTGTTCAAAGAATGGCACGGTTAAATTAAAACTATACGGTATCGTATTTTACATTTTGGGCCGTCATGTTATAAGAATTTCGAAATCAAATGACATACTGCTTCCATCATGATGTTAGAAGACATACTAAACTTCTGAAGATTTACTGTTTTCGTCTTTGGCATATGCCCACAATCACTGCTGAAGGTTTGCATCTACCCTTTCGTTCACTAATTTTATTGAGTGTTGATGTTTCAGCATGGGGATCATGTGTTGCTTCTGTAGTACCGCACTCAAGTAAGCTCGAGTCGGGTATCCGATTACCCTACTGAGTATATATATATACGGGCACCCGAATTTGTAGCACGTATATCAAGTGCCCGAAAGAAGTCGTTCATGTAGCAGTTTATTGCTCAGTTCCACTACTGACAATGTAAGCGTTCAAGAGTCCGTCATGTAAATAATTTTGCGTTTGAATCAGATTCACGAATGTTTAACTCCATTTGAAACTTCTGTTACTCTATAGGGTAGGCCTATACTCTTCTCCGATTTGTGGTCGCTCGACTCAGCTCTGCTCAGGATAGGATCATATTTGATTTTTTGGCTGTCGTATTACTAGCTGGGGGATATTTTTTGATATCCATGGGTTGATTAATATTTGTCGTTCATCCGTGTATATTCCTTTTATAAAATAGCTCGCTGCATCTCGTGACATGCTGTTATTCTTTCTTTTCTCAATTATTTGAATGTGAATTAAAAGTTATAGATTATGAAATCCGCCCTGTCTTGTAGTTTAAACATTCTGCTCTTCATTCCTACAAGAAAGGCCTATTATTCATGCGGTCCTTGATTTAACTTTTGTCTTGCGACATGGCCAATTTTCTACCTCCTTTGCGAATTGGAAAAAAAAAACGTTCACCTTAGTTTCATACATGTTTGACATTTTTTTTTCTGTTTGGTTTTAAGTGAAGTGGTGGTGTACTTCAACAACAGTGAAAAGCTGTCTGTAGTCGCTGCAACTTTGTCATGTTAACTTGCTAGAAATGTTGCAAAGGTAATTTATCTGGCATAATGACTGCACTGGGCACAGAACGTGAGAGGTGAGCTGTGAGAGAAACATTTCCTCGAAAGTCGCGCTAACTAAAGATAGTGTAAATGTCTTTACAAAAGATGACCAAGAATTAAAAAAAATCTAGCATATTTGAGGCAAAAGTATGCCATATACAGCGATTTTCAAAGCATTACTGCCTCTTTTGTTTACAGTAACCAGAACTTACAGTCTTTGTACGACATAGTTGCAAGAACAAACGACGACGAGATCTGTCAACCGCTTTTCTGTCCAGTAGTCAAGCGCACTGGGGTAGGGAGCACTGCTCCCTCTTAAAGGCTGTATTGCATCACCCTAAGCTATATTTTTACCTCCCTGAAAGGAAAATTCTCAACTGGTTCTAAGTTACAGTACTCTTAGATTGCCATCAAATTCGAAAGATGCAGAGCAGCTCGTATTACACAGCGTACACAGGGATCCATTGTTTTGATTCCACATGTGGAGGAATGTAAGACAGGCTGAGGGAGGGACTAAAGGTAGGTGTTTGGGAGAATTGAAACTGTCTGGGGTGATGCATTACAGCCTTTAAATTTTTTTCTCCGAACCCCCAGGAATATTAAGATTGTCACATGTTTAGGTGGGTCCATCAGCTATGACTACCTCTCCCCCACCCTTGATTCTTTCCTTGCACAGAGACCTTGGTATCCTCAAGATCAGCAATATTTATATGCTTAAAATGGGCTGCTTTATCTAGTATGTCAATAGTACAATTCCTTATGCTTCTAGTAATGTTGTACACTCTGGCTTTTCCAAAAATACTCGACCTAGTATTAGACAAACTGTTTTGCTGTCAGTCAGCAGACACCATGCAAAACATGGTAAATTTACACTTAACTAACCATTGATATCAAATTTGGTGATGGATGTTAAAAAGTGTAAAACTTATGTTACTTTTAAGCCAGGGTAAGGTTACATTTAACGTAATCGCCCAGTACACCGATTGAATTATTTGCTCATTTATTTTCTTTTTTTTATTTCTCTTTTGTATTTGTTTATGTTTTCCTTGTTACCTCCCTTTTCATGGACACCATAGCTCGACAGACGGTCGTTTCTACAGTGCCCTGTCTATAGTATATATATTTTTTTTATTTTGTAAAATCAATAAATGAAATGATCCGCACTCTGGCCTGCTGCAGCTACATCACTGTAAAAAAAAGTCTAAACACTCTTTGGAACAGATTTTGAACACGTCATGGCGTTTTTGCTAAGGTGAAAACAGTAAACTGCATAAGAGCAATAAGCGCGTCATTTAATGAAACAAAGAAGTGCGTCATGTAATATCACTCTGGGTGACGCATTCATTTACGAAAAGCGGTTCACGTTTGATCATTACATATTCAAATTTTAGCGCTTGCATGTTACCGTAACTTTTCAATGCCTGTTTTAAAACACCACAAGTGTTCAAAATCACACGTATTATATTTAAAACGGCTCACCGTATTTGCGTCTATGTATTTATTTCATTGAATGCGCTTATTTCTGTTATTTGTTTTTACTTGTAGTGTAAACACCTTGACGTGTGCAAAATCTGGTACAAAAAAGTGTTTTAATTGTAATTACAATCGTTTACATTTAGCAGGACGTTGAATGGACTTTTGGAATCTTTTCTAAAGAAATTTCAAAACTGCAGCCCATAGGACATGTATACCTCTATACGACTCATAAATGGGATAGTTCATACAGGGTCAGCTTTATATCAGAATCAAAAGGTATATGACATTGTTATTCCATACTCACAGGGTCGTCATTCGATATATGGATATATTTGACATAAAGATAATTCATTGCCTAAAATATTAGTGCTGCTCTTTTACCTAAAATGAATGGAACATAAAACTGTAATTATTGTTATTATTTTGAGTAATGACTAACTGATACTAGGCTTTTGTATCTTTGAATTTTGGTATTTTCTTATTCATTGTATCTGAATGATAAAAACAATAAACCTATAACGTGAAATATTTGTACATTTTCTTTTATTTTGGTTTCGTTTGAATATGATGGACTTGTCATTATTTTCGTTCCTTATTATTTCTGCTCTACATTCGAGTTATACCCATTCAGAGCCCGATGGACGTCCCAGAACACAATCATACATGTAGGGCATCGTGGTAGGAGGAAATAAAGTATACTTGTGATAACGGATATAGTGACGTCAATTTCAAATTTATTCGACGTACTCAGAATAGTACTCCAATACTCCAAAACATGAGTTAGCCTATCCTAATAGTGCTCATTCCCTCGTGTTTGACTTTTAATTCGGACCAACCCACAGACTAACAGACTACAATAAGATACTCCAGAAAATATTTGAAACCGTTTCACATGTTAGCGGAAAGATAATAGAAACTGGACACCTTTCACATACCTCCCCTTGCACGTGACGTCACAGCTATACAGCGAGGCGATCTGTCTGGAGAATAAGCTATTAAATTTGACACGTGCACATCTGCAATTGCGGCGTTATGGCAGGCCGTTGTACCTTTCCTCTTTTTGATGATATCATCAAATAATTAGTGATATCATGAAATATTTAAAGATATACCTACAATTATTTTAATGATATCTTTAATTAATTAGAGATATCTGCAATTCTTCCCAGCTATCAATGAATCGAATTCATGATATCTGGAATATATTTCATGATATCCATGAAGAATGCGTCATATACAGATATCAAAAATTAAATTATCGATGTCATTAATTCAGTAACAGATATTATGAAATCTATTGAAAATATACAGTAAAACAACACAAAATATCGCTTATTCTGGCTTGTTTAAAGATATCTTCAATGCGAATTTATGATATCATAAACTATGACGCCACATATCACTAATTCTGGCTCACTTAAAGATATCTTCAATTGTACTTTATGATGTAAAATATGATGGCACATATCATTAATCCTGGCTTATTTAAAGATATATTACATTAGAATTAGGTATATCATCAAATATGACGTCACATATCGTTAATTCTGGCTTTCTCTGCTTGGGTTGCTGTCAGATAGCTGTTGTTGTTGTTGTAGTTCTAACGAGTAGGCTAGGCCCTATGGCCTTAACGCGTAGGTTTCCGTAATTTACAACTCCAACACTGTACTTGTGCTGATTCATTGAACAATATCGTATACTTCGCCCCTAAACTGGCATCTCCGTGGCTGTCATCCTAAGGAAGTAGATACGGTGACGTCTTATTTGCTGATATCATTAATTCAAATTAAAGATATAGTTAAGTAAGATGTAATTAACGATATGTGACCTCCTATGTGATGATATCATTAAATCGAATTGTAAATATCTTAAATAAGGCAAAGTTAACGAAATCTGTCGTCATATTTGCAGATATCATTAATGCATTTACAGATGTATCTAAAAGAATTTATGATATCATTAATTCCATTAATTTTTATTTTGATATCGTGAATGTCGTTTAATTGATGATATCATGAATTGATTTGACGATATCTGAAATTTGTTTTAATGATATCATTAGTTATTTGATAATATCATAAAACGGGAATAAAAAGTAGAACGACTTGCCATACGGCGTCTCTGTCTTTCGATCTGCACACGAATGCAATGTTCTCTTGCTTACCTCGAGGAGGGCGCCCTTGTTTGTTGTTATGTGACGTCAATGCAAGAGGTATCGCCTTGCAACTTTATTCCAGTGACAATGTAAGATGGTCTTAAAGAGGCTCATTGAGTTGGTATCGTTAATTTTGTGACACATGTGAAAGCTGCCATCACTTGCCAATACTTCTATCTTCTGTTTTTCATGCATTTATACTGAAGTAAAATGTGTCTTGCCACTGTTTGCAATGAGTGATTTCGATTGTTAATTATACCCCATCATTTTGTTTCAGGTGTGTTCTAGAAGTATCGACATATGAGTAATGCCCAACAGGTGTGACAAAATATTGTGAATTTTGTAAACCAACCCGATGAGCCCCTTTTTATGAAAGAGGATATTTCTCATTGCAGGCAAGTCATACCGCGCACAATAACGTTCATAACTCAAGATTTTGACGTTTGAAAGAAGACACTCTACAGCTGCCAAGAAAGAAGTGAAGGTGCCTCAATTTTACAAAATGTCAGTGTAACAGCGGTAATTTTCTGCAACGAAGTCTTTGTTGTTCATTGAAGTGTAATTGCTTTTTAAGCCTCGAAATGTAACACCAGCAAAAAAGTGGTTGGACTGGATTATTAATAGACTGACTTTAAGACGTTCACTATAATGTTGTTTCTTTTACAAAAGCCAATATTCAAGTACTTGTTCCTTTGCGACACCGACTTCCCATGATTCAATGTACCGAATGTGAAAAATGTTTCATTAAATCCGTTACTTTCAAACAGACACTGCTGAGGTATGATTTTCACCAATGAAGAAAGGAAAATTTCCTCAACGTCTCAATGAAATTCCAATCTTTTTTCGAATCAAATCTCAAAGAAAACCGTTGAATTGCGTGAAGTTTCAAACCTTTGTTAGGTCCCCAGGTCTCCCCCTTTCCGAGGGGGGGGGGTGGTTCTAAAGGAACGCGTGAAGCGTAGGTAAAAAAATGTTATGTACATGCAGTTATAAATCGTCTGCACCCATCATAACAATTGGTATGAAAAGAACTTTCACCCAATTTCTCCAACTGATATAGGCATTCCTCGCAGAAGAGCTAGCCTTTAGTAGTGACATGTTCTTTCTGTACAGAAGATGCCATCTTGGAATAGCATGCCTTTCCGCTTGGTTTTACTTGACTCAGTGTCGGTCGAAACTGACCGAGTGCCTTTTATCACCGTGCCGAACATCAGATGTGACATTAACCACGCGAGCAACATTACATAACCTAATTGTCACGGTCCACAACCGTCGTCTTGGTCACTGTAGCAGAAGTGCACTTTTTCGTGAACAATGTTCATATTTTGCACCACAATTGTTTGATAACAAACAAAGGCCGGTCAAGGAAACCGTAAAGACCTGAGGTAGCTAATTAGGCAGCATAAGAATTCCTTATTCTTACTTTCAAAATTTTATGACTTAGTCTAGATATAAATGATTGTATTAAAATGTATGTATAAAATGTAGTGTATCTGTAAAAAAGCATACCGCCAGTATTTTTACATTTCGAACGCAGATAACTACGGAAGCCAAGAAGTGTGGTGAGTTGGAGCAAACCTTTTTTCTTCATCCCAATTTTTCCTCATCCTTTCTTATTGTAAAACTTCGTATCAGTGGCAAACCAAAAAAAGTGAGGGAGTACTCCAGGAAAAATTATAAATGTCACATTTCGTGACAGCCTCCAAATAAATGGATGTGACCAAACATTAAAGGTTGTGTGACATAATTCTAGAAGAGAGCACTCTTTATGCAGAAGTTGCAAAGTAAAATCCTGAGTGAAAATTCGTTGGAATTTTGTTTATATCTTTTCACCGTTTTTGAGATATGACATTTCAAAGTTTGAGAAAATGCAAAAACAGATGACGCTGAGTGTTGTATAGTGTAAATTTTTCTTTTGTTGAGCCTATATATTACTTCTTAATTACGTAATTACTGAGTTTCATATCTATAAGTGATATCGATATTTTGAAGAAAAAAATACACGCTTCAAAAATACAAAACTCCGGGCATGTAAACTTCTCAAATGTCCTTGAAATAAAGATTAAAACAAAGGATTAACATAAGACATATCATAGGAGTCCATCTCTCTACGTCACAAATTTGCATATACTTAGCCAACGTTTTCGCCCATTCATTGTCATTTTCGTGTCATACGACCTTCAACAAGTGAAGCCAATGTATTGTATTGGATAGCGCTGTTTAACGCCACTTATCCAAAGCTAATTTCTCCTGGGCACCATTTTCAAAATCATCATGGTGAAAGTCTACACTGCAGCGGACATAAGGAGACATGTAAAAAAAAAATGTCAAATTGTATAGATATGCCGGTATTTCTAACATAGCATCTCCACAATTTGACAAACTTCTCAATAATGTCGAGTTAACCTACGTCGGTTACTCGACAATTTGCAAAATTTGGTCGATATAACAAATTATTTGTCACACGGTATCCGACAATTTGACGATTTTTTCCTCAGATGTTAAGTTAATGCGCCCCAGCATATCCACAATTTAAAATATGTCCTATATGTAGAGTTAGCGCAAGTCGGTATCTCGAATAATTTGCAAAATTTTGTCGAGATAACAAGTATCAAGAGCATTACATCTCTCATGTCCCCAATTATGTCCGCAATTATACCATACCCTATTTTGTCTTGTAGTACTAGCTGATTGTGACGTAAACAAGGATTTGACCAACGATATCTAAACATGGAAACATTCAAAACAGTCAGATGCATTTTAAATAGTGTTGTACCGTCCCCAACCAAATGATTTGACGTAAATATTGGTTTCTTTTAACAAGGCAGAAAGCGTCGCCAGGTCTAATAATTGGAGCAAGGAACACATATTGCTGTATTTCTATAATAGCACGTATCAGGTGCCTGTCAGGAATTTTCAACGGGGTGGGGGGGGGGGGGGGTATATTACCTGAGAGCAAAAAAACTCATTACGCCATCTATTTATGATTTACATAAGTAGATGGCTCTAAACTATCTCAAAGTTATCTATTTACAGAGTTTGGAAAATGGAGGTCACGTTTTGATTGGTCGAGAGGTGACACACCCTCACATGGCGTCATTTTAGTTGAACCTCGAGCAGTGTTCCCACTTTACTTTATCGCGTTTGTGTGTCACGTGAAAGGAATATTTCAAAATTCAAGGGTAGTTAAATCTCTATATTTTTCTCAATCTGTTAAAAGGGGTTCATAAAACTAAGCCAAGTAGCTAGTGTCAGTCAGTGTTCTAAGAATTTCGGGGTAATTCCCAAATTGTAAGAATACGGGAAAATATTTTCATGTTTATCTGGAAGCTTATTTTTGAGATGTGGAAGGACTGACTTCCAGCACTTTTAGCGTTACACGCGTTAGTGCCTTTGTCGGTTTTCGGACAGAGAGAAGCCTTAAATTGCAGGATCATGCTTTGTTGTGTGGGTAGGGCATTGTAATTAGCGAAATGTTTTTGTTTGCCATCCGTCATTCAACCAGGAAACCGAGTGGAGATCGTGACGGACTGGGAGATCTAGGCCACACAGTACACTGTTGGCTATACCGTTACCTATACGGTAACGTTTAGATCTGACAGTATACCAAATGATTAAGTGTAAATGTCACTTTCGTTGTCATTCGGTGTTTAACCTCGTGCCCGGCAGCAGGTAAACTAGCACACTAAGTCTACTATTTGAACCTGATTATAATTTCCTCTGCGATAGTTCATCTACCGTCTGCACACCACAACGTAACACAGCCTGGGGCACAGGCACACTGTACGTTGCTAGATAATTTCGCGGAACTGTCTAATCATGGAACTAAAGTGACGTCCATGGTTTTCATATGATGTCAGAAATTGCCAGTTGGCCAAACCGCTCTGTAAATAGATGGCTCTGGACTAGCTTTAATCGGCGCGCCACCGTCGGTTAGAGAGGGGCGATGGAGAAGAATTTGTATGGGCGAAAACAACACCTCCCGGTTGTCCTAAGATGCGGGTATCCAGCCTTGAAATCGGGATCTGAAATTTCTCGATCAATGAGAAGAACATCAATCCATGAAAACATGGCAATCATTTGGATTGCTGTTATCTAGAATATTTCCTCTCATTAGATCGCGTTTACTCGCTGACGTATAAAAAAAATCGTAGGTAGGTGAGAGCAAATCGCATGCATGCATATTATGTCTGAGGGGAGCGCCAATATTGGTTAAAGCTGATCGTAACGGGAAATCTTTCGGCCGAAATTACCTCCCAGATAACATGAAAAGATATTTCCGAGTCCATTTTTGTGATCATTTTAAGTCCAAACCTACCCCTCCAAAAAAAAAAGCTTGAATACGTTTCCAAGTAAATTAATTTAAAGATCAAAATTTGATTGAAGGGGAACGGCCCCCAAATCCCCCCCCCCCCCCTTCCGAGGCTGTACCACTAGGTAGAACTGAGTCGAGCTCACAATATGTCTCATCTATTGGATCGTTTCATTGTAACTTTCGTGTAAGGGTAAACTCTCATGACGTAGCATCATAGGTTATGAAGTAGACCTATAGAATGATGTACTTATGGGGTCTATATTTCTGGTAGATCTTGAATCATAATCGATATGTTGGCATTAACATATTAATGATTGGTAAGTTCAAAGATCAAATCTGATATGTAATTAACTTCATTGATTGTTTCTGAGGTGTTTACCTACCACACCGTTACTGCTAAACTTTATCAACATGGGCACAATAATGGAAGACAGTCTTTTGTACCCAGTTTATCATGCGCTACATTTAATTACAAGGGTAAAGGTTAACAACACATAAAATCGTTGACTCCTGCAAAGGTATTTATAATTAGTTGTCACCGTATGTTATTCTCATTCATCTCTCTGTTGTCTGTCCAAAGTGGTACTTTTGGAACATGTTGCTGACAATTATTTGTAATGACAAAGACAATTATTTGTAATTTTGAAATCGAATTCTGTGAGTTGCGACTCACACTCGACCAGCGACCAATTAACCGTGCTTTGTCTCTTTGTTTGTAATTTTTCTGTCCCTATAGAAACCTGAGCTACCTCGTTTAAGTATCCTCAGTTTTAATCGATGTTTTCCTTTAACCTTCTGATTATTGTTTTGAGTCTATATAAATTTTCCACAATTTCGAAAACTTCTCTGTACTCACTGACCATCTCACAAATGGCTGCAAAAAAAAAAAAGTCATTTAGTGGAATGAGCTTAGCTAAAGACTGAGAGTGGTAAGATTTTGTTCCCTCTTAGAGCAATTAAGAGATTGAAATTATATGGAAAAAAAAACAATAGGTCACTTTATTCTCTCTTCTCAGGTTAAGTCAACGCTTAATAACATATGATGTTTCAGAAGTCGTGGAATCCGTTTTCACGATGGCGCATAGCATTATGGAAGATATTGATATCATCATCATCACAGAACAACTAATTTAAGATCATTTTGGCTTTAGATTAGTTAAAGACGGCCATGACCTTTACTTACACTAAGATTTCCAAGTTCAATTCGCAATGAAGTCAAGCTTCTTTTAATTGGTTTCAACTTGAATGAGTTCATGGTTAAAAAATAGAAACTCCACTGTCAAAGAACGACCTACTTTTTGCATTAAGTTGTCAGATAACATTTTACATATAAGTGAGCATGGTGATCTCAACCGACGAGACGGAAAAAAAGAAGAGATACCCTATGCCTAATTTGGGGATTCTCTTGTGTAGAAAAGCAACAAATGGCCTTTTTCAGAAGAACTTGACGTAGATAAATGTTGAAAAAAAATTAAGAGCGCCTTGCCATGTGCCTGATGGTCGAACCGCTTCATTTGGGCAAAGGTTCTAATCTCATCAGATCGAAAACAAAACACCAGCGTGACGAAACAAGCTCAAATCTATAAATAGATGCAATTGCGTAGCACACCATTATTTCATTCACGAGATTACAGAGAATGTGGCGTGTGTGAGTGTGACTGTGTGTGTGTGTGTTTAAATACAGTGCGTTGATTGGTTGATCTTGGGGGCTTGACGATGCGATTGTTTGCAAACGTAGCATAATTCACGGAATAACAACACATGCCTGTCGTATATACTGTGCATGTGCTTGTACGTCCTACGTCGAATTCACACAGCTAGCCAGCATGCTAATAAGAAATGTGAAAACTGGAAAGGACGAACACTCAGTCTGTTAGTGTCTCACGTTTTCCTGGTCAGTACCTTGCTACATTTAGGTGTAAATCGAAAAATTTGCAGTTGCTTCCTTCTGTTGTAGAAAGTGTAAGTATATCGTCAGACTTGTTTCATGAATAACTTCGTGGATTAAATGAGTAAGTTAGACCATACATTGCAAAATCGTGTGATGACTGTAAATCTTGTTCACATTTGACTTGTGTGTAGCATAGTGCATGGAATATGGCCATGGCGTGTTACACTGAACTCTGTTGTTTAGTCTCTCTGCGGGCATTTCCTGTCACTCATTCTACATAAGAGCTCTACGGCCTTTTTTTTCAGATTTGGAAGTCATTACCAAGTATGTTACAACAGCCTGTCAGTTTCAATTTACTCTCCGATCAGTGGTTACATTCAGCATCGCTACTGCCAAGGCAGTCCGAGCCTAACATCTGCAGATAAAGGCTAGCCTAATTAGGCCTTACTAATCCTACAGTGTTATTGTTTGTGTTACTCTTTTCAAATTCACACAGAAGATCTAAAAGTAACATTTAAAGTGCTAGTACTAGGCCTAGACCTGTATTATGCAAATCCTTCTAGCCTGTCTTATAATTGATTGTAAGCCTTTTTTTGAGGAATCGTAGAGTATACAGGGCCACTCGATGATTGCTATTTAGCACTCAGGTATGGGTATGCTACATGTAAGTCAGAACAGTTTTATGGTGTAAGTTCTAACTCACCTAGATCATCTACACCTTTTGAAAATGACACATTGTTGGTCAGGAATATGTTCGTCCATGCAAAACCTTTAAATGTTTTTAAGTCCATTGCAAGCATATTCTTTGTAGTCTGCATGGACAGTAAGGTTTAAAATGTTAGCATCTTTTTGAGGGGATGTGCAGATGCTCGAATTAGGAGTGGAAGACTTGACAGTAAAAAGGCTTGGGGCCTAAGTCCTCTCCGGAAATAGGGTATGATGGCCCACAGTAGTGTGACTATGACACAGACCATGACTCATCATTTTGAATTGATGCTCAGATAGAGAGTGGAAGATTTGACAGTATAATGACAACAGCAAGTCATAGTAAGTCATTGAGATATGGTGGACTAAAATTATGACCAGGCTATGACCAATTTTTTTTAGCCTATGCACGAATGTGAGGTCAAAATATCAATTAGCATAATCAGAGCGCCTTGTACTACTGCAATCATCTGTAAACTGTCACCCACATCCCATCCTGCAACTCTGCTGCCAACCGAGTGAAAGGTGAGCAGACTGCAACTGTGCCCTCACCTAAAAATAACTCTCTGTAACATGAGACTCATAAAAATATTATTTAATCATCACTTATTGTTTAAGTCACCATTTTTCCTCTCACAAGACTTTCACGCCATGATAACACTCCCAATTTCCATATTCTCCCGTCTTGAGCATCTTTCTTATTGTACAAACCTTACTGCTTTCTCTCTGCACCATACCTTTTGATGTAAGCTTTGGCCTTCCTTTTCATCTTATGCCATTCGCTTTCAGATTCCATGCTCTTTTTTCAGGTTTCGTTTCTCAACCGTCTATCCATCCATCTTAATCTTCTTCCCTTTACCACTTACAGAGTCCTGTACTTAGTTCTCTCAGACCCAACCCATCCATGAGCTTACTTTTATTCCTCCTACAAGATTGTTTCACACCACACTTTAGTGATGAAGTTTAGTGGTAGTCTTGGAGACTGAGATGCCTAAATTCCATGCAGGACAATCAAATTTTGGTACAAAGTTGTACTTTGGACAGTCAGTGTAGGTTAATGCTCGAATCAAATCAAGACTTTTACCTGTAACATCTGAAACATCATGGGGTGAAAATGTGGTGACAAACTGCCAACAGCACAATGCAAGTGTGTTATGGTACAACAACCTGGAAATACAAGTCATGGCGTGACTTTTGGTATTAAAGCTAAAGTTGGACCATGACAGCCGTCTTTTATACATTAGTTGTTTCTTGGACTACCTGACGAAAATGCTAATTTACCTCAACACTGTACTTCATTTCACATTGAGGTATCTTCCCCTACGGATTTCACATTTCATGTTTATGAACCATACACTGTACAATAGTAAATGATTGTAATACTGAAATCACTGCAATGCAGATGGTGCAACTCTTCAGAACAAGTGCTGTACATCAGTTCCAACAAACGATATACGCTTTCATTCCTTTGTCAGATGAAGTTACAGCACATACTGTAGATTCGGATCCTGTTATAATTCTGTAAATTCTTGATGGTATGTTCTTTCTCAGTGGCATCGTATTTGACACACGTATACTTCGAATGATGTTTTGTCGGGATGCATTTATGTCTGCTCTTAAGTGTGGCCAGTGTGGAAAATTGCTATTTTCTGTCGCCTTGTAATTTCAGTTATTGAAATGCTATTTTGACAGAGCAATTCCCAAAATTTCACAAATCAGTCATTCAGAGCTGATGAAGTATAACCCTAATGATTAATACATGAAGAAAAATTTCAGAAAATTTCACATTACATAGTGTGTATATATATATATATATATATATATATATATATATATAGTCCCTATATTGTATGGTTCTTGGACAAGTGGATAATCCTCCTAAGATAATTGGTACCAATGAAAAAAATTCCCATCACAATTTCCTAAACCCTAAACTGGTATTAACATGGTTGCCTCACTTTCATACCATATAGTTTGTATTGAGGAAAGTCTTTGAAACCAAAGTTTAAATTCTGCTTACAACCTGCATCAATCAAATATCCCCTCCAGAATTGTAGTGTTGCTAATTACTGCATATTTAAACCAGATCAATTGCCAATGTTATAGATGAATTAATGAAAGCTTATGTTCTTGCGAACTTATGTTTTGTCCCCTGATTTGCATGGACAGACAAATAACAGTGTGTTGTTAGATTGGAGCAGCTTTGCTAGCACCCCTGGGATAGGCATTTGTAGCTGATGGCTGCCAGAATTAAGAGGGAACAAGTAAATGCATAGAGAAATAGGGGGTGCCTATCCCTTTGCCCCCACCCCATTTACCACCTCCCATCAGTAGCATTGACTCCCAACTGAGCAAATCTGTACTAGAAGAAAAAAAATTAATTTCTCATTTTTTGTAGAGTCTAAGGGGAATGAAACTGGACTGTCAATAAAGGCCTGTAATGGAGTCTAAAAGTTGCACTCATTCCTTGTTTTTCCATTTCTAGCCCCTGTAGAGTTTAGAGAATACATCAAGGTAAAAAATAAGAAATGTACATTTATGAACAGTTTGTCCCCCTCCCTCCAAAAAAGAAACACCTTTTTCATACTGTTCTAGTAGAAGGGTTGGTATAAACGTTTTGGCAGATATGCACATTTCAGTCACATGTAATGACCCAAAATAGACAGACTCTAGTTTCACACAATTACCAGCATAGCCTAATAATAGTATGCAGACAGACAATTTGGTTCTATTTCCAACAAAAATGGCAAAGCTCTGCTCACATAGGAATAAAATAGACATGACCCCACCTAAAAGGTTCCAGTTCTTTCATTTGACTAAACCTGGCAAGTCTGGCTGGAAGTTTTGTATAAATCTGGCAAATCTGGTTCTGTAAGGTGTAAGTCAAGAAAGGATGACATACTCTAAGGCACCTCACCTGGGTCCCTTCCTTGACATTATATATTTTCTTATTCAGCCTACTTATTTATGATGCAATTGTAAAACAGAAATTTGTTTTTGTAAAATGGTAAATGGAAGTTGTGGCTACTTTCAGTGCTTTTCATGATTAATTTGGTCAACACTCCAAATGTGTTTTAAGGTCACCTGACCTTTGTCGTTGCCATCACCTTAGCTGTACATACTTGTGTGATGAATAGTGCGCTCCAGTTGACCCAACTTTTAGTGTTGTAATGTAGTTATGTTGCAAAGGTCAGGCAAAGATTTTTAGTACTGTAAGTTCTGCCAAAAGGTTGGCAAGAAACTTCCATGATCTCCTAACACTGTACAACATGGACTCATTTCTTTGCACTGTAGGTATAATTTAAATTATGAAAGATGCAGCATATGTCTAAAGATTAACTGTTGAACATGTGAATACATATTTCACAAGTCTCTTGTTGGAAAGGTTTACTCGCTTGTTAAGTCAAATCCTTTACCTTTGTTCCAGTTTGTTAGCACCTTATTGGACAGGAGAGGTCCCTCCAGTGAACTTACGAAATTTGCTCTTCCCATGTCAGTCACTAATTCAAGAATAGTGCTTTATGTAAGGGTCAGTGAGTGTTAGCATTAAAGAACTGAAACTGGCCAATCAGATCATCAGAATTTGTTTTGACCCCCGTATCAAACACATGCAAAATATACTGTAGGTTTTCTTGTACCACTGCCATCATCATCTTTGGTTACATTTTTTTTATGTGTTAGTGTAGTAGTGTACTGTATATTGTGTTATGATGGGACAGATTCTGATCTGCATCATGAATCATTTTGAATCTTGAACAAACATCAAAACTTACATGGCATAGATTTATTTATTAGTGCAGGGAGCGGAGAAGACCGTGCGGGATTTTCCCGTCTATTTTCTTTTTAATATGATGGGCATGGGTAGACAAAAGCGGGATTCACGCGATCCTGCGCCTTAAGTAGCGCGAACACCGGGAGGGGTATATACGGCAGCTCCACGAATGTCCATCTGGTTTAAACAGGTTTCATTTGGAAATCCTCCTTACTAACATGTGATGTCTGAACAAGTTAAGGTCAAGAGACACCAAAGGGGACATCTACAGCTCTTGAAAGCAGCAGTTGATTTGATTGGCATTTATTGCGGAGAATGCAATCTGTATAATGTGGAGTGATGTCTACAGGATTTATGGAGTCCTCAAAAACGCTTTGCTAATTTAATTCAGATAAGGTATTGAAGAAATCCTTGTTATTTTGCGACATTGAGGGAAGTGTCATTTTCATGAAAAAGTTTTAAAACCTTGAACTGTGTGTCTGCCTGTCAGGTGCAGGCTACAGTATGTTCTATGAGGTTTTTTTTTTATGCTGGTCGCACTTGAAATTTGAATTTTACGTGTGCCTCTGTTGTAGGGAGACTAAAGTAATGGTTTAAAGTTAATGTTCAGAAAGTGAACATTTGCAGTTGGACTTAAGTTCAGTATGTATAGTGTAGAATATTATCATTTGAATTGAACTTACTGTAAGTTGTCAAAGTAGTTCTTGGGTTATTGCTCTCCCTGTCTCTCTCTATCTTACGTGTTGTCCGTATGTCATCCTACAACCACCTGTACATGTTATGTGTTAACTAACTGAACTTCCTTCATGAAAGACATCGTTGAATTACACATGAGAGCAATGAAGTAACAGTGTATACCGTTGCTGGTTTTCAGTTAATGACCGCTTTTGAGTAAGCCATCCTTCGACACCACGGATTGGATATATTGTTTGCTGTATGGTTGCACTATCACACAGATCTGTACCTGCAATTATTGTGTGACTGTATCGTGAGCAGTCATGCATTGTTGGTGGCCTCAATTCAATGTCAAAATCAAAGGAATACAAGAGATACAAAACAAATTTAAGGGGGGGGGGGATAAGCCTGTCCAGAGCTTTTTTGGTTAATTGGTTTCACTCAAAGAAGCAATATAATTGTTTGAAACCCCCCCCCCAAAAAGGCCATTCCTTGGTGACATTAGTTCACCTCTCAGTAAAATGAATATGTTCATGTTTCTTATACACATAGCAGGGTCCATGCAGCTTGGAAAAGTTAGAAATTCTTCTTTTTTTTCCACTTTCCAGAAATGGGTAATTCATGAAATTGTGTAGAGAATGAATTACTTTACAGTAAATGACAAGCTATGGAAAAGCCATGAAATTTGAAACAGAGTAATAAGCTCTTATCATCAATCAAAGTTTTGACCAATTTGGTCTTGAAATGGTCAAGAAAAGGTCATGAAATTTTATTTTCCGTGAGGCACAAGAATCTTGACATATTGTAGCTTTTACTAATTTGGAAGTAATTAAGTCCAAGTGGAAACATGTTTGAACTTTCTCTGTAGCTGCCCTTTTATGTAAATTTCAGCCTTGCTCAAAATTCATGAGCGTTTCCACAAATGTTAGCCGCAGAGCAGGAAGAAAGTGCTGTACGCTTATGTTGCCTCATTTGAATTATTAAACAGAGATATAGACGCGTACATGTACTGCTGTCATTACTGGTGCATGCATGTACTCCCATGTAAAGCAACCACAGTGTAAATTACTATACGTACAGCAAACTAAAGTACCTGCAGGAATAGTAGCATGAAATACAAGACACTCCAAGTGGAATATAAGTTACTTGGCAAGATCCATAAACAAGGAGCAAGTAATAAGTTGAGTTCTGATGAAGATACGTGTATGTTTATAGTTTGTTGCTGGTATCTTGTGATTGAATCATAGTGATATTGTCGAAACTGTGATATCCCCATGAAACTGTAATTTCTGCTGAAAGCTGTATCAACAGAACTGTCAACAGATCACACAATAAATGAGAAAAGTTTCTTGGCATTTACTGTCACAGCTACTGTACCAGCGACATACGGTAAACTAAATTAAAAAAAAAGAAAACTCTTGTTTGCTTTTCGGTAGAAGTTTACCAGGGCAAAGTGGGATCACATGACCTAGCGAACTACATCTCTAGGATCATGCGCTATTAAATTTATCTGTTTTAGTCAAAGCTATAATTAGATGGCAAACAGATAGAGTTGTTTTGTCTGTGATTAGGGTAGCTGTAATATATGTGGGTCGTTTAAAGTGCAGTTCAGACTGCTCAACCTGCAGTTGCATCTACAGCTGAGAGCCCTCTCTGTACTGGTTGAGCATGTTTAACCCAAGCTGCATGCAGTAGAAAAAATATAGTAGCTTTGTGTTTGTTATGGTGTTGGAATATTATCTTATTTTGGCCATTCCTAGTGATGCCAATTTATAAGAGCCACTTCCCTTGATATTATACCAGGTGACATGTATTTTGTTGTGTTCAGGATTATCACAATGTACTGTAGTAAGCTTTCATGGTATTCAAACAAAGGATGCCTACTAATCATATTTAGTTGCAACCGGTATGTCCCTTACACACTTTACATACATACAAGTAAACATAGACCCAATATTTGTATTACTGAGAGGCCTAAGGGCACTATAAAGGTGCTCATGTAAATGTGCAAACTTGATTTCTCTCTGAGTATTACTGTATTACCAATATTTCCTCAAAAATTTACCACAACTTTGAATATGAAGTGATCATTTATGATATTTCATGATTATCTTTGGTTTTCACAATATTACAGATTTTTTCAATGAATAGATTTTTCTTCAATGCAATAATGCAACCAAACAGAACATCAATTGTTATTGGTTATGTAACCACTTTAAGTCCAAGCTTATAGTGTAGGCCTATCATCCTACGTTCAACTATCTTTCTTTAATAATAAATGATTTCTTGGTTTGACGGAGACAGAGGGATTAATGTTTGTTATGAATGGTGAATAGGCCCCAAAGTGAATCGCTAAAACAACATACTTAGTAATGAAACTTTCTTCCAAAGTTGCACTGCACATGTTCATATTGTTCAATATGTTTAAGGCCAGCTACTGTACACTGTAGTGAAGAAACTACCAGTGTAATCTACCTGCTGGCCTTGTTAGGGAGTACATCTCTGCCCTCTTTAATATCACATGGAATTGTTTTGTTAGGGCATCATGTGTTCGTATTTAAATTGAAACTGTAGGAATACTCATCATAGTTAGGTAATTATTTGCATTACAGTGTACCACCAATCATTGGACATTTTTGTGTCCCTGCTTTCTTACCGAGACATCCTCTGTCTGTCTTTGGCTTAGTTGGTGAATCTTCTCACTAACTGAAAGCAAAGTTTTCTTGTCATGAGTATATTGCAATAGAGGCAAAAAATTGCAAATTAAAAAAAATATATACAAGGAAGGGAGGTCATTCCAGCTTGTTAGGGGTATTAAGTGGGAACAACAAAAATATATTTGGGTCCCAAATTAAAGTGATTACGTGCACAGGCAAAAAGTAAAAACATTGAAATTTCACCTCCAAAAGTTTGGTAAGGCTTTTAATTACTGTACACCATTCAGACGATCTGGGAAAATAAATAGGTTTCAGTTGGTTAATTTTGCCATATGATTTCAAATTCTTCTAACATAACCACAAAAAGTGTAGAATACGATAATGTACTGTACTGTAGCGGTTGACTGTTTTCATTCAAATCAATGGTGTGCTTCTTTGAGCAAGCCAATGAGAAGTATACTAGTATTGAATATTAAGTTAGCAACTCAGGATCACTGACACCGCGGGCAAGGTTGTGTTCACGTTCATTGGTTATTTGTAAATACGGTGTTTCCTTTCACCAAATACTGTAATTCCCGATACCTACCAAGGAGCGACGACTTGAATGGTATGTTTTTGACACACTAGTGAGACCTGTTCTGTTTCATATTCATTATGTAGGCAGTTACAGTAAGAACCGTTAATTTTCAAATATGATTCTGGTTTTTACTGTTTTTATGCCAATCCCGTTGCTTTTAGAAGTAGTTACTGTCATTTTCCTTCATTGAAAGACATAGTTTGTTCATGTACAACCGCGTGTGTACATTTAAAAGGAAAGAAAAAGTTAAGATCAAACATAATCTTATCTTTTTGGTTTTTCAGTACACACGCAATCACTTTTAACAGAATCGCTCATTTGGTTTTGATCTGTTTGTATTTTGGCATACTTTATACTGTATGTTTGTTTAGGTCCCCATTGTACAGTAATTCCAACACAAAAAAAAGGGAAAAAAATGCGTCATCAACACAAAAACAAGTGTGTACTTAAGGACAGGAAGATACTTTACAGGGAATACATTATTATTCAAAGTTTGCATAGCACTGTTGAGATCTTTTTACTTCTCAAGTGTAGTACTGTAAAATCACTGAAAACCCTACAGTTGTGCACTCAAGAAGTGCTAGACATTTAATACGGGATAAGTAATTCCCTGCTTTAATAGAAGATAAATGGTATAAATGAGACCAAAATACAAACTGAAGAATGAAGAGCAATCATTCATTTCTCTAACCTCCATGGGACCAAAATCAAATGATAGTCATGTGACTCAATTCTTACCTTCCATGACCTTGTGAGGAGAGAACAGGCCATTCAGTGTCATGATAAGAGTCATTCCTATGTTCCAGAACATGCTGTTTGATTTTTAAGTTTGTGAAAAAAAAAGGGCAAAGAAAAAGAAACAAAGTAATGAGCTGTTACTTGAGAACAGTGAAATTTGCAGAATAAGACAACAGAGTTGCACTGCATGAACTGTTTACAGTAGCATCATGTTGCATACAGTGCTTGTGCATTACCTGTGTGTACAAGTCAACTATTAGAAAGAAATCCATCGATCTGCAGTGATCAATACCGCAGACTAAAAGGTGGAAGTGAAGAAATGAATTTCTGAGGCATGCTATTCGCATAAGGAACCGTTACGGTAATGTACTTTTGGAAGTTGCACTGGATGGAAGTTTTCCGTGGTCTCACATGGGAAGAACAACATCCTGAGTTTGGCCTCCTGCCGAGATGTTTCATAGAGAGGTCGTTCACCCTTACAGTACTTCCCATTAAAAGGCAACAGTCAGATCTTCTGTACGTAATGTTGATTCCAATACATGCAAGCCTGGTTAAATAGGAATTTCCACGTCCTGTATAGCTACAGTACACCTGCTGTACATAAGTTATAACTTTATTAAACTTATTATTTATTTGGGGTCTTTTTTACTTTATGGCTGTACTGTTTGTCATATTGTTACTAATATTACTTTATAGCACAATTTAATTTCAGCTTTTCTTTAAAAGTTGTCTGACTTTTATGAGACAAGTGACTGAGTTTAAAAATACTTGATAATGAACAGAATAGAGTCAGGAATTTAACCCCGACTTTTGCATCGAAACGTATGTATTCAAAGAACCTAGATCCAACAAAAGATTAAGACCTGTACTAAGGGTCAAATTGGATACTGAAGGAATTGTTCAGATTTGTTGCATATTTCACACCTGGAATTCCTTTACTTGGTAACTTTGTGGCGAATATCCAGCAGAAAAGTAATCAGTCGGCTGGTTTGTGTACAGCAGATAAGGACCAATCACAGACAAGGACCTGTTTGGTGTATACTGTACCTTACTGTAGTTAGGCTCTTTGAAGTGGCTCATTATTTCTTACCAAGTTGCAGTTGTAACATTTGACTTTGAGGATGCCTTTCGTGATACCTACAGAATGTCTCATTTTCTGAACGTGAGACGTCCATGGTTAGAATTGCTACCACTACTTAAGTTTCTGCAAATAGTCGAAGTTGGAGAATTTGTGGGTAATGCTCAGATGTATGTAGGAAGATCACACAGAAATGTATGCACAGGAGTGGCCAAGTCTCTCTTAACTACAGTATATAGTGCACAGAATATATATACGTGAAAAGATCATAGAAAGGCATGTATCAAAAAGGTATTTCTAGCAGCAATCTCTTTTAAATAGAAAACTCCGCATACCTCTTTGTGAAACAGATAATGAAGCAGTACTTACAGGTAGATGCAATTGAGAGACTGTATCTATTTAGGGGAGGTGTATCTGGTGGTGGTGGTGGTGGTGATGGCAGGACGATAGGGGCAAGGGAGGGGGGAAGGAGGTTTTGTTTTATTTTCCTCACAGCTCTGTCTGCATGCTTCCAGTTAACTCTGTTAGCTTTACTTTTGCTATAAATTTATCCCAGATGAAAAGACTAGTCTGTATGCAGCGGTAGACTGTACTGTACCAGAATAGCAAGGACTTTCAGGTTCTTCTCTTCCCAACCGCTTTAATTATTTTGCCTTACAATGCCTTAACCTCTGGTCAAGTGGCACCTTGCCCTCTAACTTCTCCTCCTTCCATTCCTTCCCAAACTAGACTGGGTCTGCTAGTGGATGCAAGAAGTGCCATTTGTGCTGTGTCAGCTTATTTTTATCCATGGGCAGAATTTGAAAAAAAAAGAAAAGAAAGAAATGTGTGATGTATATGCATGCTCAAGCCATAAGGAAAATAAATTTTCCCTTTAGTACTGAACAGTGTATGGATGATTATTATGATAATGGGGAAAAAAAAGAGAGGTAATGAGGAAAACAGATTAACATTGCATTTGATTAAATGATGTTTATTCATGGTATATTATTTGTGTGATCTATGCATTGTGTATGTGGTTCCTGCAATATTGATTGGAAGTGAACGCTGTCTCTTAAATTTACAGATCGAGTCACTGGAAAATGAACAGGGTTCTCCGTCGGTTGATGACAAGGACTCTGCTTCCTCCATCTGTAGCTGTTCGAGGTTGTGCTTGCTCTTTCTCTACTGGTGTGAAGAGTTTTCAGACCTACCAGTCATCGACAGACGTCGACCATCCCAGAATTCTGATCACAGGTTTGTTCGCAATCATGAGGCACTCTGGAAAAAAAGTACTGCAATATATATCTGACATTGGTATTTCTCTCACCACCGTGTGCATGTGCAGACTTTAAATATCTTCTTGATACAGTACATACAGTAGTAACCAAAACAATGGCAAGATCAGAATTTGGCTTTTAAGAAGGAAGATTATTAGTTCTGAATTTTTGATATTTGCTGCTTCTGCTAATTTTTTCACAATTCCACTATTGGTTTTTGAGTTTCAGGGGTGGATGTACAAAAGACTGCAAGACTTGCTGGGCAGACTGGAGGAGGAGGGAGGGCAGGGGATGGGTGTTTCTCAATGCCTTCAATTGTACCATGTTTCATGTTATGGACTGGTATGTCTATTGGTGGAGCTTAGCCTACTGGTAGGCTGATCAACCTTTTGGGTGATCTGTTTGACTTGCAAGAATTGTTGAAACACTTCCATACAGTATATGTATATGGACAGTCAGTCATGCACGCTTGATTTCAAGATGTTGACACACAGTGTAAAAGATGAGTGCATGTTGGCAGACTGTGACTACATGTTGGCTGACTGTTACTACATGTTGGTTGACTTTAACTTTGGTTGACTGTGACTATATGTTAGTTGACTATGACTACTGTACACATTGGTCAACTGTCACTATATCGTTGTTGTTGGTACTGTAATGTATGTTGATTGATTGTGACTACATGTAACTTGACTTTGACTGAACATTGGTTGCTTGTGGCAGCATTTGTTGACTGTGCCTATATGTTAGTAAGATGTGACAGCATGTTGGTTGACTGTTAGTACATGTTTGTTGACTGTGGCTGTATGTTGGATGACTGTGACTGTATGTTGGTTGAATTTGACTGTACGTACAGTTACTGTATTGTGTACTGTATGTTACCGGTCCTTTCACATTGTTAACAGTGACTGTCAACTGAGTCTATGACTTCACTAAGTTATCATTTGTAGTTCATGAATAACAGTTCCTCAAGGTTTCTGTAAAGTTTACCAGGGTGGGATTTGCAGCTTTGGTTGGTTGGTAGATGCAGAGATCAAGGTTAATTAATACTTAAAGCTTGCGGTGCTGTATAACTTTTCTTGAATGCAGTATGTGCAAATCGTTGCAGCCAGTACAACCTCAGAGATGAACATAAGGAGAGCTGGTATTCAAAGGCAATTTGTTGCAGAAATATCCCATCTCAGATGAAGAAACTGTATGAACATCCCTAGTGAAAGGATTTAATCACCCACCACAATTTGCAATAATATTGAAACATCAGGCGTAGTTTAAAAAGCCCTTAAAATTTCCCAAAGCAAACAATTTCTGGAATGAATGTTTCACAGATATGCAGTACAGTTTTCTGTGATACACGCTACAGTACTGGCATATTTGTTTCATTTCGTTTCTGTAGTTGCGGAGCACTTTTACTGTATGTTGTACTTCTGGAAATATTAAACTGTGTGACATATAATTCACTGATGAAATGTTCACTTAAGTGTCAAGAGTAGGCTCTATACACTGGCTGAAATAGTATAGTGGAAATAACCTCACTGAACCATGGGATATCTATCACACACAGTTAGTTACTACCATTATCATAATTTAGTCATACCAGCCAATTTAATTCATAAAAAGCAAAGAATATACAGACAAAATTGCTTCTCGTAAAAATTTTACACTGCAATTTTCATAACTTACTAATTGCTTAGATTTATCTCTCTGTGGCCCTGACTAGTAACATTTGAGGTTGTAAAAGAGGACTGTTTCATAATGAATATGAAAGTCAAAGTTGACCACAAGATTGTTTAGATTGATAAAGGTTATGTGATGTTGTTAAGGCTTCATCTACAGTAACTTGTTTCTTTCATATCATGGATTCTGCAAGAAGAGAGGAAGTGGTTGTCAGCCCTTCCAAAAAGGAGGCAAAATCCACCCTTTTCATTGCCATAGAATTGAAATCGTGGTTTAACTATTACTTAAGAAGAGAACACCTTGCCACAATTTTTCAACTTACATAAATAAATGGCCTTTAAAACCCTTCAATTACATCTTACACAGGCCTAAGAGCAACCTTTTGTCCTCCTGAACCCACTTCTGACTTTCACTTTTTTAATCCCTACACATACTGTAGATGTCAATACACCGTATATTGCACTTAGCATCTTCTTCCTACGCTATTTCTCCCCTGTGGGGTGGAAAATAATTGTAAGTTTCCTTGCTAATTACCTTTGCAGTCATGCTGGCATGCTTGTGAGTGCATGTATGTGTGTGTGTACAGGGTATGCATGTGTGTTTGAGGGCACCTGAGTGCAGTATCTCAAGAATTTTAAGTGTTGTTGTAACTTACATTTGGTATGTAGATGTGCCACAAATTATGAGTAAAAGAAGTTTAAAGAGTATCATTGAGGGTGAATTGTTTGCTCATTTGAGGTCAGCAGGGGTCAAAATACAAATAGTCCTGGAAACACAGTATCTTAAGCTTGGAGTAGATTCATAAGCACAGTACATTGAGTACAAGAACCTGGGACTATGTCAATGTTCCCGAGGTTCGATGTTCCCAGGGCTTGATGTTCCCAAGGTTCAATATTCCTAGAGCTCAGAACATCGAACCTTGGGAACATGGTACCCTGGGAGCATCAAACCTTGAGAACACTGAACCCTGGGAACATTTCTGGTGTCATGGAACCCTGGGAACAACAAACCATGTACTCATTGGCAACCATTGAAATAATACAAAAAAAGGGAACATTGAACCCTGAAACAACTTACCATCTACTCATTGGCAACCATTGAAATAATACAAAAAAGGGGAACATCGAACTCGTGGAACAATGAACCATCTACTCATCGGTAACCAGTGAAATAATACAAAAAAAAGGGGAACATCGAACGCTGGGAATAACCTTGGGAACAATGACTGATGAGAACATCGGGTATAGCCCCAGTACCCAATTGGTGGAGGTTAAAGGTTATTTCAAAAACCTTGTAAATGGAAGCTTTAACTACAGTATCTCAGATTTGGTACTGTACTGTAGATACAGTGAGTCTACCACAATATGCACATGATGCCTATTGCTGGTGGGATGATTCAAAGGTAGTATGAGGCCAACAAGGGTCAAAATAAAAACATGTAAAATAAAATATCACAAGAAGAGAACCTTAGAATGGCTCGGCAAAAGATGCCTGCCAAGAGAGATAAAGAGAAAGAGTGTAGGATGGGTTATCTCTTCACATAAATCTTGTCATTTGTATCGCAACATTACAATAAACTGTATGGAACAAAAGTACTTACTCTTAAATTTTATTTTGTTTAAAATCTCAGGAGCCCTTGGCCAGCTGGGACAGGGGTTGAGTAAATTACTGAAGAAAAAATATGGCAACGAGAACGTAGTGATGTCGGATATCGTTAGGGCTTCCAGAGATGTAACAGAAACAGGTAGGTCCATAGAATTGCAAATGGTAACTTATTCCTTCCTTTACTAGGATAACTGTTTCGTGTCTAAGGAAGATGATTGGACAAAAAGTGAACTTTCACAAATTGAAAGAATTGAAAGTTAATTTTGTTAAGGATATGAGGAATCCTCAATGTGCATTATTAGTCTGCCCTCTTTTGTTTTGTACCATATGGAGCAAATGTACCTGCCCACCAAAGATCACCTCAGCTGTAGTACCAGATGAAACTTAACACGCAGCTAGCAGTGAGTAAAAACTAGGATGGCAATAACTTGCAATTTGTTTGATTTTTTTTTTTTCTGCTCAAAATGTTTCATGATGGGAACATCTTCTAGTTTAGACCCTGAATTGTGTTGAAATACAGAATGATGTAGGAATATAGGAATGTTGAGATAACATTCCCGACCATCTTCAAACACTCTGTCACAATTGGAGAATGATCATCCAAGGCATATATTTCCTCTGAAAGCAACACCTGATTTACAATTTAAACAATGTCTGGGACACCCTCATGAATAATTCATAATCGCGGCACGAGGACATAAAAGTCGCAAGTGGGTTTTGTTTGCTCTTGTCTCTGAGGGAACTACCTCGCAGGCTTGTCAGACTTAAGTTTGAAAAAAACACAGCAGTCTCAAATGATAACATCTATGGACGATTATTCTGAGAAGATTGAAAGCTCTCGACATGTTTTCGTCTGATTAAGATCTAAGGAATGAACAAGATATTTTTTATGTTCTCTAAACCATTCTTTTAATTGTGAAGTGTGAAGTGTAAACGTTCAGTCCTGTGAAATGTACCTGCACAAATATGGAAATCTGTGATGAAGAGTTGCGACACAATAAAAATTCCAGAGATAACTATCTCCCCATGTTGGACTTGGGTTCTACAGCACTCTCATCGCTAGCCTAACGGTACTAATTAAGTCCATACGTTGGTAACCCATCAGTTCCAGAAAGAAGGTCAGAACTTTGCCGTATCATTCACAAGTGGTTTTTTAAGTATCTCCATAAATGTTATTCATTCATATCATATTTGTGAATGTCCTTCTCAAATTTATGAAGTATGAATACCTTGAGAAGATTCTGTGAATGCCTTAAATAAATATTTGGTTCACAAATGTCATTGATGTTCTGTATTCTTAATGAATCTGCATTGTCCTTGAGCTCCCAAGTGACAATGTTGGTGAAGAGATTATATACTGTAACAGTCTTATCTGATTTTTGTGTACATTGTGCCATAGAATGTTTTCTACATACCTGCATCTGTGAGAGCCGTACAATGGTATGTTACACTGCATGGGGCGTACCTGATGGTTTTCAGGCATATCTGTTCACTCTGAATAGATGAGTGTTTTTTGTTTTTTTTTATCTGTATTAGTTTGTCAGATCACAGAATATAACCTACCACCAAGTACCGTACTAACTGTGTTGCAGACTGCTGGGTTTGTAAGTTTGGTGCATCCTTTGTTGGTACTACTGTAAATACTGTAAAACCTTCAACTTCGTTGTGTCCCATAAAATAATCCACATTTGTGCAGTATGTTTCACACTTACTTGACTTCTCTATAAACTGTAATTACACAAAGACAGAGCTATGATTTGTAATATTATCCAAGCAATATTGAGGCCAAAGATTAAAATACATATATACAGTATTTATATTTGTTAACGTACACTGTATTTATTCTCATAAATGCACATGGGGTGTTGCATTTTTCAAAAAGGAGCATTTTTTAGGTGATCTCCATGTCAACACGAATTCCTACCCTAATGTACAAGTACTCTCCTTTCAAAGCAAGTTCAATTACTGTACAGGAGAAGTGTGAGGATGAAGGGTATGGGATAAGCCGAACTGCTTTTAAATTATCACTGGCAGACCTAAAGGTAAAACATGTTTTCATCTTTCCTCACCCCTGAAAAGGGTATACTGTAGGAGGGGTGTATTACAGACATGCATGTGTATTGGGGATAACTACGTTAACAATACTAATTTTATTGAAGAAAATACTATTAAGTACAAACTAAGGAAAAAGCTTGTGCTCTATTTGTGTTTTTGCAGAAATGTTTCTGACAACACAAATGTTCTGCTTGCTTTAAATGTTGAAGTATATATTAACTGATATTAATATGGGCAGAATTTCAGGCAGTGGAGAAGAACCATGTACTTTGTAATACCATGAACCATGCACTCATTAGTAGCATACCCATTTGGCTCACTAATGGATTGGCCTAAATTTACAATATATACTAACTAACGTTCAGAAACTTTGTACTGTATTTCACTAATTTCTGCACATTACAGTATGTCCAATAGTTGCATACAGCTGTACATTATAGGTTAACAGTTTGAACTCTGTCTGGGTAAATTCACAAAGAAACTCCAAAATACACATTACTGTCCTATGAGCATTTACTGCAAAGTAAATACTTGATGCATTTTCTTCCGGTGTATAGTTGCTTTGACAGTTGCAGTAGTCCTTAGATATATGCATGAACAGGGTACAAACATTGAGTGACTTTCTCAGTGTGTAAAATTTATAGTTTACATTACTCCTGTAAGAAATCTCTGCTCATGTTGTTTTTCACTTCTTTTTATTTCATTTTTTCCCCCTACTTTCATTTCTCAAGCTGTTTTATTGAATCCTAGTGGTTTCTTTGGAGGCCAGATCTTTTTAATAGTGATTACTTTGATGGAATTATGTATACTGCTTGTAGTAATAAATAGCTCCAGTAACACACTGTCTTAATGTAGTTAATGAGTGAACATTAGGCTCACTTGCAACTTTGAGGTGCTTGACAAAGTTTTAGTGTTAGTGGTAATGTTTAAAGCACATGTGCCTCTTAGAAGCTGATAGTCTGGTTGCTCTTGTGGTACAGTAGGTGGCATTTTATGGTTGTACTAGTCCTGACAAAGTACAGTACACTAGTGCATATGGTCAGATAGCGATGTAGGCATACATACTTGGTGCACGTGGAAGACGACACAGTATGTATCTAAACCGCAAAACAGGTGCCATTTTAGCAGATTCCTGTAGGTGCTAGTGAATAGTACATGGCTTACTCTTAATGCATTTACTGATAAATGTAAAAGCAAGGTACAGTACATCCTAGCAGAAGCTGGAGTTAATAATACTAGATACATACTGTGGGTGCATGCTGCATGTTCAACTTGTGGGTGCAGGTTGTAGAGTCAGGTGGGTATGCATTCTGTGGGTGCTTGGCAAGTTGGCTGTGGATTGCAGGCTGTGGGTGCAAGATGAAGGTGAAGGCTGTGAGTGCAAGTGAAGGTTACAGATGTAGGCATCAGTTGATGGAGTCCTGAAGGCTGTGTGTGCAGGCTGAGTTTAATTATTCGTTCCTCTTTATGAACTGCTTGATACGAGATAGGCAAGTTAGTGTGGTTGTGATAGTGCAGTGTTCTAAAACAACAATTTCATTTTCTTTCAAAGTTAATTATATCCCTGGAGGCATTCAGACACATGTTAGCACGTATCTAAGCGTTTCAGATACATATATTGCTTCGTTTCTTTCTTTTTCTGAACTCGGTTGTGAGTGAATTTTTTAACAATTTCACATTTTCTTTAATATACAGTTACATTTGTTGAGTATGTATGTTTCATGGCATATATAGCACTTTTCTTCACATCCATATACATGTGTTTATACACAGCAAGTCCTTCTTGTTTTTTTTGCAGGCCCTTACCACTTCGTCGATGTCCTGGACTTCCGCAATATTCAAGAGGTCATCGTCAATCAGAACATTGACTGGGTCGTCCACTTTAGTGCCCTCCTCAGTGCTGTTGGAGAAAAGGTTCGAAGAAATTTAGTTATTTGTTGTTCAGCAATGATTTGTTCGCCCAAACTTTCCAAAATTTTAGTGATGCATCTTCCGTTACTCATCACATGCATAATGCCTTTAGGAGATGAAGCTTTTGATGACGTTTATTGATGTGACTGAATGTGAAAGTGGCACTTACACTGTGCTCAGATCCGTACTTAGTATTTCTTGCAGATCGGCCAAATTTGTGAAATTAGGGGCTCATTGAGTTGAGATTGGTTGTTTTGTGACTACTGTAGTTTAAAGGAAACCATAGCATGCTGTTACTTCTAATTAGCCGCATTAGAAATGTGTTTATTCTCACAGTTTCTGAAAATGTAAGAAATAGCAGTTAAATTTGTGAAAAGGATAGGATTGTATTCTTTCAACTGAAACTTTTGATAGTCAACATGTAGTGCCCCCCCATTCATATTGTGGTAAGGCTTGATCTGGGGGTTGTTTAAAATGGTTCTGGGGCTTAGATGTGGTATTTTGCTGGGTCTAGTTAATATTCAGTAGACTAACTTCTTTTGCTATCTGTGTGGAATTAAATTCACACAGAGCCAAAGAAAAGAAGGAGATTCCTTTACGACTTTGAAGAAATCATAACTGAGTAAAATACTCTGTCTAGAACATTATATTGGATGATGAGGCAGTAAAATGGATGAAGGAAAGCAATGAAATGAGAAACACCCTCCTTCTAGTGCACAAAACAAACACAGGTTTTTGTTTTGAAACAGAATTGGAAGTGCCTTTCCCTCTGTAAACTTGACTACAAGGAGAGAGACTGACGCTGCATGTGGGTGAGAACAGCTGCTCCTTAATAGCAAGAGAAAGAATCTGTGCAGACACTCAACTCATATATTGGCATAGCAATAAGCCACAGGGGTTGAGTGAAGGAATTTTCACACTGAAGAATTCTCAAGCTAACCACAGCAACTTAAAGCATCCTCCCATGTGTGAAAGTACCTTAAGGCATTTTCCAATTTTCACAAGATGTGATTCAAAAATGGCATTTTTTAAGTTTTTCAGTGTTATGAAAATGAACTTTATACAAGTGTGGTGCATGCCTGTGCTGTACTGTTATTAAATTATGACTCCTTTGGCACTGCCACCATCCTGCGATACCAAACATGTGTAAAAGGGTCAGGTTCATAGCTTACTCCATTGTCTTGCTCTGTTCAAATCTTTTCATTGAAAATCTTTTCATGAATGAAATAAAACACTTCAGAGGTGACACACGTTGAGAATCAAGGCACCATTAAGATTAGTGGCAACAGCAGATGATTCACAGCAAAGCATGGCTATGAAATGATATGATATGAAATTAGAAGGCAGTACTTTGAAAAAAGAGAAGACTAAGAAACAATACATCTTTGCTAAATGACCAACATACGATCAAAGCAACAGGTACTGAAACTAGCAAGACATCAGTACCAAGGGAAACAAGCCCTAGTTGATAGAGAGTGAAAGTTTAAAAAAACAATGCAAAGTCGGGACTTTTGGTTCATATCCTCCATGCTCTTCCTTCTAGCCAGTAATCATTTGAACATAACATTAATGTTGTATGTTTCATGGCTGTGTTAGTTTTACCTCCCTGGATGTCCTTGAGGTTGCACTAAGACAGCTGCCAAGTAAAGGTATTGAGGTAGTCCTGGGGGAGGGGGCTGTTCTCGGCCAAGAGTAGGTACAGTGGGCTCAGAATCCATAGCTTTTTGTTATTTTCTCAGTATATACTGTTATAGTTGCTTTTCAGTGATACTGCAATGTTAATTGTTCTGTTAACCTAATTAGGCTCTGAATGCACTTAAGTTTGTGTATCAGTCTATAATGATTTTGTTGTTGAAGTTTTTTTTTTCACCAGTAGACTGACATCAACACATGGACAGTTGATAGACCTTAGGTCTTCTGTGGATGACATGACCTGCACTTATTCCATATCACTCTTCTCATTGACTTAAGTCTGATTAGTTTGTCTTGTACTTGCCTCAGTCATTGTTGGACCAGTGACTGTAAAACAGAGCCTTTCACACCAATTACCATAACGGTTGCAATATTTTGCACCAGGCTGACTGTCATGTCAAAGACAAAAAATCTGTACATCATTAAAATGACCTCATCATGTTTGTTCATTATTTTTTTATGTCTATGACAAAGGAAAGTGTAATTCCTTCCATACAGTGTGAAATAAAACATTGAAAGATATACACTCAACTTAATCCATGAAGCTGATCTTGATGGATTATCTGTGGCAATGTGAAAATAGGCTATAGAATAGCCTTTGAAAAGATTGTGACATGCAACAACATTTAATAGAGAGATAACTTTTGAAGAGGTTGTGGATATTTCACTATGCTACAGCACTGGGCACTTTCAGTGAAGTTTTTAAGTTGTTTTGGATCATTCTATACTTTTCTTTCATGAGTTTTCTTAAAAATTTCCAAAAGTGATAGTTGTTAGATAGTTCACTCCTTTTTTTTTCTTAGTGTGGGTTTTGGGGAAGTGTGCAAGCATCCTTTTTGTCCTCTGCAGTGAATGGTCTATGCTGTCTTGGTAATCATTTCTCTTTGTCTCATGGCAGGATGTCCCACTCGCAATCAAGGTCAATATTCAGGGACTTCATAACATGATGGAGCTGGCGAAGATGTACAACCTGAGACTGTTCTGTCCGAGCACGATTGGAGCGTTCGGTCCGGAGTCCCCGAAACACAGGACACCGGATGAGACTGTAATGAAACCGAAGACGATTTATGGGGTCTCCAAGGTGCACACAGAGTTACTTGGAGAGGTGAGCAGAATAAATCAATCGATGAGCAGTCGTACAAAGGTTTTTTTTTTTTTCACTCCAGTTGGGGAAATTCCCCTTGCACACAGGATGGCATTTAGTGGTAGATTCTTGGAAACAAGTTTTACCGCAGGAAGTTATTGACACGGCTATTTTATGACATGCTAAAATGTGTGGTAGGATATTGTGGACTGTGTTTATGGCATGCTTCATAAGTTAGTTCCATGATAAGAGAAAAAATGTCTTCAAAATGCAGACTGCCTGATGCATGCCAAACTATTTAACAATGTGTTAAAACATATGACATGAATTGAGAATGCCATGAGATGAAGAAACAATGTATATGTAGAAGGTGATAAAACAAGGTATGATGGTTAATAAAAAGTGGGAAGGTTGGAGGCAATTTTTTTGCAACAAACACCCATGTTGCAAAAGAGCATGAAAGGAGAGAACCCACATGGGAAAAAAAAATAACCCAAAACTTCCCAAAGGAGAAGGATACTTATCCCAGTAACATTACTTGGACATAGAATGAGAGACCCTGGGATCCAAATCCTAAGAAAACTTCCCACAAAAATGCACCTGAAACATTGAAAACCTTGAAGTCCAGCTTGGGGATCGATGTAAAAACATGGAGCTTCCAGTGGTTATGTGAGAAGGTGGGACTGTTCCACATGCTCATATAGTGGAAAGAGGTGCGTTATATGCCATTGGCTCCACCATGTGACTTACCTACAGATTTTTTTTATTATTACAACATAATAACCCAAAATATCCAGTATATATGCTGTGGAGTGATGTCTAGAATTAAGCTTTTATAAGACATGGCAAGCATTGAGGTGAGTGTGTAGCTTGCACTGTAGACTCTCCTTAACAAAAGGAAAGTTGTTTTTCCTTGAGTTATCACTCCAGGCTTTTCTTGTTGTAAGGGATAATGTAATGTTGGTATCTAATAGCATATAAACACATCTAACAGGTATAGCTGAAGTGTATGCAGATTTATTGGAAAATTTAGAAGAGAATACTCACGCTATGTTACCATCTACTGGTTGATATATAGTGTGTACTAAGTATTATACTAGGTAGCATGTCTGGAAACCTCACATATGATCTCCATGTATAGATAACTCAAATCTATCTTCTTCAGATGCAAATGTCTCTAGGTCTCATGGGTAAAAGCTATGCATAGTCTCAAGACCCATTTACATCAGCATCATTTCATCTGCCTCATTTGCAATGAGTGCTATCTCATCTTTATCATTTACGTCGATCTCATCTCATCTGCCTCATTTACCTGCCTAATTTTTCTTGTTGCATTGACACCATCTTATCTGTCTCATTTGCATCGACATCATTTCATCCCATTTATTTCAATACTGTACGTATGTAACCTTTTGTTTTTCATTCTACAGTACTACCACCACAAGTTTGGTGTCGACTTCCGGTGTCTGAGATTGCCTGGTGTGATATCCGGTGATGCAGCTCCCGGTGGGGGAACGACAGGTGATTATGTGAATCTTGTTCTGTCGTAGGGTGGATAACATCACACAGACTTATTCCTGGAATGTTCAATTTCAAACTCTTTTACTCTCGTGTCTTACATTCATCAGATTATGCGGTCGAAATCTTCGACCATGCCCTTCAGAGCGGCGAGTACACCTGCTACCTGAAACCAGATGCCACCCTTCCCATGATCTACGTGGACGACTGCCTGCGGGGTATCTCAGAGATGCTGGAAGCTCCTGAGGCCATCCTCACCCAGAGGACGTACAACATCAATGCCATAGCATTCAGTCCTGAAGAACTGGCTCAGGAGCTTAAAAAATACATACCAAGGCTGAACATGGTATACAAACCCGATTCCCGCCAAGGGATAGGTAAGGTCTTCGGTGCTGTTTGCTTATTAACGCTTTTTGGAGAAGATTGCTTTCAGTGATTGAAAAAAGTTGAGTGGGAGGAAAGGTGGTCATGATTTCTTGAAGCAGAATGATGCATTACCAGATAGGAGTAGGACTGTTGATAAACGGTCAAGGTGGTGGAGTCAGGATGAATGTGATAATGTACAGTTTATCTTTATTATTGGGATATAAAAGGCATCAGTAGAGATGCCCCTGAGGTAGAACTACGTTGATGAGGGGCAGGACGTTGCAAGTTCCGGTGTATGTGATGGTGTTTATCTTTTCCCTATTATTTACATTTGGTGTGACATGCAACTTTAAAGAAACCCTCTGACGTAGACGTGTATCTATGAGAATATTTGTGTCTGGTAGGAAGATGGACAATCCTTATTGCTATTACAATGCCATTGTGACAATAGAGCTACCCATGGGTTAGATTAGTGTTGAGGAGGTAGTCATTTCTTATGGAATACAAATAAAAGGAACTTCTGCTGTGCTGTGTTGATGACAGCTGTTATCTGCATGTCTTAAGTTGTTGTTCCCTCGTTTTGGAGTGGAACAGAAGAGCCCCTCTTACCCATTCCAACCCCTTCCTCCATTCAGCACTCATTGATATTGATAGCACACTTTGTTTGATCCCATGAGAGATGGATTCATGTGAAAACTACTAAAAGGAGGGAAACATCTGACAGCAACCCACAAACAGGGCTTTTCTTTTCTTTCACATCCAAAGTGCTTGGAGCGCATCGCATCGTATATTTATCCCCTCCCCAAACTTTTCAAGTGCTGCCAGTGTTTCACAGTTCTTACTACCTGTGGTAGTTCCTGGTATGTCAGTGCTGTGTCAAGTTTAACTGATGGAACATGTCACAAGACTATCACCTGAGCTTGTACATGTTACTATTTGAAATCCAGACCCCTTGTTTTATGAAAAGTGGTATTTTGAGTTTCCTATTAAAATGAGTCCATATTAAAAGAAATTCTGAAATTTTTCCATGATTTACATAAGAGTAGATTGGGAAAAAAGCTGATAAAAAGGAAATTTTTTGTAGCAAACTTTCACTGAAGATGTGGTTTGAATCAATGCAAGCTGCTACAACTAGAGTAGCAAGCTGGTTTTGAAAGATGCTGAAAGAATCTATGGAGCCTTTAAAAAAGTGTGAAAAATTAATTCAGTTTATTTTTGAATCATAGAAGTGTCAACACAGACAGTGAATATTATAGTAGACAGTGAATTATACTAAAATTCAAACAAAAAGGTCTTTAACGAAAGGTTGTATGCAGTCCTCCTAAGCAGTGGAAATTTCAAGTTAGCAAATGAAAAGACATTTCAAAATGAAACAATTGCTTTAGTTGGTTTGCCTTAGAATGTCTCTAAAAGGTCGAGCCGGTAAATAGAATAATAAACATTGCAGAGTGATGTTAGAGGCAATGTTTCTGCTAAGAGACTGTGGTGGAATTTAGGTACAGTGACATGTCAGTTTGGTGCATTGATGTTCTTGGGGAAAAAAGGTGGAAGAAAGAGGGATTTTGCTTTACTTCCTAAAGTTGATGCTGCGAGCAGCAATGAATGCCATTCATATTTCCATGAAATTGAAATTTCTAGTGCAACAATCTACCCAGTGGATAATTTCATAGAGGAAACACTGGTTAGGGGTATACATGTCTTCAGAGTCTATTCAAATAGAACCTGTACCATATCGGTTGACGACACTAAGGGGTTATTCTAGTCTTGAGCGCCAGCAGAATTTCGACTTGATATTCATTTAACATATTCAGAGAAGACTCTGAAGCTATGAAGACCACCGGAAGAAAACTTCATCTGATCTTCTTAACAACCGTCACCTCGCAATCATATTTTCCCTTTTCTTCAAACAGCGGATTCATGGCCCGCTTCTTTGGACGATACCAACGCCCGACGGGACTGGAGGTGGGACCATCATTACGACATGGAGGAGTTGGTCCAAACCATGATTGAGGTGGTCAGTAAGAGATTAGGTTTATCCACCAGGACGAACGGCCAGTCGACGGCGGACTTGCAGTAGTTCCCTCCTCTCGTCACGTCCGTTCTAAACTCCCGCATATTGCTGGACTGAAATAACATACTTGTAATGCTCGATCTTTAGGATGGAAAAGTGGTACAGTCTGGAAATTTAAAGCTTCTTACTTCTAAAGTCTTAAATTGCCTTGAGGCTGGCAATCATGATGTAATGCAAGAAGAATTCCATTTTCCACATGAATCTGCTTTTGAGAAAGTACAGATTCCCAGTCTCTTAACTGGATTGAGTCGTTTTCTTTAAATGCTTGTAAATAATTGTCTTTCTTACATTGTATTTTTCCGACATAAACCTTCGCTTAGGCAGTAGATATTTTTCAGTAAATGTAGTTTTGTGCGAAATTGAATGATTATGTAGATAGGTTTGGACAGTGACATATTAACAAGCTTTTCAAGAGACCAAATAGGTAGTATATTGACCTTAATAAAACTTTCGCGGAAGACACTGGGTCAAGACAGAAAAATAGCACAGAAGTAGAACCTGTATGACCAACACTTTGGAGTGGTTTGTGCTTTACATTTGTCATAACAAAACCACAATACTGAAGTGCAGGCAGCACAACCACCGAGATACATCAAGGCGGAACTGCATGACACAAGTTTTGTTGTGAATGCTGATTGTGCAATGCCATTTAATAGCAATATGGCTCTGTGTGAAACACTCTGAGCTGGTGGTGCTTTCTTCTTGAGTCTGTGTGAAGCATTCATTACTCATTCAAGTCATGTCAGAGCAGTTGTTGTGTCCCATGGTTATGATGATTTAGAGCGCTGAACGTTAGAACCAGAAGGGGAGCAGAGCAGTTGTGTTCCAAGGTTGTGATAGCGTTAGAACCAGTATAATAGTTGTATGATAGTGTTTTGGATTCAGTACACTGTAGACTGCTACCGCAAAGGGCACCTTGAACAGTGGATATCACTCCCACATCAGATGGTGCAAAGCAAAATTCGGTGACATCTATAATTCATCAATCACATAGTTTTGGGGCTTTGTGTCTTGCCTGACTCCCTCAACCTGAATGTTGAAAATTTTATGACAAGCTGCGTGTACATTTTCAGGTACTCAGGAGTGTGCATCATGTCATCTCTGTTATTGCTGGGGGGGGGCTATGTCAATGTTCCCAGGGTTTGATGTTCCCCGGGGTTTGATGTTCCCTAGGATTGATGTTCCCGAGAATTAAAACCCTTCTAGAATTACAGTAAATTACCGTGACATTTCTGGGAACATCGAACTCTAGGAATAAAGAACCTATACTCATTGGCAACCAATGAAATGATATAAAAACTGGGCGCATCGAACCCTGCAAACGACAAACCACAGAGACATCAGGTAGACTCCATTGCTGCTATACTGCAAACTGTCTGGGACCTTTTTGCAATTATATCTTGTCCCAGATACTATTGTGGTGTTGAGAGCCACCATCAATAAAAGAGAATCCAACTGCAATGTACAAGGTCACAAACACAAGAAAAGGAGAAAAAAGAAATGTAAGTTAATGTAAAGAAGTAGCTTTGGTTGTATGCATTTGATGAACGATTACAAAGCAGGGTGAAAGAGGCTTAACGAATCTAAAAAAAAAAAGTATATCTAAAAAAAAAAAAAGTATCTAATTAGAATTGCTTCCAAAGCATTTTCGTAGGTAACTCTAAACTACATACAAGTATCTCAAAGATAGTTATCTTATTAGAGAGAGATATTAGAAGAATGCAAAGACCAACAGTTGTGTCTTTGATTGCTTTGTGTTGGTCCATCCTGTTGTTGTCAGTTTTTGTATCGAATCAGATTGATAGAACTCGACTTTAAGGTAGATCAGATTCGATTCTTCCTACACATGTACATGCACCAATAATGGTTTGACTAGAATGGCCAAATGAAAAACGTCCAATGAAATCTTGGTGTTTTATTTCAGATTTTAACTGCAGTGAGTTTGATCGGTGCATTGACTCTCTCAAGGGTCACCGATTGTTTTGTATATTGGTGCCCATAATTTCATCCTGTTACAAGTGTTTTACGTGACCCAGCGTATCGACGTAGAAAGTTTCCCGAGTAAACTTTTTCACGTCCAAGGCATGAGCTAGCTATATTTGAACGTCACTGTAAAAGGTGTAATAGATAGCTTAAGGTGAAGAAAAATGCATAGGAATCGCGGAGAAGAATGGATTTTCACATTTAGTTAACTATTCTCCGTTAAGTAAACTCATGTGTGATCATGCCATCTGTTAAAGAGATCAACTTCTTCAAATTTGATGTTGCAGTGTGCTGTTCATCAGGTGAGGTGGTAATGCATCTCATAGTGGCAGACTTAAGGTGAAATTTGTGTCGTGAACAAATTGCAATATTTCTTTCTTTATTTGCTTCATTGCTAGTATTTATTCATCCTTATCTAACATTCATCAAAGCTGTAACTTATGTAAAAAAAAAATAACAAAATGAAAAAAGTATCTTTTTTTCTCTCTTAGTGTATAAATGGGGAAATGATGAAAGCATTACAATACTTTCTCTTCTTGATATAAACAGCATGCCTTCAAAAAGGAGGTGCCTTTTAAGTTTGTTTATTTGTGTGTTTGTTTAAAACTGAAATCTACAGTTTGTTGTTTGTGTAAACAATCATTGTTTTTCAGACAGTCTGTTTCTGTATAGTGTGAAGGTTCTTGGTTATTCGTAAAAACAACTTCCAAATAATCGTGAACCATTAGCATTAATCTTAGCTTGATGTATATTGACTCTTATCCTAGACGGCACAACAGACGTGCATTACTCATGCACTAGCTTTGACTGCATTTGTAATACCAATATCGGTGAACTATTGCTGGGATTCCAACTTGATCTGTGTACGGACTGCACGCCATTGACATTCTTGAAGGCCAATGTAATCACTTACACTCAGTAACGCTCAATACTTCATTTTCTTCAGATGTAAATATTTATGTTCTTCTTTTCTTTTTTCTTAGGCCAATCATCAAATGAGAAATAATACTTATAAATATAACCTGGAATCTTAGATGAGAAAAACCTGTAATTGTTTGCAGGTGTTAGGGTATGTGTGTTAGAAATGGTACATGCCAGCCCTTGCTTTGAAGGTTACTCTTTTCCGTGTTTGTCGTGTGAGATGGGAGTTTGGGACAGATTTAGGTGAAGAGAGATGAGCCGGATGAACATGTTGGTAAAATTTAACATTTTAATGGCAAGTGGGCCATGTGTCGAATCTTTTAAATGTTACACAGTCTTGTCATCTTGTTAAAGGGAATTGTTACTATGAGGCGATGTAATCTTGAGACATTCTTAGTGTGTTTCAGTTTGTGCAAAGATAGAGTTAAAATGTGAAACATTCAAACAGTGGCTCTGCCATTTACCAACTGCTATGAACATTATGAACTAGATCGTTTGCCCACACGGTAGCGAAGTAAAATCACACAGGCGATATTCTGAGTTTTTGTACTGCAGTTTTCTCAGTCTGCAACTTCAACAGGTCTTCAACAGAATGCATTAATGATTTTTAAATAGCAGTCTGTCTATTTTTCCTCAGTTTGGCGACAGAAAGTATTTTTTAACATTGGAATGTTTTTCGCTATGTTAATGTCATCGTTGGTTAAATACTGAAAATTTGAAAGTGAATTCTGCCATATTCCAGTATTTATCTTCATCAAAATTTGATACTCTTTATCAAAACTATGGTACACATGTTTGTTTTAGATGCTTTTCTAGGTGTTATCAATTGCTACTTCAGGGGTTAGTGAGCATGCCATTTACAGACAGATGAAAAATTTAATATTTACCTGATGCAGTTAAGATGGTTTATCAAATATTGACAGAATTTATTTAACAGATGTTTAACAGATATATAACAGATTTGTTAAATCTTATGTGAAAATCATGTTACTTGGGTATGACATTGTCCATTGCTGTCTGTTTGTTGGACAGTCTATCTGTATGCATTGTGTGTAATAGATAGTTCAATTAAACAGCTGCTTAAGTGTGTGTGTGGAATGTTACTGGCAGCTTTTTCCCTCGCCTTTTATTGTCACCTTTTCATTACATTAAGATTACTTCATCATTGTTTTCCTTTCATTCGTTTTTTTTCCCCTCCTTGTAACAGTCCACCCACTGGTAGGTGTCATTCCACAAAGGAAACATTCAGGGTAAAGCCATCCACAATGGATAGATTCTCAGGCCAAGGAACAGTTCATTCCTTAATTTCATTAAATGCAAAACATTTGCCCGACATTTTGCTTGTACTTTCTTTTTTTCTTAATTGGAGGACCAGATATATTTGTGTATCTATGAATGTAGATAAAATGGATTCCAAACATTGATTTAAGAGACTATACTGTCATAGTGCAGTGATATACAAGTTATGTACAATTAACAGGGTAATGCTTGTGTGAAAAAAAGCGGGAAGACACCTCAGTTGCTTTCGTTAATTTCTCAGTCTCAGAAGCATGTAATTTGATTCCTCCTTTATACCACTGAATCACAGAGTCATACTGTTCATGTGTTTTTTAGTAGTAGCTCCCTGTGACTGGTTTTGATTTTTTAAAGGGAAATATTGTGTTTGAAATGCACCAACATGGCACACAAAGGAAAAACTTTTATCATCCTTAAGTCACTCAGTCTCACCAGCAAACATCTGCTATAACTTCATATTCACATATATGATTAAAGTGTGCTTTAAGTACAAAATTTGAGCAATATTTGTCACAAAGATTAAAAATTAATTTCAATTGTCCAATCACCATCTTCATTGTGCATTCGACAAGTGAGATATAAAATGCAGAAGTTTATTGACTCAGTTTAAAATGATTGTACAATGATTCGTGATGGCATTATTGTACTACTCAAATTACTTTCGTTTTTGTTTTTTACTTCATAAGCCATTGCACCTTGTCCAAAAATGTGATCGCTGTCTTCAATACTGCTGTGGGGTTACATTAGTATGCAAACCCTCTCCACACAACATGCTATGCAAGGAAACAGTAGATTTAATTTTTTTAGGTTAAAAATATATAAACATTTTAATTTCAATAGAAAACAAAAACGGGTAATGTGAGGAGTACTAGAAGAACATTAACGAAATTACTGTGACAGTGAATATATATTTCAAAGTAAGTGAATATCTACCAACAGTTTATATCTCAGCAATGGAACAAGCTATGAAGATGGAATTTGGGTGAATAGGATTTGTTTTATATCCTCTAGAATGTGTTTTCTTGTGGTTAAAGACTCAAGGTACACTTTAGGATGAGTTAAGAGGATGCATCAGTTGAATTCTGGAAAATGTGGGTGAACAAATTATCCTTGAGCAAACAATAGCTCATTTTCCATTAGTGAGAAACTTATTGCTTGAAAAAAGAAAGTCTACAGTCCTGTCTTATTTTAAATAATCCGTAATTCTGTGTCCCTAAATATTGGTATTAACAATGTGATTTTTTTTTCTGTGAGGCAAACACAGTACTTCCCTTTAATACTGTTAAGTAATTTTGAAAGCTTCTCCATTTTTGACTGCTGTTTGTAAATCGTATTCATTCCTCTCTACCGTGTTCAATTTCGTTTTGGTATACTCCTGTCAACTATTGCAATAAGCCTCCTAGTATCCAAGATGTTCATGTGGAATAGCTGGCCACGTCATTCTTTGTGTCTTTCCAAAGCAAAAACAACTTCCTTAAGGATGAGCACTTGGCATGAAAAAAAAAAAAAAAATCAGCATAAGCATTTGATACTTGTCTTCTTATTAAGGCAAAGTGTGAAAAAATGAAGGTCACCCTCTGTTTGCTGATTAAGTTTCAGAAGCAAGCTTATAAGAAAGAACAAAATTTGTCAATCTAAATGTTTTCTGAAAAGGTAAAGAAGAAGCAGTTTGAGAAAAGCAATTTTCGTTAACCCTGGCACAAATGGCTCGACATGTAAACAAGCTAGATGACCGTCCATTCCAACGTATTGTCCATCAGCCATTCAGTGAGTAAATGTTCTGTATTTCATTGGTCAACTTGGTTGGTCTAAGTTTTCTCGAACTGGAGTTGACCGTTTTTAAACGATGCCTATAGAATCTGCAGGAGTCTTTACAAATTTTGGCCAAACCTAAAAATTTTTTAACCATGTGATGTAAATCTTAAAAACAAGCCTTTTGGCAATCTCGTCTGCACTGTGCAAATCCTGAAAATGGGAAAATAAACACAGTGTCACACATACAACTCTTGCCAAAATGCTGGATTTATTTTGAGAAGATATTCAAATATTTTTTTTTAGACCAACATCAAATATGCAAAGGTTCACAACTGTGGTTCTGTGTCTTGAACTGCATGTGAACCGCTCTTTCTTTTGAAACAGTCTGTGTCTTTTCATGCTATGTGTGGTGAGTGCAATTTGTTGATATCTTCCGTGCATCCCAAAATTCTTTGTACGAATTGAGATTTGCAAAAAGAGATATTGAATATTGATTCATTTTTTATGTAGGCATCATTTCATCTGAATGTTTTGTGCAATCACTTAAAGCAGACTTACATTGCTGCTAAATTCACAAAACGTAAATACTTTTAACACCATTGTCCATGCAGGGGTCTAGTCTTTCCTCAAACCAGATGGATCAACTTTCCGACATATACCAACAGTGTCGGCCACCGCAGATTTAAGCGCTGTTGGAAAAGGTCATGATACGATTTATTGGGAAAACAATAGGGTAGTCTAGTCTGCGTTTTGGTCTATATTCACTACTAAAACCAATGATAATTGATGACAAAATTTACCACTTTTGTTTGTATTCAGTTGTGTGGACTATTTACCCTAGACAGTTCTTTTTCAGTACCGTGTTCTGTTTTCAAACCGGGCACTCAATTTTGAAACTGAACTGAGAGAAGGAAATGAAGTCCAACTGAATTAAGCTTAAGCGGCTGGCTAAAATACCCTGTCAAGAACCCTGCCATGAATGACAGTGCTTGATCACATGATGGTAGGTTTGTGTTGCGAAGGACTTGAAAAAGTGATATGAAGCATACAAAATGAAATAGCAGGAAATTCAAAATCATTTGGTGTTACTTTGTGTTATTTAAATTGTGGAGGCCTATGACCAATGCTGCCAGGATGGAAGAGGAGGTATTCCCCCCTCCCCATTACTAGGTACCGTACAGTGCTCTTTTTGACGAAAAGTGCCCTTACACTGTTTCAGTGTCCTTTTAGATATCACCCCTTTCCCCACTGTAAGAGGGTTATGCTGGCTCTTTGGCCAGAATGTCGCATTTTTCTTATGCTCTGTATGATTGTTTGTCAAGTAAGTGATGCTTGGCATACCAGAACATATCGTCTTTTTGGTTCCTTGCGTTAGCAAAGGAACCTATGCAGTCAGGTTGGCGTGCGTGTGTGTGTGTGCATCTGTGACACTTGCTTAGGTACGCTCTAACTCAATAGGGGAAAGTCAGATGAAAGTGAAACTTGGTATGTAGGTTTGCCATATTGAGAAGGTGTGCTCTATTGTTTTTGGTGGAGGTCAAAGGTCATCTGGGGGAACTGGGGGCAAAAGTCTGTTTTGCTTGGGTACGCTGTAACTCAAGGGGAATGTCAGATGAAAGTGAAACTTGGTATGTAGGTTTGTGATATTGAGAAGGTGTGCCCTATTGTTTTTGGTGGAGGTCAAAGGTCATCTGAGGGAACTGGGGGCAAAAGTCTGAAAACCTTGATATGCTATGGATGCTCATATATTCCATCAGTCCCCCTCCAGGGCATCATGGAAGTACTGCTTGAGTTAGCAGTTTCTTGTTCAAATGTAAAAAGCAGCAGTACGTGCTGTTTGCAGTACTGTAGGTGGTCACACCAGACAAGTTTTGGCTGGATCAGTTTACCTCCTCGTGCCTGAGTGCTAATGTGTGCATTCATGTACATAAGTGTCTTTTCAATTAGTGAGGTGGGCAGGTAACGATGAAAGAAAATAAGTCAGTTGGTGTTCTTACCAGTTTAAACTAGACTTCAGGAGTTTCCTCCAGGGCATGCTATCAGTCTGATGGCCTTTAAAGGGGCATAGATGTGATAAGCCTTCTTCTTGAAATGAGAGATTCACAGCTGTTTGTGTTTTGTAAAATGAATGGGATATTGCTGTATATTGCAGAACTCAACATCTTCAATTTATTGCATTAATTGAAATGGCCTTTTTTGATATTTATGAACTCAGGCATATCATTTTACAGTATGTATATTTCAAGTACAAGGAACCATAGTGCCCATAGGCTGTCGTGAAATCATGCAAAATACTTCTTTTCTTACAGATTGTATGTAACACTGTTGATGGTTGGCACGTTAGTGCTATGGAAGAGGTTCCATTTTGGTGCATGTTTGTCATGTTTGGGGTCCAATGTCTGAAATGAGCCATTTTATAAAAGCATGAAATATTTTCTGTCTCTGCAGATTTTATGTTTCAGTGAGGTTCATGGTCAGAAATGGGCCATATGGGCTATTGTACAAAATAATGCAATACGCTCCCTTTTACTTCATAATTTACATTGTGCTCTTCATCTGTGCAAGGAACCACAGTGCCCTTGGGCTCTTGTTTTCATATGTAACCAATCTACAGATTAATGAGCATTCTGTCTTGGAAACTGCAGACGAAATTTGCCCTCACATGTCAAGTAGCAGAGATAGATAACGTCTTGAAGAAAGAGCGATTACCTTTGCATGCTAAAGGTTTTTGTACAGCTTAGCTTAAGGCAGAGCAATGTTTTGTTAAATCATCTGTTCTTATTTATGGTCAGCTGATATTTGTTGCAGCTTCTGGAACCCATTTCCTTTTTATTCTGGAGTTCCTCTATATTTGTAATGATGGCATCATTATTTGTGAATAATTTATGTAATTAACTGGTGATCTTGAGAAACGGCTTCAATACTGTCCACCAACCTAGCAAATCGTTCTGTAATGAGGGGTGTCAGGGGTCTGCAATCTTCGTGGCCTTTTTGTTACTTTCCATTATTAGAGAGTTCTTGAGTGGACGCATTTCTTCGACAATGATCATGGCTTCATACGAAACATGTCAGTTTGTGCAGTGACTCATTTGTACCGGAGCGCTAGGAAATTGTCCTTGTTGCCAGCATTGCTGACTTTAATAAAGGCAACTTACAGCTAACAGTTTACTAAGCTTTCTTTATGTATCCATGTATGAAATATGACGTTTACCTTTTCCAGTTCAGTAGGGTGATTACTATTTCCAATGCATGATGTCATATGGCCATACATACTGCATTAAATAGCTGTAACATGAATTACGTGAGCTGGAAAGATGAAATATACAAAAGAAAAGAATATTTGTTCTTTTTGTTTTCTTGTTCTTGTTTTATATCTTTCGAGACAAGCAATTCAACTTATTGAAAAAAAGAGCTGAAGTAGTAGTAATAGTCAAACAGCAATGTTTGGCTTTTTCTTTTATTCAGTTTTGTTATGTGGGTGTATTGCACCACAGGTGATTCTACTGTCTCATTAAACCCCATCAGATATTAAGTTTGTGGGGTTTACTGTAAACAATTTCATCTACAGCTTGTTATATGCAATCTGACAATACTGTCCTCTATCAGCAATCCTTAGTTTTTTAGTCCCCTCCCCGCTTCAAAGTGCATTAATTTAAAAATATTCAATAAAAACTGAGTCACTGTTACTGTCCCATCAGTGAATAAGAATATGTAATATTCTTTATGTTTGCTTAAGGATCATACATCTAATTATTCTTACTAGACTAAATGAATATTGTCATGCAGTGTAGTTCACATTTGTGTTTATATATTTTTTTTTTTTGCCAAACAAAGGAGCTCAATCTTGTATCCTGGAGAGTAGCTTTAAGTATATTATGTGTTTACAAGTAGAGTTAAACAGCTGCTACTATATCCGATTAAGCAGACCATTTCAAGTTCTTAAAACTGATACTGAATAAATAATGGTTGAATAAAATAACATGTGTACCATGAAAGTAAGACACTGTAACTAAAAGGAAAACCCGACAACAAAATGTTACTGAAAAAGATTGCAGTTCAATTTATTTCACCTCCTCATGCAGCACTGAATTGTGGAGAAACTAAAGAATAATGGTAACGTAGGTCACAGTCTTGCTTCAATGTAGTATATAAATTTAAAAAAGGCCTCCCTCTGCTAAACACTAGATGCAATGGTGGCTTGGAGAGAGACAAAATAAAAAGCAAACAAAAATTTCAAGAGTAAAGACAATTATACACCACTCACTAGGCTAATGTTTGGTGTAACACCTGAGACACATCCGTTCTAACACCACTTGTAAAGCTTTCATGTGGCGTAATACTAGAGACACCAGTGCTAACACCACTAGTGAAGCTGATGTATGCGGAACTTGAAAAGTTGAAAGGGTATCATCTTCAACTGTCAAATACAGCACACCTACAATAGTGCAGCCATACTCTCTTAAGTTAAAGGAAAAATTCAGTTTTTCAGAAAGATTACTGTCACTTAAAATAGCGGGTTTTCCACTCCAGGGACTGATGTTGTGAGGACAACAATAGGGTTTAATACTTGCAGCAAAGGTGGCATCAGATTGTTGATGGTATCAGATTGTTGATGGTGGCAGATTGTTGATGGTATCAGATTGTTGATGGTATCAGATTGTTGATCAGGAACGGACTAGGATCGGTTGATTGGTAACAGCAAGATTAAAAAAACGTTGTTGAACGGTCAATGATCGTAACATGTACTAATAGGTCCTGCTAGGAAAAAAATGTGTGCATATGTAATGTCTACTTAATGTGACATTGACAAAATGTCAATGACAAGTGGTAGAAGTACTGGCTCCCCTTTATGTGGATACCTCTTATCATGCCTATGAAATCAAATTCACACGTCTAGTCACATCCAGCGTATCAAATATGAGATGAAGAATGGCTGGCTGCAGATCTGTTTGGACGATAATTTTCGACCCATCCAAATCTTTGGCTCCATTTTGCACAAATAAAGAAGCAAAAAGTTAATATGAATTACAACTAATTATACAACAGAGTCTTAAGCCACTTCATTCACACACCTTGCATGCCAGTACAGATCCTCAGGCAAAATGTTCAAATTTTGTGGGAAAAAGTGGCATTGATTCTACTTATACACCTTCTATGGTCATGCCTTCACACACATCAACTCCATTTACCTAATATAACAAATGTACCAATCTATGCAGAAACAAAAAATGGAAAACAGGATAGAAAATAAAGTTCATTTCAGGTTGATTTTCAAGGCAAAATTTACAGAAAGGAAGTTTTACCTTTGTAATGTAATTGAACTTATTTGTGCTTACAAATCTTACATTGCAATGCAACAACAGAAAGGCTCATACTGCTTTACTACCAAATAAAGAATATCCTTAAAACAAAAACAAAAAAAAAAGGAGGAGTTGTCATACTGGTATTTATCTTCTTGAAGTATCTAAAAAGGCCTTGTACAGCTGTGTCCGAATGGCATGTACATAAAACCTGAAAATCATTGATTATGAACTATTAATAGAATAGTCAAAGAACATATTAATTTAATTCTAATTTCAAATCAATATTTAATTTTTAAAACTACTATTAAGGGTTACTTATGCATTCATCAATTTCTGATAGGAACATCTATCTCTGCCCCTCACTAAGCTGTGACAACATTACATGCTATGAAAATTTACTTCAAGTCTTTACTTCAAAAACTTGGTTTACTTCAACAATTGTTTGATGGCATGTCAATGTTGCTGTTTCTCACCCAACCAGTTGTTCCATTCTACCATTTTCACTCTATCATTTTCTTTTGATCACATTAACTGCTCTGATGTTATTCAGATAAAACTCACAGTCATCAAACCGTGCATTCCACAGTCAAATTAAAACCAAGACCAGGGCAAATAAGTCTCCTCCCAAAACCAACTTTTTTTTTTTTCATTATTAGTATCCTGCAGCTCTGGTTGACATGACAAATTCTGACACTTACTCTTTAATGTGGCAACAGTCTAGTAACATGAATGTTTAATATTTTTAGTTGTCTCACTTAATATTTCAATTCCACATAAGTGTAGTTTTATTACTTTTATTATTATTGCTTTGATAAAAGAAAGTATAATGAAGGCAAGTACTGGAAGTCACAGTTAGGAAATTGTAGAACTTCCTATTTGTACATGTCATGTTATCACAATGAAACAAATTGTTTCCATGGCGACTCTCTCTGCCAGGTCTCACTCCTCCCAATTTTCTCAAGCACATGCAGAAATTTCATGTTAATTTACAGTCCTCTGGGGACATCAGACCAAACAAAACACGGATTGCCCAAATGCACTGTGGGTGGGTAAGACCAAACAAAACTGTTGATTACTAATCACATGGTAACCTTTGTTACCACAAAGATAACAGTACAAATTAGAAGGTGAAAGCTCATCAAAAGGTTTTTAAAATTTAGTCTGGTACATGAACATACAGAACATTAGGTCATTCACTTCCTTAAGTTTCTTTCTCAACTAACCATGTTTTGCAAGAGATTTTCACAATTTTTCCTCTGTTAAACAGACATTTTACAACAACACAACAAGATTGTTGCACTCAACTCTGTTCACCAAATAAGCAATTGATCCAGACTTCCTATTTTTAGGCAGCTATTTTTTCCTTTTACATATTAGTCCCAAGTAACCTAGACCTGACCCAACCCCCCTCTCAAGTGAGATAGGTGGCCAGCTTATCTCAGTTCAATCAGGAGCCATTAATGTGCTGATTGATTCACATATTACTCTTTTGTTGAAGATGACCTTTGCCCTTCACCAAAACAAGTTTTTTTTTCTCAAAAGGAATAGAGATACACCCTCATACCTACAGTAACATGATTTTGTGAGACACGCCACCTGTTTATCTCAGTTCAAGGAAGATTTATCCATATATGCTGATCCATTCACATTATTTTTACAGGCACCAGATGGAACTGCTTGCGAACTTTAACAGGGCACAGAGTTTGTGCACCTCTAAGAAAGTCATGACTTAAATATGACCATTGCATGAAAAATCAGCAAACATACAGGAATTTTACCAGTGAACAACAATGCACTGATTCTGATAGACAGTAAATTTCTTTCCACACATAAATGATTTAAAAATCAAACAAACTTAGCAATCTATTCTTAATTTCATGACTTTTTCCATGACTTGAGTCAGCTGTAGGAAATTTCTTGACCCTGGAAAGTGAAAGTAAAATTTCATGACTTTTCAAGACTGGGAACCCTGAGGGCATGATATAGAAAGATCACTGTATCATTGTTACGACAACTCAATCACATTCAGGCAAAGGTACCATTGGTCAGACAGACTTAACTAGGAACAACTAGCAGACCAAGTGTGGTAGCTATGAAGAGACTCCCAAAAGTGAAGATAAGAATCACACCGACTACACACAAAACACAATCAATGATTACAGCTAGGTTTTATGATTTCATGGAAACCAAAAATGTCACAATCATATAGTAAATGTTTGGTGAATTTCATACAAATTAGCCTAAATGCCTTTGATTTGCAATTGAGAAAAAAAGGACAACAAATTGCAGTGAAATTTAAAACATCTTCATAAAATCTTACAACAAAAAAAATGAGAAGAAGTAATTCTCTTTTACTGTCTGAAGGCAACACTGAAATGACATCATAAAAGTCTCAAGAAATTCTTTGGAGTAACAGAGCACTACCAAGCTATGTTTTGCTAGTGTTGACACTTGGATCAAGTTTTGAAAATTTTGGCAAAGGCTTTTTGCTGTAAGGGACCACCCCAGAGACTTGTAAATACGTGCTTTTCCCGTTGCAGAGATTGGTCAAGAGTCAGTTCAGCAGCATGCTTGACCACAGTTTTCATTGCACGAACTATATCAGCTGGAGCGGATGTGTACTGTTTCAGCCAATTGGAGGCTTCCTCGGAGACCTCCCCCGTATCCGATGTGGTGGAATCTGCCAATCCGATCTCGAGGGCCTCGCTTGATGAAATAGTTTGAGCACTTGTAAGCAGCTTTAAGGCAGTACGGGGCCCTACAATTCTAACCAGTCTAGAGCCACCACCGAAACCGGGAGTTAAACCCATCTTTGCTTGAACAAACTGGATGCTGGCATCAGGGGACATAACGCGAAAATCACAGGCAGTGGTAAGCTCAGCCCCGCCACCTACTGCCTTGCCATTGATAGCTGCAACACTGAGCAGAGGTAGTCTCTGTAACCGTGACAACACATTTTGCATGAACAGACACATCATCCCACCCTGTCTTGCTCCCAGCTGCTGTATGGCTTGTAAGTCTGCTCCTCCGCAGAAGTTGCCGCCCAAAGGGTCACCGTGCACTATCACCGCTTTACCGTCTTCCCAGCTCTCCAAGTCTTGCACTACATCAGAGAGTTCTACCATCATGCTACCTGAGAGACATCAAAAATAAAAATCAAGCAAAAGGTGAAATAACGCTTCCATCAAAAAAAGTGCTTCTCGTGTCCAAACAACCCTCCCTTCTAGCACTTGGATATTTCACTAATACAACCCAAAACAACATGAGTGCTTGCACATATGTGTGAACGTTATACTGGACCTTACTTGGGAGGATATTTTGACCAGCAAGCCAAAATGCTTAGTGATTCCTTGCTGTATGGTTATCTTATAACAAACAATTACCCACATGACAAGTTTTTGATCAATTACAGTTTATTCTTCTTAAAACACCTTGGTAACAAGCTTTTGACCCAGAATGACCTTTCACCTTCTTTAGTTCTCTTAAAACAACCTATGCAAAAATTGATAGAAATCATCTTTTCAATATGGGCAATGTACATTGCACATGGTAAGTATGAAATCCTCACAGTTACTCTCCTAGTTATATAAAATGTTTATAAGATTTCGACTTGCGGTGACATCAAATGACCTTTGATCTACAGTAGGCAAAAGCAATAGGGCACAAAAGGTGAATATAAGCAATAGACATGCAAAGCATGAGATCTCCCACCATTTCTCTTTTTGAGATAGTAGTTCACATAATTTTGACTCTTTCACCTCTGGTATCTCTAAATGACATTTGACTTCTACCAAAAATAATAGGGATCATCCAATATGAACAAACAACATGCTACTGTATGATGAGTTACAGTTATCCTTCTTTAGATACTGTATAGTGTCAAAAACAAGGATTTTGGAACTTGTTTTAGGTGGAGGTCAAAGATCATCAACCTCAAATGACCTTTAACCTCCACCAAAATCAAGAAAGATCATCTCCTTACTATGCTAAACCACCACTTCATATGAGATCAGTCACATTACCCTGATTGGGATATTATATTTGCAATGTTTTCACAGTTTTGCCACTAGTGACCTCAAATTATCTACTCAATATGGCCAATTTAAGCACTAAGTATGAAGTCAGTCAAGGTTATCCTTCTTCAGATATCACCTCTACAAGGTTTTCACAGTATGACCCCTGGTGACCTAAAATGACCTTTGACCTCCACCAAACACAATATCAATCATCTACTTCATCCACTAAGTATGAACAACACACACATTAAGTATGAGATCAGTCAAGGTTGCCTATCTTGAGATATTGTTTACAAGGTTTTACACACTTTGACCTCTGGTGACCTCAAATGACCACTGACCTCCTCAAAAACAATGGGGATCATCTCCTTAGTATGGCCAACCAACGTACTAAGTATGAGATCATTCAAGGTAACCCTTCTGGAGATATTGCTTACAGTTCTCTCACTTTGACCTCTGGTGACCTCCAATGACCATTGACCTCTGGTGACCTCAAACGACCTTTGACCGCCACCAAAACGATAGCGATCATCTACTGTAGGTAAGTATATAAGTATGAGATCAGTCAAGGTTACCCTCTCGAGATATTGTGATTACAAGCAGCGTCACACACACATACACGCACACACAAACACACATGACATCGCCATAGCATAGATTCCTTCCGTTTTCGGCAAGGAATCAAAAATACAAACAAAAATGAGATTACAATTTTCCTCTCCATAGTGCTCCGAATTGGAAACACACATTTTGCCTCTAAAGCTACTAATCTCTTCCTTCCACTCCCTCCCCCCCCCCCCCCTCATCTCTTCCATCAGAAACTTCTCTGTGTTATCAATTCCACGATGAAACAACATGACAAGAATCACACTTCATGTGACCATTATAATAACTGTACAGTACACTTGTGAGTTGAATCAAGGAACTGCTACTGCAAACAACTTGTGTTTCCATGACCTACCCACAAGACAAAACCTTTGCATGCATTTGGGAGGAACTTACAATTATCAGTGAGCATTTGAAATTCTAGATAGTCATCTCACAACTTCCATAACAACAGTTCCTGTGAGTTTACAGGTTATACGTTTTTCACATTCCTGAATGGATTAACCCAAATATGGGATTACCATGGAAACTTTTACAAGTGCATACAACTCAGAACATAGGAATGAAGCCAAAATCTAATTCAACAGAGAAGTGAAACTACAACCTGAACAATGTGCTTTTTCAAGCTCACAAAATCATATCACACAGTCACTTGAGAATGTTCAGGACTTCACATACAGTAATTATTACACTGTACAGCATACTACAGATGATGTCTTCCAACATCTAATGGACACTAAATGGATTTCACTGTAGTGTAATCTAACCTGAAATAGCATTTGCCTTTTCTGGATTGCTGAGCATAATTTCGGCTACACCACTTTCAAAGTCCCGATGTAATTCCACCTTCCCTCCTTTCGCATCTACCAAAGTCGTCCTCTCCATGCGATTGTTGACAAAATTGTGGGGTGCGTAGTCTGCATTCATGGACTGGAGTTTTTGATCTACAGCCATACTTGCTGTAGTTTCTCCCAGTACCACACTGGCATGTGAAAAGTCTGTCTGGTAGAAGTACTCATTGTTGTCAGCCTTTGAGGACATCGCCCTACAGCAGGCCCTCGCAGGAAGGGCAGCATTTCTTAGTGCTTGCAACATTGTCGGAAGATTCAGTGCCACTGTAACAGAAAGTTTACATGATGTTCAAAACAGATTGATCAAATTTTCAGACAGTTGAGCGGATTGTACTTTTTAGAAATGTTAGTATAAGTATGAAATATAAAATAATGTGCTAGCGTCAATTTCGGTGGTACAGACCACATGGTTACACCTACTGTAACATGTGCACTTCATTGCTCAACTTTTTCGGTTTTTCCACAATCAGTTACTGATTAAAATAGAAACCAAATGCAGTAGCCAAATGCACACTTCGTCCTGCATGCTTAAAGCTCCTATTCATTAAAAACCATAAAAGTCAGTAAATTTTATCTCTGCAGATAGAGGAATACTCATACAAAGAGAAAATGTTGCTCTCCACGTTTGAGAAAGAAGGAGGATGCAATTTCTACCTACATGTGGAAATACACTGGTGAACCAAAAATACTGCAAATTTCACAGTCCGATTTGATGACGTCACAGAATGGAGAGCAAGAACACGAGAACTATATCAAACTATGTTGAGTGCACATGCCTATTGTGTGTATGACAGTCAAATTGAACTGTCTCCAGGTGCGGAAAAAACCTTACACTAGATAGGCTTTTGCTAAGACATTCGACATCAATTTGCCCTTGAAATTTATGTGATAATCCAAAAGTATATTCAATGCGAAAAGACTTGTATACGGGAAGAAAATGATTTATAGATAAATGATAGATGATGCATGGCGTACTGGGGAAGTGACACGGCATGGAGCAGACGTTTCATCCACGATATTCCAGGTAAAATTCCTTCACCCTGTCTCCAGACGATTCTTCCTCTTGAAAAAATCATGGATCGATTTGTCCGAAGACAATGGAAGTTCAGTGAAAAAGATGGAAGGAATTCTAAACGGATCAGCATCTGCAGCGTTCACTTCATCCAGGAATGTTTTGACAAGCACCATCTGTCATGATGTTCCAACAAGCATTTCAACCCCGAGTGTCTTGACTATGATAAAATGGCGTATCGTCCCAGGACGTTGCAAATCAACCTTGGTTCATCCAGAGGCCCTTTACCTATTGTGCTATAGGTCCAAACTGATTCTTAACTGTCGACCACTAAATCTGACCCTCTTTCAATCTTTCAAGCTCTTGAAGACTGGCTTTGCCTTGTACTGGATGCCAGCAGGCAAAGGCCGTTTCACAGAATAACAACACCTACTGTATAACATTAAGCATTAACACTAAGCTGTTTATCTTTGCATAAAGGCACGTTGTATTGAAAAGTCTGAGTACTTCATACACAAGATGTGTACAAACATTATTGGGCAATCCCATAGAGAGAATTCCAACGTAGAAAACAACCGCTATTGTTGTGAAATACTAGACAAATTTCATAGAGACTACCTTATTCCAACTAAGAAAAGGTATTCACTGTCGCTAGCAGCCTTGCAATGGCTAATGCGTACTGTCTACCGCAGCAACACTACAGTGCATCAACTTGCAAGAGTATGGAAAGCCGACCAGCGCATGCAGTAGGCTTCTCCATTCTATGATGTCACATAGATACAGTATCAATTCAATCTTTGACAGTTTCACAAGTTTCGCAGGGCTTGGAATATGGGACAATTTCATACCAACTTAAATTGCTTAAATTTAACTTATAGGGTATGGAAATGTGACATTCGCGCTCAGTACACATTTTTCTTTGTAATGATACCACATTCAGACACGTTTAGATTCAATGAATATATATGGGCTTTAAACAAAGTGACCACTGTCAATCAGAGAATACTAACTACCCATTCACAGGGACTTAGCTGCGGTGAGAGGCGCCAGGTATACAGTAGTTCCATCCTGGACAAGTAATTTCCATCCAGTATTCACCATCAGTTTATGAATTTCTGTCTGGCACTAACTTCACAAATGTACAGTAGTAAATGTGATAGGAGAAGTGTGCCTTTTGAGTTCAAATTCAAAGATTTTGCGTGTATTTTCCAATAACAGTGCTTGCTTGTAAGAAATAGAGCACTCCAGCAGCACTGATTCCTGGTCGCCCGCAAAGGTTTTGCTCCTGGACCCCACCAGGACCTGATGCAACTCACTGGACCCCACCAAAAGTGGCTGGTTCCGTTGTTTGGAGGCTAGCACTACAAATTTGTCTAGCTATAACCCTGCCCATTGACAAGAACTTTGGCTACATGCTACACAACTGCGATCGGCTGTTGCTGGCCAGCTTGGCTAGAACCTTGAAAACAATGAACAGTAGGCCGACTATGCAATGGGTAGTCACTTATACCCTATACAGTATGTTCACATTAAGCTTCTGCTGTGGTACTCCAGCAGCAATGACTAGAATTGGACGTACAGTGCTGCATATGACAGACAATAGTTTGAGTACACAAAATGAACACACCATATTGAGTTGAATTCAATATTTTTTTAGAATCCAAGGTCACCAACTTTTCAATGTGTGGAACCTTTGAGGCCCTTCTTGAATTCTTAAAGTCAGAGCACAATCATGTGATCACAGAGTTTGTAGTTGTTCTCCCCAACACATGTAAGGCAAAACTTAAAGGGTGTGTTCTTCATGTCCATGCTGCTCACACAGTCACAGGGACTGAAGGTCCTTGCAGGGCCTCTGCTGTTAGACCTGTTACTAGTTACCGTACAGGTATGTGATCTAAGCCTACAGTAGCCTCAGTCACAGTGTGCTTTGCGATTCCAATTCCATTTTGAACACAGCTACTCAAATCATTTTCCAATAATTACAAAGGAATGAAATATTGAAATATAAATGACAAAGTGACTCAGCAGAAACACAAAAGAAATGGCTCTGGGTGGTAAATGAGCCATGATTTCTTCACACAACTAAACTGCACAAAAAGGAACTTGATGAAAAGAAACAATAATATGAGAAATGTGAGGGTGAGTCTGAAAATTGTTACAGTAGTTAATACATCTTAAATAAGAACAATTGCAATGTTTAATCTGAGTGGGTATTAGGAGTTCCAACAGTGGGACATGTAAGTAAATCGAATGTTTAGAAGAATATGTGTCTATAAAACAAGGGAATGGAAAGCAAATTCATGACACACATTTTGAGATATGTGGGTTTTATCATTCATGAGAATGGTGAATAAGAAAATTTTGGAAAGGGAGATTACATTAATTCCACTATAAGCTTGACATGTTAGCAATGTTTAAAATGCAATGAGAATGTTGGGTTTGAAGAAAAAATAGTCACATGATTCACATGACATTTCAAAAAGATTTAAAACTGAAGTCTTTTTGAAGAGTCATGGGAAGTAAAATCCTAGACCAACCCCCAAAATAGCACATAACCACAATCAAGAGTCTTGAGCAGATCCTGTAGTGATGAAGTCTGGAAATTATTCCAACATGCTTTGAATTTTCCTTTTAACTGCAGCATTTAAAATGTGATCATTCCAAGTATGCCTATCAATTAAAACAGTAAAAATTGCTTGAAAGTATTTCTAAGAAAACCCTCAGTCCAGCGGATGTTAATCAGAAGGTTGGGTGTTCTGTTGCTGAAGTGGATAAGGGGCTTACCTAAATAAAGATTTATTGATCTGTAACACATACAGTATTTACACAAGACCACTCACAAAACCTTGCAAATTCAGCAACATTTCAAAGTCTCAGCTTCACTACAAGAAGCGACTGCTGTGTAATCAGCATAAAGTACGATGCACAGTAGATTGTGACTAGCCATAGGCAGTGGGAGCACCAAGATTTTAGGTAGCTCGTGCAAAGTGCGAGCTTAGCAACTGGGGTCCAGGGGCGTGTCTAAGAACCCCTGGTGGGGACCAGGGGTAAAGCTCCAGTGGGGGTCCAAGGGGTGAAGCCCTAGAAGATCTGAGGTTTTAGTATATCTCTGGGTAAGAAATTAAATCTCAGGATACTTATGTGTTTGTTCAAAGTGCACCATTATACACAAAGATCCTGAATGAATTTAATTATTTTGGCTTTTCCTCTTCGACTCTAAGGTGACATAATGAGAGTTGACCCCCTCATTGGGTGCAAGGGCAAAATCTGGTGATCAGTCCACTGGATCTCTGAGGTGTTAGCACATTTCTGGGTCAGGCCTGTTCTGGGTAAAAATTTAGTCTCAGGATAGAATACTTCAAATATTAAAACTAATTACAACCCAAAGGCCAAAATCTTTTGGGGGTCCAGGGGGCAAAGTGTCCGTAACCTCTGAGGTTTTAGCATATCTCTGGGTGAAAATTGAAGTCTCACCGACTTCCTAAAACAGACAGCTAAATGCAACATTTTGAAAATAAGCAGGGAATAGACGTATACAAGTATGGATTTGTCAGGTGACTTCAGATGAGTGGGAGCAACTGGGAGGGCAATGTTTCTTCCCCCCATGCTCCCCCTTGGTGTTGCCACTGGACATAGGTCTATAGCTACATAATGCAAATAACAAAAAGATGAGGCCCTGGAAATGGACCCTGTGGAGTGTGGGACACCACAATCAATTGGAAGATCAAACTTAAATTACAAGAAACTGCAATACAGCATCCTCCCCAATGAGCTCCTGAACCTCTTTCAGAAGTCATCACAAACACTTCAGTAACTTGGGCCTAGAGGAGAATAATTTATCCAGTACTACAGTTACTACAGGTAATTGGCTTTAACTAGCTATACAGTCTCAAGGGACCAGACAGAGACAGTTTCAACTCACAGAGAGCATCCTTTTGAATTTGAATATTTGGTTTACAAATCAGCAAAATGTAAAACTACAGGCCTTGAGTTTTAGATTTTCCAGATGTGCTACAAATAGCACATCTCAGGAAATTAAGGAGAGTGGTAGGTGTGCTATTTTTTAAAACTTTCATAGATTGTCTGTTCCCATTTTTCTCTAGGTGTGCGAAAAATCACACTTCTCACAGAGGTTTGAGGCAAGTGATGGTGCGCAATCGCACTCCTCATAATTCAAGGCTAGAAACTAGAAGGAGCACAAGTTGAACGCCATGGAGAACTGCCTAGCTGGATTGAAAATCATTCTAAAGTTTACCAAACGTTAGTTAGGATAATACTAAAACTAACTAGGCCTACATACTGTATGCTACAATAGTGTCACAATAGTGTAGGTTCTTTTTAGAGCCTTGCAGAAGATTAACGTCTTTACGTCAGCCAACAAAGAACATTAGCAACATATTCCTATGAATAATGTAATACTTGCCTAACTTTGCCTAGGGGTATGCTTGTTACGCATGCAGCCTCAGGTCAATGTATGTGAGTGACACTGACACTGGACAACTAGGCCTAGTAGTAGTAATGCTAAGTTGGCTAAGTTGGAACTTACTGTAGTCTGTAGACCTGCTTCCTAACTTAGACATTACACACTCTCAGTGCACATAGCTAGCCCGACTGTTACAATTAGGCCTAGTTAGCTGAGATTATTCTACGAAAAAATGAAACTCACCCTGCGATTTCGCGGTTGCATCAGGTTTGTTTACAATTTGGAAACAGTTCAGTACACACGAACCTACTGTAGGCCCAGTTACACTAACGCCGGTTACAGTTTGCCTTGATAATAATGATGTTTAAAACCATTTCTTGCAAATACACAGCCAGGACTGCAGTTTTTGGGGGGCTAAGTATACAGTTTAGGAGAATGCACTACCGAAATCAGTGGTCATAATTCGACAAGCGTTGACACCAACGACAACCAACAGCTGTAGCTTTTGTGTAAGGAGGTATTCCACTTATCAATGAAAGCGAAAGACGTTCCGATCCTAACTCTGCACCAGATATGGCAGAGAACATGAAGGTCATCTTCAATGACAAAAGCGTCAAAGCATGCAGCGAACGTGTGCGTGCAACGTAGATCGAACGGCTCACCTTGGCAAAATTGCAATGCATGGTAGCTCTCAGTTCTGATGTCAGAGTGCAACATGACAATGAAGTTGCCGCTGGAACATTGTGTGAAGTTACAAACATACCCAACGTTACACGTACATACCCTGATCCTCTGATCACGCGCTGATCTGATAACGATACCGAAGACTAATGCGGCCATGTAGAATAAAAATAAATACCAAAGAAATGTAATCACGATAAAACTCTAACAGAAAATCAAAGGACCACTTGCTCCCTTGCGAATATTTAGGCCTTGGTTTATAACAAACAACAAAAGACACACGAACTTTTAAGATCAATCACCTTACCCTTCCTGGAATTACCATCCAATGCTTCCAAACTATGACTTTTGGTGACCTTATGTGACCCCTCAACAAAAATTGCAGAGATCATCTACTCATCAAGAACTGCAAAGTTATTGGCCTACCAACAGTCTGAGGTTCCAGCATCATTCAATTACTGTGCATATCTCGATTGTAAGGTTTTCAGACTTTCACCGCTGGTAAGAGATTTTGATTTTTAACTTTTACACAAAACCAGTTTTTTTTTATAAATTGTCATAACATGTAACAAACGTGTTTTTTATCTTTGTGTTTTTATTTTGTTAAGCCCCTCACATTTTTCATTGGCGGAAGGCGGGAGACGCCACTGACTATTTTTTGCTTGTTTCTGTGGGACTTACAGGAATTTTCAACCAACAAGGAAACTTATAGTGGGTAAATTTTTTTACCGTTCTATCAGTTAACCATACACGATTTTGTCCGCAGAAGCGTCCTTGGGTTGTGAAATACCGTCAGGGCTTCAGTATATACGAGGCTGAAAATGTGTGACATAGAACCTGACCAAAAATTGTGAGAGGGACGATAATTGAAAAACATTCTGAATGAATCTGAAAATTTTGAATTTCTCATAATTCAGTCTAGCAGCAATCATTGACGGTTGTTGCAAACTGATAAAAACTGTATCGTCAGAGAATAAAAACTGTTGGAATAAATTTTCTGTAACTATAATCAATTATCAGGAAAAATTGACTGCAATAGATCCAAATATTGCACCAGATTTTGTCGCAGGTTAGAGAAAAAAGTACTACTGTTAGAAAGTGAAAACTTGCTGGAAATTACCCCAAAACAGTCTAGATACAAGCTATCTAAATTGCTACCATTTTTCCATAGAATTATTTTTTCTCGCTATTTGAGAAATTGCAAACATAAGATCCCTATATGTCAAGGCTGAGTACATGGAGTCCAGGGCTCCCGGGAAGTGCCATTTCGGGCCATCGAGGGGCTTCTAAAGCCAAAAATTTTCGGGTATGCTCCGATGAGTGGTCCTCCGCTCAGCCAGACTGCACACGGATTGTGTGCAAAAGAGCTATGCCGTCAGACCAGAGCCCACACCCATGTTAAAAGCCTACGAAGGTACCTAAATCATATCAATGACCAACAGTAGGCAATATGTGCCCTCAATCATTAGACCCAGGCGGTGCCCTGGTAATTTCTGTTTACAGTCTTTTCACGTACACAATATCTGCCTAACCGACGAAAATATTTTTTCTTCGAACTTTCATGATATGATATCCCTATTTAAGGGTAGGTACATCCAATTTAGTGCACACGGGAAACCGTCCGTTCCGGGCATCTGGGAAGTTCTTAAAACCCACAATTTTCTTGTACGCTATACACAACTAATGGTGGTGTTTCGCTTAGAGAAATCCTAGAGTTCCTATTAAGAGATATAGGAACCAATCCTGCTAATTAGTAACAGACAAACTTCGGGCGAAGGATCTCGACATCCAAATTTCTTATTCGCTCCTGCGCTGTGGCGGAGCTAGCAGTTTCAGTCAGAGGGGGATAAAATGGCTTTTAATAGAAAATATATAAAAATGTGTAATAGAAATACCAACAACTTACCACAGGGGTGGGGATGGGTGCTGGCATGACTATTGGCGTTCTTGTAGAGAGATGGTAGCTATTTTTAGGCGCCATTTTGCCTCCAACTGGGCGATCAGTGTCAACCCTCTCTACATAGGAATCCTAGAAGACTATCTAAGCGGAGGGCCACATCGGTTGGCGAGGACCGTATAAGAAAATGTCTTTTCGAACTCTCCAGATGGCCGAAAACGGCACTTTCTGGGTCTAATGAGCTGCATACCCATAGTCTTGAAACAGGGATCTCATGTTTACAATTTCTCAAGTTAATGATCGAGAGCAAAAGTAAATCTACGAAATGTTAATACGTATCAGATAAGCTGAGATGATTCAAAAATCGTAAATTATGCATCCTCTTACATATATTCTCCCAGCTGAAGCACTTGGAAAATACTTCGGTGGCTATGAACATTTCTAGTTCCAAGAGTACCAACGAGTTTTTTTTTTCTCGTTGAACAGTATAGAGTCACAGTGATTGTTTGAATGGCGTCAACTCGAAATGGGCCCCAATTTATTTTCTTACTGAGCCTGGGACATGGCTGAGGGGACGTCAGTGGGTGTTATACAGAAATACTGTATGAGCGTCTTGTTGCATTGACGCAGCCAGAAGTTTTGATTAGAGGTAAAATGAGAATTGTTCGAAGACTATCTAAAGGGAGCTCCAGTATTGAAGGAGAACACCCCCATGCCCCAGATTATTGGAAATCGCCCTTCCGAGGCTCAGCAGTGCAGGTTGGTTTGAATGCATTTCTAGTCAGTTCCAGATCAATATCATTCACAGAGCAACATCATTAACGTGAAATAATTAAGTAGCTAGCTCAGAACAAAACTCTGAAGGAAACTTTTGAGCAAAACTTTGCTGGGTTTATGGTTTTTCACCGTAGATCAGTCGTACCGCAACCCACGTTGTACAAACCAGACATGTCGGCACTAGACGTTGCAGCCGATTGATTTCTGTCACCAGGCTGGTATTTCGATTATTCTGAGAAAATTCATTTTCCGAATTTTGTGGGATACTCCCTGAAAAGGAGAATGTTAGTCAGTGTTGACTAATAAAAAATATACAAGTTTGTATCTTTTAAGAGATTTGAGAAGCGATGGTGGAGAATTCCTGTAATTGTCCTCCCTGGCGTTTTTTTTTCTTCAACTAAACTAAATGTCTTCAATCTCAGTATAGAGCACATGTTATAATACATCTTTTTATCTGAGCTGAATTCAGAGAGAAATACGTAGACACTGGCAGTGGCTAACAAGTCACTTGCCACGAAGTTGTAGAGCAATATGATATGTGACCCCTCAAACTTTTCGCGCAAATACTTGCGCGGGAAAACGACCGTTAGTGTTATATTACAAGTCACTGATGCTAGAGTCAGCATTACGTTCTTGTTCGGTAATGCCAAAAGCCTACGGAGTCCATGAAAAGGGGTGTGGTAAACAGCTTTCAATCAGCATGAAATACCTATGATGTACACGTAGGTCTAGTCTGAGCATAGCCAGCGATGATCATAGCACATAGCTTAGCCTAATTTTCCTAGTTGTTCTTCTTGCATGTGCTTCATATGCAAATTATCCCAATTCACACAGCGATCCTTAGTTTACTCTGTAGGGGTTTTCTTGTTTGTGCAACGTGCGAGTCCTCTGTAGCCTAGTCTTGGTAAACTTTGGACAAGCCACAACTAGGCCTACAAGATCGACAGTTCAGCCCAACTAAAGTTAACATCACAAGCTAACTTAGCCTACGCTAACGTAAGAGCTTAGCTCTCTAACTAACGTGCCTTTGTGAGGGTGGCATTAACTGTGAGAGTGACGTAGTGAAGATGTGGGGAAACCAAGGCGGTAATGTATTTTCCTTGACCTTAGTTTCACCATGGATAACTTCCCTGGTCTAACGCTAAGAAACATTAATTGACGTCACTAATGTTAGGCCTAACTCAACTGTTACCTAGGCTCTAGGTATCTGAAATTGGCAACACCTTTTCAATAATGGTGTCCTGATACTATTAGTATGTATTACTAGTTAGTCACTGTAGGGTAGGCCTATTTAATGACAATGATGACACCTCTGTATGCAGCACCAAAAAAAAAAAAAAAATACAAGATAAGCAATAAATAGTAAAATGCCAATAGGCGATATGTTGGTAGGAAATGGCCAAACTGGAAAAGGAGAAAAAGACAATAACTAACTGATTCCTGATTTGGCATATGACATTCACAGAACAAAAATCCTATTTAGTGGCTCAGTGGCTGTACTAACAAGTAACATAGAATGTAAGTCCACTGTTCAACAATAGGCTACCTCTCATCCTCATGCGTGGATGTGATGACAATAGGACTTGCCTCATGTTGTACTCAAAAAGTATCATCACTGTCAAGGCTATTCAGTAGACCTATACAGATGAGACGTTCACCCTCATTCATCTTACTAAATTACAAAATTGACTCCTAAATGGAGCATTCTATGAGGAAATGCTTGGAATGGAACATTTTTGGAAAAGGTGTTGCATGTATCATGTATCTATTGTCTTGGTAGAAACATTTGACTCCGCATCAGAGCATCTGTGCATTTGTAGATTTGGAGTGGACGAAATTTCTCATAAAAGAGGTTTCCCATATAGGCCTATCAACACGCCACTATCTTGGGGGATGGAGAAGGAAATGCAAAGAGTTCCACATGTAAAGCTGTTCCTATCATTTCATGGACCTCCATGATCTGGTCATGAAGTGTTGTTCTTAAACTTCGCATTCATGCTTCCACCCAGTGTGTGATTGTAATGGATTATAACAGACGGAGATTTTGACTTAGCATCAACTTGCATCTGGATGCTCAGATACAACCGTCCTGGTGGCCCTGCATTTTGTAGTTACTCCCTAGCCTGTAGGCCTAAACCATAAAGGTATTGAACAGAATGGAAAGATGACTATGACATGGCCAACACTGTTAGGGCAGGCCCTACAGTAGTCATGAGCCTTTTTGACAATTTTGTAAATATTCCCTAGGGTATGACTGTATTAATATTTTCTTGCTCATTTGTAAACCTAATGTGATGCTATTGATGGTAGAATTAGAAGTAAGGTTTTCATCAAATGTGATTTATAGTTTAACACCAGAGTCAATTTAAATGTTTATTTGTTCAAGGTCTGCTTGAATTTATTGTTGTGTTTGATATGTCTGTTGTATTCAACAAGAAATGGGACTGGAGATTGCATGGTCATGCCCTTGGAAGTCTTTTACATAAAAGATTAATCTTAGTTTCAGTTATAATCTGAAACAAGTCAATAGTTTCATCACGAGTGGAAAAAGTTGGGAAGCAGTGGGGCTCCTTCCAAGGAAATTTGTGTATTGGGGGTAAATTTTGGCACTTTGAGACAAATAATTTACCTTTCTTTTGTGCAAAAATATTACAAGAAATTGTGGAAAATGCAAATTCTCTTCCCAGGTGATAAACATTTTTTCCAGCACTGAATTTCATACTGTAAAATAACTCAGCCACATGATCAAGATATTTAGCAATGTTACAAATTTACATCAAACAGCTATGCCTTTTTCTTCACAAAATGAGGTAATAGATCCCTTCCTTGTTACATCACAGTGATATGGTGAAGTGCCCTTTGTAATATCTTGGTGATATTAAATAAATGATCACGCGGGTATGACACCAATTATGAGAGAACTCCAATATGTAAGTTAATAGCAGGTATATATTTCAACTGTATTCTACAAGAGCAGATTAGGAACTGAAGACAAAGAACAAGGGTACATCAATTGGTATGCAGTATAAGCCCATTGTGGTCTGATGAGTCATACCACTGGCATCCACTGAGTGTCCTCCATAACTATGAACTTCACTGCTGGTTGAGGATAATATAACATATAAATATACTACATTTCCTCCCCACTTAATTTAAACCCTCTGTTGGTTATTGGAATTTACACCAGGCAATTTAACTTCATAATCCTTCAAATAACTAGGTAATTTAGATTCCCTTTTTGGATGAGTAACTGTGATTTGTTGGTTATCACCTGTTGCCTGATCACTCAACAGCTTACTGGCAGCTGGTTTCACTTTTGTTTCTGGCTGCTTAATTGGGTTTTGTGGGTATTCCTCTCCCACTGCAGGAATGTGTGGTATGTGGGGTACAACTATCATTGGTGAACTTCCATTGACCTTCCCACTTGACAGAGTCTGCTGTCCTTGAGTCTCCTGAAATTTGGTTATACCAGGAATCAAATGATCAATGTGAACATGGCGAATATTTCCATTAACATCCACTATGTATGATAATGAACCCAGCCGCTGCATAATAATGCCAGCGAGCCACTTGTCTAAACCCCGAAAATTTCTTACCATAACACTATCCCCTGGTTCGAAACTTCGAACCTTTTCCCTTCCCTTGTCCTGCTGCTGTTTCATTGATTCTCGTTTACTTTGAACCTTAGATTGCAGGTTTGGCTTGAGCAAGCTAAATTTAGTACGAATTTGGCGTTTCAAAAATAACTCAGCAGGGGATCTACCCGTCACTGAGTGAGGTGTGCTACGATAAGATATGAGAAAATTTGCAATACGATGTTGCAATGTCATGGTATGATTCGAGTTACTTGTCTTTAAGGCATGTTTCAGAACCTGAACAAATCTTTCTGCTGCTCCATTGGATGCAGGGTGGTATGGTGATACCTTGATATGCTTAACCCCATTCATTTTAACAAAATCATTGAACTCGCTGGACACAAACTGTGGTCCATTGTCAGAGACAATTTCTTCAGGCAATCCATAAGCAGCAAATAATTTTCTTAATACTTCAATAGTTTTAGATGATGTTATGCTTAATATAGGATATACCTCTGGCCACTTAGAGTGTGCATCAATGACTATAAGAAAATATTGACCTTGAGGCTTTTCAGCAAAGTCTATGTGAATGCGCTCCCATGGCTTTGAGGGCCACTTCCATGGATGAAGTGGAGCTACAGGGGGCTGATTTCTAACGGCTACACAAATCTCACAATTTCTAACTCTGCTTTCAATGTCCTGGTCTAAACCAGGCCACCAAAAGTAGCTTCTGGCTAATGCCTTCATTCTGCACATTCCCAAGTGCTCTTCATGTAATATTGTCAAGACTCGCTGCTGAAGGGTGCTAGGAATGACTACCCTCAGCCCCCACAACAGACATCCCCCTTCTGCTGACAACTCTGTCCGTCTTTGAAAGTAGGGTTTCAAGTGGTCATTATCGATACTGTTTGGCCATCCATTGAGAGTGAATTGCCATGCCTTTGACAAAATTGGATCTTTCCTTGTAGCCTCTTCTACCTCTCTAGAATTTATTGGAAGGTCATTTAAATAGTTAAAATGCCAGATAGCTTCATCATGCGCAGTGGTTGCCATGGTTACAGGTAACCTAGATAAGGCATCAGCATTACTGTGCTCTTCTGACTTCCTGAACTCTATTTCATACTGGTGGGAGGCTAATATTAATGCCCACCTTTGCAACCGTGCTGCCGCTAAAGCTGGCACACCTGTCTTAGGTCCTAAAATATTTATGAGAGGCTTATGATCTGTAACCAGGGTGAACTTTCGACCATACAGATACTTATGGAATTTCTTAATCCCAAAAATGAGAGCCAGTGCCTCTTTCTCAATTTGTGCATAATTCTTCTCACTCGAAGTTAAAGTGCGTGAAGCAAAAGCAATTGGTTTCTCTTCACCACTAGGTAATATATGAGAAATTACTGCGCCAATGCCATAAGCAGACGAGTCACAAGCTAACTTGATGGGTAAATTGACATCGTAATGGGTTAGAACTTTGGCCGATAGCAAATTTGCTTTAGCATCATTGAAGGCCTTTTCACACTCCTCTGTCCATTTCCAGTGTGTTGTTGGTTTAAGTAATTCATTTAGAGGGTGTAACAGGGAAGACAGATTAGGCAAAAACTTGGCATAGTATTGGATCATCCCAAGAAATGACCTCAATTCACTTACATTCTTGGGTTCTGGTGCCTCATTAATTCCTTGGACTTTTTCAGGAGTAGGGTGGAGCCCCTCTGAGTCTACCACATGTCCTAAATACTCTACAGAATCTTTCAAAAACTCGCATTTCGAGACCTTCAGTTTCAATCCATGTTCTTCCAATCTCTGGAGAACTGCATCAACTCTAGACAGGTTTTGGCGTTTGTCATTGCCTACAACTAAAATGTCATCCAAATAACACATCACCCCTTCCAGACCTTGTAAAATTTTGTCCATTACTGACTGAAAAATAGCTGGTGCACTGGAAACCCCAAAAGGTAAGCGATTGTACTGATATAGGCCCTTATGGGTAGAAATTGTTAAATACTTTCGTGACCTTTCATCTACCAACATTTGTTGATAGGCCTGCGACAAATCAAGTTTAGAAAAAACTGTTCCGCCTGCCAAATTTGCAAAAATATCTTGGGGATTTGGCAAGGGGTACTGGTCAATATCAATACACTGATTAATGGTGACTTTATAGTCACCGCAAATACGAATACTTTTGTCAGCTTTCGGAACAACTACAATAGGAGCAGCCCACTCACTATGCTCTACTTTCGAAATAATCCCCTCTAACTCTAATCTGTCAAGCTCATTGCCCACAGACTCTTTTAATGCATAAGGGACTGGCCTTGGCTTAAAAAATTTAGGAGAGACATCATCTTTTACCTTGATTATTGCCTTGTGAACGTTTAAAGTTCCGAGTTCTCCATTTAAAAGGCTTTCATACTTATGTAAAAGTTTATCGACACTGTCACCATTTGTGGATGCTGGATTTGGTGCTTTCTTCACGGAAAAGATAGAAGCCCAGTCCAAACGTAAAACTCTAAGCCAGTTTCTTCCCAACAGCGGGGGTTGCCCCTTCACCTTTGCGATAACTATCGGCAATCTGGCTGATTGGTCCTGGTACTCCACAGATACATGAGCCTGCCCTAGCGTCTCTACCTTTTCTCCCCCGTAAGCCTTGAACCCATGGTCAATTACGTCTAAGTGTAGGTTAGGAAACTTTGCTCTGTATACGTCTTCGGGGAGAATAGACATGGTTGCTCCCGTATCCAGTTCCATTGGAATTTCTGTCCCCTCAATAGTCACGTAAATTTTAATTGATTCTGTTCCGGGATCGTCCACTCTATGAAGTCCAAAAAGGCTCAGGTCGTCTTGCTGAGGTTGGGGCACAGAAAGTGTACTGGGGTCAACTTCCACCAGATGGGCATTTGGCTTACTCGTAGTTGTACCTAACTTGGATCGACAAGCTCTGGCAAGGTGTCCTGTTTTGTGGCACTTTTTGCATTTGTAGGTCTTGAACCTGCAGTTTTCTGCTGCGTGATATGATCCGCCACACCTATAGCAACTGTTGCTATTATTCTGTTGAGAGTTATTTGCAGCCTGGTCACGCTTCCTTCCGGACTGTCTTTTTTTCATGTCCACATTGTGTACCTGGGCTGGAGTTCCTAAATTAATTTCACTTACATTGTGGGCAGCCATCTCTGTGGCCAATGCACTTTCAAGGGCCTTGGCATAAGTTAGGTTTTCCTGTGACAATAATTTCCTTTGTGTGGTAACATCCCGTATTCCACAAACAAACCTGTCTCTCAGCGCTTCCTGGAGAAATTGTCCAAACTCACAAGTAGACGATAATTTCTTTAATTCTGCCGCGTAAGCTGAAATTGATTCTCCCTCTTTCTGATTGCGTCGATGGAACTTGAACCTTTCGGCGATGACTAGAGGTTTAGGCGTTAAATGCTCTTTCAAAACTTTGATAAGTTCATCGTAAGCTTTTTCCGACGGTTTCTCCGGCATGACTAGGCTTTTCAGAAGACCGTACGTCTTAGCTCCGATAACACTAAGGAAAACTGCTACCTGTTTCTCAGGCTTTACATCATTTGCAGTAAAGAACTGCCCAAGTCTCTCTTCATAACTTGCAAAGTCCTCACAGCTGGAATCAAACTCCCCAACTCTTCCAATCAAGGCCATCTTAACAAAAAATGAATTTGTTGGAACCAAAGAGAATAAGTCCAATGAAAACAACCTTCGTCGCCAGTGTAATATCTTGGTGATATTAAATAAATGATCACGCGGGTATGACACCAATTATGAGAGAACTCCAATATGTAAGTTAATAGCAGGTATATATTTCAACTGTATTCTACAAGAGCAGATTAGGAACTGAAGACAAAGAACAAGGGTACATCAATTGGTATGCAGTATAAGCCCATTGTGGTCTGATGAGTCATACCACTGGCATCCACTGAGTGTCCTCCATAACTATGAACTTCACTGCTGGTTGAGGATAATATAACATATAAATATACTACACCCTTCTTGAGGAAAAGCTACTAAATTTAACATGTGTGTGTTGCGTGTTTGCCACTCGATCTACATGCACCTAACTTAGCCACATGCACTGTTTGTTTGTTTACAAATTCTCAAGGGATCACCCTTGTTTGTTGTTATTTGACGTCAATGCAAAAGGTCTGTAAAGTGTTACCTTAAACCTAAGCACAATACAGGGAAGGAAGTGAGAACAATATAAAGTGGGAAGAGCATTGGCTGGTGTAAATTAGTTCAATATTCTAAGATATTTAGCTGGATATGTGAGAAATGGGGTCCTTTCACTTCCAGTCACAAAAATTGTTAGTAAAAGCTGCTAACACCTGTATGTCTAAGGACTAAGAAAAGATCATTAAAAATTCAGGCTACATTTTTAAATTTACATGTTTTGTGGGAGGCTCTGATGATGATTAAGATGTTTTTGAAGTACTGTGACTGTATGGCTCATGACTGGTTAATCTGGTCATCTTTTAATTCAGACTCTAGGTTAAACTTCTGTAGAATTAAAATAATGTTGAGGAATTGAATGAATTCATCACTGATTCTTTATATTCTGAATTAACTGATGAAGCATTGTAAATACTTCACAGGCTTTGATGGAGATGGAGGCAGTTTACAAGGTGGTGGTTATGTCACTTCACCAGGTGGATTTGGTTCACCTACCCCAACGCAGTCAAGGGTATGGAAAAAAGGTTTTCTCTTAAGTGTGCATATACAGTATTTATATGAACCATATCTAATATATCTGTTTGAATAATAAATCACACTGGCCATTTAAACACCATTATAATTAGTCACTGTATGCAGCCTATTCATAGATATATGCAATAAATCTGCCAGTTGCCAAAGTTGTTATCTGGCGTAGTCTTTCAACTTACAGTAATTCTGTCGCAAGTTTATTCTGTTGTGAAATATTTAAGTTAATAAAACACAGAGAAATTAAGAGACAACCAAAGAGCAGAGAAAAGAAAGTTCTAATGTCAGAATCTTTCTCTGTTTAGAGCATTTGTTTTCCAACAGTTTGTTTCCTTTTGCACATAGCTTGCCGTGTTTTGATACCGCCTATAATTGATCCATAAGTTTCACTTCCCTTAGCAACAGGAAACACTGAAAATTTTACTGTGAGAATTTGTTATGTGTCCATAACGCATATGATAAATGTGGAAAAGTAAGATATTTGTGGTTATTTAATAATTCATCATGAAAATTGATCAATTTGTGTTTTAAGTGAGGAAGTACCAACATGTTTGAAATGTTGATCAAATACCAAGTTCAAAACAATATTTTATGAATGACTTTCGTTTCAAGAGATTTTCCGTTCTCGTGTATTCCAAAACAGCTGGAAGCTGCAGTAGTGCATTGAGCAATTCCTGTTTGGTATGCTAATGTACAGCAGTAGATTTTGTATTGTGTCAGTGGGCCGGTAAATATGTTTTACAGGTTGTCTCATATCATTTTTCTCTTTGTGCCATTTGATGGAGATTTACCGTCATGGTCTGTCTTGTTTAAAGTGCTGGTGTTTAAATTAGAAGTTTGCCTATTTTGGTGTTAAATGGAGAATTTTTACAATTATTATATTTTTAATTGCAGCCATACGTTATGCATTTCTTCGATGGCAGATAATACCAAATATTTGATGTAGTGGAACGATTATCGCTCTATTTATGATTTTGCGCAACCAGGCTTTTCTCATACTGTAAGCATTTCATTGAAATATGCAGGAGAGTTAAAGTATATGCATAATGAAGTCTTTCTTTATCCTCCAGGGGAAGAGAGCCCAGAATCTGATTCCTTGCACCATTGCCCAGATTCTCAAGTCACAGGCAGTTGATGATGGATTCAGATGTGGTGAAGTAGACCTTCATCAGGTTGGTACTGACTTCATCTGAGATTCAGTTTTGTTTTTTTTCTGTCATCACAGCACTTCTGTTTGTTGACTTTGAATTTCCTTTGTATTAATTTTGGTCATGAGCGAGTTTAGTTTGAGGATACCTGTACATTTAGCCTATGGGGAGTCCTCGTGGACTGGTGAAATGCACCTGAGGATCTTAAGTGACATCAGATTTATTCCACTTACCAAAAAAGACAGTGTGGTTCACAGAACTGTCATAATGATGCAATAGGCTCAGTTTTATTTCGAAAGGAAAACAATATTTCCTTGTACTGTACCTGCTATCAAAATTTAAGAAAGTGCATAATATATATTTACATGAGAAACATCTCGACTGTAAGATATGCCAATAGTGGATGAAAGATTTAGCGGTCTTACCTAATATTGCATGTGAAATTGTTATAAGCACAATACTGTGGTTGAGACTTCAAGTGTAACCTTTGATATATTTTAAGAATGTGCGGGGGAGAGGGTAGGTAGGAAGGGGAATCTAGGATGACTGTGTGGAAGTGAAAGTGTGAATTGGATGAAAAGCATTAAGAACCAGTGGTTTAGTATAACATAATAGGTCAGTGACTTATTCTAACTCTTACAGTACAGCAAGCATTATTCATATTAACTTTTAACCTCAAGATGACATACCATTCATTTGAAACCTCAGCATGTGAAACATATCTTGCCTTTCCTCCTCTAGGTTGCGATTGTTGGTGTCATTATGAGTATGGACATCCAAGCTACCCACATACGGTATGAACTGGAAGACATGACCGGACCATCCATGGAAATCAGACAGTGGATTGACAATGATGTAAGTCGATGTGATTTCTCAACTCTTATCGCTTCTCAATTGTTGTATCTCTCTTTATTTTTGTCTGTCAAGGTGCTCATCCTTGCGGAAACATGTTAAAGTGTCACATCCACGCATTGAATTCTGAGGCATGCGAGTGCGATTGCACACCATCACTCACCTCAAATCACCGTGAGAAGTGCAATTTTTTGCACATCATTCATCATGATGGTGCTTCCTAAAAAAGGATCTCCTCAAAAAAGAGATTGGGAACCCATGGTGTGCATAGATGTCTAAAAAGAAGTAAATGTGGATCTATTGTCTACAGGTTTACGTTTAGTGCAAAATGTTTAAAAGGTAGCAGATACAGTCTTATAACTGTCAAAAAAATGAGAAGGAAATAGAACACGGTACAAAAAGAACAGACAATGTGACTGGCAGGCTATCACAATGTAAGTTTACAATCTTCATCACACTTTGGTTTATTGTTGAAAATACAAACATTTACTTGACATCCATTTTGTATTTTAACAAACACTGACTCAGTGAATGAGTTGCATTTTAGAGCTTAAGAAACCCAACATTGACGTTTGGATCCTTTGTTAAAGAAGATAGCACAGTTGATCATGTGCCTGAAATGAGAAAAAGGAAATAGTCAGAGAAACAGGAAAGCAGCTGGACTGTGTGTAAACTGAATGCCAAAGATATAATATTACTTGAGATTGTCAGCAATCATAATGTAACTCCTTTCTACTTAGTTCTCTCACTCGAATTTCAAGAAATTTTTCTTTTGTTGTTAAGTAGGTTTCGTTGAAAGAAACATTGCTTCAGAAATAATGGGGTGTTAGAATGCATACAGGGCATACATCTGTAACTTAAGTTTACTTTGAATACAGTATATTCATCGTGTCTTTGGTCACAGGAGAATGCAGATCAACAGCCCGAGGTATTCCAGCCTGGTACGTACGTCAAGATCATCGGTAGTGTCAGGGCCTTTGGTGGCAAAACTACAGTCTCCCCATTTAAAATAGCACCTTTAACAGACCTTAATGAAATCACAGTACACATACTGGAAGTAATCCAAGCACACATGTTCCTAACCAAGAAGAAAAAACAGGTAAGATCTTATTTTAGTTTTGCTTTTTTACAGTTAATTAGAAAGTATTCAATATTCCCTGTTTTTATTTTAAACTGTCAAAATGATAACAGAGAGGACCAGAGATTTAGTGTGCATGTTGTTTTTTTTGGTAGTTTGATCATTTACTTTGAATATTTGGAATGGTACTAATTTCAATGGAAGTCAAAGTCTGGAGACATGACAAGCAGAAGATCGGCACATACGGAAGTTGCAGGAACAACAGCAACAAACTTGGTGACTAGGAACACATGAATTAAGCAGATGATCCTCAAGGGTGTTAAAATTCATTTAAACTTTGTGGCAATAGAGGTAATATTCTACATTTTCTTCTCCCTGAAAAAAAAAAAAAAAAACAGAGTCAGTTTAAATTAAATCTAATAGTTATACAATTCATCCAGACCATTTATGTTATGGTCAGCCAGTATTTATTTACAGTTATTCTTCGTACCACAATTGAGACAAGTTTCTGTGATTTTGCAGGTCATTGATCCAACTTAGCCTTGTGGAAATTTTAAATTTCTGTAATACCCTGCGTTTTATTCTCTACTGAGAGGATATACTCCTAAGAGATTTCTTTGGTCGACTTCAAATTTTGGCATGTGTGAGTGATTGCATGTATCACCACTTGCCTATTAGAAGTGTGATTTTTTGCACACCTAGATAAAAATGGGGAACTCAGATAATCTAATAAAGTGTAGATTATGATTTTAAGCACACATGGAAAATCCAAAACTTATGGCCTTCTTTGGAATACAAGGTGTTTTGTTGTCCTGAATAGTTTCAACTGCTGCTGTGGCAGAGTGGATGAAGGATGTGGCAATCGAAGCAATGTGGTTTAGCAACCGGGAGGTTTGGTGTTTTATCCCGGGCTGGATCACTGTAAGAAACATTTTTTCATCCAGGATCCAATTTTTTCATCTGAATTAAACTTGTGAAAAAAAGATACCAAATTTGATCGACAATTGTGAACTTGGTAGTCATTTGATGTGAAGTAATGCATATTAAAGCTACAGGTTTGAGTCTGATTTAGACATTTGCAGTTGAAGGCTGACATGTCCTTTGCATATATGGGAGTCCTTCTCCCCCCCCCCCCCCCCCAAAATAACAGTTACAAGTAGTGTTTGCACGAGTTTCTCGAAAACCCAGGTACCTGCCCGACACATTATCACCTGGATCACATTTCACTACCCGATTCCAAAAATACATACAGTGCTACCCTATAGACCTACAGTGGATGCAGTTTTCATATATCTGAGAGTCATGATTGTCACTGTTTTCTACCTGAATAATTTTTTATAAAAATTGTTGCCAGTTGTTTTTCTTTCTCATATTCTCCTTTCCTTACTTTTTTGTCTCTTCATTGGAGATTTTCCATGAATTCCTTCATAATTCTACCAAGAGCAATTTCTATGTTACTGTGTTACTAAGTACAGTAGTACTCTCAAAATACCATGCACCTATAGTTCACTGGAAAGATGGTACATAGCTCCCCTGCAGCTGTCTATAAGCATGCAGCATGCTCTAAAAATTCTGAAATACCAGGCAATCATATCATATTTTTAATCATTACGTTAGCAAGTCATTTGAAAATTGGTGACTCAAGTCTGGACTTGTTACAACTCTGCTGTTTGAGGCAACTTAGCCCTGAAGAGCAGCATACGTTCTCCTCTGCTCTTAACCTTGTAAACTTTTCCTGAATATTTTTCTCATCAAGCATCAGTGCAAAGAACAAGAGGAGTAAACATTTGTACAATAGTTGCAATATAGATTTAGCAAATGGAATAATGAACTTGGGCCAGAAAATTCCAAATTGATTGCATTACTTGTCTTTTCAGATGGGGGTACCTGCCACCCCAGGTCTTGGCAACATGTCCATGCAAACACCAAATAAGATGCAAGGAGCTCAAGGTGGAGACTACGGCAATTTGGCTAACCATGGTCTTAGTAGTGTCCAAAGAGATGTAAGCGAATAACTGCTGCTGAACAAATTTGCTTGTTTCTTTGATGCAGTAATGTTCGGTTGCTTGGATGTGGAGTAATCCCAAAGAGTCCGTGCCATCCCTAAGCTGCTTTGTGGTCTGCTGAATCGTCCAATACCTTAGCAACTGTGTTCAGTCTTAGTCATCAAATCATCGATTAGCACTGTATTTTAAAGATTCTAGTTGGTGCATTGACTTTTCAAAAGCAACACACTTAATGACAGGCATATTGATGTATGGAGAGCTACATAGCAACTGACAGAAACAGTACCGTGTGTTGACTAAGCCACCATCTGGTGTAGTCACTGAAGAGGCAGTAGGTGGCATTGAAAATTGACTCTTCTTGTCTCTGCCTCCCTCTTTTAAAGAAGCTGCATCCAGCAAAGAGATTCTAGGAGAAAATGACCCAGCAGCCGAAGGTCTGGCAAAAACTTCTGACATGAGAGAGAAAATACTCAGTTTGAATTCAAATTCCTTGTCGATGTCACTCCTTTGGAAGTATAACATCCCTCAACTGTGTGTGTTCTGTACTCTTAAGAGGTATTCTAGTTGAGATTTCCATATTCGGGTCAGTTACCAGGACCACACATTGTCCGTAGAAGGATAGATGATAATGGTTCTCTTGGAGTCAAATTACTTTGAGAAGAATGCAATTAAAGGTTTTAAAAGCTACCTATCCTTTAATTTCATTTTTTTTTTATTTGGCATCCCTTCCAGGTTCATCAGTTGATAGTCAGCTGTCCTGATGAGCAAGGCATCAGTCTGAACCAGTTGAAGGCAGCGCTAACATCAAAGAAGGTCTCCATGGACCACATCAGGTGACGAACCGGCCTTGTTTCAAACTCATTGTTTTCGGGTCACAGTCCTCTTGGTGGATTATTTCGTTAGAGTGATTAATTGAATTGACACCTCCATTCAGCATCGTGTTCTTAGGTTTACTATTCTCCTCATCTTATTCAAGCAATCTGTGAACATTACCAAAAGGACAATGTGTGTTTGTACAAAGAGTGTCTAAGGAATCATGATGAACCCAATGGTGCTCCTTGCGTAAAATTGTTTCCTTTTGAAAAACCCAAATTATTACTTAAATGCTGTCATATGTTTTTCACATACGCTCTTTAAATTGGGCCATGGTGGGTCATGCACTTTCCCAGTAAAGCATGGTATTACTAGCACATCACTCTGTCGTTTGTATCTAGACTGTGTTCACACAAGTCTAGGGTACCAATCAAATTCTTCCCAAAATGTACAGCCTGACACATAGAAATCAATGGTTTTGGTGATGCCTAACTTCTTCTGCTAGGGAAGTGTCACAAATCTTGCAATATCTACGTTGTACTGTGTATCCATTAGATTAAATTATGACAGATTGAATAGAGTTTTCATTTTTTTCTTTCCTTTCAACTGTCTCAACATCCAGGGCTGCGGTGGAGTTTCTATCCAACGAGGGTCACATTTACTCCACCATAGACGACGACCACTTCAAGTCGACAGAAGGATAAAATGCTGATGAAACATCTTCAGCTGAAATGGTGTGGAAGAAACTGAGGAGGGAACTACATCATCAGAGATGTCTTTTCTGTAGGACCTTTTTTTTCACTCACTAGACTCAAATTGTGACTGTTTCCGGTCTGTCGGTATAACCTGGATTCAGTCATGAAGTTTTTTTCAGCCATCATGGAAAAGTGAGGATAGTCAATTGCAATTCACATCACAAGAGAGACTCTGCTGCATTCTAACCATATACTCAATATGAACCTCAGTTTGTGAAGTTCACTTGTTTCTTATGTATGATAAGCCACCCGCTCATACATGGAGGATATCTTTGTGATCAGGCTGTGAAGGAATGTCAGAGAAGTGACCTCATCAGACGTAGAGGGAATGTCCGGTATTCATCTTGCTGCCTGCTGCAGTTTTTCTGCAGTAGTGTTGTTTGTAAAGAATTTAGCCAGCATTGCTCGATGGTAGCCAACATCAGTGTGATATATAAATGTTCTCACACATACCTTAATGAAAAGATGTTTTCTTGAGTCACAAATCAAACACTGAAAGCAACTGTCAAATATTTCTTCAAAAGAGTGATTGGTTATTTTGATGCAGTGTCTTGGGTAACCACAGTAACACCAGCCTTAGCAACAGCAGGTCGCTGATGAGTACTATGCCTCGCGGTGTCATACCTTTGTTCACAGTGTGTTATTGTGCATGGAAACCTTGCCAGTCTCAAAGTTGCTTAAATTTGGAGAAGCGTCTCCTCCATCGCCTTTTCCTCTATACACTAAAACTTGAAACACCTTTAAGTTATTGATACATTTTTTTTTACATTAGTATGAGTTGCTTGTGGAGTTTTGATGTTGCTGATGTGGACAATCAGTTTGATGCATCTCCATTAGTGTGGGACACTGGAATTGGTATCTGTAAGCAAATGCTTGATGTAAATTTATGTGAATTAATGTGAATTTCAGGTGGCTTTCAGCAAGGTTGGACCTTTCTGTCATTTGATGTATTTCTAACATTGCACACTCTCCTCTGCTTTCAAAGTTGGTTTGATTTAAGAATCGTTAGTCTGAAAACCGAGACTTCTGACACTGCACTCTGAGTCCACTTTACGTGGGTAGAACTGTCGTCATCTAACATGGTTACAATATCCATTGTGAGTAATACACTTTGTTGTTCTTGAGAGGAAACATATGTCAGGCAAACGCATGTAGCAAATGGCATTTTAATATCTTCTAACTCCAGGTGGTAGATTGCCTATGGTAAAGTATTCATTCGTCTAGCAGACTCCTTTATGTAACGGGTCAAAGGTGAAAATTACTGCAAATCGCTTTATGACTATAATTTTGACGGAAAGCAGTGAATTTAGACATTGGCCAGCGATGACATGCTCAACTTTGTGGATTGGCTTTTTTTAAGTTTGTCATCAAGGAAATCATTGACAAATCAAAAGTAACTGTTTGTTTTGTCTAAGCTTTGCTGTCTCTTTATCACTGTAGGTGTGCCTTGATCCATCCGATTGATTATCTCAGAATACATGGGTCCCAACCTGCCTGTTTTCAATCATACTAGTTTTACCAATAACACCAGCCTGATTTCTGTCACATTGGGTGAACTCGACCACCCGACTGATCAATCTCACACCAAGTGGCGCTGATCTACCTGTTCCATAGCTCTAGACTTGGTGGACCCCTCACCTAGACTTGTCACTCTCACATTGCATAATACACAGTTGAGAGTAGACAAAACCTTGAATGAAGGATGTAAATAAGGGAAAGGTTGGCAAGATGGTAAAAACTCCATGCTCAAAACATCGAAGTTTTGAGTCAACATACTCTTTTGAAAGATTTCTGAAGAATAGAGGTTGCTTTTTGTCATCTTCTGTATTTGTTTACTAGTTTCTACACACAACAAAGAAATAAAAGAAAGCTCTCCATTTATAATAATACAGTTTATTTCATATCCAAAATTTACATAGCACATTTCAAACTGGTTTACAAAGAAACAACAAGTAGGCAAAATAAAGCATAAAAATATATATCCCCTTGCTTCTATAGTCTGCTACTGTGGCATTTTCTGCAGACGATGCATACTAATACATTGTCTGCTTAAATTCCTGTTTCAGTTGATTGCAAGAAACAGTTCCTGTAGACTGTTGTGATGCTAATAAATTTACACTCGGTGTAGCTCCCTGTCACTGGGAGTCTGTCTACAGCAAACTATACTAGATGCAACACCAACAGTTATGGAGAGAAAAGCCATGACTTTATGAAACATTTACTGAGAGCTTTTTATCTCTGCTGTGATTGGCCATTATGTCACCACGTATTTGGCACATGATAGATTTCTCAGTGTGGTAAACATAACATCAAATGTAGGTCAGAAGTTGAGATTTAAAACCTTTACTATTATACCCCAGGGTCTATAAAGAACACTTAGCGGAAACTTACAAGCTCAGAGAGACCGTTGCCATTTCCTTCAATGTGAGAGGCAATATCACCAAAAATTCACTCAGTACGCTATGGATCAACCCATGGTGGCGTTACGCTTAAATAGTGTCATTCCTGCTTCGCTTCCTTGTTAATAGCCACTTCTTGCCCTGTGGCTTCATCAAAGCACTGCTACAGGAGAGAAGGAAGCAATGACCCAGACTTGACACTCTGATGTACCGGTAGCAGCAAGTTTTTATTATCATTTTGTAATTTAAAGGCAGTTACTCATCACCCTACTCTATACTTTTACCTTCCAGGAAGCAAAATTCTCAACTGGTTCTAAGTAACAGTACTCTTCGATCGACAGCAAATTCAAAAGATGCAGAGTACAGGCTCATATATATGACACTGTACACATGGATCCTTGTTTTGATTACATGTGTGGAGAAATTTAAGACAGTCTGAGGGAGGGACTAAATGTAAGTGGTTGGGGGAATTGAAACTATCGGGGTTGATGAGCGTTTGTAATTCAAAGTGGAGAACAGTGACAGCAGGATTTTGGGAGCAAAGAATGTAAAAAGTTTACTGTACACTGGGAAAAGTTAGCAAGAAGAGAGATGGTCAGAGCAACAATTATCTGCAGTCTCACAAGCTGCTCTTCCCTTATTGGGTAGATGGAATAATTTTCTGGAGATTCAGCAGTATCATATGGCACAGAAGGAAATTAGTCTACAAGGGTAGTGATATATGTTCTGTCAACACATCATTCATACAATAAATTGTAGGTGCTTACAGTTTTTACAGAATTACCTTTTCAAACACCGGGAGCTGCATGTCCGTTTTATAGGGTTCAAGGGGCTGGGAGATCGCACCTATCCAGCTACCATAAGCTGGCTTCCTATTTACGGTAAGGGAAGGACTGCCTATCCAGCAACGGCAAGGGCTTCCTATCCGGTTGCAGAGGATGAGTCTGCTCTAGGGAGTTTGGGTGGTGTCTTAGTGCCACTGTTACCATTTTGCACTAATTGCTAAAGAGGGCCTTGTGTTACTGCTCATGCTTGCGTTTTTACCATTTTGATTGGACCAATGTTTTCAGAACTGTGCAATCATTGACATTTATATGTCAGTTACACTGAAGATATTTGTATTCAAGGGAGAACTTATGATGAATATTCTTCATCATTTAAGCAGTCACTGCCCTGGACCAACTGGCACAAATGGCTTACAAGATAATGGAGACTTCGAACAAACAATACCTAGCAGCCATCAATCACGCTAGTGCATCTAACGCTGTCATCACCACGTCTGAACTGCAGCAACTCCGCGAGCAGATCAAGGAGCTCACTCCCCAGTTAGCAGACCTTAAAACAAAAATGTGGGAAAAGAGTCGTAGCCGTGGCCGTTCTCAACAACAGCAGGATAAGTCGGGCAACAAACGACACTCCTCAAACTCTGAACCTGATGACATTTGCTGGTATCAAAGGACCTATGGTGATAAGGCACTCAATTGCCACAAATCACAAAGCTCTATGCCAAGTATTTGGAAAACACCATTGGCCCAGATAGCAGCCACCTGTTTTACACTATTGATAAGAATCATACCTTGGAATTGCTTGTAGACACGGGTGCTGCGGTCAGTGTGATACTGCCAACGAGGACCGACTTAGTCGCGGAAAAGGACCTTCATTAAAAGCTATTAACGGTATGCCAATCACACCTTTGGCTACAGGTCCTTAACACTTAATATAGGACTCCGGCGGCGTTTCCAGTGGATTTTTGTCATAGCGGATGTACACAGACCTATTTTAGGGTGTGACTTTTTAAGGCATTTTGCTCTTCTAGTATTTGTTAAGGGAAACCGCTTAGTCGATGCTCTTACTCACATCGCTGTGACGGGGACTACCACTACTGAGAGGACGTTGTCACCCACTTTCGCCACTTCAAACACTCAAGCCGATTTTGACAAACTTTTTAATGACTACCCATCCGTTGCTATTCCTAATTTCAATGAGCTGCCTGTTAAACACAAGGTTACTCATCATATTACAACTAATGGACCACCAGTAACATCACGTACAAAGCGTATGGCACCGAATAGGCTTTAAGTCGCACGGAATGAATTTGTTCCACGTTACAACTGGGTATTATCAGACCCTCTGATAGTAACTGGGCATCACCGCCACACATGGTCCCAAAAACTTCGGGGGATTATCGAGCCTTAAATAACATCACTGTACCGGATGTATATCCAATCCCACATATCCACGATTTGTCAGCATCCCTTCATTGTGCCCGCATTTTCTGGAAAATCGACCTTGTACAGGCATATCATCAAATTCCAGTAGAGGAGTCGGATATTTGTAAGACAGCCGTCACAACGCCTTTCGGTCTATACAAGTTCACCCGAATGTCTTTTGGGCTCCGGAACTCTGCTCAGATGTTCCAAAGTTTCATGGATGAGGTCACACAAGTCCTCCAATTCTGTTACGTTTCTATTGACGACATTCTTATAGCCAGTGAGTCACTTGATCAACACAAGCAACATATTACATGACTACGGTGTAGTCATGGCTTCTGGACCCAAACATTTAATGGCTTGGCTTCTGGATATGGATGCCATATGCAGAAGCCAACTTTATTGATGCATGGCTTTCATTTAGTTGGTGCAACTACCAATTTAATGTCTCCTTTCAGCTTAATTGGACAATGTCTTAAAATGATTCTGAAAGAAAAGGCAACGAGCATAATGGTAGACCCAAACTAGCCTTCACAAACCTGGTACTCCCAGTTATTATGCAAGACCATTTTTATACCAAAACCTCTGTCCAAACAATGGCAGTCATTAAGTATTCCAGGAAGACCAGGAATGTACACAATATATCCAACGCTCCATTTAATGGCTTGCCACTTATCAGGCAATCCCTATAAATGTCAGGCATTTCAGGAGAAGTTACCTCCATTATCTTGCCCTGAAGGAAAGCCACTGAAAAACACAGTAGGCCACTGTTATCACAATAAATTGATCTGCTTTTGTAGGGACAAAAAGATCAATATCTTTCGACCATCTGTATTAAAGGAAAGTTTTTGAGTTTCTTAATATGTATAATATATATAATCTGGTCTACAGTTCCTTTGATATCAGGGGCATCTGTCTTGATAAACCCCACACAACAAAGACTATAGAGGAACACCAGGGAATACGGCCTGGTAAGATTTCCCAAAGAAGGTAAGACAGCTGAAGTCGTTTTCGGATATGCCCGGGACAGATGTTGTCAGTTTTATTCAGGATGTGACCACTGCTCCGAAGTTGAAGAAATTAGAGGGTGAGGATGCTCTGAATTTCATTTTGGCTCATTTAGAAGGGTCTGCCTGTCAAGAAATCCAACACAGACCCACAAGCCTACTAAAGGACCCAGACGAAATCCTTGCAGTGCAGCAGGAGATGTTCAGCGAGAGGAGTTCAGGAGAGCTAATGAGGGAGGAGAGCTAATGAGGGAATAGAGCTAATGAGGGAGATTTGCAATAGAGGACAGAAGGATGGTAAGTCAGTCCCTCAGTACACCTTGGCCCTTATGAGCCTTGCCGATGTGTCAGCAAAGGTGGAGAATGCCCCAACTTTGGCGGTCAAACTAAAAGAACAGTTCCAGGATGGTTCAATATCAGATGCAGTCCTTCATATTAACCTATTGATAGAGGAATAGCCCAGCATAACTTTCATTTCCCTCTGAGACTGGAACCTGGACAGGGAAGAGGAGGCCAACACTCTCCATCAGATCCTACCAAGTGTAGTGATCCAGTGATCTCTGTGTGGTTTCTGAAGAGCGCCATCTATTGACTTTATCACTGATCTCACTTGTCGAATCTTTTATGATTTGCCGAATATTGAATTGTTCTGAATCTTTACCATCGGCACTTGAAATTGAAATAAAGGAGGACCAGTAAGATATTTGAGTGTTATATTATGAGACTGTAGTTGCCTTATCTTGCAAGCAGGTAAGACTTGTTACTCTGCAGAGCATTTGATCATAGGAACATGTTTGCCGTGTTCACATTACTAACCTACCCTTATGAAGTTGTTGCTGGTAATTGTCACTGAGTTTTCGATGTTCTGTTTGCGGTGTACTAAAATGCGTACATTCCATTTTGACTGGATATCATTAGTTCGTGATTTCATATTGTATGATTATGGTTCATTTGAGTCATAAATCAGTTGTAGCGTTTATGTTACTACAGTGAAATTGTCACCTTGTAATCAACGTACCCTAGCTATCACAGTACAGTAGTCGAAGAACGAGTACTGCACGTGTGTGTTAATGACCGTAAGCCTATAATGAAGTGTCATATACATGTAGACTCCATTTCCGTGTATCTATTACTGTGGGGGCGCTATGCCAGAATCACATTTAACCAGCCAGAAAGATATACTACATTGACTGTTGAGTTTCTGTTTGTTCTTGGCAGTAATTTTACCGCATGGCATGATAAAAAGAAGAAATAAAGATAAGATATTATTTCAAACAGTACATTTTTCTCCTAAGTTTCCTTTTTAACTGTGAATGGTCACAGTAACACCAAGAGATGATTGTAAATAGGACAGAAGTTTTTTACCTCTCTGCCACATTGCAAAGCTCTGTCAACAGTTGTCTGAGGTAAGACAGAGATTCTGCAGAAAGGCCAGGCTGATCTAGTGGAACCAGTGAAGAAGTTGAAACAAAGCCTGACAAGGGCAGACGGTAGCTACAGCAGGTGGCCATTCCAACCCAGGAGTGCATTGGAATTCTACTGTTGCCACCAAAAGGGACACCTGGCCAGAGAATGCACAAGCCCAGCACCGGTTCCAACATCAACCACCTACGACAATCAGTCAACTAGACCAGTCCAGGTCAGAGAGCCACACCCTTGGCACTTATCAACCAGAGAATGTACACAGAGGCTCGACTTTGATTAAGTTACTCACTGGGGAGAATCCTACCACCATCATAAAGATACAAGTAACCTATCTCTGAGCTATTCTTGACAGAAGAGTGAAAATTATTCCCTACCTCAAATTTACACAAGATCAACTGGTTACAAGCGAACGTGGCAAATGACAAAGTTATCCCATATCTAGACTATTTCGAGTCAGGTGTTGAGGTCTGTGACAAGGTTGTACCCCAACGTGGTATCACTGTCGGCGAGACCCATGATCATTCTGGTTATGAAAAAGAAGCAGCACCATTTGCTGATAAGGATGCAGAAAGAGACATAGAAGCATTGAAATATTTAAACAAGAACTGCGAATCATTTCGAAGATTGTGTGATTTAGCAACTTTGATTATTTCTGAGGACAGACTAACTTGTGATGTGTACTCTTTTATGGAAGAAACTTTACCCAGACCTCAAGTTTATTATGGCGTATTTGGGTATGACTTTTCCCTGAGGACAGGCTTCAGTGTAGAGAACCAGCCAAAGGCATTAAGCAATTGAAAAAGTCAGTAGCATGGCAAGTAACAACAAGAAACCATCTAAGGAACTTTCGGGAACAAGAGGAAGAAAGCAAATCTTTACGAATGTTACAAGTTAAAGACTTTAGAGTTGGGATGACTGTTGGGAGACAAGCTTATAGGATTTTTAAGTACGGAAGACCATTTGCTGACTTTGAGGTTGATATGTTGCTGCTATCATCAGCCAAAGTAGATGCTGGTAATTTAAATCACTCTAGAAAGTTTGTATCTTCGACCTGCATTTGCTGAAGCTGTTAATCAGCGTGTTCTTGCTTTCTTACAGCAACCGCTAGAATCCACATCGTGTATCCCACCAGCTGGTATTGTTGCTGATACAGTAACTAGTAAACGTCGCACTGGTCAGATGTATGCCGCTGTCCTTTTCACTCCCGGTATGCCAAACCTTCTTACCCCGATATCTCTCTATATAACACCAGTGAAAAATCATGATGGACAAAGTATTGCAGACAAAATCTGTGGCATATGTGCACCACATATGGGATTCAAAGTCACCAGCTGGCTGGTTTTGGGTTTGATGGCCAGTACTTTCACCTGAAGGTTGACTCAAAACATAATGACAAACTAAAACTGGATTACACAGTAGGATTTGTGTGGGATTTAGCACACCTTTTACAACTGGCCGACAAGAACACTTGAAAGAGAAATTGACTGGATCGATGAAATCAGCAAGAATATTGCAGCTGAACTTTACAAACTTTCTTTCGGAAAAACATTTGAGTCAGCCCTTGCTAAAGCCCATTTATTAGGTGTCGATTTAAAAGCCCCATTATAGTTTTCAGAGACTAGATTTGCTACTATTCCTTGTACCATCTTTCAGAATTTTGTGGAAAATTATAAAGTTGTGCGCTCTGTTCAGGAGGATATTGCCGCAACTGATGCCCCTTGGGCTAGTGAAGCATGCAGTCTCCTACGGCGGATCAGAAAATTGGACTTCCTCAGCGAACTTCTGCTTAGTGTAGACTATTACCGTGTCCTAGGTGAGTGCAGAATGAAGCTTCAATGTGTCAATCTTGAAATTTGGCAGAAAGCAGACTTGTTAAAAAGCTACGTTAACACCCTCAGTGAAACGGCAAAATGGGACAAAGAACACTTCCAGACAATCTGTAAGCATGAAGATGAGTTGGTGAAGTGCGAGTTGGCAGGTTTTCCATTATTCACATCCGATATCGGGGTTATGATACCTTTGTGGTGCACGCGACATCAAGATGTTCATGACCATGACGCATCCAGGGTTACACCCGCGAGAGGTGACTGTAATGATACAGCAATGGACAAAGTCAACTCCTTGAAAAAACTGGGAAATGCAGTGACAGAGCAATTGCTTGGCAACATCAGGTTCCCAAAGTCTTTTTTCAATGATATCGAAATCAAACGTAAAAGCGGCTTCCCTTCTGTCAGTTTCAGAATGGGCATGGTCACCTCGTGAAAGTACTAATGAACTTGAATTCCTGCAAACGTCAGAAGTACAGACCTTACAGGAGCATCACCCGAAACAGACTGAGGCTGTCCGAAAATTATGTTTGAATATATTCAGACATAGAGCAAATCTGCCACTGAAAGATATCAACACAGATATTAAGTTATACCATAGAGTCTTTACCACACAGAACCTATACATTGGCGCAGAACACATTCTTGCAAGCACTGATAAAATATTTTGCAGTTGCCCACCAGAATCACTGGTCGAAAGTATTGGAAGTGTGATAGAGAAAATATGTGGAGTCCGTGGTGGGACAAAGAGTTCAACCAACAAGCAAGATATTGATGATGTAAACCAGGAACTAGTAATTCATTGGAATGGCCTTCATATTAGCCATTGTGATTCAGTTGTTAAGCAAGCATTCAACATACATTTTAAAGGAGTAGCTTGGCATTTTGTTGCAACTGATGTTCGTTCTCGTCTTCACCGTGTGTCTCAAGTTGTGGACAGGTTGAGCAGAATACAACCTAACATTTATGGCGCAATGAGGGAACTATTTGAACATAAGTTGCCAACGGTAAGAGTATTCTTCCACATTTTCATTGTGTCAATTAACAGTTCCCCACAGATTGTGCTCAGATTTCTTGTGAACATCTGTTCTTACGTCACAGCAGACTCACAGCCATGAAACGCTTGTTTACGATGGAAAGTAATAGTAGGATAGATTGTGTGCTGTATAGGAGTAAATTGCAGGCCTACCATAGTTGGTTTTCCGATTTCTTTTTGTTGGTTGTTGCAAGAAAGAGTAAAGAGACAAACCAAAATCTTTAAAATTCCCTGTCTCAGCCAGAAGAGAAGGGTTGTTAAAGATACACCAACAATGCTTTCATCACAATGCTGGTTGTAGATGCCCCCTTGACCCCTACCTGGGCTTTGCCCCTGGACCTCACAAGGGGCCCTAAGGCGGACCCCTTGATCACACGGCCTTTTAACGATCACTTCGCGATCGGATGACGCATCCGGCATTGTGTTTCATTTGCCAGGAAATCAGAAAAGATCGTAACTAGCCTCCTGGGGAAATTAACACTTTCTCCAGCCCTGTTTGTGGTGGTAAGAAGCAAAGTAAAAGAGGTAATGAAACACTTCAGCGGGAGGAATAACAACAACCTGCCTTTGACAAACTAAAATCTCAACTGAGTGAAGGACCTGTCCTTGCCTAGGCTGATTTCAATGAACCATTCAAATTTGAAATTGATGCCACTCAGCAGGGGCTAGGAGCTACATTACACCAACATAGAGATGGTGTGAGACGAGTTGTATCCTATGCAAGCCAAACCCTGAGAGGAGTCAAGAGAAATATATGGACAGATATTTCAGTATGAAGCTAGAAATGCTTGCACTAAAACAGGCTATCACTCAGAAGTTCAGAGATTACCTAATAGAGAGCAAATTCACAGTATCCACCGTTAACAGCCCTTTTGGTTCATACCAGCTCTCCTAAACTATATAGATGCTGTAATACAGAGATGGGTAGCTGCCTTGGCATCGTTCGACTTTGGCAGCAAATACAAACCTGACTTACAAACACCGCTGCAGATGCTTCGTCAAGATTGCCCAACCCTGATGATCTTGTACCTGCTTCAAGTGTAATGATGGCCATTATTCGTAGGGACTACAATTATGCCCAAGGACATACTGGACCTGAATTCCTATAAACTGGAAGAGACTAAATCCAACTCTGCTGGTAGCCATCCAATACTAACTTTACTGTTTGCTACATATTCCAAAGAGCAACTGCACGAATTTCAGCAGAAGGATGCTTGCATACAATGGTGTATGCATTACTGTGACCTTGACAAACCACCAACCTCTGAGGAAAAATATCTAGAAGACCGCAATGTGATTTTACTGTTGCGTCAACATAAATGACTAAAAGTTCTAGATGGTCCCCTGTATCGAGTCACCGATGACTACAATCACCTTGTCCTATCCTCTGTGCTGATCCTAGATGTACTTAAAGTCTGCTGCGATGAAACTGGTCATCAAGCAGTTAAAAGAACCTTACAATTGGTACGCAGCCTAAGTTACTGGCCTGGTATGTCTGATGACATTACAGCCTGGTGCGAGAATTGTGATTGATGTACACTTGCCAAAATGCCACCAAAGATAAGAACACCTCTAAAACCAATTTTGGCTTCCAGACCTAATGAAATCTTGGCAATCAACTTCACACTAATTGAGCCTGATTCAACCAGAAGGGAAAATGTACTGGTCATGACAGATGTCTTCTCTAAGTATACTGTAGCAGCAGTGACCCGAGACCAGACAGCCCAAACTACTGCCAAAGTGTCGGTTACCGACTGGTTTACACACTTCGGGTACCACATCGACTTCACTCAGACCAGGGGAGAAATTTTTTAGGTTAGTTTTACACACTCTATCTGCAACATGTACAAGTACTCAAAAGCTTGGCTGCATGTAACTGTGTATTGGCAACATGATTAAAAGATTATCACCATAGATCACTTTGGGAAGTAACAAAATTTCAAAGCGGGCAAGGAAGACAGGTCACAATATGAGCAGGGAAACGAACTCTTTACGGAAAATGGACCAACCAACTAGTCGAAGCTGCAATCAGTCTTGTAAATGTCTATCGGACCAGAAAAATACAAATTGATAATAATCTTGTGTCACTGGAAAAAATGTGTTTCATTGGCAGTTGCAGTATAAGGATGGCCCATGGAAGGCGATGCTGCAGTAAATACAGATGTTTTGGCTTGAGGAGGTCCAGGGGTGCCAGCATTAGGATATATAGAGGCACCAATCATAGATTTCTGGTTGCTCCTGGTTGTTCTCCAGTTTCTGGCAGGAAGACGAATATCCAGTCATAGTAGGGTGTAATGTCTTACAGCTGTCTATTGGGGGGGGGGGGGGGGGCGCCCCAAGATCTCTAGCTGCAAGGAAAACTTAGGGATACTGCAGCTTTGGACCATTTGGGGTCTTGAGGGGAGCTCAGATTTAAGGTCATCTGGAGATGTAGGTTGATGCTGAGGAGGCACATGTTCTACCTGTGGAGACTGAAGATACAATGCATCCAATGGAGGGAGATATTGAGGCGGTGCCACGGTTGGAACCTTACACCAGTGATGATCAGTATAAAGTCCAGGTGAAGGGGAAGGTTGATAACAAGGAGGCACAAGTCCTACCTGTGGAGGATGACGGTAAAAGGCACCCAATAGATGATGAAGATACTGAAGTGGTGCCAGAGTTAGAACCTGATACCAGTGTTGGCATATACCATGCGGAGGATGTGAAGAATACCAAGCCGAGCACCATCCCATAGAGGTGTTCACTGATCAAAAGAAGACTCTCAACACTCTGGAATATACTGTTAGAGAGACCCTGACTCCTGCTGTAGTGCTGAGGGAATATGCACTAGTATCCCCAAAAGGAGGACGAGACCATTGCAGATTTTGGCTTTGCGTTGATGTCACTGGGACAAGTTATGGGAAATAGCCCTGATGTGGAAAAGAAAACAATCAAGTAGCATGTTAGAGATGGACTCCAAGACAGTATCCTGAGGCATGAGATTGAGACAATAGCATTAGAAGACCCCAACGCTGCTTTTATTTTATACAGTTTTTATAGTTACACTAAATTAAATCTAGATACTTTTGTTGGTCTTGCCAAATTTTGGTCCATCAGACTTCGAAATGTTTTTCTCTGTCAATGTTTTTCTCTGTCACAGAACTTTCGCCATTCAATGTGTACCCGCCAGTACCATGAAAATGTTAGATTTCTCCTGGAGTACCTGCCCAAGTATGTTCTACTGTAAATGATATCCCAATACATTTCTAAGATTTCATCAGTACCATAGTTTGTAATCAAGAGAATAAAGCATACATGTACAGCCAGTGTGAAAGATGTACCACACAATTTGAAGAAGTCTACAACTTCCAAGGAAAAGATAATATTACATGTGGAGAGGTTCCAGAGGGAAGTTGAAGATGGAAGGCAAAGAAATTAATACCAAGAGGGGATTTGAATTCATGTATGAATATCTTGAAAGATGAATTACCTGCACTCCTGAAACACACCTTCATCAAATGGAAACAAAGCCAGCATTTTGAGGCAGAAAAGACAAAAAAGCAGATGATCACTATGCAGTTGTGCAAGCTGATTTCATAGGAAACTTCACAATCATCTATCAAAATAAAAATTCAATCACCTCACTGTGCACATGACCAGGGTACTATATCCTCTGCAGAGAGTTGTGCCAGAAGGAGAAATTGACATTTATTCAGCATGTATCTTTTGGGAAGACAACATATAACGAAGAAAGTGGGAGTCTAAGCACCAGAGTACAAAAAACCATATGTAAAAGTTGTTGTCCTCCAGAAATACAGAACTTGATTGCTTGATTGCTTGACATCCCATTATCAGGTCATTTATGTAGCACTAAAACAAGAGAACACTTGTTGCAGCATTTTTAATGGCCTGGAATTTTTAAGGCAGTTACAGAATACTGCAAATCATGTCCTCGTTGCCAAAAGACGGCAGACAAGGAAGGTATAAAGAAGGATCCTTTGGTTCCATTGCTAATTATTGACATACCCTTCAAAAGGGTTGGAATTGATTTAATTGGCCCTTTAACTAGGACAAAATCGGGAAATAAATATGCACTTGTGATTGTTGACTATGCTACTGTACAAGGTACCCCAAGGTTGTACCCATTGAAAAAATGGAGGCCGCAACCATTGCACAAGAATTGGTCACAGTATTCACTAGGGTTGGATTACCTGAGGAAATTTTGAGTGATCAAGGCACAAACTTTATTTTTAAGTTGTTTAAGCAAGTTTGTCAGTTACTTCTGATCAATCACTTAAAATCGACTCCCTACCATCCACAAACAAATGGTTTGGTGAGAAGATTCAATAGCACACTCAAAACTATGCTGAGAGCATATGCAGATGGGGAACCAGAAAATTGTGACAAATATATTCCCTACCTATTATTTGCATATCGTGAAGTTCCCCAAGCAAGTACAGGCTTTAGCCCATTTGAATTACTGTATGGCTGATTGCTGAGAGGACCTTTAAGTATTGTGCATGACTCTTGGCTGGCAGCAGACAACGACGAGAGTCAAAATATTATGGAGTATGTTCTAAACTTATGACAAAACTTAGACAGGTTCCATTTCGGAGTCACAAGAAACACAGAAAACCTGGTACAATAGGAATGCATCTGAAAGAGCATATGAAGTGGGGCAGAAGGTGCTGGTACTCCTACAAACTGACACAAATAAGCTGTTGGCAGAATGGAACGGACCATTCCTTGTTACTAAAAAGGTCAGTGATGTAGACTTATGTAGTAAGGTCCAGAAGGGTGGTAGGAGCAGGAAAGTGGTTTTTCATGTCAATATGCTCAAACCCTCGGTAGAAAAGGAAGTATATTTTTGTGGAATGTTGCACTTGGAACCACATACTGAAACGTACTCACCACGAGCCCAATTAGAGCCAGACATAGCTAAGGATTACATAGAGGTTCCACAGTTCCAACAAATGCAAATTTGCAAGATGTAAAAATTTTCAGTGACATATCCCAAGTACAGCGAGAACAACTAGATTCAGTTCTTGCGAAGTACACAAAGGTATTTTCTGATGTCCCAGGCAGAACTGACTTTAAAGATTAGAGATTAGTAGAGTAGTGATTTCATCCTAACAGATGAAGCATTGATAAAAGAAAAGCCGTACAGGTTGCCCCATACTTTGAAGCACACAGTGCAAGAGGAAATCAATCAGTTACTTGAGATGGGCATTATTGAACCTTCTAGGAGCCCTTGGGCTTCGCCAATTGTAATTGTTCCTAAGAAGGACAACAAATTAGTATGTGTACTAACTATCGAAAATTGAACCAAGTGATAGTTCCTAATGCTTATCCCATACCCAGAATAGATGATATGGTAGATGATATTGACCAGGCAGGGTTCTGCCGCTGCTGGTCGGGGCCGGTCGGGCCCGACCAGGACGCAGAATTACCGACCGCCACAATGTGCCAATGCAACTTTTCCGACTGGCACGTATTCCCGATAAGAACCCAAGTAAAAAAATAAAAAAAACACTATTTGTTGGTCATAAGTTTGAGACATGGGGAAATCCAGTTCATAACTGTTCGTAATATCCAACACACTTGTGAAAATACTTTAGGCGATGCACAGACAAGTAGCAAACTAGCGATATATTGGAATACAAACCCACGAACCGATCGTAGCATTCGTCAATAATATGATTACCAACGCAGCGGCAAAACATGTGTCCTACACAAACTCGTCTCCCACGTGCTCCGTTACTTACACCAGAAAGTTCTGTCGCAACTCCCCGCTTCTACCAATCATGTGTGTCTACCGCATTATTTATTATGATTCCGGCCAACCCTACCTCTGTAAGCGATTAGTCACACTGTTTTAATGTTCAAACAAAAGATAACTGGTATCCTGTTTCTGTCGGTCAAGTCCTATGAATTGCGGTGGGTCGCAAGTGATGTAAGAAATGATGTATTACGAAGAAATTAGCCAGATGAAAGAACGAATGGAATGCAGGACAGGTCAAAGCCGCAAGAAACTCCGAAGGCACGTTGCCCCGTCGCCGTTTGGAGGTTCATTGCATAATAATGCGCAAATGATGCGAACATACTGACTAGTTGATTTACACTACATACTAACACATGTAATCATTTTCAAAAGTTTTCTGCATGCAAGAAGATGGCACGAGTCTTCCTTTGTGTCTAATTGCCCAAAAGTAGTGTTTTGGTGAAGAGAGAAAGACACAATTTTCTCTGGAAGTTGTGTCCTTTCACGGATAGTCATAATAGTAACTGTGTGAGTGACCGGGAGTTTGTATTATTCAACGTACTTTGAACTACATGTCGCAACATGTCAAAGAGGAGGAAACTGGACCATGCAACCCCACTGGTTGGAACGCTGGACAAATTTTTCAGGTGAGTATCAGTATTATAGGGAAAGGTGGCAAAAATGTTTTGCTGACCCATTCTCCACAAAGCAAATAATAAAGTAGGCCTATTTGGTTGACAAGCACACGTAACAGAAGTTACGCCAAAAGTTTGTTTCGTGATAGCAGGAGAAAAAATAACTCTGTATTAAAGAACAGTAATCAGTAACAAATTTACTAAACCCCTGTCAGTTTGTCACTACAAGTCTGCAACTGATGTACTGTATGCTGTAAATATATCTCAAGCAGGGTTGGAAAACCTTGCTGAATTTCCTGCGAACATAATAGAAAATCTACCGATTTCCCGCTGACATTTGTGTAGGGATGGAAGCCCTTGTGGGGGTTCAGTGGGCAAGCCCCCGAAAGATTGCGTTATATAGGTATGCAATAGGCCTAGAATAAATGTCTTGATCGTGGCATTCTTCACTAAAAAGCGTCATTAGTCCTGTAGCAAATAGTAAATTGAAACTTTCGTGTGGTAACGTTAGACAGCACTATACACTGTCAACTACAAGCTGTACTACTTACGAACAGCAGCTCTGCACGTTTGACTTAGGAAATTCCTAGCATGTTTCCAAGAAAAGTTTTTAACTGCAAAAATGTCAACGCCTGTCCTAAAATGGTAGTGTCTGTATCTTACGTAAAATAGCTCGTTTCACAGTTTATTCAAACATTAATTTATAGGTGGCAATTTCTTTGCATTCACGAATATTGGCACTCGGATATCTCCTTCCTCTTAAGCAGCTTTTTGGTCGGCTTCCTTCACTTTTCGAAACATTAATTTCCATGCTTTTACTCTTTAAGTGTTGACAGTTTTCTCATTCATTTGAGGGCTAATTGTATTTTGGTGTGTGGACGTTTAACCGCAATCTCAACTCACACAAAACACCTGTACCATTTATCGCATTCATATTACTCAAATTTTGCCACCTGTTGCAGCTACGACATTTGTACGGAACTTTTTTTCCCTGATAAATGTGACCATTAACTGGCATTATAAATTTGCAACAAAAGAAAAGTTAAAAATAAAGATCATCCCCCCGTATTTCAAAATGGTTTAATCAAAGCATTTTTTTTACTGGTTGTTACATTATGTTTTCCAGAAAGGTATTTGGCGCTACCATTGCATCTGGGTGTAAGACTGCAAGTAAAGAAGGTACAAAGGTCAAACCACTCCACGTGGGTCTGCTTGTATCTGCTTGTCCGGCCGCTGTATGTACACTATGCACGTACGTACATAGCTATGAAAGCAGCGTTCTCATTACTTGCACAGAGAATCTGTTGTGCTGAGTTGAGAAAAAAAAAAAAAACACTAAAACCGAAAGGAGATGAAATTGCGCATGAGCTCTGCGTGAATGGTTCGTTCACAGGATATGTAGGGCAGTTGAAGTTTGCCTAGAAGTTAACTGGCAATAATTTCTTGTAACTTGCGTGGTCGTAGCAGATATACTGGACATCATGGTTTAAAGGCATAGAAGTAACCTGCGCTATTTGCCTATATGAGTATCGTAAGCAATAACGATCAACAGAGCTTCTTTATAATATAACAGTTGCTCATTGTTGGTGACCATATTAGGGGAAGAGAGGACAGTGCCCCCCCCCCCCCACTTAACATTTGTAAAATTGCCCACTGACTTTGATTTTTCACGATTTTTTTGTGAAAAAAATTAGGGAATGTCCCCCACATTGAGAACAAATCACTGCCCTTAGAGTTGCTGCATATTTTCCATATCACATTAGATGATGGGGGGGGGGGGCAGGGAAGATTGATAAAGGAGAGAATTTATAACTGGTCAGAAGGAGGACAATTGTGTAATAAGGTACTACAAATTTTCAGTAGCATGAAACTTGACATGACCATGTTGCAGGACCTTGCTACTCAGTCTAGCCACTGTAGGAAATTATTAAAATTGTGCAGTGATTTGGTAAACTTCTTTTTAGGGGGATCAACATTTTAGAGTACTAAAATAGCTGGAAACCAATGCAAAGTCTGTATTGACTTCACTACAGTAAATGTAAATCATCTGATGGTGAGAACCACCATACAACTGGGGCTGCCAATTTTCCACAACCAGGACCATCTGCCAGGTTGGTGACCACCACTGGGGATGATGCACCCCATCAGCCTGATCCTTTTTCCATGGAAGAACCTGATGCTGACTCCCCTGATCAATCTGTCCCATCAATGAGTGGAGTTAAGAAGAAAACAAAGGGCAAACAGGCCAACTACTTCCACCCAGAATGGTAAAAAAATTGACCTTGGCTGCACCATGAACCCAGGGTTGAAATGTTTTGTCTTTTGTGCCAGAAGTACAACAAGATGCCATATGGTCGACCAAAATGGAACACTGCCCCCTGTATTCGCGTGAGAGAGGGCTCTGTGAGAGAGCACGAAGATTGTGAATCCCATAAGGATGCAGTGCAGAGGGATGAGGAGAACACACTCATGCAAGATATCAGAGAGGCCTGTAACCCTGCTGTCTCCCTTTCTGCTATGGAAAAAGCATTCGCCTGCCTGTACTTTCTGGTGCAGAGGCGGGTTGCACACACCACCAACTTTGAACCTTTACTTGATCTTCTATCATTCCTAGGACTTAAAGTGAAGGAGCAGATTCGTGTTGCAAAAAATGCCACATATACCTCAGATAAAACGGTTCAAGAGATGCTGTATGTGATATCCGAGGTCTTGGAAGATGACACTTTGAAAGGCCTTGCAACCTCAGATCACTTTGCCCTAATGTTCGATGAGTCCAGTGATTGTACAAATATTGAACAGTTGGCTCTCCATGCATGGTACTTGAATTCTAATGGTGAACTTCAAGTGAAATTCTTTAAGATTGTTGATGTATTGCAGCCTGAAATTGATGCCATAGCCAGAGCTGCCAGGAGTGGTGATGATGGTGATCCTAATGAGGCAGGGATTATCTCTTTGAATGCTGAGGTCATCACAAAAAGAGTCAAGAAATACATCGAGAAAGCAGGTATTGATATGCAAAGAATGAGAGGGGTTGGAACAGATGGAGTTTCTGTGATGACTGGAAGGAAGAGTGGTATGGTTAAGAGACTAAAAGATGAAGTTCCCTGCCTAATTGGTATACACTGCACTGCCCACCGTTTGAACCTTGCCTCTTCTCAAGCTGCAAAATGTGTCAAAGATGTTGACCAGTTTGAAATTATCCTTAGACAATTGTTTGACTTTTTTGACAACAGCAATGTAAGAACTGCTGGGTTTCTGGTTGTTCAAAATATCCTGCTGCCCGAGAAGGAAGGGGAAGGGAAAGTTAACACCCCTGGTAAGCTTCTTGAGCCATCTACAACCAGGTGGTTGTCAATTGGCAACAGTGTAGAGAGGGTGAAGAAAGTTTTCCCTGATTTAATCGTAACCTTGCAGAGGGAAGGTACTGAGAGGGCAGATGCAAGGGCTTTGGGGCTGAATAGGCTCTTAACAACCTACAAATTCACAGCTACTATGCTCCTGCTGTGTGATGTCCTCCCACACATCAACGCTTCATCCAAAGCTTTTCAAAAGAAAGATTCGGATTACGACTAGTACATGAACTTGTCACATCCACCATCACCACTCTGAAATCTTGAAGGAAACAGATGGTGTTAATCTGGCAAGGCTTCCTGAATTCCTGGCCATTGCAAAACCAGGCCCTCAAAATCCATCGGATGAAGCACATTTTAAGAATAATGTCAGGGGGAGGTACATCGATGCATTAATTGAAAACCTACAAAATCGATTCGATAGGGAAGATGTTCAAGGTATGAGTGTCCTTCTCTCACTGTTCAACCCTTCTAATATCTATTCAACACCTGCAAGTGAGTTGCCAAACTATGGCAAAAGTGCAGTCACTGCTGCACATGGCTTCTTTGAAGCTACTAATGTCTTAGGAACTCTTGATGAGTTGCAACAGTAGTGGGTATCTCTCAAAAATTACATCAAGCAGGTTTCTGAGATGTCAGACACAGACCTCATTCAGAGGCTGTGCACAAGGCAAGCTTTGCAGGCTGTATATCCCAACTTATGTCAACTTGCAAAGATCTTGAGGGTCATTCCTACTAACACTGCAGATCCAGAGAGAACATTCTCCCAAATGAAGCTAATTAAAACTAAGGTCAGAAATTGAATGGTAGAACAGACTACTTGATGCAATTCTTAGGGTTGTGATAGAAGGGCCTCCGTTGGAAAAATTCCCTTTCAAAAGAGCAGTGCAACTCTGGGCCATGAAGAAAAATCGTAGACTCACACACTGCTAAGTGTTCACAGATAGCAATCATTGCTGTGTGTCCTGTTAAAGGAATGTATTATAACAATGAATAAATAAAGGTAATGCATCATTCATTATGATTCTTGTCTTCATTTAAGAGTAAATTCAACTGTCCATCTAAAATTATCACTTCATCATATCTGACATAAATTACAAATTTTCAAAGATTTTTACTTTCTTGAGAAATTGCAGCCCTGGGATCCAAAATTCTAGACTTTGTATACATAGCTGAAAAAACTCAGAAAGTGCCGTTTTCGGCCATCTGGGGGCTTTTAAATTCCCAAAATTTTCTTGTACGCTCCGCGCCAACCGATGGTGGCGCTACGCTTAGATAGTCCTGTCGGCACTCAAACCATCCTGGGCAGAACCCTGGCCAGGCATTGTCTCAACTTTAGATCTGACAAAAGGCTATTATCAAATTCCTTTGTCAGCCTCAGCCAAAGAGACGTGGCCTTCATCACCCCATTTGGGTTATTTCAGTACCGTTCCCTGCCCTTTGGCCTCAAAACGGCCCCAGGGAGCTTTCAGTCACTGGTTGACAAGCTATTACAGGGAATGAATCAATTTGCGAGAGCTTATATTGATGACATTTTAATATTTAGCAACAGTTAGGAAGATCAAATTCTTCACATATCTCAGGTGTTAGAGAAACTGAAAGATGCTGGATTGACTGCCGAGCCAGACCAGTGTAACTTGGGAGAGAAAAATCTTCCTTACCTTGGTTTCATTGTGGGTAGTGGTTACCTTCACCCTGATCCAAATAAAGGTCAAGATATTCAGCATTATCCAAGGCCCCTGACGAAAACAGATGTGAGGGCGTTCTTAGGATTAGTTGATCACTACAAGCAGTTTATTCCAATGTTTTCAGAAAAGGCCAGTGCACTCACTGACCTTACCGAGAAATCAAAGCCAAAAACAGTTGTGGGGACTATCGAAATGAGCAGGCATTCCAAGAACTTAAATCTGCTCTTGTCAGTAACCTTGTGCTGTCAAGTCCAAACTTTGACAAGCCATTCATTTTGCAATCTGATGCTTGTGAGAATGATAACAGAAACCCCATCTGAAGAGTGGCCGATTAAAACTCACCTCAGGAATGGCGATCCTGTTGACCTGATCCAGTTCACCTGGCAGCTGAAGTTCTCTTCCCTTTTAACAACAATTGCAGAGAACTCCACAAGGATGCCAGTCTCAAGCGTTGATGCAGAAAGACGTTTTTCTACATACAAGGATCCGTTGAATGATTGCAGGTAATCTCTCTCATGTGGAACACTGAGCAGATGATTATGTTGTGTTTGAATAGTAACAAGTAAATATTTCTCTAAAGTGCATTTACTTTGAATTCCTTACACTGCATTTGGTTTTGCAAGTGTGAACAGCCCTCCCACTGTTTAATGTTACTCTTGTTCCAACAGGACATTTGCAGATGCATTGGGACACAACTTGGTGTCATCACACAGAGAGGAAAGAAAGCATAAAAAGGGGAACCACCACAGTTGGTAGAATATCTGGTCACCAAAGGTAAGCTTGAGGCAGAAAGAGGCAATGTTACATAGCGAAAAAAACGTGGAAGATGGGTGGGACGAAGGTCGACGATGACAGTGGACAGAACTGACACAAGCAGAACATCAGTGGGAAGGCAAGGAAGACAACCAGAAGACTTAACAGAGCAAAATGGGGGTGCATGTCAATCGCCACGAAGGAAAATGAGTCTATAGGAAGAGCAGTACACACAAGGCGGGAGAAAGGCCCAAGATGTCCATAGAGAAAGAGAACTTCAGGAATGGACCAGAACAGGGGAGGGGGGGAGGTAGAGATGTGAGCAGGGCAAATAAGAGATGGTCAACGAGGCTACGAGAGATGACCAATTTCTCTAACCTTGGCAATGGAGAATAGAGTGCCTCCAGTGAGATTGCTATACCTAATACAGCAGGCTGGCTTTCCATTAATTTACTGTAAGGGTTGGCTGCCTGTCCAATTATTGCAGGCAGGCTGCCTATCAAAATGCAACAAGCAGGCTTCCTATCCAAATACCATATGAGTGTCTTTGTTGGCAATCTGGCGTGGCATTTTAATGGGACTTTTTTTTTTACATTGTCTACTGTAAATAAGCATATTGGTGTAATCGTGGGTGTTTACAGAACATGATACTGGGTATGTTTAAATTCAGTCTGCTCCTTATGTAACAGTGTTATTTACCAGTAATTTCATGTTTGTTTCCAATCACTTGTTCAACTACTTGATTAAAGAAATCAGAGGGTCACAATTTAGAAACCACTTTTAACTTTGGTGTTGTTTGTGTGTCTTTTTCACCTAACTGTCTTAACTGCTACTTTACTGGCACCGGCTATTCTAGTGAGCGCATAGTTGGGTGTCACATATCTTCTGATAAATACTGTACCCTTCTACATATACCTAATATATTGTAATTATTCCCTTTGCCCTCATCATATCAACCAGAGTGATGTTATGTCTTGTCATGTCTTCAATTTTTTTGTTCAACATATTGTTATTACATGACAGGATTTAAACCACATTACTCTCCATGAAACTGATTGTCTGTTGTACGATATCATTAAACCAAAAGTTTTCAAACATTTTTTCAATCTGATCGCTACTTATATCTGATTGGCAATTCTCTTTCTCTGCAGCTTCTTTACTGTTCACTTTTGATTCCAAGCCGAACTGGCGTTTCCAGCAGAGCTGACGAACTTCGGCGACGAATGCTTCTGGGAAGTCCATGGACTGAATATGTCTTTCAACCTGTGACAGAAAAAGACATGCCTGAGACATTCCATCTGGGCATTCACAACAGTACTATTGAATGTATTCACTCACTGCAATAATGTGAATGTGACATTCAATCTTTGCATTCACAACAGTACTGTTGAATTTATTCACTCACTACTTGATAACATGCATGAGACATTCCACCCGGGCATTCACAATAGTACTGTTGAATTCACTCACTACAATAACATGCATGAGACATTTGATCTGGGCATCCACAATAGTACTGTTAAATGTATTCACATTACAATAACATGCCTAACCTTTTGACTTCTGCTCAGAAGATTTACAAAATTGGAGTCCCATGGATGACTCTATAACCACACACAATACAGGTTAAATCATATCCATTATTCAAAGAAATAACCAGAATGCAGAAATGCATTGTGGTTTCGATGATCTATTTAAGAGAAATTTTTTTCTGAATCTGATATAATAGCATTAGTATGTGTCACATTTGTCACATTTTCACAATCTGACCACTGTTGACCCCAAATGACCTTTGACCTTCACAAAAAACGATAGGGTTCCTCTACTCAACATGGTACAACTACATACAAAACATGAGATCTCTACAAGCTTCCTTTCTTGAGATATCGTGTTTTCAAGGTTTTCACAACTTGACCCCTGATGACCCCAAATGACCTTTGACCCCTACCATAAACAATAGGATTCTTCTTCTCAATATGGTACACCTACATACTAAATATGAGATCACTACAAGCTTCCTTTCTTGAGATATCGTGTTTTCAAGGTTTTCACAATTTGACCCCTGTTGACCCCAAATGACCTTTGACCTTCACCAAAAACAATAGGGTTCTTCTTCTCAACATGGTACACCTACATACCAAATATGAGATCTGTCCAAGCTTCCTTTCTTGAGATATCATGTTTACAAGGTTTTCACATTTTGACCCCTGTTGACCCCAAATGACCTTTGACCTCCACCAAAAACAATATGGTTCCTATACTTAAAGGGAAATAGGGCGTTTGTTTTACAGAAAACATCCATATTATTAAAACCAATGTTTGTGGACGCAGAATGATAGATTATTCGAAATAGGGAAGGACAGTAGCCTTCTTTTCAAGAAATAAGTTTCTCACAGATACTGTAGAAACTCAGTTATTTGTTGCTCAACATCAATTTGTTCACCCAAACTTTTCAAAATTCAAATGATGCATCTTCAGTTACTCATCACATGCATAATGTTTTGAGGAGATGAAGCTTTGGCAGGTGTTTATTGATGAGACTGAATGGTTTAACAATGACTAAAGCTATTTCTTTTGTATGTCATGTTGGTGTATTCTTAAACGCCCTATTTCCCTTTAACATTGAACAACTACATACAAAACATGAGATCTCTACAAGCTTCCTTTCTTGAGATATCGTGTTTTCAAGGTTTTCACAATTTGACCCCTGTTAACCTTAAATGACCTTTGACCTCCACCAAAAACAATAGGGTTCTCCTTCTCAATATGGTACATCTACATACCAAATATGAGATCTGTCCAAGCTTCCCTTCTTGAGATATCGTGTTTATAAGGTTTTCACATTTTGACCCCTGTTGACACCAAATGACCTTTGACCTCCACCAAAAACAATAGGGTTCTTCTTCTTAATATGGTACACCTACATACCAAATATGAAATCTGTCCAAGCTTCCCTTCTTGAGATATCGTGTTTACAAGGTTTTCACATTTTGACCCCTGTTGACCCCAAATGACCTTTGACCTCCACCAAAAACAATAGGGTTCTTCTTCTCAACATGGTACACCTACATACCAAATATGAGATCTGTCCAAGCTTCCCTTCTTGAGATATCGTGTTTACAAGGTAGGACGTCACGGACATACACACACACATACACACGCACATACACGCACACACACACACCCTTACACACCCTTACACACATGCATATGCATGATTACAAAGGTTACGATTATCATCGAAACCAAAAACATTTTCAAACTCATTCTGTACCTGTTTTTACAAACAACAAAACAGCGATAATACTATCTGCATATCGTCATACAGATTAATGTCATCAGATTAGGGTGAACAAAACTTCAAACACTTGTCTTGACTTTTATTCCTCATTGCCAATTGTACACATATGAAACTGAATGCATAATTATTACTTTCCTGATTGTAAAATATATAATCAATAAAGTATCCATTAGTTATATTCCATCATAGCATAATTGTCTAAAAAGTGCTCTCAACAGGTCTTGATTTTCAGAACCTTTCATGGATCTACTTTACGTTTCTACGTTTGAGAGACAAACACTTTACTAGTACCAAAATATGATAGAAGATTCAAAGTGTCTATCAGAAAACAGGATAGTCTTAAATCGATAAAAACAAACTACTAAAGAGAATCATTTATCCCTCAGATAGCCAACATTTAACTTTGGGGTTGTTGTAGGAATTTGAATTGTCTTGAAAAATCAAACAATCATGAAAATCGAGCCCTGTCTCGGCATACGATCATTTAACATACATGAAATCTGTGTATGTCCTCTTTCATTTGAAATGTCACAGCAAACATTTTTACACTGGAGGTCTTTGTCTCAGACAGGCAGCCTCAGTGAAACTTTTAAGTACCACATGGTGAAATTACGTTGTTAGACTGAGCTTCTTCTTGACTTCATGGGGAGGGGTGTTTGGGTGAGTCCAATTACACCCCTTGAATTTTATGTTTCAGGGGGGGCTAAGATGCAAAATTTTACTTGTTGTGAGGCCAAAAATGCAAAATTTTATTTGTTGTGAGACCAAGGAAATTACTTGCTAGGCTTGTAAGCTGGTGAGTTTTGGGTTGTAACAGATTATCAACCCAATTTAACACAGCCTGCAGTAATTCTTGTCCACAGGTTTGTAGAATGTTTCAAATTTTCATATTGTTCCAGTAACTTTTTGCATAGCATTGCAAGCCACATTGAGTGGAACAAGTAGCATGCATGTTGCCATTCGAGAAAGCTTGTTTAGTAGGAGAAAGAATTTCTATCTCAAACACTGCATTTATTTTCCTGTAGCACTGTCTGTCATTCACTTACTTCTTCATAAAGACAACTGCGTCTACAATCTTGGACAAAATTGTTGGGGCACTCTACCGTATGTTGCAAATATACTACTGAATTTTAGGTGAGAGGATAACAAGAAACCCAGCGCACCTCTCCAATATTGCTCTATAGGAGTGAAGGTATCCTTTGAACAGTAATCCTGTAGCCAACATTGTACAGGGGAGCGTGGTGTCCCAAGGTATTTTGTCCAAGATTGTAGTTTCTAAAGCACAAATATTCATTCAAAATAGGACTGAATTTAATAAGAGATCTGAATGACAATTTTTTTTACTGTACTTCTTGGTAGAATTTGTGTACACAAGAATACACCAAAGTCCCTGTACTGCAGCAACATGACGTTACATTCACAGGCTTTCCAACCAGTCACTCACCAGGAGTAGCTGTTGCATGGTGAGTGCTTGAAAAGCAAAACATGATCTTTACATCCTATCACAGTCGAAAGCTGTACAGCACATAAAAAAGAAGGAAGTCAAAGGACTATGTGATTCCTCGTTACTATTCACAAGAACAAAGGACGTCAACCAACACACTAATTTTAAAGTTTAAATGATCCTCCACCTCTTGAAACATATATCATGTTTTCCGAGGTTTTTAAACTATGGCCTCTGTGTGTAACTCAAGTGATGTTTGACCTCTGTAAACAATGACACAAATTACATGACTAATAACTACCAATGTTTTTTCAATGTGAAGTTCCAGCAACAGTCATTTTTTTAAATATCTTGATAAAAAAATACCAGACTTTAACCTCTGGTGAGTTTAAAAGACCTTTAACTTACAGGAAGAACAATAGGGAACATTTACTCACAATGAGCAACCTACGCATCAAATTACAGAAACTTTCCCTCAATGAGATAAGCTGTTTATGAGGTTTTCACCCTACAACTTCTACTGACCAAACGTGACATTTGACTTCCGTGCAAATAATAGACATTATCTCTTTATCAAGGCTACATATTTTTCAGTTTGAAATTCTATAAACAGTCATTTTCTTAAGTTATCTCCCTTGAAAGTTTCCAAACTTTCAGCTCTGGTAACCACAAATGACAGTGATAAAACTGAAAAACAATGGACTACCTACACACCAACTTCAACATTCAAGTACCTTCCAGAAAGTTAACGATTCCTTACGGATTTCCAATTCAATGACTAACTTTAAATGCTCCTTTTTATCAGAGAATGACTTACCTCCACGAGACCCTGTTTGCTTTTAACGCTGCACATTGAAGAGTTTGGCCGGAACAAAATTCTGTCAATAACAGAAAGGAGAGTGTACAGAATGCATTGGATGGAATGTTCAGAAAGTGTCAGTAGCTTTGTGGGAGCTATGCATTTCATTTTCAGTTTGTTGTACTCTGGTAACCACAGTGAAGAATTTCTTTAACATTTTAATACTTTGCAGGATGGACTCCTTCCACAGTCATTTAAAAGGTCAAAAACATAGGTCACAACACTTGACAAGATTTAAATCCTCGTATGGTCATTACCCTCTCTTGTCGAGACAGTGAAATCAAAATCATACCCGAATCATTTATAATATTACACGGTCAGAGTTTACAGGCTATACATATATTCACACATATCATCAAGATTGCCACATACAAGATTTAAGGAAATACGCTTGCAGGACTAGCTACAGCATATCATGTAATATGCACAGAATGCACAGTATCTGCTGTAGGAATCTGTGACACGATTAGGCCTGGGCAATGCCAAAGGAATACATATCAGTATATATCATCAAAATATGAGCAAAGTCTTTCCAGTATACATTTACATTGCCACAAACCAACTGTTTACAAGACAGAGTGTCCCCATTCTTCTGGTGACAACCCAAAATTCCCAGGTCAATGTTGCACCTACTTTTCTCTGGTCAAACAGCCAGTCAGGGTAACAGGTGAAAATATGGGAAGACAGAGTTTGCAGTATCTTCTGTGATGAAAAGTATGAAATACTGTCATGGATTTAGTTTGTACAGATTTTACTGCAAGTTGTTTGACAAGTCTTTTCAACAATCTGCAAGGAATTTTATTCATGAGGGAAAAGCTGCATCAGCCCACCAAGAAGGAAGTATTTACATCCACTCATGAGTGTCTTTGCTGCAAAACTGACATGCATTACCTCAACAAACTCCGGAATTACTGAAGATCTGTACAGGTGAAAAACCTTGTGCTTTCTTGACCAACTATGAACTCTCTTCAAGCAATGAACATACAATGTCCAGTTCAACAGTCTTTCCAATTATCCAAGCATTCTGATACGAGAATGGAGAAACTTACGGAGTTGGCTACTATACGCTAAAGATGATGTATTATTCTCATGTTAAAGGAGGATAGGTGCAGTACAGCAGTACATTTCACATAAACTTTGCATGTTCTTCCTCCAAATCAGGTATAATTACATCTCCTAACATTTAAGTTAAAAATGTGCCTACCAATGCCACAATCTGTCATTAAGTGTCCTAGTAGAGGGGACAAATGGTTCATTTTTAAATTTTTCTAATCCTGACACCCCTAGATCATATGCATGAGTATGTGTTTTATGCCTCTCCCTACCATGAACGAGGAATGTTGTTTGGACAAAGGTCATCAATGTTTATCTTAACTCTGCAGGTACAGTAAGCACTGATGACCTACAACTCACAACATTCCTTCTACAAAGCTAGACAGAGGCATACAGACATACTCATTAATATTAGCTAGGTGATGTCAAGATAAGGAAAATTAAAAAAAAAATCAACCTATTGTTTTTTCTCTTCTGAGGCACTTTCTGACAGAATTTGCTATGTGTATGTAATTTTTTTAACACAAGACTGTCAAGGGGTATGTGCGTATACACAATTTGGAGAGAGAAAGAGCAATAAGTTATGTCAAATGCACTCACAACTACCTAATCCTCCATTCAAGGCTACATACTAGATAATCACAAGCATGTAATTCTCTTTCACTCTCTGTAAAGAATTGTGAAAATGGTTACTTACCTTGCTCTCATAAAGCAAATCAAAGCAAAAATGTTATCTTGAATTGGAGGAGCAGTAACAATGCTGGCCTGGTGGCAAGAGTTTTTTCTTTTGTTCCCTCCATCTTCGGAGTTAACTACATCATCATCATCATGGCTCCTAGCACCTCTCCTCAGCGTTTCCTCTGGAGGTACTCCATCCTTGTATCCATCACATGACAAGCATTGCAATTCTTTCTCTTCATCACCAACACCATTCTCTTGCTTCACTTCTTCATCTTTCATCAATTCTTTCAAGTCTACACCTCCATCAACATTGCACTTCATACTAGTTTCTCTTAGAGTTCCTTCTACATTGTCCTGATTCAAGTGTTGCCTGTTTTCTTCGGCCTTACAACTTTGATGCATTCTGTTCTTGTTGACTGCATCATGTGATGTTGAATATTCAAAGCCATTAACTGATGTATGTTCATTATCCCCAGTTATTGTAGTTTGTGAGATAAATGATTCTAATTCATTCATTTCTTGCCTAGTTGTTTTATCTCCTGCCTTCTGTGGTTTAGAATGATGGTGATGAGACCTTTTGCCACTGCCATCAGTAGTGAAAGGTGAACAAGTAGTCATTTTTGATAGGTATGTCAGGCCAAGATGAAACCAATGGATGCCATTGAGAGGTTGCCGTGACAAACAAAACTTCAAATGCTCTGCTTCTTCTATTTGATGTGAAGAAAACAAAAAGAGAAAAAGAATTCACGAATACCATGTGGTTTCAATGATGCATCCCAGCCTTGCTGTTCATAGCAATTAGCAAAAGGAATTGGGCTATGATACAGACATGAAAAGTACATCATATGACACAACCAAATATTCTAGTCGATATTCTACTAAATGTGATCATCCATTATACTATGTATGAGATCAATCAAAGCTCATATTCTGGAGATATTTCTGTGTTTACATGGTTTCACCTGTATGCTAACCTAGGTTGATCTTTGACCTTCATAAAGAAACAAAAGTGATCTTTAACTCAATGATACATACTAAATATGGGATCAGTCCAAACTTGTATTTTGAGATACTTTGTTTACAAGGTTCTAACATTTTGAACTCTGTAGATCTCGGATGACCTTTCCCAACAACAAAAAAAAAACAAGGTTGATACACTCAAGGTGGCTCATCTATGTAGCCTATATGAAATTACTCCAACCTTGCTTTGTTGAGATATTGTGTTTACAAAGTTTTCACTACTTTACCTCTGCTAATCTAAAATGACCTTTGACGTTCACAAAACAATACTGACCCTCATGTGCTCAATGTGGTTATCGACAAAGCATCATTCCAAGTTTGCCCTCTGGAAATATTGTGCCTACAAGATTTTCACAGTTTGACCTCTGCTGACCTCAAATGACTTTAAAGGTTCTTGCACTTAATATTAGTCCATCAATGTTCTGTACATGACCTCATTACAACCATGAACTTTGAGATAATGTGTTCCCAAGGTTTTCACTTTCACCTCTGCTGTGCTGACTTGAACTTTCACAGCCATAAAAATCATAGGGGTCTTGTTCTTTATGATTGATACAAACAGAAAATATGACATCAGTCCAAGCTTGCATTCTTGAGTTAGCAAGTTATCACATTTTGAATCCTAATGACTCATATGACCTTCGACTTTCACCGAAAAAACAATTTACAGTTTTGCACTAAATGTGGTACACATACATACCATACATACCAACAGTCCAAGCCTCTGTTCTTGAGATAACAAACACACACATACATGCTATCATGATTACAAAGCTTATTTACATTTTTCATTGGAACCAAAAAGCAATCAAGTATTTCATGCTGAACTTCAATTGCCTACTATATCCCTTAACTGCAAATGGCACCTCAGGTTTTAAAGCCCATAAATGACTGTGACTTTATTACAGAGAAACGTTACTGAACTGTTTCAACAAATACACCACTTAGGCAAGCCAATTTAATGATAACTGATTGCAATAAAAGCTCAACTTGGTTTCAGCTTTTCAGCATGTACTGTATGTAGAAGGACCACTGCACCAGTAGCGGCCATGTTCATGAACATAGGCACAGTTGGACAGTGCAATTGGTCAGATTTATTGCACAGAATATCTTATTACAATGGCGTCGTGATGTCAATAGCTATTTTCTGTATTGAAATTTTGAACGTTAAAGAATGTTAATTGTGGGTTAGATTTAGTAAACTTTTTAAGGACTACAGCATCATTCAAAACCTCTATTTTTGCTCAACAAAGTATATGTCCACCAAATCCAACTATTTTGTTTGTTTACAAGAACTGTGTTGACCATTAAATAACAGAACTGCATTTTGAACAACCTACTGTACCTACAGATAAAGCAACATGATTGCTAAACTGTGACATGTTAAAATAGGTGGTTGCAAAACCAAATCATGCCACCAGGGCAACTGAGCAGAAACTTTCCATTACAATAGACTGAAAGCATTCCTGAACTAAATTCACCAAATACAGAGAACTTTTGGGATAAAAAAATGTAGCTTGCACTCCAAAATTCATCATCAACAACAGAAAAGGATGCTTCAACTTGGCTATTTTTTTTGGTCATAAAATGACTCCTAATAAGGCATCTTTACTACAAAATTTCTTCATCTTCCTGGCAAAGGGCTTGGCTTTAACAAAAGCTCCTGCACCCCCTCCCCACCATTCAATTAGAATTTTGTAATCGCAATGTGGCACAGGTCGAAATTTAACAAGTTCATTCATTCCCGGATTTAACAATAAGTGACAGCATAAACTGTAAAGCTTTCAGACACTTCTACTGATTGTGCTTCACTATGGCATATAGTACTGTTACAATCAGATGTTGAACAAGCAAACTGAAGTGTATAGGCCTACTCGAAACATGACCAAAGAATGTGAGTCATGTGGACACTTGCAAGAGCCATGACAGGCTGAAAGCTGGGTTTCACTGAGCTGTTTCATTGGGCTACTGAACATGACAGAACACTTCTGAAGCAAGTTGTTGCCAGAGGTACCATCTGCTTGCGTGAACATTTGACCAACAGATGCAACACTGAAAACAGAGAAAACAACTGCAACAGAGATGCAACAATAGGAGATTTTAGTAATAGAGCATCAACTTAATTAACAGTTTAGACGCATTCTCATGAATGTGTCAAAAAATGTTGAGACCTTTATTCTGTAAAAATATACTTGTAGATAGAACTTTCCATCCTCAACTTTATCAGATGTAATGTACACTCACCATCAAGATGGCCAAGCTTGTGACATATCTGGGAAATAAGATTATGTGCGATGACTTTCGTCTCTGAGGATTGGCTCACTTCAAGCTGAAAACAAAATGTATTACTAATTATGTACGAACAGCACCTGTCATCTATGAATACTACAGAACACGGATAGCTTAAAGAAAAAAAGATCTTGCAACAGGCAGGGGAGGAGGCGAGTCATAGTTATCGTAAAGTCATCCACAATTTTATGAATCAAATTTGGAAAGATTCCAAAAATTTGTAGTCCTGATTTCAGGGATCGTACACATTTTTTATTACAAAATTCAAGGACTTTTCAAGGACTTTCAAGCACTGAAATTTCAATGTTCAAGTACTGTACTTGTTTAAACCAAAACTAACAAAACCGAAACCATTCTACACTGCACTGTCTACCTTACTTAGGAACTTTATAACGTTCTTCTTAAGTGGAAATATCAATGTTTTTCAAACAAAATTTACAGCTTGCCTTATGTTTATCAGCAGAATTAGATAAAAGCCAGCTGGCATTGTTAGGATTTTCAAGCCAAAGTCTGTTAAACTGGCAATTTCCTGGCATTGTAAATATTTTTGCAAGTGCCTCGATATATTAAGATTTAAGAAATGCTTAGAAAAGTAAAATGTCTGCAATAGGTGTGGGTTCATGTCTACTACTGTTTAAACAGCTTAGTTTTAGGGTAGGCTACACAGTATGTTGCACACAAAGTCAAGGTAGAAAACGAGGCCTAGCGTTATGACTTTGTGTGTAACCTTAGACCCTGCACTAGGCCTAGGCTAACAGAACTTAATACCATAAAAGATATCAATGTTCACAACCAGATGTGCAGAGAATTTGATTACAGTACATGGCAATAGATCAAATCCAAAATGTGTGCTCGACACCACTTATACGTCTTCTGAGAGTCAAGAAGAAAGCAACCAGTGAAAAACTGTGACGAAGTTCGATGATACGCGAACAACACTTTGACTTAGGCTACATCTAGTCCAGACGTACATGCATGATATGTGTACGTGTATGCATGTACTGCAATGTGTTAACGTACTCAATTCCACTTTACATGTAACGTTTGCACTTGGTACGTCGCCACAGTGGATATCGCCCATGCGGCAGGTGTGAATATTAAAGTTTCCCTAATTGTACAGATGCGGCGCAGAAAGATGTTTTCCAGCACCATGGGTACAAGAGTATTTGTGAGCCCGCCCTCTCTCCCCCAGCACTTGTGTTGTATATGCACTGACGATCTATTCGACAAATGCATGGAAGGACTTTCGTGATCGATAATTTTACAATTATGATTATTTTGTATTTTTTTACATTTTTCTCATCTGTAAAGAAATATTTTGCAATCTTTGTAGACGATGAAATGAAATGGACTCTGATGTTTGAACTTCAAGCACTCTCAAGGACCTGACTGCCAAAAAGCAAAATTTCAAGCACTTTCAAGGCCTTGAAAAGTGCTTCATCAAATTCAAGTACTTTCCAGATTTTCAAGCACCTGTGCGAACCCTGTGATTTGTTACTGTAGTTGTGAATTACTTTCGGCCCCACTATGGCCACTACCTGCCATATAGTAACTGTCATGATGAAGAAATGGCTACTTTTGGTCATCATCAATTTCTTAGAATTCTTCATCCCATGTTTGGTACATTAACAGAGTAGAGAATTCAACACAACAACTATACTTGCATAATTTGCATATATCAAGCTTTAATTTCCAACATAACAACTACACTTGCATAATTTGCATATATAAGCTTTAATTTCCATAACTTTTCAAATCATTGGTAAATCTTGTTAATGCTTTTTGATTCCTGCTTTCATGTTCACTCTCATGGGTGAAAATTCCCTGATTTTTATGACGTTCCATCTTAATGTACCTTACTCACCTGGTAACTCATGTTAATGCTTTTTGATGGATGCTTTATTGCTTTTATGTTAATTCTCAGGGCTGAAATTACTTGATGTTATGGATGTAATTTAATGAAACAGCATGTATCATGCGACAAGAATTAGTGTTTTCACCCGGCAGCCCAACACCCGGACACCCGGGTGGTCAAAGTACTATCTGGGTAGCATTTAAAAAAAAACAACAACAACAACAACAACAAAAAAACAGGCCTACTGAAGCATTGTTGCAGCTTAATAACATAGTATTTTCAAGTTATGGTGCAGTCTGTCTCATCTATTTTCTTTGCAAGAAACTTGACATTGAGGAAAATGAGCTGCTTCTGCCTTTTTAGTGTACCTGACTTGAGTTCAAGTTATGCCACAAATTTGTTACAAATCCCACCAGGAAGGACTTACAGCCACTGTTGTTTAAGACGTAAACCTACACTCTGATAAATGTACATGTATAAGAACACACTAAAAGAAAGCCCTCACACAACACATAGTGACACAGCTCAGGTGGTGTAAACAATTAAGAATGAGTTCTCCACACAGGGAAGCACATGAGCTACACCTACAGTAGTCAAGGACTGGACCACTCATGTTTAAATGTTTCTTATTTCAAACCTGAGAGTAAAATCAGCCTGTTGATTGCTGTTTTAGCATCTTTTCTCAGGGTCACAAGTTTGCATATCCGTAACAGTTTGAACTTTGTTTAACATACCAAACAATGAGGTGTAAATAAATCACAGTGATCCCAGGCCCGCAGCAGCGGACCAAAGTTTTGTTATCACGGCGGTGTCAGTAACTACACATGTCTGTTTACATTTTTTACGAACCCAGCCAAGCACGTGCCAGACTCAAAGTTTTCAAGCAACAGAAGTTTTGGGTCTGAAGACAGGTCCATTGCAAGTGCTACACGAGGCATGTTCTGGCAAGTTGGTATATGTACAACTTGCCATAGTTAAACAGGCAAACATGTGAAAAATTACAGTGTCAGAGCTGGTTCCAACCGGATTTTGTTGCACTCAGCTCTACTGTATAAGCTAGGACTAAGTAGTGATAACGATAGTAGTAATTCCATAAGTGATACACTGTACTAAATTTAAAGTTTATCGCTAGGTTATTAGTATTATGCATAGTACACTTGGCTAGGCTAATTTAACTTCAATAATGCAAACCAAGGAGACATATTGCAGTCAACAAAAAATAATAAAAATTCAAACTTCACAGAAGGTGAGATTCAGAGAGTAAACTGGACACTGTAACTTTTACACATTTTAAGGGATATAGACTACCTGATGGGGTATTTCGATTTATCGAGTTTTAATTTCTCCTTTCCTTTTGCCACATACGATTGCATTTAGATCACCTAATCTGTTTAATTACAACATGACATCTTGTCCATTAGTGTTCTTATAGTTTAATTAGGCGGAGCACATCTTATCAATTACTATTACAAAATGAAAAAACTAGAATGCACAAATGCATTATGGTTTTGATGATTTCATTAGGAGGATTTCATGAATTTGATATCTGATGTATACTACTGCACATTACAGTTACAGCGATGCAACACCACCACATAACATATGAGATCATACAGTAGCTTCAAGCCTCCTTGAGATAGCATGTTTACTAAGTCGTCACAATTTAAACCCTTTTGACTCCAAATGACCTTTGAACTCCTCCAAAGCCAAAAGAGTGTTTCTACTCGATGTGATGCACCTACACATTACATATATGAGATCTGTCAAAAATTCCCTCATGGACACATCCTGTTTATAAGTTTTTCACAGGTTGCGCAATGACGATCGGTTACCTGGGCACCCGAGTGCCTGACGGGTACGAATTTCCCACCTGGTGAAAACACTATCAAGAGTATAAGAAAACAAAGGATGGTAACTAGCAGAAATTCTGTTTTTCCATTTTAAAGTTAACTTAAATGGTTTACATAGATTTTCCTGAAGAATGGAAATCATCACATAAACTGAAAACCAGTCACTCTAGTAGCAAGGGAAGATCACACAATGTACAAATGTGTGGTAACATGTACACAAGTGACAGCTGCAAACAGCTTACCAGCTTCTGTGCCCACGCTTTGGATGCATCACAGTCCCCAAGGTGTAAGTAACAACGTGAGAGTGATTCCAGAATTAACCTGTGTAACAGATTGCTTTTCTCTGGGAGCATGTCCTTGACTTTCAGGTAACATTGAGCTGCTTGAAGCCATTTCTTCTGGTAGTAATAATGATTAGCTTTGCAGACTAAATCCTCAGGGGTTGAACACTTGTTTGGACCTTCTTCTTCTTCCAGAAACCACTTAAAATAATTTAAGAAAGGAAATAAAGACTTCATAAAATATGTGAAAAATGCACGGTATATATCCCCCTTATCCTCACTATACATACAGTAGTTCAGACAAATACAGTATCCAGTAAAACAATATTTTAAAGAAATTCATACAGTATAGTATGAACAGTACACACACCGCATCAAATTTCACAGTGCCAAATTTTTATGCTCCCCTCAAATTAGCCCAAAATGCAATGACCTAGCAACTACTTTACCTTGAAAAGACTTACAGAAAGCTAAAATACTGATTAATTTCTTTTTCCTCACCTGACAGTCATCCAGCTCCCTGGTCAACTTTACTGCATTACTGTAGCACAGGAGTACCGAACTGCCATCTTGGCAGTAGTTACAGCCTAATGTTACAGATTCCTAAATCAAGATTTTGACCATTCAATGGGCTCGTTCGAATCCGTTTTTGTCACTAACTTGTTCATGTAATTGCTGTACATTTGTGCTTGATTGGAATGTTTGTAAACTGTGGGGGAGGGGATATATTTTGGTACAGTACAGTATATTGTACAGTACAGTTCAAGAGTGTGCTAATCACATCGGAAGTCCATTACCAGTGAGGCCTACTACACATGTAGAAATATTCGGTAGTATCAGATTGGGCGGATAACAAAAGATTCGGTGATGGTCATTGTTTTTAATTTAGGAGAATATCGTAGCTCATCTCTCTTCTTCTTTCTGCACCGACAATTTCTCTCCCGCAAATGGCAAATATTCCAATCTGGCATAATTTATGAGTAGGAATTGTTTTAAAGGTAATTTCTCATGCAATACATGTTTGGCTAACCTGACTACAAGGTGTATGAAATTTGGCAGACTTTTCTCTACAGTATATGTTTGAAGTCCATCTAGAGAAAGCATATGACTATGATGGAGTCATACAGTACTGTTTCTCTCACTTAAACTATTTCCCCAAAGTTTGCTATAAATTGAAGTGGCAGCAAACGAGGTGGGGGGGGAGGGGTTTCACTCCCCCAATATTTGCCAAGTGCCTCAGAAATGAATGAGACAGGATGTATAATTCAATTATAATTCTTGTATCATCTCAACTAATATTTTTTATACATTGATTTTTTTCTCATTACTGCAAAATTGCAGACATAAAATCCCTATTTAAAGGCTGTGTACATGCAGCTTAAAACAGGCTGGAAGTGAAGTTTCTGTCCATCCGGAGGATTTGCGATCGCAAAGCCAACAATTTTCTTGTATGCTCTGTGCCAAATGATGGTTGTGCTCCACTAAGATACTGTAGTCCTGTGGGCAGTGGGCGCTTATCCCCCAAATACTTTTCGTTCCCCTCATGCCTAACGTATGGCACTTTTGAAGAAGTCTTACGACAGATGCCAACCCCCTCCCTTTAATTAACAAACTGATACTCAAGGGAATTCCTGGAGATGTATTCAGTTCAAATAGGGGTCATTCTCTGCCAGATTTGATGGAACTTTTGTGAAGCAAAGTTTTGAAGCAGCGCTCATCGATCCTGATCAATCTTGACTGGTAAAAAATAGTAACAATAAATGCCATCATACATTTGGCCCAAACAGCTTTTGAATGTATCTTGATTTCCTGTTCTGTAAATGTATGAAGTGTATAGTATATTCCTCATTTCGTATGCATGACATACAGTGCACTTAACTAACACAAAAATATCAGGAACCACAACATAACAAAACTTTTCCGTCTACTTACTACTGTACAGTATCAGACATGTGGTTGTGCGAGGAACAAACACATTTTGTAACTTCATCAGGTCTTACAGCATGGGCGGATCAGAGCAGGACAGAAGTGTTAATGTGTAAGAATCAATTCATTTTATTACCCCAACCCCCATCCCGATCCTGGCATGGTAAACTACAGTAATGCAAAAATATCAGGGACTATAACAACCAACATTTTTGGTCTACTTTTTACTGTACCACACTTGTGGTTGTCCTACATGTACAGTACTACATTTTCAAACAAATTTTGTAACTACATCCGGTGTTAAATCATGGGAGGATCACAGTGTTACCCAAGAAGCATCAGGATCAATGTTTATCTATAGATGAGAATCTTGACTGTGTATTCTTTTTGCCACTTAAAAATACACTTGGGGCTTTGAATGATGTTCACAAATACAGTATAAAGTATGCAGCACAGAATACTGTGTAGGATAAGGACACGTGAAAGCACTATTCAAACAAAAATTTCATAGGAATAAAGGCACCTGGAAGCACTATTGGCAAGGAAATTCTCCTACGAATGAAAGCACACAGAAGCATTATTCACATGATAAATTTACATACTTAAATGGGCACTTGGAAGCACCAAGCTATTCACACAAAATTTCCGTATCAGGGCAGTAGACCTATCACGAAAATTTTCGTATTAATAAAGGACAGTGGGAGCCATTACCACTATCCACACAAAAATTTTGGTAGCAAGTAAGTCTGTTGGTGGCAGTTAAGGTAAGAGAGCTGCCATCTGCAACTTTTTTGGAGTGTACCCTAGCACACCTACGCATGCATAGCTGTACTAGTTCCAAGATTGAGACTATATGCCGGTCCACCTCCTTCTGACCTGTTCATTGGTGGTCAGTCTGGAGGGTTCAACTTTAAAGACAAATATACCTTAGTAAAGATAGCACTTAGATGCTTTCTGTCTAAGAAATAAAGAACCACTGATTTTTGGGGGGGAGAACTGCTAAAGTGAAATAATTGTTTTCTTCAAAGAGTCATGTCATGGCTGCATTAGGACCATAGCCAGAATAATGCATTGGATAGACCAATGATATTGGAGTTTTGCCCGCCTGAAGGGAGTCTCAATTCCTTTTTACTATTTTTTTGTTTGCCAATTTCAAGCAAGGACTTCACATGCAGAAATGGTGCAAGATTTTCCATTTTTTCAACTCTATTCCAAAAGGATGGGTTCCCAATAAATTTTACCTCCTTGGGAAAAGTGAGGGTAGGCAGCCTGTGCTAAATATTTAGGACTTCTGATTGACGACAAGCTTTCTTTCAAAAATCACATTGATGACCTTTGTAATAACCTTGTTAAATACAATGGCATTTTCTACCGCCTCAGAACTTCACTTCCCCTTGCCGTTGCTATTCAGCTTTATTATTTTCTCGTCTACTCTAGGGTTTCTTATGGTATTGAAATTTTCGGGGTAGCTAGTGCTTCTGTTAGGAAGCCATTACAAGTTCTTCAAAACAGAATTCTAAAAACCATTACCTTTTCACCTCGTCGTTATTCTACAGATAAACTTCACAGTAAGCTTGGGATTCTTAAGGTCTATGATATTCACATCCTTAAGATTTGTACCTTTATTCATAAATATATTAACAATAAATTACCACGTCTTTTGTAACATTGTTAACCCTAGAAAGTCCTCTTACATGCCCAACCATACAAGAAGTAACGCACTCATTTCAGTTACCAGGCATAATACTAAACACGGAAAGCTTCTCTTGAATAATCATTGTTCCAAAACTTGGAATGGTCTTCCGAATGATATAAAGCTCTGCAAGTCGTATAAAACCTTTAAATGTAAAATGAAATCTCATCTCCTTGGTAATTACGTGCTTTGAACTGTATGCTTTTTCTGACTCGAGCCTTTTTTCTTTTCTTCTTTTCTCCTTGTTTTTGTGTTTTGTTTTTTTGTGTGTTTTCTGTTTCCTTTAAAGTCGCTAGCTGCGATAAACATATTCCTGTTTTTTTTTCTAGCGTCCTGTTCATATTCCACTACATTGTACTGTACAACTGCATCTTATTATGCCTGTATGTATCTATGTATGTACAGTATGAACGAAATACATGGAATGAATGAATGAATCTGATGTTACCTTCAGTCAGTGAACTTGACACGTTTCTAAGAAAGGCCAAAAATCATCGTTTGTCATTTCATGCTTTTTACATAGATTTTTCAGGCAAGCGGGTTTAGCTCTTTCGCAGCCACCTACGTAATATTATGTATGTAATGGACTTGCATATTCATTTGTCTGAGCACATGCAAACTAAGATCGGAATGTGGACCAGCTGAATTCCAGTGCATTGTACGGCAAGCCTGTATTGGAATTCTCTGGTCAGTGGTCACTCAGCTCTAAGACCTCTCTGGGTGAACACTCAACACAACCGTTATGTTATAAGCTACACAACCGTCAGACTCTTTACTTCTTCCGTTTTTTGCGTTCCTGCCACGGGTTCGGCTTAGAGACCCCAAGGAGGTACTGTATGTTTGAGAGTTTGGGTTTTTTGTAAATGCTTACGCCTAACGTTTCTTTATGACACTGTAAATTCATGGGTGTATTTACATGCGAATTTTGACGTTGAGAATTAATGGGCGTGAGGTAATGACGAAATACTTTATATTTGGAGTTGAAAACGGGCAATTTTCTGAGTATAATTCGTATGTCACTTTTGTATATTATGTACCATATTCTGTATATTTTGTATGTTAATTGTTTGTATATTAGTGAAATGTTTTGGCACAGTATATCCTATGTTTTGTAGAAATGATACTTTGTACTTATCACTTTCCTACTGTATGTATGTTTTCACAGTTTTCATGGAGGTCACCTCAATAAAAGAGCACCTGCAATAAGGAAACCCTTGGGTAGTCTTCTTTTTTGTGTTTGCGAGTACTACCATTACAATGTATCTTGAAAAGTTTCCATTTACAGCCACGTACAGTACATATTATCACATAAAATTTCAATGTTTCACTTTATGTACAGTAGTTGGCTGGAAAGCAGGGTGGTGTCCGAGTCATGGACACTGGCTGTGAAAGTGTTACGTCAAATACTGACGGTTAGCCAGAGCCACACCAGTGGTGGCACAGTGTACTGTATTTCCTAAGTTGAGTAAACCTACAAAAGCAGCTTGCTTGTATGGTAGGGAGCTACAAATTGTCAAGAAATCACTTTCTCCATGGCATGAGCGTGACTAAATGTACTTTGCCTTTAGTGATGCCTCTAAGAGAGTCCAGTGGTGCGTTGAATTTTGATGTAAATAGTGGCAAGGTTTCTCATAGGCTTTAACGTCCAGGAGGACAATTGCAAAACCGTTCGCCTTCGAATATTTCAAGATCGGGGTGTAGGTAACTTCTAAGTTTGAAGTTTCCATGGTAGAAAAGAAACTTTGCTTCAAATTTCAATGCAATATGTACTGAATTCTCATTATGTACAGTATGTAAGGTCTTTAAATGACTTGAGGAATATCAGCTCATTAAGGTTTCTCTGGGGTTGTAAAGAAATGAAGTCTTTTACTCAAATGCAATTACATGGGTGGAAAAAGGTAGGAAGTCTGGGGGCTCCTCCTCACTGAAAAATGTGTGTGTGGAAGGATATTTGTGCATCTGGGGGGGGGGGAGAATTTCGGCACTTGAGGGAAATTCATCCTTTTGTTTAAAAAATACTGAAAGAAACTGTGCAAAATTCAGACTCCCTCCCGAGGAAGTGAACATTTTTTCCAGCACTAGCTGAGCAATTACCTCTATATGTGATAGTGTCCAGTCGCCAATGACATGATTCCTGAAGTGCCGATGAGTGCATGTACATTGTGAATTTTACATGCACACCTTAGGCAGGTACTGTACACCCATGCATTCATATCATACTACCTTTGATGTACTATTACATTATGTACATGCAAACTGTGCATACCCAGTACAAGAGACATGGCTCTGCAGACCTGTACAAACTTCGCGAGTGGAATTTACACACCAATCAGGAACCCTTTTCCACTTGTTGGAAACTGAGAAGTATTTCACCAGCTTCTTAGTAGTTAGTTCAGTTTAGTTTAGTTTAGTTTAGTTTAGTTTAGTTTAGTTTAAGAAAAGGATCAGAAGGGACAATTAAGTCCCCATCAAGGACTCTGAAAAAAAAGGTGTCAAAAATCAAACCCGGTCACAGATCCTAAAGTACTTGTCCAGTGCATTCTTAAACTCATTTACACTTCTTGCCATCACTACATTTCAGGCAACCCATTCCACTCATTCACTACCCTCTGAGAAAAGAAGTCTCGACGAATATTGATCCTACTTTGAACCTTCTGGAGTTTAAGACAATGACCTCTAGTAATTTTACTATTAGCAAACTTGAAAAAATCAGAAATGATAAATTATCAAATCCATGAACAATCTTATAGACTTGTATCAAATCCCCACATAATCTTCTCAGCTCAAGTGAAGTGAGATTTAAAAGACATAACCTGCTGTTATACATGTAGGGGACACCCTTGATGGCCCTAATCAATCTAGGAGCCCTGCGCTGGACTTTCTGAAGTAACTCCTTATCTTTAGAAAAATATGTTCCAGGCTTGAACAGCATGCTCTAAATGAGGTCTAACCCACTGCTTGTAGAGTCTAACAACAATGTCTTGCTTGAGGAAACTAAAATTTCTCTTAATCATACCTAAAATCCTATTTGCTTTTTTAGCTGCTTCAACACACTGCTTAGCTGGCTGTAAAGAAGAATCTATGTGTACACCTAAGTCCCTTTCAACAGAAACCTCTTGCAGTGACTGTCCATTTAAAGTGTACGAATACCTAGGATTGTTATTGCCAATATGCATTACCTTGCATTTATCAATGTTGAACAGCATTTGCCACTCGTGAGACCAAGTGAAAACCCTGTCTAAATCCTTCTTCGTGTGAATTGTGATTACTGGTAAGCTTATTTACACAAAACTTTCTGTGTTCAGTAAAGTCACAACTTTACTGGAATATCCACTGATTTTCACTTTGTACTTGCCTGTAAGAATTACTTCTTACGCCAAAACAATTACTGATACTGGATGTGCACGAAGAAGATAGCGTCATTGCTTAGCCTGCCATTTTCCCAGCATAGCTTAGGTATGTGGGGGTATTCTACAAAGTACAATTACCCCAGCACCTGATCTGGATTGGTGTAAAATTGATCTGAATTCGGAATCTGTATATACTACTAGTTGTCACTCAATGATTTATCAACAGCTAGGACTAAATACGACCTGACTCTACAGAACTCACAGATGATTCCAGAACTTTTGGTTGGTAATCGGTTTTCTTATCGATGACCCGCTCTCGAGTTTCACCGAAGAAATTGTAACAATCGTGCTTGTCAGTCATCTTCTGTCCAACCTCCAACTGTGCAAGTGCAACAGTCTAACGTTGACGGTGAGAATGAAAGTTACCCTACACTAACTGTACATGCAACGCACTGATGTGACCAGGGCAAGGCAAACAAAACAGGCACCGCTATTAGTGTCACTTTGGAGCACAAAATTTAGTGGATTGATGAAAAATTTCAAAAGAATAACAGTGAGGATGTTTAGCACTTAATTTTACCGCACTCATTCATTAACTACTCAGGGACGATTGGTGAGAAGTAATCTTTCCGACAATCGAAAATTCTTTTTCTACTATACCGCGGTTGATATTGCTTAATAATAATATTGCCAGGTGTGCTCGAGGATAATAAAAAGTTAAGAAATCGAGAGATTTAGTTCAGACTAAATGTTTAAATTTTAATTGAAAAACACCTTATAATGTATATGTTTCTCTTTTCATTTCATCTTTAATTTAATTCAACTTAAAATATACCTTTTTAATAACTTAGAAGACATTAGAGCTTAATTAAGGGGTACATTCCACTTATATGATACGATACCTAACGTAGAGAAACTGATGATTGAAGAAAGCACCCAAAATTCCAAAAACCACTGTTTAGTAATTGACGAGTGATGCGTTGTGATTTTTTAGGGAACTACAACTTTCTTTTAGAATGCTAGAAGTGTGTTGATCACGAAAAATTCTAATCACTGGTGGTTATTTAAAGTCAGTAAACGTATTTGGTATATACGCACATGGGTAAGGCCGGCTGGGCTGGGACAACTTGTGCACACAACGCTGTGCCCACATGTACAAAACGCGCGCTGTCAAGCTTACATACGTACACTTGCGCATGTCAGTGTCACTTTGGTTTATATTGTACAGCCCCTATACCGTAGCGTTGACGATACAGAACTAGTATGTTTATAATAGTCTGAGACAGCAAGAGAGGTACCTTTAAAAGCCACGACAAATTAATCAGGTCAGCCTCAGGTATGGTGAAACCAGACTTGCCACTTAAAAAGCAACAGGTTAATCGTTTGTGCCGTAACATCAGATAAGTTTCCGTTTTATCGGAAGCGGTGTGAGTATAGCAAAGTTAAGCGTTTACGAATAGTGGAAGGCTGCTTAGTTAGGCCCTTACTTATTCAGTGTTGTGACTGTAGTGTTGCTAGGCCTAAGCATATATACTTGGCTATAGACTGACCTACAGTACAGTAGGTAAACTAACAACTAGCAAGAAAGACCTAGCCAAACGTTAGCCTAATTTCAGACAATCAGAGTGGTCTACAACGTAGACAGGCTATGTTTGGCCTGTCTCAGTTTCTGCACGGAAAGTGGAAAATTCGTGTTTTGGCCATCAAAGATGTAGCCTAAGGTCATGCCTAGGCCAAAAACAAAAATAAGGAAAATACTCCAAGCAATGTGTAGCCTAGGTGGCGTCCAGGGCCCCCCTCCCCTTGTGGGGGCTCGTGGGTGAAGCCCAGCAATTCTAGCAATTTACGAGGTGTAGCTAAATGGCTTCGATCTGTTGCTTAGTTTGTATGCCATGCCAAGTTGAATTCTCTCTGAGTTTGAAGTAATCTATGCCAGTAAATTGGCACAGCTACTCAGTTGCCACTGGTGTTCATGTTTTCCAGACTGGAAATAGGCCTGACAGTTCTAGGTTTCAACGCCATAGAATACTATTTTTGTATTTGTATTGCATGCAATGAGATACAAACCATGTAACAATTACTGACATGTATAGCCTATGATCTGTAATTTAACCTCACTTCTCATAACATGAATAGCTTTGTAAGAACTGATGTTTATAGTGGCAGGGAGGACTTTTGTTCATAATTTGATGCAAGGCCAGGAACATTGCTTATGATCATGAATCACAGAAATTCCCACTTCAGCTTGTACACTGATGTGAATTAAATTGTCATTATTAATAGCGTGATGTAATTGATGATTAATTCAGTGATGTAAAAGTGACCCCTTTTGTTGCAATTCATAGCAGAATTAGCACTGGAAATCTCTTCCACCGAGTGTGCCTGCCCATTGTTGTAGTCAGGGTTTGCCAGTTTGGTATTGTAAATGCCAAAATAGGCAAATTTGCTTTGTTTTTTACCTTTGTAGGCTGTTAAAAACTAAAAGTGCACATGCATTTTGGGGACCTCATTGAAAAACTATAAGTCACCCGCATTTCCCCTCTTTAGTAGCCACCCCAGTGGGACATTAACAGGTTTACAGTTTACTCTCCACTTGTAGCAACATAGATTGAGTATGTACTAATGTGTATCGTACTGCTGTATGCTGAGAACGTTTGCAAGTGTTACACTGTACAAAATTACAGGGTCAGGTTTCCTCAAGTAGGAGCTAGATTTGCTTGGCATTTTTTTCAGGTGATATGGCTGGCAATTTGTCTGGTTACCCCTACAAACAAACTGGCAACTCTGATTACAGTCACTATAAGCCCATCGATTGGGTAGTGAATGAAACTGGATTACATTGGATAGCTGTAGCAGCGCGATAACTTAAAAATGTTATGCCACAGACATAGGAGGCAGGTAAAGTTAACATTCCAATACACAAAATTAGTCAAAACACTGATAAAGATGTACCACTTCTCCTATTTAAGCCATTAGTACAGTACAGGCCCATAGTAATGACCTAAAACTCTGCGAGGACTAATCTTTTAAACCGCTTTGCACACGTGTACTGACCATGCACGATTACACTCGCTCCTTCTTTCGACATCGATACCTCTGTGGTTGACTGACAACAAAAGAAGGCAGGTTGGCTCCTTGAGGCGATTCTTGACCTCGTGCTAGGAGAGAATTCATTAGTGTGTGTGGTGAAGGATTATGTTATTTTACACTTCCTCTGGTGACAGCTTACTGATTGCAAAAAAAAAAAAAACTGCCACTCTGCAAACTGCCACTCTGCACTTCAGAAGTCTTGTGTTTTAAGTGATAGGGTTGAATCTGAAGCAAATCCCAAGTTCACCAACAGTATTTTCGGATGTTATACTGAAATAACGTTAACACAACTTTTTTCTTTAAATATCGATGTTGAATAAAATATCTGAGACCTAACCTCTTTGCTTTTTGTTTGGCTTTTTTTCCAAGTTGTTTCATATTCGTTATCAACTTGTTACAACTTTTTTAGACTTTATCTTATCATCCACTAACACATTTTGTTGCATGCTAGCTTTTTGCTCTTCTTTTCATTATTTTAATGAAAAACATGATTTTTCCCATGCAACTGGATGTAAGAACTCAAAATAGTTGCCAACTCTTCACAATGAATGAAGATGTTGGATCTGAGCTAAGTGACTTCACTTCCCTTGTCAAAGTCGCGAAAAATGCATTGCTTTTCTCAGGTAAGGTCGACCTAACATGTCCTTTCTGTTTCAACAAATTAAGCATCTGAAAGGATTAGTTACATTACTCGGTAGGAGCAGTTAAAGAGTACAGGACTTCCTCCCGCGTAAACTCGCGTCTCTGACCTTAACAAAAGCGGCCCTAGTAGCAGTCGCTACACACATGTATACATGCACTTTGATCGCTACACATGTGTATATATGCCGTGCAGAAGCAGTTGTCGACGTTAGGTAAAGGGGTTACAGTGTCAAGTACACACATAGTGTACAGGATTCAAAGCAGCAAGTTCAGACTGCGTGGAGTACGAACGTTAGGGAAATACGTTGTCACGTGGCCATTTGCGCAGGACAACGATCACAATTTGTCATCCCTGTGGAAAGTTTCAGTTTCTGTAACAACTACATCACGATGTATAAAAGGTAAAACCAAAGTAAAAGGGCTGGATCACTGCATTTTAAAAATGGGTGTGGAGTAAAATTGTCATTTTTTTCTGTTGAAGGTTTTCTTCTTTTACAGCATGGGGAACTTGTTCGTATCGATAAAATATCGGTCGGTATTTTAGATATATAGGGATGTTTTGGGGGCAGGCTAAAGCTGTGATTGTTGATGAACACTGACCGGCCAGTTCAGCTTTTCTGCGGCAAACAGTGAGTTCAGTAAAACCCCTTATTTACAGGTTTGCGTAGATTATACAGTAGTGTAATGGCCAAGTTGTAGTCACTCAGGAATCAGGGGCTTTCAATCTGGTTAGGGATAGTTTCAGATTAGTGGGGGATAATTAACCTGCAATTTTCTGAAAATTGAAAAAAGTTTGTACAGTGCTTTAGTGATTAGTTTGTGATAGGGCCCCAGTCCTTTTCCTTTATGATTGCTAGTCAGATTGGGTACGCTATTCTATCAATCACTTGAATTTGAAGTAAAAATAGCCAGTTTTAGGTTCACGGATTTTGCGTGATCGAGAAAAAAACCAAATTGAAAGAGAATTTGCGAATTTTGGAGAAGTTTCTAAAATATACATTTTGATTAAATAAGTTAAACGAAATGCACATGGTTTACAGCTGTTTTAAGTTTCCTTACAAATTTTACAATCGTTATCAAAGCCACAAACTGCAGTACGTAGTATGCAAGTTGACCCCAGCAGACCAGCTGCATTTGGCCAAACACCTGTTAGAATCAACTGTGCATTCCCCATGAGCACGTGCACTGACTGCAGGATGTTTAGCACGCGAAGAAGAGGAAGTAACTTAGTAAACAAACATATTTGCTACTGTAGCACCACAATATATCACAACAAAGTTCTCTTTTTCTACAAATGCAAGATTAAAAATCAATATTGAAAACAGTAGGATACATTTATACGTTTCTTTAATTAACATTAACTCTGTAACTAACAAACAGTCGGCTGTTCTTTCACAGGGAATGAAATACATACAAATTTCTGAGGTGGTTAGGCTATTCGCAACATACCTAATATGCTAGGTTATAATTAGCGTAAATTTACAGAAGGCTTTGCACGATCTTTGTACATTTTTAATGAAAGTCTTTTGGTACATTTAAATCTTAACAATACATGTAATATGTATATTTATTGTTATTATATTATGACATTTCGTGAAGCACTTAAGTTTTGAAGCAATATCGAATGATTTCTTTTGATCAAAATTTCGTTACCCTGGTGAAGTGGTTTTCGTCCTAACGCTAAAATGTTCATTAAATGGCTATTAATACACACGCGGGCAATTCTAACAAGAGTAAAAAACCTGCTCTATGAAGTCAAAAGTATGACCGTGAACTTTCATCTACATGTTAAAAGTTTTCAAAGTGTTCAACACAATTGGCATCTGGTCGCAGCATGTGCAACAGCCAGTGCAGTGAGTAGTATGTGTAAACTCAGCCACTGGTTAGTGCAATTTTAAGGCAACCGTAACTGTACACAGCTGTTGTATGGTACAGAGGGTATAGTGCACGTGCATGCGGCACGCCGTGAACAGGTCAATTGAAGACCGCATTTGGATTGCAAATTGAATAATGCTACATATGACCGATACATAGATTTTTCGGAACACTTAGAATATCAACCTACGATAAAGAAATATAAACTATCGTAGTGTGGGAAGATCATCTCTTTGGAAGTTTTGTAAGTCCCAAATGACATCTCCGATCGAGTGTCGCAGAAGCTGTTGAATATTTGTATCTCAATATGCTGTAGCTATCATGTGAGGATTGGCTGACTACACAATCGAATTGCCTGTACTGGGCATACATACGTCACTCGTTGTCATTGCTAAATCCATTGATGAAGTGAAAGCTTTACTATGACATCACATAGTTCGCCAGGCCTCAGTTTGAAAGCACTGACAGTTGCACAAGAAAATACACCGCCAATAAGCCTTTTTGCAATTTTGACTGCGCATGCTGATATTCTCAAAGTTGGAAGATAAACCAATCTCATGCCTACAACATGAGTAAAACAACTGAGTTTTAGGATGTATTCAAATCCTTTTTCTTTAGCCAACTGCTAGTATACGGAGGGTTCACACTTCACACCTACTGTACAGTTCTGTGTCTGAACACGGCACATAAACCGCCTTTCCATTGAAAAGGGGTTTATAATCAGTCTAAAATTGTGTGTATTTTTGTGCTACTGTAGGTATGGCGAGAGTGGTTTGTCTATCTCACCTGAGCACAGTACAGGTACCCTCGATTGACAAGCCCCCCCCCCCACATCCCTGTGTTAACACTTAGGCTACCAGATTTTGAGCTGTCCCATGAAATCGTCAAATTTAATTCCATTATTGCGTTCTTGTTGATTTCGCTGAAAAGAGAAACCTAAAGTATGCGGTCATGATTGCGTGTGTGTGTGTGTCGCATATGTGCGTGTGTGTTTCTGACGCCCAGCTCGTTATTGCGATAGCTCAAGAAGGGAAAGTTGGAAATTTCCCAAACTTGGTGCATAGATGCCCCATATTGAGAGGAAGAACCCTCTTGTTTTTGATGGAGGTCAGAGGTCATCTGAGGTCACCAGAGGTCAAACACTGAAAATCTTGTGATCGCAATGTCTCAATAAGGGAAACTCTGAGAGTTTTCAAACTTAGTACATAGATGTCCCATATTGAGAGAAAGAACCCTAGTGTTTTTTGTGGAGGTCAAAGTTCATCTGAGGTCACCAGAGGTCAAAAACTGAAAATCTTGTTATCATGATATCTCAAGATGGGAAACTCTGACAGTTCTCAAACTTAGTACACAGATGCCCAATATTAAGAGTAAGGATCCAATTGTTTTTGGTGGAGGTCAAAGGTCATCTGAGGTCACCAGAGATCAAACACTGAAATCTTCTTATCACAATATCTCAAGAAGGGAACTCTGAAAGTTCTCAAACTTAGTACAGATATGTTTCATGTTGAGAGGAAGAACCCTTTTGTTTTTGGTGGAGGTCAAAGGTCATCTGAGGTCACCAGAGGTAAAAAACTGAAAATCTTGTTATCACGGTATCTCAAGAAGGGAAACTCTGACAGTTCTCAAATGTAGTACATAGATGCCCTTATTGAGAGGAAGAACCCTATTGGTTTTGGTGGAGGTCAAAGGTCATCTGAGGTCACCAGAGGTCAAATACTGAAAATCTTGTTATCATTATATCTCAAGAAAGGAAACAGACAGTTCTCAAACTTAGCACATAGATGCCCCATGTTAAGAGGAAGAATTCAATTGTTTTTGGTGTAGGTGAAAGGTGGCCTGAGGTCACCAGAGGTCAAACACTAAAAATTTTGTTAACACAATATCTCAAGATAGGAATGATGGATACTCCCCATACTTAGTATGTCAGTTGGTCATATCAAGTGCAAGAACACTATTGTTTTTGGTGGACGTCAAATGTCATCTGAGGTCACCAGAGATCAAACACTGAAAAAATGTTAATATTTATCTCAAGATAGGAATCATGGAAACTTTTGTTATGTAGTTTGTCTGTGTATTGCATTAAATAGATAAACCCTATTGTTCTTGATGGAGGTCAAGGGTCACTCTGGGTCAAAGGAGGTCAAATTGTTAAATATTATGAACATGATATTGCAAGAACAGAAGCATCTACAGAACTGATATGAAGTTTGAAGCTGTGCCTTATGGAGCAAAACTAGCCTACTGCTTTCCGTTGAGGCCAACAATCATTTGGGGTCAACTGGGGACAAGTTGTGAAAACCTTCTAAACATTAAGAGAAGCTTGGACAGATGTCATATTTGATTTTCAGATGCACCTTATGGGGGGCAAGACGCCTATTGATTTTGTTAGAGTTCAAAAACTATTTGGATCAACATATCCACACAATATGCAATATGCTAGATTCAAAATACTCATAATTGAATCATCAAAACCACAATACCTTTTGGCGCCCTGGTTATTACACATTTCACCGCCATCATTATTTGAGCGACCTGCATACTGGATGTGCATTACATAACATGTTGTAGCCATGTTTATCTGATACCCATATGCATGAATGTTTGGGTTTTTTTTTTTCAATTAACAGAAAAAGAGGTAAGGTATAAAACAATAACAGCTAGATTGAGGCTGAACAGATTTTAAAAATGCATGATTGTGCAATTCCTAGTCTCAGCACAAATAGCAGCTAAGGTAGGTGTATGCACATTTTTATCTCATTGCCCTATAGGGGGTAAAATGAGATATTGTAGTCACTTGGCTAGTGGAGCTGTATATTGTACTGTGCATCCATCAGAGAACGGTTGCCATGGAAACGCTTAGAGTGGATGAGTAGCAACACCCCAGGGGTACCCCATGGTAGAGTGACCACGAGCAGAGGTGGGTCCTGTTGGATGGCATAAATGAAAACTTGTCTGTGCCAATGTGTGTGCGTTGTGTGTGTGGGTGTGTGTGTGCGCGTCTGGACCAGTCCAAATTATGGTTTTTCCAGAATATCTTGAAAAGTGCATGAGCGATTAAGTTTAAACTTGGTAAGGTTGTGCATGATGCTAATATGTCCAAGATGTATTGTTTGCATGGTAAATTGAGTCAAATTTGCTGATTTTTTAGAAAAAAGCCAATTTTGCCCTTAATTTGGTAATTCCAGTATATCTTGAGAAGTATTTGAGCATTTAATGCAAAATTTTGCAAGGACTTATCTGAGAATGTAATATTCAAGGTGTATCACCTTTATACTGTAGTAAGGAGAGTAAAATTTGCTGATTTTTTAGGAAAAAGGCCAATTTTGCCCCAAAATTTGTATTTCCAGCACATCTTGAGAACTATTAGACCAATTAACTTAAGTTTTGTAAGGACTTACCTGAAAACACATTGTCCAACATTTTATTACTGTAATGGTAAATCCAGTGAAATTTGCTGAGTTTTGAGAAAAAAGGCCAGTTTTGCCCAGAAATTTGTATCTCCAGAATATCTTGAGAACTATGAGACCAATTAAATAATTAAAGCTTTGTAAGGACTTCCCTGAGGACACATACTGTTCAACATAGTATTACTGTAAAGGTAAATCCAGTGAAATTTGCTGATTTTTTAGGAAAAAAGCCAATTTTGCCCAAAAATTTGGATTTCCACCATATCTTGACAGCTAATTAAGCATCATACAAAATTTTGCAAAATCGTTCCTATGAACACAATAATGAAGACACAGTGTATCACTGCTGTAGTAAACAGGTGAAATTGTATGATTATTTGGTAAAAAACTTAGAGCCAGCATCCAGGTCAACTGACACGACACCACCTTTAACTTAAGCCAAAACATCTTTAGCAGAACTGGCCCTGTGGATAATGTCGTTCAACATCCCTGCCAATTATGAGAACAACATTTTTAAGTCAAACAATCATTTTAGCAGAACCAGGTCCTACACAGGTAAATAGGAGACTAGTAATGTGCAAATAACCCATAGAGGGATGCTCTTGTATCCTGCCTAAGCCTAACCTACATGGAATAACTCAATATTATAATTGTGTGAAGTGTTATGTAGCGTAATATGCACAGATACTTTTGAGCCGTTATTGTTATCGTTACTTGAGCCTAGTGGCACCAGGCTATAGACTTAAGTTTGCTACCTTACCGTAGATATCAGTATTGAGTTATTGTGCTCGGTTTTTCAGCTTACCACCATTTTAATGCTCGAAGAATACTTGGCTCTAATTCACACTGAGTGCCTGCAACTAGGTCTTTTTGAGATGTGGTTGCAGTAAACTATTACAAATCCCTATGTGCAGGCCCTGTGTTGAAATCAATGCATGTTCGCGATGAGATGCGCAACTCCGTGGATTGCCCTCTTGTTTGTATTTCGTTTACTGTTATGTGTAGCCTATAAAGGAATAGGGCCTAGGAAGACCTGATTTCCTCACCTTTCCCCATACCATGATGCTTAGTATGCTCAGCATAGCCTACTGTTATTCGGGGGGGGGAGGGGGGAACGTATGTTATCCGCAATAGAACTGCGGTTTGTCTTTTGGTAGAACTTGGTGTATCTTTAATGTGGGGCATTGTTACATTGGTTTACCAAGTATTGTTTTACAAAACTTACAATTTAAAAAACTTTTGCAAGGAACTATTACTTATTACACAAACATAATCAGTGGCCGCTTCAGAACTGGGTAGTTCTACCCCCTCAACAGTAAGGAGCTTACCTCTCCCTCCCAGTATTTGTCCAAGTCCTCAAAGAATATGAGAGAGAATGCATTGTTGATGATTTCTTCCCATAATGCAATCTACAATCGCTGCAACAATCCAGACCAACTTGAGCAATGCATACACGTTGTCCTTTGGACTTGTGTACATCAGTTCACAACATCCAACCAACCATACTGTGTTTCACTTTCAACGCCGTCACTAGATCGACCAGTGTACCCCCAGTTCACGGTAGCACAGTACTCCGTAATTGAATCTTTTCTGTCCAAAGTCCCTTGATATTGTGACAGTCAATTGTTCATGCTGACCTGCTATTGTTCCACCAGTATGGCTTGATAAGTTACCACTAGTAAGCAGCTTATAGGCTCACCCATGATACCCATACAGCAATATACCAGTATGCTGATCTAACAACAGACCTGCCAACCCATCTCACCAAAAAATAGGGAGTAGTAATTTTCAATCAAAAGCAGTGCCACAGAGAGAATCATCATCCATATGCACAGCACAAGTTGCCCCTGTAGGCCCATTTTCACGTACATGGCAGGTACATGAACCCCCGTCTGTATGCAAAGCCCTTCATAAACTAACGACTTAGCCTACTTACAAAGCAACCTGCTTTTGGTTTAATTACACTAATCTACTTTGTAACAGGTGAAAATTTTATAAACAACAATCTGATTTTCAATGCACTATACATTAGTTTATGGCCAATTACTCAAATAAGCATTGTGCTAAAAAAAAACATTTGCAATAGTTGGAAGAATAAAATACCACTTGTATTTGCAAACGTCCAACCAGCCTTCTTAAAAACATGAAAAAGTAGGTCAGAACTTTTACCAACGCACTGCATTCCCCTTCCCAATCCTGTGAAACTCCTTTCTGTCAATAGCAAGAACTGGCCACGCACTGGCATGTCCCAGTTTTATTTTTTTTCTTTTCAATAGCACAGCCTTCTGGCTCCTTTTTTTTTTCTTTTTTTTTTCTTTTTTTTTTCTTTTTTTGGACATATCTCAATCAAAGAGCAAATGTAGTAAGAAAACAGGTGTTTCAGAAATATGAACCCTTGAATGCTGAGCGGGGTATGTGAAAATATTTTTATGCGAAACTTCAAAAGGCCCTCATCGCTAGGAATTAAAAAAAGTACCTTCTTTTAAACGGGCCCATCTCTTTGAGTAGAACAGTGTAATGTACTTGGAGCTAAATTACTTGGTTTTCCAAGGAAACACAGGGTTTGATATTAAAGTAACAAAAAACATCTCTTCAATACAGTACATTAAAATTGTTTCAATAATTTCTCAAACAATTGTTTTTGTGGTCGTATAAACATTTTGTACCATACCTTGACAAGTTTTATGCAACTTACTCTTACCAGATCATTCACTAGAGATCGTTCTTTTCACTAGTATGATAAACATACAGAAGCGCCTGAAATTAAAGGTGTAGGCTTGGTGTAGACTTACAGTATCGTAGTATGTAGTTCTAGAAGTACCCTGCAAAGCAAACAAGGTTTACTTTTTTTTTCTTGTTCAGCTTATTGCTACGAACAATTTTGGGACCAATGAAAGTAATGCAAAACAACTGAAACTTCCTATGGTCAAGGATTATAAGTGTGTCAACGTTTGTATGCTCAAATAATCTCTACTGAGAGTAAACTATGTGTGATGGTTGTCTCTCCATGCCTGCGTTGAAGATGCGAAGATAAGAACATAAAGAAAAGTGTAAACACGCAGAGGAAAGTTGAAACAAGTAGAAGGTAGACATGAACGGAGTTGTACATAAGCAGTACTGTAGAGTTCCAACTTCTGAATCTTGCAGACTTGTTGTCAGAAAGATAAGGTGTTTATACTTTGAAATTGGTTTGAATTGTCTTTTGTTTTTCATACATGTTGGCGAATATTCACAAAGTCAATAAGACTTTCTGGTCTTGTGTTACGATCTCTCTGCATCAAGTCTACATCTCTATATCTCTGTTCCTCCCCTTTGTAAAAGTTTTACTCTTTCCAAGGGCTCTAGATGTAAAATGATGTGAGATTTTTCATCTAAGAGCAAGACCTTTTATTGACAAATTTTGGGGGGCTCAATGTACTGCATATGTAGCATCTTCTTTTCACACCACAAGCAAGACTGTGTAGCATGCAAACAATAGTGTAATACTGTAGGGGAAAGTTGACTTCAGAGCACCTCATACAGCACACATATGGTTTGTAGAGTGGTCTTTCATCTAATGTACTTTCACTATAAAGATAATGAAATGAGCACTTTGCTGTTCTCTGAAGACCAAGTGCTTATTACTCTAGGGTATCTTTTCATGGTGTACCAATTTGATTTCTGCAAAATTGACAACACTCATTTATTACCTAAAATTTTGTTTTGTATGTGTTTTCTAACCTTCAGATTCAAGATGGCGGCTACCAGTGGCTATAACTGTTTCATACCAAAGGTTGGAGAGAGAATGGAAGTGATGATATCACATGCGGAATATGACAAAGATAACCAACTCTTTGTTCTCTGGGGCCAGTTCCAGATATCACAAGTGGAAAAAATCGAAGACACTCTCGCAGAACTTCAAGATGTCGCTCAGCGGAAGGAACATCCCAGAGGCCAGTTGAAGGTAGGGGACCTCTGCCTTGCAAAGTCCATACAGAACAACCAATGGCACAGAGCCAGCATACAGACAGCCACGGGCAACGACGTGCTTGCATTTTACGTAGACTACGGTAGCACAGAATTTGTTCCTCGCAGCAGAATAAGAACTTTAGATGAGAGTCTGTCTCTGGCCTATGAGGCCCAGGCAACTAAGCTCCTTCTTAGAGGTATCCAGCCACTATTTATTCGTGGTGGGATAAAACCTGGTACATTGGACTACTTAGACAGATACATTGTAAACAAGATGTTTGTTTGTGAACCAATGGCTCATGAGCATAATGCAGTCTTTGTAAAGTTGTATTCAGTCAATGGCAAGAGGGATGTTTCGGCTCAGTTCATCGTAGACGGTTACGCAGAGCCTGCTAACAACCAGCAGGTCACTCTTCCACCGCAAGAACGTTCGGGGGTTAACATTACCCAACTACCGGTGATGGGGATGGATGTAGGTCAAAGGGAACGGGTGTATGTGAGCCATGTAGTTTCCCCAACACAGTTCTGGCTTCAACAGGAGGTAGTAGCGGTGGACCTTGACGACATGATGACGGATATTCAAGATTATTTTAAATCTGGAGATGGTCAGAACACTCAAGGCATATCTCACATAGCACCTAACATGCCCTGTGTAACAAAGTTCTCTGAGGATAATCAGTTTTACAGAGGGCAGTTGATCAGGTCAACAGGTTTTCAGTCTTGTGAGGTTTTCTTTGTGGATTATGGTAACACGGAGGAAGTGAATGTGTCTGATGTTAGAGCTTTACCAGACCAGTTCTCCAAACTTCCAGGAGCAGCAATTGAAGCTGGACTCAGTGGAATTGACCCTGGTTCTTGTAGCAACGATGCTGCTACGAGATTTGAGGAATTAACGCTCGAAAAGATTCTTTGTGTTAAAGCAGATTCAGTCGAGGGGCCCAAAGTGATGGTGTCAATGGTTGACCCTAGATCAGAGTTAAATTTATCAATTGGAGAAATTCTCATCAAGGAAAGGCTAGCTTCTCGTACTGTTTCACGACGTGCCCAAGGATCTCCAAGTGGTACTGCAACACCTTCCAGTCAAAGCAGTTCCAGAGTATCAAATTCTTCCCTTCCTAGTCCAAGAGTTCCAAGCTATGTAGCAAAGTTCAAGCCGCCAAACCTACATGTAGGTGCTAGATATGCTGTGACTGTTACAGACATTCAGAGTAGCAGTAACTTTGCTTGTCAGCTGCTGTCTCAATCAGCAGAGTTTGAAGAATTAAGTGGTGCCCTGCAAGATGATTATTCATCAAGAGGTCCAAAGGACAGTAGGCTCAAAGGCACCATCCAGGTTGGAGCAGTTTGCTGTGCTCAGTTTTCAGAAGATGGAGTATGGTATCGTGCAGAAGTGACCAATGTCATGGACTCGTCAGTGGAAGTTCATTTTGTAGATTATGGAAACAGCGATGTATTACCTCTCTCAAAACTGAAGCAGCTGGATCCAAACTTTTTGGACATGGAAGCACAGAGTTTCAAATGTCAGTTAGAGCATGTTGAAGATATTCCTAGAATTTCTGACAAGATGAAGAGCAAGTTCGAAGAGCTTGTTGGAGAGAACGAACTGGAGGCTAGAATTTGCAAAAGAGATGGCAACATTTATGTCATCGAACTGATGGATAAAGTGAGCAGAATCAATGTTAACAAACAGCTGCAGGAGTTATGTGATTCAGTGAGACCACACAAACAACCAAGACGATCTGTCTCAGAGGAATTTGTTCGGATAGAGCCAAAACGGCATGAGAAGATGAAGGTGTATGTCAGCAATGTTGAAAGCCCAAACCTATTTCACTGTCAGCCTGTAGAATCTGCTCATGATTTACAGAACATGATGGACGAATTGAATGAGCATATAACCCAAACAGTGTCATCTTCACCCTTCCAACCAAAACTTCAGGCACCCTGTGTAGCACAGTACTCTGATGATCACATGTGGTACAGAGCAGTTGTAACTGGACTCAAGAGGTCAGGAGACGTAGAAGTAAGATTTGTTGACTTTGGCAACCACGAAGCACTGCAGGCTAGTGCGATACGGTCTTTACCAAGTCATTTTATGGCCTTCCCCATGCAAGGTATACCTTGTTCGTTAGAGGGTGTCCCTATGCGCTCGTGGATGGATGAGGAGATCAATAAGTTCTCTGACATGTGTGGTGATGCCGAGCTAGAAGTGGATTTTGGCAACAGGAGTGGTGATAACTATGAAGTGAGGCTTGTGACTGAAACCGCTCTTGTCATTAATGAAGTTTTCAAAATGCAAGGTCGCCAGTCCCCAAGACCCAGGGATCTGCCAAAGAGGGGCTCCTCCCCTGTGAGGAGAAGCAGATCCCCCCGTGAACAACAACAGCAGAACTCATCGCCATCATCTTCCAGGGACAAAGGTCAGTTCAAGGAGAGGGAATTGAAGGTTGGACCACCAATCAATGTCTATATCTCACATGTAGAAAATTTGTTCGAACTCTGGTGTCAGCCAGCCTTCACTACCAATGACTTAGAATCATTGATGATTAAACTTGATGAGAAGTACAGCAAGCTCAAGCCTAATGATTTGGCAATCAAGAATCCTCACCTGGGTATGACATGTGTTGCTCAGTTCCAGGAAGACCGAAATTGGTATCGTGCTATCGTGACCAACAAGCAGTTAAACCGTGTCTATGTTTGCTTTGTAGATTATGGTAATTTTGAATATGTCCCAGTGTCTTGCATCAAGGAAATAGACAATGAAATCATGAAAATACCTGCTGTCGCAGTCAAGTGCAGTCTTAAAGGTGCCAAGGAACTGGAAGGAATCGCTAGAATTAAAAAATTAAGAAGTTTGATTGACCAGGTTGAGTGCTTTAGCTGCAAAGTGATCAACACAGCCAATGGAGTATTTGAAGTTGACCTGTCTTTTGATGGTGGTAAGTCTGTAGTGGATGTTTTACGGAAGGTTCCAAAGGAAGAAAGCACACCTGGAGGTCACCTCCAAACACCACCAAGAGGCAAGAGGTCAGAATCTCCTCGTTCTCCAGCGTCACCAAAACCTGGAAACACGACCTTCAGAGGACGATCGCCTCCTCAACCTCAAAGACAAAGCTTCCAGTCAAATACTGCCCATTCTACTGCACCAGGGTCTCGATTCAGCAAACCCCTCATGAAGTCAGAGGATGACTGGGGAGAACCAGCTGAATCTCCTCCAGTCACTTCACCCGCCCCACCTTTACCTGCTCCCTCAGTACCTGCCCCTGCTGCCGCCGTACCTGTTCCTGCTATGCACACCACGTTAAAGTACATCAAAGAGCAAAAGGAATCGGTTGTGCTGGGAGACTATATCGATGTTGTGGTGTCTTTCCTAGAGTCCCCGTGTAAGTTTTGGGTTCAAGTAGCCAGCCTGTGTCCAGAGGTGGATGCTCTGATGGAAAAGTTGAATGACAGCGTTGCAAATGGCAAGGTCCAGCAGTTGACAAACCCAGAGAGTGGTCAGCTCTGCATAGCCACATCAAGTCTTGACAGTGCTCTGTACAGGGCAAGAATTTTGAAAAAAGTTGACGCATCTGTAGAGGTTTACTACATTGACTATGGAAACAAAGAGACTATTCCAGTAGAATCAGTGTTTAACATATCACCAGCCTTTACAAAGCTTCCTTCCCAGGCAATAGAATGCTGTCTTTCTGGAATATCAAAGGTTACTCTGTTTCCTGATGATGCCATTGACAGTTTTAGTGATCTCACAATGGAGAAACAATTAGTTGCAATGCCAGTTAAAAAGTTTGTGAATAGATTAGAAGTTGAACTTTGTGACACCTCTGGAGATGATGACGTCAACATTTCAAAGGCAGTGGCTAAAATACTGGAGGATGCAAATCTACAAATTTTACCAGTAACAGAAATTGAGGAGGATGACAGTTCGGCATACGTCACTCAGGTACTTGAGGATGGGGCATTTTACCTCCAGTTGACCAGCTCTACGGATGTGCTAGATCAGATGCATGCAGAAATCCAAGATGCTTACAAAGAGGAAGTGGAGAGTCTGACAGAGAGTAAACCTGGCACTCTCTGCTGTGGATTGTATTCGGAGGATAACGAGTGGTACAGAGGTGTCATTGAAAGTATCCAGGAGTCCCGTGAGGCCTCTGTAAGATTCCTTGACTATGGCAATGCATCCACGTGCAAAGTCTCAGAGTTGAAGACATTGCTCCCGCAGTTCCATGATAAACCAGCCATCGCAGTAAAGTGTGAGCTTTATGATGTTCCTCTCTCTGGCATTCCAGATATTGGAATAACATTGGAAGAGATGACCCTAGAGAAGGAGTTAAAATGTCACTTCCATGATCAAGAGTTACCTTGCCAAGTCTCCCTGTCTGATGAGGATTTGATTATAAATTCAGAGCTCAAAAAGAAGTTTGACTACCAACCAGTCTCCCAGACTGAAAGCAAATCACATGAACCTGGACTACATTGGGTATTCCCCAAAGTTGAAGTTGGTAAAAAGATTGAGGCATATGTGTCCAGTGTTGTATCACCAGGTTATTTCTTTTGTCAGCCTTCCAGCATTACGCAAGAACTGGACGACCTCATGGTAGAAATGCAGACAACATACAGTCAAACATCTGCAGAGTTGCTTCTAAGTGCTGGAGAGATCCAAATTGGATGCCTTTGTGCTGCCTTGTATGCGGAGGACAACCAGTGGTACCGGGCAGAAGTGGTTCAACAAGATGGGGATACGCTAACCGTTCATTTTCCCGATTATGGTAACACAGAATTGATCTCAAAAGATAAAGTCAAAGTCTTACACAAGAAACACAGTGACATACCACTGAAAGCAATCTGCTGCTCTTTGCATGGTGTCATGCCTGCGACAGGAACCTGGAGTCAGGAGGCGGGTGAGTACTTTGAAGCAGAAACAATGGACAAGCCTCTTTTAATGAATGTGGTAGAAATTCCAGTCACTTCCCCTAATTCACAGGCAAAAATGTCAGTCCACAAAGTCAGTCTTTTGGACATGGGAATGAATGTGGCCGACAAAATTGTTGGTGCTGGGCATGCCGTTGATGAAGTTACTGGTTTGACACAGCCATCACTCTCACTTGGACAGGTCACACAGCTGGAGTTATCTTCTGAGGAGGTTTTTCCTGGATACAAGTCTTATCAACTCAGGCGTGGTGCTAAGGAAGGTGTTCTAATAACTGCTGTCACTTCTTTGCAAGATTTTTGCATCCAGTTGTCCAGTAAATCGGAAGAGATGGATGAGTTTGTTGGGAAAGTGGACGAATATTACAAAAGTAATGAGGTGGCACCTGTCACCGATGTGCAAGTGGGTACTCCTTGTGTAGCCCAGTTCTCTGAAGATGAGGTGTGGTATCGAGCCGTTGTATGTGAGGTGTCGGAGGACAAAGTGTATGTAACCTTTGTTGACTATGGCAATGGAGACCATGTGCTTGCTTCAAGCATCAGAGAGCTGAAAGATGAGTTCAGAGATATACCAGCCTATGCCCTGAAGTGCAGACTAGCAGGGATTGACAAAGAAGCCTCTGCAGATGAACAGAAAGTCACAAAGTTTGAAGATCTGATGGAAAAAGAAACTCTGAGTGCTGAGGTCTATGGGGTGAAGGATGGAGTGATGGCTGTTCGAATACATGACAACAACATTTCTGTAACAGCAGAATTAGGTTTAACTGAAAATCTGGACCAGTACCAACCAATAGCTAGTGCTGTATCATTAAAAGCTGAGGTACCTGTGTCTACTACTATGTATCCTGGCTATACGTCGAAGCTGATTCCTGCAGGTACAATTGCATCCATATTTCTCACCTCAATTACCTCCTTGTCTGAGTTTTACATTCAGCTACTCTCTGAGAGTGAAACAGTTGCCACGTTCACCGCTGAGATGGATGAATATTACAAGAGCAATGACGTGCCGGCGCTAGACTCTGTCGAAGAAGGGACAGTATGCGCCGCTCGGTTCACTGATGACGAAGTGTGGTATCGTGCTCAGGTAACCTGCATCGTCGATGACTGTGCAGATGTGACATTCGTAGACTATGGCAATGCAGATTCGGTGCCGACAGCTTCGCTGAAGACCCTGCGTGAAGATTTGATGAAAGTACCAACATATGCGTTACGGTGTCAGCTGGCGGGAGTGGATACGTCGAAGGGGAATGAAGAAGAGACTCTGGATAGGTTCCAAGAGTATCTGGAGAGCGAGAGTCTTCAAGTTAACGTTATCAGCTGTGACAGCAGCTCATTGACCGTCCAGATCCTCGACAATGGCAAATCGATTGCATCAGCATTAGGTTTGGCTGAAAATATTGAAATCCCCAGGATGCCCAATGCTTACCCTACCTATGACATCCCAGTGGGGTCATCCGAGCCTGTTTACCTTACTTCAATCACAGCTTTAAATGAGTTTGCAATTCAATTAAAAAAGTTTGAAAGTGCTGTTGCTGACTTTTCTTCTCAGGTTGATGAATTTTATAAATCAAATGAAGTTGCCATGGTAACCTCCCCTACTCTTGGAATGCCATGTGTTGCTCAATTTAGTGATGACGATGTTTGGTACAGGGGAGTAATTCACCATCTGGAGCAAAGTTCTGTTGAGGTCACATTCGTCGATTATGGAAACGGGGACCTCATTGAACTGTCAAGACTGAGAGAACTTCACCCAAGTTTCAGAGAACAACATGAATATTCATTCCAGTGCCGGTTAGCAGGGATCCCAGAAAACTTGACCAATCAGGAGAAATTAATAAATGAGTTTGAAGGATTCTTAGAAAGTGAAAGCTTGGTTGCTAAAGTGATCAAAAAAGAAGATGAAAAATTTGTGGTACAACTGCTGGACTGTGACGAATCTGTGGCTGTCAAACTAGGCCTCACTGAAGATATTGCTTCAGAATTGACAGGTAATATTTTACCTCACTGTAAGTAAACAAGTAATATGTAATTTCTTCTTTGATTTTAGAATCGTCATTCAGAGAAAAACTTACCAACATTTGTATTGAATTACTGATGCGTACCCTTACTGTTGGAAGTCAAAAGTTTTCATATCAGTGATATTAGTGGTGCCATACATGATATTAATACAGAGAAAATAATGCTGGAAAATATTAACTGGAAAGTATGTGTGTATGTCTTTGTATGTATGTATGTATGTATGTATGTATGTATGTATGTATGTATGTATGTATGTATGTATGTATGTATGTATGTATGTATGTATGTATGTATGTATTTTTGTATGTATTTTTGTATGTATTTTTGTATGTATTTTTGTATGTATTTTTGTATGTATTTTTGTATGTATTTTTGTATGTATGTATGTGTTAATGTATGTATGTATTTATGTGTATGTGTGTATATATGTGTGTTTGCATTCGTATAAATACATATGTATGTACATATGCACTTATGTGCTTTATGTATGTGTCTGTTTGAATGCTTTTTTGTATATGTGGATGTATATATGTTTGTAAAATTGTCTTGAGGAAATTTAGTGTTGTCAGTCTGGTAGTACAATAGAAAAACGATATTCATACATATTGCATAGATTTTGTATAATTTTCACTGAAGAAATAACATTTTTTTTAACCTACAACTTTAAATTTAAAAATTAAAATTGTTTACAATACCTGTAACTTTGTTGCCATAGTCATCCAGTGTTTCACATTGGTTAGATGAATATTTAGTTCCTTCAAGTGTTCACCCTTGTGAGCTGCTTTTACCATGGACAGTAAATGTGAGCACAAATTTTCAGGTCCAAGTAGGGTACTTGTTTCTGTACATACTGTACCTGCAGTAGGACTTATTTTACATAATTACAGCATGAACCTACAGTATATGAGACTGTGTGTTACATATTGCAACATGTAGCCTATAGTAGACTGAAGTTTTGCATTAAAGCAGGTGAAACCAACAGAATGTTGTAGTGATAGAACACAAACTTGTGTAGTCACCCTTGGGCTAAGTTTGGTTAGTCCCTATTTGTCAAATCACAATGGGAGATGGGTCTTTCCTTTTCTCTTTGATGAACTTTACTGACAAAAACACGAATTGACTGTGGTAATTAGAGATTGTGCTTTTTAGGCAATGATGGTATCTGATTGGATAGAACATTTATTATTCAGCGTCATCTCTGAATCCTAATAATCTGATGTATGGTATGATTATTTTAAAGTGATTTAGTTGATCTTTAATAGAATTTACTAACTTACTGAAATATTTTAAATAACTAACCTGTTGCAACTGATAAATAAAAAAGTTGATTATGGCTGTGACAATGTTTGAACAGCTTTAGTCAGTAGAATTTCTTTTGATTGTGATACTATGGTTGTACTTGCTATTGCTTCAAGAATTCTGGTAGTCCATTTCTCTAATAAACTCATCTTTTTTACCAACTTTAAATATTTACAGATAACAGCATAGCCACCACTGCCCATTCTCTAGCAGAAGATGCTTTGAGTTCTGCAATGAAAGACATTGCTCTGGAGGAACACTCTTCTCCGACTGAAGGGGTGCTGGAGCTGCAAGCAGAGGAGGAAGATGCGGCGAAGGTAGCTGGTGATCTCGTCGCTGAGGTAGTTGACACTGTCTGTGCACAAGTGAGTCAGCTGACAATTGAAGAAGCAAATGACCCGTCACTCTCTTCATCATTGGTCACTCCAGAGACTTCACCCCCCAGAGTAACTGTTAGTCCACCAGGTGAGAAATTACGCAGGGTTTTGGTCTTTCGACTTAACCCTTGTTTTACCCTCAGGATTGTTTCTCTTGGGAGTTGTGGTTAATAGCCTCAGTGTATAGATTTAACACTAGAAATTCTTTCATACAGAAAAATTAGACCTGAATGTAATGTTGCAGCAACTGACAGTCTTAAAATGAACGGGCGTGCATGAGGTATTGGCCATGATAACAGTGTGATGGTTCGGTCATAGGTCAAACACCTTTCAGGATGTTTTGTGACAAAGAGTGAATTTATTAGGATATTACCCTATGTCTACTCATGACTTGCAATGATGATGCCCGTGTTTTCAGTCCATCAACTTTTTGCATTTGTTATATGGGGATACCATAATGTACCAAAGATCCTTTACGTGCATGTAGAGTAGGTAGTGTGTGATATCAACAAGTCAAATTGTGAAAGTTTTGATAGATCACATGTGGTGAAAAACGAAAACTGGCTTAGATTCCACGATTCACATCGTATATGTATACTTAGCCCAAGCTGCTCACACTAATGCATTGTTTGTCCCCTGCAATACACATTGGAATATGGTTCTAGCATCCCACCCCCTATGCCTACGCTCAGGGTTGTTCAGCTGAGCAACGATGTTGAACATTGATGGTGAACAAATTTGAACTTCTACCTCAAGCTAGGTCTAACCACATTGATTATGCAAACTGATTTTATATTAGTAGGATGGAGAGGGAAGGTGATTGATTTAGGGATTGAACAATTCTGTGTGACACATGGTTTCATTGGCACACATTTAATTCCTTGAAAGCAAGCCTTTTTCCCATTGCGATAGCCAGTATTAAGGTCCCTATTGTTAGTTCTAGACACAGCCCAGCTTTATGCTAGACTTGTGGCTAGATCAGAAGCCTTAATGTAAGGGCCTGTGATGACTCACTCTGGATGGGGTCAGACTTGTCATTATACGAGCCATGAATCCCTCCCCCCCTGCCTGTTTAAAAAGCATGTTGGTATTCTAGTTTGTGATATCTTCCAATGGATCTGTGAATGGACTATTTTCAGACGTTAATATTGTACATTTAGAGGAGGCATAGAGTAAATCTATATATGGTATAGATTTGAGAGTTTTTTATTTCATCTGTGTTACATCATTTCTTTTCTATGCCAAAGAGGAGTCGAAACTAGTAAAACAGTAGGAAGGAAGAACGGTATTATTTTATGTATTCCAGTGTGTCTCACTCAAATGGTAAATTTTTAAGTGGACATCGTTGTTGATATGGGATTCTTTTGGACAAGTGTTTCTAGAGTGTGTCTGAGTCATTTGGTTAATTTTAAATGTAGTTCTATATTGACATCGGACATCATGATCTTTCCAGAATCGTTTACACAATCTTGTTCACTATTCTCTTAAAATGGAACATGATAGCTGTGCCTGCTACAATGAAGGTTAAGGTGTGAGGAATTTTCTTGTAGGTTGACGTGAATTTTTTAACTGGAAGAATTTGAGAGATGGGGGGGGGGGAGGTGGGAGGGGGAGTGTAAGGTAGCACTTGTGTGTTTTACCAACTTAAGTACTTGGATTCATTGTTATTAGGTGCTATTCTTTTGGTACAAATAGTATTTGAACATCCACAAATCTCAGGTCACATTTAGTATCTATTTAAAAGCACACTTTAAAGAAGCTTGTTTTTATGAAATTGCTGACTTTGTCTCATTTGGAGTAATAGGTATATGGTAGTAGGTATATGGTAATAGGTATGGATGCTTTTTATTTTAAATGATGCCAGAGATCTCACATTGATTATCGTAGGAATAAAATGATAATTTTCATCTTTCCTTCTCCTTTGTAAAAGACGGCTCAACGCTTGATGAAGATGACTTCAAGGATGCTGAAACTAGTCCCAAGAGGCATGAAGATGGTGGTGCAAAAGATGAGCAAAAGGTAGAAAGGAAAGATGCTTTATCAGAAGAGGAGCTGTTCCAGGATGCTGTTGATGAGACCACAGAAGCAAATGAGGAGGATGAAAGGAGAGAAGATGATGGGGAGGAAGAGGATGAAGGATTGAGAGATGAGGAAATCAACGGACAGGTTGAGGAGAATGTGAGTGGTAAAGAATCTGGTGAGGATGGCGAGCCAGCAGTGCAGGCAGACAGCAATGGTGATGAAAATGAAGCAACAGATACATCTGAAGCCAAGGAGAATGCCCAAGAAAAAAACGGAATTGACCAAGAATGTATGTCAACGTCCGAAGGCAAAAATGAGACCAGCGAAGAGCGGGAGAATGCAGAAGAAGAACAAGAGGGACCTGCTGAAACAACTAATGTAGAGATGAAAGCTGTCCAAAGTAGAGACAGTGAAACGGAAGAGGGTAATGGAGAAATTGTCACATAAAAACAAAAAGAAAAAAAAGATGGTTTTAAAATATGTGAATGCAGAGATCAGCCCCCTGTTTCAGAGGCTACATTTTCATTGCTGAAAACTTTATCAATCTGTAAAGTTAACCTGTTGTAGCTCACATTTTAGTGCATTTCTTTCTCTGCTCTGCCCTAAGCCAAAGTGGTGGTAATATATATTGTTGATATAGGTTTCGTTCATTAAAGGCTTTGCAACTTGGAAGTTAACAGTGGTTCCTTAAAGTTTAATTACCGTACGGCTTGCTGATACATGAATGATGAATTTCTCCAGACAGTTATGACTTGAACACGTGGTTCTGTGTCTGCATAAAGTGACATTCGTAGGGGTCACATGATGTGTGTGCTTTAAATACTAATATAAGATCATCCAGACATTGTTTAAGTGCCTTTTGTAGATGATGTTATACTTTACTTAGCTGACAGTACACTCTTTTTTCTTTGGTTTTTTCATGCCATTTCTTTTTTCTTTTTAAGTATAAAAAAAGGTTAGGTATACTACTCATGTCTTCACTGGTAAGAAAGAAGAGTGTGATCACTCTTTTCAGTTTTGTTATGCATCTGCAATATTTCTGTCAAATGTTTGCAAGGAGCATTATGTTTCGATCAGTTGTTTAGCTGTAGTGTTTGAAAGTCACTTCTGGTTGATCATAGTGTTTCACTTCTGTTCATCATTGGGTCTGCTAACGATGTGCATCTCAAACTTGAGTGCTTTGTGTCAGACCTTCACAACTCAATATACCTTACATCATCAAAGTTGTTACTTTCACCTTGTTGTTAGAGGTTGGCCTCCTTTGTAAAAGCTTTGCAAGATTAGTACATGTGTATGTGCGACAGATTTGTTATCCTTATAGAACTTTCCTGTGGTAGTCGCTTGCCATATCTTTAAAGGTTACAATCAAGGTTATATGAGTTACTCCATGTTTCATGAGGATTGCCACCATAACTTGATGGCATTTGTTTGAAGGTAAGTACTTCTATCAATAACTTGCCCTGCCGTCTGAGTCGGTTTTGAGTTTCATTTGTGCATATTAGTTTGCACCACACCTTTCCAATGAATTGCACTGTCCGTGACGTCACAAACAGTACCTCGGCACGCTTCTTATTTTCGAGTGGCAGTTCTTTTGTTCAATTTTTCTCGATCCACATTCAGTGGTTTGCTCTACAAATGTGCTCATTGTGTTGAGCGGATCGTGTAGACAGGAACGAGATTTTGGGTAAATTTTAGTTGGGACATAGCTTAAGCAGTTTTTATTTTGGCAGTTATGTATTTGTTTTGCAAATAAAGGACTTGAGTAAGTCAAACTCCCAATGGTATACTGTGCATGGGAACATGATTATCATTGCTTCCATGCATAGCATATCTCTGTATATGGTCACGGCCCTCCTGCAGAGACCGTAGATGCTCTGCATATACACATTACACATCTCTACAATACCAAGGCACAGAGCCATGGTCTGCAGTCCCGCTAGAACCATGGAGCTATAACATAGCTCCATGCTAGAATGTTCCAAAACGGGCAGACATGGACAGTAGGTGGTTGCGATTTTTGTTACATTTTCTAGTTGTCTGTCTGTGGATCGTACAGCTTGGTGTTACTTTTAATCAAAAGCTAATAATCAAGTATATTATTTCCTTCCTTTGATTTTACCATCTTCAGGTGTTCGCAATGTGCATGCATCGAGTAGTGCAACATTGCACATCTGATATTGAATGAACTTATGGGCTAGTTGTTCTTTAATTTTGGTTCTTTTGACATACAGACATAATTTTTCACACAGAGATAATTGTAGATCTGTTTTGATTCTCAATCAAAATTAGAAGTGATCCATAATATGAGGTTCAGATGCGTTATGTTCACATTCATATGTGTGTGATGCTTTGGGTTATACATGCAATATCAGAAGAAGTAACTTGAATTGTATGAACTTAAGAAATATTATGCAGGTAATCCTTGATAATGAGATCATCCCCAGGTTCGCATTTGAGGTCAAAGGTCATTGTTTCAGTTACTTGAACTTCAAACTTGACATGTATAGTTATAATCATATGTGAATAGATGCCTGTGTTTTGAGTTATTGAGGTAGAAGGACAACAGAGATCAAAAAGCTAAATTTGAGTAGTGTGCAATTGAAACTTCTTGCTGGTAACTCATTAATTAGATTACCTCTTGTAGTGGTAATGAAGGTCAGTGTTCAGTTGAGCTCTGTGGTGGTAAATCTTGAATTCATTTAAAGCTAGCAGTCTCTTGAGCTTATTTGTAAGTAACAGTCGTTTGAACTCATGTAGAGGTAACAGGCTCTTATCTTAACTGTTAGATTGTACTAATATTTGGTAATTCCCGGTCATCAGTGAATAACTTTGAGAAAAAAGTTTTGTTCTGGGTGTCATGCCTCAGACTTTACGGCAAAGCTTCCTTGGAATGACAGACATGTTTTCATTACACTAATCACCATTATAAACTTAGTTCTACTGCGAGAAATTGGAAGATCATTTAATCCCATTCAGGTCTCAGTTGGAATGAAGTGAATCTTCAAAGTCATTCGCAGACTTTCAGATTGGATTGGACAGACCAAACTTTATTAGCAATTTTTTTGGCGGGGAGAATTCCCTCATTCATATACCAGCAATTGTTACTCAGCTTGTGTTGTTTGGGTGTATTTTTTAAGATGGTAAGCAGACATTTATTGTCACGTAGAACATTATTCTTTAAACCACTTTTTTTAAGGGCCTTTTCATTGCTCCAAATCTGCTGGACATTTTGCATCACCGGTCAGCTCCGGTCATGGAAACAACAACAGTGCCAGAATGATTAATTCTAAGGCTCTTCATTAGGCTATGGCTATGCATAAAGATTATCCGGAGATAGTTATGATTGCCAAGGATGAAATAAAGTTGGTCTCCTGTTTACCAGAGTATCTTTATGACTGGAAGAGTTTGAAGCCCTACAAGAAATGTTTCATATAAACAAAAATTGATGGCATGCTCTGGACATATGAGTTTTACCCTTTTGTTCTGTGTGAAGCCTGTGTCATTCTTTTGTTTCTACAGGCATTTTAAACAAAAGTAAAAATGAGATGATTCTTTCCTGTCATAAGCTGTAATTCTTTCCTTAATACGATAAAGCAAACCTAACTTTTAAATAAAATCATTGTCACTATGTTCCTCAGTGATCTTCAAGGTAGTTTATATGCCACTCACTTAATGTGTTATGTTCCAGATTATTCAGTCATAATAACCACCAACTACTAGAAGCAGTGGTGTTCTGTAGACTTCAAGTTAACCCAATTTATCTGCACAGAATTGTTTTTTACCAAAATCATGATTTGAAAAGACTTTCCCATTTCCCTGCATGATAAAATATGACATGATATGCTGTCGTGGATATGGTGTGTCCTCTCGAGAAGACTTAATATGCATGATATCATGTGAGGATTGGCTGGTAAACCTCCCTCTTGCCCTTATGAAAGTCCTATTTCTACAACTCTCCATTGCATAGTGGAGTATCTTCTGTTTCTTCTTGAAACTGTAGAGCTTGCCGTGATGATTTCATCTGTAAAACATCCTAGACAAAATTTTATTTTAGAACAAAAAACACTTTATTTAAAGAAAAATTTTGTATTGCCTTTAAAACGAAATTCTGTGTGTTAACACTTCACACACAGTGTCTGACATAAATCAGATACAGCTGAAAAAACCATAAAGCCATGGTGATGGCAATACTTCATTGACATTAGTGAGATGGTTGATAGTGTGTTGAAAGTTGTTGTAAACTTCCAATTATTATGTCAGCTAATTCTACTCTTTTACAAGTTATTAATTTCATGTTTGAAAGCAGATCCTTGAACCAAGCCATTTAATCAGAAGCAACATGGGGATATCTCTGATTAGTTTCGATAGTTGCCTTTTTCCTTTTTTTCCCCCCACTGGAGTCATAAAGTGTGGCATCACTCCCATAAGTTGCCCCTTCCAGTTTTGAGGGTTTTTTTGAAGATGTGCAGTCGTGCATGCTTGTTTCTTGTCTTTAAAGCAAAGATGTGACTTAAGCCGATTTAAGATATATTATGATGTTTTCAGTCTCTGGGACAAACCACTTGGAAAAAAAGTATGATTACTTGGTAACATGTTAAGCTCATGTTGTTCGTTTAGCTATTTTTCCTCTTGTTTGGTTTATTTACCATTTAACTATGTAACTTCTTGTTAATAAAGTTTATAAGCAAAGCAATTCCTGATATGAGTTCTTTTTTTATTTCATGACTTTACTTTGACAATTGGGGATACACAGCTATCAGTTCAACATCATTTTCTCCCAAGTCTTGTGACATATTCATGTTCACATTCTAACATTGTATGTAAGAGCTAGCTGCCACCAGTTCATGGTACCAGTACATCCTCTTTCTTTAATCTTTTGGTCAGAACCTTTGCTTGAGACAGTCATCAAAAGCTCAGTCAACTTACTAGAAGGGTACTACCAAATCCATTTCATAACAAATGTGGAGCATTAGGCACTTGTCTGCTAAGAAGTATTTAGAGGCCTTCAAGTGGTTTAGTATTTTACAATTTCATGCCCAGAGGTTATCTGAGCTGGCTGCAGTTCATGTGAACACTTGGTTCATGAACTTCTGGTGTGAGCAAAGATGTCCTTTGCACTGCAGAACCTTCACAGTGTGTTGTGTTAGAGTGTGATTTAACACAGCAGGTATATACAGCTGTGGACATAGAGCTTTCACATACATCTGTGTAATTAAACATGAAACAAGTTCCTTGCCAGGCAGTAATTTAGAATGGTAGAAAGAGAAATTGCAAAGAGATTTAAGATGCTCGACATCCCCTATTCAAGGTTTGGTGATGACGTTCCTGACTCTATATGCAACCTGAGAGCTAATGAAATAGAAAATGAGGATAATAGACTTGACCAAGACTATTTTCTCCCCTGAAAGATGAAAAGACTTTCCCTTCATATCAAATATGTTAGAAATGACCAGTTGTGAATACCGAGCAACCGCTCAAATAAAATGCAATTACTTTGTAACATGATGAGTTCATGTTGTTTGGCCACTTTACCCTTAAGATTTATTTAGGCCTATAATTTAACTTCTTATTTAGTGTGCATGGCTTTAATACTACCAAACTAAGATCTCTTGCATTGTTATTCTCTTGAGGCTTTGGAGGCATCCTAAATATATTCACATTCATTGATAGGATGGGTCCATTCCAGTTTGCATCCAGCAGAGCAGGAATCCTGTCTTTGTCTAGTTGGACATTTCCAAGACCATTTCCATTCAAGTGCACTTTTGCTGGCTTGTGTAATTTTACTCAGCATCAACACTATTCGTAGCAAGTGACGTATCACGACAGCAGTTGCAAGTCGTTAAGAATTAAAGTACTTTAAAAGGCAGTCATGAAAACTCACAACTTGGTGGTTCACCAAAGACCAGAGATTAACTTGACGACCAATGTGTTATTCTTGGACATGAGAAATCTAAACCAATTTTCCTTGTTTGGTGAAGAAGAAAAGAATTGACTGGTAGCCTAATTATGACAATACTTTCTCTGATTTTCTTTTGTTTTATGTATTGATACCATTTACAACAAACACAAGAACAAGACAAGGGAGTTGTAAAATACATCTTAAATAACTTGGAGTAGAAGCAGACCTATTTAACAGATTTGGGGTAAAAAATGATCTATCAATGACAAATTTTTTTAGAGACCGATCCAAGTGGGGAGAAAAAAAAATGTTTATTTTTTAATTTTTTTTTGTGTTGTAGCCAGCCAAGATAATATTCATGAGTATCTCTTTAATGCCTCCACTTATCTTGAATATGGAATGTTATTTGGTTGAAGGTTGTCAATGTTCGCCTGTTTACCTGGACTCTGTAGTCTTTATCTTTTTCAGTGAAGTGTGACACTGTGTTGTCCTTTGTGCAATTTGGATGCTTTGACAAGCTCTAAAACTTTGTTACTGTTCGGGATGAACTGAATATACCATACCTTGTTTGACATTGCTTCATCATCTTCACAATGAAAGTGTGCAAGTCATCACAGACAGCAGGAGAACACAACTCTTTGCAAGTGACTTGTACTTCAAGAGTAATACTGTATTACAATGTACAAAATAAGGCATTTCAATTGCTAATTAAAGTCAGTACAGAAAATACAATGTTTCAGTGTTTACTGAGTTTCAAAGTATGATTAAGGATTTCCATCATGTAAACAAACATTGATTGATTTCATTGTTGATTGATAGCTTGTAATAATATCATATTGGTTAACTTAAAAAATATTCATTTTTTTTTTCTTTGGCAAAGTTTGAACTACGTAAAAAGTGTAGGACCAAACTGAATGCAAATGACCAAAGTTGAATTCGCATAATAAGAAATTTATTTTTTTTTTATGGATTGAATATTCAACGTGGGCATGCACTGAAGGCCATACCTCCAAGAGAAATTTCATGGTCTGCCCTACTTATTTCAGGCTAGTGGAAAAGAGGTGCGTCATTGAAAAGAAGTAAAAACAGACATCTCATCAGCAATGAAGGGGACTCTGACTAAAATCATATTCAGTCTATCAGGACAATTAATCATGATTTCATAGGAAACAATTAAACCTTTGTTTAAGTTAAAGAATACAAATTATCTCTTTTACTGCTAAACTTGGAGCACTGTTCTTTCACAAATGGCCAGTGGACTAGTCCTGAGTCGATGAAAGGGTGTGGAGGAGGCAGGCATGGGGGGTTAGCAATGTTTGAACAAGCCAGAAGTAAATACAAATAAAGTTCTGTGATTTCATTCAATTCAGTCAAGTGTCAGTTAACAGTCATGACAGGTCATTGATATTCAGAAGAGGCTGTCTCAATTAACGATCAGAATGTGTCTTATGCAGTCTGGACGTTGCCCTTGGTATACAACAATCAGTCGTAATTAAGCATATGAATCAGATCTATAAAAGAATCAACAAAAAAACACAAACACAAAAACAACATTGATGGTCAGCTTAAGGACTTGAAAATAACAAACAGAACAAAGTTTAAAGGAAATGTACCAGTTTTCATCATCACTTGTGACATACCATTAGTCAAGCAGTTTTGGGTCACCTTAAATCCAACCTCACTTTCTCTGGATGAAAGTTTCAAATCTATGTAATATTCAACAAGCCATGTCTCCTGGAAGATGCTCCTCGTTCTTCGATCCGGATGGGATTTTGTGACGGGGCCACCAAAATGATTGCAGTTTTGTCACCTCTGGTAGTGGTCATGCATCAGCTACAGTACTTAGATCCACTGCAACTCTGGATTCTGGAAGTCTTTATAAGCTAAACCCCTTTAACGATTGACATGCTGCACCTCGACTTCAAATCAATGGACAACAACAAAACATGGTCAACCTTTGAAAAACTTCAGTACTTCCTGTTGACAGAAGGATATGGTATATAAGTACACAATGTTAATCTCTTGACTAGCGTAATTTCAAAGTCATCTGGCATCACCAATGTGCCAAAGAAAAAATAATTTGTTATTTTATAATGAAGTCAAATTATATCGCTTTTATTCAAGAACCACTGATATACCTGTTCGGATTGTCGGCACTTTGTTCACAGAAAGTGTGAGACATACCGTATCTTTTTTAAATTCCTTTAAAGAATGATGAAGTTGCATTACATGCAATGTCACATTCCAACAAATGTACTGTAATATTGGCCATATATGACAACTAGTGTCAAAGTCTTTCAAATTCACAACATTTTGTAGACTACATTACCATTCTGTGTGACATAACATGCGATAGTGAGTTAATTCTTGCACCTGAGGTTTCTTGTTCACATCTTGTTCCATGAAAAGACATGTTTTAAACAATTCAAGAACAAAATTTTCTCTTAAAGACAAAAACTCATCACCCCAGACAGTTTCAATTCTCCCGACCACTTCCGTCTACCTGTAGTCCCTCCCACAACCTGTCTAAAATTCCTCCACAAGTGTAATCAAAACAAAGGATCCCCCTGTGTATACTGTGTAATATGAGCTACTCTGCAACATTGGAATTTGCTGTCAATCAAAGAGTAGAACCAGTTGAGAATTCTGCTATCTGGAAGCCAAAAATAAGGCTTGGGGTGATGAGTTACTGCCTTTAAATTGCATGACTTTGCTGATAAGTTGAGGCATAATAAAAACTAACATATGTCAATGGTCAAGGAAAAACAGAAACTGTTCTATAGTGTTTGTATTTAATCTTTAGACTTCTACATCTCTTTTCAAATCATAAACTGCACTGCAAGTATGTAAGGTATTATTAATAGCATGTGAAAGGTACACAATTGATAGTTTTGTTGAGAACATTCTAAAGAAAGCTACAAGTTCTTACTTGCTCAACTTCCCGAATATGAGCTCCTGTTATTGTTTTCTCTCGGCTCTCCAATGCTTTATGACTGGCTTCTCTAGCGAGAGCTTTCAACATCATTACATAATCCAAAAATATCTAAAAAAACAAAAACAGAGAATTAAATTAGTAATCACACTGTGACTGCGATTGAATCTTCTTGTTATAAAAAAACATATCTCTTAGTTTCTTTGAATTGTTAGATATGATGATGTGTCTCCATATGTACACCTAACATAAATTATCAAATTACTGCAATGCGTCATAACAGTCGAATGGTGTAACATGTGGCGGCCATCATGCATGTGATCATTAAATCACATGTCTCATTTTACCCAATGAACATTGTCACATGTGCAGCTGACCTCGAGACAACTGGTTTTCCAAATGAAAACTGAGGATAGAGCTATTATGTCATTAAGATCACAGAGCAGCAACATCACAATGACAGCAACGATGTCACCGAAAATGCAAGATGTCGCCAAAACACCACTATAGGAAAACATGGGCATCCAACTACAATTTATCATATTGACAACAGACCTACACTGAAAAAGTGGGGTACCCCTCTAACTAGAAGAGGTTGCTATGGTAACAATACTTTGGGTATTACAATACTACCCCACAAGACCAGTTTATTTTAATAGAGCTCAATTTAGTTCATTACAATGGTTAACTGTTTCTAAAATATGCCAGAATGGTCACCTCAAATGATAGGCATAATGCCTGGTGGGACACACACCTCAGCCTGGATATTAAAACACATAAAATCCACTATAACTTTTACAACTCACATGAAGAAAAAAACACCAAAAATTAACATGACAATACTCCAACTAAACGAACATGATGAATCAATACAGTGGGCTAGCACACATAACCACAAAGCTATAGGCTGTAGTTTATGCTCCATGCACACAACACATAACATACTGCCTATCTATACTATATGATTACAAAAAACTCAAGCCTTTACAATGCTGAGAAATCACCAGCTCAGTTACCCATAAATGTTTCGTAATAACACATTTGAGCCAGGAAGCCAATAATTGTATACAGTATGTTATGAAACCCTACCCCAGTTCAATGATAAAAGGTTGACTTGCATATATACAGTATGACATGAAAATAATGGTATGACACCATCGCTTGAATCGCAGATGTCATATCCGAAAAGTACTTACAGATCAGCTATAGCAGACGTTTTTTCTCTAGGTAATATGATGAATCACTTTATCAATTTATCATAACATGTAATTGAACTCTTTCATGCACTGAGTTACAGAGCTTACAATACACCGTAAAGTACATCTGTAAGTTTACTTCTTAAACTTAAGACTTGCACATGACATTTTCAAACAGCAAGAGTGATAACAGAATAACAGATGCAACTAGAGTTCTAAAATACAGTAGGTAGTTACATATGGTTGTAATTGCAAACATTTAAATCTTTCTTAAAGTTTTTACCTAAAACAGGCAAAAGCACTTACAATCTTTCTTCCCTTATCAATTGCCATTTGTGTGCCCTAACAAGGGGTAAGCAAAATTCTCAACTGGTTCTGCTCCTTGATTGACAGCATATTTGAAAGGTGCAGTTACTGATGTTGCATACAGAAGCATACAGACAAGCCCATTATTTTCATTATCCATGTGGATGACTATTTTAGGCAGGCTGAGGGAGAAACTAAAAGTAAGTGGAAGAAATGGACTCTCTGACTCTTGAGCGTTGAGTCAGCGCACTTTATGGAAAGGCAACCTGCAATCACACACCTTTGGTACGTGGGTGCTTTTACTCAAGTAAGAGTCGTGCTTGCAGATTTGTCTTCTCTCAGGTATAAAGATAGGCTTGAAAGAACTGGTTTAATTTCTCTTGAAATGCGTAGACTAAGAGCTGACTTGATTGAAGTTTTTAAAATTGTTAAGTGTCTGGAAAATGTTGACCAGCCTTAATTTGTCGGATGTTTGTAGAACAAGAGGTCATCAGCTTAAATTCTAGAAGCACTACTGTAGGTCTAGACTAGAATTTAGAAAGTATTCGTTTAGTCAGTGTATTACCACTGAATGGAACAATCAGCCACAGGTGGCTGTCACTGCTACAACAGTCAACAGATTAGAGAACATTACTGATCCTATTTTCCAGAACAGAAAGGGGCTCTAGATAAGCCTGAAATGGCTGTCCAGTCCAGACATGACGCATGTCGTACCGGAGCCGGTGGGCTCCGGTACATTGGTAAGTTACAGTTGAATAACAGATGGATTCTAAAATGAAAAAAAAAACTCAATGTTAATCTTTGACTGTGTTTCTTAAATGGGAAGCAAGGCCAAGGGCTTCTTCAAGCTCAAAGCATTACAGTACCTGTACAGACTTATCAATTTTCACGGTTTTATCTGGAGAATCCTGGTTTTTACATCCTCTGGCCTCCAGGTATTTCAGTGTTCCATTTGCGGCATTTCATTTCAGTTGCCTACCACTATTCTTTGGCTGATTTGAGCAATTGACCAAAACATAAAACATATAATCACAGAGTATTCTACAAATTGATTAATTACTGTATTTACAATTTCAAAATTTCAAAATCTTATCATTATTAACCAGCATTAGGCCTAGCCAAAATTAGGTTAGTGCAGTGACATTAGACTATACTCCTGCTAGTATCAATATCACAATTAGGGAATATAAGACTTCAGAGGGCGCAGGGCCATACCAAAAGGTCAATATTCTTCCCACATCTATAATTCCTTTTGCTCTTCTTAATAACACCACGTAGTTTGCTTCTGGGGAAGGTCCGCTTCATTTTACTTCTTTCTTGTATTGGACATTGCAGGCAGTTTTGAGTGACTAAAGATCGATTCAACTGTAACGTTACGTACACTGACACATACGTTCACCGTACCGACGTTCAAACTTGAAGTTCGCGCTTCCGTGCTTCTACTCTCTATCTCACTATCTGCAGTGCTAGTGAACGCAAACCTAACCATAGAAATAGATAAACCAGAATGACGTAATGCTAACGAACAAATAAAGGCGGCGTCCTTGCATGTGCCATGCTAAGATAATTCATTTCAAATGAATTATCTTAGGTGCTTCTGTTTCTAGTGTTGGTGAAGACTTCGTGAATCTTTCTCCTTCCTTTTCACACTCAAACAACCTCCCATATTTTCTGTTGGGAGCGCTACTCCCTTTTACGGCACCCAGAGCCGTATATAGTTAACGGCACCTTCTTTGTACTGCGCTCTTTTGAACTGTTATATCCTCGAATTTCGATTTCGTACGTTGTTGAATCTTGACTTGTATCATGGTAAGGGCGTATTGTAAACCACACGTGAAAGGAGGATAAGAAGTCGGTCAGCAAAAGTGCCTATCTCACCCGAGGCCCCCATACTACAAATGAAGAAAAGGTAAAAGAAGGATAAATGTATAAAACAAATTCAACGGGTGATAAAAAAGAAAAACAAACTGCCTAAAGCACTCTAAACGTAGTTAGAAAGAAGTCTAGAAAAAAAAGAAGGAATAAAAATAAATTGAAAACCAGGACATTATTTATCTTTGAAAAAGAAAGAAACCTAGAAGGAATAGACAATACTGTAGGCTTAAAAATGTAATTTAAAACCGACAGTAGCATTTCCTTAAAAGCTAAGGTTACAATAGTAGTCATTATTAAACGAAAAAAAAATCAAAATTTAAGGACATAAATGAAACCTATAACTGTGTTCTGGATGAGAACTTACATATTTGGCTTTTAAAACAACTAAAAAAAACAAAAAAAACAACGGAGACCTTTTTCAGCCTCGACCTTTTTATATCAACACCACCTAGACTATAGTTAACCATAAGATTCCCATCACCAACATGCATTACTTTACATATATCAACATTGAATAGCATTTGCCAATCTTCAGACCACTTGTATATTTTATCACTTTGGACATGCTTAGCATTATCTTAAGAAATTAACATCATAGTATATTTGTGTTGTATCATCAACAAAATTTCTCGACCGAAGAAGGACCAGTATCATCCAGATCATATTTATGCCAGAAATAACACAGGACCATGAACAGGACCCTGAAGTACAGCGCTAGAAACATTTTGCCAATCAGAAGTGTGACCGCTCTGCTTACGATTACTTATGACCAATTCTTGATCCAGCTCAAAAGCTGACGGACCGTCAACACCATTTGCCTGGCCTGTTTGAACCTCACATATTGTTCCCTGGCGTCATTCTGGTTTATCTATTTCTATGTGTCTCTGAGCCACAATAGAGTCCCTTGATAGTTACATAGCGCCATCGTTCATGCCGTATATGGTTCTGCTATACTATACATCTGCACGAAGGACTATGGCACTTTTCCTGATCACTTGGGTTGCATGTGCACAGTCAAGAGTAAATATTTCATATTTGCAATTTCTCGAATGGCGAGAAAAACGTTCGATCTACGCAAAAATTATGACTTGTTGGATTGCTGTATTTCGAGAATATTTGTGCTATCGTAATTACCAGAAAAGTTAATGCAACAGTTTTTACATCAGAAAGATATCAGTTTTTCATGGTATTGAAAAAATTACAATCACCAACCCTAGACAAAGTCTGGTGGAATATTTTGCATCTTTTGCAGCCACATTTTTTCCCGAGAAATTGTAGTTCCAGAAAATTTATTCCGATGGTTTTTAGTCTCGAGGGATTATGGGTTTTCATTAGCTTGCATGATTGCATAACAAAGACTTATAGTTCTTGTACAAATAACTTTTGTAAAGATAGTCACATTTATGAGAAAAATATGTCACGCAATAGAAGTTTGATAGGAGGGGGAATGTATTAGATGAGTGATGGTGGACCTGGAAGAATGTAGTAAGGAAGATGTGTCCTCATTTCATTTTTGAGAAGTTGTCGACCTACCAAGCAGGTAACCTTAGATGTAATCTAGTGCAATATTTTGGGTCTTTTGAAATCACAAAATCACGATGCCAGACCGAGATACGAAAAATTCCAACTGGTATTTCAGATTTTCCAACTATCGTCGCCACTACACTGAAATATGAGAAATTCAAATGGTAGTTTTATTGAGATTTTTTTTTTTAATTACCACTTAACCGTAGACACAATCTGGGGCAACATTTGGCATCTTTTGGGATCGAAAATCGTGGTAGGCTGAGGCTTGAAACTCACAACTGGTATTTCAGATTTTCCATCGCTCTGACATTTTTTTTTTCTGGTAGGTTGAGACACCCCCAAGTCACAACGGCCCTGCTTGCAAATTAATTTATCCTGGACCCCATCGCTAAAGCTCGAGCTACAAGCGGAATCTTTTGCCCTGCCGTATTCCTCTGAAAAGTTTATTTTACACCCCGACCCAGTCCCCCACCCCCTTAAACTCCTAACGCCGCCACTGTTTTGAGTAGAGCACACTCTATTACAGTAGCTCTTAATAGGTCTTTTAAATATTATGGTTATGTCCATCGGTTTGCACAAGTTGTATTGGAGATTGCTCAGATAATGGAATGAAATCCTCCAATCGAATTTCAGCGCCAATAACATACACGCGTGGATTGATGTTTCAACAAGGTGAGTACGGCGTTCCATAAACGTCAAACATGTGCCTGTGAACTGAGAATTTCGCAATCAACACGTACTTACTACAGCACGTACAATTCAGTATAACTAGACTAGACTGTACACAAAATGTATCTATGCTGCTTCAGTGACCTTATTTAGTTTGAGGTCTTGACTGGACTGATTTGACGTTTTGACAAAAGCCTAAAACATATTTATTTTTGGAGGGGTTAAATCTGATTTCAAAATGTCTAAGACAGCAAGAAAAAGGAAGAAGAGGGATTTCGTTAGTAAGGCCAACCACAGCATGAATCCCGGTAAGGTTGTAACAATTGTAGCCTACCGTTAACTAAGCCGTAGCCCTAACCACCATACTATCCATAGGCTTAGTGCCAAATTCCCCTTAACATAAGCCCTAACCCCAAACATATACAGACACTCTCTGCATTCTTTACAATCCTAGACCCCATAATATATCTAGACCCCTTAATATAAGATGAAACTCTGTATCAAAACTAATAAATTGTACTCTTTTGGCATACTAGTGTGCACAGGAGTCCATGCTATTCAGCTAGGCCTATCAACTAATCCTAATTTGCTCACCTTCCTTTCAGTTCTTGTGCTCTACTAACGCCGTAGCCTTTTATTCCATTGAGTCGCTGTTGAGTATTATTGATACGCAAGAGAGCATGTTCTGACATGCAAACCCGATGTCAGTTCTGGGCTCTGATTCTAAGTAAATTAGAGCCAACTATTACACCGGGGATGATTTGGTGCATGGATATTTTGGCATGAGGTCGTTTTGACCGATAGAGGGGACATTTTGGTACTGGGACGATTTGCGGATTTGGTATGGGGAGACATTTTGACTGGTATTAAGGATAAGGTGTCTGGGTTGTACGGAAAGCGGAAATAGAAAGACATAGGGAAGTAAATGGAAACGCCTGACAACAACTCAATGTTGAAAGAAATATAAATTTGTCCATGTTCTCCTGATATAATCAAAGCGGCTTATAAACGGCGAAAAACCTTGTAAAAGTGACCACCCTGAAGAATAGGGCTACACGAAAACCATGTAGGACAGTGTGTAGGTTTGAAGGTCATAGTTGTACTGTCTATCACGCTTGTCCATGTGTGTAGACCTTTGATATCTATTCAAATTCTACCCCATTAGAATCATATCCGATTGAAGACGGAAATTGTTGTCTTTGATTTTTACTATTACTTAGTATGTACAATTAATCACTATTCAGATGCATTCATTATCCTCTTAAATTCTCAGCAGATATTCCCATGCAATTGGTGTGATTATTGTACAGTATCTTAATACTTAAGGTTAATAGACCTCCATTGTTGTGAAGTTTGACATAGATCTGTACAACGTAGGTGCAGTAGCTTTTTCGTTTGTGCACTAAAGTATTTTGAATGTGCATTAAATGCACTGATTATTCGTGTTTTATGCTAATTTGGGTGTGGTTATGCATAAATAAATATACATGACATGTAGATTGGATATCATTTTATCCATAGGTTTGTAATAATTTGAAATACCAATGCCCTCATGTCCTTCATGGCAGAGTGATTTATACTTCTGTTCTGATAAAACGAATGCATGTATGTTATAATGCTGTTACGGGTTTGCACTCGGGTGTGAACAATGCTCTTCTCCCAGGCTTTCTCCTGTTCTCTTCCACAGCATGGTAAAAATTCATGAGGACAAGCTGAAAATAGGGCTAGAAATAAATATACGGGGAGGAAAAGAGGTGAAAGAAGAGAGGAGAACATAAGTCGAGAAAAAAGATCTTGTGGTGCTATTCGCTTATAAAATATGCCTAACTCTTTTAGTGCCCCCAAAAAACCACGCCCCTTTTTACAGTACTTTGTAATCACCATAAAAAAGAGCGCCCTCTTTTAGCTTGTTGGATAGAGAACCTGGCATCAATTCTGGGCACTGATTCTAAATTAGTGCAGTACCTAAGAGTTAATTACAGTATTACACTTGATTTGTAAAATAAGGTTTTCAGGAAATTTTGTCCTAGGCGTATAAGCTACATTGCTAATCGGCGAGTATGTAGACACGCATGCTGGGAAGACAAAGGGCTCAACAGAGCGGCACACGTTGCAAAAGAGCTTAAGGTGACAGCTCTCTAGTTATAGTAGTACGACATTTTACAAAAGACGTGCAGATTGAGTGCACAGTGTGCTTAGCAGGAGTTTCAATGGGAGGAAACTTTACAGAATTTGCCGTGGGGAATACCTACAGGTCCGGAGAGTAAACTAGAACCCCATTTTGGATAACAAGCAGTTATCATAAACTTTACTTGAACATTCAGATTCCCAAAGTGAATCCACCCACCAATTCTAATGTGGCTATCAATATATGAGCTCTTGTGGTGTCAGGCAAGGTGACAAACTCTCTGGCGATGCCTTCCAACCAGAAGAAATACATTCAGGCACCTTGGTAGGTGGACCATCCCTTTGTCATGCACTAATTTTTGTTGCTTAGATCTCTCAATAGCATCCTTTACCCTCCTCATCACACTGTTTCACGGCTAGTCCAAGCTTTTCAGCCCAATTTGACCTGCAAGCTCATCAGTGGTGTTTTCAGTACCGACTACAACTCCTCTCATACGGATAAGTCACTTCAATTCTTCCTTTTTCATGCATAAAAACTCTCTAGCTTCAAAAGCATCCATACTGGAGCACTTCAAACCTCAACAAGACATGGAATAATTCAAACCTCGAAGGTACGGTACGCAGGTATGTGCGCACACTGAGCATACTGGAAAATCGGATCATGTAAACAATGATCCCTCTTCAATCACATAATTCATCCGTGCAGTGTGTGAAGCTTGCATTTTGCTGATTAGCAATATAACTTACGTACTACAGCAGTACATTCTAGGCAGTACTGAGTGCAATTTATAAACATATGTAATCAATTGACCAGTCAGTTTAAATGATCTAACAGTACAGCTATAGCATACCTTGACAATATGAGACCTCACTGAGCCTCCGAAGGGCACAATCAAATCAAAGCTGGATCAGACTTACAGTAAGTGCTAGTTACTAAGGAGCTTAGGCCATATAATGGAATACACAGCCCTGTTCGAGGGCTAGCCTAACCATAAAATGTGGTTTCATGGTGGACTCTAGAATGGTGCAGTTCAGAATTTGATCAACGGATTCTGAACCATCAAAAAATTAAAAACACAGACTTGGATCTACCTTGCAAGTGCGGAAGGCTACCACAGGAGTACAATGATACCAAAATGTGTCAAATTGATCTCTACCAAATCTTATTGCCTAGTCCTTAAATTAAGCCTAGCTATCCTTGAGAATTGAGCAATTCTAGCATCATTGTTCCTATGTTAATTTACGCAGAATTTCCAACCTCAAGAATGGCAAACCTTTTGATTCTCACTGAAAAAACCTTTAATTCACATTCCAGATCCTGAGATTTTTAAAATGCTCATTAGTATGAAAAAGGGTTTTCTAAGCATGGCTGGGGGGCAGAAGGACCACCACTCTCCAACATTGTTTTTTGAGGGTGCCCTGTAAGGAAGAGTACCTGATTCTGGGACAGCAACTACCGGAGATTATTGTACTGTAGTTGGTATTTTTATCCGAAAGTTTTCTGGTATGCTCCACACTAGCCAGTGGTGGCGCTCTGCTTAGTGTTCCCACAACTTGTGCTATTATGTGACTGATGATGTGTACCACTTGAGCTTTGCTTTGAGAATTTTGCTCACCCATAGCCAAAAAAATATACCTTTGGGTGATGAGTGTCTGCCTTTAATTGTTAGTAATATTGCCTGCTGTACATTTTCATTGATAATTTGACTCTTAGTTTTGTTGTGAAATTCCATTTGGAATTGCTCACATGGACAGCTTCTTACGCATAAGTAGGCTATGTAATTTCTTGTATGTTTAGGCTGTATGTCTTCTGTGTTTATTTACTTCAGTAAATGTTTACTTTTGTAATGTGTTGTAAACTTTTGGATTGTTTTTTTTTTCCCTTAAACTTAGATCGCCCTAAGGGTGCCGGTGGAAAGAATGCCAGGGACAAGGCAACTATCAAGCGGTTACAGATGTACAAATCTGGGAAGCCAATCAGGTATTTGAAACCTTTTGCCGTACAAGAGAGAGATGTTTTAAATAATTGCACAAGATAGTCTGAATTACTTGGACACAATTTCAAACTGACCACAACGAAGAGCTAGCATGTAAGTAATATTGCCCTCCTACTTACCCCTCCCCCACCCCACACCCCCCCCCCCCTTCTGAGACTCTACTCATCTCTTCAGTAAAAATGCTGCAATGCCACCACTGTCTGAGGGCATTCACTAAAAACTTTCCAAAGAGGCAGGGACACTTATCACTGAGGCTCCTCCCCAGTATCCTTGTTCCAACAGTTTAGCCCCTCCCAAACAAATGTCCCAGATCTGCCAGTGTTTCTGATTACAGAAATTTAAGTCTAATTTATTACCATTCATTTTATTCTCCCTGATACCAACAGAGATAAGAAAGGGAGAATTGTGAAAGCTGCACCATTCCAGAACAAGTTACCTTCAGGGACGGTAGCCAGGGTGGAGCCAAATAGAAAATGGTTTGGTAAGATAATAATTCATTATAACTGTGTTGTGGACACAGTAGTTGGTAGTCTGTGATAGCGCTGAAAGAGACCAACTTTCTAGGGTGTCAATTAATCTAGCTCTTCTTGCATTTACTAAAAATAAATCGATTTCATACGTGATGTCATCCTTATCATCTGAAAAGCACAGAATGAACAACATCTATCATGGTCTTTCATTATTACCTTTATTTGCTCCTACATGCTGTATATCCATGTTTTTCAACTCATACTTCTTTGTTCTTCCTGACTGAAGTGTTGAAATTTGTATCTGTTTGTCAGAGTTTCGGTGACAACCTGTGACATTCTCTCTCTCAACCTGTTTTGGAATGATTCTGTTACAGTTGAAGTCAAGAATGTGCAATACAGGTTCTGAACATGATTTATCAGACTGCCAATGTGTAATCATGATTTAAGCTGGCGAGTACTGTAATTGATCATTACTGTCAGTATTTGTCTGTGTAGTTTTCCCCACATGAGCCAGAGGATAGCTAAACCCCAGGCCCTTCGACAATATTGGCCAAAGCATTTTCTTAGTATACATATAAAGTACCCCGTAGTTGGCGCGCCTCCGAAATTGGCGCTTCCTTCATAAATTACTCGCTATCACTGTGGCAACGTTACTGAAGTGAGCCTAACCTTCTTGAATCTAACCACAATTACGTATTTCACGATTAAGAACCCATTTCAGTTACGTTTCTTCTAAATATACGCTCATTTGTGACAATTAAAATATCGGTGATGGATTCCTTAAGTGCGCCAATTACGGGGTACTGTACATATGTGTCATATGGAGATGATTTGAAAGAAAACAAAAAAGAACGTACCTTTCTCGTAATTACTCTTGTCCTTAAAGGATCCTTTGGTAATTGACAGGATGACGTCAGTCAACATGGTTAGGTCTTTATTCTTGCTCTCCTTTCTTTGTCAGTTCCTGAATTTGCTATCTAAGTTAAGTCAGTAGTTTTGTTATAATTCGGCTTCATTTATAAACTGATAACATGGGAGATATCTCACCGGTTTGCCATAACTCACTTTTTATGGAGGATTATGCATAATTTGGTAAGTATAATTTTTCATCTTTTCAATAAATTTTAGGAAACACAAGAGTGATTACTCAGACAGCCTTGCAGACTTTCCAGGAAGAAATGGGAAAAGCCCTGAAGGATCCTTACAAAGTAGTCATGAGACAGACAAAGCTACCTATCACGTTACTTCAAGAGAAAGCAAAAGTAAGCCACAGCAAAGGGTATATTTAATCTCTATGGAAACACACTTCTTTATCATTATTTGCTGTACGTTAAAAGCACCCTTGCTCTTCATTGTCTTTACCTTAAGATGAAAGAGCCCTCACTGTTTATCTTGGCTCTTCACTGAAGAAACATGAAGCAATGCAATAAGTCAGCATTTTTTCTACTGTAGTATCATTTTCTAATTGTCAGCAGCATTCGAGGCTTTTAATACTGTAAAACTCAGATCATTTGGTGAGAATATGAAACATAGACTCTGCCTGTGGCTGATAAATGTTTCGCTTTTCTCGTGCTTGTTCCTAGGAATTATGTTGGTTTGTGTTTATAGCTTTTTGATGAATTTGAAATACATTCTTAAACTTGGGAAGATATATGTGGATGAAAAAAACAGAAGTGATGTGTGAAACCAGAATGTGATACACCGTCATCATCGAGGGGAGATGCTTGGTTCATTGATTCCCTGGGTGGTTACACTGAAATACATGATTGTATTCTTTACAAACAAAGTATATACACCTGTAACAATCTGAAAATGATCGTAAGTGATCAGATAATTTAGCTTTTGTCAAAGGACAGACTCTACCCGCCCCGGTGCCTGCATTTCCTGATTGCCATATCTTGATGTTGATTGTCTCTCTTTTCTTAATTTTTTATTTTGCAGCATCAGAGAGTTCACATCTTAGATACTGAAAGCTTTGGGTCGACATTTGGGCCTAAGAAGAAACGGAAGAGGGTAAACTTGCAAGTTGCTGATATTGAGGTAAAAACTCGCAGTCAGTTTGATTACTTTAAAAAGTATCAATAGACTGCACCCAGTAGAAGACATTTGTATGCTTTACAAGTAGATTCTACATAACTAGATGTTAAAAAAAAAAAACTCAAAATTTTTATAGAAAAAAACTCCAAAATAAACATTAGCAATATTTGTACAAGCATCAATCTACTTGATTGATGGATTTCACTTTCTTCAAAAGCGAGTACAGAATGAATAGCAGCAAGGATAAAGAGGAGGATAGCACGAAGAACTGGGATAAGCAAAAGATTTCACAAAGCAGATTCCACAGGAAAGAAAAAAAAAAAATAAAGGAAAATAAAGAAAACCACAAACACTTTGCACTGTCAGCTTCTTTACTCAAGCAACCTTTTGTAAAACCAAAATGGATGAAGCAATGTACCATAGAGATCGTGTGTAGCTTCTTCAATGGTGGTCACCTTGTATCAGCAACTGACGTAAATAAATCACTTGTACAGTACATTGTATGGTGTTATTTTGGTAACACCTCAGGTCATTGTAAAGGAGTTTGTAAGACCCTAACTCTTCTGTTATTAACACTGTAGGGTTTCTGTTCATGTATCCGACATATCAAACACTCCATATTAATAACTTCTCTCTCATGATAACATATTTCTATAAAAAAGGCCATCTAGCTCTTAAAATGTTCATATTTCTTAATAATTGAAGGTTAATCATTGCTGAGCTGTGCAGTGTGCTTTAATGGAGGATAATGAGCTCTGATAGGTTAATACTATGGATGGATGCGCTGCGTTCTAGTGCCTTGCTTGCATTCACCCATGATCATGCATTATCCTTTAATTAAAGCAGGATCTAGCATTGATTAACCTCGTTCAGAAGTACACAGCAAGATCTTGATCAAAGAGACAATACAAAAGAAACTTTGGATTTGTAAATTTTTACTGAAAACAAACCCTGAGAACGAAGCCCGAGAAAAGGTAGCATGGTTAACACATGTCAAAAATGTTGGTGTATGATTGACAAAGTACCTCCATTGTTTTGTGTAAGACAGCAGAAAAACACAGTTGACTCGCTGTTTTATTGTTCTTCCACCCGTGATTTTACTCTTAGATTGACCGTGCTTGATCCTCGGACCCTGCATGGTCATCTGACTGTAATGGCCCAATAGTAGTTAAGGATTCTTACCACAAATGAATGGACATTTTATGGTCACGATTGTGAAGTACTTGCTACCAAGGTCACATTGTCTTCTCATTGATTATAAGTCAAACTGCTTTTCTCCTTGTTTATACAAAGCAAGATTTTCAGAAATAAGTTAGTCAAATAAAAAGTAGTTTCTCAAAGAATGTTTAAAAAAAGAAATGTTATTGAGGAAGTAATGTCAGCAACATGTTTGTGATTCCCAAGGGTCTGGTCAACTCAGTGGAGAAATCTCATGATTCGTACAGCGAAGAGAAAGACACCAACATCGTCGTAGAGGATGACGGCATCAGAGACGAAGCCAAGGACATCATGATGACGGCTGGACAATCTAAGAGAATCTGGGGAGAACTTTACAAAGTAAGTGTCATGTCATTGTTGGTATAATAGGGAGCTTTCAGTTTGTACGTCCATTAGTCAACTGTTACTATTGCTATATCATTTTGAGCGCATGCGTCACATCTTCTCCCTCGTCCACTTCCCAAATTGAGGGCTGAAAATCCACGTTTTACGTGTTCTTGATTTGTGTAGTGAACGAGGGAGACAACATGACACATGTGCATGGGTTCAAAAAAATACTGTTACAATGGTACTTCATGGTAGTAGTGGACTATGTGGATGTACAAATCAAACGCTCGCTATCATCTCTATAGTGTTTTCCACAGGTACCAGACTACCTGTATTAAATTTGATAACCTAATCCAAAGTCCTTTAACATACATTGTACATGTGACAGAATTCAGCATTTGCACCTAAAAAACTTCATTGTCATGCCTGCAAGATACATTTTGTTAGATGAACATGTAAAGCAGAATATTGTGTTGTGGTGTCACAATTTAAAGTTAAATATTTGGTTATCTAATCAACTTTGAACTGCAACTAATTTGGACCCATTACCAACAATAATGTCTTGCCTTCCACAGTCTGTGGTAATTTACTACTTCCAAATTTGTCTCATACAATATATGCTTGCTTGCAAAAGGTTCACAAAAATTTAAATTTCCTGCCAATAGATACTTACCCAAATTAATGAAAAGTTAATGAACTGTCTGATATCAGTAATGTATTAGCCATCTTGATAAAAGTTTTTTTTAATTTCTTCATTATTAGGTTAATAAATACAGGTGAATGGTTCATAGGCTTTTCTTTCTGTTTGTCTCTTCACTTTGATTTTATATTTAATAAACATTTTGAAGTGACATGTCAGTAATGTATCTTAAGGTCAATTCTCCAGAAACAAAGTGCAGTGGTTGACCTTTTTGATTTGCTGGTCGTGGTGATTCTACAAGTACAATCAAGAACAGACTGAATGAGGTTAGAAAGTGATGAGAAAGTTTTCACCATTGGGATACTTTATGATAACTACCTATCCAATAGGTAGTTATGATAAAGTCTTTATAACGGGAACAGTTATTTAAGAGAAAACCTTCACAGGGATAAAAGGTAGTTGTGAGAAAGAATTATCACACTCCTCCTCAGCCCTTATTCCTAAATGAGCTCTGAATAAGCCTCCTACATCGAATGATTCTAAGAGGCTTTGAGTAGAAAGTAGCAATACAACCAAAAGTTTAACTGAAATATTCTTTGATTTGGAAGAAAAGGCAGTTGAAATCAACTTGTCCTTTAAGTGTGTCACACACTTAAATTTATTTCAACTATCAAGTCAGACTCTGTTCATTATTTTCCCAGGATGTACACTTCACCTACCCTTTACTTCTAGGAAGACATAAATGTTCAGGAAAGTCTGCACTACTGCCTTCCCTCCCTAAAGCTACAAGTACAAACAGGTATTTCAGGAAAATCTATGCCATAAGTAGACCTGTCAAGTATCTTCCTTTTGTAAGTGTATTCGTTTTTAAAGTTTGATGGCATTGTCTGCTTATGCCCAACAGGTGATAGATTCCTCAGATGTCCTCCTTCAAGTGTTAGACGCGAGGGACCCGATGGGGACAAGATCAAAATTCATTGAAAATTACCTCCGGAAAGAGAAACCGCATAAACATCTCATGTTTGTCCTGAACAAGGTGGACTTGGTTCCAACTTGGGTCACAGTAAGTATGCCTTCATGACTTACAATCATTTGAATGCGTGTAATATTCTAGTGGTTAGGAATCTTAGAAAGGGAAACAAGTTGATGTTGTACTTGATTCTTCTAATGATGTGTCAGTTTTGTAATTGATGTAAATGTTTTAATGTGTTTGTTCCCTCACTACAGGCCAGTTCCTTTCTTTTGAGCAAAAATTTACAAATTTGCAGTGATTACAGTTTCTGTCTTTTCTGTCAATGTTGTTGTACAGATTCTGGTATTTGGTGTAAATAACCTTGCAAGTTTTCAAGACTTTCAGAAAATGTTACTGTGCAATACATGAACACTTTGGGTGTTTGTTATGACTTGAAAATAATTTGTTCACAAACATTAAGTAATAAATATTGGCTGATTGGATTTGGGTGTTTCTGATAGCTGTATCAAATTTCACAAGATTTTAAAGAAATGTTCATGACATGTTTGATTTAATCAGCCATTACAACTTTTAAATGAAAAATGTGTTTGGATTCCCCCAGAAACGATGGGTCGCAATTCTATCATCAGAATATCCAACACTGGCATTCCATGCAAGCATTAAGAATCCATTTGGCAAGGGAGCACTCATCCAGCTACTCCGACAGTTTTCCAAGGTAATAAATTGTTGCGAGGGGGGGGGGGTTGCTGCTATAACAGGTATGAACCTTATTTGGTTAATGGTACATGTACCTCAATGGTACATGTACCTCAATGATACATGTACCTCAATGGTACATGTACCTCAATGGTACATGTACCTCCTGTAAGCGGCATCTGATTTCTGTTGTGACAGGCATTAACCTCATTTGGTTAGTGGTACACGTACCTCAATGGTACGTGTACTTCAGTGTAAGTACATGTTCCTCAGTGTAAGTAGCGCCTGGTTTCTGTTGTAACATGTATGAACCTCATTTCGTTAATGGTATATGTACCTCAATGTTACATGTACCTCATGTAAGTAGCATCTGGTCTTTGTTGTTACAGGTATGAGCCTCATTTGGCTAGTGGTACACACACGCCCTCAATGTTAGACAGATGGCAGGTGTGTACCTCTAATGGGTATTGATACACACACCTTCCAATGTTAGAGGTTTCTGATTTCCTTTATACTGGTGTGCACCTCATCTGGCTAATGGTATACACACACTCCTCAATGTAAGTAGCGTCTGGTCTTTGTCGTAATAGGTGTGCACCTTGGCTCATGGTGCCTCCACCTTGTATGTGAGAGGTTGTCTTAACCATTTTTCTTCAACTTCATCGGTATTATTTGTCTTCCTTTTCTCTCATGTACTCTTTGATATCTTGTTCTTCATGTCCAACATTTTTTTCTCAGCTTCACTGTGACAAGAGACAGATCAGCGTAGGTTTCATTGGATATCCTAACGTCGGGAAGAGCTCCGTCATCAATACGCTGAGATCTAAGAAAGTCTGCAATGTGGCCCCGATAGCAGGAGAGACTAAAGTCTGGCAGTATATTACTCTCATGAAGAGAATTTACCTGATAGATTGCCCTGGAGTTGTTTATCCTACCGGTGAAACAGAGACAGAAACTGTTCTCAAGGGTGTGGTAAGTCTCCTCACAAATGAAGGCACCACCTCATGCCATTACAAGATATGACAGAAATGCTGTGTATTAGAAAAAGATATATCTTATTGGAGAGTGGTACGTTATGTTTTTGCAACTAAGTAATCACATTGATTTGGAATGAAACGTTGCTTTGTGGTAATAGGAATATGGTAATACATTGATAATCTGTGTAATAAGTACAGATTTAATAGCAATTTTGTGAAGTCACAAGATAGTGAAGTGTACTTTGCCTCGTTTTATCCTTTAGGTGAGGGTGGAAAACATAAAATCTCCTGAAGATTACATCTCTGAGGTTCTAGCAAGGGTCAAACCAGACTACATCCGGAAGACTTACAGGATAGATGAATGGAAAGATTCAGAAGACTTTCTGGAGAAACTGGCAGCCAGAACTGGTAAACTGCTAAAGGTAAATACTTAACGATGACCTCATAAACTATAAACAATGAGAATGGTAATATTCAAAACTCCAGTTATGAAAGAACTGGTAAACTGCTAAAGGAAAAATACTTAACGATGACCTCATAAACTATAAACAATGAGAATGGTAATATTCAAAACTCCAGTTATGAAAGAGATTAACCCAACCTGAGGATACTGATATTTCTGCATGTCCATCTTCTGCAATACAAAGAAGAAGTCTTAGTTCTCTTCATAACAACATGCAGGTTCAGTGTTCAGATTTTCAGTTAGAGGGGAGGGGGGGGTGGCCACTTGTGAAGCATGTACATGATCCACATGAAGTGACTTTTGGGAAGTGGTTTGAAGGGAGGGGGACAAAAATAGTTGATTATTGTGATATTTAATGATGCAAATTGGTGCCACTTAGAGACAATTTCTTGCTCCAATATAAATAGCAGTAGTGTATTGCCAACCTAATTGTGAGGCTGGGTGGAACTTTTGTAGGGAATGGGGTGGATTTTTTAGATGGCAGTTGGCATTTCATGTGGGCAGCAATTGTTACTCAAGGGCAGGCTTCCCCCTAAAACACCCCGTGGAGAAACTGAGATTAAAAATAAAGTAAACTTGATCTGATATACAGCAGAGAGTGTTCGTACCAAGAAGGCGGAATAAGAAAAATGTCAGTCAGAATACTTGCATGAAAATACATACTCTGTGGCCCACTACTTGCATCATGTAAATTGATTTCTATCCTATATACTTGATTAAAACGTTTTGATTGCAGTATGGTAAGTCTGTTTTGCTGAAACACAAGAACTGACATAATTGTTAATCGGGAATACATCAGCAGATGTCGACAATTTTCACACGAATTTTCAAAATAAAGCCATTCATGAAGAATGTCGATTAAGTGTTGGAATTTCTTTAATTTCTGTTCACACTTAATTGCCTAACACAGCACATTCTTATTACAACATAGAGAATGTGTAGTGATTTTAGTTGGTGAGTCATCTCACAAATCCACAGTTGACAAAATGAAGAGAGCAAGCATTCTCACTAGGTGGCAAGTGCTTGCATTCATTGGTTGATGTTAAACGAAGCTTGTCATCTTGTCCTACTCTTAATTCAAGTAAAGGTTGTTTGTACACTCTCTCCATGAATCCACTAAGGGTTCTGGATTCCACTGGAGTCCACTAAGGGTTCTGGATTCCCAGCTTTATTATGAAGTGTAGTTTCCATGTGCATCAAATTGGTTGTAAAATCTATTTTTCAGAAAGGTGAGCCAGACATCTCAACGGTTGCCAAGATGGTCCTGAATGACTGGCAAAGAGGAAAAATTCCATTTTTTGTGAAACCTCCAAACTGTGAGAAGGTTAGTCTTTATTTGAATCATTTAAGACATTCCCATCTTTTTGATTATCATCATCATTGTGGTTGTACCCATCATTGCTATCACCATCATTGCTGTTATACCCATCATTGCTGTTGTACCCATCATTGTTGTTATACCCGTCATTGCTATTATACCCATCATCGCTGTTATGCCCATCATTGTGGTTATACCCGTCATTGTTGTTATACCCATCATTGTTGTTGTACCCATCATTGCTGTTATACCCGTCATTGTTGTTATACCCATCATTGTGGTTACACCCATCATTGTGGTTATACCCATCATTGCTGTTGTACCCATCATTGCTGTAATACCCATCATTTTTGTTATACCCATCATTGTGGTTATACCCATCATTGTTGTTATACGCATCATGTTTGATTCCTTGCTGTAGGCAGGGGAATCTATGCAGTCCTGATGTCGTGTGTGTGTCTGTATGTGTGTGTGTGTGACGGTTGCTCGTAAACACTCTATCTCAAGAAGGGTAACTCTGAGTAATTTCATTTTTGGCATGTTGGTTGCCCATATTGAGTAGATGATCCCTATTGTTTTTGGTGTCCAAATCTTGCATATTAATGAGGTTATGGGGTAAAACATAAAAAATTTTAAAACTGCCATAGTTCCTTATCCATGGGTCAGATTTGTTTTAAACTTGATAAGGTTGTCTGTTATTAACAGGTTCACGACCCAGTGAAATTTAATGCTTATCAATAGAGAGGAAGGGATAATTTTTCACTACAAAACAATAATAATAGTCTAAACACCATTATTGTGGTTATTATAAACTACCGTACAAATATATATTGATCTACATTGTGCAATAAGCATGTGTTTGTTCTCTCGCACACAGTTAACTCAATGGGATTGCTCCCTACAGTACTGCATTTGTAACTTAGTGAGTAACTTCTAGTGTGGGGGGCTAATAAGTTGTCCAGAGAGAGAGTCTTGGTATGGGAGGTCATGGGGTCAGATAGAAAAGCATGCAATGGAATGTTAATGGGTTTATGAAAAAAATGAAGAAAATAAAAAAAACATCTGTTCTGTCATTTATTTGGATAATATCAATATCCAGAGGAACAGCTGGTAGCAGAACAAGGTTTCTTAACAATCAAATTGGAGTGCTTTCAATCATATTTCACAATGTCGAAAAAGATGGAGGAAGCAAATATATTGTGGAGGAATCATAACTTAGGGTCAACTTACCAGGACTTTGAGTGTGTTAAAAGCTACTTGTAACAAGGAAGAAATTATCCTGGTGGTTTATGAAGAATTTTGAGGTAAATATGGCAGACAAGCTGAGTTCAGATGAGGAAAGGTTGAGTTATTTGATTCAACTAACAACAGGCAAGACTAGAAGCAGCATTGATTACTTGTGTGTTTCTTGGAGGTCAGAGATAATGTTGACTGATTTCATACCATACTCATACTGTACTTGATGTGTGGGTTGTATGGCCTGGGTAGGTGATCCCTATTGCTTTTGGTGGACATCAAATATCGCAGTCATTTTAGGTCACCAAAATAAAGGTCATTTTGGGTTAAAGGCTTGTGGTGTATCAAGAGAAATAACTGCAGTTGATCTTATACTTGTCATTTGAATAATTCATGTTTGTTGTAATATAACCATGTAGCAAGGAATCACAAAGCCTTTTGGCTTTCTGGTTGTTGTACCCATCATTGATGTTATGCCCATCATTGCTATTATACCCATCATTGCTGTTCTACCCGTCACTGTGGTAGTCACCATCATTGCTGTTATACCCATCATTGCTGTTATAGCCATCATTGCTGTCATGCACATAATTGCTGTTACACCTGTCGTTGCTGTTATACCCATCATTGTGTTAATTTCCATCTTTGTGATTATACCTATCATTGTGGTTATACCCATCATTGTGGTTATACCTGTCATTGCTGTTATGCCCATCATTGCTGTTATGCCCGTCATTGCTGTTATGCCCATCATTGCTGTTATGCCCATCATTGCTGTTATACCCATCATTGCTGTTACACCTGTCATTGCTGTTATACCCATCATTGTGTTTATCTCCATCTTTGTGATTATACCTATCATTGTGGTTATGCCAAACTTTGTGTTTATAATGATCATTTTGGTTATCACCATCATTGCTGTTATACCCATCCTTTTGATTGTACCCGTCATTGTGATTATCCCATCATAGTCATCTTTGTGGCTATCCCCATCGCTGCGGTTATCATTATTTGGGTTATCCCATCATTACAGATATATCCATCATTTTGGTCAGCCCCATAACGGCAGCTATATGTCCTGCTCTTTTGCCCATCAGTCTATAATTTTGTCTTTCCTGTCTTTGACCTGTTTCTATTCATCCTCTCTCTTCAATTACTGGTGATTCTCATCAATTTTTAAGCTAGTGCTTGTTCTTTGGTTTACAAACTTTCTCTCTCCTGGTTTATCGCATGAGTAGGAGCCTTCCAATGATGGCCCCACACTCCAAATAACGGACCCATCTTCAACTAGTGACAAAACCGGCCCACCCGATGAAAAGGCAGGTGAAGAATCGGAAGGCGGCGCAGAAGAGGATAAATCATCATCGGTGAAGACAATGTCTATAAGAAGGGTGAAGCAGAAATGGAGCAATATTAAAGTAGATCCTGAATTCACTGGAGAAGACTTGGAGCAACCAGAGGATGACGATGATGAGGATCCTTCTGGAGTGATAAGTGATGAAGATGAAGAAGTGGGAATGGAAGATGAAGAAGATGATGATGATGACAATAGTGGAGAGGCAGATACTGAAATAGGAGAAGTTGTGAAATCTGAGGAAGAGGAGAAAAAAGGTGAAGAAAGTCCTCCAAAGGAAGAGGAAGGATGGCAAGATGATTCCAAAAAGAAAGGTGTGAATGCCTTGTGGTACTCTTTGCAACTGTATCTTCTTGTTTGAAATTAACATTCTGTTCATTCGATAACATCAAGGTTGATTTTCCTTTCTGTGAGCAGTTTTGTTGTAAAAGGAATGTATGTGATTCAAAGACAGTTATCAAGCAATTGCATCCGACCAATGTTCAGGGAGGAGTATTTTATTCATTTACTCTTAGGTTGTTCTTTTGGCTAGTGATCTGGTAGAAAGTTATAGTTGATATCTAAAATATAAAGCAACAAAAACAGACTATTAGTGAATAAAAGATGTCAGTAACTACATTTGCTTGAGATGTTGTTCTAATGTTTCAATTTCTTGACCAAAAAGCAGATGTTTGAAATAACTTGTAAAACAATAACTACATAATATTTTCTCACACTATCATTCTGTGAATAAGGTATCAAATTTGCATTGCAGGGATTTACTTGAAAATTTGAGTGGTATTTAGTAATCCCTATCACTTAGTAACTGTGGACAAATGTTTTTGCGAACTAAGGGACCCAACTGATGAGTTGATCAATTTTTTTTTACTTTTTTGGCCTTTGTTGAGTTTCTCATTCACATTTTCATGCCTCCTCACCCTCTTTGTAAAGCTGGTAGCAGCAAGACAAACATGGATAAGGATGGTGAAGGTATCCCAGCAGCTGAGGCAGAACCAAGGAACAAACGTTATGCCCCAGGGATGAATGTCTCGTTCGGTGCCCGAGCTTTTTTGAGTATGAAGAACCAGAAGAGCTTAAAGTCTGTCCAGCGTCTCAAGAAGAAGGAGATGGAGCAGAGTTTAAACTCCGAGCCAAAACCAGAGAAGCAGTCAAAGAGAAAGAAAGGTAAAAGATACATCATCATCAACTGTGATATACTCTTTGCTTGAATCCTCAAGAAAATGATAAAAAGCTTTTCATCATTCAGTGTATTGATTAAAGAAATACAAAGGTAATGAGAGCTACTTGAGAAATAGATAGTGATAGCTTTGTGTAATCATTGACTCATTAGTGATAGTTAAAAGCAACTGAAAAAAAAAAGGATAATAGAAGGGTGCTCTTTGGTGCAGTCATTGTTTTGATCGCATTAACAGCTAGAAGGCGAAGACCTGCTGTTGCTCATCTTTTTATTCTTGAATTTAGTCTCTCTAATGTTTCTTCTAAAAGTATAGTCCAGATGATCCCGAACCGTCTGCCACAAATGAGGGATAATCAATAACGATCACGAGCCATTTTTGCTAAAACAAAAACAACACCCAGTTGGCCTTCAAAAATATTGAAATAATCACACATTTTACAATAATTAAGGTAACCATGCCTCATGCATAATTCGTAATCAAATGTTCAAATCTTTTCTCTCCCTATCTCTCTTTTGCGTCAGGACTGGGATCGTTTGTTCCGATGTCCAACGACGCGGAAGAAGAAGCCTTACCATCCAGACCAAAAAAGATGAGATACTTTGAGGAACAAGAAAAGGAGGATGGAGCTTCCAGCAATGAGAAACTTACCTCTAAACAGGTATGGTATATGCTATGATGAATATATGATATACACTGTTATGATGTATGTAGTATATACTGTCATCGGGTATCCGATATACACAGTTATAATGTGTATGGTACGTACCATTATGGGTATCTGATATACACAGTCGTAATGTGTATGGTACGTACCATTATGGGTATCTGATATACACAGTCGTAATGTGTATTGCACGTACCATTATGGGTGTGTCTGATATACACAGTCGTAATGTGTATGGTATGTACCATTATAGGTATCTGATATACATAGTGATAATGTGTATGGTACGTACCATTATGGGTATCTGATATCCGCAAAATGTTAAATGAATTCACCTATTACAGAAAACCACAAAATTGAAAGGAACTGAGACAAGGGTCAATTCCAAGCAGCTAATGATGATCAACCCCCACTAGTTTAGTTGAAAGTTCAAAGGCATGTTGAATCATGCATATGATACATTACCCTTACTGCTAACTGGTCTGTACTTGTATATCCAATGCATGTACATACTGGTATTACTTGAATATGAATAGTTCAGCTGAGTTGTCTGGTCTCTTGCTGCTTTTTTCTTTTTCTTTCCCTTTTCTTAAATTACTTTGTCATGAATTTGCACAAGCTCCTCCTTCCCTCTCAGATTACAATGCTTATTTGAAGTGGAAATGATCAGCTCTTGCTGAATTGTTTGCACTCAGTTTTTAGCTCATAATCTATTAACAGTATCGTAACTAAATACACTAATAAGAAGCTGCTTCTCTCTGAACTGAGTTTCTCTTGGTGTTGTCATTCTTATTTGTACCTTTTGTTATTTCATTTTACACTTATACAGCATTTTAGAAGACAGGTTTTACACATTTTACACTCTATAAAAATTAATTCACAATAAAAGTAAGTTAACAAAGTTAGCTGGAAGATGTGACATGTGTGTCTTATGCATGGATCAGTTACAAAGTGGAACACGGGTATCAGTTGTAAATGAAATGCAAATTATTTGTTCAGTGATCATGTACAATAATAAATACTTGTCGTTGTTGATGTATGTAATGTTTTTCCTGGGTTTCTTCTTGTGCTTCAAATTTGTACCTCACATATGTTCCACAGTCAACATTAATAGTTTACCGAAGGGGTTAGTGACAGGCCCTTGGAAGCTGGTTGCCATATACCATTTATTGGCCACTGATGTTCATCTCATATTCTCTTCTTTCTGCAATTTTCAGAGGAGGAGGAGAGATAGGGAAGCCAGACCCAAAAAGGTCGGCCAACACTACTACCTTAAAGTGAATGTGAAGAACAGAAACAGAAACAAGAAAATAGACGAACTGATAGAGAAGCGAAGGAGAAAGAAGAAGCACCCAACATGAATGGGATACAATCATTCCATTAGGATGTGGGGAGTGCTCATGTATAAGGTGACTGTGGTATTCACAGAGAGTGAATAGTTGCACATGCACCGCACCCAGAACCACTGGCCATGCATAAATCTGAAGATGACTGACAAAACAGATGGGAGTGGATGGCTCCACTTATGCTATTGGTGTGAAGCATTGCATTGATGGTGCATTTCACTATGGTCATAAAGTTATTTTACAGACAGCCTAACGTTATGAACCATCCTCTGTCATCATAGTGCATCAGATAGCCTGATGTTTTATACTCTCCATGTTTTATGATGGTGGATCAAACAAAATGATCTTAAATTCTGTGAACAGCTGTAATGATAGTGGATCAGGCAATCTGATGTTACATACTGTCAACTTTCATGATAGTGGATCATACAGCCTAATGTTATTAACTCTCCTAATGTCATTGAAATGGTTCAAACAGCCAAATGTTATGTACTCGTTTTGTGACGTGATGGTGGATCATACAGCCTAATGTTGTACATGCAGTTTCCAATATCATGATTGAGGATCATAGAACCAAATGTGATATATTGCCCCACTCTCATATAGTCCACTACTATTACATTAGTGTTATTAGAGTAAACATGTTGGAAGCTTTTGGGTTCCGTCAGAAACCTGCCTTAAGATTGTATGATCCAGTGTTCAAGCTGATGATATGCTAATACACCTGAAGATACAGCAAATGATGGCACACTTATTCTCTAATAGTATGATGATACATATATAAAATAGAAATAATAAAATTGAAAATAGCATGCCTTAACCTTGTCAGGGAATTGTTTGACATAGTAGTGGACATGGCTGTTGTGAAATGTTCATATAAAAAGTTATACCTTTGACAAAGATGGTTTTCCTTTAAAGGTATTATACCTCTTTGCTGATGAATTTTGGAATTCTGGCTACCAAGGAAACGCATCACTCCAAATGTTTTTTTCTTGAAAAGGTGACGTAAAAAGCAAGTGAATCTGCCACATTTGTGAGGAATTTTGTCATTGGATGCACCTTGTGATGATTCACAATGGAATAATGGAACCGTCTATTGCAACATACTGTATGTTGTATTCATAGATTAGCTTTTCTGTGTAAATGTATTGTTGCCTGACTTAAAAATTCTTGTAAACAAAATAGATATGATTGGAGTACATTCCCTTGGATGTGGCTTTTGAATCTGGCGTTGAGGAGCTACACAAGTCTTGAAGAGTTGAAATTAATTAAAAAATTTTCAATCATAGAAATCTCTGTAAGGAGAGTGAACGTTAATGTAAAACTTACACAGAAAAGTGCCTTACAAATTTGTGGATCCATCCCAAGCTGTCACAGATTAAACTGTGCAAAACTAGGAAAAAGACAACCTTGATTTAAAGGGAGCTCATACTGCACTGAAAATGCACCAATATGACATACAAAGAAAATAGCTGTAATCAGTATTAATACTTTCTGTTTCATCAATGAACAAGAGCTACAACTTTATCTGAAAAAAAATATGTGCACAAAAAAGGTGACAGAAGTTGCATCATTTGATTTTTTTCAAAGTTTGGGTTAATAAATTATTGTTGCAACAAACAAGTGAAGTTCTGTTTAGGAGAAACTTCTTTGTTGAAAGAATGACCTCCTTACTGCCTTAATTTGAAAAATCTTTTTTCGTCATTACTGTTGGCCTTGAAAACATACAAATTTTCCCCAAAGGCAGTATTTCCCTTTGCGAAATTTGTTCATGAAAAGATTGAAATATGTTTTAGCAATAGGAAACTTATTCTCTCTTTCTTGATGAAAACCATATCTCGGCAGCATGTTCTGTTTGGAGTGACGTATTTTAAACAAAATTTGATTTCTGTTATACAGTAGTGCATTGCATTATGGGAAATCCGTGATTTTCATAATAGTGCAACTACTTTAATAGCATTTGTAAATTGTTTAGTAAGATTGATTTACATTGTAACTGATTGTTTACTTTCCTTTGTCTTAAATTGTATCTCTCATGTTCTTTATCCCAAGCATTCCAGGTGCTGCACACTTTTGTAATTACATACTACTATCTCAGCTGGCCTAAAGAAATGTTTTACATTTTATGCTCAATATACTGTAGACCCCATCTAACAATTTCACTGGTGGCATCACATTTCAATGTTTAATTCCCTCCCCCCCCCCCAACTTCAGAGAATAACAATTTTTGCAAAAATTTGCTGTTGCAAAAATTTGCTGTTGCAACATCACATTTTGTAACCTTGAGGCAAGTGGAAGTCTTTCCTGGGCAGAGCAGTCTTTTTTCAAACATCAGTATCTGAGTAAGATTTTTCAGAGGGATTTAAAGTGCCTTCCCGTTCATACCAGAAATTCCAGAATCCCTTTTATCTAAAGTTCATCACTGAATATTCCATTCATTTGCATTTTGCTCTTCGGAGCAGTTGTGAAATTAATTGTCAATGGAATGGACCCCCCACCCTCCGTGACTCTGTTGAGATGAACTTGCCCTTTCATTTACTAAGTTGAAAATGCACAACCTCTGAGATGACAAACCTGTGGGTTTTAATCTGATTTTCACCGCAGTATGTTTCAAAATATGCTATCACTCCACTGGCTAAGGTTTGACCTCATATATTGCCATGATAAAATTATTAAATGAATGACCATTATTAAATGGATTGGTAAAACCCAACTTGCAGATTTGGTTTTGCAAAACTTATACAAGATCAAGCTAAAATGTACAGAAAATGGTGTTTTTGACAAAATATAGAAAGTTGATGACAGAATTTGCCCAATGTTTGCCTTTTCTTTTTGTTCATATCCTTAGAGTGTTAATTGTGCCAAATCATGTAGTAGGACTGGAATAGAACAAACCCAATGAGAGAACATGAACACATGCAGTGTCCAAGCAACTCTGAGGGTGGTAAAGTATTTTAGAGGGTACAACAATTCCATTGGTGAGTTTAGGTAAAATATGTGAAGAAATAAAAATGTTTTTTTTTGTGTTGTGTATACTGCGGATAAATCCTCTACAAACATGAGTGGAAAAAGGTTTATTGCACAATGGTGGTATCAATTCCAAAAACAGTCAAACAACAGTAAGCAAAATGGATGTTGTATTTCACTCTTCAACAGCTAGCAAAAATTGAGGAATCAACAGACTTTTAATGCAATTGAAATACAGCTTTTGAAAACTTGTCTTTAAAGATGAAATTAAGAACTTGTCTTCTTTCATGTTAAACATTTAAAAATCAATTTTCTTATGCTATGATTGTTCCTTTACAGAAAGTTTCATAATGGTTGATTTAATCACCATTTTCAAATGTTGCCAGCAGATCATATAATGATTTAAATTCACTGAAAGACAGAGGTTTTTTTTCTCTGTGTTAGTTTCTTTACAGTATTAGTCTTCTGGCATTGGTCACCATAGTAGCTTATGCATATCTCTGCCTTGATGGCTGACAATGACACTGTCTTTTTTCAATTACACTTATCTTTTTCTCTGGTGGCATTTCCTTGTGAGTGATGTGTCCAAGAGGTTGTGATCTCTTGGAGGGTGGAGTTTCCACTGGTTGAGATTTCTTAATCGTTCATAATGCACTCTTTATGGGAGATTTACACCCCAACATCATTTATCAGGAAGGTTGCCACACTGTAAGCATGCTGTTCTTGCCGCTGCTAACTTAGTTGATCTTCACTGCCAAACATGGATGAGAGAGTTAACCATGTTTGTCATTACCGACTCACATCAAGGTAGATCTAACCATAAAACATTGCAAAACGGGAACTAGAAGCATTCCAGCAACATGTACAAATTGCTATCCACCATTTATTTGAACATTCTCCATTTAGCCTACACATACAAATTTTACATAGATATGGTGTCATCAACTTTTCTGTATTAACAAAGCATAATTTATATAGTTGGCATTATATTAGAAATCATTACCCTGATGCCTCCCTAGAGTATAAAATCATGTAAGATAAATTCTGATCACTTAAAAAAAAAACAGGCAAACCTAATTAGACATTCAGGTAGTTAAAATAACCACACATTTGTAAAATTAAATAAGTCTTTCAGAACAATGAAATGTGAAAGACAAATATTGCACTTTATGTAATCCCTACATTGATATATAAATATATTACATGAATACTTAAGAAAAAATTTGTCCAAAAACCTGAACTGCTGAATGAATACAATTTAAATTGTACTTATTCTTTAGAAAGTATACAAAGCACAGAGACATGTTTTTACTAATTTTGGTAAGAGTTTATAACATTTAGTGAAGGAAAATTAAAGTATAAGTTACACATTGTGACTCACCCTTTTCTCTTCTGCAAAGCATCTATGCTGGATGTAATCACAGTTGAAAATTAAATATTTGGAAATTGTAACATATGCGCCTAGTCTCGCACAAAGTAATATATTCACATTAATATATCTTTGAATTATATTATCATCTGACTGACAATCTCCGGTCCTTCCCTAGGTTCTGACACATCCCTGTCTCCCCCTTATCATTTCAGCTGATTCTGTAGCATACACTTTAGTCCACAGATTTCACAGTTTAATGGTCCTCACTATAAGCTCTGAAGGACTAAGGGTTAGTGTGGTTATTTCACGATCCTCTTGACCAGGAGTTTCTCGTTCTTTGGGGGTCTCACTTGAGCAAGGATGAGATTGTCCCTGTGGAAAAAAAAAAAGATGTGAAAATAATTAGACGACATATTCGGAACCTACCAGGGTCATCCTCAGAGCTGAAAAGATGATAGTTACAAGGTTTATGTATCTACACTGACAAGCAAATATGAATGGACAAGTACAGGGTAAGGCAAAATCAAGGTGAAAAGCCATGTCACAAGTTTACAATGACAGGCAATAGCCTACATGCCATGACAGCTTCATGAAAAAACCCACCATGTTAGAACCAACGCTCAGACTAAAGTACCAATGTGATGTGAAAGTTCTTGCACCGTCTGGCTTCTCACATGTCACACTATCAACTGCAATAATGCTCTCCTTTGGTCGGCTGCTTTGCTCCCACAAATGTTTGGTTTAAAAGTCTAACACATGTCATCCGGTGAAATTTAAAGCACTTAAAGTGAATGAAGCATTAAAGTGATTGCATGCGTAGGTAAAAGTAAATTAACATTTCAAGTCCGAAAGTTTAGCATGATTTTTATTTTCACCATGCAGACAATTTGGCATGATAAATAGGTTTCAGGTTAAAAATTCTGCCACATGATTTCAAAGTCTTCTGACATAACGACAAAAAGTGCAAAATACAATGTGGTGGTTGACGCTTTCATTCAAGTGAACTGTGTGCTTCTTGGAACAAGCCAATGGGAAGTATACTAATGTTGAGTATTCAGTTATGCAAAACAGCTGATCACTGATGCCGCAACAAGGCCATTAGTTTGTAGCTTATTTGAATGTACATTGCTTCATTTCACTTAGTACTACAATTCTCAATACCAATCAAGAAGCCACAACTTGAGTAGTGTTTTTTTTTTTTGATACACCAGTGAGACATGCACTGTTGCATATTCATTACAAAGGCAATTGCAACAAGAACCATTAATTTCCAAATGTGATTTGTTTTTTACTGTTTCTATGCTGTTTCCATTGCTTCTCAAAGTGTTTACTGTAATTTTCTTTCATTAAATGACGCATTCCATCCATGTACAAACTCACATGTGCATTGGAAAATAAAAAAAAAAACTTAGGGTCAAACATAATCTCATCTTTCTGGTTTTTCTGTACACACCGAATCATTTTAAGGGAAGAACACAAAGTTCCAAAAGAGTTTAAGCACAAAGTTCTCCTTGTGAATTCACGAACATTGCAATTTATTTTCTTCAGTGAATATAACCAGTCCTAAGTTCTTGTCTCATCGTTCCCTTTCTACATTGAACAATGTCATTCTCAAACAACCCTACCGAAGGAGATGTTAAATTCTACAGAAGTTACTCTCTGACCGAGACCTCGTCCGTCTTGTGGAATAAATACACTCATATTCTCCATAACATTCTCTACGAACAGCAGCCGGCGATGATAGCAACCAAACCTCTCTTTGACTACATAGCAAACAATTAAATACCAATTTTATTCTAAGATAAGTAAACTGATCCTAAATCACTGTGCACAGCAACCTGATATGTATGACCCTGCAGTGACATGACCTATATGCATGTACAAGATTTCACTGTAAGCATGCATTTTTCAAATCTTCCTGTGCACAGATATTTTCAAAATGGAGAAATTCATAACCAAATTTTGTGTCTCTGAAATAATACTTCATAAATCACCAAAATTGACAGTTTCCAGAGTCAACTGGGGACAACATATTGCATTGACAATTTCATGACAATGACTAGTGATCTCATTTTCTCAACATTTCTTTGATTAATTCAGTTTGCGATGACCAAATATTCACAAACTTTAATCTCACTGCAGCAGTTTAATTGCCTTCAAATCAGCTGCAATGAAGATTTAACCTCACAACAGAGAAAGAACTAGCTTAACTTGTTTGACCTCAAAGAAGTCCATATCTAGGGGTGCACTGGATATCCAGTCCGGCCGGACTATCTGGCGTATCCCTATTCATATCTTATTTCAACTCCTTGTGAATATTTACAGTGAATACTTGTGATCTGACTGACCTCCCAATAGATACAACTGCAATGACAACATAACTCCAACAGCACTGGATGCTCCTTGCAAGGAAGTCGTACTCTACGCAGATGACGGAAGCCTTCCTTCCAGTCCAGAACACCGTCGTGATTTACAGGGACAAACTGAAGCTAAAATTTCCATAGAAGAATTTATGATATTTAACAATTTCAAATGTATAGGCATGAAGTGACTATGTGAGAAAAGACAAAAAAGAAAAAATATTCTATGTAAATAGAACACCATAACTGCTGCATGCTCATCAACTATGAAAAAGGCTGTTGTTGGATGGCAGTTTGGGGGTTTTATGTCTGTAATCATATGCATTCATAGCATATGATTGCAAACACTTGATTATTTACACTTGATTTAATTGACCATGAGGGTACAATATGGGGAGCATTGAGATGGGTTTGACTTTTTCAGTGTCAGTCTTTGAAGACTGCATGAATCTCTTGTACTTCTTCAAATCCACTGTGAATCACAATCTTTTGGATTTCTCATGCTTTGATAAATAATTTGACATCTTCATTGTATGAATGTGTAAATAACATAGATGGTTTAAGTTTCAACAAGCTTGATATCACCTAAAAGTGATACACACAGTCTGCTTAAACTGAATGTTCTCTAGATGCTATAAGTACATCTTCAATGCAGCTAACACAAAAATGAATATCTTATTGCTAGTGAGTTTCAGAGTTTGGATAGATTTGGTACCTCCATATAGCCTTATGATGTGAAAATGTAACATTCAAAGACACCTGTGTGGATTAAATCATGTTGTTTGGCAGTAATACTTAGACAAAGCTGTGAGCTTTTTAAAATAAGAGACCACTAGACCCAAAATAAAGTTAAAAATTTCACTCGGTCTTAAATGCAGAAAAGTTATTCCTTAAGGTGCAAACAGACAGCAACTATAAGCAAAATATAATGTTTTAACTTCACCATTTTGTAGTCATTTCTGCATACAGTGGCAAGATTAGCATATCTGTTCACAGTCCAACTGTTTAATCCCAAGTTCTTTTACCTGTTCATCTGTGAAGTGATACCAAAACAGCCTCTCCCAGAGAACAGGGTCACTGCCGATTGTTTGTAGCTTCCGGCAGGTTTGTGACAGATGGATTATGTCCCTCGGTTGAGCGAGACATCTGAAGATCTTGTGGAGGCAGACCAGAGGCAGGTCAAGCAACATTAACAATCCATCGGCCTCTCTCTGTGACGAAAATAAAATTCTTCAAACATTTCAACAGAACAAATCAGAGGAGGATTGACTGATGTGACTGAAATAAGACTACTATTTAAGAGACTACTCAACACTGAACTAGTAGTACCTGATGATGAATTTCTGGAAGCAAGTTTACAAAGAGGGCAATTCCTTATAACAAGTGTACTCTGAATGTTAAGTGGTTTTGATAAGGTATAGCTGTCCCAACTGAGGAAAGAAAGTTATTCTTGGTTGCCATTAGCAGGTGAAAAGTTCACTGTAGAACCACCATGACAACCTAGCTGTTTCAACATATTTTAGACTAGGTTTGGGTGGCTTCCTTGACTCTACTTCAGAGTTGGAACAACCCTGACTCCACTTTCCTTGTAGTCACAACTCCTGTGGAAGTTTTAGACCATAAAAAACTTTCATGAAGATCATTTTCTTGTTAGCTTAACAGTTGTCACTAGAACTATCAAAACTTTTATCTGACCACTTAGATTATGAGAGAAAAGCCAAATTCTTACCCATCCACACTGTTTGGGTCACCTTCATTATCTGTATGATTATTCATGTAATGTACGATAAGTAAAGCATATTGCATATGTGTTGGCAGCAGGTATGACATCACTGAAGCCAATACCAAGTAGAAGTTGTGAGTATAGCTTCAGAGTTAAGAATATTTGGCAGCAGCTACAGGACTCCAAAATTGTTGGACTCACCCAAACCTATTGCAGGCTACTTAAATCAGGTATATTTGACACATTCTTTACCATTCTTCAAAGTTTTATACATTTAACAGTGCATAGTGTTTACTTAAGACTCACTTTTTCCCATTCCTCTTACAAATGTTAATTACTCTCATCTGTGAAGTGCCATGAACAGCTGAACTGCATCTGTGTGGTTGGAATGGCCCTATATACTAATCTCATTTATTATTATTATATTCTGTGGGAGAGGCAATGGACAAACAAGGCTGAATCATAAGTTGAGCAGTTTACAATTAACAGTCAACATTATGCCAGTGACTCCTGCACAGATAATCCTGGCGGTACATTCTCTACCTGGTGCGGTGGCATCTCTTCCAGTTTTTTCAGCCACAGATTCAAAAGGTGGAGACGGCAATGATACATGCTCTGACTGCCGATCACTCGTTCTTTCTTCATCACCATCTTCTTCTCGACAGTACTCAGTATTCTGACCACACGGTTGCCATGTAACTGCGTCTCCATGACTACAAAGCAAAGGCAATCACATTAAAACTTTACAAAGACATCACTAACGGTTGGGAACATCCATCATGCATCAGTCACACACAAAACAAATATGCCTGACACAAACAGACAGTAGAAACTAGTCACATTACTTGAAAACGAATATTCCAACTTTAGCCTGAAGCCATTTCTGACATTATGCAAGCTGTATTACATTGGTTACCAATGCATGGGTATCATTTCTGACCAGCTACTTCATCTAAGGTATCTGCTTAAACAGTGTGTGTGAGTCAGCAATAGAAGGGTTAAATAATTTTCTGTGAAGGAGAGATAGGGGGAGGAACTAACATCACACCACTTACATCTGGCTTTGAGGGTCTGTGTGAGATCCAAGTAACCTGCTCTTTGTAAGCATACATACAAGATTCATAACATCAACACCTTCCATGTATTATTTTTCTTTCAACCCTCCAGCAAGGATAAAACACAGTGTCATGATGACTAAATCAAAGGTCGTTCTTTGTGAAGAGCAGTCAACGAATTAGTATGTTATTTCTTGCACAAGCACTTGCCTGTGATCATGACACAGTATTTGACCAAGATCCCCAACCTACAGTATTTAGCAGTTTTAGAGGAAATAAATTGTGGAATATAGCGTATCATTCATGTACCCATGGCAATTTAGTAAATTACATCTGAAACAATTCAATAGATGTATGGTCATACCTTGATCGACAGTTTGCTCCAGAATAGCAAAGAGATGTTGCATGGCTGACCCACTCAGCGATCCAAAATGACCTTCAGAAATGATCTCTAAAAGCTTAACAGAGGGGCACAAAAAAAACGATATGTGATATGAAGAAGAATGATAGATTGGGACATGAGACATCACGTGGTGGAATGTAGTTATACTACTGTACATGAGCTTGCTTTGGAATTTAATTTTTAGCCTGATATTTTATCTTATATGTAGCCTAGCATGTAACTAAAAAGAGCATCAATGCTTAAAATACTGCAGGCACAGTATGTGTTACTGGGAGTGATGACAACAACGGCTATCTTGTAGCAGTGTGTTTAGCATACTTAAACCTTAAATTAGCGTTAATTTAAGTTTTGCAGCACAGGAGAATATAAATGACCCTGCAATATTTAGACGAACAAAAGTCACAGCATTTTAAAAGACACAATACCTCACAAACAAAATGGAACCTTCTGGTATCTCGTACCGCTGCACACAGGTCAAAACTTGCCAGTATATCACATGCCGTGACAAAGACTCCACTCTGAAAAGAAAATAGCCAATAACTGGTGAAAAACTACAAGCCAAAAACACTTTACAAACTTGACTATTTGTTTTATTGTACATTTGTGTTGTTATTTTAGAAGAGTATTGATTGGCTACATAATTAGTTACACAATCTAAGATCACATTCTGCAAAGAATAGCTGCATGCTCTGGGAATATGATTACAGCATACTATGTGCAAGGAAGAGTTTTGACAATGATGTAAAAAATTTTCATTGTAACCAAACGACCTGATAATAGCTACCCAAAATCACCGTGCAATGTTTTCTACTTGTTTCAGGATCCCCTCCATAAACACATTGACAAAGAGCATTGTAACCCAAAGTCATTGGTTAGTTGAACAGCTAGATCAACAACAGTTTGTCACTTCTTGATTTGACAAACAGCGTTAATCAGACATAACCTAAATTTATATAAACTGCAACATAACAGCATAACATAACTGCTATAACAGGGTCTACACCCCATCATTCTCGAGTTCATTGTCCCAGGGTTTGATGTTCCGTTTTTGTATTATGTCAATGGTTGCGGATGAGTAACAAGATCCGTTCTTCCCAGGGTTCGATGTTCATAGAACCTCAGAAACATTTAACCTAAGGAACATCAACCCTAGCTGGGAACATGGACATAACCCCTGCTATGACTGCAGGGGTTAGTTGTAGCATATGCTACACTATGATAACTGCAGGGGTCAATACTGTGTAGATCTCTGGATCAACAATAAACTCACCTTCTTTGATGATCTCCAGGTACTGGGGATGAATAAGTAACTGCCACTTAACTGATCTGAAACAAAGGATTACCTAAAGTTACGTCATCTTGCAACAGGTCTCTGTCTTATAGCATGGGGCAAATTATTTCATGAGCAGTACCATGCACACATGCATGTAAAATGTAACCAAACATAGCACTGTGTAAACATACATATTATGTAAACATACATATTACTGTATGTAGCAGTAAAATGAAAATCACACACAGGTTACCCATAATGTGTACCATACCCATTTGTTGTCCTCTTGTTACAGTATGTCCCATCTTCTTGCTTAAATATCAATTATGTAAACACACCATCAGAAAAGGCACAGTATGAAATTCAATCAGTCATTTCTACTCCAATTTTCTATTCTGTTCTAGATATTTGTGTTCAGTGCTGGGCTTTGATGACAGAATGTATAATTGCATGCATGTCAAACCTAAAGACACTGTATTAGGGATGCACCGGATATCCCGTCCCACTGGACTACCTGGCCGGATAGTGGAAAAAAAATTCGGCTCAGGTTCCGAATGGATATTTTGTCAAAGTCTGGTCGGAATTTTTCCAGTACTTCGGTTTCAAGTGTCAGATGTTGGCATGAAATGTCAGAGGATAGATCTCTCAGCGAATCAAAAGACAGAATATGAACTATTAGGCACAACAGCAGTGTAGAACACAATTTAAATTAAGATTCTGACCATTTAGGTGACTTGTTATAGCTAGTGAAATGAATTGATTTAAGAATACATCATACAACTTAGAGGTTTTTGTTCAATATGTGTGTACGTTTCCTTTCTAAGTTTTAACGCAACATCATTTTTACAGTATCAAAAATGAATGCTGCAAGATCACATGAGAAGCAATCTTATTATCACACATAATGCACTGACCTCTTCAATAAATGTGATTTACCTCAGAAGTAATTAATATAAAGGGAGCTAAGCGAAGTGAACTCTTCATATTTCACGAGAAACATTTCTCTTGTTGGGTAAATTGTACTCGCAGCTAACATACATGATTTAGTCTGGACTTGGCTGAAGACAAGACTATGTCCACTATTTGAAGAGACTTGCACTTGATCTGGACTCGGACAACAGCTGGAACTATTCAAGGGGAGGAGAGCACCGGGTGGTGGTTACAATTACTTTCAATAGGGGGGGGGTAGGGTTACAACTTTTGATGAGGAAAGTAGAATGAGTTAAAGTCTCATTTGACGGAAATAGTCGGCAATCATTTAAGAAATAGGTGCGATTGCTAGGCCCCATAGAATAGATATGCCCTGAGCTTGGATCAATGGACTCAATTAAATCATCAGTACAAAACTTTAACTTCTAGCTTCTGAAAGATTTCTGTAAAGGGCATCTACTTGGGAAATCACTTTATTTAGCAATGACAATTCTGATCAATTGACTGGCCTGTTTTGTAATGTCATCTATAGCATGGCAACAACTTTTCCACAACATTCTACTCATTGGGGAAATTAAGGTTGTCAACACACAACAGGACTGGCTAGATGAACTTGTTAAAATTAAAGGTGAAATCATTAGTTGTTTATCAATTGGAGCATGATTTTTCAGGTACCATAGTCCATTTGTCCTGTGCATCTCAAACATTTTGCATACTGTAGAAACTGTTTCTTACTTTCAAAAGCATTGCAAAAAGCCAGCCGGATTTCGACTGAGAACCAGCCAAATCCTGTCCAGACAGATCTCAAAATTCAAATCTGGTGCATCCCTACACTGTATACAGTAGCCCAATCTGCAACTACGTACAGTACTGAACCAGTACTTTACCGACCTACTGATCAGAACTCTGCAGTGCTGAATTGTACAGAACTCTATTGCACTGAACACTATACAGTAAGCAGCACCCACTACAAAACTGACCAGCCCAGGCCTCTACTGACTCACTTTATAGTACTGAACCACAGCACTGAAGAGTACGCTATAGCACTGAACATACTTTATACCCTCTAGTACGGACCATGCTACACACTGCTGATCGAAGAGTATACTCTACATTAATGTAGCAATAACAGGAATATTGCATTTGGTAACAGGATTAAAGAACTTACTTGTGAGAAGAATGTTGATTTCTTTTCTTGCAAGCTGTGGTTCATGATTACTGCCCTCACTGTCATCAAACTTGGCACTGGTGGAAATTCTAGAAATTACACAAATCGTGATGGGTACAGTAAGATCCTAATGAGCTAAATACTTATCGCAGCAACATGGCCATGCTCACATGATTCATCACTTGAACTACTGTAGTTGTTTTGGGGACTTCATACGAAGTAAGTACAGTATGATTCCTTACAGAGTGACTTGCCAATGAGGTAAACTAAAAGCTACTCATTTTCAGATATACACACCCCTTCACTTTTTATGCCATTAATTTACTTGCTTTAGCCTGTTTGTCAGAGTAAGGATCACTTAGGCATGAACAGTTATAATTAAATTACTCTGAAACACCATAACTAGAGGAGAGACAAATTACATGCCACACAGCTACAGAGGGGAATAAACAACTTACAGTCAATAGGGCAGTATGTAATACATGCAGTAGCATAGATCATAATAGTGTTGTTGCAATACTGAATGTCACATCAGCAAAAGATGTAATTGTGTTGCTCAGTTCTGAGATCTATCACAGTTACTTTTGTCACAAGCCATTAATAATCAAGCCCATTTTTATCTTCCTTTATCCTTAACTTTTTGTCCTTACTTTTCCTTCCTCCTAGCTGTTACAGTAGCCACAGGTGTTGGCTCACAGTATTAATGTCATTATCCTGTACATGGGTGGACAACAGGAACCCCGTTGTTTCAGTAGGGCTTGGCTGGAAACAGGGTACTGTTCAAGAGTTCTTTGTTCATCAGGAGGTGCTAGGGGTTTTATTTCAGGATGAATTCAGTAACATCTGAGCCATCATCTATGTCTAACGTTTCAGCGGCCAAGCAGCATTACTATCATCAAATTTGCCATCCTCTTACATTTATGATCCTGTTTTAGTCACACATGATTGGCCAGAATAAAGTAATTTGGGATACTATATTTCCATGGTTATTGCTGTTATTCTCTTGTTGTGACATCTGCTCACTAATCCATGTTTATATGCATACCAAGGCTACCACTGCTGAACATTTGTTGGCCTCAATTGCTGCTTACACTTCCTTTTCGCATTTCCATATCACATGTACATATGCAACGTCCTGACTACTGTTATCTATTAAATCAAAAACAAACTGATACAGTAGGTCTACTTTACTAGTATATGCATATACCACTATGTTACACTTCCTGAATTGTTTCACTTTTCAATTCCAACATTTCTATGGGTTTGGGGGAATGAATGGGTACCAAAGTGTATTTGGAGCTCTGGCTATGGGACAGTCAAAGGGCCCCATTACTAGCTTCTCCCAATTCCTAGGCTATTGGCTTATCAATGGGTTCCCATTTAGATACCATTGCACTGGGACTCCATAAGGACTTTCTCCTGTGTATAGTTTATAATCATGAACAACATAATTAGCAGCGTTAAGGTCTGTCAATTCAATGATCTCACGACAACTGCTGTTACCGAGCATTGCACAAACTTGGCAAATATTGTCTTACCTGTCCCTTGCAAACTTCATTATTTGTCCACCAACCTCTGACACCTTTCGCCAACCAGTGCTTGTTCGTACCCATGTATTCCCCGAACCGCTCAAATCTTGGCCGAAAAGGGGCATTGCTGAAACCCGTTTCCGGCAAACTCAACGTCGCAGTGGAGCGGCAAATCTGACGTGAAAATGTCCTAAATAGTAATAATAACTAGTATTTTCGAAAAGCTGATACTTCAGTGTGCACTGGCGCGGCCGGCACAGATTGAACAGCTGTGTGCGGAGAGCTGAGCCCGAGGTACGTATATGTTCACAACTCCCTGCCTGAACTTCACACCACTAACTGTATGTACTGTACTGCTTGTTTACATCTCGCGCAGCATGCAGACAACACGGTTACCTGGTATACGGTAGTACAGCTAAATCCATATACGGTATTCACACCAAATTGCGCAATCACTGTTTGGTATTGTTGACCATATATAGCAATTGGGTATGAATATACATGACTACGGTATTCAATGTTCAGTGCATAAATATGAATTGAGAATTACGACGGCGTCATCACTGGCCATGCTGGAAAACTTCATTCTCTATGCCGTGACGGGACAATTAACTTCCCTCGGACAATTCCCACTCGGACAATTTTTCCTCGGACATTTTCCTCGACAATCTCGCCCTACCGAAAAATTCCACCCGGACACAGCTCAACCCGGAGAAGTCTCGGGTAGCTAATTGTCCAGCCGGGAAGTTCTCCAGGTGTGAATTGTCCGTTGGAAACTGTCCGTGGTATCATGTTGTCGAGGAACATCTATGCTAGAACCGGTGGCGGCACCAAGGGGGAAATGGGGGCATTTTACCCCTAGTCAAAACCTTTGCCCACCCAATTCCCGTCCTAGTCCATTCGGCTGAAGTGACCTGACCAATGCATTCATGTACTCCCTGTTTGTATTCACATAATTTTGCATTTACCTTTCTTGTTTTAGGAACTTAACTTTATGAGACTTAATTTGTCACAATGTATGCTAAAATCTGGACCCCGTATTAATTAAAATTGTCAAGTGTGTTAGTACTGGTCCATGACTCTTCAGTCTTTTGAGATAAGAAAAACCGCAAACCTCTGGAAAAAGCCATAGACCCTTCTTTTCACTTGCTTGATAAGAAACTTATCCTTTTCATAAGGACCAAAGACCTGAACAGGATAATCAAGATGGGTTCAAATCAATTGTTTGCACAAATTCAGCACAATCTCTTTAATATATCTACAAAGTTTGTTGCTGTTGCAGCTACTGCACAATACTTGGTAGGCTTCAAATGACTACTGTACACCAAGATCCCAAATTCCAATGAAACATTATCCAACTTTGCCCGAATTCATGACGTAATCATGGACTATATTTTTGCACCAAAATGATCTAGGTGCCTTGCATTTGCTGACTTTTGGAGGACATTTGCCAGGTCTCTGAACAAGAAGCTAATATATCCTAATCGTTTTGCAGTAGAAAAGCATCATGCAAGTTATCTGCAACTCCGTGAAACTTAGTATCATCAGCAAACTTACTAATACTAGCAGAGATTGAGCTATCAAGGTTATTGATGAAAATTAAGAACAAAACTGGACCAAAATCAGAACCCCGAGGACAGTGGCAGCCCAAGGGGGGGGGGGAGGATGGGGATCCCCAGGCATAGACCTTTCCCAAAATGCCCTCCTACAACTCAGTTGAAGTTACCTGACAAATGCGTAAATGCATACATGTATATTCCCTGTTTATTGTATTTGTTGTTGTATTTTGTATACATTTTCAAAAGAGAGTGAAATAAATGTTAATACAAACATTTCTCTTCCTGGTGGAGGAGGTACATGAGACTTAATTTTTTACGAAGAGATATGCTGAAACCTCTGAGTTTCCGGGGTCTTAAGTTTTCATATTTAAAGTCTCACTACCCCTAAGGCTTATTTTTTTTCACCCAGATATATGGTAAAATCTCAGAGCTTCCGGGGCATTTGCCTTCTGGACCCCACCAGGTACTCTAAGACGGACCCTTGGAACCCACTCGCTACGCTCACGCTTTGGCTGAATTTTAGTCCCCCATGCCTTTCACCCCCCCCCCCCCCCCCTCAATTCATGAGACAAAAATCAATGTATGAAAAATGGTCATACATATCAGATGGGCTGAGATGATACAAGAATCATAATGAATTATGCATCCTGTTTCATTTATTCTTGGAGAAGTTGGCAAATGGTAGGGGAGGGGTGCTGAGCATACTTTCTGAACCAATTTTCTATTAGTTGATAATGACTCATTTTCAGCTTGAAAATAAAATTGAAAACTGGGGTAGGCGGTTGAACACCATCTAACACAACGAAGTGACGCAGAACCCGACTGGATTTTTTTTTTGAGGGGGGGGGGGGGGACGTCCGGGTAAATGCATCCGTGGTCAAAAGTAGTATTATGGTGCACCGATGAGTACACAGCCCTTCCGTTTGTTCTCTGAGTGTCAATTCTATTTTTTTTTTTTTTTTTTTGCGAGCAATCCTTTTGTATTTGGTCAGCAGAGCAAAGTCATCCCAGATTCGATCCGAGAGATGACGTCGGGAAGACCGGGATGGAATCAACACTTTTGTATCGTTTGTGAGAAATCAATGATTCGATCTTAGGGAAGGTCATAAAGTTGTCTACATCACTAATCCTGCGAAGGATTTAAGATATTTATGGGAGCACACCGAATGTGGTCTCTTCGTGGACTAGCTGTAATAATGAAAACAATAAAAGGTGTGACGGTCCACAATCGTCGAGAGGTAAATATCACTTTGCAAATTCGTTTATTATGGAGATTTTTTTTTCATTTTTCGGTCCACGAACACCCCATACGGTGTCATTCATAGGGATTGGGCTTCATTGTTAGTGTGCGTGTGTGTATGTATGTGTGCGTGTGTGTATCTGTGTAAATAGGTAAAAGTATCTTTGGATAGGGGAGGAAGGGGTTTGAACATCACGCTGTGTCAGCACACCTGATGTGGCTTGTTCGTGGACCAGATTTAAAAATGAAAACGAGTACAGATGTGGCGGCTCACAGTCGACCGTAAGATGTAACTTTACAATTCGTTTGTTTAGTGGGAGATCTTTTTCATTTTTCGGTCCACGGACGCCCCTTTCGGTGCGACTGTTCACGGACGTCAACGTTCAACCATCTATCTTGCATTCTGCTTGTGACAAGTCAAGCATGACGTCATGCGTCGTATACATCTCATGAGAAATGAGTTCAGGGCGCACGTCTCTTTGATACCGTAACCGCATTAAAAAATATAAAAAAGTAAATTCGATGTTACGTTAGTTTATTTTTCTACTTCTATGTTTTGGTAGATGACGCTTAACAAAAGATTTAAAATTTACATTTTTTAACAGTGTAAACATTTAAATAAACTTAAATTTTTACCAATACACCATGGCTTCAAATTTTACCAAGTCCAGATGGTTGCGCTGACGGATTTTATACGACGGAGGAAAGAGTGTCCCACCGTTCACGGACGGTAATTTGCTGCCACACTGGCATATTTGTTTATAGACAGATTTTGAGGATCGTGAATGGACACAGACTGACTGACCTTTAAGGTACCCCCCCCCTCTCCTGTCATATACCTAATCTATCCATGTCTCTCGCTCTTATACAACCTAACCTTTGAGCCTAACTCTCTCCCGCCCTCTTCCTAATTTGTACCCTTGAGTGTCAACAAACGGCGTGTCACCAAACAAGGGTGGGCAGGTAATATATGGTGCATTGTGAAACGTCCGATAACGAACTCGAGCAATGAGTGTATGTGAATTTTGTTATCATTTTCTCATTTGTTACATTTCCCTTTCATTTGCTCTCATTTTGTTATCATTTTATCATTTTTGTTACATTTTCTCTTTATTTGCTACATCATTTTGTTCTCATGTTGCTTATTTTTCTTGTTTACTTTCATTCAGTTCTCATTTTTCAGCTTTCTCTTATATTTGCTACATAGCGCTCATTCCTTCTCTCATCCTCCTCTACAGGTATCATCCTCTTATCCTCCGCTACACATTTCACCAGTTTTTTTTCCTTGTATTGTAATTTCTACCTCACTCACTAATAACCGTTCGGTTTACAGACTGAGAGACTACAAAGCCTTCCAAAACTGGCAATACCATTTCAAATTCCTTCAATATTTGATGAACAATTCAAGGACACACAGTACCCGACACCGCATATAGTTTTCTCCTTAATCCCTCAAATCAGCGGGGTAGCGACAGCATAGGGCGTACGTCTGATCTCAGTCGGGCCCAATATCACAAGGTAGAAGCTTCAAGGATTTATGCAGTATCAGTACAGGGGGTCTTTGTTTAGAACATTTGAATGTCTATTTACACATTGTTTCCAGCTGATAAATATGTTTATTGTTAACACACCTCACGAAAAAAGGGCCAAACAATATTGTCAACACAGCTAGAACAAAATCGTGTAAATTTTTTATTTAGTTGGGGCAAAAACATATGATAATGTTGTCCGTGTTGTCAAAAAGTTTCTGGTAAAGTCACCTTTCCAACTCATAATGACGCTCCCCTTAGTTAGTGTCTAGTGTTCCTGCAATATAAAACAGAAGAGACGTAGATTATTTTATGGCACATCCTATGAGTACACTAAGATAAAGAATTATAAACAACGCGAAATGTATTTTAAACTTAATGTAATGTTGCTCTCATTTCAAGGAAACCATCATTTGAAGTCTCTTTGTTTGTACGTAAAATAATCCACACGCATGAAACAATGACGTCACAGTCAGATTCGTGGCAAGAAGAAATATCAAGTCAATTTTGAGACTAATGGGATTATAAAATTGTCCATGTAGTTATTGAGGTCTTTTGAAACTCCTTCACTACAGATGTTTCAACACTCCCGATCTGGATCCGTCCTTCATATTTCATATATTGGCGTGCGCGCGTGATTCTGTAGTGTGCGCCAAGTATTGATATATTTCGATATCGGCCAGTGTGACGAAATAATGGTTTTTATATACAGTGACGACAAAGCATCCATTCTAACATTACGTTACATAATATGTCGTTTGCTACGCAATCGTTATAAACGTACTGTCAAAAGCTTCTACAAATCTTTCATCAAAATTTGATGCAATGAATCAAAAAATTACTTTTGATTTGCTTCGTTTGGCTGGTAAGTAGAATTAACATTTTATTTTATATCATTCATTTCAAATGGCAAGTATATGCTCAGTGTTTTCTATGTGAAAAAAAGTTAAGCTGCATAAATCTTCCACAGATCTTTGACTTTGGGAATCTTAATACACCTTAGTGTGAATATATATGGAGGACACATTGCCACATGCCAGTGATTACATTAACCGTCATACAGTGTCAGTACCTTCATTGGTCGAAGATTATTGAGCGAGCCTAATGTTTTCAAGATTTATTGGAAGTCCATTTACGTAATAGAAGCAACCTTTGCGGGTGATGCACACACAGTTATAGTGCAGATTAGTCGACTTTTTTAAGTAACATTGTAACAGTCAATTTACGTGAGTCTGTTTGATGCTATGTAGTTCCCTCCCTCAATTTGGTGTGTAGTAGATTTAATGCAGAAACGTTTTCGATTGTGTTGTGTTTACAGGTACTGAATTATAGGTTCTACAACATATCACTATTTATTCCATGTACGTTTCTTCATGTTAATCTGCTTCTAGGTTTACTTGGTTTCTGTAAGGATGCGAGAAATCGCAATTGTGGACGGGAGGTAGATTCAGTGTTCAACACACTGACATCAGATGTTAGTTCTTTGTTAAAGTAAGTAATAGGCCTACATAGCTGTTACTACATTTCCAAACTTATCCTTCCAGACCAACCAACGTTTCATAATGGCAATCAAAAAGCTTTCGTTTTCTGCATTGTTTCTTGATTTTTTTCTCATTTTGTAAAATCACACCCAAACGATATTTGCTACTTAATCATTAAAGTGTTCTATACATTTATAATCGAAAACAACACTGGCAATGACAATTAAACAGGTTTTGCAAGAACGAAAGTATGCTGTAAGAAAAAGAAATCACTACTAGAAAAAATGAAAAACTATATAAAAAGGAAACAATATAGAAATAATAAAATATGGCAAAATGAGAAAAAAAGTCGTAAAGAAACAGAAATTTCCCAAACAAGATGACTCTCTTAGTGATAATTTAAGTTCTCGGAAGCTCCCGATATTCGGGAGCTTCGTTACTTATTTTTAGACTGACTGGCAGAAAATAATCATCATTTATACCTTAGTCATCATCACCATTAATATTATGACCATCATAACTACTGACATCATCATTATCCTCATTATCTTCATCAGTAGCATCATCATCATTATCATCATCATCTTTATCTATATCATCATCATAATCGTCATATCCCTCATCATCATAGTCATCGTGATCACCGTCCTCATATTTATATTATCAGATCCATCATCATGATCCCTATACTCCTCTTCACCATCCATATCATTATCACTATTAATACCATCACCATCATTTATCTATTCTGTGATGTAATTTGTATAAAATACTTTTACTTTTTATTTCAGGAGGTACCAGGATACTAAAGATCAGAATCGGATGCTGAGACAAGAACTTCTTTCAAGTTTCAGAACCTATGAGGATATCGAAGAACATAATCGTATTCTGAGAGAGGTACTTCATTCCAACTTCAGGAAGTGCCAGGACCTCGAAAATCAGAATCTGATATTGAGCGAAGAACTTCGTTCCACCTTCAGGAAGAACCAGGACCTCGAAAACCAGAATTTGATACTGAGCGACGAAATTCGCTTCCACTCGAGAAATTACCAGGAACTCGAAAATCAGAATCAATTGCTGACGCAAGAACTTCGTTCAAGTTTCAGAAACTTCGAGGATATCGAGGAACAGAATCGTATTCTGAAAGATGAACTTCGTTTCAATTTCAGGAAGTACCAGGCCCTCGAAAGTCAGAATCTGATACTGAACGAAGAACTTCGTTCCAACTTAAGAAAATACCAGGATATCGAAGATCAGAATCGCTTGCTGAGACAAGAACTTCGTTCCTGCAATTGCAGAGGGGCAAGGGATGCCTTCCCTGGTCAGAGCAACAGACCAAAAAAGGTAGATTGATACTAACTTATCTCTGATGACGAAACTTTTGCTATGTGTTCTATGATATGATCGTTACAAACATGTGACAAGCATAAATTATTATATGAAGGGAGCATCAAAGTAATGTGAAATCGTGTCCTGCACAATGCATTCATACTTACATTAAGGTGTGTACGGTGACGCTTTTACCTTGCAGGTGTGCTCTATTTCCCTCACAGTCAAAATGCATTATAGTTACTATAACACTGAACTTGATCAATTTTTAGTTATCAACCTTTTCATTTGGAGTCGTCAGGTTTGTTTTTTTTTTCTTTCATTTTCTCTTTCCACAGAGAAAGCGTAATAACGTGTCTTCATCCTTCCCTAATCAACAACAATCTAACAATGAAAGCTCCCGCAGTGGAATTACTGGTGGTGCCATCGGCGGTGGCCATGGTGGCAACAGTGGCATATCTTGTAACGGCGGTGGTATTAGTACTGCCACAAGCAGCAGTAGCAGTAGCAGCATCAGAGGCTACATCGCAGCCTACCATTACTCCAGTCAGTTGTCATTTCCAAGTGACGTGGTTGCCATGGGACAGGCAGAAATGCGAAATGCCGGATTTGAGCTCCTCGATCAACTGGGACACGGTGGATTCGGCGTGGTCTACGGAGGAAGATCTCTCGACGATCCCCATACGGTAAAATTGATAAGTTTATCTAGATATGCGACTTTGTAAAATAGACTTGTATTAGCATTACCTGCATGAGTCTTTATTCGTGTGCTACAATACTAATAATTATGAAACTGTCGCTTCCATCACAAAATTTCTGACTTTCATACCCATTCGGGAGTTCTCAGCCCTGGTAAAAGGACGTGACTCGCAACAGAACAGTTTATTCTTTAGGTTCATAATTAATATCGTAATATACTGCGCATCATTTCCTTTTCACTTTCCATTTTATTTTTTCGTTTTTACTTGGTCTGTTTCCTTTTAAACATATCCACAGGAGGTCGCCATCAAGTTCACCCTGTGCAGTAGTATTTACTCATGGAGAGATGTCCCCGGTGATAATATACAGATACCGGAGGAAGCAGCCGCCATCATCGCACTAGAAGATGTTACCAGTGTCGTGGATCTTTTCGCCTACGGTAGAGTCCAACTTGGTAACGATGACGTGTTCTTTCTTATCATGGAGAAACCGCCCTCTTGCCTGTCTTTCGATGAATATTTGAGACGGCAAGTACCCATGGATGAAGCCAGGGCCTACTTCTTTCTCGACCAACTCGCATCGATGGTGTCGGCTATCCATCAATGAGAATGGGTTCAAGGAGATCTGAAACCCAGCAACATGCTGATTTGCGCCCAGGATCAACTTAAAGTCATCGACTTTGGACTGGCCGAGAATGTCGTGAATGGCGAATGTGTCGTATCCGGGGCTGGAGGCACTCCGCTATGGAACTATCCACCCGAACGTCTCGACGGAGCTTATGACCTTGTGAAGGCTACTGTATGGTCCTTGGGTGTCGTCTATTTTTACATGATATTCGGACGACGGCCTTTCTCGTTTCTGCGCCAGGCAAAAAAGCGCCCTCTTAAATGGCATTTCATCGTCTCCAGCGAAGTCAAAACGATCCTTCGCGGGTTACTGGATCCAGATCCCAGGCCACGAGTGGCCATTCAGGAGTTGGAGCAATTTATCCGGAGGAACGCTCCTACAAATGGCATTTGCTGAGAGCAGGGACTGTTCTGGCGGACGCCTAAGCAAATACAAAACATTTCAGATAGTTAACTGAATAAATCTTTTTAATTCTTTTAATTTAGAGAATAAATTAATAATTCCTTCATAGTTTGATTAAATCTGATCAGAGCTATGCACTCATTGAAGAAGAAGAAGAACTGATGAAATAATTTACTCGTAGCTTATAAAGCTAAAAATACTAATCACACGTTAAAACGTATACCTAGGAATGCAAGCTGAAAGCTTGAACTACGTCATTGACGCGTGTGACTCGTGGATGAATTCATGAACAGAGAGAAAGACAGCTGACCTGTGTATGGAAGATGCAAAACAATTTTTCGGTTGCCATGGTTACATCAGCTCATAACGCGATCTTCATTTCGATAGTTGTCCAGGAGCTAAAAAAATAAAATGCACACTAGGAGAAGGAGAAGCTTATCGCACACCAAGATGATGGTTAATTATTTGATATCAAAGAATAAACAGTCTATTTCTGCTTCCTTTCGTGAACGAGTTAGAGCCAAGGCATGAAATATGAAGGACGGATCCAGATCGGGAGTGTTGAAACATCTGTAGTGAAGGAGTTTCAAAAGACCTCAATAACTACATGGACAATTTTATAATCCCATTAGTCTCACAATCGACTTGATATTTCTTCTTGCCACGAATCTGACTGTGACGTCATTGTTTCATGCGTGTGGATTATTTTATGTACAAACAAAGAGACTTCAAATGATGGTTTCCTTGAAACGAGAGCAACATTACATTAAGTTTAAAATACATTTCGCATCGTTTATATTTCTTTATCTCAGTGTACTCATAGGATGTGCCATAAAATAATCTACAACCGTTAAACGTCTCCTCTGTTTTATATTGCAGGAACTAGACACTAATTAAGGGGAGCGCCATTATGAGTTGGAAGGGTAACTTTACCAGAAACTTTTTGACAATACGGACAACATGATCATATGGATTCCTCCAAACCTATACTTGTTTTTGCCCCAACTAAATAAAACATTTACACGATTTTGTTCTAGCTGTGTTGATAATATTGTTTGGCCCCTTTTTTTCGTGAGGTGTGTTAACAATAAACATAATTCTCAGCTGGAAACAATGTGTAAATAGCCATTCAAATGTTCTAAACAAAGACTCCCTGTAATGATTCGGCATAAATCCTTGAAGCTTCTACCTTGTGATATTGGGCCCGACTGAGATCAGACGTACGCTCTATGCTCATCGCTGATTGGAGGGATTAAGGAGAAAACTATTTGTGGTGTCGGGTGCTGTGTGTCCTTGACTTGTGCATCAAATATTGAAGGAATTTGAAATGGTATTGTCAGTTTTGGAAGGCTTTGTAGTCTCTCAGTCTGTAAACCGAACGGTAAGTGAGTGAGGTAGAAATTACCATACAAGGAAAAAAACTGCTGAAATGTGTAGAGGAGGATAAGAGGATGATACCTGTAGAGGAGGATGAGAGAAGGAATGAGCGCTATGTAGCAAATATAAGAGAAAGCTGAAAATGAGAACCGAATGACAGTAAGCAAGAAAAATAAGCAACATGAGAATAAAATGATAGCAAATAAAGAGAAAATGTAACAAAAATGATAAAATGATAACAAAATGAGAGCAAATGAAAGGAAAATGTAACAAATGAGAAAACGAAAAAAAAAAAAAAATTCACACTCATTGCTCGAGTTCGTTATCGGACGTTTCACAATGCACCATGTATTGCCTGCCCACCCTTGTTTGGTCACACGACGTTTGTTGACACTCAAGGGTACGAATTAGGAAGATTGCAGGAGAGTGTTAGGCTCAAGGGTTAGGTTGTACATGGGCGTCCGTGACCGGTGGGACACTCGTTCCTCCGGCGTATAAAATCCGTCCGAGCAACCGTCTGGTCTCGTGGAAATTTGAAGCAATGGTATATTGGTAAAAAAGCAAAGTTTATTGAAATGTGTACACTGTTGAAAATGTAAATTTTAATTTTTTTGTTAAGCGTCATCTACCAAAACATGGAAATAGAAAAAAACGACAAAGTAACGTAACATCGAATTTACTTTTTTATATTTTTAATGCGGTAACGGTATCAAAGAGACGCGCACCATGAACTCATTTCTCATGAGATGTATACGACGCATGACGTCATGCTTGACTTGTCACAAGCAGAATGCAAGATAGATGGTTGAACGATGACGTCCGCGAACAGTCGCACCGAAAGGGGTGTCCGTGGACCGAAAAATGAACAAGATCTCCCACTAAACACACGAATTGTAAAGTTACATCTTACGGTCGATTGTGAGCCGCCACATCTGTAGTCGTTTTAATTTTTAAATCTGGTCCACGAACAAGCCACATCCGGTGTGCTAACACAGCGTGATGTTCAAACCCCTTCCTCCTTATCCAAAGATACTTTTACCGATATACACAGATAGGCCTACACACACACACAGATACACACACACACTAACAATGAAGCCCAATCCCTATGAACGACACCGTATGTGGTGTTCGTGGACCGAAAATTGAAAAAAAAAGAAGATCTCCATAATAAACGAATTTGCAAAGTGATATTTACCTCTCGCCGATTGTGGATCGTCACACCTTTTATTGTTTTCATGCAGCTAGTCCACGAACATACCACATCCGGTGTGCTCCCATAAATAAATCCTTCCCAGGATTAGTGATGTAGACAACTTTATGACCTTCTCTAAGATCGAACCATTTTTTTCTCACAAACGATACAAAAGTGTTGATTCCATTCCCGATCTTCCCGACGTCATCTCTCGGATCGAATCTGGGATGACTAGTTTGCTCTGCTGACCAAATACAAAAGGATTGCTCGCAAAAACAAAAGGATTGACACTCAGAGAACAAAAGGAAGGGCTGTGTACTCATCGGTGCACCATAATACTACTTTCATCTCAAAGGTTTCGATTGACATTCGTGGGAGGGACATTGCCAATGTGTCCTCCCTGAAATAAATATGCCGACAGACCGTTCTGCTGCTGATTCCATCCCCTGGCCGCATATACCGGTATTGCGTTCCATCAACGGGCGCATGTACGGCCAAATATAACCTCGAATCAATGACTTCATACCCTTACGAACACTTTGTTTCAATTGTGTTGTTAATCTGGTTCTTTTTAGTTGTCAAGGTCATAAAAAGATCACACTTGTGAAGCTCGGCTGTTTTCCACCCCCCCCCCCCCCCGGTTTTCCCAACTCCGTCAACTTATCTTCCTCCCGTCGGTTTTTTTTTTTTTTTTCTTGCTCTCTTTTATTTTTCAACATCATTCTTCCCCAAAATTTCTGTGCTGGTGGGGGAACTCTATCAAAAGATTGGAACCTTCCTCTGCGATAGGCCTTATTAGTGAGCTAACATTTGATGATAAACCTACAATTAATGCAACTTATGCAACTTTCCAACAGTTGCGAAGTACGAGTGTAGCGGCTTCATCCAGAAGTCATATCTCTATATACGGCTCTGGTCATATAGTGGAAGCCTGCCCCCACGTACCGTTTCCAGTTTGCAACAAAATTCTCAGAACAGTTTTCTTGTCAAGTTTTATATGTACATCCCTTTGTTTCGGCGGATGACTAATTATGCATCAGCCGAAAGTTCTCATTTCACACGAGGAGATGAACAAAGAACTTATGACACTCTTAGTCCTACTTCTCAACGATTAGACACGACCCTTCGTCTAAATTGAGAGTAGCGGATTTTTCATTAAATGCCCGATTATTGCCTGACACTAATAATTCCAGCATATTCATCTACATAATATTAGGCCTTTTCCGTTTATCTTGTAGTTCATCTAGCTTCACATCGCGGAGTGACTGACAATTATCACTTCTTATACTTCCCCGGAGAACTGACTGCCTAAGGAAAGCCACGTGATTCGCGACAGGAAAGCGAAAAGTTTCTCTACAGCGCACCACTTTATTTATTCGCCAATAGGCAGGATATGTTCATTTTGCAATTTGGGATATCGACCCGGACTGGATAATTTGACAACGGATTTAGCCAGAGTAGCTATTTACTCGGACTTCGGATTTGTTTTTGGTGAGTACATTTCTAATTTCCATTGTAGATCTGTAAAGTTCCCCCCCCCCCCCCCATACTCTCCTATATGTACATGTGTACTGTATACCTGGTATGTCCAGGCAGCTATATATGTCCATTGATACTAGATTCTAAAACAGTGCCCTCCCCCTCCCCTTAGGTCAGTCTCGCTCTCGCCGGCACTGTCCAGATAAACAATGCCGTCTCGGAAGCAGTGAGCTAACCTTCCGTCCCAACAGATGTTGGTATGTACGCCGTTTAACGTAGTAGGCCTACAGATTATACGAATGCAATGTAAGTCGATGCACGTCCGTTGTACGGGCAAGCAACATGCTGAACATGCGCAGTTGAAGGTCAGCTCTGGTTACCCTGTTTTGATTACGCGTTGCAGTGGGGGTATTCCCAAATATTTGCTCTTTGGGATGTTGTTGAAGGCAGTCGGGGGGGGGGGGAGGAATCTGAAGGAACTTAGGAGGGCAGTATACTCGTTTATGCTGTTCGGGGTAAACTGAGTGATCCCTTCAATTCAAAACTAATTGTACAATGGTGACTACTTGAATACCACCACTGGACAAATCCTTGGCCATGCTCTCATCGGAACTAGGGCAAGACAATTCTCCACCCCACGAGTAGGAAATAGAACATGCATGTTGAGGTAAAAAAAACATCGCACACAGTATCATAGAATTCCTTACAATGAATTCCACTTGTGAGAGAGTGCCAATCAATATTCAAGAAAAAAAATCCTCCCAAATACTCTTTTAGAAGAGACCTAATTCCCTGAGACACTTCGGCAGACACTGATTATTTTCAGTACGAGCTAGAGTTGGGAGACGGCCTGCCGGTAAACAATAATTATGATCACTGAGACACTGATCTGTTGACCATCAAAGCTGCATGAAACTGCACCACAAACAATTTGAAAACCCATGCATGCAGATGCCGAAAACTTACCAGTAACCATCAACATAATTTAAGTAATTTTTGACCAAGCAACATATCCCCACCACCTATTTCACTGACTACATCAACTCTAGCCTGTCTGAAAACCTTGGAACATGGATTTTAGAACTATTTCACACTGCAGTCAACTTAGTTTCGGAAACATTCACAAGCCCAGCCTGGCCGGGCTTTCAAGCGTGACTACCAATTACATTTGCTTCTTTCAATCATAAAGCTTTTGGTACAGCATTTTGTTACTATCGTTTTCTTCATTTTTCCTTCGTTTTGATTTTTTTTATTTAGGGTATGAACAGGGGCACCATAGCCTTCGAGTGCCCTCCTGTTTACTCCAGTGCCTCCGGGGATTTTGTACTTCGGGTAACCTCGTGTGATTTTTTTTTTCATTTAAACCTTAGTGAATTAAAGTTGTTGAAAATCAATCACATTACTTTCTTAGATTGCCACTTAGATGAAAAATTTTAGTAAGGTGTATGTTAAACATTTGACATCTTTGTTCAATTTGAAAAAAAAGAAAACGCAAATTGCACAACCGGAACCAAAACACACTGAATAGTATGCGCTCACAGTGCTCCCCCCCCCCCCCCCCCGCCACCAAAGGCGCACTTCCGCTATCGAGAGCTAGCCTGCGTTTATTTTGTCGTCTGTCGAGTAATATGTGTTCAGACCATACACATAGCTACACAGTCAGCGTTACTGTCATGTCACTGTGGACGTAAAATACCGCACTGTAGTGTACCAAAGATCCCACAATGTCTAGTCAGTGAAGCTTACACAGGACAGTGCCAATACCAGCGAGACAGTGATATTTAATTGGAGGAATCTTTTCGCTGCATCATGTACATGTTGTGTCCGCTATATTTGCAAATAACTAAGCTTGTCAACAGATAGGCTCTTCTGCTTAAACGCAAAACTTTGTAAAAGTTCTGCTAGCATTGTAGCCTAACTCTTAACTCTTCCATAAATTGAAGACCGAACGTTAGCTGACCTGCAGTGCCTTTTGCAAAAAACGCAACCTCGGCTGTAACCAGTCAAATTACGGTACCCAAAGGCTGATTCAAGTACTCCTTTAAACTTATAGAGCCAAGGTCTGTAACTTTAAGTTATACTACCACTAGTTGCTGTAGCCAGTAGTGATTACTGTACTGTTACTTCTCAGTCACAGCCTAGGCTAGTGTCACCCTAAGCGAAATCATGAGCACAGAATTCAAGGGAAGAATTATTGTTTATTCCATCGTGGGTTGTCCACATTGCAAAAAAGCGAAGTCTACCCTAGAGGAACTAAACTTACCATATATCGATGTGAGTTTGGACTCGTATGAAAACTCTGTCAGAGAAGAAGTACAACACAGAAGTGGAAGTCGCACAGTGCCACAGATATTTTTCAATGCAACATTAATTGGTGGCAATGATGATCTGCAGAAATTGGTAAGGAAGTTCGTATTAGTTAGTAAGTGCTATAGGCTGTTCGAACATGTTTCTGCATCAATCGTCATTTGGGATCCACTGCGTCAACCCAACTTTGAGGGAGTCGTTCAATGATGACCTGTAAGTCGTCCCTATATGTGTTTGAATTAACTACTCATGAAGTACAGTAGTAGCGTATTTATATCGTAGCGTCGGAAAAATCGACACTGCAAGGTCTGATACCCAGCGCCAGAGCCGCTGCCCAGAGCCCACCATTGTTGCCAGCTATCACATGCTGCATGGGATCCTCTGAAAAAGGGGAATTCCAGTTAACTTCCATGTAGGGAATTGTTGGCAGTATCCCGTATGAAAGGCATTGAGTGCTAGTGTGCGCTGAGTTTATACTTAGTGATGCGCCAAAGTTAAGTCTGTGTGTGCACCTACGGACGATGCCTTAGCAGGTACCAGGGGGACTGGAGCGAGGCCTGGCTTCACATGTCCCTAGGATCCTCACTCATGTAGAACTTGTAACTGGCATAGCTGCCCAAAAAGTCCATCGCTGAGAGCCGGGAGGTCTGTCACCTGATACACAGAGCCTGCCCTCGCTACCGGCTATCACATGCTACATGTGATCATCCAAAAAAGGGAATTCCAGTGACTCACTCACAGGGAACTGTCAGCAGTACACCATAAGGGATTGAATACAAGTATCTGTGAGTGAGAATTTCAAGCATGTCGTAGCTAGTAGACAAGCAATTTCTTGGCATGACCCTGTTATACAGCAGTATCATGCATACATTAAATGCCTGCCATCTCTGCACCAACTAATCACATTTTTCCTTGCGCTGTTGTTGCAGATTGCCGAAGACAGAATGAAGTTTGACCAGCTGGTTGAGGATGTAAGAAACAATGAAACTCCAAGTAATGCACCACAGCTTCCAGATGACAGTTTGCTGTTGAAGGATGACATTGGTAAATTAGTCAGTGTATTGTTAATTTGTTACTGGTTGAGACCCTGCAATATTCTGCCAAGATCTACAACTTTCTTATTATAAATTTTTGGTCTTTATTCTGCACATGAAAGAACAATTGCTTTGGGCAAATTAGACTCGGAGAAGAAATTGTGCTGCCCCTCTGTGGTGTTTGGGCTCAGCAGTAGTCTCTCATGCTTTAGTAGTCGGCACTGGCATGGTATCACTATAGCTCCATTACTTTCACAGTTAACTACTAGAATGAATGGTGAGAAAATGACAGCATATTACAGCCTGGAATACAATCACATCCCTGCAATAATCATACTGTTTCATTGAAAATAAAATGTTTAAGTCAGGCTGTAATTATTTTTATAAAAATCTCAAGTTGTAATTAAAAGTGTTTCAAGTTTCTATTTTGAAGTAATTTATGGTGTAGAAAACAACAAAATACAATAAAATACATTGGTGTGACTGGTATACATCCACTCTGCATGTTGTACCGAAATGTAAATATGTGGTAATCATCACTGTCAAAAGGTGCTTAATATTTTCTCGTTTGACACTTTTGATATTTTCAGGAGAGGTTGACTTCACTTGTGAGAAAGATGAAAATGCCCTGTTGGTGGATGAACTTAAAGCCAGTGGGGTCATCAAGGACCATTCCTATTTACTGGTGTTCTCCAACAAAAATGCTTTCACTGGAAAAGACCTCATTGATTGGATAATGAAACATAAGAGCATTGGTACGGTTTGACGATGTCAGGTGTAATGTTCCGTACACAGGAACAATATTCAATCTGGTGTTTTGCCTTTCAGTCGTGGTTGTGAATCTCATAGTTTTAAGACCATATTTAACAACAAAGTGATGCGGGAAAGTTATTTTTGGGTGGAGAGTGAGCCACTGAAGAATGGATATTGCTCTGTATTCTGTAGTGGTTGGCAGTATGCAATGCATGAAGAGAATATTGAAATCTGAACTCAGGTGTGTCAGCTATACGTAGATTCTCATCTCACTTGAATTATAATGCAATTGCCTTGATGCCTGTGTGTCTGTCTTCATGTCCATCTTTATCTTCGTCTACTTGTCTTTCAAACTGTTTACTTTTATGGCATAAACACACAAAAATTGGGAAATCAACTTCCATGACAATATCTTTTGCATTCCATATCCTCATTTCACTGCTTGAGTGAGTTTACAGTACAATAATGGCTTTATCTTGGTGAACACCTGGCCCCAATCTGCCCCCCCCCCTCCACCCCATCCTCCACATTTTCAGAGTTGTGTTACCAACTGGTGTGTTACCCTTACACTTGATGTTATGTTTAGTCCATTTTGCAAGATCATTTTGGAAGTACAAGGACAAGAAAATAAAATAATTACTAGTGGAATTGTACTGTACCTTCTTGATGTACATATCATGTCTTGGTGATGGTGTAGCACATGCCCAAATGTAACTGTTGCATTCTGGTTACTTTTAGATGAACGAGGAAAAGCGGTCGAAATTGGAAGAACTTTGTTCGAGAAGGGTTTCTTTCATGTTATCAAGGGGAAGCCTGCAGGTGAATTCACAGACAGCAGTAACTTGTACAGACTTTATGAGCATGAAGAAAGTTCTGCTCTGAATTCTGGTTTGGTCTCTGATTGTGAAGCAAGACCTGGTAAGTCCCCCTCCCTGCACCCTCTCTGTGAAAATGTTAAATGGTAGTCTTGGTGTTGGAGGTACAACCAGAATCTTTGACAAGGCTTACCACCACACAACAAAATCAATTGTGTGGTTACTCAATATGCAGAATTGCCTATAAGAAATGTAACAATATATTGTTATCAGCACATTGTAACTATAGTGCAAGCTTATGTTTATTAAGTGAATAAATTACACAGTTTGTGGTAGGACAACCACAGTAAGCATCTTATTTGTCCCTTACAAATGGAGTGAAATGGTTCAAATTTCAGCATTGCACTGAATCATGTTATGGTAGTATTCCTTGTAAAATTACTACCTGAATGTAAAGTTTAAGAAAGTATGAAAACCAAAAAATCAGATCTTTTGAATTCAAAACCACCAAGCTGCTGTCATGCTAGACCATTCCAGCTGCTTCCAGATTCTTCTCTGAATGTTCATGAATTTTTTAAACTGACCTAATATGATGAGACATTAAAAGTCTCAAATACAAGTATTTAATTCCTGTAAAACAGACTCCGCCATCGTTAAGATTCACAAATTGGCAGGTAATTTCATGATGAAACATGTTTGACAGCTTTTATACTGTGGCTTCTTTCTGTGTGTTTCTAAGCTTCTAAATGTAATACAGATATTAGTGAAAAATGCACACTGGTCATCAGTATTGAGCTATATGTTATCCATATCTACCCTACCATTAAAGTAATCATTGTTTGTTGAAAGGAAAAGGTTGCTTTCCAGATGTTTTCCTCCTTAAAAACACAGATGGTCTAATGAGAAAATGTACCAAGAAACTCCATCATCACAAAAGGAAACAGTTTTGGATTGCTAACATATTTAATGGCAATGAGGACAACCCTTTAAAGATCAGAAAGAGAAAACACAGCCACGGAAAAATTATGTCTTTAATTCAATGTTAATATCACTTTAGAGACTTCACAAATGTACAGTACTTTAACAAAAGAATTGTCTCCATTCATTTTGATGGTTCTTTGAATGAGACTGTGACTGAATGAACTTTGACGCCTAATATTTCAGTGGTGAGGAGTGACAACACTGGTATTTGTAAGTCACTGATAGGGTATGAACATTTGTGACGTGTTGATGAAAGTTGGAATTTATTGAAATTAACATAAATTTCTAGGGCATGCCATGAGGAATCGAAGAATTTTGTTACAGTGGTAATGAAGTGCAACTGACTCAGTATTTATACTTTGTACCGTCATAATGAACACTCAGAGAGGTTCTTTTGAGAAATGATGAAGTAAATGTTTATACATGACGGGCAGTGTAAGCTGTCACCATGTTTACCTGTTACTCCTCTACTTAGACATTACAAAGAAAGACTGCTACAGTATGTTGTAAACATTTCTGATTTTTCTTATGTATAGCATCAGAACTGAGTGAACAGCTAAGGAAGCTGATACTGTCCATTTACAATGAATATCTTTCAAAGGATGGCAAGGTATGCATTAACTTCAAACTTAAACTCACATTATCTGTATCGTTGATTAATTGTGAATGATCTACAATTTATAAAGGAGTTCTATGCCAAAAGCTGTTTCAGGAACTTATGTAGTCCTTAATGTTATTTTGTGATATTTACAAGGTATTATTTTCCTAGCAATTTAGAGTTTGCAAACACATGGCCACAAAAGATGTTGAAAACTTAAAAACCTTATAATCTCAACATTGTGTAATTAATTGGCTACCATGACACTTGAACTCATTTTAACCCTAGAGGTGAAGAAAATAAAGAATAATGATCAGTGCAAAATTTTCTTTCTGTGGGTCTTGAGAATTTGGCGTCCTGGAGAGATACAGTTGTAACAGAAGGTCATTCTGCCATGACCCAGAGCTTAAAGCCACAGGTCTCAAGAATTCTTCCATTAGCTAAAGGTGGATGTTCGTGATGAGTTATGCCATAAATGAAAAACAACATTAAACAGTGTGCATTCTAGATTTAAAGTTGTTTTTGGTGGAAATTCTCAATTCTATGTACATACATCTGAAAGGAGGGTAGTGGTGTGGTGTAAAGTGGTCTTTGCTCATGTACACAACTTCCAGTTCAATCTTATCAGACATGCTATTATTAGACTTGTATGAATATGTACGGTACCCACACCACAAAATGTTGATGTCTTCCACTCCTCCATGTCCTTATGTTGAGTATTGTCCTACAGTACCAGGGAGTTGTTATAAGATGGAGCGACAATGGCATTGTTTGGTTTGTCTGAATGCCTGCCTCGCGTGTGCCGTAGTAAACACATTCACGCAAATGAAAAGTTACTGGTTTATTGTGTTCACTGCATCTAGAGTATAATAGCTATGGTATACACAGAGGGCATTATATACACCATGTGGTCTGTTTCAATTATATAGATACATCCACTGTGCATAGGATGCTTTGTTAAGGGCAACTGAGTAGAGAGTATGGCTTCTTGTAGCGCAGCGGGCAGGCACAGATGCAATACAAATAGGCAAATCCTAAATGTCAAATTTCATCGGCCCAGGAACAAGCTCTCCTGACATAGGAACAACAGGACACTTTACACAATGGTAGAATTATCTATGAAGCAAGTGATGCAAACATATTGTCCCTTCTCCTATGTCTAGAAAATGTGGTGATTTTCTGTAGGAAAGACACATGAACAAGAGAAAGCCTGGTGAATTATTACCAAAATTTTTATTCAGATCTTCATGTGGCACAATGGTATAAATAGTGTCTCAAGAGCATAGATTGATGTGTATTTAAAAGTAGTTACTGAATACGCGAAAGACTTCACACCTGAGCCTCGAGAACATTTTCCACAATGCGAATTTTTACCTTAAAGGGAAAACACTAGCTTTTGCCTGAAAATCTTGCTCATGAATATTAATCCCAACACAGAAATGAAAGTCTCATGTGTAAAGATTGAACTGCCAAACACCCAAACAGATGTAACATTGAATGAAAGTAACAAAGGAATTAAACCTCAGAGGACGGTGAAGTGCAAGGGTTACAATTCGTCGTCACCTTGACTTCCTGGTCCTGTGAAGTAACAATGAGATCTTTCAGATATACTTCAATCTAAAATATAATGAATGCAAGTCATGCTCTTTATAAGTTCTGTCAGAACAAAAGTACAGATCGTTTGGTCTGAGCATGTTTATTAGCGAGAGATGTTTTTACATCACATCACTCCGTGCAAGATCATTCTTCCGTCATTTCACTTGTTTGAATTATTTGCTGCTTTTATTAATAATTCATCTGTGCAAGACTATGAATATTCAGTGATGATGAATCATGTAAGGTAGTTACAGCAACCTCTGAAAGCTTCACAAGGACCATATGTCTCTCAATTTAGAGTGTAAACTACAAGGGTATCGCATCAAGCCCCAAGTTCAAGAAATACGTCATGGCAACGGCCGAGCTTACAAGAGTAGAGATTGCAGATGCCCCCACAGAAGAGAAACTGGCCTTCTTTATAAATGTTTACAATGCCCTTGTGATACATGGAAATGTCAAGTCAGGGGCACCCAAGACCCTCTGGCAGCGTTACAAGGTAGGCTGTGTTGTTACTTTTAAAATGTTGATTCTGTATGGTGGACCCCCAAAATAACTGATATGGTCAAATTTCAACATATTTATTTGCACTGTTATTTCAGTTCACAATTTTATTTTTTGCAGGTGGAAACCTTCAATTGATAAACTTTCATTGAAACAGTCTAGCAGGGCTTCCCTCATGTTTAAGTCTTGTTAAATTTGTTGACATAAATGAATTGAAGATGAAAATTACAAGTCTTATGGCTGTCTCTATTGATGTGGTGGGAGTGATTCACTAAGATGGATTTTTTGAGAGAATTGGCATCTATTTTTCACTCCTTTGAGATTAAAGACAGTTGAGATGTTACAAACTAATTCAGCATGTAACTGGAACCCCTTAACTGATAAAATTCACTGTAATATGTGAATATCCAGCCATGCTTCTTTACAGCTTGGTGCCATGAGTTTGTCCTTTAAAATTGGCAATTGACAATTGGCAATTGGTTTATTGCTTTTGTGGTGTATCCCCACCTCCCTACACTTTGTCTCTCTCTCTATGGGACTGTTTGATCACCTGACGTGGTTGGATATCATAGTTTCACCAGATATCTGTGAGATATGCAACATTTATGTTAAACTTCTCGTAATTTCTGGCCGTAAGTCCAGTGACATCATAACTTCATCAAAATGCAAAACATGGGATCTTGAAAAATAACAGTTAACAACAACACTGTGGTAACAGTAGACCGACTATCAGTTCAAACAGGAAATATTTCTCATAGATCTATCAGTTGTATGGTGATGGGGTGTTATGTGACCCTCATTGTACCTCTGGAGTAGTAACATACATGTTATGTGTAATGGAACATCTTACATCATCGTGTAATGTTTATCTCACAGTACAGAGAACATACAAACTTATGTGCTAAGTGTAAGATGAAATTATTACCTCTGTAAGTGTAACAGCCATCCAAATAAGCAATCAGGTTACTGTCCCTTAATACAGTTTTAGATTCCATTCAGTTTGAAGTAAGTCCAATTATCAAGGTCATAAACTACATTTTAGTACCATACTACACACACAAGCCATCAGATGTTCTTCACTTTCCTGCCAGTCACTACTGATCCTCACTGGATCACCCACTGGATAACGTATATTTACCCTGTGTTCATATGCACTGGAGATGTGATGGTAAATATTTCAGAATACCCTTGGAAGAATGTCTCAAGAAGTGCACTGACTGAGAGGTAGGCAGAAGCTGTACTTCCAGCAAAGACAGGAAACTGTAAATATCAACTATTGATGTCATGATGTTGAACCAATTGTAGTATTCAACCGGCTGTTGTTCTCTCTTTTTCATTTTCTTGAAGTTCTTTAATTACACCAGTTATATCATCGGAGGTCACAAGTACTCCTTACAAGACATAGAGAATGGTATCCTGAGGAGTAATCGTAAAGCTGTTGGTGCTCTCTCTCTTCCTTTCAAGATAGATGATCCAAGGTTAAAGGTCGCCTTATCCAAAACTGAACCATTAATACATTTTGCTTTGGTCTGTGGAGCAAAGAGTTGTCCGCCTATCAAAACCTACTCGGCAGAGGTAAGAATTTGGTTAGCATCATCTGAAATGTGAATTTACTCAGAAATCCAGAAGTTGGTACCAGCTGTTATTCAATGCATAGGTTATGAGGTCGTTTGCCAACACCCACCAAACTCTTATTAAATGTTGGATTATGAAGAGAGGTGTTAAGAATAACTGCTCAAAAGAAACATCACTCTGCTCATCTTCTCAAAGTGGTGGTCATTTCATTAATTAAGATGTTACATGTTACACCAAAATTTTGTTTGTTCCACAAAATTTGAGCAGGAAGGTGTGTAAGACCGAAGGTAGTTACTTTTTGTGTGTGCATTTTTGATTCCTTGCAAGGCAAGGAATCTATGCAGTTATGATGGTGTGTGTGTTTGTATTTGTGTGTGTGTGTGTGTGCATATGTGATGCCTTGACTTGTAAAGAAGCAAAAAGTGACTAAACTTCAAAGTTGGTGTGTGTGGGTATTCCATTGTAAATAAATGATCCCTATTTGTTTTTCATGGAGGTCAAAGGTTATTATAGGTCACCAGAGCTCCAAATATAAGAACCACCTAAGTGAGATGTCTCACCAACTAAATGTTGTTGAAACTTTATACTGGTCAGATAGCCCTTGACAAGTATGTAATTTCTGTCATTTTTATGGAGGTCAAAGGTCATATGAGGTCAAGAGAGGTCATAGTTTGAGAACCTTGTAAATATGGTATCTCAATAAGGGCAAGTTCCTGGAACTTCAAACTTGATGTGTTGGTTGTTCATTGTATGTACAGTAGATGATCCCTGTTGTTGTTCGTGGAGGTCAAAAGTCATTTGAAGTCACCAGAGCATTAAGTATGAAACCTTCTTTGGGAGATACCTCAGCAAATGAATATTGTTTGAGTGTCAAATTGTTAACATAGGTAACTAAGTAGATGATCTCTGACATTTCTTTGTGGAGGCCATTGGTCATGTGAGGTCTATAGAGGTCATAGTTTGAAAACCTTGCAGACATGGTATCTCAGTGAGGGAAAGATGATGCAAAGTGCAAACTTAACTTCTAGGTTTCCAAAGTAGATGATTCCTTGTGTTTTTTTCATGAAGGTCAAAATTCATTTTAGGTCACCAGAGGTTAAGTCTGAAAATCTATGAAGATAGATATCTCAGGAATATAATGTTGCTGTAACTTCAAACTTATTGTGTTGGTAGTCTATTGTAAGTTAGTGATCCCTACCGTTATTCACGGAAGGTCAAAGGTCATTTGAGGTCACCAGAGGCATGAAACCAATTAAGGAACCTATCTCTGCAACTGAATGTTGCCGGATCTTCAAGCTGCTAACACTGTTAGACCTTGATGAGCAGATGAGCTCTGTCATTTCAAATGTCATTTTAAAGTCAGCAGAGAATATAGTTTGCAAACTTGTAGACATGGTATCCCACAAAGAGTAAGGTATTTGAACTTCAGTATTATGTATTGTCAGTATTGTGTATTGTCCTTGGTTTTCTAAGAAGATTGGCAAGGAATTTCAAAGTCATTCGACTTCTGGTGTTCAAATGCTGTTTTAACAGTGACTGGTGTGTAATTGATAGTAATGAGTGATTAACATGTTTGGTATTTACAAATATTCCCGTCCATCAGGGGGTTTATGACCAGCTGAAATTAGCAGCGGAGGCTTTCCTGGAGAGCGAAGATGGATGTCAAGTGGATGCCGAGAACAATCAAGTCCGCCTCAGTCGGATATTTAAATGGTACAGAGAAGACTTCGGTGGAAATGATAAAGAGGTTAGAGTAACATCACTCAATTTGATTCACATGGGATGGTCATGTTAACTCTGTAGACTCCCTGGAACTTACTGTGGTTGGTATTTTAGTATCACTGAGTGAAAGTAATCCTACCAGTAGTATCATTGCCATCTGATGGCATTTGTTAAAGACCTGATAATCTGTGGTCCAAAATTAACTGCTAAAATAATAGCAGTGCGGAAAAAGATTTGGCATTTTTATAAGCATCCCTGGAAAACTATTGGTAAAGAGCAAAAAAGACCTGTTGGTGCATAAGAGTGATAAATACTAGTAATAGATAAAATGCTGGAAGAAAATCATGGTTTGTGGCATCTTGCAGAGACACCACTTTACTTTTAAGTTACTTTGTTTTATTGGAGAAATTGAAGCTTAAATTTTCCATGTGATTAATCAGACTCCCAAGTTGATTATTGGCGGGTAAATGAGTACGACAACGATCGACGCTAGAGCATGTTAGAATTTTCTCTTAATTTCTGTGTGCTTTAGTTGTGGTGTGCCGCAGAGATACAGCAAACGGTCTGACAACATTTTTAACTTCATTTGTTGAATTTGGAACTGCAACAGTTCAATGTTGATGTTCTTCTTATAGATCCAATGATAACTTCAATTTATCCAAGTGTTTGTTTACTTTAGAAGTACACCATATGGCAGTAAGGTCAGCTTGCAGGTGTGTTTTGGCGAGGAGAGACATTTTTACCGTGTCTTTTACCTCTTCATTCCAGACGGTGAAGTGGGTCTATGATCACATGGGAGATGGCGCAAAGAAGACAGACTTGAAGCAAGTTCTGGATACTGAGCAGTTCAAAGTTATCTACATGCATTATGATTGGTCAGTCAATTCTCAACATTAATGACCATTCTCTGTTTATCTTGATGCTATGGGTGACCATTTTAGGTGAAACAGTACAATGAGAAAAAGTAAGCTAGACAAAAAATGGCAGAAACAAAAGAATAAAGAGATTTCTGTACAAATAAAGTAAAGAACAATGACAAACCCAATAGAGTGCAGAAATGAATTAAATTAGTACATCAAGTAAAGCTAGAATAAAGGAAGCAATAGTTCAGGGTCCTGCTATATTGAATTTACTTCACTTACTTTTGTTTATGTATGTTCTCTTTTTAATTTGACATTCCTCTTTCATACGTTTCTCTCAGATTGCTTTCTTGTTCTGATTGTTTTTCTACTTAGCAGCCCTATGCAGGCATTCATACAAATATCTCTTAATACAGATTTCCACAGAAATTGTGCATGTAATTTTTATATCCTGAATACTTGACCAATTGTCCTTATTTCCTTCTGCAGTTCAAAAACCTGGCCCGTTACTCAGGAATTTAGAAGTGTGCATTATTGTAAGCGGCCATCTTATGGCATGAGTTAATAAAACCTATTTGTTATGATCGTCATAAGTCAAACCAACTCAGACACAATGAAAGCTGAAAGACAGTTTAAGTAATGCTAACTACATTTTGTTAGGACCTTGTGTTTTGTTCGACAAACCACCGTGTGAGGTGTAACCAACCTAAACATTCTCACTCTCATCACACACTTCCTTTTAAAGAAAAAATTTTCCACTTTTGTTATTTTTCGCTATTGGCTTTTCATTGAACTCCGAAACATAGGAACATGAGACAGGTCTTGTATTCACATACAGTATATTTAGATGAAAATGCCGGACTGAGGTTATTGTAAAAACGAGGTGTCATGGGGTCACTCATTGACAGGGGGGCACTAAATTAATATGAGATAACAGTCATTCGTATAACAAACAATACACCACAATTATGATGCTTTATCAAACCCTTGAAAATAAGGTATACCACATTCTGTCTCCCTTAAGAAAAGACGATTCAGTAACAACAAAGCAAAAAGGACACATTTGTGTGCTATTTACAAATTTTAATTCCCACGTAAGTCTCACAGGAGCTTTATGATTCCTGTGGGGAGAAGCCTTGTCTGTTCTGGGAATAGTCCCCAAGACACAGCACTGGTCTCTCGGTCCACACACGACTCTACAGAGTCATTATCTTGACTGATTGCTGGGACCGTAAAACTTGAAAAGTGGAACTTACACCTCTGGAGTCGCAGATCCAAGCAAGACTGGACTTTGCTCAATTTCTGAATTACCCTTTGGATTCTTCGAAGTTTCTGTATCATACTTGACCAGAATATGGTCCTTGATGAAGACTACAGATTACCTGTGAGACTGGGCAAGCTCTTCTTAAACGACACTGGACCCACCTGACTTACAATTCTACCTTCAGTCAAATTTGGTCCTTCTGCAAAATTCTGGACACACACTGACTGACCAATCAACTGCATGGTAGTCATGTGACTCTTTTTGATTCTCTTGCTTCTTCTCCACCTTAGTTTTAACGTTTGGGTATAACAAATCAAAACGTGAACTCAATTTCCTTCCTACTAAGGTTAACTCAGCTGGTGTAACACCAGTAGTGGTTTGTGGTGTTAACCTATAATGAAATAACAATCTGGCAACTTTCTCATCCAATGTACCTTTGTACATTTGTTTTACATGTGACTTAAACATTTTTACTGCACGCTCAACCAACCTGTTTGATGCAGGATGGAAGGGAGATGTTGTGGTATGCTGTACATCATTTGTGACACAAAACTCATTGAGCTCATGACTAGTAAAACATGGACCATTGTCTGTCACTAGCACTTTGGGTACTCCAGATTGTGTGGAAGTTTGTTGTAAACGATCAATAGTTGACGTGGTGGTAGACGAGTTCATTTTGTGAACTTCTATCCACTTTGAATGTGAATCTATCAACACTAAAAACACGTGCCCTAAGAAAGACCCAGCATAATCGGCATGGACCCTTTCCCATGGCCGTTTTGGCCAACTCCAGGGATGGAGTTGCGCTGTTGGTGGTGATGGTCTATTATTACTTTGATATGTATGACATTCCTTAACTTTGGATTCTTTGACTTAATCTAGATTTGGCCACCAAATAAGTTTTCTAGCGAGAGTCTTCATACGTGTTACCCCTGGATGAACCCTCATGGAGTTCATGGTCCAGTATTTGCTCTTGATCCTTTGCTGGCCCATGACTACCCTATAAGAGGATACCATCCTCAACTGTCAACTCTTTCTTTTCACATATGGTTTGAACTCACTTCAAGAGGTCAACCCGTTGCATAAATTGTATATACTACTCTTGACGATAAAGGGTCGGCGTGTATCCACTTATGGATACAATCAGTAGTAATCGAAACCTTTGTTCGATGTCTCTTACAACAATACGGTGTTTGATTGGGGTAGCAGTCAACTTAGGCTTATCAGGTAAGGGTAACCTGCTGATAGCATTTACTTGAGCCGATGCAGGTCTAAATTTGAGAGTGTAATCATAAGAAGCTATTAACGTAAGTGCCCACCTCTGAATATGTGATGAGGCCTGGGGTGGTACTGGCTTATTTTCATGAAACAAGGATTGCAAGGCCCTGTTATCTGTTACTACTTCAAAATGTCTACCACAGATGTAGGAATGGTAACGCCTTATCCCAAGTATGCTAATATAAAGGTTACAGGTTTATGATAGAAGCTTCCTCCAATCTGGCTAATTCATCTGCCACCTTCTGTCGCAAAGAGTATGGCACACTCAGTGCTTTACAATATTTAGGTGACACCTTACCGTCAGTCTGGATATTTGCTTTGATATCCTTTAATGTTCCTCATTCTGCATCGAAAACACATCTATATTGGCTCAATGTGTCTTTCATGACAATTTCAGAATCCCTTACATTGTCTAGCCTCTCGAAGACTTTCGCCCAATTCAGTTCCAGCTTTCCTAATCAGGTACGACCCAGCAAGGGAAGTCCATTCCCACTTAGACGTGGACTGGAAGTTTAAGATTCTGCTGTTGATACTGCACATTAGCTTTGAAAACTGCCAGAACTTTGAACCTTTTGCCACTATGCGTATGGGCATCACTGAGCTGACATACTTTAAAATACTGTTAATAAATATCTTGCCCAGTCACTGTAGACGATGCACCTGTGTCAGTTTCAAAACAGATGTTTTTACGTGTTTACCTGAGCTGTAACATTCAGAGTCTTTTTGGGCCATTTCTTTTTGCGCCATTTCTTTTTGCGTTACTATGGTGAACAATGGGTACCCCTGCCTACTAACTTGATCAGAATACTGTTCCAGATTTGTTGTAGAATCTTCCATTGTTACCTGTTTTACATTAAATTGGTGACTATTGTCTTTGGTCGTGCGGTTTTGCCGATAAATTTCCTTGTTTGGGTTTCTTTAAGCAACAAACCCTGTGAGTATGCCCAGGTTTTTGCAAGCATAACATTGTTTGTCCTTGAAGAACAGTCATAGGCTGTGTGGTTGGACTTTCAGCAGGGGTAACATTTGCTACCATTCTCTTTGTGTCTGTTGTGCAATTTATGCACAGTTTGTTCATTAGATATAGCTTGATTCTATGTGCCAATGGCTTGTGCTACTTCTTGTAGATTTTTTACCTGGTTTGAGGCCTTTTCTAACCCGATAGGGAGCTCTGGGGCCTTTTTTCATGTCAACTTTGACTTTGATAATGATTTACTTTCTATGTAGCTGTTTTTAATGCCACAGACAAGTCTGTCACTAAGCATGTCATTTAGTACTTGACCATAATCACAGGTGTCTGCCAAGGCCTGTAATTCTGATATGAACATTGCCACAGTTTCATTTGGGTTTCTTCTTCTACTGTTAAACTTACATCACTGTTGACAGCTTTGGATCATTGTGTTCCTTTATAAGCTTGATCAACTGGTGGTACGTCTTATATCCTGACTCTTCTGGAGCCCGTAAGATCCTGATTGTAGACTTCTGAGCCTATAGCACTAAGGAGCATACTTTTACGCTTACCCTTGTTAGTTAAGCCTTGAGCATTGAAGAAGAGTTCCACATATTCCGTGTACTGTTCCAACGCATCGTCTTCTCTTTTGAACTTGTTTAAGTGCTTGAAAAATGATACCATGGTTTCTGAATTACTCTCAAAATTGATGGATAACTTTATCCGATTCTCGTCACCATATCACGCTTTGTTAAAGGCTTTTCTTTAAACTCAGAAACATAAGAATATGAGACAGGCCTTGTATTCGTGTACAGCATTGTAATATTTGCCTGGACCAGTCGTTTGGTGAGGAACCAGGCTGTTGAAGGGGTGGGGTAGGGGAGGACGAGAACCTGGAGAGGTAGGGGCTAGATGACACCGATGAAAATAAATGAGTACACTAACAGAGCATGTTAGGTTTAGAAAATATAATTGAAGTCATTACCACTGCCACAATACCAAGCAAATAAAGAAATGATAAAATAATTCAACAAGTTAATAAACAGCATGTGTAAATAAACTTACGTAGCTTGAAACAGTGCAACGTACTGTCATGCATTGCCACTGAAACTCAGTGGCTGAATCCCAGCACGGCTGAAAATGAGCAGCTAAAGCTCAGTGGCAAAAGTACAGCACAGCTGAAACTCAGCTGCTGAAATGCAGCGCGGCTGAAACTCAGCAGCGTTAAAGATAAATTTGACGCAGCCCAGTAGCTGAACATACGCAACGCAGCTGAGGGTCAGCAGCGTAAATACTACGCAGCGTAAACTGCTCTCCTGATAAGTCAAAAATAAACTAAGTCCCTAAAAATCTCCCATCACCAGATGGATTAAAACTGCACCCTAAACTGCTCAGTAAAATCATGCCGTAGATGGCATTACAAATCACCTCGTTATCATGTAAAGTCCCACACAAAACAAGTTATTGTTTAAAGTCCTATACAAACAAACTGCCCAATTATGATAAATCAAGCCAGATTGACATAATCAAAGTCTAATCACAAGATGGTCAAGTATTCTATCCTGTCATACATAAGCAAACTAAGTCCGCCTCACTGTCTGGACGAACCTTGCTACTCCCCAGCTCGGGAGAACAAAGCCGACCTTGTGAACCGGAAGTCTGAAAACTCCCTCAGCACTGTAGGACCACCCAGCTAGATCAGCACAAAGCTCAAAATACAGTTTTTCTTGGAAATACCACGTTGCCTGCACATGAAAGCATACAATTAAAATAAGCTATTACAAGCGGAGGAATCTAAATATACGAGAAGATGCAAATATGCAGAGATACAAATGCATCCTTGCATATTCCTATAAAATAAATGAACATTAACGAGCATCACACAATACACAACATAGCAACTTGTACTACTGTAGATGCAATCTAATTTGTGCACTTCCCTAGTGTGAAAAATTCAGTTGTTACTGAGTCCAATGTATGCAATGTTCAAAGCGAATGGACAAAAATCAAAACCAAATAGCAAAATAAAAGAATAGCATGCAAATAACAACAACACAAAAATGCCTTGGATGAGCTATGAAACATGCAAATAATGAAAATTTAAAACAGCATCATCAAAATACTGTTTTGATTAAATTTTAAAACCGTTAAGACCAACATCTCAACCATAGCAGCAAGCTCACAAGTGCCCAAAGTGCCACTGTAATTCTGCTATCATTAAAATAACAATCCACTACAACAGAAATCACTACAACAGGAACAATGGTACTCAATGCAGCAATTATCATTGCAAAACTGCAAATTTGCCCGTAACACACATAAATTACATCTAAACGTGAAGTTTCCACCTGCTCTTTTTTTTCCTCCCCTGAGAGTTAAGCTGTGAGAAGCTGCGGTATAGGCCTAATTCAAATTCATGTGGTAACGTTTAAAGTCGGAATGTAAAGGTATGACCTGTGACGCAATCCAAACAAAAACTCGTAAAGTGAAATATCCATTTCACAATAAATGAAAAAATTCGTCCATACCACATGATTAAAACATTGAACGTCCAAATGTTTCGTACAACGAAAGAAAACTGGTAACTTTTCACTTCTTCCGCCGCAAATACCAGAGATTGTCCACAGAAAACATAGTGAAGAAAAAGTTTCCATGTTACACAGACAACACCAAGAGATTTGTAAACACAAAGAGGCGAGGGTCACTGACAGCTTCAGCAGCGAGAACAAAGACGTTGCATGTTTTGCGAGTCTAGTAAACATCACAATAAAAGGATAAGAGGATAAATTATTGTTATGGCAGAGTCACTAATATGTTGCAAAAGCAGTGCTCATGGAAGGAATCGTCGTAGTATTACGCCGGGGTGCATAAATGTAACTCAAGAGTCAAGATTTTAGAGTGATCCTGATCCTGATCCTTCCTGAAGATGGCGAAAGTCACCTAAATTTGTCCGTTCGGTAACACCACCGTTGAAATGCGTTCACATAGGTTCCTGGGCGCATCCTTTCCTAACGTTCTCTCAGTTATTGCCATGGCAGCAGCCTCTCTGGGACTTTTGACAACCTGCCATGCTTGGTCTTCACCGTTGGCCGTCCTCTCCGAAGGGGTGGCTTGCCAGTTCAGGCAAGTTTCTTGAACATCTTTCTGTAATGACTAATCTCTTGAGGTTTGGAGTCAAAATGCATTCACATAGGTTCCAGGACACGTCCTTTTCTAACTTTCTTTCAGTCGTTGCCATGTCGGCAGCCTCTCTGGCCCTTTTGACAACCTGACGGGCTTGGTCTTCACAGTTGGCCGTCCTCTTCGAAGCGGTGACTTGTGGGGTCGGTAGAATTTCTTGAACATGTTTCTGATCGCAAGTAATGACTAATCTCTCCAGGTTTGGAGTTCCAAGGAGGTCCGTCAGGAGAGACCTCTCTGGTTCTCCATCAGCAACCTGGGGTGTTGGTGAGCATCTGCAATTTGGGGCTGAGAACAGGGTGCCATTGTCAGTACTGGATGAAGGGCCCGTGAGGGTCTTCACCGGGAGTGTGATGGCCGTTAGTATGCCTGGTCAACTCGGCTTTTCTTTCTGTTTTGTATGGGCACAAGTCGCATGTGAATAGAGTTTTGTCACCATGCTTATCGCCATAGTGTCTTTTCAGTTCGGTAAGGGAGGAGCATCTCCGCTTGTGCACTTTGCACTTATATTCAGCGTTGTATAAGCGGGACATTGTAGTATAACGTTAAACGACGAAGGCTTGTTTAGGTCTTTAAATGGTTTTGGTGAACTACAGATGGTGTCTTTTTAGGTCCCATCTGGACTTGAAATATCACATCCGATACTTTCTTTAAGATACGCCTCGGTCCTTCCCATCGTTGTTGTAATTTTGGGGACAAATCCTTTCATTTGTTTGGTGTTTAAGGGCCAGATTATGTCCACAGCACTGTAACTATGTGCAGTCAGAGACTTGTCATGAAACTTCTTCTGTGCTTCACTGGAAGTTTACCTGACTTTTAGCACGCTCTTGCACTTTGTGTGCGGTTTCTTCTTATTGCACTTCTAATTTCAGGATAGCTGATGGGGCTGATTCGACTTCTTCTTGGGGTTTAGATACCTTAGTACTCAGGATAAATCCTGATATTCTTCCGAGCATCAACTCAGCCAGAGAAAATCAAGTGCTTTCATGTTCTGCAGAACGGTAATCCATTAACACATAGGGAACCCAGGAATCCCAATCAAGTTGATCACTTGAGACAACTGCCGGTAACATGTCCGTTAAAGTTTGATGGAACCTTTTTGACTCTTCCATCAGACTGGGGATGGAATGGTGTCATCCTTGTTTGGTCGATATCGAGCCGCCGACATGTATGACGAAACAGTTCAGACTCGAACTGCCTGCCCTGATCGGTGTGCAGCTTCTCAGGTATGCCATACCTGCAGATGAATTGTTCTACCAATATTTTAGCAACCGTTTCCCCTCCATGTCAGGCATGGGGTACGCCTTTGTCCACTTTGTAAAGTAGTCTGCGATCACAAGAAGATACTTGTTTCCACTGGTCGACTTCAGTACGTGGCCCAGGATGTCCATTGCACATCGTTGCATTGTATGTCCCAAACCTTACAACAGTAACCCCATTTGTTTCCGTGGGCCTGTCCTGGCTGTTCACCTATTGCAGAGCTTACACCAATTCTCCACACTTCGTCGGTACCCGCTCCAGTGAAAATAATTTCTCATTTGGCGTAGTGTTTTCTCTGACATAAAGTGACCTGACATTTGGTGGTTATTTCTATTTCTTTCTGCATCTTCTGTGGTGTAATCAGCTGCAGCAGAACAGATTCACCTGTGTTAGACAGTCAGACTTGAGTTGACAGTAAAGTAAGCCCTCTTTTAGTTTTAGACTATCCCATTGGGACCAATGATTTTTCAGGGTAGGGCTGCCAGGAGATGTCTGTGCCCAGTCAGGTCTGGAATCTTGTACTTCTTTAGAGAGGAGGATAGGGCCGACATCCTTGTCGTCAACCCGCATATTCGACGCTACTACCACCAGCAATTCCTTTCTGGTGATGCAGTATTTCCTCTCTGCTTTCGACATAGCTTTACTCAAATAGGCGATTACACACATTCCTGCTCGCCTTCCTCCTTAGGCTGTGAGAGTGCTTCACTGAAGGCTAGATTGCAGGTGGCCGTGTCCAAAATGAAAGTTGCCCTCTCTTCAGGGAAGGATAGTATCGGGCTGATAGTCAGGGCATGTTTTAATTTTTTAAAGGCAACATGGCTTTCATCGCACCAGACAAACTTCCTGTCTTTTTCTTTTTCTCTCAAACGGAACAAAGCAGTACAGACTTGTGAGAACCCCTGGATGAAGCGTCGGTAGTTGAAACTTAAGCCCACAAAATATTTTTGCACCTCCGTTAAGGAACATGGTGTTGGCCAGTTGACAACAGCTTTAATTTTCACTGGATCAGGCGCAATCCTGTTGCTGGATACAATATGTCCAAGGTAACGTATTTCTCAATGAAAGAGACAACATTTCAATGGATTCAGTTTCAGCTTAGGCTCCCGTAATCATTGAAAGACTTCAGCTAGCCTACTCAAGGCCTGATCAAATGATTTCCTGCAGACAATGTTATTTATTCATACAGTACTTACCAGTAACATGTTTCAATGATTTCTTTGCTATCTCCATTGCTCGATTTTCCTCTTCAGTTTGAGGAGCAAGTTTACTTTTGTTCTTATTGTGTCTACTTTCAAAGATGTTTTAATTTTTTTATCAACGGATTTAATAATTTGAGATTTGAAGGTTTTCACCTCTTTTGTTTGATAGGTCACAAGCCTTTGACTTTTTGTTGTGTGGCTCGCTTAAGTCCACCCTATTGGTGTCTTCTGGCCACCGTTTCATCTACCCCACCCACAAGCTCCTCGAGCGGATGGTGTATCTACATGGTCTATACCAATCTTAATATCTACTGGACCATCTGCTGGTGTTGGAAAATCGATAGTCACGTTTATTTGTCCGTTCGGTAACACCACCATCGAAATGCGTTCACATAGGTTCCAGGACGCATCCTTTTCTAACTTTTTTTCAGTCGTTGCCATGTTGGCTGCCTCTCTGGCCCTTTTGACAACCTGGCGGGCTTAGTCGTCACAGTCGGCTGACCTCTTGGAAGCGGTGACTTGTGGGGTCTGTGGAATTTGTTGAACATCTTTCTGATCGCAAGTAATGACTAATCTCTCCAGGTTTGGAGTTCCAAGGAGATCGGTCAGGAGAGGACTCTCTGGTTCTCCGGCAGCACCCTGGGGTGTTGTTGGGCATCTGAGATTTGGGGCTGAGAACAGTGTGCCATTGTCAGAACTGGATGAAGGGGCCTGGGAGGGTCTTTGTTGCAGTGTGATGGCTGTTAGTATGCCTCGTCAAGTCCGCTTTTGTTGCCGTTTTGTATGGGCACAAGTTGCATTTGAATAGATTTTTGTCACCATGCTTCTCGCTGTAGTGTCTTTTCAGTTCAGTAAGGGAGGGGTATCTCTGCTTCCACACTTTGCACTTATAATCAGTGTCGTATAGGCTGGACATTGTAGTGAAATGTTAATCAACGAAAGACTGAAAGAACACTGCATCCACAATCAAACAAAAAAATTGCTGAGTTCCTGCTGAGTCTACTTGATTGGTTTCTTTCCTGGTCTACCATTCCAATTTATACACCACTTGCGGTACTGAATAACAGCTAGAAAATTATTAGTTACCTTTTCGGATGACCACTGAACTATCTCTACGGCTGCATCTTTTCTGGCACCGCCCACCCCAATGTCTCATGAGGATGGACTCCTCCAGCATTCAGACCACAAATGTGCCCATTTCTTCTTCTTTTTTTTTAAATAAGTGTCTTTTCTTGGTAAGGGTAAGTCAGTTTAGTGTGATGACATAATGTATACATGTGTGTGAATCCGCAGTTGCTATAGGTGTTCTGCCACCTTTATCGGGGGAAAAGTATAACTTAGGTCTGGTAGAGGGTACAACCAAATAGACTGGTTGAGTGTCAATTTGTTGAAGTCTATCTAACGAATTTACAATCAATAGTATCGGGACTTGTGACAGTAATGGTTTCAGCAACCATAGATGTGGGTGGTCTCCTACGTACGGCTTTAAATGGTTGTGGTGAACTACAGATGGTTTCTTTTTAGGTCCCATCTGGACTCGAAATATCTTGTCCGATACTTTCTTTAAGACACGACCTGGTCCTTCCCAGTGTTGTTGTAATTTTGGGGACAATCCTTTCATTTGGTGTTTAAGAGCCACGATCATGTCCCCAGAGCTGTAACTATGTCCGTTCATAGACTTGTCATGAAACTTCTGTTTTTCACAAGAAAGTTTTAACCGACTTCTGGCAAGCTCTTGCACCTCGTGTAAGGTTTCTACTAATTGCACTATGAATTTCGGGGTAGCTGATGGGGCATATTCGACTTCTTCTTGTTGTTGAGGTACCTTAGTACTTGGGATAAATCCTAATTTTCTTCCGAGCATCAACTCAGCCAGAGAAAATCCATTGCTTTCATGTTCTGCAGAACGGTAAGCCATTAACACATAGGGAACCCAGGAATCCCAATCAAGTTGATCACTTGAGACAACTGCCGATAACATGTCCGTTAAAGTTCACAGGAACCTTTCAACCATTCCATCAGACTGGGAGATGGAATAGTGTCGTTCTTGTTTTGTCAATGTTGAGCCCCCCGACACATATGCCGAAACAGGTCTGATTTGAACTGCCCCTCCTGACCGGTGTGCAGCTCCTCAGGTATGCCATACCTGCAAATGAATTGTTCCACCAATAGTTTAGCAATCATTTCTGCCTCCATGTCAGGCATGGGGTATGCCTCTGTTCACTTGGTAAAGTAGTCCGTGATCACAAGAATGTACTTGTTTTCCCTGGTTGACTTTGGTACAGGGCCCAGGATGTCTTTTGCACATCGTTGCATTGTATGTTCCGAACCATACAACTTTAACTCTGCATTAAATTTCTTCCATGGGCCTTTCCTCGTTGTTTACTGATCGCATTGCTTACACCAATTCTCCACACTTCGTCGCTACCCGCTCCAGTAAAATAATTTCTTATTCGGCTTAGTGTTTTCTTTGCCATTAAGCGACCCGACAGTTGGTGGTAATGGGCATGCGTCAGTAGTTTCTCTGCATCTTCCTTAGCGCAATCAGCTGCAGCAGAACTGATTCACACGTGTCAGACAGTCAGACTCGAGTTGTCAGTAAAGTACGCCCTTTTTTAGTTTTAGACTATCCCATTGGGTCCAATAATTTTTAAGGGTAGGGCTGCCAGGAGATGTCTGTGCCCCATCAGGTCTGGAATCTTGCTCTTCCTTCCAGAGGAGGATAGTGCTGACGTCCTTGTCGTGAACCCGCATATCCGACACTACCACTGCCAGCAATTCCTTTCTGGTGATGCAGTATTTCCTCTCTGCTTTCGACATACAGTAGCTTTACTCAAATAGGCGATTACACATTCCTGCTTGCCTTCCTCCTTAGGCTGTGAGAGTGCTGCACTGAAGGCTAGATTGCCGGTGGCCATGCCCAAACTGAGAGGGGCCCTCGCTTCAGGGAAGGATAGTATGGGGCTGATAGTCAGGGCATGTTTTACTTTTTAAAGGCAACATGGCTTTCATCGCACCAGACAAAATTCGTGTCTTTTTCTGTCAAACGGAACAAAGGAGTACATACTTGTGAGAATCCTCGGATGAAGTGCGGTAGCACAAACACAAGCACACAAAATTGTGTACTTCCGTGAAAGGAGGAACATGGTGTCGGCCAGTCGACAACAGCTTTAATTTTCAATGGATCAGGCGCAATCCTGTTGCTAGATACAATATGTCCAAGTTAGCGTACTTCTCAACGAAAGAGGCAACATTGCGATGGATTCAGTTGGAGCTTAGGCTCCTGTAATCGTTGAAAGACTTCAGCTAGCCTACTCAAGGCCTGATCAAATGATTTCCTGCAGACAATGTTATTTATTCATACAGTACTTACCAGTAACATGTTTCAATGATTTCTTTGCTCTCTCCATTGCTCGATTTTCCTCTTCAGTTTGAGGAGCAAGTTCACTTTTTGTTCCTATTGTGTCTACCTTCAAAAGTGTTTTAATTTTTTATCAGCAGATTTAATTATTTGACATTTGAAGGTTTTCACCTCTTTTGTGTGGTAGGTCACAACCCTTTGACTTTTTGTTGTGGGGCCCCCACAAGTCCACCCAAGTGGTGTCTTTCTGGCCACCGTTTGATCTACCCCACCCACAAGCTCCTCGAGTGGATGGTCTATCTACATGGTCTATACCAATCTTAATATCTACTGGACCATCTACTGGTGTTGGAAAATCGATAGTCACATTTTTTTGTCCGTTCGGTAACACCACCATCAAAATGCGTTCACATAGGTTCCAGGATGCATCCTTTTCTAACTTTCTTTCAGTCGTTGCCATGTTGGCTGCCTCTCTGGCCCTTTTGACAACCTGGCGGGCTTAGTCGTCACAGTCGGCTGACCTCTTGGAAGAGGTGACTTGTGGGGTCGGTGGAATTTGTTGAACATCTTTCTGATCGCAAGTAATGACTAATCTCTCCAGGTTTGGAGTTCCAAGGAGATCGGTCAGGAGAGGACTCTCTGGTTCTCCGGCAGCACCCTGGGGTGTTGTTGGGCATCTGGGATTTGGGGCTGAGAACAGTGTGCCATTGTCAGAACTGGATGAAGGGGCCTGGGAGGGTCTTTGTTGCAGTGTGATGGCTGTTAGTATGCCTGGTCAAGTCTGCTTTTCTTTCTGTTTTGTATGGGCACAAGTCGCATTTGAATAGATTTTTGTCACCATGCTTCTCACCATAGGGTCTTTTCAATTCGGTAAGGGAGGGGTATCTCCGCTTTCACACTTTGCACTTATATTCAGCGTCGTATAGGCTGGACATCGTAGTATAACGTTAAACAGTGTAAGACTGAAAGAACACTGCATCCACAATAAAAAAATAAAATAGTGAGTTCCGGCCGAGTCTACTTGGTTGGTTTTTTCCCTGGTCGGCCATTCTAATTTGTACACCTTTTGTGGAACTGCATAACTGCTAGAGAATTATTATTTACCTTTTCGGATGACCACTGAACTATCTCTACGGCTGCATCTTTTCTGGCACCGCCCACCCCAATGTCTCATGAGGATGGACTCCTCCAGCGTTCAGAACACAAATGTGCCCATTTCTTTCTTTTTTTTTTAAATAAGTGTCTTTTGTTGGTAAGGGTAAGTCAGCTTACTGTGATGACATAATGTATACATGTGTGTGAATCCGCTGTTGCTATAGGTGTTCTGCTTCCTTTATCGGGGGAAATGTATAACGTAGGTCTGGTAGACGGTACAACCAAACAGACTGTTTGAGTGTCAGTTTTGTTGAAGTGTTTCTAACGAATTTACAATCACTGGTATCGGGACTTGTGACAGTAATGGTTTCAGCAACCATAGACGGGGGTGGTCTCCTTCGTACGGCTTTAAATGGTTGTGGTGAACTACAGATGGTTCCTTTTTAGGTCCCATCTGGACTCGAAATATCTTGTCTGATGCTTTCTTTAAGATACGACCTGGTCCTTCCCGGTGTTGTTGTAATTTATGGGACAATCCTTTCATTTGGTGTTTAAGAGCCACGATCATGTCCCCAGAGCTGTAACTATGTCCGTTCATAGACTTGTCATGAAACTTCTGTTTTTCACAAGAAAGTTTTAACCGACTTCTAGCAAGCTCTTGCACCTCGTGTAAGGTTTCTGCTAATTACACTATGTAGCCCACTGATGTAAAATATAGCAAAGGTTTCTGCTTAAATCTCTTCCAGTTGTCTGATAGATTTTCCTCCATTTGGAACTTGGGTGGTGGATTCAGACTGCCCATGCCTTTTGATCTTTTTCTCTGTGCATGTTGCAATAGCTGTTACTCCAGGGTCATAATCATCTACAGTGTGCAATATGCCTAGGCTATTGTGACAGTGTCCATAATAAGGCGAGACAGTGATTCTGTTTCGTGTGACAGGTAACCTACATGTGAATCCTGACTTGGAATACTTTATCCACTATTTTCTTACCATTTCATGGACACCATGTTGAGTTGTCTGACAAGTGAAGAGAAGAAGAAGAAGCACAGATTTCTTTAGGGTTCAACTGGATTTATTGTGAGACTAAATTTGTTATCAAAAAGCCTGTTGAATGGAAGCCATCTTGGAACACCAATGACAGTGCTCTTTCACAATCATTAACTACACAAATGTTTTATGGAAGTGCCTGAAATCCATTTATCTGTCTTTTCCATCCATCCGTTCATCCTACTACCTGTAACTAGCCCCCGAAGAGGGCTGTCTGCTTTGTTACATGCTGTGTAATGGAACCCACAGCCTCTCAGTCTACGTAGCACTCAGAAACCAAAACGTCATTGCCAAACGACACTAAATGAAAGGAGAAAGAAAACACCCCACTCTCAAAAAACTCCAGAGCACAATACTGTACCGTGATCAGCAGGCCCCTTCAGTACATGTGTTTCACAGTGTCCCTAAATATAGCAGCTCCCTGACTTGTACCAATGAGTTCATACAGACAGCGTTTATGTGTTCAATTACACATGCAACTATACATGAAAATATTCCGCATTCCATTATCAACATTAAGTGCAATGCGCTTTTTACTGCATAAGTGAGGTTGATGTCTTATTATTTGTCCCTTGTAATATTTGAACAAATTGCATTACTGTGGAAAAATAAATTATACATTAAAATCAAATATACATCCTGAAATACTGCTTTCATCCCTTTTAAAACCTATCAAACTCTGAATGAAAACACAAAATGTCAGGAAGGTTAGAACTTTGTGCTTGATGATTAACCTGTAATATCCAGATGTTTCCAGAATGACATTAACTTCACGTTCACATTGTGTGGTGAGTGACTTATCACTTCAATTGTGTCTGGTTCATATTAATCACATGCCTGAAAATTGTTTACTTTTCTAGATAAACTGGGACAAAGACTATGTCACATGACATGCTCCTCAGATAGCAATATGTTTATGGAATGCTATCGCTTCCAAAAACATAACCAGAGAGGGTGTAAACTACTACAACTTCTAATCATCACAGTGGTGGCACTATGCTTAGATTTTCATTTCCATGATATGTGTCCCACCCAAGGCTACAACCCTGCCACCTAGTCCTCACAGAATTTCATGTCTGGAGAAGACCTTTTCTACATGATAGAACATGAGGTGATAGCCAGATGTACCATATTGGTTGGGGTAGGTACCTCTCAAGGAGGGATGAACATGTATCATATCATGTGAGGGATGGCTGCTTTCTTCAAGTTCTTTTCATCATTACCCTTTTTTTCCTTCCTGATATTGGTATTTTTTGCCCTATTATGTAGCTCCTATCAAGTTGGGATTTGTGGTGTGTTATCATTTAATGACAGTACTTAGGACATAATCTCATATGTACAAGTAAATATAGCCCTTTAGGTACTGATGCTTTCAACCCATTATTAAGCACTAATTATGATTTGATTGGACCATTGAAATATCTTTGTTTATATGAGTTGGACAGTGTTGGAAGCTATACTGTGATGGCCTTTGGTGCTGGTGTTAAAAATGGATTTAGGAAAGAGAGTCAACATGTTTACCCATGACTGCAGACTTGGGTGTTATTTGCAGTATGTGTCTACCATGTAATTTGAGTTTGGTGTGGTTTGTATTCCTCCTGTTTGTGTATGGTGGTGGTGATGATTTCATTTAAGAGCTTTACCTACTGATTTACTTGAAGAAGTTGACATATTCATTTCACAGACAGACCTACTGATTCAGTTCAGAGGTAGACCTACTGACTCAGTTCAGAGGTAGACCTACTGATTCAGTTCAGAGGTAGACCTACTGACTCAGTTCAGAGGTAGACCTACTGATTCAGTTCAGAGGTAGACCTACTGACTCAGTTCAGAGGTAGACCTACTGATTCAGTTCAGAGGTAGACCTACTGATTCAGTCCAGAGGTGGACATAACTGATTCATTTCAGAGTTAGATCTACTGACTCAGTTCAGAGGTAGACATACTGACTCAGTTCAGAGGTAAACATGCTGATTCAGCACATGCCGACCTACTGATTCATTTCAGAGGTAGACGTAACTGATTCATTTCAGAGTTAGATCTACTGACTCAGTTTAGAGGTAGACATACTGAGTCAGTTCAGAGGTAAACATGCTGATTCAGTGCATGTAGACGTACTGATTCATTTCAGAGGTAGACAATATTGATTCAGTTTGTTGACCTAGTTTGGCTGGATCACATTTTCTTTCCAAACTTTTATTTGTCATTGGAATTTCTTGAGCCATTAAGGTGTGCATGCATATTTGAAGTACAAAAATCATTTTTTAATTTGTGATATCTTATTGTCAGTAGAATTTGCAATAGGCTGGAGATATTTGTTCAACATATTAGATATAAATTTGTTTTATGTGCAATAATAAAGAAATGGTTATCGTCGCAACAACTAACCCAGCCTAGCTACTTGTTACATGATTTCTAATTCTGTATGAATATAATATGCACAAATGGTTTCATATATTTACACACAAAAAAAAAAAACATTTCGGAAATATGTTCATTTCTTCATGCACACACACACAAAAAAACACCCCAGAAATTCTAAGGGGTGGAGCTGTACAAGTTATTGCATAGTATATGGAAGTTAAGTTGAAAAAAGGTGTATAACAAACTGCTTAATGAGCAATATGTTACAAATGGCAAACTCCATGTCTTGTCAATGATTTCATAGTGGAATTCACTAGTGAAGCAAAGGCATTAAAATGTAAAGACATATGAAGTTATTTTTCGTTGATTGATGATTAACTTTACCTTGAGGAGATACCTGGTGAGTTGTGATGGGATGAGGTGGCTGAGTCTTCTGTTGTGGCAGGGAGAATTTGACACCACCATATATATTTGATATACAGGGTGATATTCTTGTCTGTCATATATTCAGACTTCTGAATGGCTTTTGTAAGAATTCTACAATCAATGATTCAGTTTGACATTTTTGGGAAATAAAAATTCACCACTGGAGACTCCTTTGTGTTGTTTTCTATCTTTCGTTTGCACAATGCTTTCTCAAAACATAACCATATTACAGTATACGTTTTTGAATGCTGCTAAAATGATACCCCAGCACTCTGTGACATCAGGTTTGCTTGCCAATGCAAATCACTCAAATCGTGTTAACTGGTGCCAAGAACCTCGCTGTGCGATGATAGTTTACACACTGTGAAAGATATCATGTTCTGTGAATTTCATTTTTTTTTAATCCATTTGACATCATAAAATTAAGGGTGCAATAGTGAGTCAAATGACTTGAAAAATCTCTTTTTCCTTATCTTCATATTTTGAAGTTAATTTCATCAATAAGAGAAAAACATGTATTTAAAATTCTGTGTAATTTCCTTGAAGTTTTCCATTTGAAAAATACGTCTGAAAGAGGGGAAAATTTCCAAATGGCATCATTTGTTCAGGACAGCTGCTACAAAAGTAACAAGCAGCCTCTTTGAAGGATAGCAATATCCTAAACCAGCTTCTGAGATATTTCCAAGAGAAATGTTTGACTATACCATAGATTGCATGGGGGTGGAGTCTGAGAGAAAGTTGTGTGAGGGCAGTATACTCCTTATGCTGCTTGGGTGGGGACTGCGCATGATCCCTCTTAGTCACCACATTCAGCAGAACTACTGTATACATCAAGTAAATGTAAAGAAGACATTTTAATCCCTTTTTCACCATCTACTATACGTAAAGATTGCCAATTTGCAATTAGCAGACAGAGCAGGCCATCACTCATAGTAAACCTATAATGGAGAAGTTAGGACGTGGTCATCATATACACAATGAAATGCCAAACTGCTCATTCAGTACTCATGGTTCGCTATAATGACCGCCATTTTAAGAGCCTATCCAGTAGGCGTGGGTGACTGGTATTTTTGGAATGGAGTGTTCACTGATAAATTGTTGTGATTCTAGGGCTGCTTGCGCCTCCTACTTGGTATGAGTTTCAGTGATGTCATAACTGCTGCCTAAACATATTTTATGTTATATTTTGAACAGATACCATCATACTGCAGGGGACTCAAACAGTGTTGGTCAGTAAAAATATGGGCTTCTCACTAATAATCTAAGTTTGCAGACAATTTTTTATGTTGACAATACAAGTCTACATCAAAAACTTTGTTTGAAAATTATTGTGACATTACAAGGAAAGAGACAGGACTGTTTTCAAAAAGATATTGAAACTGCAAAAAACCATTGATGCAAACTTTTAAGCACACAAAAATGAACATCACAAATGTATTTTTATAGTTTAAAAATTCCACAGGAGTCCAATTGAGGAAAGTGGAGTCCACTCTCAACTCCTGCCAGTGACCAGGAGTGGTGGCTCTCAACTAGAGTGGAGGTTAGTACAGTAAGTCTCAGCCAGCTGCAGACAAGTTCTTGATAAGAAGACTTCATGTTGGTCTGATAGAGAGTTCTTAGACCATGATCAAGGAACAAATGTATTTGTGGCAGTTCGTATTACGTTCCTTCAAATGGTTGTGTTTATAATATTTAGTTACTAGTTGTTCTTTGTCTGTGCAGTACTGTACAGTAGGTGTTCAGTTAGTGGATGAAACAGCTACTTGATACTGGGTGTGACTTTTATATTAACCAGCTGTGAGGGATCAGATTGTAGCATTTCTCTATCACAGCACATAACTTTACTTTTGTAGTGTTTTTGGTTTCGATGAAATTGTAACCTTTGCCATCACACAACAGTGAATGTGTGTGGTTGTGATGCCTACGTTGTAAACACAATATCTCACAGAGGGAAGCTTGGACCAATCTGTTATTTGGATGTGGGTGTACCACATCAAGTAAAAGACCCCTATTGATTTTGGTGGAGGTCAAAGGTCAGTTGAGGTCAACAGGGATCAAATTGTGAAAACCTTGTCATGCCGTGCATCTTAATTCCATAGTTAGAGTCTCTTCCCCGACCTTGCAGCCGGACATCAGGGAAGAGCGATTACAGTAGTTGGTCGGGTTGACATGTTTACAGTACTTTGTGGATTTCCTGTTTATAGCTGATCAGGCAGACCAAGCATCACTTTACAGGCAAAGCAAACACTTCTGATAAGAGATCTACGAGATTTACTCACAAGATAAGTTGTGGTTAGACTTCTTTAATCCTTCTTCAGTCCTTATGATTCCCCACTAGCCAAGGATCATTAGATCCTTGGCTAGTGGGGAATCATACTCAAGGTGAACACGATACGAAGGGAAGCTTGGACATGTGTCATATTAAGTATCTATGTGTATCATCTTATAGAGTACAAGAATTCTATTGTTCTTAATGGAGGTCAATGGTCATTTGAGGTCAACAGGGTCACATAAGGAAATTCTTCTAAACATCATTACTCAAGAAGGGAAGCTTTGACATCTGATGTCATATTCAGTGTGTAGTTGTATGTCACTGTGTGCTGGAACTGTTTGGTCTTTAATGGAGGTCAAAGGTCATATGTCAAGAAGGGTCAAGTTTTGACGAAAACCTTGTAGACATGATCTCAAGGAGGAAGCTTCTACATATCTCATATTTCATGTAAAGCATAGGTAGCTTGTGACATACTAATGCTATAATATCACATTCAGAAAAAAAATGCTCATGAATGGATCATTGAAACCACAATGCGTTTACACATTCTGGTTATCTGCTGCCATCTGTCAGTGCCAAGAGAAGGCTGTCTTCATCGATCTCACTAGGGGATCCAATTGCAAGTCATTTGTTTACCACAGGAAAAAACTAATTTTAGAGTGATATGTGGGAGGGATTTTATTTTAAATATAATTTAATAATATAATAAAGTTAAGTTTTCCAAAAGATGTAATTTCCTAATCAAGGTTGGGCCATGGACCATCCCCCTCCCCTACACATTGGGTCTGCCAGTGATCACTACCACACATTGGGATCTGAAATACTGTGGTTACCATTTTCAACTATTTCAATGACCTTTAATGTTCGCCAAAGTAATGATTGGTGGTTTTAATTGACAACATCTAAGTGATGAAGTGAGGAACTTGAGTATGGACTAGGAGTTCATTACTGAGGCATCAAAAGATTATTCCATTTCCATGTAATTTAATTGCTCTAAAGCTGCTCTTTCTTTAAAACTTGGTGGGACATGGGGTAAATTCCATGCAGCAAGTTTCTGACTGAAAGTCAAAAGCTAGATTGATTGCAATTGTTTTTGAGCGTTCATTGCAATCACTTACACAGGAAATTGGAAGCGATATGGCCGCTCTCCCATGTGGGATCAACACAGTGCTTTTGCAATTGAAGTTAATCCATGGTCATGTGTAACGGGAAATTTGTGTCATAATTAAGCCTTCAAACTCACTAGCTAGGCAGTTAGATGGTGTAATGCCAGTGGTAGGTTGGTGATTAACTCTCCTCTAGAGGACTCCTTCTGAAGACTCCCTATTGTTAAATCTACGTACACTGACTCCACATTCGTTTTCACATACAGGAGGAGCAATTTCATAAAAATGTAGGTCAAAGGTCACACAACTTGAAGTCAAGTCTTACCTGTATATTGCATTCCCCAACTCACTCTCAATAAAATTAGAAATGTGGTTGCAAAATCCCAACCACCTATGAGTTTACCGTCAAATGTCATAACCAATTCTCGTTTTTGTCTTCATAATGTTCAGCAAACACTGAACTAAAAACTCACTCACTGAAATTTACACAAGGGGTTCTATTTTGCATGATAAAGATATCAATGACATCACTTTCAGTATTAATTTGGAATCTACCTATAAGCCTTTAACCCAAAATGACCTCTATTTTGGTGACCTTAAATGACATTTGACGTCCACAAATAGCAATAGGGATCACCTACCCCATGACGTTATAATCGTGCTAAAACCATGCTAAAGTGTTCAACAGACCCTCTTTCATGCTCGATTACACATGTATTATGATAAACATGACACCTAATACCCCTTGCCAGGCAGCTCAAGAAAGCCTAGACATTGGACTGACACACCTGAATTACTTTAGGAAAACGATGTTTAATTGACCACGTGGATTATCACAGCATGGGGTGATAAAACTGACCTAAGGCCATGACAATTTGCAAGAAGTTAAACCTCAGTAGAACAAAAGAAGACTGAGGTTGAAGTCAATCCCATTTTAACGTCCGAATAACGGCATGCCAATGTGGCCAACCAACACATCAACTATGACTTCAGTCAACATTACCCTTCTGGAGTTAATGTGTTGGCAAGGTTTGACCTCTTGAACTTGACCAAAAACAATCTTCTGCTCATTATTACCAACCCATCCACCAAGTATTACATCAGTCATGGTTACCCTTCTGGAGATATTCTGTTTACAAAGTTTAAGCATTTTTAAACTCTGGTGACCTTAAATGAGCTTTGACCTCCACCAAAAAATAGGGATCATCTACTCAATATGACCAACCCACACACCAAGTATGACATCAGTCACAGTTACCCTTCTGAAGATACTGTGTTTAAAATGTTTTTATGGTTTGACCTCTGGTGACCTCAAATTACCTTTCACCTCCACCAAAAACAATAGGTATCATCTACTCAATACGACCAACCCACATACCAAGTATGACATCAGTCACAGTTACCCTTCTGGAGATATCATGTTTACCAGGTTTTCACATTTTGACCTCTGGTGACCTCAAATGACCTTTGACCTCCACCAAAAATAGTAGCGATCATTTACTCAATATGACCAACCCACACACCAAGTATGAGATCGGTCATGGTTACTCTTCTTGAGATATCGTGTTTACAAGAAGTGTCACATACACACACACACACGACATCACTATCGCATAGATTCCTTCTGCCTTTTGCAAGGAATCAAAAAGGTTACAAAACTAAAGCTCCTATTAAAGGCACTCAAAAGTAAAAAAGTGTGCAGCCTGGTGTAAAAGGATTTTACATCTTGGAAAATCTGGCCTTGACTGGAAAATCTGACTTTGAAAGGAAACAGTTTATGTTGTTGTCAGTGGGTAAATGGTATTTATATTATTATTATTATTATGTATATTATTATTTATTTTCATCAAGTTAATTTCGTTTTTCATATTCATTCAAATCATAAATAACCCTGCAAGTAGCATGTTCAGACTGATTGTATTTCAGTCAATGTGACTTCATCAACAAGGAAATAACTATAGACCAAAGGATTTTGCTGTTGGCTGCAGCAGTGTATTGTGTTTTGTTGGTGGTACAGTTAGTACAATGGGTTGTGTTGAACACAAACAAAATTACATAATAATGATCATCTTTACAACAGAAACGGTGGAAAATATGTACATACTCTATAGAATATGCTACGGTGTATCAAAGTAACGCACAGAAATTATGGAGTGTGATACAAGTTGTGAAAAAGCACCAAGATCTGGGCCATAAAGGGAAATGCTACCTTTAAAATGCACAAACATGGCATCAAAAGAAAACAGGATGGTTTCATCTTCTTAAAAAATAATGCATAAGATGGGTAACAAAAGATGTATCATTGCATCAGTTTGACAGTTTGGATGGACAAATTTTCATCCATGAGAGACTTATTTTTTGTAAAAGGCAGCTGCAGGTCTGCCTTAGTTTGAATAATCAATCTTTATTTCTCCATAAATACTGGTTTTAAAAATAAGATTTTTTGCAGTAAAACAAAGACAGTATTCCCTTTGAGGCCTTGGTGAGGAAATGTTCATCACTATGACATACCTCATTAATTGTCCCTGGTTTCTATAACAATCAGAGATTGCATTGACAAAATGATGTACAGTATTACCTCTGTGCAAATTTAAGCCAGACCTACTACAAAATGACCTTTAAAAGAAAAGGTCATCTGAGTGTGGGAGAAAGCATTGACAACGTTAAGCAGTGCTCCAAGCGTTCAACAAGTAGATAAACCTTGCTGATTACCAACTTCAGAGACAACGTTTGCAACTCCAGACCACCAATTCATTTTAGACTCCAACCAAATACAAAAAGTATTTAAGAATATCTGCAAAATAAATAAGTAATGAATAATGGCAATGAACTTCCACCTTAAACAGAAAAATACAAACTGTGTATCCATGGTGTTCAACAAGTAATGCAAATGAATTGATTGTACTGTACAGCAATCCATTAAACAGCATTCATCTTAAAACAGCAGAATGGAAGGTGTGCCTATGGTGTATACTCATTAACTGTATTTACCATATTTTTGGAACTTTCAACAGAATGTGATGTAAAAAATAAATGGAATAAAAGCTTTTACAGCATCCAAATTGCAAGATAAGAGGTGGCAGTCAGCAACAGGTACCTCCATTTGGTGCATCACATTCCTTTTAACTTGAAGAAGTAGTGAAAATAGTGAAAATGGCATCACAGAAAAATTCCAAGACATTAACAATCCTTGCAATGACAATGTAATTATGACATGTTAAACATGCTTATTAGTGAAAATGAACAACATACACGCTCTGAAAAGATTCTCCTGTTCCAACACCTAGCACACTACAGTGCACTAAAACATTCCCAGGAATTGAATGGTAAACCAAGCACACCCGACAAGCTGAGGGAGTGAATGGAAAAACCAAGGACAGTATGGCACTCTTTAACACAATGCCAGACTGGTCTACCATAAGTTTGTTACATAGTAACAACAGACATGCACAGACACGCACAATCGACTGTACAGAAACACAAGCATATCTATAAATAGCTACTGTATGAACTAGTTCAGTTTGGCATTTTTATATCTTGAAATGCATATAATTCTGATGCAAACATATAAGTTTGGCTTTTATTTCAATGGAACATAGTTCACCCATCAAACTTGTGAACGCAATTCATCTACAATCCCTGGCAACTTTTATGATATCTCACAACAACGTCACTTCTCTCAACTGTGCTTGCCTCACAAATTTATGTAACTTTCACAGCTTCCTATAAAGGAAATCAATTAATATTAACTTTCTTTGGGAGGTATACAAATTCAAGTGTTAAGTTTAGTAAGCACAGAGTAACTGAGTGCTAAGGGAGAGCACAGGAAAAAGAGGTTGCCTTGTCGTATTATAAATGAAAAGTTTAAAACCAGATAGACCCTCTTGAAGTGACAGATATTCTTAGTGTGAAATTACATTGCTCAGAGATGGCATTATATGGGGGTCAACCACTTCATACTGGTCAGATACAGCCTCCATAGTAAGATCTCCAAAATACCATTTGTCTAACTAGTGAATGAGGCTATTTATGTGGATGTGTGGTTATGATCCTGTCACTCTCTGCAAGGTACTGCAGCTAATGCTATCACAGGAACTTTGTGTAGAACCACCATCCGAATCATGAGCATCAAAAACCTAATGAATATCCGAGACAGACCACCAAGAAGGAAGACCAGGATGATTGACCAGGAAAAGTGAGGGCGCAAGAAGGTGTATGACAGCGACGAAAGGGAGGAAGAAGGAATGGACTAACACCTTGATACAAAATAAAAAAAAGGAGAAAAGATAAAGGTCGACGATGACTGAAGAGAGATCATCCCCATCTACTCGAGTCGGATAAGCTCCACATCAAATATCAGAGTAGCGTTCGGTGGAATCGTGTTTTGCTTGTCAAGGAATAAAAAATAAGATTGACAATATCAGATTGATGGAGAATGAAATGCAATTAACAAGCAACTGACTTTAAAGTTGTTTTGTTTTTTTTTCACTCACCTTGAATCTGCCAGTAAATCTACAGAACTGGTTATCTTGATTGTCATACATGACAAATTTGGACTGAAGGACCAAGATAGAATTAGATGATTCAGCCAATGAAATTAATTCTTTTGTGCATGCGAGATGAAAGTCTTGAATTTGACTGGATCTGCCTATGTTGGAAGATCCATGCAGCTGATTGGATATATTGCTTTACATAGGTACTGGTGATGCATACATATTTAAGCTCCCTTTGGGTATCAGTTAATTCTTGGAAACTCAAGCCATTGTCAATAATCATTTACCTGTGAGAGATGTTATCTGTGACGATTTTCCTGAAATTTGAGAAGCACACCTCTCTTTCAAACAGATTAACCTAGCTGTCTGCATAATAATGTCAGAAAAAAAAAGTAGTACATGAATATATAAGAGCAGTGGAAGATCTTGAAAGGGGTGTCATGGGTGAACATGAACCCCCCCCCCCAATTTTAAAAATTGATTAATTGTACTTGAAACAATTACACAGCATACATCTCCCTATTGCATTCCTCTTCATCGTTTTGGTATATGAAACTTGTATGCCATATTGACAGCACTATTTTTATGCAAATTACTCTCCCACTATTGCACCCTGAAACAAGATTCCTGTATCTGCCCCTGGATAGGAAATGAAGAAAAGTCTGTCCCATATTAGAAATCTACAAAGGATATACTCCAGGATAACCCTTGGGTCCATAGGCATAGTCTGGAGAACAGGTCAGCTTCGCCTTCTCTCCTACACTCATCTGAAAATAAATACATCAAAATTCTGATTAAAAGAAATTATAACTACATGTCAAAACAACTTCATTGAGAGAGCCAAACTGGGCGGGGGTTCTTAGCCCTGCTTCCCAAAGTTATGCCATGGAGCTGCTATAGCTCCATGGTTAAACCAGTATTCCAGGAAGGGGACGCATAAATGCCTAGAAATGGATCCAGGACTAGTGTGTGAAGTTTCATACAAAGGCACGCTTGATGTTCTAATGTCACTTCAATTTGGTCCTTTCCACATATACGTTGTGAATAGGTGAAAATTGGCTGCTTCATAAAGACGGGCCTAGTCCCTGATTTCACAATATTTACCATTACATCCGTGCCATAATTAGTTCATTATGTCTATTCTCCATAACTAACTCAGTGGTGCTAAGAGGGGATTATTTAGTGATTTCAATTTGGGTTCCTGTTGCCTGATTCATGTCTCGTCCACCGCTTCAGGTTGTTCAGTCGGTGCAGCTATGTAAGCTGCACTGGGCAGGTCCTCCACCCCTCTCAGTCTTTGGGAAAGTGGTTGAAGCCTGGGGGATACACTCTCGTGCGATCCATGGGGACGTTAAATGGCGGTCCCAGGAGCAGGTTGAGTTTGTATGTGATTGTTAGTTCACCCATACCTCAATACTCTCAACACTGATCAAAAAGAGCAGGAGGATATTGCCAGTGTTCATCCACGATCAACACGGTATAGGACCCTCGATGTCAAGCCTTCCGACTGTCTGGTCCTCAAATTCTAAACTAACTCATGCTTGGCACAAATGAGTATCTCAGGCTTACAAGGGCACTTCACTCAGTTGGACTCAGTAGCAACTGAAGTTGATATAAAATTGATTATTGGCAAGTGCACAGGCGAGTAGAAGTGCAAAAATTCAATTCGCCCGTGTACAGGGGAATAGACCCTCTCTAACTGCACAAACTAATTCGTACACGTAAGACTCATTATTTGCACAATGTAGGCGAACATGCACTCATGTATTGACTGTCTATTCAGGCTGAGTTCGAGAGAATAAGCAAAATTAATCTCACATACGGGTGAATAGACACTATTGACACGAACACGTTAGGGGGGACAGTGGAGAGGTTATTCATCCGTGCACGTACAAATAAGTTCAATTATTCGCCCCTGTTCTGGGGAATAGACTTGTTCTTTTATAAAACCTCAACTAGCTAAGGTTCTCCACACATTTTTGGGTCAAAACAGGCTTTTCTGGAGTTTTCTACTGGTAACTGCTGCTGTTTCTTACAGCATTGGATCACTTTAAACACCTTGTAAAAGATGTATTTACCCTAGCGACACCTTCATCCCAACCTCTGATAACTTCCGATTTTCCGATCCTGAACTTGAAAGGTTTGCCACGGTCCCGTGAGGAGTCAAACTTCTTGCCATTGGTCAGTGTCCCTGTTGGAAAAGTGTCACACGTGTAATGCTCTCAACCAAACAGAAAACATTACTTCATGTGCTTTTCTAGATGCTTACTTACTCTGATGCAAAACTTTGAGATACTTTAAATCTTCAAATGACTATGCTGCCATGAAAAAGACTAAGAACTGACTACTGAGTCAGAGAGAGACACTATATGTCTACACACTTGTCAAAGAAAAACTACAATTGATGCAACAATATTCTTTTTTTCTCAGGTTCACAGTTTGTCCTAACACAAATATATCGTTAAAGACAAGCAGATTGACCTTTAACTTTTGGTAGTGACCATGAGGGGGATCTGTGCCTGACCAGGAAGGGTTCCCTGACAGCTGAATAGCACAGATTTTACCAAGACGGGTTCTCTGATAACTGAGTAGCAAATATACACCTCAATTCAAAAGGTGAAGTCTATGAACATTTCATGAACCCTCCTGAAAATTTGAATTTTTCCTCTCTTTTCCAATCAGCAATAAATGTGAATCTGAAATTATTTCCTGTTGGTACTCCTAAAACCATGATAACCTGATTATCCATTTCTCCCAGTCTTGGTGTATTATCCCTGGTGGTTTGCACTCACCGGTGTAATGAACCACTACAGTCTGTCCAGCTTTGGGGTAGGTTTTACCTTGAAAGAACAAAAACACAGAAATTAAGTTCAGTGTGCCAAAAATTGCAGTATGAACAGAATTCAAATAAAACCAGATTGCAGACAATGCTTAAATTTGAAAGTTACCACACCCTTTGTACAAAGAAAGTATTCTACATTTTGCCAAACTTACTTGACAAGCTTGAACAATATTTTATGCAATGAAATGCTTTCAAGTTTTTACAGCATTGCAATAAGTGCCCAACATGTAACTTACATGTTTTGTATGTTATAGCTGTACTGTAGATGCAGGCATGATTCTACTAACAGATGGTTCAGAGTGGACAGCCATGACTTGTTTGTAAATGCTGTGATGTACCACACTCAGTGTACTGTCATACTTTGTAGCAATGATGTGTACATGCATATGACACATGACTGTAAGTACTGCATGTATAAGAAAGATGGACATATTGTGAACACTGGATCAATACCATTTCATGAATATACAACAGCATCCACTGATAACATAATTCACCATCTACCGGAAGCACTTGCTGAATACTTCCGCTAGCACCTCCCTCTCAACTGTGTGAAATGCCATTTGTGTTAAGTATTTGGGTGTTCAAATAAGGGTTCAAAAGCTTCTAATAAGAGGTTTTTTTCTTTTTTGTGATTTCAAACCCTAAGAAGGATCCACTTAGATATCAAGATACTAGATATCAGACAGCTTCTTGCCATCGGACAGACAAGTTGCTATTCTGCTCGTATGATACAGCAGAAAAAAAAAAATGGGTTGCCTGCAAAGACCATTTTGAAGGGAATCATTTTGTGTGGGACATCTGAACTCGTCTTTAGATCACAGAATTTCCCAAAGAAAACGGTGACAACAACAGAGAGGCAACTGAGAAGGGCATGAAAATTATGATTTACAAAAGTGTAAAAGAATGTTTTTACTGTTTCACTGCAAAATTTTGGACTCCCAAAAGTAAGAGATTTCAGTCCCCAAAAACTTGGTGTGATCTAACAAGTGGTGCATGTTCTCCTTCATTGTAGTAATTCCTATTCAACTAGGAGGCAAGATCATTTGCACAAACTACTGTAGTACTGAAAATAGCAGAGTTGATCAAGAATGCCTAAAACACTTACTGTACCTAGCATGTGTATTAAGGCCATGGGTAACAATCCACAATTTACCACATCACTGGCTTGGGACTTTTGCTGACATTGCATAACAAACATAGATACACACTAGAACTCTTGCCTACATGTCACTGACATAACAGTAATGTCTTAACTGTAGAACTACAATGTCTAAGGTTTTAATCCAAGTGGTTATACACATTTTACATGTTGTTTAACATATTGGTAAGCTTGAAATGGGCCAATATGAACACGATGGCATATTGTTTGTCACAACTTTGTATAACAATTATTTTAACATAACATTGTTACAAGAAACCAACAGAAACTCATGACTCTAAAGTTCTGAATCAATGGACTTGAAACCAATCTCAATCATTGATTTGGCCATATAGCCAAAGAGGAAGGGTGAGAGAATTTACGAGCACTCCTAAAAAAGTTAAAAAAGTTTAAATTTCCTTCTGCATCTCCTTATTAATTTCCCTTCCAGCAATTTTTGAAAGTTTCAGTCACATTAAAAGGTGTTATTTACATGTTACTATAGACACACCTGCCCTCCTAAAATCTTGGTCGGGCAACTAATTGTCTGACTTGGAGTGTCACACTTCAATTTATCTGGGTAGTTCCTTGCTTCCCCTTCTGCAAAATGTTCATGACTATGGCCGGGGCTATATTTGTTGACTGAAAGTTTTGAGCAGATAACTGGCTCGCTGGAAAAGAATAAAGTTGTTATGCACCCAACACCGAGACCTATCATTAATGATTGTAAACAATGAATGTTTTTGATCGGATTACACAATTATAAAAAGCTAGGAGGATACACAGTCAATTTGGAAGTAGGGCAATTTCACGCAAAAGTGGACATGACCATCAAATTTTAAAAATTCTCCAATATCAGTAAATTTGGTATTAAACTAAAGCTAAAAAGTTGAATTTCCAATTAAAAAAAAATTGTTCATAAAAAACCAAAATTAACTCATTTTGCTTGCATAATTAATTAGCAGCAATCAAAGTGTCAATAATTTTGCAAAATATGGCATAATAAAAAGTTTTCTAGTTACAACTGCCTTGAGGTTTTTCTATGAATTCATACCCTATCATGGTGTTATTTTCATGAATTTACAACATTTGGAATCAAATAATGATTCCAGCAATGTCTTCCACACTAACGAGCAACTAATTAAAGTTGTCTCACTATGTCACGGCGTTACCCTAAATATTGCAATTTTTAATATTATATAAGATACACAAATTGGAGTGGAATATTTTTTATAATGCAAATTACACCCACCCTGGCCTACAACTTCCATGCACTACAGTTATGATATCTCTCATTGTTAATTAATTATACCAATTAGAAGTATGTCACGGCGTTACTTTGTTGGTAACGCCGTGACAGTAACGCTGTGACAGGCACTGATTTACTGTATGGGGACTGACAATTATAGTCACTATGGCTGCTGGTACTGAAGTAACAGCACCTACTGTATGATGATTTGTTTGACAACATTTTTGGGCCTCCTTCTGTGATAGTAAAAACAGGAAATGCACAACTCTACCCTTTCTTTTGTTATGGTAATGCCCCTATTACGCTCAGAAGCTACAATGGTCTGCTAGATTGGGCAGTGACTAGCACCTGTTTATAGCATCCAGTCAATCCATGGTACACTCCCTGTATACCATTGAGCATAAGAAGCATTTTATACAGATTTTCCTCTGTTCCAAGATTGTTTTGCTAAAACAATGTAGAAACAGTCCTTTATCATCTACAAAGTGCCCTACAATACACTTGAAGCTCTGTACAGTACACTACCAAATATTTTGTGGAGATTGGAGAAGGCAAATAGAGGGTCAGTTTGTCAAAGTTGAGGACACAAACCTAAGTTAAAATAAAACTGTGACTGATGAGACCCAACAAGTTTGGCCACACTGTTCTATTTTGGATATTTAAGACTCAGTGTAAGCCAAAGTAAAACAATTTATGTGATTGCACCAATACAAACTGGCATACATTTACTTAATTTTTTTAGAATAATACTTAATGTATTAAACTTGAGATTCAATCACACAATACCCTGTATGAAGGGAATATTTGCTGTTCCAGTGAGATGGAACTGCATTTAGATTGTAATACTGAATAAAACTTTCACAGTTCATGTCATTTCTTATGCAGTGGGCCTACCATAGCTATAGCACTCTTCTTGATTTCATTTTGACCGGAGTTGTGTGTGGATTTATTATAGTTCTTCATTTTTCACCTGATGTCTGAAGTAGAAATTTCCACTTTCGTACACAAATTCATAGCAAATATTTCTTAAAACATCCAAATTACTCATATCTAGATGAATTACTAACAATCTGACTATCAATATCACCATTTCCTATCAGTGTATTAATTTATTTTTTTTTAACATGCATTTCCCATATAATCAGGCTTTGGTCACGGCATTACCGTCACGGCGTTACCCCATTTTTTTTTTTATATCTTATCATATCTACAGTACAGCTCAAGTACAACTCCCATAGCTGCGCGAATATGCTTGTCTATACTCCTTTACACTTGTTTATATGTTTTTATACTTTTTTGTATACTTGTTTACACTCGTTTTTCTACGCACCATCTACGCGCGTATAGAGAAACAGCTTTGTGTTTGCCGATATCGATTGCCTCTTATACGCGCATACGGTCGTACAATCACGTATACTACATCACTGTGTAAAATTTTCAGCTGTTTGATTTAGCAGCCGGACAGAGTTGCGGTAAGAGAAACCACTATTACACCTGGAAGATAGAGGAAACTGAGAACTTGATAACATTGCCATGGTAAATTATCGTTCAGCATGTACATAAAAACAAACAGCTTTTCAAACGCTTACTAGGGGCATAGCGCAATGAAAGCCTAGCGTGAATAACAGTACTGTCAATGGTGTACAGGTTTGACAATAGCAGCAACGTGTTTGTTGAGGGGAACGAAACATCGTGGTCATTAAAACCGCAAAGACTTAAGGATTGACAAACATGCTGATTCTTCTTTTTTTCAGTTAGGGTCTCGATATAATAGAAAATCAGAGTGAGGAATTTTTAACTGAGAAAAAAAGAGAGAATGGGCAAAATAATACCGCTCTCTCAGTGAGGCTACTGTTCGCTAACGATATGCAATACGCAAGTAGGCTGAATTGATTAAAAGTTAGTTGCAAAAAAGTTGTCATGTACATATTGGTACATAACTTTTTACATAACAGAATAAACACATCGGAAAAATTATGAAAATAACTTTGAAGCGGTGAAGGCGATTTTTCGTACATTAAAATATCAAACCTGGGTTTTGGTGAAAAAAAAACGTTGTGCAACTCCAAATAGCTCCGTATTCTCAAAGGAGAATCCACTTAAAAGAAGGTACTTTTTATTTCCCTTGCGCCGAAGGCTGTAGTATAACGTTGCTGCAACGTTACACATAAATATTTTGTCTTTACCCAGTTGGCATTGGATGCTGCTTGCTGTAAAGTTTTTCAGTTGTTTTCTCTGCATGGGGCTCATTATGCAGCTGTAAGCTGCGCTAACAGGTGGTTGAAAAATTCTGGGACGCACATGACCAGGGTCTTGACCCAGATATCGTAAGAAAAACAGAGGTAGAAAAAGTTTCCAGGCCATTCTTTTCGAGGAAAAAAAGTAATTGGAGCAAAGTACACCTGTGAAAGTTGCGCCGAGAAGCAAAGGGGGGAGGGGAGCGTGGCCCAATGTTGACAAAAGATGGCCGACTATTCCCAGTCATTTTTCAAACAAAAAAAGATACGTAGCGGGGAGATAACAGACTGAAGTAACGGCATACAATGGTGCACAAGTGTGGTGCGCTACCGCAGTAAAAGGACAATCATCTGACTTTGCAGATGCGGCATACTGATTGGTTGCAATGTGGGAAGGCATCTCTTTCTTGTTCAGATTTGTTTTCCTTTCTTTTGACGTAATCCAAATTTCACTGATTCGAAGCAACAAAAATATAGACAAGGATTTACCAGAGACATATATGTGCAAGTATAAACAGAACTGAGTAGCTGTGGTCCCTATGGGCATTGTGTCAGTGCGCTATTTGCCTCTTAAACAAGGATAGCCTACATTTCACACTTTAACAAAATCAGGCGATTGAATCCTTCAGGATTTGGTCTCAATTACAGTACATGGAGATTCCATGTACAAAAGACCTAAATAATTAAAGTAGATTATATCTTAATTTTAAGTCATGCTATCAAACTACTTCTTTTCTATAAAGAAAATGAAAGTGTAATTGATTGGATTATTTAACAATTTTTCAACAATTAAATGTCGAAGTTAACAGTGTTAGCTGTTAATGAAAGGGAGTGGGGCGGGGACGGCAGACTATCACGTAGGTCGCTGTCTGATGTATCTTATCAAATTGGTATAAACTTGCGGTTCGCAAGCCTCGCAATCTGGAAATTTAATGGAATTAATAATGAAAACTTTGACAGTAACATGGGATTCTTTTGTGCACGGACACTGCATGTTTTGGTGAGTTATTTCTTTTATGCATTATATGGAGCCAACTTAAGTGTGAGACTTGGTGGAACAAGGCCTGCTTGTAATATTTAAATTGGAACGTAGCAATTATGAGAAACTGCCTTATATCGCTCTGGATTGGTGAAAGCTTTTTTTTCTATTCTTTTCTGAATGCGGAATTGAGTTTCAACAGGAATTTCTTTTAGGCCAGCAGAAAATCATATAAAGGCACTGAATCATCTTGTATAAAGTTAATCATGTTGCATAAAGTCCTTAGCCTTTTGTCTGACCTCCTATGTCACTCACGTTGGCTTTTGCTACAGATAGTAAGGTCTCTGTAATGTAAGTCATACGATTTCGTTTTTGTTTTCGCTGCACTGGCCAACCGGCGTCAGTGTTGGCTTGGTCAACAGGACCATCACTCATTTGCATTAAATCATGAGAATCGTGCCGAAGACGTAGGCCTACGCATTTTGAAGTTCGTTATCAGCAATTTTTGCCCAATTTACCACTAAATATCGTTTGGCGGCTTGCATAAAACTGAAACAACAAAAACGAGTAAGACAAAAACTACAGACGCCGATTTCCCGCTATCGCGGAAAATACCAATTTTGGAGAAAGTTTCTAAAATAAGATATATTTTTACGTAGAGAAACACAATGATAAACAAAATTTACATGCCTTGTAATTATTTTAAGTTTCCTGGATAAACTTACACAAAGAAGCTAAATTGTATCAAGACCGACGTGAAACCTGACACGTCAAGTCAACCCCAGCAGAGCAGTTGCAGCCAGCCACGATCACGTGCTTAATCAACCGAGTATTCCCCATGAGTGCTCGAACTGACTACAGTGTACCTAGCCGTGAAAATACGCGAGTAAAACTAATACTGTCGTAGCGCTTAATCACAACTTGAAGGAAGCCATGTTTTCGCAAATTCAACACGTGCATCTCACAATTTTAACCTAGAGCTGTACAACCCATTTTTACCGCTATGCAAATGGGTTTGGACATACTTGCTCTGATCGACCCTACTGGTACTTAGGGCCTATACTACACACATTCCTGTGGTCACATGCATACATTCTTCAATCTTTTGGCCTACACTTATTCCCGCCAATAACTCTACTTATCATTTCTGTGTCTGATACTTTACAGTCTTCTCAGAACGACTGGGGAAAATTTGCAAAACCTAACCAATGGTTATGATCGATGATAAACAATACCAACCGCAAATATCAAGCATAAACACGTATAGGGATTATACGCAGTGTATACGCCACGTATACAGAGAATTTTTCTGCCTGCGAGATTATACTTGGGTATACTTGTTTCAACATTTCTATGCTTTTTTCAGCGCGTATAAATGTCCATTTATACGAAAGCTGTACTGTACCATAATCATAATTTTGTATTTCACCACACTATTGTAGGTAACAGTCTGTAAAGTGTATTTAATGTGGAGAAACTGCAAAAAGTCCTTTAACTTCACAGGGTTTTAACAGTTTGTGAGGGGTCAGAAAATGCATGTCCTTTTCAGCATCACAGCGTTACCACCATCATTAATATTCATATTTTCATACTTAGTGCACTTTTTGAAGTAAAAACGTTTTCTAAATTAACTTTGTGATGGTTGGAGTGGAATTGAAATAAAAGTTTGTTCCCAACGTCACAACTCTTTGTTATTAGCACTTAAAATGTGAATTTTGCTTCCAATGCGTCACAGTGTTAACGTGGAATTGCCCAGTAATTCTACACCCATAAAAGAAAAAAAAAACAGTACCCATGGAGAGGCTACAAGGATATGCTATCTGAATCAGAGTGTATATTAAGGTAGGCTACTGTAAGTGTCACATTGTTTGATATACTTTTTGGAGGTCGCGTTGACACACAGTCATCATGACGTGTTCGGATTTTCACTGGTATGTTTAAGAGAGACGTTGCATTCCGCAGTTGTAACTAGGCTGGGCCTAGTTTAGCCTAGGCCAGTAACACAAACAGTGATAACCTAACGTTACCCTAAGCTAGCTTAAGTCTATGCCTAATTTAATGGAAAATGCTATTGTTAGTATTACTGTTAGTGTTACGGTAGTGTTAGGCCTACTTAGGCTGGTCTGATACGTTAACGTTTGCTGGGCAAGTGCAAACACAGGCTTTGGAAGTTTGGTTTGAATAAACATGAAACACGTGGTTACCATCACCCTCGCTCAGCATTTGTACTTCAACACCCATTTCAAAGTAGAAATCTTTCAACTCAGTAACAATTACTGCCAGAAATCAGCCGCTTTGAGCTCTGACTTGTACTGTAGTGTAGGTGTAGGATGCTTCGCGCTTATTTGACATGCACATGTGTCTTGCCTAACGTAATGTAACTTAGAATGCTCGCGGTACCACACTACGTTCAGCATCCGGTCGTAGGTCTTCACGGAGATTATTTGGCTGACATAAGACGACATACATGCTACATAGCACAACGTCGTTATCTCCCTAACGTAGTTACATTGAAATCAGAGAGTAGCCCCCACAACACTCATGCACCATGACTGCATGTATTTCGGTACTATCGGTAGGCCTACGTCAAAAAACGTTTAACAGGTACCTGTTAATTACCAGTTAGTACCTGCTTAAACCAGTTAAAATGTTAACAGGAACAGTATCAACTAGACTTTTTTCCTGGCAGAGCTTCTGGGAACTTCGTCTCTGAGCCCTATAGGCCAACCATCACCGTATCTAATATGCCTTCCTCCTCATATCAAAATACATATTGCATGACATTTTTTTTTCAAACTAGTTATCGATACAAGAACTGGCGTTATACTCTGTTATTCAATCATCGATGGTTGAAGCAAGCTAATGAAAAACTAGGCCTTATCGCCAGAGAGTAAAATGTTTGGAATAACTACACTGGAACTAATATTTTCTAGGGGAAAACATGACCGTGACCGCAATAGATGTTATTGCACCGGATTACCTGGTCTAGTTGACAATTTCTCAAAAAGAAAGAACTGTTAAGAACTGCTATCTTTAGAGAATGAAAGCTGTTGAATAAGTTTTTTTTTTTAAATAACGCTAACATAAATATTCTAAAGAAGAGCAATCCAAATTAGTACCATTTTCTCATAATATGTCAATTTTTACACTTATTTGAGAAATTGCAGACATATAACACACCTGTAAGGCCGGGTACATGCAGCTCAAGTACAGCACTGAGGAGAGTGCCGTTTCCTGCCACCTGGAGATTTGAAAGACCAACATTTTCTTGTCGCTCTGCGCCAACCAGTGTGGCGCTCCGCTCAGATAGTTAACTGACCCCTCTAATTAGAAACAAACGTTCGGGCAAACAATCATCAACCCCCCCCCCCCCCTTAGTTCTAGGCGGCCGTGCTCCGATGTGTTCAACCAAAAACAATATCTCTCAAGTACTCAAAGACAAAAAATGGAGGAAGATGCGTAGTCCACTATGACTCTTGCACTGTCAGCTCAAGAACCCTGATATGTATTACCACTTTTACTTATCATAGATTGAGGCTTTTCACATGAACCGAGGAATCGCAGACATATCCGTACATATGTTTCCCCTCCTCATCGACGCCCATACCATCCCCATCCCTTCATTTAAGTTTATGTTAAACAGGTATACCGTACACTGTGTTAATGATAATCTTTGAATTTGGGTCAGAAGAATAAGTTTCTCAAAGAAAGTTACAAAATGAATCAAAATTCCCTGATCGAGTTAATTATGCTTTCTTGAACTGCATTTTATGCACATGGATCAACAGTAAGTACGCTGTCCGGACTCAGAGTTAATTTTCCCCAATGTTAAAGGGAAATAGGGCGTTTAGAATATACCAACATAACATGCACAGAAAATAGCTTTAACCATTGTTAAATCATTTAGCCTTATCAATAAACATCTGCAAAATTTTCCTCTCCTCAAAACATTACGCATTTGATGAGTAACGGAAGATGCACTTTGAAAAGTTTGGGTGAACAAATTATTGTTGAGCAACAACTAACTGACTTTCTATCTGTGAGAAACTTATTTCCTGACAAGAATATGGCTGTCCTTCGTTATTTTGAATAATCTATCATAATATGGCTACAAAACATTGGTTTTAAAACTATAGTTGTTTTCTGTTTATTTCCCTTTAAGTCACCTGCAGTGTATATATGAAATTATTCAGTGTAGTAAACCATGTACCGTGTATCTGAAGAGACAGACATATGGGTTAATATGGAAATCCGCGGTAAAACAATTGCCTGTAATTACGCGCTTATATCCAAAGACTGAAGATTCTTGGACTTACCACACTAGATCTAAGAATGGTGAGGGGGTGACATGCGTATGATTCAAGTTTTCAAATTCCTTTCTGGGAGTAATGCACTGAGCAATTGTAGCTTTTTACAGGTGTGTACTTATTGCCAGGATCGTTGTCATGGGAATGGGCTGGTCAAATCTTTATGTAGACTCGATATTAGGAATTAGCTCCTCCCAGAGTTGTTATAGTGAATGGAACAATCTACCGCCATGAGTGGGTTGTCAACGCTAGTTCTGTACTCTGTTTCGAGGTTAACATTGACAAGTTTGGTTTTTTTTTTTGTGCAGATTCTGGATAGAATTTAATTGTTCTTTGGTGTCTTCGTGATTTGGGTTGGCTTCTTTCTTTTGCTTTGGGCCTGTTTCTTCAGGCGATTCAATAGGACCGTCGGCCCTCTATTGTGCTTTGACCGTGTTATGTTATGTTTTGATGATTTTCCATGGTATTACATTTTTTTTTTTTTTTTTGAGAATTCACCCACAAAAATGAGAAATTGACACATTGTCACTAAAACGACATTGTGGCCACTTTAATTAATTTGCTGAAACGACAAAACTCTAAAATTTATTTTTCTGGCGTTATTCAGCACCCTTTTTCCTCACCAAAAACATTTCAAGCTTTGGCGTTTCCTGCGTCTAATGCTCGCGCGTTTGGACCCTTGGTGGTCTTTCATTTTAAAAGCAAGCGAGTTGAGCGTTTCACTTTTTTCAGATTGCCACACAGAAATAGTAAATGGAAATGTTTGCGAGAATTAAGTCTACTTGCCTTGCGTTTCGAGCAAATCAAATAGGACAACATTACACCGAGACCTCTGCTATGCTCGAGCCCGCGAAGTGTTAAAGCGGCAAGTGTTTGACTATAGTTTTCGACAAGTAGGCAATCCACGAAGTGGCAAATCTCATCCCTATCATTTTGCATGGTCATCCACTACCCATCATGATGGAGGCCTACTCCCAAAGTGAGCTAAACTGTTCATCTTTTTCATCAGTGATCCAGATTGCTCGTTGTGGTAAAGGTGCTGAAATAATCAAGTTACAAATACCTAAATACGCGTAGACATGTGACTTGAAATCGAGTGCGCGTCCAAAGTATTCTCAGAAAATGCGTGATTTCTAAGATGCACACAACCCGTCACTCTGGACGTTTTGAATGCCCTAAGGAACGCGTTGTGCGTGCTTCAATATTAGGCTGTTTTCGCAGTGTGCAGTGTGCAAAATGGGACAGTCACCATAGTGACCACGCGAATATCCTCCGTCCTGTCGAAATCTACAACCGTTTTCAGGCAAATTAACGTTCGTTCTAGACTGGTGCGCGAGGCCAGTAACCACATGCTATTAGGTATGTTTCATCCTGAGCGCTCCGTTCATAAAGTGAGAAACCGTGCAAATGTACGACGCGTGTCCGAGTACACATACCGTAACGACTGATTAATTCCGCGTACTTTCGGCGCTTCCGTCGTGTTTGCGAAAACAGCCTATTATCCTTAGAGTGCGTAAACATCTCTGAGAGTTCTTGAACAATTGTATAGTATGTGCAACATACTGAGTGAAGGACCTACCAACTCATGGAAAATGACATTACTACCAGACATAATCTCTAAGCTCAAAACATGGTTACATAAATTGAAATATCGTGTCACATTCATGGAAAGGTAAATTCATTCATGTAAAAATCACATCGACACCATGCACAACCAGCACACAACACACTGTACAATGCGCTGTGGTAACCGTGACCCTTGACCCATGACGTTATTGGTCGAACAGAAACTACATGTCATACACAATCACCTATCAATCAAGTTTGAAATTCATCTAACTTACGGTCTAAAGGATATACATCGTGACACTTGTTCAGAGCACTTTTGACCTTTAACCACGTGACCTTTACCGTCTTGACGTCATCAATATTTTGGATGTATTGATAGATCTGAATTCATCTGTTCAGGCAGCTCTCTTTTATGATATTATTGGTCCAATGTCATATGCCGCCCCTCGAGAACTAATCACGTGGGAGGAAGTGACATAACCGACTGTGGCCTTGACTTACATCAGGTAAATGTTTAAGATGAGTGTTTCGAAAGCTATGCCTTTGAACTGACTATGGATCCAAGAGCACTCAGTTATATCTGGAGTAATTGAATGGACTGGTGAGGCTGATGGAGTCATTTACCCTAATGACTCATTAATCTTCTCGTGTGTAATACGATACTTTAATCAGTAATAACAACCATCATTATAAACTTTACTGAGTAAAAAATATTTGATAAATTTGTTTTTATGAACAGGTTGAAGACTGGGAAGTGGACCGACAAGTTGGCAACGAGTGAGGCTTACTTTGGTTATCAATCAGCATTCAGGTTATGCCCGAGTTACCGGTAAGGTTTCCTGATCCAAAAAAGTTGAAATTAAAAATCTGGAATCGAGCAAAAAAAAAAAAAAAAGAGAGAAAACAAAAATAACAAAATTGATGTACTTGTAATGTACTTGCTTCTCGAGTTGTCTGTTTGTTTTCCATCCAATATGGTGACATAACAATAGGAGTGACGTCAGGTGCAAAGCATCTGTACTCGGGCACCTATCTACCAAGTTTAAGGTTCGTCCGACTTACCGTTTGTACACACCTACACACAAACCTACCCACACACGGTCCCACACCTATATATTTGGACGCCCCATTTCAACCCTTACTCCAATCGATAATCTCGATCCTTGTAATTGGAAAATCTTTAGGCCAAAAAAACTGACCCACCCAGCTTCATAAAAATAACCCAAGTGTCATTTTGGCTACTTGAAGGATAAGCAAAATTCCCAGTGGGTCTGCTTGACAGCAAATTCGAAAGTTGCAGAGTAGCTCATCATACAGAATGTACAGGGGCGAGTGTCTTGAATGCGCATGTGATCCTCACCAGGAGTCACTGCCTTTAATTGGGTAGCTCGATGGACCACGATCATGTTTCCTCCCTGTATATATAGGGATCATGCCGAGACTGAACAACTTCTAAATGTGCTATTGTCAATACGGTAGTGTATAGACTTACCTTGCTTTCGAATTTGCTGGAGGATCTCTAGCAAAGAACGTCACTAGCTACACTCACAAAAACGTAAAGTAAAATAAGAACTCCATAACTTTTTGGTAAAATTTTACACACAGTTAATGTAAGTCTTTCATTATGATATAACAATTTTACTAAAATGTAGTAAAATTTACCAAAATCATGTAAAATTTACAAATACTGCTTACATTAATTTTACATAAAATTTATGGAGTTCTTATTTTACATAATTTAGGTAAATAATTCTCTGAGTGTATAGCTGTATCTATCCGCTGCCCTCCAAGGTAAAAATAAACATTGTAGGCTACGCTCAGACACAACATACCGTACGGTACTGTACTATCTATGTAAGTTGCATATGTAAGTTGCTATGTAAGTCTATTTTGTTATGGATCCGGTTAAATTTTATTTATTTTATTATATATTTTCTTGTTTATTATTCACAAATACAAATGCGACACTGTTACTTTTGGTCAACCAATTTATAGGCTATACACTCATAAGCTAACAAAGGCTGCATATACGCACAAACGCATACACGCAGGCATAAAATTACCTATCTGCTTACCAGTCCGACTTACCTCCTTGTCGTCCCGTCGGCCTACCCGCCAACCATGGTATCCTACCCACTGACAAATATACATTTGTACCTACGACATATGTGTTTGAAATTGTCGTAAAAATTGAAAAAAGAGTTCTCACAATATTAAAAGAATTCAAAGTATCGGTTGAAAGAATTCTTACATTAATCGGTAAACTTTTGTAAATTATCAGTTCAAATTTTGTTTACATTATTAATCTATTTTTATCATTTGCTTTGATATTATCGGTTTTATTTTTACCATTCATGGGATGTATCTGCGGGTAAGTAGGCCTAATTCATGAATAATTTATCAAGAATATTACATAGGCCTAACCGTGAGCCCCAAAATGGAGCGAACAAACTATCGACGGTTGAAAATGGTTATTTCACACGTACATACCTATACCTGTCAATGTCTGCTGCAGGGCAATTTTTTTTTATTCACCGGTTACCTCACTGTGACAACGTGACTAGTATGGGATAACACGTTCCCGCTCATCCGGCTTTGACTGGGGGGGGGGGGGGGATAACAAAGCCCCGGCAATGAAATTCTTTGGCGTTCTCCGTAGATGTACTTAAGTCGTAGTAAGAAAAAGAACTGTGAGAATACTGAAGAAAATACTGAAGTTTAAACTTGTTTAGAGCTCAACTGCTTCAGGACCGTGACGCCAAGTGCAAAAGGCGGTGCACTTGCAATTGCCTTGACCCAGACAGTACTTATGAAGAAGAGACAGTACTTATTAAGAAGTCTAAGGGATGCGCTCATAGTGACCATCATGAAGGTAAAACATTTGCACAAGCATTGTCATCTACCGACTCTTACCGTCCATCAAAACAGTCAGTTCTTATCATAGGAGATTCAATGATAAGAGATATTGTAAACGAAGACTTTGAAAACGACATTGTAACCGCTAAGTGTCTTCGGGGTGCAACGATTACTGATGTAAAAAGTCACATGTTAGGTAACTTGGAAACACTTACCTCTCTAAGTCATGTAATTGTACACGTCGGAACTAACGACGTCTCAGTGAAAGTGGACAAAAACGAAAAAATCATGAAGGAATTCGAAGATCTGATCACAACCACTCAGTTAAACTGTGGTCCAAACACGAAAATTTGCATTTCAGAGCTATGTCCTCGACGAGATACTTTTTCCAATACCATTTGTGAGGTAAACCAACAATTAAAGGACCTACCTTCCAAGTTAGACTGTCAATTTATTGACAACTTTCCTTCCTTTTCTTACGCCGATGGTGAGATTGATGACAGCTTATTTGCCACTGATGGCATACACCTGAGTGTAAAAGGGTCGCATAAACTATGTCAAAAATACACATCACTGGGACCAGTTTGTCTCAAAAGCACGTCTCTACATTTGGATTCCCCAGTTCTGGGACGAAATACCAGGCAAAGCCCAAGGTTCCGCAGTCAAGTATCTCCGCCTTTTGGCCGCCACGAGCATCGCCACCATAGCATATCTCGTAATCGCTATACCACGGTCAACATGATTCTCGTCTAACACACGTAAGCTACTATAGCGACATCCGTCATGAACCCGAACATCGGAGTCACCGTGGTCAAGTTACCCCTCCTAGCTCAAACAGAGGATGTTATAACTGCGGGGAGCGAAACCACACAGCACGCAGTTGCATGTATGACCTACGTGTTAAGTGCAGATCATGCGGACGAAAGGGTCATAAAGAAAAGTTCTGTTTTGTTTACTAGGAATCTGGCCAAGATGAGAGTGCCGACAATTATTCCTCTGCTACTGCAACTTCATCGGTAAAAAGCACTTTCAATGTTTTCAATCTTAAGAACAAAGGAAGAAAGGGAATACAGATAGGTTTTGTCAATATAAATCATCTATATCCCAAGATGGACCAGCTTGGAACTCTGCTAGTACACGAAAACACTGCCGTCAACATTTTAGCAATCACTGAGTCCTTAGACGAAAATTATTCTGCCCATGAGATAAGTCTGCCTGGATACAAAACAATCCGCAGAGACCGAGGTTACAGAGGAGGAGGGGGAATTGTACTTTATATTGATAACAATACAGTCTTTTTACGTAGAAAGGAATTTGAAGTTGAAGACATCGAGGTAATCTGGCTGGAAATTAAGCCCTCCTTTTCTAAGAGCATCCTACTATGTTTAATTTACCGTCCTCCGAATGCCAAGGCAGACTGGATAAACAGCTTTCATAATATGCTCAACCTGCCTTACAGCTCTTGCCATGATATTGTAATTATTGGTGATTTTAATTTTCATATGTTAGTGGGGGGGGGGGGGGAGAACAATGCATGGAACAATGCAATATGCCATTTCAATTTAAAACAAGTAGCGAATCAACCAACAGAGTCACTGAAACTACTAGTTCCATTTTAGATCACATATATGCAACTGAAGAGAGGTTAGTAAATGATGTTACCGCTCCTCATGTTAGAATCAGTGATCATTTACCCGTTTATTTTAGCTTGAGATAAGGAAAAGAACAAAGTTATAAGACTGTCCATACGACAATAACCTAGAAATTCTATAAAAGCACTTTCACATAGCCTTTTACGATTTTACAGAGAGATTCCAACTTCTCAGAGTTGCACAGTCCGGTTTCCGAGCAAAGCACTCATGTGAAACCGCCTTACTAAAGATGATAGATGAATGGTTTAAAGTCATTGATGATAGAGAAACGATAGGATCTATCCTTCTAGACTTACGAAAGGCATTTGATCTTGTAAACTATGATATTTTACTTAAGAAATTACACTTGTATCACTGTTCCAAGAACGCTATTTATTGGTTTCAATCATACTCATCCGACAGGAAGCAACGTGTCCACTTAAATGGAACGTACTCAAATCCTTTGCCAGTTGTAAGCGGTGTACCTCAGGGGTCAATAATTGGCCCACTTTTGTTCCCCATTTACATCAATGATTTTGACTTATGTCTTTCACACTGTTCAGCTGACATGTATGCTGATGACACAACTTTCCATGTTTCTGGTAAGAGTACTGAAGAACTATCCATAAAGTTAAGCGAGGATCTAAAAAATATTTGTAAATGGTGCAATGATAACAAAATGGTAGTAAATGTAGACAAAACAAAAAGCATGTTGATATGCTCTAAACAGAGGCAGTACACCCTCTCCGAAGCAGACTCCCTGAACGTTTCTTTTGATGACAACAAACTAAAGAACACCCAGCAGGAGAAGTTACTGGGAGTTATAGGATAGATTCAAATTTGACGTGGAAACAACAAATCGATTATGTGTCTAAAATTGTAAGTGCTCATTTAGCATTATTAAGAAGGATCAAGCAATTTAGTGACGTACCTACAAAGATAATATTTTTAACGGATATATTTTACCCTTTTTTAACCACTGTAACCTTGTATGGAGTTCATGTACGTGCAGTAATATAATGAGAATAGAAAAGCTTTAAAGAGTGCTGCCCGAATAATAGATCCGAAGACATTTCTGATAAACTAGGATGGAAAACATTTTTACAAAGTGTAAAGGAAAAGCGTCTGGTTATGGTATATAAATCTCTTAATGGCCATACCCCTTCTTACATGAGAGATATGTTTCCGTATACACACTCTATTCATGACCATGGCCCACTGTCAACTTCCTCGCAAACTTTATACATATCAGGAGGCAGAACTGATTTTAATAACAAAAGTTTCTCTTATATTGCTGCAAAAGATGGCACAATCTTCCTAGTATCATTAAGAGTGCTATTAATTTAAATCGTTTTAAAGCTCTTATAAAGGAAATTTCATGATATTCTTACTGACTGTTTACTGTCTTAGTCTTATGTACCTTTTATGATTCACGTAGTTATTATTGTATGTATGGAAGTTCTCTCTTATCAATTCTTGTGTTTTTTTTCCCTTGTCTTATGCTGTTGTATATATTTGCCTTCTTTAGTTTTCCTTTACGTTTCATATAACTGGGTTATATTTATTCGTCTTAAGTATGAATTGTTGTGCGATTTCCTTTTATTTTTATGATAACCTTTTATAGTTTACATGGCTTTCTTTCGTATGTTTGGAAGTCCCCCCTCCCTTTTTCATCTTTCGTGTATTTTAATCTTTTTCCATGACCCATGCTGTTGTATATATTGACCCTTTTTTGTTTTTCTTACGTTTCATTTAATTTTCCTTCTACCACCGGTTTATATTTATATGTCATAATTATGAATTGTTTTATATTTCTTTTATTTCTTTTCTAACTTTTGATGTCTCTTACATTGTACAGAGGGCCTCGGGGACTCAGATTAGCTTTGGCTTACTGAGTCTTACCCTCTTTTATAAAGTTTAAATAAAAAATAAAATAAAAAATAAAAGAATCAAAGTATTGCACGATATTGTCGCAAAGGTTAAGGATTACTCAATGACCAGGAAAATGTAACTTTGTGCGAGGTAAGTAGACGGACTCGTAACCAGGTCAGATTCCTATAGATGGGATAAGGCAGAAATAGAAGGAGCGAATCTATATGTAACTCAGTGTTGATCTTTTTTTCACTCACAGAGTTCTACTCTGTGAGTGAAAAAAGTTTTTCACCTAAAAGTGATTTTTTTTTTCAAACTGACTTCCCCTTAATATTGCTTTGACAACGCAATCAGAAAATATGTGTAAGTTATTCAATCGTTCGACAATGCGTGGACGAAATTATGCGTTGCAGACTAACTAGACCTGTAAACAATTGGAAGCCATGCAACAATTACCACAACAACAATTACCACAACAGTTGGGAAATACCAATACTTCAAGGTGTATATTGTCCACGTATTTCCGCGAGATCCAACTAGGAACCAAACTTTAGATATCTGATACAATTATATTGTTGTAGATCTTTTTTGTATAGGGTATATGGTAGTTCACGTGTCCCACATTTTTCTAATCGATAGGTAATTAAGAAAAAGTTTCCTTCACAGTTGTGAGTAACCCACGTCGTATATATAACAAGGAACTGATATTTAAATAGAGCAATTTCGAACTGAGCTTGTCACATGTAGTAATGGTAGCGAGGCTAATTTTTGCCTCATCTCACCATAACTGTCAGTCTGATCATTTCAAACAACTTTCGTACAAGTTTTGTTTAGAGTTAAGACATTGATCATGGTGCGACGTTGATCGTGTATCATCGTTGTTGTCTTTGTCACTAAGCAGCAACATACAGAATGACGTGTTGCATCCTTTTAATGAAACATTTTCCTGCAACCTCTGGAATAAGACAAGAAAATTGCTGATTGCCGGCAACATTGATGATCCCAGAAATATTCATAATCAGAGAGCATCAACATGACCGGTAAGTTATATCATCAATACTATATTCAATGCTACGTCGGAAGATAGTGAAAAAGAGTAAACACAATTAACCGTTCAACAAAGCCAGTAAAGAATTAGTTCTGTTTCAGAGTAACTAAATATTGAATGTGTTTTGCAGGGATCCCAATCGTGTAACAAGCAGGGGGATGGGCCGGGACTGGGTGATGTTGTGACAAGTCACCTAACAACCTAATCTTGTTTGGCCTACAGACTAGTATTAGTGTGATGTTTACGTTCAGTTCAGTTGGGCTAAACTTGAACATTACATATGTAGGCTATAAATAACTCCAACTTCTTACTCTTTATTGTCTTCTACATTTTCTCCTGTCGCAGGTTCCTGCTGCATATCCCCTGACATACCTCTCGCTGATAATAAGCGGGTAGTTAATTCAGTCACGTGTCCGAAAACCGGGGAAGTCCACGTGTCGTATGACTGAATTTTTGCACACAAACCCTCAACTGAGAATGGAGTTATTTTAATGATTTGTAAAGATGGCAAGTGGGAAATACCAGATGGAGTCTGTAAATTTGGTCAGTAGCATATATTTCATAAAATTTTTGTTTTCATGTCAAAACAAGTGCGGATACATTCGTTTCTGTAGCATGTGAAAAGAGCAGGTCTACCATTAAAAATAGAGAAAAAAAAAACGTTTCACTTTTAGGTGTAGGTTTTTTTACAGTCTAATTGTCTCTTCATATTTTGGTCTTTTCCTGTTGAGGACAGTAGCACGCCTCATTACTTGCATGTATTCCATACATGGTTGTGCAGTTGGCCAAGAATTTTGTGGCCAAGAAAAAAAAAATGGTAAAAAACAATGGTGGACTTGTGTTTCTCCCTTTCAAATTTATGGTACAATTACTTTGATTTTATGTTACAATTAATCAACTTTTACCCTGTTCGAATACTTACGCAACCCGATGTCTCGGTTTCATTCGATTTCAACTACTTGAGAGGGTACGGGTGCTCGGGGATGTGTGTTTGTCTGCAGGTTTCTTGTATAAAAACACCCGATCTCTAGAAAAGGAGACTCAACAAATCTTGTAGTACTTTACTGTCACACGAAATTACCTGTGGGATAGACTGACTGACGATTGAGACCAAATTTAGTGCAACCCACAGACCTACAACCCACAGACCTACATGTAAAAAAATTAATTTAGTTTGCACTGAACCACCCACAAAAATATCGTCACCTTCTATACACAGGTTGCTACGCAATAGTATAACCCAAAACTCCGAATGCATTTTTACGTTCTGGTGTAATATATGTTTAAGCATACACTTCAAATTCAATTGAGATGAAATATTTGAAAATGTTTCTATATAGCCAATTTATTTGTAGAGTTGGGGTAAGGTGTAAATAAACAGAAAAACGGGGCTATGAAATGCCATTTCAGGTGATTTGGAAGGTACTTCCAGCCAAATTTTCAGGTTCTTCATGTTTTGTCATGATGAGGCTTGATTTCATCTAACGAGCACATGCTGTTCCTAGCTATTACTTTGCTAACTTTTTATTAAATCTGTTAAGGAAAAGAAACTCGACTCTTCGTGTAAGTAAAGTATTATCTTTGTTTTTCATTTCATGCATTCATAATTGGGTAAGTAAAAAAATGAAATTAGGTCATATTTGGAAAACCTTTCATGTGGGGATGCATATGGACCCGCTAATGGTGCATACGAAGGGGTGGGTATTACAGGTAGCTATCTTTCTAAATCGTCTTTCTTACAACTTGCACCCTCTGTCCACAGATTTTACAAACGCCATGATCGTGTTTGGGGTCTGTTTTGCTCTTTTTATTTTGATGAGTTTTTTATGCCTCACCACGTGCGAAGTGATAAGGTACGTAGGCTACTGGTTTTGTCATCATTTTAGTGTGTCTTTTAAAGTACCGTAACATGTATAAAGTAAATGTCAAAGCATCACACGATGCTGCAGACTCTTTCAGCTCTTACCTTGTGTGGAATAAATTGAGAGATGTAGCAGTTTCAATGGGCTTCGAATCATGTAAATCAAAATGGAGGCAATCCAATATGCATCACTGAGGAGGGAAGCCAGACAGATGGTGGTTGGGAAATGACATGTAGGCTTGTGCCTGTTTGCAAGTTATAATTATGCCAATGTTTTATATGTATAATAGGGGTAAAATTACACATCTTTCTGTGTAGTCATACTTTAAATGAATCATATCACAATGGCCTAATGCATGAGGCAATGACTATGGTAGGAACAAACCTACAGAGACTTACATGATCCTGCAGTACACCATACTGTTAAGGAAAATAAATGTCCCACCTGTTGTTGAGTTTTTATTATAATCGTCTTTTTGAAATATCGAAAATGTGAATTATAAAGTAATCAATTTATAATTGGAACGAGAAAGGCTTATAACATATATATGATATAATGATTTATTTTCTCTCAACCGAAAACATCCACGATGTCATAGTAAAGGACCCATGCAAAAAGGGAATTCCCCGTTCAATTTATAACCGAACCATTCTGGCATGGTCTATGATTGTGCTTTTAATGCAAGACAATCAACAGAGTTTATTCCCCGAAAAATGGATCTTCTACACTGGAAAGTGCAAACATATTACAGTGGAGGGGGAAGGGGGGGGGGGTCGCAGACCAGGCTTTTTCTCTCTGCCCAATAAAAAAAACAGAAAAAGCCATACAGAACCCTATCATTTGAGTATAAGGGAACCGAAATTATTTGTTCATTCTATCCTTGGCTAATTACTAACTATTTAGGCTATTTGCCGGTCAGTAATACCATTACAAAGTACATGCCTGCCATTTAGTAGCCTACCATATAAACAGTGCGACTTAGTAGCCTAGCCTATAAACAGTGACTATTGTGAGTTTGTCTCATTTGATTTTTCTTGTAGAATATCTCCCGAGCACTATATTTATCATGTAACAAAACTTAAGCAGTAATTGTGCCCTTTTTCTCTTGTTCTAACTGCTTGGGAGACTGGATAATTTTGTGCTTTCACACATCCACGCTGAGATTCACCGTATACTCATGCCGCCTCGATAAGATGTGTGTTTACCCGCCTCCTCCCTCTGTGATTTCTGGATCCACACTGGACTCGAGTGAATTATTAACTAGACCTTGGTCTTCGTATGGTTAGTCACAGCGGACAAATCGAAAGAGTTAGATGGGAGATGTAATAACAAAGTAAAAAAAGTAAAATAAGATTTACACGAACTAAAAAGTCACGGTGGTGTTTTCTCGAAGCCCTAAAGTTATCTTTGTACCACAATGTTGTACCACAAATACATATCCATCCATTCCATCTATCTAAGCCCAGAAAAAACCCTTTAGGTGAAACTGATTTTTTTGTAGCTCAGAAAAGCAAAGGGTAAAGGGTGCTAAAATTTGGGGGTCCTCATGTAGGGGAAACATGACCTTCATCGTTAAATTACACAGCACTGAGCGCCAAAAATTTGGTTTCTTCTATCTTCGACCTCACCCCACCCTGCAGAAATCTACAGCTTAAATGCAGCTTGGAACAATTATAAAAAAGAATACCTGTCCAAAAAATAGCAAAAACCCCTCCTCCTCGTGGCTCCGTCCTCTAACGAAACCATAAATTGACGAGCGGGTTTACTTATTTAGGAAGCAATCATCTCAAGAGTCTTGCTGTCAAGAAAACAGACATGCCAGGCTGTCTGAAAGATTATACGACTGGCATATACGTAGTTCATCACAGTACTCTGAAGAAAGGCCTCCGTTCTTCATGCCACAGGTTTCTAACTAGCATTTTTCATATCTTTATATGCAGACGAATTAGATTACAACACAAAGAGGGGAAGCTTGATGGAAACTCACAACGCTCAGAACGAAAAAGTCAGATAGGGCCTATGTAACAGGGGATGGGATGTCCTCTTGGCAATACCACCTGCTGTGGGTTTACTGCATTTTTCCCAATACCTCACAATTTCTGAAAGGAGGCCTGTAGTCAAGGGGGTTGTGGGAAAGGGGTAGTCTCGCGTGCCTAAAAAAAAAAAAAGATTGTTCGTCCAGTCAGAATTTTTTCGGGAGGGAGGGGGGGGGGGGGGAGTTAATACAGTACTAACAATGTCAAATCTATATGCGCAATGGGGAAATTCTCCACAAGCACCGATCACACAGGGTACTTTACAGCATTGCCTTTGTCTTCACAAAGGTGACACTTTGTATAACCTTGCAGGGAACGTCACATTTGATGTTACATGTCATAGCAAAATACTTCATGCCAGTGATGTACTGAGTTATGACATTTCTTTTTCTTTATTTGCAAGTCTTAGGCAGTTGTGTAGTTTACACTCTAATAGGTGCCATGTCTGACCATTGGCACTAGTAATTACCAACACGCTTATTTTGCAAGTTACTTTTGTGTTTTCTTCATATAAAGTTTGAAACACTTACATTTCCCCTCACCTCTTTTAAAGTTAGTATTTGTTGATATTTTATCACATCTCACAGACACAATCGATGAAGTTTATAGGTCCCAATTCCGTGGACACTGAACGGGGAAGCTTTAAAGTAAATGTGCCGAGGAAAGCAGAAACAATACCTGTAGAAGAAATACAGGCAGATCCAGGAATCGACATCAGCGATTGTATGAATGGACCAATAAGAACTTCATCATCCTGCGCATCCTCAGTAGAAGACCGACCACAACATGAAAGAACAATAGCAGTTGATGTCCAGGTTTCGCCAGAGACAATCATAGATGACAGCAGTATAATGTAAGATTTCACGTGATTACGTACCTTCCTTTTTATGTTGCTTACTTATGTATCTATATTTTTATGTGTAAGTTTGCTTAAATTCGTGTTTCTCACTCACATTACATTTACGCTATGTCACTGAGGAGCGTTCATTCCTCTGTTAATCAAGAGGATAGACCACTTGTGACATAGGTCTTACCTAACGCTTTGCATTTTGTTCTTCCTTATTTGGGTAAAGACATACCTCCTCAACACACATGTAGTGAAATCACATCTGCGAATGACGAATTCTGTCAGAATGTGTCTCAGTAGACAGACAAATCCGTTATGTTCGTGATTGTTCTCATGTTGACGTCCCATGTTATGTACATAATATCCATGAATATGTGTTTATGTCTCTCCCTAGCTTCGAACGTAAAAACGTTGCTTGGTCAAAGGTCATCAATTTTCTTTTTTCTTTTTGTAGGACTTCAAACGAACAAATCGACATTAATAGCGAGGAGTCAACTGCACCTGAAATTGGTTCGTCTTCGGTAGATGAAACAGTGAGCAATCTTGAAGAGAATGCAAAAGTCGACGACCACGAGAGTCTACTAGAAGGAAACAAGACTAAGGCCAGTATCATTGATTCATCAAAACGTCTTACGACGGATGAAGAGGTATACGACAATAAAGTATCGAATGCTTCTTCTAGTGCGTCGGTTACCGAAATCTCGAGTACAGAAAGTGGTCACGTGACATCGTCTGAGACGACACAAGAAAGGCACTTCAAAAGGACTGTGTCTATAATACTAGACGATGGTACGCGGTACGCAACTATAAGAAAGGCCTAAAAGCTAATCGTTTGTTAAAATGGTGAAGGCATTATAGCCATCAATATTATAGTAATTTGATATGTTCTTTATTTTAAGAAACTCGACGAAGTACACGACTGTTCACATCACTATCATGAAAATTGACATTACTCCTAGGTATGTGATAATGTTCGTTGGCTGATCCTGGGGAATACAATTCTGGGTAGTTACAAAACCGTAAAACCTCTGTATTACTACACATTAGATGATCGATGGCATTTTCTCCGTAAGGCCTTGTGGCTTCAGTGCCTTTTATCTCCCTTTGTAATGTGATATCTCAAATTCCTTTCCTTGATATTCTGGTTAATAAATATCAAAGACGTTAGATTTAAACCGTTTGAGATATCACGATTATTTCCATTTTAGCAGTTCTCATCACATTAGTGTGAAATGTTCTGTAGCGTTCTCTCGGTGTATCAGAATTAAACGCCACTAAGTCTGAATGCAATGGATAGGCTATCCGTTGCTTACTTTGTACTTTATCTTAATAACTGATTACCCAATATCTGTCATCAAGGATCCCGTCTGCCTATGCCAGGGATATACTGTTGTCTTACAAACCAAGCCTTGTGGAAACCTCTCCTATTCCTCTGGTGTTTTTCACTCCTCCAAAACGGGGTACATATAAACAACGCACACACACTGACTTCACTGTTCTAAGGGCTGATCAGCCCATTTTTAGGCTGTTTCAAGGCTACTTAAGGAACCTCATCAAACAGCATGATAGCAACTCCAGTCTCTCTCCCAACATCCCCCAAGCTTCTTAAAAACTTTCAACTTTATTGATAACATGAAGTGTGGTAAGTCTGTAGATTTCAGTTCTATCATTTTACCACCTCTGATGAGATGTTTACTCCTCTGGCACTAAACTGCCTCATTTGCTCCCCCTTGCCCCTCCCCCAACTGTGATACACCAAGTGTTGTGTATTTGTTATGTTGCAATATTTGTGACAAAGGCAATTATGTCAGTCAACAGAAACTAAGTTCACTTCTGATTTAGTAACCAGAAGAACAATATATTTGATAAACCAATCAAGAAGCCCAACCTTCTAGGTTGACACTATTGGTTATATAATTAACTGTGCAGCTTTCATTGTATTAAATCAAACCTCCCAAAGGGTTTTAAGCTATGGGGGCCAGTTTGAATACTCCTGTAAGATGTCACTGCAGATGTTAGGCAGAAGGTGCGTCCAAAATATATACTATATTGTTAACATGTTTTGAGTGTGTCATTACTATTAATTTTTATATTTGTCTTGGTAGTGGGACGTGTTGGGATGGAGTGTAATGTGCCATTTGCTACAGACCCATCTTCAGGACAAACATCACCAGAACCACTTCAAATTAATGGGCATCAGTCTTGGGAAGCAAGTGACACTACATGGAGTTGAATGGATTGAATGAAGTACATGACAAAAATGATATCAAGTGTCTTCACAACTTTATTTCTTTGTGCAACTTTCAACAATTGGTTCAACTTCAAATATACCAGTCATATACAGTTGGTACTTAAAAACAAAAATCTTGTGGTTTACCCTGCAATGGTGCTTTTTTGATTTCTTTGTTACTTATTCAACATAGCCAATGATGATGATCACAATGAACACTTCACAGTGCAAATCAATATTGTAATTCACCGGGAGTGAATGACATTAAACTAAGAGATAACATACAAAACATAAAACCCACAAAAAGTAAACAACATAACATATAATAAAACAAATAAAAATAACTAATAAAGGACACTAGCAAGAAAAAAAATTAATGAAAATTGGTGAGTCCTACCACTAAGTAGAGTGTATAGACATGGGCCAGAATAGTATGACTAAAATAACCTTGCAATGCCCATCCAAGTGAAGGGCCATGAATTGAGTATTGATAAAATACTACAGCAATGGGTAAATGGCAGAACTGAATATGATTTTAACACACTGGAAGGTGTAGTAGCTATAAAGTACAAATACTCTCCTTATCCAATAGAAATATTTAACGCGAGGGCGTGAATACCATACTTAGAAAAGAAATAAGAGGTATGCCTCACTTAAAACAACAGAAGAAATTTCCATGATACAACAAGGTGAACATAAAAAATGGAAACATAAAAAAATCCTTTCTTGTGCTGAACAGCAAAGTTCAAGCTGTTAAAAGAACCTGTTTGTACTTATTATTATTTTGTACCATTTCATACTTATTTTACACTGAGGTGACCAATTTGCAACATCATAATTGGTAGTATGTTCATATTATGGAGAATTTCTAGATCCTAACATTAATATTCCTCTTCCCTGAAAGCAAAGGCACAATGGAGGCACCATATTAAGTCAGTAAGTAAAGACCAGATGGTCTCACTACAATAAATACACAGTCCACCACTTAAGTTGTACATTCAGTATCCACAAGGTACACATGATAGGGCAGTCATCTCTGATCTTAAGAAAAAAACATTTACTACAAATAGCGCATGAATGCATCATACATGTAAACGACACATACAAGTCCCTTAGTTATGGTAATTACTTAACAAAGTACATTGTAGAAAGAATACAGTTACAAACAAAAACATCCAATTATTTGTTTCCCCTCTGCCCCAGACCTCTGCCATTGATAGATGCCAAAGTTTTTTTTTTACATTTCTCAAAACTTTCCAAATTGTGGGTGAGCTTACACACACAATTAAAATCTTGGCAAGTAATGTTTTAACATAGGATATAGTACAAGGCTTGCAGTATTTCATCAACATTTAACAAAAAGTGAATGAGAGAAAACTATCAAACAAAACCAGACAAAAGATGTACGAAAAATTTTGAAAACAAGAACCAACTATCCTCTACAAACTGAGATGTGTGCAGAGACCTTCTAATGCTCTGAATTTACCCACATAGATGAAAGCTGAATTCTTCTCAGTGAGTGATCCAGATGACGATATGAACTTAAATGAGAAACGACTTAATTAACTAAACCAACAACAACATTACTGAGAATCATTTCTTTCTCAATAGCAACAATAATCATCATCATCATCATCATACATCTTTTCAAAAACTGTCAAATTCTATTGAAACTAAAAAACACATATCCTTTACACTTATATTACAATATCTTCTACACATATCTTTTGCATCAACTATTCTTGCAAAAAAAATTGCATCCTCTCTGAGATCCAGCATTTTTTTTTTTATCACAAAATAGTGTAAATTTTATCAGACAAGTGCAAAGATGTTGCAAAAAAAAGTATGTGGATCAAAATGCAGATTGTCCAAAACTTATAAAACATCTGGTCATATACTACAAGCATATTTACAAACGGCAAGCTGGGTGGTTTAGTTAACAGACAGATATGAATAGAGATGAGAGGGCTGTTGAGATCACATAAAACACTGTACTTTAATCTGTCCCTCTACAGAAGGGATCTTGTCAAATCAAATGAAAATCTAATACATAGCTCAAACAAATAATGAACAAATAATAATAATAAACAGCATCCAAAAACCCTCCACACTTCCAACAAAGTACCCCTAAAAGGAGGTATTAACTTAAAGTAGAATATTCATCACAAGCGCATGGTATATATACATTTTGTTTTCATTTTTAAATTGTACAGATTTCTTGGGTAGAACTAGCCACCCATTTTCGTAACTTGCACATATCTTTGACAATAATTTCTATTGCATTGTGAAGCATGGTAAAGTGTTCATGACTTAAAAATTCTTCTAATAATGCTAAGCGTATACAAGTAGAACTGTACATACTGAAGTTACACAACATGAAAGTGTTGATCTAAGCAAACCTTTACACACTGGGTATTTTCTTTGCACAGGGGGGTGCAATAAATATTTTCATACATATGAATGTAAGTTTGAAATTTTATTAGGAAGGACATATCTTCTCTTGCAAGGAGTGTATTGCACCTAGTACACCAGTACACAAAGAGTCCTAGCCTTTGATGATGTGTTTAGGGTCATTTTAACTTATCTCAAACATTTGGCAAACAGTTTCTGCTGACATTTTACATCATAAATTATGCAGAAATTCATTAAAATGCCATCATAAATTATCTCAAGTACTTTTAACAAAAAATAAAACATTTGTGTTCAAAAACAAGAAATATATGGTTTTGTGTAAAGGAATTACTCATTAAATTGAATGTGTATAAAAGATATTTGTGACTGTGCACCAAAGAGGTATGAAAAAAAAAAACCTCATAATGTAACTAATTAGAATGTAAAACAAAAGGAAGAGCTGATGTAGCACTCAACAGGTTCATTGAGGGTGGTTAACAATGGAACAGCACCAAATGATAGTAATGATATCACATAATGATACATAGATATATATACATTAATGAATACACGGTCAGGAGATACCATCTACTGCAATATAAGGGATGAAAGAACATGCATCATCACTGTGTGGGTAAACTAATATCAATAACATCTTGGTTTGGTGATGCAATGTGTTACAGATATGAATACTAACATTAATATATGTTGGCTTTGGTGATGTCAATGATACTAGTTTAGTGCAATCATTAATATTGGTATGAATGATTATATCACACAAATGAATATACATCAATGTGATATTGTAGTGTTTTAAACTGCATGAAGCATGAGTTTCACATGTAACAAAAATAAAAGATGATGTTTGATTTCACTGCCAACCACCATAACTAATATTTTTTTGTCCTAATACTCTTATGTGCAAACATTATGCATGGTCGTCACAATACATGAAGGTGGTACAGTATTGACAAAACAAATTAAACAAAACAAAAATTACTATTACAAAATATGAATGAAATGAGAATACAGTCACCTTTGGTAATCAGTGAATTGATAATCTGACATCAGCAATGACTGGTCAGGCAAGGTGTTCATGACAAAAGTCTTAAAAATAAAAACTGACCTAAAACATGCTGTCCATTGATACCAAAGAGAGTTCTTAATGAATGACATGAAATTTATTGTTCAATACATTTTACAGATCAGTGAATGACTTTCTATGAATTGTTTTAAGTAGGATCAGTATTCATCGCAAAACAAGCTGGAGTGGATCATCTCTCTGTTTTGTCAGGACAGCATGTTAAATACTGATACAAGGAATTAAAGCAGGATGTGCTGTTTGAAGGAATAAAAATAGCCTTTACGGTTCATCTTCCATCATTTTCTGTCATTTGATACCAATGTGGATGATAACATGCCATGCCAGGTTTCTTTCCTTAAAAGTTTCATTAATTAGAGTGTTAATTATGGTACAAGAAGAGCGATTTAGTTTTTTGGGTAAAAAGTTAGCGGAACTGGACCCTGTGGTAAATGTGCGGCACTTCCAGGCGAACAATGCTACAACGAAACGCCAACGCAAAAGCATTTCCTTTAGAAATAAGGCTATACGTGGACAAATATACCTGTACAGGAGTTTTTATAACTTTCTGCAACTATAAGAAGTATAAGGAGTCCTTTGGTGTACTTTGGAAAATGCAGGAATAACAGCACATCCTGCTTTAACATGATGCACTGACAAGCATGACTTTACTAAGGCCAGAAGAATGAAAGTCATAGATTGGCCTCTGCAAGAAAAGAAAAAACACATTTTTCCTTTTTTTTTTCTTTATCCATTTACCATTATATTTCTATGGTCGTTATTATAGGGGCAATAACCAACAGAGATTGTTTAGTGCTGAAAGCACCCAGCGCTAATCTACAACTAGACAAGCCTATCTTACATGAAGGATATGATGAAATGTTGTAAAGTGTTGTATAACCTAATAAAAGATTTTGAAACTAAATTGAAACTTATTTGATCTTTTATGCATTCTCAAGTAAACAACAAACCATTTGAAGGATAATGACAGGTTTGTGTGGCAGCTTTTGGAGTATGCAGGCAGTATACCCAAATCTATGACTTTCACTCTCTTAGCCTAATAGTCAACATATCGCACACAATGACTTCATTCCAAATGACAGAGTGAATTAAAGCCTCCTGATAACAAGTTAATTCATACTCACACAGTTATATCATAAATTCATACTCAGGCAGTTACTAATTCAAACTGAAACTGCAAATTTGCAAGGAAAAAATACATTTTTCTTAGAAATTTGAAGAAGACCTTACAGGGAGGTAACTGGTCCTTATACAGTAGGATACAATCTGGTACTTCCAAAGCATTACCCTTTCAAATATCTCCACTTTCACTTCATAAATAAGTCACTACACTCTACAAATTTGTAATTGGTGTTAGTCCTTAATTGTCACTGAATTCTTTTCATCAAGGGAGAAGGTTTTAGTTGGGTTTGACTGCTTAAATAGAAACAAACTAAACAATAGCAATATTTCATCAATGCATTTAAGTGGACTTCTCCCTGATAAAGGATATTTAACATTAATAACATCAATTACAGCAACAGCGGCAAAAACCTGGCAGTTATCAGTGAAATATCTCTCTCTATCTCTTTCTCCATTTGTCTCAAAACTGGCAATTTCATATCAAAGAAATTTAAATATTTATCTTGATCAGATCCCTTCCCCATCTTCTCAAATCTATTCAACTTTTAATAAAATGGAAATGTGGTGTCATCTTCCAGCTATATGAAGAGATAAATGCTGTTTTAAAGGATATGTGAATTCAGCTGACATAAAACAATGCCTAATACTAAAATATTTGGTTCATATAATTTTCCACGTTTTTCTAATTTTTGCTATCAAGGAGAAAGCTTGCAAGGCATTATTTACAGTTAAAAAGTGGTATATATACACAAGGTTTTACTTCAAGGTGATATTTACTCAAGGATACTTCTTTTGCATTACTTTCATGTCCTCACAATTTTTGCATGCGTTTTAAGCCTGCAACTAGTTTATACAAATGTAACTATATCAGTAGAATAGAACACAAATTTTAAAAAATAAAACAAAAGAAATGAACTATCTAATATAACACTTGTGTCAAATACATGAATAGTCATACAGCTTGAGTCAGCAATGCCATATTATCACAAAGATGATACATACTAGTTTGGTTGGCTGTGTTGGTTGATTCATTCATGTTCACTTGCTCCATACACATTTATACCTATGACATGCTATGACACGTTACGTGCATCGTGATCAATTTGAGTCCAAACAATCTTGAATGATAGGTATGTGCAATATTATTCTGCTACAATCTAACAGTGTGATGACTGATATATTTCCATGGTTACAGATGTCTTAATAACAGATACAAGGACCCAAATACAGTCCATCAGTGACTCCTCTCAGTCACTGTCAGGTTAGTTACATGTAATACTGTGGAACAATAACCAGAAAATAACTCAACTTGAATCTCACAGATGAAAATCTTCGGGAGAAAGCAACATCAAGAGAACTAATGCTCACTGATAATATTTCACCAAGTAGTTGGGAGCATAGCTTTTAATTTGAGCTTTCATCATCTTTGATGAGATCAGGCTCCTCTTTACTGGCTTCCCCATCCTCTACTTTCTCTTCATTCTTTTCCTCTTCATCATTTTTATCATTTCTAACTTCATCCTCTTTAAGTTTGTCATTATCTTCTGTCGTCTCATCACCTTTGTCTGTTTTCACATCGGTGTTGTCATTCTCCTCTTTGTTTTCTTCATCTTTTTGGTCTTCATTATTATCATCCAACGCTGTTTCTTCTCCAGCCTCCTCTTCAAGCTTGTCCTCTTCTTTTGTATCTCCATCTACAGCTTTCTCTTCATCTTGGTGTCTTTCCTCTCCATCAGTCTCTCTTTCATCATCTAACCTGTCATCATCAGTTACTGTCTCTGATGGTTCCAGGACCCTTTCTGTCAGTCCGTCACCTTTACTTGCTGACAGCCACTGGTCACAAGCAAATGTCATCTTACCGGGAGTGAACAAGGGCAGTGAAAGGACCACCTTGTCCACTTTCCAGTTATTCTCTCCCTCTACACCACCATCGTGTCCTAACGTCACCCTCTGGAGAGTGTCGATGTCCACTGCTTTCATGTAAAAGGAATCAACCTAGGGGGAAATGATACATCAGTGAGACTTGATTGAAATGGTTCAAAACATCAGCAATGCAAAACTAAGATATCTCTCACATGTTGAGTAGTGGAGGAATGGGGTGTGTCTTAATTGAGAAGTATCCTAATGTGTGCCAAATCTAAATCTCCACTTCAACTTGTTACTCTCACAATGTATACATGTATGACGATATGGTGTACATCCTTGTCAACTTATTGTATTATGATGTTCACGACTTTCAAAACACCCCTGACAACTATTTTCGGAAATAACTTCATACCTGCCCTGGTTGAAATTTAAGCTCCTTGTCAGAGTTCCAGAGTTCCCTCTTCCCTGTATCACCTCTGCTTCCATGAATGATGATGTAAGGGGTAGTTTTCAAAGATGAACCCTCCTCTACGCTGGTGTAAATGTCAACCTTGTAAACCAGAACTGAGCAGCAAAAAAAGAAGAATCAAAGAAAAAAAGACCCTGAGAATCAGTAAAACAAAAAAAAAAAGAAGGTATCTGAATTGCAAGGATTCACAACTTTAAACTATAGACTTGTCAGTTGTAGGCATTATCAATGCTTTGTAAGGTTTTCACCAGTCATAACAGGATCACCAACAACAGGGCTGTAGCTGCCATCCATTGAGAGAGCAGAGCAATCAAACACATCTGAATGGCACTTGGTGAGAAAATTGCACTATGCTTTATATAGACTGATATGGAACAAGAAAATTGCCAAAAAGACACTAATGACCTTCACAGAGACGCCAGCCTTGGCTAGAACAAGGATCAAACAAACAGAGTCGGTGCTTGCATTTTAGCCCCTGAACTCAGACAAGGCCCTGCCTCAGCCGGCCCTGACTAGAACCATGATCACACAAACAGGGTCAGTGCTTGCATATTGGTCCTGTTACTACAGTGTTTTACTGTTATTCTCACCTTGCAAGGGATTACTGACAGCCAGAGGTAATTCTGCAATGAAGTCATCACAATCCTTAATTCTTTGAGCCATGTCTGCATTATCCGTGATTGACTCATCTGTGTTTCCATCACCTTCATCTTTTGATGCACCCTTCACTGATGAATCTCCACTGGAGGTCTTGTTTTCTGTATCACCTTCGTTTTTTGTGGTATCTTTCTCTACCTGGGTTGGTTCCTCATTTTTTGGATTACTTACAGCTTCTTCTTCTTTGGTTGCTTCTGTTTCATCTTTCTTCTCACTATTTTCTTCCTCTTCCTTTGCCTTCTTTAGATCTTCATCTTTTCTTTCCAGGTTGTTTACTTCCTCAGAGTTCTTTTCGGTGGACACTCTCCGTAACCAAGTGTCTCCCTTGAAGAGTACTTCATTCAGAGTAGAGTTGTGTATCATCAACACCTGAAAGTTACATGCACAAACGAATACCACAATCAACCATATAGCAAGTACACAAATGTCACTATACACATCTTAACTACGTGAACAGGAAAAGTATGTAACTATCACAACAGCTGGTTTTACTGGGTTACTGGTTGAAACAATAATTAGGCATTGTAGTAAGCTTCACACTGTTCTCTAAAAAATGTTCAGTGGGGTGTAACCTGAAATTTGAACATGAGGCTGAAATAAGAAACCAGCTAAAAGGAATGTGACATTGACTATTCATCATTATGACCATAATACTGATGGGGACAACCTTCTGTTGGAGGAAGGGTTCTAATTCTTCGTGCATTTAATACCTCTTTGATGTGAATTCCCCTAAACTTTCCAGAGTCAACATCTTTGGCTTCCAGTCTTATCTTGTAGATATCATCAACATCTCTGGATGGTACCTAGAAGTGATAATACAAGAATGAGCATTTCAGCAAAGAACAATAGAGAAACTCAGAGAAACATGAAGAACAGAAGACAACATATAGAAAAAGACTATCAACATTAGAGGAACTCTGAGAAACATATGATGAAATGAAGGAAATGAATTGTAACAGACTATCAACAATAGAGGAACTCAGAAAAACATAAAATGAATAGAAGAAAATGAATTGTAAAAGACTATTAGCAATAGAAAAACACAGAAAACATGATAAATAGAAGAAAATGAATTTCTAAAGACTATCTACAATGGGGCAACTCAGAGAAACATATGCTGAAAAGAAGAAAATGAATTGTAAAAGACTTTCAACAATAGAGGAATTCAAAGAAGCATGATGAATAGAAGAAAATGAATTCTTAAAGACAATCAACTATAGAGGAACTCAGAGAAACATATTAAGAATAGAAGAGAATGAATTCTTAAAGACTATCAACAATACAGGAACTCAGAGAAACACATGATGAATAGAAGAAAATGTATTCTTAAAAACTATTAATTAGTCTGAGTAGGTACTACAGAATCATTACACTGTTCATCTCCTTCCTTTTAGTAATCTACAAACCTCTTCCATGTCCCAAAAAGGATCATATGATTATATTCATTTGCTTGGTCCAACAACACTCCTCCATATTCCAGTAAGGGTAGTTTGACATTGTATGCTTGTATTTTGGTATGCTTAGTACACCACCATCTTCCATATTCCAGTACTAAGGTTCTGTAGTCTGATGTTGTTAATATACATCGTCCAGCACCAAACTTCTTCTGCATCCAAATAAGGGTAAGCTAGAAATGTGGGTTTGGCCCAAGGAGGCACACTTGGCAGAAATGTCCCAATTAGAAAAAAAAAGCAAAAAACAAACAAACCTGGAAGGAATTTTCTCCTCTTTGCCAAAGATTGGTTCCATTGGTCAGTGGAATGTTTTCATCAGATAAAGCACTGCCAACTATGCTCAAGTAAATGAGTGCACTTTGTTCCGCAGGGCTGTCATCGTCCACTTTTATTCCAACGGTCCAGTCTCCAGCTAGATGTACATATCAAATTAAGAGCAATAACAGATCAGGTTACATACAGGGCCGCCACCAGCCCATTTTGAGTGCCAGGATATTGCATGAGGTTTTAAATGTGCTTCCTTCTGCTCTTCCCCCCCCCCGGTGGAATCTAGCCTATTTTTTAGTCGTCAGTTTATTCATTTTCCCCTTTTCATTTGTTTCGGATTTATTTATTCATCTATGCGGGGGGTTTATGTCCTGTTGATCAATGATGTCATCATACATTAATCAATGAAATCAAGCACAACTACTACACTCTGACCACCTCAGATGAGTTGCTCAATGTCAAATTCACATGATTTGTAGGCATAATTCATAGTCAAATAATATGTTTTGTGTTGTCAGTTGTGATTTTATTAGTGCTTCACTTCTAAAGTTGATAAATTTTGTGCTGGTCAAAGGTGAGCATATTTTAGGCTCCTGTAATGGCCAGCAAGAGCTAGTAACTGTAAGGTCTGACGACACCAACTTCCTTGTTACACGTTTGATGTAATACAAAGCCTTAAAGAAAGCAAAAGCTCTTTTTCCATCTTTAATCAGAACCATATACAACAACACTGATCTGCTTCTAATTTGAAAAGTATGAATGAGCAATTAAACCTTAGGAAAACAACAAATACTACATGCATCCCTGTTTACATACAAAACATAACTGCGCTGGTACTTTTCATAGATATAATCTCTACACAAACACACCAAGGACCACATTCTATGCTCTCATGTCCTTGTATGTAAAGAATTCTTACTGTTTGTGAAGTTATTGTGGTAATATATTGCCACACAGTCGACAAAGTGGAATGATATGATTGCAGAATACCTCCCAGCGATAAATACAAGATGATGGCACATGAATATTAGGATGCAGCAAACTAAGATACACAGAGAGGATTGTAAGAGATTCATATTCTACTTTGATACTGTTGTGACACATGCTAACTTGTACTTTACAGTACTGATGTGTTGGTTTGCTCAAATTATTGAGGACTCATGCATTCTAAAGTGACAATGATTATTTTAGTTAAAGGTGTATTTGCAAGCAGGTGTTTTCTTTTAGCATGGCAACCTACAGTGATACATCAAATAGTAATAGAACAGTAACAAACAATGAGATTGAACAGCCATAACGATATCTGTAAAACTAACAGTTCAAGTATTTTATACTTCAACTATCTAATTTGTGATAAAGATCTTGAATAAGTTCAATTGGTTGCTCACGTGTGGTAATCTTTGTTTCTGCAGGGTCACTCAGAAGGTCTCCATTCAGTGTCCAGACTTGAATCAGATAATCAGAGCATGAAGACAACCCTTCAATATTGTAAGAGGATACCTCAACGCCAACATCCATCACATCACTTTGCTTTGATATGCCGCTTTCTGATTGGTTTACTTCATCCTTGTCCCCTGATTGATCACTTGCATGCTTCTCATTTCCTGATAGGTTGCTATCATCTTTGTGGTTGTCTCTTGATTTTTCAGCTGTATCCTTGCTGTCTCCTGATTGGTCGATTGCATCTTTGTTGTCTCCTGATTGGTCACCACCATTCTTGTTGTCACCTGATTGGTCATCAGTATCTTTCTTGCCATCTGATTGGTCACCACCATCCTTCTTGTCTTCTGATTGGTCACCACCATCCTTGTTGTCACCTGATTGGTCACCAGTATCTCTGTTGTCTCCTGGTTGGTCACCAGTATCTGTTTTGTCTCCTGATTTGTCAGCTGTAACATTCTTATCTTCTGATTGATCCCCTTCTTTAATATTTTCCTTTGATTCATCTTCCGATGGTTCTTTTACTGTATTCTCTGTTTCTGGGTGGTCTGTTTCATCTTTGTTCTTTGGCTCTTTCTCATCCTGTGAATCTGACTTCACTTCAGTTTTGTGGTTGCTTGGTTGATCTTTCTTGTCCACAGTCAACAGGGAGTACTTGATGCGGTATCCAGTTGCGATACCATCAGGTGGACTCCATGTGATATTTACAGAGTCACTGGTAGAAGAGGCTTTGAGGTCAACAACAGGAAGCAAAGCTGAAATCAGACAAACAGTAACAGAATCAACCATTTGAATTTGAAAGATAAGGGATCATGAAACACATACGGGCACATCAACCACCATGTACCATGTTGATCATGGATGAACACCGCTGAGATTTGCCTACACTTTTTGATGAGTATTCAGAGGATTATCAAGCAGGGGTGAAACCAGTCAATTGCAACTTGAATCCAAAGCCACTCAAGGGACCACCATTTAATGTTTTTATCTGACAGATAAGAGTGTATTCCCTAGTCTTTAGCCAATTTTTCACAGAGTGGGTACAGAGAACCTGCCCAACTAAGCAGGCCATTTGCTCTATCCAGCAATCTAAAGCAGATCAGACCCAACTTGGACAACAGAAATCCACACAATCCCCTCATCTCTACTGTAAACAGCTATACTGAACAAGCCAAATTTGCTAGCCCAGAAAATGTCCAAGTAGTTCTGCTAGGATTTGATCCAGATAACAAGAGATTTAAAAACAGACACTCTAACCACCAAGCTAAACCTCCACTCTCAGCAGAATACAGAGAGAAGCAGAGAGCACCACATAAATTACCCAGGCTGTTTGCTGACTTTTAAAATCTAAAGATTATGGAATTTACAAACCTGAGTGGAATGTATTTGTACCACCAGGATATTCCCACTCATTTTAATAAACTGATAGAAACATAAACTCACCATCTGCTGGTGTAGTTTTCCCCACAAAGTGCACATATTTGCTCTCGATATCTCCCTGGAGACTTGCCACATGAACAGCATACACCGTCTTAGTCTTGAGTCCTCCAAAGATTGTCGAGGTCTCATTAGCCTCCAGTCTCCGAGTTTCCAACACTTCTCCTTTCACCTGACACTTGACAAGCTCTCCTGTCTCTCCATCATGGCAGATCCTCTCGCAAGGTAGATTGTCCTTGGTCTCTTCTTTGCTGCCCTCACTCTCACCCTGATCTGTGACGTCTGTCTGGGACTTCTCGTTGCTATCCTGGGAGGAAGGATCATCCACCACCAGATCAGATGGATTGGTAGGTGAGACGATGTTGACTAGATAGCCGGTCACTTCGGTGTCAGGACACTTCCATGACACGGTAAGAGAATTGGCATCAGCCTCCCAGGTAAGGTCAGTCACTTGATGGGGCTCTAAAGAAGAGAAAACAAAAGGCAGATCTATCGTCAGTCAGGGACGTCTACCTCTCAACTGGTAGCTGGCAATCCACTTGACAACCAATAATGAACACAGCAAGGGTAAAGACAGCAGCTGGAGTAGTCTATGGGTAGAGCTTCAATACTGAACAAAGAATCAATGTGGTATGACAGAGTACAGTGTAACAACTAGTACAACTTTCTCAGGTTATAATTTCAATGTAATTGCTGAATAAGTAATGCATACATGGTTGATATTTTTAGAGTTACATGGAGACAAGATTAGATGGAGTCAAATCAATACCATAAACTTTGTCAACATTAAGTCTGCATTTAACGAAACACCACAATAGCAACCATGAATGTATTCTCACACCCATCAGTATGTTTCATATGCCATTCAATTACCAGCTGCTAATTACCACTAGATGTAATTTGCATTAATTGACACATATAGTCACAAGCAGAGTTCAAGCCAGGCTGGCAACAGACAAATGTAGCCAGCACTGACGTTTGCCAGCTGGCATGAAAAGCAAATTCTCAGATTACCAGGCACCCATACAATTCAATCAAAATTTCACGGAAAATGTCTGGAAATGCATGGAAATATATATCATTGAAACAATTAACCAACAACAGGAAAAAAGACTGCACCATTTACCATCTACGAATACCTGCAAAATAAAAGAAAAAACAAAGAGGACGGGGGAACTGAGATCCCTCCAAAAGAATGACATTCACACTACACTGACAAAGCATTACAGCCACCAGTAAGAATCCTGTAGTGAGAACCCTGTTTAGAAGTAATGGCAGTTGAAACCTTCATAATGGACAAATCAAGTGACACTTCTGGAAGGAGTTGGGTAACTAATGGACTGCAATTTCAATACCACACAGTTCTCACTAAGATATTCTTTGGTGTGCTCATAACTTACTTGCAGTATTCTCTGTCTTGACTGCAATTTCAGCAGCATCATTCTCAATCTCTCCATGCACAGTCAAAATTTGGATGAAGTAAATGGTGTCACTCTTCAATTCTTGGAAGACCACCTCAGTAGCTTCTGGTCCCATTGTCTGATCAGAGATTTCTTTCTTGTTAGCAAGATCCAGCTCTTCCAACACTAATCCCTTTCCTCCTCCTCCTCCATGTTGTTGATCCTTGTTTGTTCTCTCTTTGTCCGGACTTTCATCTTCATTACTGTCTGCATTTTCTTGCGATGTGTCGAGTATCTCATAACAGTGAACCCTGTAACCAGTGAAGTCCAGAGGAGGGGTCCCCCAAGTAACCACAATATCCTTATCTGTGGCCTTGTAATCAGTGGTAAGGATAGGGGGAGGCTCTGAAGCAAAAATATTATGAAAATGTTGACACATTACTGGAAAGTCTCCTGAATTTAAAAAGAAACCAGAGTGTGCTTCAAATGATGTATTAACCCTGGCCTAGATGCTCAAAGCATAAATGTATGCATTTATGAGCAAAGCAATTGGGATATGACAAAGAGTATATTAACATTACAAATTCAACATATGAGTCTATGCGTATGTTAGTCAAGTACCAAATACAGGCAGAGATGTATTTCTGACCTATTTGTAGGTAGAAAAAATGTACTGAGATAGCATTGTTAATATTGGGTTTTGTTTTAAAGTGCCTTTTTTCTAAATTTTACTAGCTCTGGAAAGAACAAAGTCACTCCCTCCAACATTGCGGTAAAAGTTACTGTTAACAGCTTTCACAGTAATGACTTGTAAAGATCATTAATCCCATCACCAACAGTAATTCATGCATTATCTCTCAGAAACTTTGAATGTATACCTTGGTATTAATAAAAGTGTTTACATTATGAAAGGTAAAGCTTTCTTTTAAACCACAAAAAAATGTAAAAAAAAAAGACAATAAGTGACAACCTGCAGTAAATGCAAATGGTCTCCATGACAACATTTAAAATGTTCATAACCAGTAAAGTAAAAAAAGAATAAAAAGAAACAAATGCCAGAAGAGATGCCAGACAAGAGGTAAAGTTGAGGGTCAACCAGCTAAGAGGAAGAACTGTAACATTAAAGACAAAAACACTGAAGACTGTGAAATTAGTAAGAAACAGGAGAGAGAGAGATATCTCTGTAATAAGCAAAACCCTCTAAACACTGGATATCAAAGTTGTGGAAGAGATATCAACAGAGGGATGGATGTTAACTTCACTGGGACCGTGAGGTGGTCCCTACTTCAAAACTCATCAGTGGATGTTACACATGCATCTGTTTTCATCAAAACACTAAGCTACCCAAAGGGTACTAGTTCAAGCTGTATCTCGACCTTCTCCGGTCTTTCTCAAATTACTATGTAATTTGCTCTGTCACAGTATGTCACACAGCATAAAACATTAGTAGTTCTATCACAAGTTCTACAGTATGATACATTTCATGGGATGAAAAACCAAATGAGATGAAAATGGTGCAGTTTTTTCAGCTCTCACTTCGTAATGTTGAGTTCCCGATATTAACATTACAGAAAGTTACGTTATTGGAATAGTTTGCATTCAGGAGCACGTAATGTGGTTGGCATTGGATAGTGTTTGCTTATTGCTGACAGTCTGTAATGTTTCTTCTTGATGTCACCAGTGTATTTCATTATAGTAAGATGTCACACATGATGAACACTCTCAATAACATAATGTACAAAGGCTTTCCATTCAAAGACAGCAACCTATGCTATCTAAAAAAAGAAATCAAAAGATGTCCTGTCTGCACTGGTTTAAGCATGGAATGCTCTTTGGAAATGGTGCAGTACAATCATGGTAAGTTAATTACAAAGTAAACACAGATTGTGAATCTCTTGCCTACCAGTCTATTTGATTTTGCTAAGATTATTGTCGTTGACTTTTGTTTGAGGGTTTTCTTTTTTATAAACAGTGGCTTAGTCTAGTAGTGAAGCTGCTGTTAACAAGCAACTGGAGAAAACACATTACTGCTGGAAACTGAGCGACGGCGATTAAATCACAATTTCTGAGATTGTGTTCATTCTATAATGGGTACCCTTTTATGACATGAATCTGAGATGTTATTTCTGATAAGCATTTTGGATGAATTGTACACTTGGTGAGCCTGCTGATACCCAAACAGCAAACATTACAAACATGTTCTCATGTTAAATATTTCACAACAAGGGGGTATGTACATCATGAAGACAGTGACACATAGTGTGGTACCAAGTAGGCCAAAAGAGTCAACAAAACAGAACCCAAACCAAATAAAACATAAACAATCCTCACACAGCAGCCATTCCTCTGGAATGTAACGAGACACTTCTACATACTTCAAAATGTATTTCAAGTGACTGGTTTTAAATGTCATCCATCAAATCAAACTGAAATCCCCTCTAAATGTTATTACAAATAAAGAAACTTGGTTCTTGTTTCTTACTAACATCCTCAAAAATACTTTATAGTCAGTGCACATTTATCTGTGCCAAATATCATAAATGGATATTTTCACATAAATCTAATGTACATGTTTTTAGAGTTTGTGTCACATAGACAAGTTTGAAATAACCTCACCAATGATGACCTCACAACACAATGTCATGTGGCACAGCAAATTGTGTCATTTTCTGAATATTCAACAACATCAAAAAATATTTGCACTTTACATCAACTAACTCAAAGCCAGTGCAATTTAGTTGACTAAATCATGTACAAAGAAACTGACACAATGTCATGAAATAGGGACCAGAATGTCTTAATCAAAAACATTTATTTTTATGACATTTGCTCCAAGTAATCGCTCACCACAGAAGATCTACATCATGTCCGTTTATGTACTTCATGACTTTGCAAAAGTTGACATACTTAGCAATGTACATCGCTATAAGTTGTTTATTCTGTCTGTTGCAACCCTAAACTTCCAAAAATGAGGTGCAATCATACAAAAAATGGTGTATTTCCCTTTCACATATATGCCAGATATCAGCCTGGTATGCCATCATACATAGAGTGGTATTGTTCTTCCATTTCTCTAAATATTTATGATATATCAGCCTAGTATGTCATCAATCATCAGTGTTGCCTGCATGATATAGTCTACATTGCCCCCTCCATTCCTATAAATATTTAAAAGCTCAGTATTTCATTGATAATCAGTGCTGCTGTCATTTAATTCTTTAAATATTCATGTGTAAGTCTACTATGTCATCCTAAAGAGTGGCAGTGCCTTTCCACTTCTCTTAATATTCACAATATCAGCTTACTATGCCATCGTAAACAGTGGTGCTGTCCTTTCCTTCTTTTAAAAAGTCATGAATAAACATAAATGTCACCATACAAAAAGTGAGTTGTCCTTTCATACTGCAAATATTCACGAATAAGTCTAATAGGTCACTGCATTCGTACATGAAAGTTACTTTTAAAGGATCTCACAACAAGAAAATGCATCTAATATGACATCATTATCATCAGAGTTTAATAGGAAATGCATCTCATATCAGCTTAGCAGCCTTAGACACTTATGTACCACTACTGTAACTATGACAGTGGAAAGCCATGTTGCAAATGACTCTTATGTCATCATACAAACAGTTTGTTGACCTTTTCATATTTGAGGCATTCAGGAAAAGTCTTTTATGTCATTTCATATCTGCCTTTCATATCTTCAAATATTCATGACAACAGCCGGCAAAGTCATCTTTCCAGGTAGCTATGTTGGTAATTATTCACACTAGAATGTAACCTTCTTTAGGTTCTTCCACTTTTAAACTGTTGTGACTTGTTTCTTTCATGTTAACTTTTATGGCTTGATCTGATTGGCTACAATGAGTCAAAAGCCTTTGTCCTGTTTACTTGACCTAGCAGCTGTTCAAGTTTCTCAGGTTCATAGTTCTGATAATAAGGAAAGTTTCTTTTCAAATGTAATCCTTTGATATTAAAGGGGAAAAAAGAAGCAAACCAGAGAAAATACCACACATAAGAAGACAAACCTGAAGAAATGTTATATTCTATGATGGGTATATTGACACAGAGGAGGAATACAAAGGGTGAAATGGTTCAACTGTAAACCATCACATCACACAGAAAAGTATAGTGTGGAAGACAAGGATAAGATGGTTGACTACGAGTATTAAGAGATTGTAGGCATCACATGGTTTACATCTAACTCTATCGGCAGGAGAAAAATAGGTTTACAAAAGATGTTAATGAAGGTATACATGTATAGATATATATTTATAGAGTAGCAGGCCCCTACACTTTGTCACAGAGAATACAAGAAAAACTAGACAGCAGCAATAAGTATGAGAGAAAGCTGCAGAAGAACTAAAGTGAAAGAGAGTAAACAGCGTCGAATTAATCCAAACACAATCTCACTTGATTTAGTCTTGGCTGTTAGGATGACCATTTCACTCTTCTGTTCCTCACAGAGGGTGGTAACTTCCAAACGGTATTCGGTGGCACTCTTCAGACCCCCTATCACCGTCTCTGTCAGTTCAGCATCTACTATTGTTGTAAAGACCAATTCATCTCTCTGGATGGGGTTTGTCTCTCGTTTGCTCTTCTGAGGACTGGCAGTCTTGCCTTCATCTGCCTCTGAACTGACCCCACTGTCACCATTTTCCTCTTTCTTCAAGACCAGCTCTGATGAGTACTCTAAAGCATCTTCATCCTTCTCTCCATCTCCAGATGCCGTAGCACCAGGCTGCTCCACATCCTTTCTACCCTCTGATTCTTCGCTAGACAGAGGCAGGTTGTTTTCATCTTGGTCACCAGTCTGCACAAAGGAAGCATCCTTCTTTTCCAACTTACCGATGTGAAAGCAGCTAATTTCGTATCCAGTGAGGTCCTCGTAGTCAGGTTTCTTCCACTTCACTGTTATGGAGTCCTTTGTTGAGACTGTGCTTGCATCTTGAACTTGAGGGAGTTCTGTCACAAAAGAATGCAGGTGAAATGTAACCACCACTTATTTACATTTGTTCTACTTAACATGGTCAGCAACCCCACCAGGAAGAGTTCAATATTCAGTCACTCGCACACATGAGCAACACACTTTGCACTTGAAACTTGGTACTGCTATTACCATGTGTTGTTACTATCATATATTGGTATTATCATGTGCTATTATTATCATGATCTATTTTTGTCATTATTACTTAATTTACAATCAAATCACCAAAACAACCTAACCATACAACATCAATAAAGCAACAGAATGTTCACAACTGAATACAAATGTAACTGCTAGACCAACTGTAATCCATGTTGTCATAACCTCTTACGAACACTTGTTCTTGAGAAACACCCTCGCCACATAAAATTGCAAAACATGGAATTCTGATTTGGGTGAAACAGAATTGAGCAAAAATTTTGAAAAACTGGAAACAGATTTGTTAGACTGTAAAACACACCTCCATGGTCCTGTATATTAGCTAACCTTAGTATGCTCATTATCACTGTAACACAACTCAATTGATTATCTCTGTGTTTCAAAGAGGATGGATGCTGAGCTAACAAAAAGAAATTCACAATCTTTTTGAGGAGAACAAAATTACATTTGAAAGTGGAGAGTCAGTTAATCTTGAACATTCTATTATTCTTATTCAACTTCAGTGCATTTTTATTTCTTGCTTTGTATGGTTGATGATAACATAATTTTATCCATAATGCTTATGACTTGATTTCCTTTGATGACATCGTGATCTGTGGAATTTTCTTGACATTTGAGGAACAGTCTGTGACTACTAGATCACCCACTGGAAAAATAACATCTTGACTAAATCATTATCGAGGACAACTGAATTTACTGAGAAAGGTTTCTAAGTAAAGATTTGTGATGCTACAGATAATGTAGACTCTTAAAAGGCAAATTTCATCAGAGGGCACAAAAAGTGAACATACTGTGAGTGATTGCAAGTGTGATCTTTTCGTTACAGCTATCACTCTTCTCATTCCTGTTAACAGCAAACACTTCCACTTTATAGACTTCCCCTTCCTTAAGGTCTTCAAAAGTGACAGATGAGGTCTCTTCCAGAGGTACTTCTTTGGAGGTAACTGCTGTGTCGGAGGAAGCGATGGAGCATGATGCAACAAACCCTGTGCATCCACCCACTGAAGGAGACTTCCAGGATGCTTTTATATTGTTCTTGGTGGCACTCAATGTCAAATCTTGAACTTTTTCAGGCTCTATGAAAGAGAAACAATGTCGTTATGAATATTTCATCCACTGTTTTAAAAAGATCATTGAGTTGGATTGCAAACTTCATGATAGTTTGTCAAACCTGTTGAGTGCTACTCATGTGTTGATGGTAAACGGTCAAATTAACAGATTCTGAAGATCTGAAACACAACTGAAGCAACAGTGATAGGATAATCAATGTTCACAATAACCTACTGCAAATCTGTGACCCAGACACTATTAACCAATGAGGTATTAATCATAGGCAACCTCTGTTAATGGAAAACTACAATTTATAACATTTTCAGTAACTGTAGAAATGAGTACATGACTGATGAGGCTACTTCCAAGTATTGGCAATACAGAGGTTCCCTTCAAACTTGTCATATAATAAATGATACCAACTCAAAAAGCCCTTCTAAATCACTGCATTCTTTGGAGACAAAAGAGAATTGAATTTTTTTCAAGCCCTGTATGAACCATAAGTGATCCTAAATTCACCTACCAAGTAACCAAAAACATCTAGCAGAGGGTCAGGTGGAGGATCCATGAAAAGACTCAGCCTGAAGGCAACAGTCATCATCCACACAGACAAAATTGGAATATGAAGAAAATTACCAGGAAGTGGTAAAGAATTATACATACATCACATGTAGCTGTAGCCTTATAGCTACATATATCACATGCAGTATTGTTAGATTAACATACATCACATGTAGTTATACTGTTAGAGTTACACATCACATGCAGCTGTAGGATAGCGTTAAACACGTAACATGTAGCTGTAGAGTTACATACATCAAATGTAGCTAAAGTGTTACATTCAGTTACTTACGCTCTGTTGCATGGCATGTAGCTGTAATGTTACAATAACTTACTAGTGCTCTGTTACATGGTATGTAGCGGTAGTGTTACATTAACTTACTAGTGCTCTGTGGTATGGTATGCAGCTGTAGTGATACATGCACTTACTAGTGCTCTGTTGCATGGTATGCAGCTGTAGTGTTACATTAACTTACTCGTAATCTGTTGCATGGTATGGAGCTGAAGTGCTACATAAACTTAAAAGTGCTCTGTTGCATGGTATGTAGCTGCAGTGTTACTTTAATTTACTAGTGCTCTGTTGCATGGTATGTAGCTGTAGTGATACATTAACTTACTAGTGCTCTGTTGCATGGTATGTAGCGGTAGTGTTACATTAACTTACTAACTGCTCTGTTGCATGGTATGTAACTGTAGTGATACATTAACTTACTAGTGCTCCGTTGCATGGTATGTAACTGTAGTGATACATTAACTTACTAGTGCTCTGTTGCATGGTATGTAGCAGTAGTGTTACATTAACTTACTAACTGCTCTGTTGCATGGTATGTAACTGTAGTGATACATTAACTTACCAACTGCTCTGTTGCATGGTACGTAGCTGTAGTGTTACATTAACTTACCAACTGCTCTGTTGCATGGCATGTAGCTCTAGTGCTACATTGACTTACTAGTGCTCTGTTGCATGGTATGTAACTGTAGTGATACATTAACTTACTAGTGCTCTGTTGCATGGTATGTAGCGGTAGTGTTACATTAACTTACTAGTGCTCTGTGGTATGGTATGCAGCTGTAGTGATACATGCACTTACTAGTGCTCTGTTGCATGGTATGCAGCTGTAGTGTTACATTAACTTACTCGTAATCTGTTGCATGGTATGGAGCTGAAGTGCTACATAAACTTAAAAGTGCTCTGTTGCATGGTATGTAGCTGCAGTGTTACTTTAATTTACTAGTGATCTGTTGCATGGCATGTAGCTGCAGTGATACATTGACTTACTAGTGATCTGTTGCATGGCATGTAGCTGCAGTGTTACATTGACTTACTAGTGCTCTGTTGCATGGTATGTAGCTGCAGTGTTACATTGACTTACTAGTGCTCTGTTGCATGGCATGTAGCTGCAGTGTTACATTGACTTACTAGTGCTCTGTTGCATGGTATGTAGCTGCAGTGTTACATTGACTTACTAGTGCTCTGTTGCATGGTATGTAGCTGCAGTGTTACATTGACTTACTAGTGCTCTGTTGCATGGTATGTAGCTGCAGTGTTACATTGACTTACTAGTGCTCTGTTGCATGGTATGTAGCTGCAGTGTTACATTGACTTACTAGTGCTCTGTTGCATGGTATGTAGCTGCAGTGTTACATTGACTTACTAGTGCTCTGTTGCATGGCATGTAGCTGCAGTGTTACATTGACTTACTAGTGCTCTGTTGCATGGTATGTAGCTGCAGTGATACATTGACTTACTAGTGATCTGTTGCATGGTATGTAGCTGCAGTGTTACATTGACTTACTAGTGCTCTGTTGCATGGCATGTAGCTGCAGTGTTACATTGACTTACTAGTGCTCTGTTGCATGGTATGTAGCTGCAGTGTTACATTGACTTACTAGTGCTCTGTTGCATGGTATGTAGCTGCAGTGTTACATTGACTTACTAGTGCTCTGTTGCATGGCATGTAGCTGCAGTGTTACATTGACTTACTAGTGCTCTGTTGCATGGCATGTAGCTGCAGTGTTACATTGACTTACTAGTGCTCTGTTGCATGGCATGTAGCTGCAGTGTTACATTGACTTACTAGTGCTCTGTTGCATGGCATGTAGCTGCAGTGATACATTGACTTACTAGTGCTCTGTTACATGGCATGTAGCTGCAGTGTTACATTGACTTACTAGTGCCCTGTTGCATGGTATGTATTTCCCCTCTCTCATCCTGACTCAGTGTTGAGATCCTGACAAGGTAAACCTGACCAATTAAGAGTCCATTTATGTCCACTTCTTCTTTATCTGCTGCTACAGTTATCTCCTTCATCTCACTGACAGGACCTTCTCCTAAATCTAAACCTGCTTCATCCTCCTCCTTAATAGGGACATTATCTACTCCTTCCTCGGCCCCCTTGGCCTCTTCGTTTGCTGTTGGACCAGAGATTGGTCCATACTCTACCTTGTACCCAGACAGGTCTCCTGCAGGCCTTTCCCATTTCAGTGTGAGAGAATCTGTTTTGATCTCACTGAAGTTAATATTGGTGGGAAGTTGAGGTTCTGTATTTATTATGAGTAGAAATAAGGAAAGAAAATCATATATTTGTAATTTGGTATCCATGGTAGAAATTGATTTTTGTTGCAGTCAAAAACAAGTACAGCCTGACTGTTAGGACAGCTTGTGCTTTAGGGTGGTGTCCTGCTGTCTGGTAAAGTTGAAAGTAGTAGTATAAGACAGGCAATACTGTCTGTTAGTCATCTACTGGGAACAGAAGATACCAGTCAACAATCTCAGTTACATTTGTCTTTTGTGTGTGACATGTTATCATCTGATTCATCTTGGTGTGATGAATTTGTGTACATAATGTCTGCAAACAATCTCATCAATTAGTAAATCACGAATGAAGGAGGATGGAATATGAAAGAGATTTGAACTCAAACTGAGTGACTGATGCATTATAACAACAGGAGGAAACAAATGAACAAATATATACAGATACTCAGGTGTTGTAATTACAACAAACTCCTTTTGTCCATGGTTAAATAAATTGATTTTGGTTAAAGATCACTTGAATCTATTTCTTCAAAGATTGTAACATTCTTTGAACTTGCATTCCACATTATTGTGACCCACAATCCTTGCCTGGTGGATACTGCATGTGTAGACTTAGATACCTGCACAAATACCTTTGAAATGTCACACGGTTTCAGGGTCTACAATTCAACAGTGACTAACCTGATCACAAGTAGGTAACTGAGACTTGACATGATTGACTTTATTCCATCTCTTGCGTTTACCAGTGTACAACTACGATGACATCCATTCATTGAATTTTGAATTTGAAATTCTGAGGATCAGGAATCTCATATGGGCTCATCAAGGGCCCTATACCACATTCATCATGGATGACAAAGGAGAGATTGGGTCACTCTTTCTGATAAGAGCACAGAGGTTAACAGGCAGGCATAAAACCAGACAATTACAATGCGAACCAAAACCTGCTCCGGGGACCGCCATTTAATGTCCCCAACTGATGGACAAGAGACAAGAGTTTTAAGCAACTTTCTCAAAGGCTAGGGGGGGGTGGAGGACCTGCCCAGATCAGCAGCCCACCTGCTGTACTGAGCAACCTAACACCGGCAAGACCTTAATCAGACAACAGAAATCCAAATAACTCCCTCAGCACTAATGTAAACAATTTTGTTGAATAAGCCAAATTTCCAAAAATTATTCAAAAGTTCCCACCGGGTTTAATCTTGTGACCCAAAGATTGCGAGACAGATTCTCTAACCACCAAGCTAATCCTCCACCCACATTACTTGAGGATAGGATGATATCAGGGAGGCATATCACAGATTGAAATTAAACATATGATGGTAACAGAAACACACAATGGTAGAAGCCTAGCAGTACATATGCCATTATGCAAAAACTCATAAAATAAAAGCAATGTTTCTTTCATAGCATGAAATTACACTGTACAGAGGCAAAACTTAAGTTTAGAATTAATCAATGATGATACATATCTGCTGTAATAGGCATTAACATGTTGGAGTACTAAGGATGATTCTTGTCATAACTACTAGTGGCAGACAGGACTTACTCGTTCTTTGTGTAAGAGTCAATTTCTTGCTGCTCCTATCTTCATAGAGGGCGCTGATTTCACAATGATATTCACGACCGGCCACCAGATACTGAATCGTGGTCTCTTCTGTCTCTGGTTCGTTTATCTTGATGTCCGTTGCTGCACCGCCGGGGACGGAGTAGGAGACCATATATCCTGTGAGACCTTCACCGACCGGTTTATCCCAGGACAGTCGGATGGTACTGGTAGTGGAGGTAGCTTCCAAGTTGTGGACTTGATTGGTCAAAGCTGATAGTCATAAAGCAAAAAAACCAAAACAAAAAACAATTAACAGTTGACGTACTTATCACTGGTAGATAATAAAAAAAGCACACCAACAATAATTAATCTGCTATGTGACAAATAAATGACCTCAAACTTAAGTTAACACCTAAAATATGCTCCTTCCTACGCACTTATGCACCTTCAGCAATGGCACTGTATCTACCTTGAACAGTAGTAGTGTTGTATATTTGACACATCAGGTTACTGGTGTAGATAGAAGGAAAATTTATCTTGCTTTAGGCCAAAACAGATAAACTGAGATCTGAATGGTATTTCATAGATTAAGAAATAATTGATTCATGCAAGAAAACAGTGCCATATTCATCCTGTATGATTACCATGATGATACATACACTTCAATAGGTAGGCTGATGATAGCAATCATTGAAGATGGTGTGGCCAATAGCATCTCACCTGACTGTCATGCAAAACAGGCTAGCTCAAGGTGAGAGCATATGAATATTCATAAGTAAATTACAATATACCAGTGATACAAGAATGAAAAGTCTATTTTGTATAATATGACCAATTTATCATAGTCAGTCCATCAAAAGAGACTACAATCAAAAACAGGAGAAGACAATGCCTTCATTCTTCTCATCCCCACCCCCCCCCCCTCCCTCTTCCCTTACCTCAGTCAACAGATCATGTACTTTGGAATGCATTCTACCTGGACAAACTACTGCTATCCACACACTGCTTTAAGAGAAAATTTACAAATACAGCATACTGGTTGCAATGATGTTTTTATGTCACTTGTTCGTAATGTTCACAAAATGAATGAAATAAGTACTTTCTTGCAAGATCTACACTAGGGCTTGCTAGCTTTGATTTTTGTGCAGACACAACAGATAATGAAAAACCTTTGTAACAATTGATGAAATAATTAATGTAATTATTGCAAACAACAAAATGTGCGCTCAAAAATATTGTCTATTATTTAGCTTAAATTATGTGCTGAGATAACAACCATCAGCCTATTAAAACAAAAGAAAAAAATATGAATGTGAGAAGATCAAGACAAGTGACACTTCACAGAATAAAGACAGTTTGAAAAATAGAGAGAAGACAATAAATACTTGATAAATGAATCAATCTTGACATACAAGTCACTCTGTGTGAGCAAAGAAATAGAAAGAAACAAATGAGATCAGAAGAAAGAAATGTTGGGTCAGTTTCTTTATTTCAATTATTGAAATCAATTCAAAAGTACATTAGTTTAAGCACCTCTGTCTGGTTTTCTAAATGTGTTATGTAGCCTAACTCACAAGTTGCCGTGGTTACTGTTTTACTTTCGCTGATGAGGCCATCCTCAAACAAGGTGAACATTTCAACCTTGTACACTGAATCAGAATCCACCTCATCGATTTCCAAAACTTGGCAGGTTTTATCTTCCACTGTTTTCTCTGAGGCCTTGTCCTCTCCTCCAGTGATGGGCTGGTATACCACCTTGTAACCTACAACCTTCTTCATGTTGCCTGGCTGTCTCCAAGTCACTGTCAATTTACCTTCTTCTATAGCAGCTGATAGATCAACCACTGCTTTGAGAGAAGCATTGCCTTCTGATGAGAGAATTAAAGAGTGAAACTATCCACACTCAATGTTTCAGCAGAACATGAAAAATAAGACCTAAGCCCATCGGTTCAGGATAGATCAAAATAAAGGGAAAAAAAAAACTGGGAAAATATTAATCTTAGCAACACAATAACATCTGAAGAGAGTTAAAATTGTGGTCATGACTTTCATAATAGAAAAACAATCAATAAACACATTGCAGTGATTTTAAATTTGCAGACATTTCACAGCTAGACATGAGCAAGATCTCACATTGATTACTCACCATCCTGGATTGTTGAAGCTGTAATAACAGCTGGCTCACTGGACTTTTCACCATACAAGGCAAACACTTCAATATGGTATGAGACTCCTTCATCTAAATCTGCCAAGCTAGTCTCACAAGAATCTGGGTCAGATATTATCAGTTCTGCTTTCTCAACTTTTGTTCCATTAACCATTTCCTTAGTTGGGTCAGTATTTTCTTTCTCCGCATCATTCTTCTCCTCACCATCTCCATTCATATCCTTCTGGTCGGTACCTTCTTCCTCTTTCTTTTGTCGATCTTCATCTTTTCTTTGCTGATCTTCTGCATCAGTAGTTTCTTTTTCATCTGCCACTGTCTTGGTTTCTTCTTTTTCCTCACCTCCTGCAGGCTCATCTTTGGGCTTTTCATCTCCTTCTTCAGCCTTCCCTGCTTCTTCATCCTTCTCTTCAACTTCATCTCCATTTCCATCTGGTTTCACATCATCTTCTCCATCTTTCTCAACTACCTTCTCCTTGCTCTCTGCATTCTCGTTACTGGCATCATCTTCCTTGGGTGTGTCTGATGATTCTCCTCCCCTTACATCTGTTCCTGTCTCATCTTCTGTTCCTCCCTCATAATCCTTTCTACCATCATCTCCATCTTCTCCTAGATCTTTCTTTTCTTTTTTCTGTTCCTCATCTCCCTCTTTTGTTGACTGGTCTTCAGTCTCTGTCTTTTCCTCGCCTAATTCCTGCTCTACACTCTCATCTGTTGTCTCCTTCTCATCTTTTTCATCATCTTTCATAGTCAATTTCTCTTTCTCTTGCTCACTTTCACCTGTGTCTTTGCTCATCCCTTCCAATTTGTCACCATCTGTTTCTTTGTTCTGTTCATCATTTCCAGCCTTTACTTCCTCACTCTTTGGATCCAGTGCTATGACGTTCCAATCATTCATTCCTGTCTCCTTGTCATCTTGTCTGGATTCTTCTTTTATTTCTCCAGAGGACTCTTTGTAATACTCTATTCTGTATCCAGTCACTGAAGATGATGATGGCTTTGTCCATGACACTTCAATTGAAGTTTCTGATGGAGTAACTTTCAAATCCCCCACTGGTTGGGTCTCCCCTACCTTCGATGGTTCTGATAAGAAATGAAAAAATTCCCTTGAAGTTAACACAAAATAATCCCTCCATTGATTATGTAGTCTACCTGATGACTGCAAAACATTTTGACCAGAACACAGGTGTAAACATTCATTAATTATTTCAGAGCAGTTTGATGATGGCACAGATTATAGGGCAATAGAATCTGAGTATGATGTGCATCCTCCCATCAAACCATTACACCTGCCGCTTCCACGTAGTAAATACACAGTAATTCCTAACGATGCAATTTTTAATAACATGGAAAGAGAGGTAAACTTTCACCAATGGCCTCATGTAGACATTGTCACAAAAGAATGATAGATATCACAGACACATATCTGTTTTTGATAAAACTAACAGGAAGCAATATTTTGGATGTCATTTTTTTTAATCTATCGTAAGATGATGATGTGAGCATCAGTTGCCTCTTCAGCTCAATGTGTGGGCTGGAGGATAAATGAACCCCATTAGAGTCTCTCTTTACTAGCGTCTACCTAACCAAAGACCTGCATCTTTGATAATCTTTATAATAATCTTTATAATTTTTTTGTTGTTTAAAATGATTACAATAAAAGTTCTGTGATCCATATGACTCACTTGTCTTTCCCTTCACTTTGACTCTGTCACTCTTCTTATTTCCATTCTTGGCATAAATCTTTACCAGGTACTCAGTTTCAGGTGAGAGCTTCTCAAAAGCAGCTTTGGTCACCTCAGGGTCATCTATGGTCATCTCCTTGACTTCTTGGTCATCTTTTTCATCTATCAGTGAGCAGGTCAGATAGTAGCCTGTGATGGTCCCTTCTGGTTTCTTCCAAGAAACAGTGATGTAAGTATCCTTGCACTTAACGGCTGCTTTGTGGACTCGGTCCACTTTGAGTGATTCTGTAATGTAAACAGCAATGAAATTTAACACTGGACTGTATTACATGATCACATTTAATTGCTGTTCACATAGAAGTGCCACATCATTACACTTTACCTTTGCTAAAATGAATGTGCCACATTTAATCATTTTTCAAATGGATGTGCTCCACATCCAGACTAAGTTTTTGAAAAATCAACAAAATTCAAAATAATAACAGTTTCCTGTTGCAAAGTTGAAATACATTCTTAACCTTGCTAAAGTTTTTAAAATAAATTGTGGTTAAAAACTATCACTTTTCCCCTTGTTACAATCTCATGCCTTCTTTTCCTAACACACAGAGATTACTGAGACATACAAAAAAAGTAATACATTGTCACATGTGTGAATAGTTACTATATCATAAACAATTAAAATCATATTCTGTTTTGAAAAATCAGTTAATTTGTTTTCTGTACTTCTATCATACATCATGTTTAAAGGTGATAGAGTTGCATGATAGAGGGATCCTCACCTGTTTTTACTTCCACTGTTGTTTTCTTACTTTGATCCTCACCACTAACAGTGTAAGTATCAATGATATATGTGGTCTCTGGTTCCAGTTCTGACAAAGTTGCTGATGGGTCTTCAGGATCATTCACTAATAATTCCTTTTTACTACCTTCATTACCCTTAGGATGATAACCTATCCTGTATCCACTTATTGGACAGTCATCTGGCTTGTTCCAGGTCACAGAGATTGAATCATGGGAAGGCTTTGTCTTTAGGTAAGTGACAGGATTTATTGCAACAGGTGTCTCTGAAAGATGGTTGAAGAAAAATCTCATATAAAATGTGCATGTTCATTCCGCATATGATGATGGTTAGATTTAAATATTAACATATAATAAAGAATATAATATGCTTCATAAACCAAATCTGCAAACCACAATGATTAACAAACACTGTTTTATAGGTTACTACAGACAATTGCAACAATGCAATGTTTCCGTTGCAACACTTAAAAATACTTGACATTGGTAGGACATTTCACTACATTTCTTGTGAATGACACAGCTAAACTGAGCAGTGATCCAGTATGAAATTTAACACTTTAAACTAATACTTGCATTCAATGATACTGAATGACTAAGGTAACATGACATTTAATGTAATGCAATGTTAATTACAGGTCATTCATTGCTTGAAGATAATATCAATATCGTATTTCTATCTATTACATTCTTCAAATACATGATTTACAAATTCATGAAATATTACTCAGATGTACATCATCACCAGCATGTAATGTTTCACTTCAATTAGAAAGAAAAACAGGTTAAATCAACCACTGGTAAAGCTGAGATCGCCTGCAAGTTCCCTGAAGTTTAAGGGAGTTATTAAATTGTCATGACTGTACTTCTATTTTTGTGCCTATGTAAGCATTAATAATTTGTATTTCATTTCAGCGAATGGAATAAACATATCTGGAGGATCACCATATTAGTACCACCTTCTGAGAGTAGTTCAGCAACAAAGGGATGATGTAAGTAGTTACATAGATACAAGTTGCCAGGTTGATGATAATTAACATGTTTTATTTCACCTTACTTGAAATACCAAACTGAATGGTATTTCTTTGAAAAGCAGTTGTGATTTGATGCTGTCACTGAAGGTAATACTAACTCAGATAACAAAATATTATTTCTCAAGTAAACAACAGAGTAAAACTCTTGATTGCATAATGGTAAACTAAGGTGCATTTTTAATCAATGGGATATGAGACCTCAGTGAAGCTCCTTTAATTACATGTGTAGATGTATTACCTGTTTTAACAGTGATGCTGACAGGTTCACTGGATCTCTCTCCATCCAGAGAGTATACTTCTATGATATAATCTTTCCCAGATTCTAGTTCTGTAATAGTAGCAGATGTAACATCCCCATCCTCTATCAACATCTCTGATTTCTCTTCTTCATCTCCTCCAGCATCCTTTCCTGTCTCCTCAGTGTCCTCATCCTCGTCATTGTTGCTCTGCTCCTCCTTCTTCAGCGCATATTTTATTTTGTATCCAGTCACCGGACAGTCTTCTGGTTTCACCCAGGTCAAACCAATGGAACTCTGGGAAGCATCAGCTGTCAGATCTGATACTGGATTCAATGTTGGCAAGGATTCTACAAAAGTAAGACCCATCCACAATAATAATAATATTGCAAGATATCCAGCAATAACAGAGAAAGCTGATTGTGCATCTGAGAGTCAATTCTTTTTAAATTGATTCTACAGACATGATCTGAGTGATGGCAGACCACATCTAACTAATTCTAAGATCATCATTGTACAATGTTACCTACTTCTTAATATTATCCACATGTTTCATAATATTCTTCTCAATTGCTGTGTGTTTATTTTTTTTAACCTGTGCTGATGTTTCACATGTTCATGCTATGCTCTTTTTGCTGCGAATTTTGAAATTTCAATGTTGATACTTAACTTTCAGGTTTCATCCTTCCTGTTTAGTGCTATGAAGTCATTGCTTGACTAAAATATGTTACTAATTACTACCAACAAGCACTCCAGCATTCCAGGAACTTTGCTGAGCTACTCAAAGCGAGAACTGAACTAATGTCCACCAGCTTTGGCGACAAATTCTTTTCAATTCGGCAAAATCATATGCATTCCTCAACCCCTAAGGAGATTGGCTGAAGCAGGCTTTTAATTAAAAGAGAAACAGGATACCACTGCACATAAGTGAGTAGATCAACTATGAACAAACATGTAACTGGACACCCTCCTGATACTCCATGGTCATGTGTGCAGCTACCAATGGCCATCAATATTAAGGTCATCAACTTTTGGGCGCTGTGAAGGAATGTTTGACCATTGCTGGCAGGTGGCAGCCATATATAGGCATTGGACTGAACAATATTACAAACGCAATCTCACCTGTATGCACGGTGAGACTGACTCCTTCACTTTTTCTGTCTCCATAATCAACCTTGATCATCACCTTGTACTCTGTTGAGGGATCCAGTCCATCAACCCTGACCTCTGTTTGTTCAATATCCTCCACTGTCACTTCTTTCTCTTCTGCATCTGAGCTGGCACCTTTGTAAGATACATAGTAACCTTTGACCTCTCCTTCAATTTTCTCCCACTTCAGTGTAAAGCTCCCTTCTGTTGCTTCGTAGGTTGGATTCGCTACCTCAGGTAAGACAGCAGCTTCTAAACCGTGGAACAAGACGACAATGTTTGATAGGGTTCTTTCATATATCCTCAGAGAAATGAAAAACAATGTAATAGATACTTTAAAATGAACAAAGAGAAAGGACTAAAGAAAAAATTTACACTAGTAGAGCAACAACATATGTCAAAATTTCAACACTAAGATGATGAAATACAACACCCCATGATGTTGATATCAATGGATTTTGAAACCTCTTTATGTTTGACTGAATTCTAGTGGACACAGATAAAGGTTGTATCATTCCGTCATTCCCCCTTTAGTTGGTGACTCAAAATATAAAAAAAATGAATGTTGTAAATCCAACGCATATTTCCTGCAACTGAGTGTGTCCATACATAATACCAGTGACTGAAGAAGTCACATTATACATGAAAAGTGATTATTCAAGAACAAACCACTGTCAAACTTGGTAGACAGAACTACATAGTTTTCAACACATTGAAATTTGCTGAGATGAATATGCACTACTATTCTATACAATCAAACACTAGTCACAGATTGCACCATTTTGCATCTTGGCATAATTTAATTCTTTAATTTCCAATTTTGCAGTCACTTTTAATTCTTAGGTCCAGAGTGTGAAAAAGTTTTCTAAAAGGGCGAAAGATACAACTTCCCATTAGACTGTTTTTCCATGTGAGCCAAGAGAAATGGATGCTCTAAAAACTCTGGTTTCCACCACCCATTACCTTCATAAATTTTTGTGAATTTAATCACTATGAAAACAGACATCAAACATTAATTGCACTGTGGCTAAAAAACAAACAGTTAACAGTACACTTATTTCTCCAGCAGTCGTTTAAAAAAGAATGTAACCTGATAATTTTACTTGATTGGGAAGTTTGAAATACGTTATGGAAGCACATCTAACTAAAAGACATCAAATCATTTAAAATGACAAGACAACCTTTTTTATCCACATTTGTCAGCGTATTATTTCAGTAATCTACATTGATGATCAACTTACTTGTCTTCCCTTTAACTTTAACGCGTTCACTTTTTTTCTTTCCATTCTTGGCATAAATCTTGAGGATGTAATCAGTCTCACGCAAAAGTTCTTCAAAGGTAGCTGTGGTGATGTCAGGGTTATCTAGAGTCAACTCCTTGACCTTTGAGTCTTTGTCCTCAGCTAATCCACATGTAAGGTGGTAGCCGGTTATGGCACCCTCCGGTTTCTCCCAGGATGCGGTTATAGTGGTTTCCATACATGTTGCAGTTGCTTTTCCCACCTTTTCAACTTTGACAGGTTCTGAAGAGAGCAGGAAAGCCAAACCAAGTCAATTACACAATGTCACAAATATCAAACAAATGTATTTTGGAAACAAAAGCTGATGTGACAAAGTGTTTACACCTCAGCAGTAACACTAATAAGTATCAAACATAGACATGTTTGCCCTCTATAAAATGAACCATGGAAGTATATATTCTCATACTTCCTACACATAGCCTGATATATACAACCATCATATTAACAATCACTTAATACCCTAAACCAATGAATCGGAGATGATCATCGATACAACAGACTTATCTGCATAACCATCAACTTCCTGTGAAGGCTACAGGTAGGTTAAGTAGCCAATTATCCTTTGATATGAAACAATTAATGATGCCATGGGCAAAAGTGTCAGGAAAAACAGTACAATCTCCAGGTTTGGACTAAAATTCAATCAATACATCATGGCAAACCATCTGTTATTCTTTTGGTTTCAAAACCAGGTTAAGGGCAGTCTTTTGCCCCCATTTTGTCTGACAGCATTACAATTTGCAAAAAAATTACCAGAAAAATGATGTTTTCATATTTCCATCAAATAACCTGTGGTTTTAAATCAACCTCAGTGTAATTGTACTAAAGAAGTGTTTCTACTATTCTGTGACCAGGTTTGATGAAAATTCTACAAAATCATGGCCCCTATCTGGTTCTCATGTTTTGGGCAACAATTTTTGTAACAATGCTACTACATAACTATGAATTACACTGCTGCATTATCCATTGCTGCTGCTAGATCACACCTACCAGAGTCAGCAATTGCTACCACAGTTAACCCTACCTACCACCACTAAGCTCTACTGCACCTATCACACTTAGCCTTACCTACCACAGTTAGCCCTACAAACCACAATTAGTCCTGCCAGTCAAAATTAGCCCTACCTACCCACTAGCCCTGCCAACCACAATTCACCCCTACCTGCCAAAATAGCATTACCTATCACAACTAGCCCTACATACAGTACCACAATTAGTCCTACCTGTCAAAATTAGCCCTACCTACCACAACTAACCCTGCCTAACACAGTTAGCCCTACATATCACAATCAACCCTACCAGCTGAAATTAGTCTTACCTATCACAACTTGCCCTATCTACCACAATTAGAATTACATAAGACAGTTAGTCCTTTTTACTACAGTTACTCATTTCTTTCACAGTTTAATAGCCCTACCTACCATGATTAAGTCCTTTCTATCATTGTTAGGCCAACATACCAAAACCGGCTATACCTGAGCACTACTGTCAGTTCTGAAGACCCTACCAGTGATAGCATTACCTTAAAATCTGTTGGTAGCACCCATTAGCTACCTTCTCAGCACTGCTGGTCCTACAAACCACTGTCAGTTGTATCTGCTGACCCTACCTATTGTTGCTTGCCACATCTACCACTGACAGCTTCAACTACCACTCAGTCTGGTACACAATTACAGTCTGGCTACCACTGCTGGCTCTAACTGATACTCCAAGTCCAATCCAATAAACAACCACTGCTAGACTGATCTATATTAACTAAACTTTCCTATTTATAATAACTAAGATTTATCAGAGTGCAATACAAATGGAGCCAATGAACACAATTTGTGACTTGTAAATTTTTCAGCCCTCCATACACCAAATATGTAATCTAATGTAGTACTCACAGAGAAACAGAATATAAGTGAGGGAGAATGATACTGAAGCAACGACATCTAAACATTGAGAGAGCAGGAGAGTAAAACAAACACTAATAACTAACACCAGATGGAAATGTTGGGTGCAAAACTTCAAAATTCAGAGAAATGTGCTAAACTGAATTTAGTTTTAAATATCGATAACAGAAACACAGTCCATAACATTAAAAATTCAATTTCATAGCTAAATGCCGGCAGGCAGTATGTATGAGGACAAAAACAATTTTTGGTTTTCTTGGTTTCACTGAATACAGATGCAGTAAGTTATCATCTCATCACTTTCTATGTGGTCCTTACTTGTCTTGACTTTGAGGGTTACTGGCTCTCCCATCCTAGAGTCACCATCCACCAGCAGCAGCACATTGACACTGATTATATAATCAGTTTCATCTTCCAATCCATCTACTTTGGCTTCAGTTTGGTCTGCTGATTCTATCTTGACCTCTTTCACTACCTCTTTCGGTTTGCTCTCCAATGCAGCGGTGACCAGATATCCTCCCACATCACCATCAACTTTGGACCATGCTACTATTGCAAAGTCTGCTGTGATTTCAGTGAGTGAGAGGTCAGCTAAGACTGGTATTACAGTTGGCTCTGGAAGGAATGTCCATGGAAATATAGCAGGTGAGGTGTGGCAACAGAAAACATACATCATTGTCAGTGATCTTAGTATGATTTATTCACATCAACAGGCTAAACTTTGTTATATTATTGTATCTATCGTAGCAGAAACAAAGACCTTTGAATAAGAGTAAACCTGTACAGGTCTTTCTATGTATGGCTCCTCTGGTGTACAAATAACTTTTAGTATGTAGGCAGGGTTGTAGCTGAGGCAGGCCTCAGACTCAGCTTATCAGGCCTCAAACGGCCTCAAAGCCAAGCGGCTTCCATACATATAGTGTTACAAGCCTATTTTCAAGGCTGGCCTAATAGCCACATACTGCCTTTACTTGACTGCAACACTGGAAAAAGGTTGAATTGCTAGCCAACAGTTTCCAGTATATACCAGTCATCACCAGATCTGTAAACATCACTACAATACCCAAGATTTTGGCAAGCTTACCAGGATAATTAAATCTCAGGGAAAATTCCAAAAATAAATATTTTATTGTTAAATGCAACCTCATCTTGACAACATTCAAGGAGACGAACATTTAACTGATCCTTGCTATAGCCATAACATGGATGGTTGGCCAGCAGATGTGACATAGCTAGAACAGTGTGCCAACTTACTGACACTTACTTAATTGAAAAGCACTTTACTCTGTCATCGATTCTAGAGAAATAGTCTTTTAATCTTATAGTATGTATGTGAGGGTGAGTGTGTGTGTGTATATATATGGATTACATCCAATAGATGTTCTAATGGTGTCTCAATGGCATATAAGTTAAATCTGTTTTCTTAAAGGGAAATAGGGCATTTAGAATATACCCATATGGCATACAAAGAAAATAGCCTTAATCATTGTCAAACCATTCAGTCTCATCAATAAACATCTGCAACAGCTTCATCTCCTCAAAGCGATATGCATGCGTTGAGTAACGGAAGATGCATCATTTGATTTTTGAAAAGTTTGTGTGAACAAATTATCGTTGAGCAACAAATGACTGAATTTCTATCTGTGAGAAACTAAGTTCTTGAAAAGAAGGCTACTTCCCTCCCCCTTTATTTTGAATAACCTAACATTCTATGTCCACAAACATTGGTTTTGAAAATATGTTTTTTTTTTTTCCATGAAACAAACGCCTTTAAATCCATGACAACAAAGATCAACATGTATTCCCAGAGTTTCAAAAGAAGTCCAACCTTGAAAAGGGATGATTAGCAGGTTTCAGTCACTGTAGTGATTACATATTTAGATGTCACTGTGAACTCAATTAGATGGCTTGACAAAATCTACTAGTCATATGGCAAACTAGATGAAGCCAAAGTAACTAATTATCTTCTTTATATGGAGAAAACAAAGGGTATTCAAATTAGAACAATAGCTATTACACCTTTGAGCAGGTGTAGCGCACTCAGTGCAAATTAGCTATACAGCTTCTTACATTGCTTATGTTTGTTCAAATTGTAGCAGTTGAAGGGTTGAAAATTATTTTTCAAATATTCAGAAATTAATCTTCGAAAATTCATTTCAGTATTAGAAACTGACTTACTTTACTACTGAGTTTTGCAGACCATTGTTGTACAAAGCCACCAATCATTGCATATTATTTCAGTGGTTCAAGGGATGAAAAGACAAATAGATTAGCAATTTTTGCTGATCAGTGTTTAAATTAGTTAGCAGTCAACCTATTTTGATCAGCAGATGCAAAACAAACATTGCGGTGATGTTAACGTAAGTCTGCACATCACAATCTTATACGGTACAACTCAACATCTGCTGCGGTTTCCAGCTCTCTTTGGGCATTTACAGCATATGGAGCAGTTACATACAGTACAAAGTAGTGGCTTTCAGTGCTGGAGTCAAGTCCACGCAATCCCAGTCCGAGTCATTACCTTTCCAGTCCGAGTTCTTGATGGGCGTGTCTGAGAGGGCCGAGTCTGAGTCCCCGAGACAATGTGCAAATATGACACATACTCTTATACGTAAAATACAACAAGATTGCAAACAGGACCGTAGCTGGTCATATATTTAGGGGGTGTTAACGTGAAAAATTCTGACTGGATGGATGTTTTTTCCCAACTTAGTGGTGACCCCACTGCGACAGTTTCTGACACTATGAAAACCTTTTAGACTTTGATCCAGAATTGTAAAAGGTGGGGGGAGAGCATTGGTTGGCATGTAGAAAACGAGAAATTTGGGCTTTTCAAATGCCCCCTGATGGCAGGAAATGACACTACTCCATGGGTCCTACTTGAGTTGCATGTACCCGGCCTTGAAATACAGGTAGGGATATCATGTCTGCATGTCCTCAATTCATGTGAAAAAAAAAATCAATGTATGAAAAATGGTAAATTACACATCAAGTGGGTTGAGGTGATACAAGAATCACAGTGAATAATGCATCCTCTTCCATTTTTACTCAATTCCATTTTTCTCTGAGTACTTGCCAAATATTTGGGGACTGAATACATAGGCCTAAAATGGCGTCTAGAAATTTTGGGGCAGAGATTTTGACCGAAATTTGTTACTAACTAGGGGGATTACTAAGCGAAGTGCCACCATGAGGTGTCGAGTAAAATATAAGAAAATTTTTGTGTTTTCTAGGCTGTGTATTCTAGGCTGCCTGTGCCAAGCTTTAAAACAGGGATATCAAGTCTGTGATTCCTTAATTTATGTGAGAATAAAAAATAATATTTGAAAAATGGTAACACATGTCAGGTGGGTTGAGGTGACACAAGAATCATAATGAATTAGGAATCCACTTTCAGCTGTTTTTTTGAGTAATTGGCAAATATTTGGGAGCTGAACACATAGGCCTATGGGTGTCTAGAAATCAGGGGGCAGATAATTTTTGCCCAAATTTTGTTTGCTACTAACTAGCAGGATTACATGTAAGTGCAATGCCACCATAGTTTGCTCTTAGCGTAGAAGAAAGTTTGGGGTTCACAAACTTCCCAGGTAGACGGAAACGGCGTTTCTTGTTTGTACTAGGGTTGCATGTACCCAGCCTGAAAATAGGGATATCATGTCTGCAATCTGAAAAATGATCTATGAAAAATAGTGACACATATAAGAAAATTTCCAGCAAAACATCCAGTGGTGGAGCTAGCAGTTTCAGTCAGAGGTGGGAAAAATGGCTTTTAGTGGCACTGAATAATAGAAATACCCAATGCTCTTTATATACATTGAGGGGATAGTGCCGACAGGACTATTAGGGTTTCATGTAGAGAAGGTTGCGAGTTTAGACATTCCGCCGCCACCTCGCGAACATTGTATGCCTATGTACGTGCATGCAAATTATTCAAATGGCGATGCATGATCTGAACTTATCCAGAGATCTAGTAGAGATCTGTTGATGAAGAGGAATACAATACTTGGAAGTGGGTGAGGTCTGTCTCTTCTTTTGTACTTCATATCGGATGTCAACTAGAGATCTGAATATGAAGCGAACCTTCACATTGACAATTGGCAATGGGACATCGTTTGACAAACGAAATGCCGTAGCAACGAGAAACGAGTAGCCAGAGCAAAAGAGATGAAGCCAAATTGATGACAGACTGCAGCCATAAGGGATGATAACTGATGGAAAAAATATATTAACGTGTATCAGAGACCCTACCACATACATAACAGATTACTGTGATCTCAGTTGGGGTTAGACTGGTAATTTCATATTGTTAATAGCTTGTGTGAGGTTAGACTACTTTAATCTAATAGGGCTAAACTTGTATCCATTCATTGAATTCATTCATCTCACAACATGGCAATAATCGAAAGGTTAAAATTTGGATAAGGTTTTTGGTGCAATATTCGGGCCCCAGTAGGTAGAAACTACTGGTGAATGAATTAAGGGAGCAAGGGAACTTTGTGACATAAGAATGTTGACAAATGTGATATACTCACACTGTACTCACTGACATATAAAATATTCTCTTGCTTTGGAAAATACTTAAAAAAGAAAAAAAAAACCAAGAGTACAAGTAAAGATATATCAATTACAATCCAGGATTATCCCATATGGCAATAGGTTGGTTTGATCTTAAGACATTAGATCAGATTTCATTTACATCAATTTACTAGAATTACCTTACTTCCTTTAAAGGAAAAGCAGTAAAAATTGAGAACATAAACAGTGCCAGTTACTTCATGGTTAGCCAAACATGATAAAAAATATCAAAAATTGTCCAACAGCTGCTGGAACCAAAAGCAACTCTTACCCACGGCCATTTCAAGATGGGTACCAAACTATACACCGCAGACTATGGATGAGCATTAGTGTGAGCCACTCTTTAGAAAGTCATCTGAAATATTTCATTTAAAGGAGGACAACTACTGTATAATGCAAACAGCACACCTGAGATAATCTCAAGGGATCAGATAATCTCAAGGGATCAGATAATCTCAAGGGATCAGATAATCTCAAGGGATCAGATAATCTCAAGGGATCAGATAATCTCATGCGATTTAATCATCTCATGGGATTAGATTTGAATGATCTTGCAAGATCAGACCATTAAAGGCTAATGGATTTACATAAGAGAATACCTTAGGTCACTTAACACCACAGAAATGTGCCACTTGTGAAACTAATTGTGAAAATGTAAGTGTATAGTGCACATCACTCCAAAAATAGTCAAACACTGTGAGAAAAAAAAAATTAAAAAATGTTTTAATAAAACTGGATAGACTTGAAAGATAAACTGACTACATCACACAATGCCAGTACCCTTACTGTGACTATGGAATTAGCTTTTACTTTACTTTTTTAATTTACCCCTCACTGTTAACATTTACAATTCACATTAACAAACCTTTTGTCCTTGACAAATACATAAACTTTGTCCAAACAGCAGTTTATGAGATGATGTAAATGTCTTCAACATATTTTTGTTTCCAAACCAATGTTTGCTACATTCAGAAGAACATCAATCTTTTGTGAAACATTACTTAATTCTGGCAGGTGTAACATTAAATAAAGGTATGTCAAGATCAATTCAATTAATGAAAATCAGGTTTTACATGCTTCTTAATATTTGGGTTTAAAAGTTTGTTGTAATGAACCACAGAAATTAGTGTTGGAAGGTTTCAGTATAAATTAAATGTCACTAGCATTAATACCGGTATGCAATGTTTTATTTCTTTATTTTTGTGGATATGTTGTTTACGTATGAACAAGAATAAACTCTGTATGTTATCAGATGAGTCACACATTCCCTCCTTCAATACCAGAACTATATTTGTAAGTATTTGATAAATAGAAATCACATCAAGCCAGAGAAAATAATTCAGATATGACAACAAAAGAATTGCAAACTGTAGTTAATTAGTAAAGAAAAACACTTAATGCCAAATTAATAAAAGCTCTAAAGCTCTAAGAATTCAAACATTTTTAAAATGCACAAAAGTACTGGAACATGATTGAGGTATGCGCTGTATTCTATGACTGATTATTCAAGGCTGCATTACATGAAAATGACAGTTTGCAATATTGGCTGTACTGATCATTGAAAAATGTTGAAAATAGCCACCAATTTCATCAAAATCCACCAAAACTTGACACTTTTACAGGCAAATTCTTGTCTTAGATCTTCAGCATGAACAAACATTAGGTAACTATGCAAATGTACGATGTCAGGAGATGGACTTGATTGAAGTGTCTTATCTTATCCTTTGTTTACTTAACCTTTATTTCGAGGAGAACTGAAAATTTAATATGTCTGAGGCCCTTGTTTTAAAACCCCAGTAATTAAGTAACTATGAGATAGTGTAGGTAGGCCTTACAAAAAAAATCCTGACAGTGTGAAACACTCCATGTCATCATATTTGCATTTTAATTAAACTCTGAATAGTCACATCTCAGAAACGGTAGCAAACAGAAACACAATTCTACTGGATTTTAATTCAGGATTCCACTCTGCAACTTTTTAATAAAGTGAACTCTTTTCTAGATGCATGTCCCACTACCTTTAATGCTATTGGCTTACAGCCTGAGCATCCTGAGATGGTAAGTACCCTAATACTCATACCATAGTTCAACTCTTAATTAGATTAAACCCTTTAAAACTAACTTTGATATGGCTAAGTAACAAAACTGGTTATGTCCTATGGTTACATAACATACACTACAACCCACTGTAACCCACACTAATTCCTTAATCAACATTATTCTATCTGTGAAACCCTCTAAATTTTTGTTGTAATTTTAACCACCACCTTTACCACCACGACCAAAACACAAAGTAATCAACAGAGTAATTTAAACAAAGAATTACTTGTGGAAAAAAATACTGTTGTTTCCACTATAAAGCTCTCTAACCTAACAACAACAAATTAGAATACCAACGTCCACATATATATTACCATTTTTCTATCTTCCAGATGAAAGTCTCCACGATTACCACTACATCCTATCTTGACAGTACATCTATGTCAGTGTTTAAACTATCTACAACAACCAGACAGAGTGCTTAGTTCTCACAAAATTGTTAGACACTGCAACACTGCATGCAATAAAATCAACCACAACCAGTTTGTTAGATCCTTACCTGTTTTTGCAGTGACCTTGACGCGGTCGCTTTCCCGATCTTTGTGAAACGTATAAATTTTAAAGATGTATTCCGTGTTCGGTTGAAGGCTGTCAAAAGTGGTCTCATTATTTTCTGCGCTCTCCAACTTTATTTCTTTGGTTTCAGCCTTGGACCCCTTGTTGGGGTTGCAAGTCACACGATACCCAGAAATGTCACCTTCTGGTTTATCCCATGTTACTGTTATAGAATCAGACTTGGTGCTAGATGCTTTTGCTGACTTAACTTTGGGAACTTTTGCAAGTTCTGAACACAAAAAGAATGTTCCAGGTGTGAGCATGAAGGGTAAAAAACATGGCACAATGAATGAGACTCTAAACAAAAGGAACATTTACAGAAACATTTACAGAACAGGTGAACATCAATACAAACATTTGTGGTGAGGAGAAGTAGGTACAAACATTAAGTATTTACTCTCTGAAAATGAAATTCATAGCATGCAAGTAACAAGGACACAAGTTTAATGAATATCTGATTTTAGGTGTAGTGTTGTGATGTGCCCAATGCTAGTGCAGTGAAAGTTTTATCTGTGATAACAATTTGTTCCTATACATGTGAGACATCAGACAAAACGGTAATGAGTCAGTCTTAGAGTATGTGATGATAGTACTACTGTAGACTAACTGGGATATCAAGAAATACTACATCATCATTATTATTATCATGGTAATAATGGAACATCAACTTAAGAGGTGTCATGACCTGCATGGAGTATCATCACTGACTTCACTATCACACATGTGAGGTATCAATTCTAGTCAATAGAATGATGCTTGTTTATATTGTACTCATTAAATAGCAAAAGAACTGGTAGTGAAATGCCACTTTAGGGGTGAGGTAAGGGGATATCAGATTCAATGGTAATGTTGTCAATATTCATAGTAATGACTTCATCATTACACATGGGGGGATATTAGCCTAAGTGTAACTTATTCCATTACTGCATGATTATGGCAAATATCTCATTATCACATATGAAGATAACGGTTTGATGGAAATGATTACATTATTACATGAGGGTAAATCAGATTTAATGTGAATGATGTCATCATTACATGAGGGGATATCAGCTATAATGGCAACTACTTCTTAAGTACATGAAGGGATATCAGTGGCAATGATGTCACCATTACATGATAGAGTATCAACTATAATGGCAACTATTTCTTTAGTACATGAGGGGATATCAGTGGCAATAATGTCACAATTACATGATGGGATATCAACTATAATGGCAACTATTTCTTTAGCACATAAGGGGATATCAGTGGTAATGATGTCACCACTACATGATGGGATATCAGCTATAATGGCAAATATTTCTTTAGTACATGAGGGAATATCAGTGGTAATGATGTCACCATTACATGATGGGATATCAGCTATAATGGCAACTATTTCTTTAGTACATGAGGGGATATCAGTGGTAATGATGTCACCATTAAATGATGGGATATCAGCTATAATGGCAACTACTTCTTAAGTACATAAGGGGATGTCAGTGGCAACAATGTCACAATTACATGATGGGATATCAGCTATAATGGCAACTATTTCTTTAGTACATGAGGGGATATCAGTAGTAATGATGTCACCATTACATGATGGGATATCAGCTATAATGGCAACTACTTCTTAAGTACATGAGGGGATGTCAGTGGTAATAATGTCACAATTACATGATGGGATATCAGCTACAATGGCAACTATTTCTTTAGTACATGAGGGGATATCAGTAGTAATGATGTCACCATTACATGATGGGATATCAGCTATAATGGCAACTACTTCTTAAGTACATAAGGGGATGTCAGTGGCAATAATGTCTTAATTACATGATGGGATATCAGCTATAATGGCAACTATTTCTTTAGTACATGAGGGGATATCAGTAGTAATGATGTCACCATTACATGATGGGATATCAACTATGATGGCAACTATTTCTTTAGCACATAAGGGGATATCAGTGGTAATGATGCCACCATTACATGATGGGATATCAGCTATAATGGCAACTATTTCTTTAGTACATGAGGGGATATCAGTGGTAATGATGTCACCATTAAATGATGGGATATCAGCTATAATGGCAACTACTTCTTTTATCAGTGGTAATGATGTCACAATTACATGATGGGATATCAGCTATAATGGCAAATATTTCTTTAGTACATGAGGGGATATCAGTGGTAATGATGTCACCATTACATGATGGGATATCAACTATGATGGCAACTATTTCTTAAGTACATGAGGGGATATCAGTAGTAATGATGTCACCATTACATGATGGGATATCAACTATAATGGCAACTATTTTTTAAGCTCATGAGGGGATATCAGCTTTAAAGGCAAGGACTTCATAAATGCATGACAGGATATTGGTTTCAATAGCAATGATTTCTTTAGCACATAACAAGATATCAACTTAAATGACAAAGATTTCTTTATTAAAGGAGGGGATTATCTGTTTTAATGGTAATGATTGCATTAAATGCCACTTGTGTGAAAAAGATTACAAATTTTACTGCTTCATATATGCCTCGAAGCCACTCTACTTAGTTACACTGGTGAAATTCAGGGAAGCTTTTCTCTAAAATATCTACTTTAGAAGTTTTACAACCTTTCAAACCCTATCATTTTACCATACCTGTTTTCCCCTTGATGGTGACCTTTTCTCCTTGTGTTTCTCCTGCTAATGGAATGATGTCAACAGTGCACTCCAATCCTGGGACTAAGTCTTTAAAGGTGGCAGTAGTTTCATCTGGATTGTTAATCTTTACATCCTGGGGTTCCTTATCGAGGGGAGTCAAGACCACCAGATACCCTGTGACATCATCACTGGGTTTGGACCACGTAGCAGTCAGAGTGTCAGAAGTACCCTTCAGGGTTTGCCCTGTGACCGGTGGGATCACCACTTTGGCTTCTCCTGAATTCATGTAAAAAAGGAAAGCATTATAAATTGCAGGTATGTTCATCAAGAGGAAAAGTATAAACCACTGGGCAAGCTTAGTACCAAAAGGAAGTTACATTCAAGATCTGGTTGACCTACAATGGAAGTGGACTACAAACTGGTTAGGAGTATGGATTAACAAAAATGACATGAAAAAAAAACTGCGAACAAGGACATTTCAATGTATGAACCTCAACTAAAAAGAAAAAACACCTACAGTACACTAATGCTCAGACAATGAGTGTAAGTGCTTCAATTTTCCAGACAATAGATACTCGCTGCAGAGGGACTATTCATTTCATAGCCAATGTTTTTGGTTTGATCATTTGGCAGGTGATGTGAATACAGCAAACAGCTTCACATTTGACCACATCCCTAATGTCGATGTCACATTACATTGGACAGGCTTCCATTATACAGTTCAAATACAACATGAATGATCATTGTACCATGTGTATAGCCTACTGATCTCATACCTTCTGTGCTTCCAGATGCAGTAACCTTTTCACCTTCTTTGTCTGCGCTGAGTGTCTTAACCTCTACCTTGTATTTTTTCCCAAGGGTCAATCCAGAAAACTCTGCCTCTGTGGTTTCTCCATCTTTTGTCTTGATGGTTGATTTTTTAGCATCACTGGGATAAATCCTTACTTTGTAGCAGGATACGTCACCCTCGGGTTTATCCCAAGATGCCTTCAGTTTGTCCTTGGTTGACTCTACCTTAAGGTTGAGCACTTTGTTTGGAACTGAATACAGATGAGTGATAAATGATCATGGATTCACTGATAAGTCTTAAGAAGAGTTGATGAGAATTACAAAAAATCATTTATTTCCTTACAAAAAATGAACTGCCTTGAACAGTGTCTTATTTTTTTACTTTTTTTTATTTTTTTTGCAACGACAAGCAGAAAAAGAGGCACTCAAATTTTTTATTTCTTAAAGAAAGCCACATCTCCTAAGCAAAGCCTTGCACAAGAAAAAAAAAGTTTCTGTCACAAATGACACTTTTTTTTTTGGCATTCTGTAGCTGAGGTAGACTACATATGCCATCATCATCATCATCATCTCCAGGTGATTAGCAGAACAAAATATAAAGACTAAAAACAAAAAAATATCAAGAGAAAGAAATGAAAATAAAGGGTGATAATAAAAATACTTCTAAATCAAGTCAAAAAATGTGATTTAAGTCATGGTCCAGCATTCTACAAACATTTCAGATATACTTAAGAATAAATCTACCCATCCAAGGGAAACAAAAGAAACAATAAGTCATGTTTTAGATTAAAATTTACTTTTCATTGTTCTTTTTCAAAATGCCAACAATCTACCCCTTGTGCCAAAAACTACTCAGAGAAAACATGAGGCTTTTTTTTAAATTGATGGACATCTGGATTAATATTTAATACAGCCAGTAGCTAGCTTTTTTCAGACAAAGTTGTGTTTCAATTACAATGAAAAAAATGGCAGCAACAGAAACATGACCATAAATGAACATGCAATGACCATGAAAATGTTGTAGTTGAGATGAACAACAGATGTTAACATTGATTACTTTTATATGGAACTAATAACTTTATGCACACAACATTCTTTTGATTAGTTGGGATGAATAGAAATAAATAAGTACTATTTTATTCTTCACAGTGCAACAAAGAAGTGGGACATCATAGTGCTGGCAGACCAACTTCACAGAAAAATTTAAACAGGTCAAAATTCTGATCCAAATTTTCTTATTAGGTAGGAAGTTTGCTTAAGTTCTTAACTTGAGAAGAAATACTTTTCCATTAATTCAGACTTAAAATTTTCTTTGTCTTAATCTAATTTGTAACTTCAACGACACATTGCAATCTTGGGCATTACCTTAATGCCAACATATCCTTATGAATTGAGAGTTTTAATGCATGTACACTGCAAGTTTGAATGAAACCTTTCCATCTTAAATGCAAATCTTTATGCCACTTATTTAAAAGTGTCAGCTATTTTGTCCATCACTCATTTATTAAGATGGTCATGAACATTGGTCAGTGTACATGATACCACTCTTATGAGGTATCATCCTAAGGGTAATATGAATTACTTTGTCAAGGCCTTAGAGACATCCTGACCATGACAGCAGATCACATCCATTTTTGCAGGTGACTTAAACATTGACCTCCTCAAAGTCAACACTAATTCATCTGTAAGTGACTATTTTAATCTAATGAGATGCTACCTTTTTACACCAGCCATTACTTTGCCAACTAGAATCACTGACAGTACTCTGTCTCTTATTGATCATATATTTGTTCCTCTGCCAAGTACTGTAGGTTTGTCGCTTCTACAATTACTCCTGGTAACCTGTATTGCGACATAAGCGATCATCTACCTAACTTTTGTTTTATCAGGGACCCTGGTACTAACCCTAACACGAGTAGACCAATGGTCTGACTGTATCACAACAGAAATTTTGCAAGCTTTGTTCAATCACTTGAACGTACTGACTTTTCACAAGTTTTTGCTTGTCCTAATGCTGATGATGCATACAATGCTTTCATATCTAGAATTATTTCTTTACATGATATTAATTTTCCTACAGTTAAATTGTCTAGAAAGCAACTTACAAGCAAGCCATGGATAACTACTGGTATTAAAAAGTCTATAAGACGTAAAAACCTACTTTTCCGTAAGTATATTGACAATCCAAATTCTGAAAAACATGCTTTTCTTGTCCAGTTACAAAAATATTTTAAATAAATCCATCAGGTTTACCAAATCGTCATATTACAAGAATATGATTGCAGCTAGGCAGCACTCCCCTCAAAAAAACATTAGCCATCTTAAACAAATTACTTAATAGGAAAAATAAGTCTACCCCTGTAGTAAGTGGTATCATCCACAACAATGCAACCATAAATGACAACACTGGCATTGCAGATTCTTTCAATGATTATTTTGCTACAATTGGTAACAAGCTTGGTGATAATATTTCTAGTAACACAGATCCTAGGCAGTTTTTACACGGTGGTAACGCAAATACTATTTTCTTGGCACCCGTCACAGATGATGAAATCCTCAAAGAAATTTTCTCTTTAGAAGATGACAAATCCCCTCAATTAGATGAAATTACCCCTGAGATTTTAAAATCTATTTCACATGTTATTGTCCAAATTTTGTGTAACGAGTTTGACCTTGTGTTTTCCTCTGGAATATATCCTGATGCCCTGAAAGTTGCGAAAGTCATTCCTATTTTCAAAAAGGGAGATTGCAAGTATCCAGAGAACTATCAACCAATTAGCTTGTTACCTTGTGTTAATAAACTTCTTGAAAAGACTATTGAAAAGCGACTTAGATTATTCTGGGATCATAACAACACTCTCTTTGAGCACCAGTTTGGTTTCAGGAAAAATCAGAATACCAGCCATGCGCTACTGGAAACTGTCAATTGCATACGTTCATATTCAGAAGACGGGGATGTTTTAGGTCTATACTTAGATCTAAGGAAAACGTTTGATACCGTAGACCATAGAATTCTTCTTGCCAAGTTATACAGTTAAGGTATTCGTGGTAAAGTGTATGATGTCATGTCTAGTTACCTTTCTTACAGAAAACAGCGTACTTATGCTAATGGTGACTTATCTAGCTATACAGATGTTAATATCGGTGTCCAGCAGGGTTCTGTTCTTAGACCCTTGCTTTTCCTAATTTATGTTAATAATATTCATAATGTCGACTGTAATGAGTCTTTGAGAGTTTTTGCTGATGATACTAATGTTTTTGTTCACAATGATGATTGTTTCAAACTTGCTTCTAAGGCGCACACTGTCTTAAGTCAACTCAAAACTTGGTTCGACTCCAACAAGCTTACCCAGGGACCTACACTTAAGCAAAACCAACTTTTTGAGTTTTCATTCAAGGTACCATGGTGCTCATTCTTGTCCAAACCATTTTATTCTGAATGACACCAAAATTTGTAGGACAGCCTGTGCTAAATATTTAGGACTTCTGATTAACGACAAGCTTTCTTTCAAAAATCACATCGATGACCTACATACTAACCTCGTTAAATACAATGGCATTTTCTATCATCTCAGAACTTCACTTCCTCCTGCCCTTGCTATTCAGCTTTATTATTCTCTTGACTACTTGAATGTTTCTTATGGTATTGAAATTTTTTGGGGTAGCTAGTGCTTCTGTCATGAAGCCATTACAAGTACTTCAAAACAGAATTCTAGGAACCATTCCCTTTTGTCCGTCATTATCCTCCAGATAAACTTCACAGTGAGCTTGGGGTTCTTAGGGTTTGTGATATTCACATCCTTAGGCTTTGTACCTTTATATATAAATATGTTAACAATAAACTACCACGTCTTTTGTAACATTGTTAACCCTAGAAAGTCATCTCACATGCCCAACCACACAAGAAGTAACGCACTCATTTCAGTTACCAGGCGTAATACTAAACACAGGAAGCTTCTCTTGAATAATTATTGTTACAAAACTTGGAGTGACCTCCATATGATATAAAGAGCTGTAAGTTGTTTAAAACCTTTAAATGTAAAATGAAATCTCATCTCATTGGCAATTACGTGCTTTGAACTGTATGCTTCATCTGACTTGAGCATTTTTTTCTTTTTCTTCTCTTCTTCTTGCTTTTGTGTTTTGTTTTTTTGTATTTTCTCTCTCCTTAAAGGTCGCTAGCTGTGATACACATATTACTGTTTTTTCTAGCATCCTGTTCATTCCACTGCATTGAAGGAACTGAATCTTTCTTCTTAATACGCATGTATGTATATATATGTATGTATGAACGAAATACATGCAAAATGAGCAGCAGTGTAATGGCTTTGGTCCCAGAGGGTGGCTGTGACTTACATTTCCTTTATTAATACACAAGGAGAAAAACCCAGAAACTACCAACTCTGAGCATGCTGTACCATATGATATCATCATTGACTTACTTGTAGTTGTCTTCAGAGTAACTTTGTCACTCTCCAAGTCCCCATTAATGGCAGTAATATCAACCTGATACTCCCGTCCAGGAGTCAACTTCTCAAAGAGAACCTCAGCGAGCTTGGCATCACTGCTCTTTATTTCTGAGGTTGGGGCATCAGGTGGGTCAATGGTGACTCTGTAGCCTGTCACTGTGGATGGAGGCTGCCATGTCACCGTTACAGAATCAGTGGTTGACTTTGCTGCCTCTGATGTGACACTGTTTGGAGCTGAAGACAAAAATTAAAGACTTAAGTTAAGATGTGCAACATAGTAGATAAAAGCTAGCGATAGTTTCCAATGGAAGTCAACACTGTGAAAATGCAAAATGATACATTGGTAAAGACAGTAAAAACAAGCTTGGTTTGAAGAGCAAACATTAGACTCTTCTGCATTTAATATGTATACTCAGATGGTGCAATGGATAACATAAAAATGGTCAACCAGATTGCATTGACTATGATGCAAGTTTTTGTTGTTCACTCACAGTTGATATTTACTACCAGGTCTTGTCAAAGTCCTATCATAGAATGAAAGCCTGTTAAACTGTAACAACAATTGACAAAGTACGCTTTCTCCAATATCTTCTAGAAACCAGACCTTGTGTGACTGACCACGCAGTATTAACAAAGGCATATTATTTTGTGAAATTGAATGGAAGGTGCATACCTGCAGGTGCTTTTCCCACGGGCAGTTCTCGTTCAATTTTCCCGTCGTCTTGTCCCGCATCTAGCCACCTGTGTAAACATCACAAGAGAACCATCACTCAGCCGAAGCCAATGGCATATTATTAGTAAAGAACACGTAACAGGGTCTCAGATAGGAGGAAGAAACCTAGAAATACAATCTACTAATGATAAAGGCTCAATATTCACTGATACATGATTTGCTAAACAGAAATTTCTTACAACACATTTCAAGATGGTCACAAGAAAAAACCACGAAATTGTTTTTGTTTGTTACTGAAAATCTCATGAATATTTAGCTCATCTAGCATTACTTCATATTTATTTTATTGGAAAATACTACATTATATCTTGATAAATAGGAAGATCTCTCATAGGATGTGGAATTCTTTCATGATTTATAATACCAAATGATCCATTACACAGAAGTCTGAGTGCCACATTACTGTGTGGGAGGGGTGCAAACCTTTCAACCAAGGCTAGTCACCAACATTTTTTTAAAGAAAATATTTTTTTTTTTTTTTTTATTTAACAATATGTATCCTCTACAAAAACTGGGAAGTTTCTCATTCAGAAATATTTGTGTGCTATAACACACAAAATATTGCTTATGATCTTGAGCACTTTTTGCAAGAATTATTTCTTCAGAGTTTTACAAATTAGGAACAAGTTACAATCCATAACTTGGTGAATTATTTCTCCTCCTTGAAGATTAAAATATCTGGTTTTTTATGCAAAGTACACAACACTTCCTCACTACATTAAAAAAACAAAAAAAAACATTGAAACAACCCTTTGTAAGATAAAAACATTCTCCTGAAAACAGCCATTAAGTACATGGAGCTTCCAATGCAATAAACTGTAAAAGTGCAAATTTCAGTTACAAATCTGAGAACCATTATAGTTGATTAGTAGAGCTTTAGCTAGACAGAGAGTATCAATATGTGTTATGATAAGAATGACCTCTTGCAAGGGAAGTAAAACTCAGTCTTGGATCCCTTTGATTCTTTGATAATGATCCTCTCCAGGTACCAGCCTCGTCCTTTTTCCTTTCCATCGTGACCTACGACCACCTTTTGAAGTTTCCCCAACGACACAGCTTCAATTTCGAAAACATCCATCTGACCACTGGCAAACATCTGTTTATTATTTTTGCTCTTTAGGAGCTTTCTACATCCAGAGTCTGTGTGCTTGCCAAACATGTTGAGGTAAACTTCTCCTGTAGGGTTGGAATTGCCTTCACTTCCAGTGAATACCTGGATGTAGTATTTGATGACTACCGGAGAAAGATGTGATGAAATTTGTAAAAAATGTGGTGAAGTATTACAGTATTACATAAGGAAAGGACAAATCCATCTGAAATAATGCAAAGGTTTTATCAAAACAAGTGGTTGTAACATGAAATGATTTATTTTGCACAATACCTTCTCATACACTTGTGTTAAGCATATGACAGACCTACCCTAATGAGTGGGCAACTAAGCACAGAAAAAATTTGTTAACATATGTGATGACATTTAAGTCCCAATTGTGAAAATGCCATCTCTGTCCTCCCACCATCGGCCATACCATCCTCTTCCAATGTTGGGTATCCTCAACGTTTGATTGTGTGTTCTTGCAATCCTGACAGTGACAAATTCATAACAAAAGCAACATGTTTTCAAACAGAATTTATGTTTTCAAAGTGGATTATGTCTAGAGTACTGACATGTCTTTGATGTATGACTCACCAGCAGCGGGCTTCTTCCCATCCTGTGGGATTGCAAACTCTCGCCACACATCGAGGTCATCTTCCTTCGGAGAGAGCCATCGGTTCACTTCGAAGCTATGAATGGTCGGAGAATTCATGTCCACAAGTCTCAAAGACCTTAAATACCATGAATCCTCCTTGGACGAATTCTTGTGGCCAATTCTCACCTTTGAGAGGGGTCCAATATCACCCATATTAATCTACAGGAAATAGATGGAATTACTGATATTTAGAAACAAAAAACATGATAACTGGATTGAACTCTTTAAGGTTAATCCAAATAAAGCCACTATCAAACAGCTAATGTCTACTATTACATTCTGCTACATCTACTCATGGTCTGATGCTTTACATCATATTCCACATTGGTGCATTGAATTACTTAGTTTTTAGTCAATCCTTGAATTAGATGTTTTTCTGACAATATAAATTTTTTGAAATATTATTAGTGCTAGCTAGCTAGTTGGCTTTATAAAAGGTACATGAAACAAGACATAAGGATGCACCTCTGTTTATTTCTCTAGACTAGAATAGTTTGAACAAAACCTACAGGGAAAATAGCCAATGCACTTTACTGCTTAATAAGGTTCACTGAGTACACAACGACAAGAATAATGTTATTCATGATCAAAGTGAGTGAAGATATAAAGAGTCAGAACAGTCAAGGAGCAAGTAAAATTCAGTAAACGTTAAAGTGACATGGCTTAAGTATAGCATTCTATATTAAACAAAAATCCCATCCCAAATCCTTCTCCAGTAAATTTATTTTGGACTTTTTGATGAACAATGACATTTAAATTTAAGAGCATTTCTAATTACATCGTATGTCCACATTAGCATTGTCCAGTTTTGTTTTTACAGCATATTGATCTTTTCATTTACATGAATTCTTGAACGCGACTGAAAATTTTCTCAATCTGTACATACATGCTTGAAATCAAATGTGTATATATGAAAAAGAATTTGACATTGTTATATTTATTTCAAATTGCTTAAACACATTTTCACCTACACAATTCGAGACAGGAGTAACAGGGGTGAGTTCAAATACTGCTGCCACCATGTGTAAGAGATGTGACATATAGCTTAAGTGAATTGCCTAATATTTTTACATTATCAGTGTACTTTCCACAGTGCAGTTTATCCAGTGACCTTCATATATTTGTTGTTTTGTTTCATCTTTTTCTTTATTCTCTCCTATTACACATGAGAGATAAACTAAACAAAATAGAAGCATCGACTGAATCCAGTTAATAGTAAGGCTTTAAGTGTGACTTTGTCTGACTTGGTGCAGTTCTTGAGCAGGATTCACCAAACAAACATAAGACCTGAACATAATTTTCACATAAATTTTTCATAATTGAATTACATTGAATTGAAGACATTAGTTTTACCCTAAAGTTTTCAATGCTACAGGCAATGAATCCCTTGTCATGAGTTGGGCTGAGAATTATCTCTTTGTGTTCCTTGTCACTGTAAACAACCAAAGTGACTGGACCTGCAAGACTAGCTTTCTCATCTTCACCAGTCGTCACATACACATCCCAGTCATTTTCTGAAAGATAACATTGAATGAAGTGCATAAACATGGAGACATTTTCTTATCTTGTAGCAGATGTTGCATGACATGACAGGTATTACAAAATGTAACCTAAGAGCTTAAAACACTTGATTACTAAAAAAATCGGCTACATTACATTCACAGAATTAGTTCATAAATTTAGTAAAAAAGGAAGTACCTTTAATTTTTCTTTTTTCAGTGAGAGTGAGTTCTCTCTTGATTAGCTTGTCGTCTTGTCCTTCATCAAGCCATCTGAAACCAAGTGAAATACTATCTTCATAATGCATTCTATGTAATACTATTATTATATTAATATTTATGCAAGATGATCAGAGTTGTAGTGAGAGGATATTGCATGCTCTGCTACAGCCATGCTTGTTGTAGTGAGAGGATATTGTGTGTTCTATTACATCCATTCTTTGTGTTTACCTGTCACAGCGGAAGATGTATTCCGACTTGGAGTCTTTACTTTCCCTCACCAGGACCTCTTTACAGAACCAGCCGGCACCAGGGCCAGTACCATTGTGTTCCACAAGCACAGACTTCAACTTCTGAACGCTCACAGCTTCTAGCTCAAACTTGTCAACCTGGTCATACCAAAACACAAACAACCTTATACACTGAAACTTTACCTTGACTTAAATTGTGAAAAATAGTGACACAAAACTCAGAAGAAGAGCATTTTTGAGGACAGCCACCCTTATGCAATCCAAGAGAATATGTCACTTGTACTCATGATAAACTTGTTGCAATAACTTTTAGGTAACTATTGCTTGTAGTAAATATTGAAAAATGAATAATGAAAAGTTGAATATTGAAAAAAAAATATTGTAAATATTGGAAAATGTGCAAAAGCACCAAGATCAATCAAAAAGGAATGATGAACAAAGAGGAGGCAAGAACAAAATTACAGAAAAAATAATACTGAATGAAGAAAATAAAGAAGTAAACAGGAAAATAAAAACAGGACAGATAAAATAATAAGAAATGAGAATACTAAATAATTAATGTGTGCATCCACAGAATTGATTATATGATGTTTGTCCCTCCTCACCTGTCCCTCTTGAAATAGTTCTTTATTTTCTGATTTATGTAACAGTCTCTTGCCTGTGTCCCCTTTTTCTCCGATCAAGGTAATGAAAACATTGGCATCAGTGCCAGAACCAGGCTCCCAACCAGTAGTGACTTGAACAGTGTACTTATTGACTGCAAAAGATAAATAAGATTTTGAGATGACATTCGAATAATGCTCAAAAAATGTTGTTGAAAGTTCCAACCAAGACTGCACATAACCATCTAGGGGCAGACATGACAAACATAGATGACACTCTAGTATTAAGTGACATATACCACCAAATACAGATTGTATTCTTTAATATTTGTATTTCCACCCGAAAAAGACAATGTCAATCAAAATAGATTAATTTACCTTAAAATTTCTTCAGTGTTTGGGATATTTTGTTGTGGACAATCACTTTCATTCAAATAACATACTTTTGATTCAGAGGGTTTTACCAATCCATCCAGTGGTCATGATATAACACAAGGTTTCTGCACTTCCTTGGGAATAGTGTTCATGACTTTTCCATGACTTTCCCAGGACCAATTCAAGGACTTCCATGACCTCCCTCTTCCTGATGTCTCATACAAAGATTTCAACGATATCAGCAAAAGCCAGAACAATACCAGGTGGGGAGAATAATACATTTTGATATTACCAGGAAGAATGTATTTTGACGTAATGAGTGACAACACAAAGGACTTTTCCAGGATCAACAAAAATTTTCCTGAATCTCAAAACTTTTCCAAGCCTTGCAAAGATATATTTAAAATTTCCACATTTTCCTAGGTACTCATGACCACAGGAACAAACACAAGCAGAAGATAGTGTGCAGGATCTTATTTTCATTTTAACCATCTTCCTGTAGACCCTACCTTCCTTTATTTCTTAAGATCCAGCAGAGCTGAAAGTAATTACAGCCAGCTGTTGTATGATGGACAGCTGGCTAGCAATAATTTGGAACTTTGTCTTTTCCAAACTTTGAAATTTTTCAAACACAGAAGACTCTACCAATCCAGTGAAGAACTTAATATTCTAGTTTACTACACAATGCATGAATGTATTAACCTCATGCCATTCAAAGTTATTACCATATTGCATTCAGATGAAGTCACATCTAATCTGGTGGTTTGATGCAAACTCTTATCATAGAATCTGATTGTATGTCTAAGAACTTTACAGAATGCCAGGACAATAGATTATCTTCCTCCTTTTCCTGGTATATTCATGATAATGCTAATGGACATGACAGAAAATCATTATTAGAGTGGAGATGAAAGCTATTGTTGTATTCCATTGTCTTCTGTTGTCTGGTGTCACTATTGTTTTATTTGTATTTATCAGTTCCCACCATTTTGACATACTACTGCACTCCATTTATCACCAATCCATTCTTAATTTTATTTTTCTCTTGCAATGTTGACACTGCCCATGTTTTGGACTTATCATGTGACCATAGTTTCAATACAACACTTGGTAATGTCATGAAAGAAGAAAATTTGGGATATCACAGTTTAAAGCTGTGAATATATTTTACCAGATAATACTGACAATGTTTGATAGCTTATTTTATTCAGACAATACACTGTCTTCATGGACTATCACAGAAGGAAGTTTGGGATACTCCAGACATAAAAAAGATGCCTTAACTAACTTGGAAGAGGTTTAGCTCCAGGTTTGATGGCAGCTGCCTCTCTCCATACAGATCCATCATCTTCTCTCATTGATAACCATCTATTTTTGAATTTAAATGTCAGCTGTTGGCCAGAGTTCATATCCTTCATTTTGACTTGATCAATCCTCCAGGCTGCCTTTTTGTTGATGGTATCAAGACCGACCCTGATTTTGTAGATGTCTCCAATGTCAGACAAATTCACCTGCAAAAATAAAAAGGGAAACAGTAAACACATCTCTCTATTAAGAAAAAAAATCAAAAATAGTTCTGGTAAAAAGCCATGAACTATCTATATCTTGTCTCATTTGCAAAGCACTATGGATTTAAAAATCGCATCAGATGCAGATATGGCATCAAGATTTGATGTGTCTTGGATGTGTCTTCAATTTTGTCTTCAGAAACATTCTAATGTTTGTTCAGTGGATTGTGATTCAATCTAACTTATTCCATGAAGAGACACATTGCAAGAAAACATGAAATTCTGCATGGCAACAGAAGTTGATATTTGACCTAAAAATGATCATCCTAAGAACAGAACTATTGAAAAAGTAATCCAGATGTTATCCTTCACTTTGAAGAAAACAGATTAAAACACTAACATGTTAAGAATATTATAATGATAAATCAAAGTAAAAAAAATGAAGATGAAATGATGCAGTTTTTTTTTATTTTTTTTCATAATGGTGCAGGAAGTGGAAATAACTACACAAAAAAAACTAGAGCAGGAACAGTGCAGAGGCTCATACCTGAACACTCTCAGGGTTTACATCAGTATTATGTTTATATCATATCATAATCATAGGGACCACCAGCAGAATCATTACATTGAAACACCAGCATATCGCATGTACTGACGAATCTGTAAAACGGCATAATTTGCAGAATATCATAAACTAGAGCACAAGCAATACTGAAGTTGGGCCTTTGTCAATAAATTTGTGCTACATTTGATGGGGACTACTAAATTACAATGGTTATAATTCCATTACTATTCAAGTTTGCCATCCACTAATTCTGAAACTGTCATTTTGGTACACTTTCTACCTGATTTGTACTAGCTGTGGGCATATGAATTAGTACTAATCTGGAAAAGTGGTTGCAAATTTTCCAAAACTGTTTCAGTTGCAAAGACAAGGTTGCTGCCTCTGTGATCTTTAGATCTTACCTTGAAGTCATTCTCTGCTCCAGAGGTGAACAACTGTCCACCTTTTCCAAGGTTTATTACTTCTGACGTTTTGTTTTCTCCATAAACCACCAAACTTACTGCTGACTTGGTGCCACTTGTTCCTGTTTTTACCCATACCTTCCAATCACCCTCTAATAAATGAAAACACAACAAAATGAACATCAAACGACAAAGATCACAAAATAGAAGAAAAGAAGTATAGCACTACTAGAAAGGAGTCGGTAAGACAGATGGTTGTCATCAAGGGTTTCCATTTCAAAGGCCATTGATACATTAGTGTATGATCTATCGATACCCAGATAATGTAGGATTACGACAGTGATTTAAACAAGTATCAGTTCAGTGCATCAGGTAAAGGCCAAACTATGTCTTAAAGGTAATTTCATATAGCTTACATTGTAATTAAAACATAACATGACTATCAATAGGCTGTGAATATGAAGTCAAACATCAGAGTAAAACCTTTGCAGTAATGCAACAGGTAAACTACTACAAGTAAACAAGGTTAAAAACCCAGAAAAAGGAGACTCGTTTGGTGACTTCAGCTATCCATCTGACTATAAAGATGCACAGGCAGAGTCCTGACTATTACGTGCGAATCAAATACAAAAACACATCACAGATGGCACTTTGTACTTACCCTCATAAAATGACTTCTCTTCACCTAACGGCTCTGGATGGCCTGCGACGGTGGCTTCGTCTTCTGTAGATGATTCCTTGCCAGGTTTTTCCGGTACCACAGAAACTTTCTTGACTCTCACTGAAGTAAAGATTAATGACACCTTTTAACAAGTCTAGTTGACAAAAGAAATGACAGAAAAAAAAATGAGAAGAAGAAAGAAAACTGCAAGCAGCATGATAGTCAATATAGGTCAGACAATTTCCATAAGTCTCAAAGCAGAGAAGAGGTTTGACACTGCCCTTCAGCAAAATTGGTCTCACTCTGAAAGAGAAATAAAATCAGGAAAAGACCTTGCTGGCTTTTTTTCATGCTGAGAGCCTGTGGAAGAAGAAAAACAGCCACGTCAAGCTGAACATAGTTGTTCATGGGAAGCAAAATGGCCTGATCCTTGAAAGTGTCAGAAAACAGTGAGGCTGTGTTTCTTACACAAAATTTGTTGATACTAGCATGTGGATGTTTGCATCAGAACTCTTCCAGGCTAGTCAGATTACCTCATACTTTGCACAAATCAGATACTATTGACCATAAGATCACAATCCGAAAACTACATGCTGGTTCATGAAGCGTTGAGAGAGCAATTTAAGAAATTGGAGTGTGTTCTCTGCGGCTGTCAAATTCAAGTGAAGAGAGAGGAATTAAAGGAGATAAAGGACATAGTACCCCATGCCATGAAAAGGACATGTGACAAGGAAGCTTACATCCCGTTACTTCCCGTTAAGTACGATTCTAAATCCCGTCTTTCGGGAACAAGCAAAACTAGGACTTTTAAGTCCACCAAGAGAGGGTTCCCTATGATCTTGGAGATAAGATAGATGTAATCAGTGCGAGTCAATGAGGAATGGTGATGAACGTGTAATGGTTACTAAAGCACTGACAAGTAATCAAAGAGAAGCAATTAAACCATCGTGTACCGTCACAGTGGAGTAGCAGCAACACTGTAAGTGATGGTACATGTATACATCTGCATATTACATATCAAATACTAGCAGGTGCACTCTTAATTGTAATAAAGATAACTAAACCTCCATTTCTTTCTATCTATCAAATGAACTACATCAATATACCTACACTCTCAAATAAATCAGACTCACCCTATTGGTCCAGAGGCAAGTCATGTGACAGGTTTCATCACATATCAGACCACTGCCTCATCAGAATGTGTGTTTCAGGTTTGTTTTTTTGGCCATGACCCAGAATATCCAAATTAATGCATGCTTGAGAAATACTCTGTCAATGTCTTCAACATCAACAGTGAAAGTTAGAGATTAAAGATAAGAGCAAGAAGATGCAAACTTGAACACTCAGGAACACGATGAAGATACTGCTGTTGTGTGCAACAAGTTTGGTTAAAAAAAAGACGGGCAAAGATCAAGTCTGATGAGAGAAAGAAAACTAGTCCAGGAAAGCCACGTCAGAGCCATTTGGTTAACAAAGTACCTTTCGGGTCTGGTTTCTTTTTGCTTCTTTCAGACTCCTTTGATATGTCCTTTGCAAGTGTGCCTCCAGCTTTTTCCTTGCAAACCTTTTTGGCAACCTTCGGAGGCACAGATTCTTTCTGTATTTGGTCTGATGATTTGCGTTTTTTCAGAGGAGCTACAAAATCCCAAATGGGATTGGAAACTGGTGCATTCAAAACAGTATGGGATGATTGTTGTGTCTTAGAACACAGTGAAAACCTTCATGCAATATGCAGTGCAAGATGAGCAAATTGTTGATACCACTTTGAAGATGCCTGCAGTATCATAATGATCAGCTCCTGATTTGAAGGAGATGTAACATGATAAATAATATTTGCTATCATTCATTCAGTGGAGTTGCATAAAAACAAATCATTGAAAAAATTAATCACCAACATGTAACAAACAAATAAATAAAAGAATTTACATTCTTGTTCAGCTCATATTTTAGTGACCAGCAATACCTTAATAGTTTTCCAGATAACTACACCTTCAGCAAGGTTAAAACATTAAGTGAAACTTTGTATATTACCATTAAATATCTATCAGAAATCTTCTCTTCAAGTTGCCTTCAAGAAAACTTGTAAAACATGTTATGCTTGTGTAAGAATGCATATGAAAAGAAATCCAAACTGTCTTCTATTCCCACTTATGAATGAGAGATTATGCACTTTGAAGTTTACAATAACCCATCATGGTAATTTATCTCCATGGAAATGCGCTTTCCAGGGTTCAATGTAGGTCTTATTTTGTTGCTAAACATTTACTGATGCATTATTTATTGAAAGACACAGCTTGGAAACCATCCAAATACCGTATTTTGCAAGTAAATGGTCTGTGCCTGAAGTATGATACATCACATTATACATGCCATGAAGTCATATGCTGTATTCATATTGAAAGCACCATTTACACAGTACATTACAGAGGGTAGGTGAGAAGCAGAGCATCCATCAAAAATTAATCAACAGAGCAGCCGAACCACAAAACAGATGGTGATTAAGAGGCAACTGAATGGATGAGGTGGAATAGCAATCTAACTTCCATAATTGGTACTTTCCAATTCAGATCCAAAAACAACAGATGTATACAAAGACAACACTTTAACACAGTATGTCAGCAGTAATAACGAGTTACAAAATATGGGAACTTGCTCAGGCAAGAGGCCTTACCCTGTAATGTCACTGGAGACGACATTAAAGATTCAAAACATTGAGCACGAAGTGTGGAACGTAACATGACAAGGATTTCCATCGCTCCATGGAAGATGAAGATTAAAACTTGTGACTAAACTGGCTCATGAATATATTTATGAGCAATAAGTGACTTTCAGTTCACTTACTTAATATGCAAATGAAAAAAAAAAGATAAACACATGCAAAAACTTCTTTTTTATTTTACATTGCTTTATGTTTCACTTACTGCTTCTAACTTAGGAGTTATAGAAGACAATCATTATAGGTCTTAAAGTCTTAAAGTGGGGGACAACTGGCAGAGCAAAATTCATTAACTCATCAGAAAAACATGTCCAGAAGATTCTTCATGTGATAAAAGTACTTTGCATAATTTGTTTTGTACAATTTCACCAATTTTGGACATGAAAGACAAGGTTTGACATAAATTTATGATAGTCTGATGGTTGAGTCACATCTGAAACCATATCAATAATATCTTAGCTACAGAAATTACGTAACAACAAAACGTACCTCTCTTCTTTCGATTTGCTGGTCTTGGAGTTGTGGGAGGAGTTGGGGTCTGCCTCTTCTTGGTTACTCCAACTGAAGAAGAAAAGATGCTTTGAATAAGTAACATCAATACTTAAAGGTGGATAGTTAGAAGTGAGACTTTACTTCTGTATTCCTGTGTATGGTCTTTCCCATAATGAGCAGAATCCATGTACCCCTGGAAAGGTTATCAACAAAAACTGACTAGAGAGTCACACCTATACGCACTAAATATTGATGTGATACACACCTTACATGACCAAATCGGCACAAGTATATTTCCCCAACAAGTGGAAAATCAGGAAGTGCACAGTAACAGAAAAAATTATTGTTTGTTTTGTTTTTAATTTTTGTTGTGTTGACATCCTACACATAATATTCATGAGTGTTTGCTTGCCCTTAGCTTTCAATATGGAACATTGTTTGGTCAAGGGTTATCAATGTCTAACTGTACTCTGAAAGTAAACATTGATAACCCTCTACTGTCAACAAGTATTTTTAGGTCAAAACATCCGCTGCTTTGCAAGCAGGGTTATTTGATTTAAATCAAGCAAATTATTACTTTCATTAAAAAATCATGATTGAAATTGATTTGATTTAAATCACTGTTCTTGTTTAAATTGATGCTGAAAATCATGATTAAAGAAAAAAAATGAAAAAAAAATGAACAACCCTGTTTGCAAGTATCTACTCATAATCTTTCAGTGAGTAAAGTATCCTCCTCTAATCACAAGGTTATTAAGACAAACATAACTCAATCAACACATTCCATCTCTCCTGATGAGTGTTTGAGTACAATCATTTGGCATTACAGAAACATTCCCTTTATGTGGGTGTTATCATCAAACAGTGTTTATAAATGTTTGACCTGTTGGTCACATTCCTTTTTTGCATAAGCACAATTTTTCACTGAAATGTAACAAAGAACCTTCCTAATGCAAAGTGGGCAATGTAAATAGAGAACATTATTAAGTAATACTGAGCCAGGACATAATGTCTTTGAATGCATCACTACTACCCTTGAGATTGCTGACCTCTATTATATCTGATATAGCCCATGGCTGGTTTTCACACATGTTGCTATAAAAGTGAAAGAAACTCAGAATATCTTAACAACTTGACTAGAGCACCAATGGCACAGAGGCTCACACCTGAACACCTTGAAGGCATCATTTACATATCATTATGGCATATCATAATCATAGGAACCACTAACAGAGTATCATTACATTAAATGATCAACATTGCAAGTACAAGAGAATCTATAGGACTGAACCATTTGCAAAATTTCACAAACTAGAGCAACAATGGTGCAGGAGCTTAAATTTATTGATATATTTGTGACAATTTTGATCGGTACCACCAAACAACGCTTACAATTAGCATCACTATTCAAGTATCACATCCAATAATTACGAAAACTGTCAATTTTTTACATTTTTTTCCCTTGTTCGTACTAGCTGTGGGTATGTGAAATTAGCATACATGTGGAAAAGTGGTTGCACATTTTCCAAAGCCAATCTAAACCAACAAATACTTGCTTACAAGTATTCGTTTGTATGTGTCACGTTGGGACTGTCTTAGTTTGACCATTGATCTGTCACTAGAAGTCTTATGTAAAGGAAATTTGACACAAAGTTGGCAGCTTTGGGAACACTAACTGAATATCATGAAACAAATCAACATGTCTTTGTAATTACTAGACCTATGTGTACCTCAGACAAGATTGAGTTTCAGTTTGGGAACAATCTGATTGACTGCCCTTATACTCAGATGGATAGATGGATCGATAGATGGATGGATGGATAGAAGGATAGGATATGACATAGAAATCGGAAAGCTGGAAGCAGCACACCAAAGCACAAAATGGCATCAAACTGTCTACTGCATGGAGGGTCACGTGCCATGGGAATGACTTGGTATGGTAGGTGTCATAGTTTCATACATTCGCACGTAATAAAAGCTAATCTAACCAGTTTGAATGAACGACGCGAACATTGCACAACATACACTGTGTACAGTACTGCGGAGCTAACTGAGACATTTCATCAGCTGTAACAGGGTAACAGTCCAGTGATTTGCACCTCAAATGCACAAAATTAGTGCTGTCTTATAATTACTCCACATTTCATAAGTCTGAGAGAAAATTGTAATCGTTTGCACATCTAGGTAAGCAGTAAAAAATTAGGGTGCACAACAGTAAGATGACATTCCTGCAACAAGTGACCCTCCAGTGTCGGCCATTTTATTGTGGAATAATACGCCCAGGTTAAGTATAAGATTTTGATGGCATAGGATAGGAAGATAGGCAGATATAGAGAGATAGACAGACAAACAGACAGATAGATAGACAGACAGACAGACAGTTAGATAGACAGACAGACAGATAGACAGAAAGACAGATAGAGAGATAGACAGATAGACAAATAGACAGATAGACAGAGAGACAGAGAGACAGATAGACAGACAGATAGACAGATAGACAGATAGATAGATAGATAGACAGAGTGCAAATCGATATATCCTACTTAAATGTTAACCTCAGAAAGCAATTCAGAGGTCATTGTATTCATACACTGTCAGTCAAGTTCTAGTTTGAACTGACAGATAGATTTGAAATTTGCAAGTCCTCACCTTGTACTACAGCTGGAAACATAGAGATGAATGGATCTCCATCTTCATCAGAGAGAGGATGAACAGAGCCATCAGAGTGAAAACCAACAAACAGATCTGGTGATGCTACTGACTGCAACTTTACAAATCCCTTGTCTTTCATTTTCAGAACCTTGAAGTGGCACAATTCATCCCCATCTCCCTGACAAGAACAAAATCAAACCTTGTGAAAGAGCTGCACAATATTTTGCAAGTATGCAACTTATTCAAGCAATTCTAAAATGTGCAATTTACAGTAGCTTTGAAATGAGCATTAAGTTCCAGTGAAGGGTCCATACTGAAAATACTACACATGAGAATCCCAGCACTCCCCTGATTTTGATTTCTATGAACAAATCATCAACAAATCCACTATCATCTACGTGTCGAGGGTGCTTTTATACTTCAACACCGCCTTTGATGTCATTCGGTCTATTACCAGACCTACGTCACCTTCCTATGAAACACATTAGATGGTGTGCATTTGTTGTGTTAAGACAGTAAGTGAAGAGTGAAATGTAAAAAACATTGATGCACATTCTATCACTCAACATTGCTTCATCAATAAATGTTTGGAGAATAAATCAATGACATTGATTGCAACAGAGAAAAGCCTCATCAGTGATGGATTCCAATAGCAAGGTCTATAAATTTATCAAGTTTAAATTTTGACAAGAAAGAACAATACTTTTAACTGGTAAAATGTAGCTAATGAGACATTTGTCCAAATCTGCAACATCTGTGAATAGATTCTTAATGTAATAACAAATGAGATTGTTTGGCAATCAATAACAAAAGCAATCCTTGCCTGAGAAAAAAAAATTACCTTTGCATTGCAGGCACCATTTTTGACTTGCAGAAAACTGTCTGGCATGCTAAGATTTTCGAACATCCTAATACCGCCTTCCTTTACTTTGTGCACTTTCCAGTAGGCATTTTCAGCCCGAATGCCTGTTGCTAGACATTCCCCAGTGTCATCCAACATGAGAGTTTGTGTGCGAGATGTATACAAGATGATAATCCCCTCATCTCGGAACATTCCCTGCATTATCAACAAAAACAACGATTTCAAAATCACTGACTTTGAAGTATAATAGGCCACTATTTTTGCCACATAGCAAAAATGGTGGATTTTGAAGTCAGGTCATGCAAGCTTTAAAACAATACTAGAGATCATCAGCATATCAACATTCTCTTTGGCATTGTCACTAACTACAAAGGCTGGTATAATGATGATATTACAATTGTGATTATCAATATGATATGTATGGCAACACTTAGTTGCAGTTATGGAGTATGGCTGAATACTTTGAATGTATCTAACAGACAAAGACAAAATATTATACAGATAAAACAAACCAAATATGGAAAAACAGGTTAAGTGAAATGACCTGTTGACCCTCTCAGCTTATTCATTTCATCAAGCAGCAAATAAAAATTACTAACGTTACTTGTTAGTTTACTTGATGCCAGACAGTAATTGATGAACTACCTGTAGTAGACCAATATCCAAATTAAGAATTATCTTTATGCATATATGTGTGCTTTCAAACCTTGAAAGAAAAATAGATGCAGTGAATAGAACTTTCCCATACAACAGAACATCTTGAACAATAGCTGTAAACTAAGTGTTTCAAAATACAATAACACAGGAAGAAAAGTGTGAGTGACAAGTGAAACATGTGTATGAAAACTTCAAAAAGGTTAAAAGTACATTTACAGCAGTGGTGCACCAACTGGTTACATTGGGCAAGAGATGAAACCCTGTCTATGCTGTCTGCTCACTTTTAAAAAGTGTAATCTTATGAAAAAGCTTGGCATATGGTATACTGTATGAAACAAGCTTATCCTTGACAAAATGGAGTGTGTGGAATATGGCTAGAAGGGCACCCAGGGTGAGTCTGACACACGATACCTTTGAAATGCCCATGTCCCCTAACCATTGGACGACACATTTCCCCTTTAATTACTTTGAAGTTTGTTGTTGAAAATCTGTATTGTTCTGATAAGAGTCGATGTTACTAGCGTACAAATGCATGTTCCACATTAATAGCAAATAAATGTAGAGGCATATATGTGGCTGTCAACAACATGTCTGCTCAATTCATTTACTACGATCATTGTTGTACAAAGGAAATGATTTGTGCCTATACAGTATGTGACCATGCATGGTATTAATTATCATAATGTCATTGTTGTAAATTAGCCTTCACCAGAATGTGACAAATCCTTGAAACATATCAACATTTTTGGCTCTAGTGTTTAATGATTTCTTCTTTTCTGGCTTGTATGCAGTGAAGGAAGGTCAAGAATGAGATTACTGAAAAGAACTAGACCACTCACATAGTAATTTTATTTGTATGTAGTAAAAGGTTGATTGCACAGAGAATTATTGAAGCTGATCAAATTGAATGACATCTTGTTGCTCTCTTTCAATTATTACTACCACATATCGACTTCCCTCTTCAGTTGTTGACAATCAGTCATATTATAATAGATGAAGGTACTCATTTCAGAATTGTATTAAGTCAAATTACCATTTTTAATGATGATATTGAAAGTACCATAACAAGCAAGTGGCAGGTTTGAGTTTGTTTTCAATTTCAGCCAAGGTTGTACGGAACTATAGTAATCATAATGTTGACATACATGTAAACTAAACATCAACAAGGCTTTTTTTGAACACAGATATTTGCTTCAACCATCCAATGCCATGGAAGTATTTCATGTTTCATGAGATTCTAGGTTTTTAATTGATAAAACCCTGTATTAAGAAGGATAGGTAGCTGAGAGAAGAATCTTACATTTCAATGGAGTCTCAATGTTTCAAATGAAACAAAATTATGAACCTTTAAAGTGCAGTGTACCATTTTAAGTCAAATTTAATGACATATGATTATGTGTCATTGGGAGAATGAATGCACACAAAAAATGTATATGAGTTTACAGTGTAACAAGTTATCCTCCTTTGAAGAAATTGTCAAAAATGAATATGTAATGGTTCTACAAGTCAATATTCAAACCAGCATTATGCATACAAACTTACCAAAGTGGAAGACAGATAAAACATTTAAAACTAAAAAAATCAGGTTTGTAACTTTCTGATGTTCACTTAATATCCTCAAGAGTTCCAAATTTAGACTTATTTTCAATCTGCAGTTTTTTAATCTTGAGGGCAAAAAACCTTCCAGGGCTGAAACTTCACACACTTTACATTCATGGCAGGTGCAAATTAAATCTGAGCATTTCCTAGTGTTATGTAAAACAGGTACATGGGTATCATCAAGGGCACTGACATAATCAAAAATAAGGGAGACCTGGACTTGAGAAATGATACATCTTAAATCACCTAAAATATCTTTACCAGAACGATATGATATACTGCCTTCTTACATGTTCTTTTACCTTTATTATCATTATTATTATTATAGAGGAACTTATACAGTGCTTTAATCACGACAAAATTTTGCTCTAAGGCACTTAACATCCTACTGAAAAAGAAAACAAAATATTAAAAGACAAATGCAAGAAGAAAAAGAAAAATTAAAACAAAAAGATAGAAATGTATGAGGGTAGGGTTAAGATGAAGAGTATGAAATACAAAGAAGGACAAAATACAAAAAGTATTTCTGTGATCTAGATATCTGAATGTATTGCTAATGTGGTGAATGCTACAGTACTACCAGTAATTGCATTGTAATTTCTCCAACCAGGAATGTTTTCTCATAGCAAATGCACACAATATGCCCACCAATGCAAAACAGTATTAGAAGAAAAATGAAATGCTGTGATTCCTAATGACTGTGGGATAGGCTAATCTGAAAAGGAGCATGCAGACCATACTTCACTTTTGCCATGATACAGCATAGAGGCCAATAATACTTCGGTAATTCACAAAAAGTTGCAAATACAGTAGCTATGATCTGCAATGCTTGGGTTATTTCGGAGTTGAAGGTACTGTATGTTCTCCCAATAAAACGCATTTGAAGCAAATAAATTTTGTGTCACAGATAAACAAAGACACAAAATTAGTGTAATTTTTCCTCATTCACAATCTTTTGTTTCGACTGAGTGACTTCTACATCAGGTATGTTGGGCCTCTGAAATCTCACCACATATGATACAGTATTCTTTATGAGTGCATCCCTTCTAAAATTGTTTAAATAAAAAACAAAATCTATAGGTCAATATCCATTGATGACATCACACTTGTTTGCCTCAAGTTCACTGCAGGTATACAGGAGGCAACACATTGACCTATGTATAAGAAAATTAAAGAACACGGGAATTTTGTTCAGAATGGTTAGATGTGTCAAAAAGAAATTTGCTACTAGACCCTCCCATTCTTCCACAGAATACGCTATACTGTAGGACACTCTACTATAGTACATAAGCATTCCTTAACTCAGTAATACCATTGATAAGATTGACATTCTGGCATTCTTTACGAGTGCTGTATGTACAACAAGGCTTTAGCAATTTTACAGATTTTGATGGTAATTACTGATGTTTACTATCACGCTGTCATGTAAGCCTATCTAATGATTTTTTTAAAAGAAAGTATGTGTCATTAGGAAAACATTGATCAAAGCAAAGAGACTTTAACAAGACAAAAGATTGAGCATTAAATTTTGCAAATGTTCTACAGGGACGATTGATGTTAAAAATTATATTTCTCCACATATAGGCTTCATGCATATATGCCAGAGAGAAGAGGCTAGGTTACATGAGACTCAATTTAGGGTATAAATCTGGTTTTCGAAGTGGAAAAAAGGGGAATATGCTGTGCACTACAATAAGACTGCGATGTGTATTGCAATATGATTGGGACCAAAGAGAAGTTTGGGGGATCAAATACTAATTCTCTTTAAGGAATTCATATAATTTTTATGGTGTTGTAATTTATGTAACTCCCAAGGAGGTGATGACTCACCTTAACGTAACAATAGAAGACCTTGCTGGGGCCAATAGATCCTTTACTATCCACTGGTTTCCCTGTAGCATTGAATGCCATGATCTGACCAGATGACTTGCATGATTCTAAGGCAATAGTCGAGTCTACCTGAACACGAACCTTGAACTCACAGAGAGGGCCATTCTTAGGCTGAGGAAGAAACCAAAGTGAGACAATTTTGTTGTCAAAGATCAATTAATAACTTTCATTCATTCCCATTGCCTCACATCTCAAATGTATTAAAATTAAAATAATAACATTTGGGAGAAACTTTGATTTTAACAAAGTCAGACATAAAAAAACACATGAAATTAATTTGAATCAGCTTTAAGAAATCCTGGCTATGACGCATAAGTACCAACCTTAACCACAGGGACCTGTATCCAAACACATATAAAGCAATCATGGAGAACACACAGAAAATGGTGACCACTGCTCTGAAGGACAGACCAGCTTGATTAAATGCTTTTCATGGTAGTCCAACTACAAAGTAATGTTTAGTAAGTAAGGTTTGGTCATAGAAATAATATCAAAATGAAAAACTTCTACATGATATGGAATTGTTGAACACTGAGATATAGCATCCAGACTTAAACATAATATAGAATTGTTGGACACTGAGACATAGCTTTCAAACTTCTATATGATATAGAATTGTTGAACCCTGAGATACAGCTTCCAAACTTCTACGTGGTTCAGAATTGTCGAACCCTGAGATACAGCTTCCCAATGTCTTTGAGATACAGCTTCCCAATGTCTTTGAGATACAGATTCCCAATGTCTTTGAGATACAGAATTGTTGAACGCTGAGATACACCTTCCAAATGTCTACTAGATACAGAATTGTTGAATGCTGAGATATAACTTCCCAATGTCTTTGTGATACAGAATTGTTGAACAATAAGATAGCTTCCAAGAGTATTCTGAAAAGAGTTTTTGTGTTCAGAATACAAATGCACATATTTAAAAGGTGCAGCTCAAGAACAAATTCATCCTTGTAAACACCAACAACTCTATGATATTTACTTCATTACATCTTTGCTGACAACTGTAGTATACCAAACCAGCCGTCAGCAAATGATTCATTGGCAGGATATAGGAAGAATAAAGGAGTAGGTTACTAAATTCATCATTGTTGAAAAAACTTGACTAAAGCCAAAAGAATAAAAAAAAACATTAGACTGTGTTTAGAACAAAAGTCAGGAATTAATCTATGTGGTTATGAAAATGTTTTGATTTGTGGGTAACTAAGTTATTAAGTTAGCTAATGAATACTCACAACAAAAACAAAAGAGCGAAAGAAAAGAAATCTTCACGCAAAAAGAAATAGTTGAGAACATTCACTTAATAAAAACAATTCCCTGCACATCACCTGTATTGAAGCCATATCACCATCATGGAAGTATGCCTTCAGGCATAGAAAAAGGTGCGGGCACAAGGGGGTATAGGTTTACAATAACGCCACAAGATATGCTCTTGTTACCAAATTTAGAAGATAATCTGAATCATTTATCTTTTGAAGAGTCTCTAGTTACCACTTACTAAACTCCTTGGGGCACTATATAAGGTGAGCCATTGAATCAGATTGCTTTCTCTGACATCTTCATTAAAATGTCATACAATTCAATAACACTGTATGCAGGACATTTTTCTATAATAAACCCCAAATTCCTTTTTATTTGAGGCCTGTAATGCTGTTTGCACCACAAATAACTTCATTACTGTGCCATGACACATGATATGCACTATCATCTGTACAGTAAACTGCATGCACGTGTAAACAGAAATCCAACATTTTGATTCTTTGGATCGTTTGTGCAGACAGTGTAAGACTACTGATAAACACCCTGAGATGGATTGTCTGACGTCATAAAAATACTGCCAACACGTTTTTACTCTAAATGAACCAAATTTCAGCAAGGGAAAGGGCATAAATCACTTAAATGTCATTGCAAGTTACTTTTCATCACTGAAAGCATTACAACTGTACTCATTGTGTGTAAAGCCCCTTCACTGTTACTGTTACATTGAATTCCCCATCACTGTAAGTTTTCATTGGATTCCGCTTCACTGTTACTGTTGCACTGGATGCCCCCTCACAGTTACTGTTGTACTGGATGCCCCCTCACAGTTACTGTTGTACTGGATGCCCCCTCACAGTTACTGTTGCACTGGATGCCCCCTCACAGTTACTGTTGTACTGGATGCCCCCTCGCAGTTACTGTTGTACTGGATGCCCCCTCACTGTTACTGTTGCACTGGATGCCCCCTCACAGTTACTGTTGCACTGGATGCCCCCTCACAGTTACTGTTGCACTAGATGCCCCCTTGCAGTTACTGTTGTACTGGATGCCCCCTCACAGTTACTGTTGCACTGGACGCCCCCTCACAGTTACTGTTGCACTGGAAGTGCCTTCACTGTTTCTGTTGTGTTTGATGCCTCTTTAATTTGTTACTGTTGCATCCAATGGTGTGATATGAGCATGATGCAATCCTTTTGCTAATTTGAAACTTTGAAACTTCTTCAACGTTTCATGGAATAGAGAATTGGTAATCTTAAGGGAAAAAGCAACATTACCCTATTCCGGCCAATATTATTGCAAATATTTTCAGGTAGGTTTGATGTTAGCAAGTTTGATTTATCCTGTAATGTATTCATTTGACGACAGTAAACACACTATAAGTGTTGTAATGTTCAAGCATCATGCAATGTACAGATAAAAGTAACAAAGAGCAAAATATTCACATTATTTCTGCATGAACCCTTGAAATGCCTCCCTATCACATCTCTGGATATTGAAACACCATCTCAGCTTCCAATTTCCTCTACACATACCGGAAAAAGAGGCCCCCCCAAGTGACAAGCAGAGATAAGTTTGCCAGGAAATCTAACTAAATCATCTGATAACTCTTAGATCACCACTGTGCAATCCTATTTAACTTATCATTTGCACGTTACAATGCTACATGGGTGACAGTTATAGTATCTTATATTGCTTAAGAAGTTTTCCATAAAGCTAGGATATTTGTCCTATTAGATAACAACCAGATCATTCCTAACTGATGGTACATATTAGGCATTAGGCTATAATTTATTGAATTTAAGCTTGACTCAGTGCTGAGATGTGAATTCAGCAAACATTTAACTTTCAAAAACACAATGCAACTGATGTTACACATGTCATACCATGTTTAGTATGTGCTATTACACATACTAATACTCATACATACTTGGTAAGAATCCTCAACTCTTACTGGCCGATTATCAGTCAGGTGACCATTTATTAATCAATGGATAACAAACGGTCGATTTTAGAGAAACTTTACCAGTGGATGACCACAATAAAACTGTAGATTGACAATGTTTTGCAGTCTGCTCGGCCCCGGCCCCTTACATATGTACATGTTAACCAAAAGTAAAGTTCGCAGACCTAGGGCTAGCCTAGGGGCTACTGAAATGTGAAAAACAGGCCTAAAAATATCAATCATAAATAACCCTAACCACAACACAGTGATAATGTCAGTCATTCTTCTTACAGTAATCTTACCTCTCTAAATTTCTGATTTGCGAAAGCGTTATTCAGCAGATTTGATGAAGCCTTTTGGAATCAGCATTCCTAATTTGTCAATTTTACAGAGAAGTCCAAAAACATGTCAATATGGGATAAAATTGTATAGAGGACCAAGGAATGCACTTATAAAACTCCCACAGTCAAAAGCAAAAGGGCTATACATGTGCAGTAAGTCAAATAATGTTGGCCTAGGACCAAATTGCATTATGCATGAATATTAGCAAAATTGTGTGAAGCATCAAACCTGTCCAAGCTTTTCTCTGAATGTAAAGTTTCAAATATCTGCAACCGTCTTTTAGTCTAGTCAATCCTAGGCAAATACCCACAATTTGATCACTTGATAAGGAAAACAAAGTTCTATACATGCATCGTAAACAGTGAATAGGCACACATGATCACAGAATCACAGCATTGGAACACTATGACAAATTTGCTCGTGTACTCGCCGTACACACTGCACAGAGCTACGAGAGAGAGTACAAGCTATTTTGTTTAAGTGTTACACAAGTGATCGTACATTGCATATTTTACATAATACAGGTAGTTAGGTCTTAAAATCTTGTCTTATCAAATCAAACTTTGACAAAATTTTGAGGTGTCCAATAAAACAAATACCGAATGCTTTCAATTTGTGAAATAGCATGAATAATTTCATTCGCTGAAAGGCTGAACATTCTATTCAAATCGGCTTTGCCTCTTTGAACATAAAATTCCAACAATTTATATATTTTTTTAATTTTCTTTTCACTATTAAACATACTGTAGTAATGTCATTCAAACAGTCCTCTTTATCACCTTTCTTGTTTTACTCTTCTTAACCTTTTGGATATTCAACAGCTGACAGTGAAGTACATCTTTCACAAACAAATCAAAAAACATGAAAGTGGATTTTCTGCAAAAACTACACTGAGTTCATCTTTCCTTTTTATCATTGCATCATATGACAGGAAATAAGGATACAATCCAGAACACTTGAAATTGTTTCACTCATATTCAAACTTCATGAACATTTAGCACACTAGAAATAATATCAAATCTGACAATAAGTGAGAAATTAGAGATAAAAAGACATGAACTATGCTTTGATACCTGAATTGACAGTCTGTTACCATCGACGGCTAGTATCTGTTTGTTGTTACTCAACAAAGAGAAGACACAGACATTGTTCTTCAAGGTCTCGACAACAAAGTACGCTGAAATACAAAGTTAAGATTAATAATACTATAAGTGAACTATATCATCATCTGAAAACAAATTATGTAAAAGCAGATGAAAAACTTTGGTACTTGAACAACTGTATTGAAAATGCAGGTTACAAAATCACAGATATTTATGGCCAAAAGAGTAGCCATCAATGGTCGCTCAAGCACTCGCAAAGTTGTTAATGAGTTGTAAAGACCAAATGATAAACTGAAATATCTTATGAATAAAAATAAAAAGTAAAAAAACTCATGTCACTACATTTTTCCCTTTGCAATAAGGAGAAAATACATTCCTCCTGTTGAGAAAGTTTTTTGAAAACTTTTCTTTGTGTATTCAATTTTTCCAAGACTGGATTCAATACCTGTGATCAGAAATTCCTTTGCCCAACAAAAACCATTTGTCAGAAGTAAGCGCCATGCAATCTGTTCTTATAACCACAGACCGTCAGTACAGGTGAAACAGTATACGGTACCTGGCCTTGCCTACCATAACGATAGAAAAAATTATGTTCTGTGTGACACATCACCTTGTAATAGGCAACTGACAATGCTGTAATACTGTAGATAATGTGTGAACATGCTTTCATTCCGTTCCACTAAAGATGAAAGAAACTCTCTACAAACTTTTCTACTGTCATTTTTAACCAATTACATTGCAAAATTTGAGAGCCCACACACAGTATCATGGGAGAGGATTTGTAACTCACAACTTTCTATAATTTTAATTGAACGTGCACACAGATATATTATGTGGTTGAAATTTTGCGACTGTCCTAGCGTAAGCTGCCTAGCAAGCTTGTGGATATATTTTGGACTATGTCAAGCAACAGCCAGACTCACTGTTCTAAGAACTGGTAAGTTGTTTAAGATTCCTTTTTATGTAACATTATATATTTTGATATTGTTTCAGAATCACATTAGAAGGACTTAAAATTGCAACATTTCCCTAGATCCCCATGACGAGTTTGGCAGTATCACCGGTGGGACCGATGGTAACCGTTACAGCAATATGACTATGATCAGGCATTAACACTACAAGACATGCTGAGCCACATATATTGCTACATGACTCAAGCATCACTCAAATAAATACACACAACTAGCCATAAGAATTGCTACAGCAACATGGATGGTTACAACCTCACCTAGATGAGACTTAAACAGAATGCAGTGACAGCAACAAATTGTCATAATGATGATAATAATAGATACCATATTATAGATCTTCAACAGTATGACCATGTATCAATCAAAATGTATAAGAATGCCTCTACAGGAACTTTCTCTTTTGTAAAAAAAAAAAGCTGTAACCATGGAAATTACAAACATACCGTAATTCTCTACCCAATATAGACTGCAAGTTGACTAGTGTCATACGTGTATAGGCATGCATCTACACTAACAAGTTCTACATTTCAGGATTGAAAAGACTGACTGCAATAGTTGATTTGGTTTTTCAGGATTACTTTGCATAATGTGAAGTAACAGCGACAAATTCCTTAAAAGGTACATAAATAGCTAACTGATCAATTGGTGGTTGCAAGGATCATCATCAATTTACTTACATACCTCATTGATCTATCTATAGTTACCTGAGATCATCATCAATGTACACAAATAACTGACTGATCTATCTTTAGTTATGAGATATCCTCATCATTACATTTAAATATCTAATTGATCTATCTTTAGTTACAAGGATCATCATCAATTTATTTACATACCTCATTGATCTATCTATAGTTACCTGAGATGAATCATCAATGTACACAAATAACTCATTGATCTATCTCTATTTACAAGATATCCTCATCATTACATTTAAATATCTAATTGATCTATCTTTAGTTATAAGGATCATCATCAATTTACTTACATATATCATTGATTTATCTGTAGGTACCTGAGATTATCATCAATGTACACAAATAACTCATTGATCTATCTTTAGTTACAAGGATCATCATCAATTTACTTACATATATCATTGATTTATCTGTAGGTTCCTGAGATCATCATCAATGTACAAAAATAACTCATTGATCTATCTTTAGTTACAAGGATCATCATCAATTTACTTACATATATCATTGATTTATTTGTAGGTACCTGAGATTATCATCAATGTACACAAATAACTCATTGATCTATCTTTAGTTACAAGGATCATCATCATTACATTTAAATATCTAATTGATCTATCTTTAGTTACAAGGATCATCATCAATTTACTTACATATATCATTGACTTATCTGTAGGTACCTGAGATCATCATCAATGTACACAAATAACTCATTGATCTATCTTTAGTTACAAGATATCCTCATCATTACATTTAAATATCTAATTGATCTACCTTTAGTTATAAGGATCATCATCAATTTACTTACATATATCATTGATTTATCTGTAGGTACCTGAGATCATCATCAATGTACAAAAATAACTCATTGATCTATTTTTAGTTACAAGGATCATCATCAATTTACTTACATATATCATTGATTTATCTGTAGGTTCCTGAGATCATCATCAATGTACAAAAATAACTCATTGATCTATCTTTAGTTACAAGGATCATCATCAATTTACTTACATATATCATTGATTTATCTGTAGGTTCCTGAGATCATCATCAATGTACAAAAATAACTCATTGATCTATCTTTAGTTACAAGGATCATCATCAATTTCCTTAAATACCTCATTGGTCTATTTGTAGGTACCTGAGATCATCATCAATGCACTTGAAATGACTCTATGATTTATAATATCATCATCATTTTCATCAATATTCTATTGTTTTCCCAGGTCATATATCCATTCAGTATTATCAGACAGACTCCAGTACAGTGATGCATGTTTGTTCTCACCTGAGCTCATCTTTGTGTATGGCTCACTTCCAGCCTCTATGGATCCATCTCCAGTCACATGAAGGGCTTTCCCTGATGCTTTGTGTACTAACATGATATGATTTCCTGTTTCAAACTTCCATTTTTCTTTATCCCACTACAAACAAAGGAAAATTTTAAAATGTAAAAAGCTAGAAATCTCTTTCCATAATGAGAGATACATGCATGTTGGACTCGAACATTGCACAAGTGCACATTCAATGAATGTAATCAAAAGTGTTGCAAATCACTATTACAGTTGTGACTGCTAATCAATGGTATATTGCATGAGATTAACAGGAATAAGTTCAGGAGAAGGGAAGACTTAAATGAGTATTGTTCAATCCTGGATTCCACCAAATTCTGTCTTTCCTCAGTCTCAATGAATATTCAAGACTCACAATGAATGTTTAAGATTCACAACTAGCTGCTATTCAAAAATGATACACAATGCTTATTAACGACAGCTATTCAATACAGCCACCAGTAACATGAATATATTATGCATGCACCCTCACAAAACAAAAGCAAACAAAAACATGGCAGAAGTACAGAATTTGTCATGGTGCTTTTGTTCTATTAGGCAGCATGCAAGTAATCATATGCATCTAAATATTCTCATGACATCTCTAGCTTTATCCTATGGTCCATACTAGACACGATAGACGTAATAACACTTCCATCATTGTGCTCTATGATTATTGTCTGGTTGGTTCTCAGATGTGATGGAATAAAAACTGAATTCCCATAAGTACAATGAACTTAAATTAATTTGATACCACAAATTACTAATAGACTTCTCAGAAAGTTGCTAATAAATTTTAGAGAAACATCAGACCTACCAGTTGCCATGGTAATAACTTCAATTAATTACTACCTACTGGAATGAAAATGGCAAGCTTGTGATCATTAAAAAACCTGTTGTTTAGAACTACAAGAATACAGACACGACACAAACTTTGAAATTCAATATTGTGCAATTTTTGTGCATTGGCATCTATGTAGTGAAACAAATATTTGAAATCAGATACAAAATTTTCAGTCAAAGTCTTAATGAATATATATCACTCTGTGATAGCTTTTACATTTTGCAATAATTTAGAATTGGGGGAGTGATTTTGTCACTCAATCACTTGTTCAAAACACACACGTGAAACCAGTCGTGAATTCACTGGAATTACTTCAATGTGCGTAGTGCATACACAAAAAATTGATTGATCCATTTTAATCAATCAATTCAATTCCATTCACACTGATATGTTTGTTTACTTAGATCAGTATGAATCTTTACATCACTACATGTTTGTTGCTGCTGAGTGCAACACATGACTGAAAATCAATCAATCTGTTAATTAATTAATTAATCAATCAATCAATCAGTTTTAATACATCTTCATACTGTGCTCGTTTACTTAGATGAGTGTTGAAGCACATGATAATTAACATAGCTATGGATCAATACGACTGTGTGCTAGTTGAGAGTGCATTTCCATATATTACTCATGAGTGCAACCAAATGACTGATAATCAATCAACAAATTAATCAATCAATTAGTCAATCAGTCAGTTGAAACTGAAAATTGTACACTGAATGAGGAGAATGTTGCTCAAGACATCGATAAGTTTAAACTATTTCAGACATTTTTCATTACCAAGCAAAGAAGGGATAATTGAACTGCTGCCTGAGTGGAAATAGAATAGTTGAATTTCTTTGGTATAAACCTAGAAATATAATTTGAATGGCTTGAATTACAAATCCAAGCAATTGCAATTATACTGTTTTTTAAGCAGCCACTAGGTCAAAAAGGTTGTACATATGCAGTATGTAAATCCCTGCTGAGTCCTGCATCAATCAATCACGTGTAATGCATTCATTCAAGTACTATCATTGGTATGTACAATCAGTGACACAAAATAGGTAAGTCTACAAGGCACCTCGTCTACTGGAAAGACAATATTGTACATTGTTATGATAAATACTGAACAGATATAGTTCACCATATTTGTGCTTATCATCTCATTGCCACTCATTACAGACCATGGTATCACTTAAAGCAAAGGTTGCAAGTACACCAGAATTGGACTTTACAGTATGAAGCAGTAGGCACTATGGAAATCTGACTATCAAGTAAAAATAAAGAACTCTTTGGCCTTAGAAGTGAAATCCCAAAATAGAACCACAGGCAGGCATAAAAGTTCTACCATATTGCAATTAAAACACACAACAGGTGTGCTTCACTCTGTATTTCCATGAGTGCATACACTCACAACAATGATAAAACCAAACATGAAGATTTGTTTCAATATGACAAAAAACCAACAAAATCAAGAATGGGATGAAGAGAGGAGGATACCAGGAGGATAGTTTCATTAACACCATATCAGAATAATCATAATGCCTTAATACACCCTCTCATTATCTGTTTGCAGATGAAGTTTGGAAGACAAGCGTGCATAGAAGAAAACAAGTCTCTCTTTCAATATGTCTGTCTAAACAGGATTAATTTACAGCAATGAAGAGAAGCTTTCACAATTTAGGAAAGCATTTTTGCCCTTGCAGTATGGAGTGATTCTTCAATCTTCACTATAGAATCAATGCAAAAGCATACAGTATGACAGTATATTGTGTATATTCAGCAACTGACTGTCCAACACATGAATGTATCATTTGGTTTTTCTACAATTCGTGTAAGCAAAACATAGATTTTGATTGGTGCATTATGTATTGGGAGGGGCTTGTAGGTTTTGAGTGATGCTTCATGGGGGATCTCAGTCTCAGTAAATCTGGCAAATTCAGTTCCACTGAAAAAAATTTCCCCACAGAATCTTTGCACACAAACGGAAAACCTTATAAAAAGATTTATTAAGACACTAAAAAGTTGTTATATTAATCCATAATTCTGTATGACAAACTAGTAAGTGGCTGCAGCTTCCATACAGTGTCATACAAATATAGATGAGATCTCTTAGCAATGGAAACATTTCTGCAAGTCATGAGACTCAAAAGGAGATGGCAAAGGAATGTATTTGCAATGATAACATGTAATTTTAATTTCACTAAATTCACTAGTTAGCATAAGATCCATACACGTGGATAATGTATACACAGCACTCAATGGCACTGAAATTGTACTATCATGCAATTGCACAAATGAGCAACAAAATATAAGAGAAAGACATCCTTTTAAACTGAGGCTAAGATTACAATCAATGTACAATGGAAAAGAAACATACTGAAAGGCATGTGTTTCAAACAGATTGATGCATACATACAAGAACTGTGCTCATTCACATCATTAATTTCACATTCCCAACACACAGAATTTGATATGACATGATTTACTCATGAGACAAAACCAAAAGTATTGGATTGTTAAAGCAATTAAGAACCTGGAGCAACTAGTAAATAGTGGAATATTTTCATTTATCTTTTCCTGTGATGTTTTCCCTAACTGGTTAAAAATGATTCCATTTTACAATAATTAATGAATAAACTGTACTGAAGAAGCACATCTACTGTATCCTATACTTTACTACAGGAGACAAATGCTCATCCACAGTATATTTAAGTGAAAGAAAAAAAAACATACTGACAAGCATGAAGACAGTATGAGATATATCACAGAACACTTAAATTGTGATTGAATAATTGAAACAATGCTTTTGTTTGCTGCATGGTTCCAGTTCTATGTAAAGTACAATACAGTGATCATCACATCCCATCAAGCAAGTGTCAATTTTATCATCAACAGAAGATTATGCAATGCAAATGTATGAACTCTACATTAGCACAATGAACATTCTAGATATTTATCATGGGTGACCATGGAGAGTATAGATATCAACATTATGCGGGAAGATACTGTAGAATGATTGTCAGGTAACTTCTACAACTGACAGAGTTGCCTGACAATATCTCCTTCAGTTCTCTACATGCTGAAACTTAATTTACCAATAAGGAGAAGGAAATCATCACTTCAAGGCTCCAAAGAGTGGATAATGTGGTATTGATGATCAGCCAATTCTAATCAGCCAGTTTAGGAGTATGCAGTTTTATTCCTTGTGTTTGTGATTCTGAGTCTGACCGTGAGGAACATCACATACAGTATGGATTACAAGAATTGATAAGAGGAGTGGTGGATGTCTGTTGCTCAGTACATCATCAAATTCACATGTTTACAGCATATCATCAAATTCACATGTTTACAGCATATTACGAGAAAATCATCTGGTTATGCCTTAGAACTCAATTAGATACCAGTTGAAATCGGTATCAATTAGTCAACTGGCAATGAATACAGTGTATCTAAACAGATCATATAACAAGAGCCCGAAGGCACTGTGGTTCCTGGCACAGATGTACAGTACATAATGTAAATCATAAAGCAAAAGGAGCATTTTGCACTAGTTTGTACAATAGCCCATATGGCCCATTTCTGACCATGAACTCTACTTTTGTAACATAAATCTGTTGAGAAAGAAACATCTTTCATGATTTTATAAAATGGCCCATATGGCCCATGTCGGACACTGGACCCCAAACATGACAAACACCCACATGTAACCAATTCCACAGCAATAATGTGACCAACCATCAACAGTGTTACATACAATCTGTAAGAGAATTACTTTGAGTGATTTCACACCAGCCAAAGGGCACTACAGTTCCTTGTACTTGATGTATACATACTGTAAATTGACATGCTGGAGTTCATAAATATCAAAGAAGCCATTTCAAGTAATGCACTGAATTGAAAATGTTGATTCCTACAATATATAGCAATATACCATTCATTTTACAAAGCACAAAAGCTATGAATCTTTCATTTAAAGCCTTAAAGAAGGGGTTCTGCAAATTGCAATAAGGCTTATCACATATATGCCCCTTAAAAGTCTACCCAACACTGACAGTATATGCCCTGGAGGGGACTGCTACACTCTAGATTCTTCTGGTACGAACAACAACTGACTTATTTTCTTCCATTGTGTCTTGCCCACCTTAATAACGAAAAGCCATTTACATCAATGCACACATCAGCACTGAAGCACGAGGACATAAACTGATCCAACCAAAACTGGTCTGGTGTGATCACCTACAGTACTTCCCACAGCACTGCTGCTGCTTCAATTGATCATGAAACTACTACCTCAAGCAGTACTTCCATGATTTGCTGGAGGGGACTGATAGAACATATAAGCAACTATAGCATAAAAATGGAACAAAGCAATTTCAATAACCAAAAGTCAATTGCCCACAGCAGGCACACTCTTACATAAGCTGATGCCAAAATGCGAAAGACATTGAAAATGAAAATGCCATGGTAAGGTACCAATATCTAACAACACCTCCCTACCACATTTGAAGCAAACTGAACAAGGCACTTCAAAGATAGTGCCATATCAGGAATTTTACATTAAGTCCCACCCACTCATTAATATGCAAGATAAAGGCACCAAAAACAATAGGGCACATCTACTCAATATGATACAGGTACACACCAAGTTTGAGAAAAACTGAGCACTCGATTATTGAGTCGTCGCGCCACATACCTTGTATTTCAATTGTGACATTAAGCCATGCTCACTCATTATTATGCAAGATATGAGCACCAAAAACGATAGAACATATACTCGATATGATGCATGTACACACCAAATGTGAGAAAAATTGAGCACTAGATTATTGAGTTATCCCGCCACATACCTCGTATTCCAAGGGTGTCAAATACACTCACACACATACACGCGCCGACTTGACTGCATAGGTTCCTTCATTAACACAAGGAACCAAAAGCAAATGCCAATGCAGAAGAAAAACACATAAGTCCTTTGTAAGATCAGAAGATGAAGCATCAAATTTCAACTTTTCAAACTGATGAAAATGTTTTATATGACAGCTACCGTTAAAAGATCATACAGAAGAAAACTTGTACTCAATTTTCATCCAAGTTATAGCATGTCATTTGCATTAAACTTTTAATTGCATACAACCTGCTTTAGTGATGTCACACAGAGGTATATTGATAAGCAAACCATCTTGTTTGATAAAACTGTACAAGAAATGAGTCAATGACAAATTGAACTCTTGTTTCATGTATGGAGAGTCATGTGATATTTCCCAGAGTGTCTCCCAAATTAAGTTGAGGTATTGGACTGAGTGCTGCACATGTTACATACCGCATATAGCTTTGAAGAGCCACAGTACATATTGTTTTTCCCTCTGATTGAAGGACAGGTCACAGAATTTTTGAGATCCTCAGGGTAAACTTTATGTTGTTATTTACCTAAATATTCATTTTGTAACACACTAGATTTGAGATCACCATCTGCTGCACTGGTTGCCAAGGAATGATTGTGATGCACAGGATAAACACTAGTTTAGTATGATCACCTACTGAAGCACATAAATGGTTTGTTCTAGCCTAATGTTGGGCCGTGACAATGTTGATACATATAACATTTATGCCACAAAACAGGGTCTCATCTGCAATTACATATCCTATCCTATAACTGCAGGTTGAGCAAAGTGCAGAACAGCATACAGTATCAGTATCACCCTGGATCACATCACATGACCCTCCACGCTTTGTAAGCACCAGTGTTGTAATGACTCAAGTCAGTGGCTCGACTTGAGTACTAAGTGACTCGACTCAAGTCGGACTTGAGTCACGATTTAGACTCGACTTGATTCGAGTCACTTGTGTCAAAAGACTCTGACTCTAGTCACAAGTTTGAGAAAGTGCAAAAGACTTGACTCGAGTCAGTATGTGTAAGGGACTCGACTGGAGTTACTATGCTGGATGACTCTACTTGACTCAAGTCTTTTTTTACAATGACTAGAGTCAAACTATCAGCAAACAATATAATACTAAATACTGTTTGGGTGTACATTTCAAGAAATGAACTTCCATTTGATTAACAGGAAACAGCAATAGAAACAGCTCACCTGCTGTAATCAGAATTTGTCTAGATTCTCTGTCGATTGTATTCGTACACCTACAGCTTCGATCAGCATGTTGGCCATAGATTATGTACATTAATATTACATTTGCAGTAGCTGTACAGTTGTCTTTTAATGCACATTGCGTGCGTAGGATGTTCATGTTTGATGTGTATTTTCCCTTTCTTGTGTAAGAGCGGTGATATGTGTACATATTTGGGTACTGTTTGATAAATATTCATGTTACTGATGACTGGGGGAAGGACAGATTTTTCGAATTTTACTGATTACAGAGGACTATGTATGGCAGTGTACTGTTGGGCTACTCTCCTTATTTTGAAGAATGTCATTTTGTTCAGTAAGTGCCATGGTTCATAGTTTGTTAAATTGTGGCGCTACACTGAAGTGATTAACTTGATTATTTTTCACATTTTCTTGAACAGATTGTGTGCAAAAACATTAATAAAATCATTAAACAAAAGTGAAATCAAGCATTATGGCATATATGTGTTACTTAGACAGCCACAAAATTTTATATAGATCATACTGATGTGGTCATTTTCTGGGTGTGAGGAACAAACCATTTATTTAAAGTATGATTAATTTGGTTATGCTCACCAAATAAGAGTCTGTCCAGGGAACGAGGGTACATTTTGAATTGTGATAAACAGAAGAAATCATTTTTGTGTGTGGCACTCGGTTTGTACAATGGCTTTGTTTTTAACTGTTTTTTTTTCTGGTTATTTTAATATTTTTTGATTGCTGAAAAGGTTTGCTACATGAACACTTTTATTAAAACCTGGTGGTGTGACATCAACACCAGCTTCTGATAGATTCCTGGATACGAAAATAGAAATGACTCATATAGTTCTTGAAAAAGGAAAGAAAAAAACAAGATGACTAATTACAGTGACATGGAGAGTGTAAGTGAGCTGTGCAAAGTAAAAAGGTTAAAAAATCTGTAATGGTAGAATTCTTCTTATGTTGATACTTGTTGACATACGGATGAAAGAAGGAGGCACAATTCTCGGTCCAACAACAGTTTCAGGATCTGGGGTGACCAAGTCAGCATGTTTAACAATTGTGTACATAACTTGCTTGTCTGATCTAGTATTAGGTCAATTGTAGGTCAATATGCTTTTGGGACTCGAGAGACTCGAATAGACACAGTGACTTGACTCGACTCGAGTGTGGGTGGGGACTCGACTCGAGTTCAGTTGATGACTTGACTCGAGTTCAGTTGATGACTTGACATAAAGTGAAAGACTCTGACTCGAGACTCGAACTTCAGTGACTCGATTACAACACTGGACAAAGCACATATCACTAACACCCTGGAAGACATCACGTGACCCCCCCATGCCTGGTAAGCACATATCAGTACCACCCTGGAAGGTATCACAGGACCCCTCCATGCCTGGTAAGCACATATCAGTACCACCCTGGAAGGTATCACACGACCCCCCATGCCCGGTAAGCACATATCAGTACTACCCTGGAGACATCACATGATCACTCTCCATGTCTAGCCAGTCGGTGCATGCAGTTAATGTGTGATACGACATTCAGATTTAGTAAATTTGTTAAACCAAATGATGCACATGTGTCGAAACCTGATTCAAGGCAGCTACAGTACATTAAATTGTACCTGAATTAATTTAAAGTAACCCAAAAGCTGATCATTAGGTACTAAACACAAGGGTAGCAAAAAGTCTTCAGTCACTGGTACTGAAAATGTTGCCTGAGTCAGCATTTACCAGTATTTCCTTTCAGACATACTGTACTCTAGCATTCTATAGAAAAGGGGGCATGTTACACATACATTGCATACATTTACACATCATTATAACCACATTCTGCTCACCACATGCAAATATTGTGCATTTTTATTTATTTTTGTAACACTTCTGCTGTGTGTATATACGGTCAACTTTACATGAATGCTGCTAGCACCCATCCACTTTCCCCTACTGTATGCACTTTACATACTGCGGATAAATTACGATGACCCTGTATATGTGCACCAATGTAATACTACTGCATAAAATTTATCAAGATGAATTAATGCTATCAAGCGAAACTAGTTGCAGACAAAATGAGGTACAACCACTTGAGTAGAAGACAGCAGTTTCAGAGTAAAGAACAGTAAAATGAAGATGTGCAGAAACTGTATATAATTAATGGTGAAAACTGTGACAAAAACATCAAAACAAGTAACTAACAAAAGCAAACTTACCATTTCACTTTCAACTGAGAGAGGCATTGATAGGAGTAACAGAAAATAGTATGATTGAATGAAACATGCAAGTTAGTATAAATAATGAAATCATTTAACTAGCTACGGTATTCTGTTAGTAAACATGCAAATCCAAAACACTTACATTGTTAAAGATCATGAAGAAAATATCCAGGGAAGTAAAATGCAAAACTGTGGGTAGAGGCTTTCAAGATCACTTTGCAGGTACCCCGTGAAAGAGTTCTGCCATGTGCGAATATCTAGTTTGATTTTCCTTTTTGTTTCTCGCTTTAGAACACTTTGTATGAAATCATCTCTTACTTAAAGAAAAGGTGACTGACTGATTTCTACACACCCTTGTATGGCAGCCATCTGTATTGTCTACTGATCTTATAGGATGGAATTGTCATGTGACAATGACATCACATGGAACTGACAAATGTTGATTTAAATTCATATACGTCAGCTTAATTCTACAGACAAATGTTTCTTCCAATCAGAATTCTAGGAACTGTCATGTGTTGTTATTGTCCAATACAACCACAAGGAACTGACAGATGCCAATTTAAATCAACATACATCATTTTCAAGATAATTCATTTCATTCATCACATAGTGCAGTACGCAGAATGTTGTTTGGTTAGAGGTCATTAATGTTTAACAGAAATCTACAGGTAAACATTGATGACATTAAAGGTGGACCAAAGATGATTCTTCAGGTTTTTTTTTTTCAGGGGAGAGGGCGCATTGAAAAAATGAAAAGGGCACAGGTCCGTGAAGCCTGAAAATGTGATTTCTGGCAAGTTAGGGGATCATTTTGAACAAAACATCTCTGGTTCTCTCCATGCCAACCAATGGTGGCACTCCCCTTATTAGTCCCAGATGAAAATTCAAGCAAAGTTATTCTGGAAATGAGTTACTGGTTCCTACTAGTTCCAACTGGTTCCAACTTTCACCATTTGAAATCAGTCACCAACTTCCACTCTGGAATTTTTTGTTGGATCTGTCATATAATATTGTTTCCCCCTCCCCCCCCCAAAAAAAATAAAAAGACCTGGATCTGTCAGTGCATGCATCCAGGAAACATTGTACTGTAATCTGAAACAAATGCCACATTGTGGTCCACCAATGGACTGGTACAGGTATATTAATTTACTTAATACATACAGTACTTATATATGAAACATTTTTGAAGTCTAAAATTAATGCCTGGAATGATTTTCATCAAAACAGAAGGCCATGAGTGAAGTTTAAAATCGGTTAGGTGGCCCCAATATGGCTGTGAATGCAAAATAATTCTGGGATATTTTGTTCATCAGCTTCAGCAGGAAAGGGTATTGAATAAGGCTCTGACTGTAGCAGAGTACCCTGTACCATGGTTGAATGGACTTCATGTGTCATGCGAACCATGAGACGGTTTCCATCACCTCATTCCCAATCACTCACTTTCTTTGGCATCTCTGCCCTCAGTCACAACACTTGCCCCCCTTCATACCTGATGCTGGCTATGAGCCTATAGTAAATATGTGGTCTGAATGATAATTTCAAGCACAGTGTACAGTAATACTAAGAGTTAAAGTTGCATACTTTAGTGAGACCCACACACATACATATATATGTATACATAATACAATAAGATCCACAATGTCCCCAAAAAGCAAATGAAACAACGCATCCACAAAACTAGTTCACCAACAGCAACCATCTTATGAAGCAAATCTGCAACAAATATACCACAATGATGCAAGGCAGCAAAGTTCTCTCTCTAATCAAGTTTATCAATTTAGGCATAAAGAGTGTTTCTTAGAATGTCAACATAGCTGTCCATCATTTCCAATGTCCTATTTGAAGCATCTTATTCATACAGTGTCCTTCTTGAAATTGCATGTACTCCAATTACAGCACATCAAGTGAGAGTGCATCATTCTACTGGGCTTGCCTTCACTGCTGACTACAGTATTATGAATATAAGAGATGATTTTCTGACAAGGTCTTGTGTACTGTCACTGATGGGTACTCCACCACACATTTATCTGAAATCTGTGCTATATAGACTGCAATGAGTTGGTTCACAAGCTCCATAAATTTATAGACAACAGGTCTACATCCTTTTAACTAGTCTGGTTACTTTGATAACAGAAGAGGAAATTTCATTTTGAGTATCTCAATGAAAATCTTGAACAAAACTTACTGGAAAGAGTACCACTAGAGAAGAGTTTTGGGTATTGAATAAGAGTATATTGGGGAATAAATTTGAAGTTAAAAACAAACCCTCAGTATCTTTAACAGCTTACTCATCATCACTACAAGGGCATCATCAAGAGAATAACAGGCAGACAGCAGACAATGATGTAAACAAGTACTGTACTCAAGTGTAATGTTTCAACTTGATAGCTCCCTACCCCAAGGAGGGAAGCACATTAACTGATGAAACCAGATGAGATAAACCTTAAAAAATTGATCACCAAATACAGACACAAAGCACCTAAAGTGCAGGACAATGTCTGTGGATCTGGCAATGAGTGTGTGTTGAAGTATTAAAACAATGGCAACTTCTCTTCAAAATGAACCTTTACTTACAGGAACACTTAGGCATCTGGTATTTAGAACAAAATAGCCAATTCCCAATCAAACAGCAGACAAACATGGAATGCATTCGCCCCTATTTTTAGTAGCAGCCCAACAGAACATGTTGAACACAACATGATGTTGCTTACCATTTTCAGTTTAAATCCAGCTGGTCTAGTGTTCAACTTTTTTATGAGGTGGCCTAATAGATACATTGTTATAGTAGTAGTCTTTCAAGGGGGCAGTGCTGCTGGTCTTGTCTTAAACTGCTCAATTATAAGGTGATATTTTTATTAGTAGTACTCAACTGGTTTTTTATGAGGTGATATTATTGTTGGTTAGTACTGTTCAATTGGTGTTTCATGAGATGATATTACTGCTATTAGTTTTGTTCAACTGGTCTTTCATGAGGTGACATTACTGTTTGTAATAGTGTTCCACTCGTCTTTACTGCTATTGATAGTGTTCAACTGCCCTTTCATGACGTGATATTACTGTTTGGTAGTGTTCCACTGGTCTTTTATGTGGTGATATAACTGCTATTAGTAGTGGTCAACTGGTCTTTCATGAGGTGATGTTTTTGTTATTAGTGCTATTCAACTGGTTTTTCACGAGGTGATATCATAGCTATTAGAAGTGCTCAACTGTTCTTTCATGAGGTGATAGTGGTCTTTCATGAGGATCTGTTATTGCTATGAGTAATGCTCAAGATGTCCATGCGGTGGTGTTACTGCAGTGTTTAGAACAGACATTGGCAGATGTGGAACCAATTCTCCATAATGGATTTTCACCTGATAATTACTGTGAAACACCAAGAGCAATCCACAGTAAAACAAAATCAAATTAACATCAAGAGTATGAAATGGCTGTTGTTTGATTCATTGTGACATGCAGCCTCTATTCTCCCAAATATCAAACAAAATTTATTGATAAAAACAGCTTTCCAAATCAATGTAACGCTTTACCAGAGCAGCATGGTACGAAGAAAGAGAAATTCACACCAACGAGAGGTTAGTAAATATTTAACTGTGATGAAACATTAATCTTTCAGGTGAATGTAACACAATGTAGCAGTGATCAGTCTTTACAGTTGTAGCAAACTGAGCTACAGTAATATATGCAACATAATGTAAAACAAATCAACAAATTTATCTGAGTATGCATACATGATAACACATTGAATATATACAGCTCACAATACAGTCAGATAGAGCCACAATTTCAATGCAGTGTTTGAATAATCACCTAGTCTTTGACAGCACACAGACCAACCAGAACTACAAGTCAATCAACATACTGTAAATCAGATAGACACACCACAGATGACATTATCAATACTGCATATCATCACAGGTCAGGAAAGATAAACCAAATACAGTGTGAGGCCAAAATATACAAAACAATCTGTACACAAGGCCACTGTGACAAATAAAGCAATGAATTATTTCCATATCTGACCCAATATAAAAATGTTTATTAAAACTAAAACATTGCTGAATACTGGAAAAAAAAAAAGGTTTCATTACAAGTGGCAACAACATAGCTTAGGATGAAGAATATTTGAAATGACCACAGTGAGATATAGAGGGCAATGTGAGAGAGAAGACTCACAGTCAACTGGTTTCTCACTGACACTGATTTCTCTTGTAATTGCTCCATCATCTCTGCCAACATCCAGCCACCTGAAAGAAAGATCAAAACAAATGTCACCTTTAAACAGCAAACAACCAACCGATTACACAAATATGTAAATTGCAGCATCTGGTTACATTCTAACTAAAGACACTGCCAAAGAACGTGACGAAGTAGCCTATCCATTGGCATGGCAGATGAGAGTACAGCTGTTAAGCTGAGACAGGTAAGTGAGACACAAAATTGCTATAGTTTTTGCATCGCCCGTGGTCCAACACTAGGTACAGCTTACAACAACTTACTTATTTTTTTTCTGAAAATGTCCAATATGAATATAAATATGTTAGTAGAACAATTCACGAACACGACAATTTTGAAGCACAAAAAAGGTTACAAGAAAAGGTGTATATTTCGGGCACCCCTGTGTCCTTCTTCAGCACAAACTATTTAAGGTTAAAAACTATTTTCAAAAACAACAGACTGCACACGCTCATGTGTAGTGCGCGCTCTGAAAATGCAACGATATACAATTAGTGTGTTATGCGCCTCAATTCAGTGCGTGTTAATTATTACTATCATCCCACCCCACCCCAAACAGAGGGAAAATCACTCAACAACCCAAGGTCTTTGTTTATATAGAGATTGTAATATAGTGATATAAATTCTGATACTCTTTATAAGCAGTGTTCACACCAGGTCCAAAATTTTCACCTAGGTACCCAATGTCCATAGTTCATCAGATACATGAAAATATAATTCATCACAGGCTTCAAGTTCATTATGAGGTTGAAAATGACATTTTGATTTGCATGCCTCTATAGCACGTATCTCACAAACGGACATCACACTGAAGTTGCTGTCCCTTAAATACACTGTACAGTATGCTGACTTCTGTCACATGCAGAAGGGTACCCGATATAATGCTACTCTTAAGTCTGGACCTTCAGCTGCTTTTGTAGAAAGTAAGAGTACAATTCATCATAATTTAGCACTCATTAGATGTAAACAATTTCTTTATATGCTTCAAATTCTTTGTGAAGATGAATATGATTTTTTTGCCAGGCACGTTTCTTTTCTTACGAAATGAAAATGCTTTTAGTTTCAATATTAGTGTCAGAGCAATATTGCGATATCATAAACCATAACATCATGAGACTTTTGCCCCTGATATCATTTGAAAAACTATCCAAATGATATTGTCTGTGTACTTGAGGAAAAAAATAAATGTTTTCTTAGAACAGACCACATACTATAGAACATATGGAAATAAGAAATCAGACCTTAAGTTTGTGTTCAACTTGAATGAACTAGATTTACTTTGATGTACATGGAAATAAAGTGTCATGTCAGAATTAAGGTTATTCTTCAGTGGGCTGTACAATATGAATTCTGTGCACAATCGATAGTTTTACATATATTTATTTAGGTGTGGTTTGGTGCCAATATACCATTATGGTGTTTATGATATTGTTTGGCAATTGAGGGAAAAGTGGTCGTGATATCATTTTTGAAAAATTCATATGGCAACAATACTATTAAATGCTGTTGTTACACCTACAGTACCTGATGCAAAACTATCCTTTTCTCTGGGCATTCAGTAGTCTTCACAGGTGAACAATTACCACAGTGTAATACTCAATTGTACTCAAATTTGTAATGCTAAACATGATTACTTAGCACTCATTAGATAAACTGTAACAAAGTATTTGCTTATTTTAAGATGATATACCTAAAACTTATTTGTAGATTTCTATACAGAGTAAATAATCATAAGAGACAGACTTTCTTAAAAATTGTCTGACTTTTCCAGGACATTTGGGAAAAAAGGCCATTTTCCCCTGACTTTTCATGCTTGGTGAGTCATATTTTACTATTCCCTGATTGTCCACAAAGTCCAGGACCCATAATAACACTGTATGTAATGAAATACATAGAGTAACTAAATTTGTAATGCAAAAGACAGTGAAATTCAAGTTGTAATGCAATACAAATAAAGCAAAACAATACTGTATAGTTATACTTGGCACATTCCAAGGCATAATGCAATATATTAGCACAACTGAAGGTGTAAATAATGGCACGCAGAGTTCCCGGCATCATGCAATCTACAGCTGACAAAAAGGTCTTTTCACTGACATGACAGAAAGACATATTATAAATCCTTTAATTCAGAAGCATATCCTTTGGCTATTACAACTTGTAAATGATCAAAATAAAAGACTGAGAGCTTCTTCTTGGATGAAACTACTCATTAAATGAAACCCCTCTCAATAAGAGGAATGAAACGGTAAGCTTGTCATGGCCAACTTGATCATTTTGGCCAAATGTAAACAAAGCAGGTGAAAGCAGATCAAAGCTTTACTGTTTTTCATATGACTTAGCAATGCCAGCTTGAGCTGTTACTTGTAACTTTGCTTGAAGGCTGATATAAGCAGGATTAAGGCTAATGGTGTTTGATTTGGCTAAGAGCTGATTGCACCAAATTCCCTATTCATCTCATTAAAGTGACTAAAATAAGTTCAAATCTAGCACTTAGGTATTAAACCAAGGAATGATATCACAGAGAGATGCCTTTGGACTGCTAACAAGATCTTTAACATGCAGTCAAATTAGCACTTAAAAATGAAATGACCACGCAGGGTTCACAATTTAGGTATATTGATCACTAGCTTGTCTGGCATTTAAGACTCACAATCCACTAATCTAATGATACGTGCACTAGATGAAGTTCATTATTGGATTTGATTTCATTCATTCATGTGTTTCTTTGCTACAACAACAAAAAATATATACATACATTTCTAATTAATGATTATAACATAAAAAAGCAGTTGCAAAAGGAATTGTTGTGAAAAGATAACTCTTTACAAAGGAGAACACTCCCTGTGCAGAAATTTAACAAGTGAAAGGCAAGTAGAAAAATTATATCATATTGTTACAATATTGTGGCAAAATTATACTGCAGTAGCTCTACAGGCATTTAATTAAACTTGGCACTAACAAGAATATGTTTTGAACTAGCCCCAGACTACCAAGCTTACATATTTGTCAAGCCCTGCTGTAAACTTCAGTCTGGTACTGTATTACAATAACTCAAAAATGCAATTACATATTACTGAAAGCATTCTCTCTGAAGCACACACCAGATTGTGTTGTTCCCCTATCATGAGAAAACAACACTGATGTTACTGTATTTCATTCAGCAGTTCCCTTTTACAGTTAAATGTCTCAAATTTTATCCTCCCTAATTCTTAAGTTCTTCACATAATACACTGAGACCTAATTCTCATTTGAAGAGATTCTTCTGCATATCTGGATGCATTTCCACATTTGGTCCATAAGCTGGATATGAAAACCACAGTCACTGAACAATGTTGTCATGCAAAAGAGATGCAATAGTACCTGGCTATTGTAGATAATTTAAGACGTATTTTGATCTGAAACACTTAATGCAGCAGGTGATTGTATCCATGGTAACCTCTCTCATCACATTTACAGACTGGTAAAATTTGTTAAGTATCTTCATATCAATTATTTACACTCAAGATAAAATAGTGTTGTAAGTGTGACTCTAATATGCTATTATGTAAATTAACATGAATTGCTACTTTGATGAAATGTAGCCTAACTAAGGTTTTAGACTGCAAAGCTCTCTGTCATAGGAGAGCATACCCTGTACTCTATAATTTCCTGTGCAATTGTTGTACAGAGGATGATAAGGCTGAAGTCTAGTTGCACTTTCCAAGATGATAAAGGCACCAACACTAAGTGTTTGGATGGAACCATAGTATTAAAGAGATAGAATGTTGGGGGGAGGAAACAGTTGAAAGAAGCACAAACTCCCTGTGTGGCAAACAGATAGGTGAACTTACTTCAAATTGTGTTCAACTGGAATGTATGTGAGGTAGTTCCCATCTGCATGTTTTGTATCACAGTATATACCTCAAAGATCGAATTCTTAAACAGAATTATTCATGCTTTGGGTAAAGTTCATAAGCTCACATTATATTTGATCATAATGTTTAACGCTTTTGATATAGAAATATAAATTATATCAGTCCAAAAAGTAGCAGTTGTTATGTAAGCTCATAACTGTGGGGTATTTTTTTTATATATTTAAGTCTAACTACCTGTTTACATATTGGAAACTGCAACTGCTTGGGATTGCTGTACAAAATACTGGATTAAAGATTACCAATTACAACAGATTTTATGTAACTGTACTGTTCATATTCAGTGTCTTAAAATTTCTGTAGTTTAAAGTTCTTTTGCTCAATTACACTTTAAAAGATTACCTTATGACTCTGGAGATGCTATTACCCATTACTCAACACCTGTAAGGCCCATCCCACTGAAAATTCAACAATCAAATTAATGTATTTTGTAATACAAGAACCATAAGTACCGGCAAACGACACATAGGTACATTCAACAGCTGAACAATGAATGTACAAATTAATATGTTGCCATGAGCAGTTGCAGGGACTCTACAAGCCCACCAATCATTGATTGTGCCACAGCAGCAATCTATTACATTACAATACCTTTGTTGATTCTGGCAACTTTCATTCACTAAACCAGAATACTATCCCTAGCATTGCCCTCAGGCAGAGTCACTACCTTCAAACATTCAAGTTGACCCACTTATGGAGGACTTCCATTCCTACTTGCCTGTGTAACATTACTGAATGGTTAATAAGTAAATGTGTCTTTTAGTCTCAAAAGCAGTGGCAAACTTGTGTTGAAACATTTTTTTAATATTTCACTGGAGAAAAAAAAAATCTTCCCAAAGTGCTGCTTTCTTCCATCTGTTCTGTCTTTTTGTTTTAATAGGACATGTTGTAATATCCAGTATTGACTTTTAAGTCTACAGATGCATTTGCTAACCTCAATATCTTTTAAGATACCATTGCCACATGATACCCTACAATCTATCAATCCACCTTAAATTGGCATTTCTTTTATAATCCTTGGAAAACTTCAAGGAACGAAAAAAATAGGAAGCAAAACCATTATTTTGTTACAGATGAGAAGGTAGCAGATACTTTTGACCGTTATTCATTTTCAAATCATCAGCAGCAAAGAGTTGTTAAGTGGATGAACATGCAAACCATTAGGTGGTTGTTTTGATATTTATTTTATTTCAAATGCTGAGAAGTCACCACCATGACATAAAAGGAGAACAAGTAGCAATATCTACATGTAAGTGTGAGATACCAAAGCACCTGTACCTACAAGTCCAGTGGAATCTTCATATCCTCTCATGTCCTCCTTGTATTCAAAGATATGACAGTAAACCTGTACAAGGTTCAACAAACTCATCACATTGAAGTAATTTCTATGCATATTATATTATCTACAGACTCAGGCTAAAGCAAGTTACTGGCTACATATATGACCACTGAGTGTATCATACTAGTGGTATACAGAGTATTTCTGCTTGGTAAGCAATGAAAATCAACCTGGCAGGTTATTGTAAGCAGAGTCTCTGTGCTAGAGATCAATAACTTCATATTTCTGAGAAGGTACTTGATTTATTTGTCAGTTGTGCCTCCATTGCCTATGCTGAGTATGTAGCAAAGTTAACAGGTCTATTCCTCTCATGTATGGTACTTCTGAGAGACCTGCTACCAGTATGTATCAATACATACTATGCCAATGATAACAAATCACAAGTACCATCGTACCAATCATGTCCAGATTCCTCAAACATGATCTACAAAAGCAACAGTGACAGGAAGACATGACGTCCTTTACCAATACTTGTTCATCTGCATTCCATCTTAGACACACTAAAGGCATATATATATATAAATGAAAAATGCAAAACAATGGCCAAGTCCTATCATGCTTCCACCCCAAGCCGATCTAAATGAACAAGTCAAAATGGCAATTGCGTGACATAAAAGTTCATGAATAATTGAGAATTAAAATAAGATTTAATTAAAGTACCTTAGTCAGAGTATGGATTTGTAGTCGTGCCTGTGACTGATACATGAAGAATTAACAAAACTCTCAACATTGACTTTTTTTTTTGTCATGAATGCAGTTCATTTTCTTTCTCTCTGGCTTTTCAATTACTTTATAGATTTGATACTTACTGATAGCAGGGAAATAAGAAATCGCGTTTCTCTCCCTCTGTTTCCTTGACGACCACTTTGTCCAGATACCAACCTTTCCCTGAATGATACAAAGGTACAGAACGAACAAAAATTGAGTAATGTGAGATACTCCTGGTAAAGTAACTGGTGCAGTGTCCAAAAGAGATTCAATAATGAAAGAGAACAAAAAGGGTGGAACAAAGTATTCCATTTGTAGTTGCTAAGTAATGAAGTAAACAAATGTTTGCTGAAAGTCCAATGAATAACAGCATGCACTACATTTCTATATGAGGCCACTAGACTATTGCATGATGACAAAACATTGCTAGAAGTCTAGCTCAGAGGATACCATCTGAGTTCCTATAATTATCATACCTTTATAGTATTCATACTATTAACCCAGTAGAAACATTGACAGTACTTAATAGGTTAATACCTACCATGAGTTATCAATGGCCAGAAAGTTAATGCTAAATGTTGAAGTCACTGTAACAATGCCAGCTGGAGAGAAACACTTAGCAGCACTCTTTATGTGAACTAAAAGTCATCAAGTGGGGAGAACTATTATGTTATGAAGTAATCTGTGTGGTGGCGTTGCCAAGAAGGTAGTATTATTATAAGAGTCTCTAGATTAGCTTTGAGTGATTATAAAAGCACTACTTCATGTCACAATAGCATTGCTAGGTGAGCATTAATACTTAAATACACTCTTCATGTCACAGACAAGTTTTCAGAGCAATTCTTTATATCATGTATCAGTTTATGTGGTGGTACTGCTAATGTCTAAAAGTGTCACTAAGGTACAATGGTGACTATAGCATGATGGCAAAACATTTCTAGAAGTCTAGCTCAGAGGATACCATCTGAGTTCCTATAATTATCATACCTTTATAGTATTCATACTATACTACTTGAATACACTCTTCATGTCACAGACAAGTTTTCAAAGCAATTCTTTTTATCATGTATCAGTTTGCGTGGTGGCACTGTTAATGTCTAAAAGTGTCACTAAGGTGTAATGGTTACTATAACATAAGGTTAAATTATTTAGGTGGGCCATTTTTGTGTAATATTATGCATCATAATTCGTGACAGGGGTATACACTTCTAATGGTCACCAATCATGAAAAATGACAGTAAAGAGAAGATCAAGCAAGTGCAATGTACACCTCTCTCTTATCAGTATTTATCACTTCAGTCTATACTACATTATCCAAATATGTCCAAATCCAGTGATCTACAAGACTGTAGCTTCCTTTCACTTGTAAGTACATGCAGTTGTTTTCACTGTATTAAAGATCTTTCTCCTATAGATTCACAGCTTTGATCTCTTGAAATTCCATTTATGTATTTCTGGTTCTCAATATTTATAACCACCTACAACACCCCAAACACCCAAAACTACTCACTTAACTATCTTCACTAGATAGATCAATCTCTCAGTATCATGAAATCCCAGTAATGTACTTTCACAGCTTTATGGTTGAAGATCATTCTGATCTGCTGTTGCTTAAACTTACAAACACTTCTCCACCGTATGTATGACATGGGAGGCAACTGTGAATACTTGACTCATTTTTAGATCTCATTCCATAAGGAAAACACCTCATATCACAACTGACATTGACAGTCAACTGTGTCAGCCTCCTATACTAGAGATAGTGTAAAGTGAACTAGTTTTCTAAATAAACGAAACTGAAACTTGTTTTGCTTCAATTCTTTTGTATTTTTTTTTTGGGGGGGGAAAGGAGGATTGGGATTCAAAAATACATTTTCACATTAGGAGATTGTTCTTTAACAAAAGAAGAATATGTTTATTAAGTCTTAACAGGGTACAGTGACAAAGTATTTACTAAGTTGTAACTATGTACAATGATAAACTAGTTCACCAACATATTCCAATATCAGATGTAATTCATTTTCTGGTTATATCACACGTTTAGCAAGGTCTGATGATGGAGACAATGTTTTCAAAGTCATCTGCTCAATGGCAAAATCTGATCAAAACAAACACTGAGTGTGTCTATGTTTGCAAAATGAGTACAGTTTTAAATGATGGAAACCTGGCAGGAATACACTGCAGACTACATTACAGTAGATGTGATGTGATGTTTAAAAACACAGCAAGAGTTCTTACTGTTTCCAAGTAACCTCAGATTTTAGTCAAGATCTGTGACTTAGAATACAGAGGAGGTTGGAAAAATGTGATGAAAGTAGTCTGCATTCCAGTTGATGAAGAGACCATTTTACCATTGAAGATGAATATCACCCATGATGTACTCAAAAGCTTTAATCACACATGTCAGATTCATATCTGGGGATATGGCTGAGGTATTTTGCTTTAATCTCTCATGCAGTAAGGCCTTATGGTAGTCTTTCTAAAGTTGGAGTAATGTTTTTGAGAGTTGTCTTTGGTTGGCCAATGATCATTCAACTTATCAAGAAAATCTGTAATAATTCTTTTATGATGAAGTAACAACACATTTTTCACTTGGTGCTATTTAGAAAAGAGGCACAAAACCCTTTTCTCTGTGTTGATAAGCAACATCTAATGCTATCAGAGGCATGAACTGTCTATAAAGCTTGTCTTTCAGACAAGGGGAAATTATGTGTACATAGTTATATAAAGGTTGCAACAGAAAAATTGCAAATCAATAGCTAATGTATCCATCAGACCCTGAAATAACAGAAAATCAATATTCTCACCAGGAATAATTTATTTTTACTTCACATGAAGAACAAACCCGTTGGAGATTGTCAGAGAACAAACTAAACATTAATGGTACTTTAAAATCATAAAATTTGAACTGGAGAGACCCTGACCCACTTGAGTAATAGTAAATATACATAGCTATGAGATGGATGGCAACAGTTCATGAATTTGCAGGCAAAAGAGAAACATCAGGAAGTAAAGTTGATTAGATAAACTGTGCAGCTACATTCTTTGTTACCTGTCCAATTTTCATATCATCTTAAATTTTGTGGGATTTATATTACAGAGTCTGAAATGCTTTTTACAGACCCAGACAGTATAAATCACTCTTTTATGAATACTTTGAATTAATATTGATGAAGATTTTAATAGCATGATACAACTTTCAACATTGTCTCTAATTTGTACTTAGATTGTTACATTCACTGCACACAATGTATCATTTAAAACTGGTCAGGTAAACATTAAGAGTTTCAATATGTTTGACAAATGTTGCATTTCTGCTTAGTTGAGGAATCTCTCTGGACACAACTGACATGGATGAATTACACAACTAGCTTAAGAATTCACTTGCAACATTTGATCTAACCAGTCACACTATCATGAAATCATAAAAATAAGGGCAGGAAGTCCACTTTTGGCAGGATCCCAGCAGGTCTGTGTCAAAAGTTAATAGGGGTATTGTGGGAATCATATGTCTACAGTGCAGTGATATAGGTACAGTGCAGCACACTTGTGGGGAGGAAGGCAGTAATTGCAGAGTAATAAAAGGTGGAGGGGCAGAATGTTTGAGCGACGAAAGCACAACCTCGCTATGTTTCGATGCTCACTAAAAACACTGATGCTAATGGGAATGACTCACTCTTCGATATATCATATTCCAACTTCTAATGTTGAATAAAACTTACAGACTAACAAACTGGAAAAAATTTTAATTCTCATTAACTGTCTCCACGGTAGTCACTAAGCACTGCTGCAAAAGACATTTGAATGATAGGGTTTCTACCTTGGACAGTTTCCACTTTGTCTAATCAGAATTCGTTTCAACAATTCAACCTCTGCAAGCCCAACCCACCAGAACATTGACCAATCAAATTTATCTATTTTGCTTAGGAGAACTATACAGACTGGTAAACAAGGTATTCATACACTGGACAGCTCCCTGGCCAAAAAAAAATGTTGACAAGGGTGGTTGCAGTGATTCTGAGTGAATCATTTGTGCCACAGGGGTAACTTTAAATAAAATACATTCCTTCATTGTCACAACTTTTTTTCATTAAAACACTCAATTAAGAAAAAAAACAAAACTCTGTCCAGGCTTCCTTTTTGAAATTAGACTGCAAACAGAGGACTTTTCTGGGGTTGTATATTTTGCTCAGCAATCTCAGTGAGTCTGCTACCAGAGAAGTCAAGGGGTTTAGAAACTGTTCAAAATTCACTCAACTTGCATGTCTAACCCTGATAATTTCGTTTTCTTTAAACTTTACTGTCTGTACCATACAAGGTGTAATTGATCATTAACTATTCAATGATGAGGGGCAATGGGAGTAAAAAAGAGCAAAAACCTCTCATGTACATGATCAAAATAAATGAATGAACTAACCAGCTTCATCTGAATCATGTCCAATTAATATTCCTTTCAGCCTATCCAGGTTAATTGCCTCAAGGTTGAAAATGTCGGTCTGTCAAGTGAAAGAAAAAGCCAAGCGACATGAAAATTTCAAAGAACTTATGATTCGCACTAATGTTCTAAAGAAAAAAATATGTATGAATGTCAAATGTTACAAACATAAAGCACGCACAATACTGAAACATGATACATTGAAAAATGCTTAATATTTTAGATTAAAGTAACTTGTTCACATACTTCATGTAGATTTACAATACTGGTGTCTGATGAAAACAACAATATACAATACTCAAATGTCTGATTCACAGCAAGCTGACACATACTGTAATCTATCTTTTCCTTTTTCAAAGCAACTGCCATACATTTTTTTTATAAAAAATACATTTGCTAACAGGCATGTCATACATGCAATGAAAATCCAATGAACAGAATAAAATTCAAATACTAACTTAAGACATGCTATACATGGGCTCATTTTGTGAGTCATATAGTTTTACTCAGCATTATTATTGACAATATTACCATCTGAGCATGTTAAAAACAGGGGCATCTCCAAATTTATTTGTTTGGTTGTTTGTGATTGACTCATTTATCTGTGTGAACACAACAAATTCGCTTGCACCTACCATGCCAAGGGTACTGGTAACCTTTAACAATGCCCTTGGCACTGTCTAGTCTAATAATGAACTAGGTCACCCGGCCCTTCCCATTCTGCCATCTGGATGTGCTCAGAGAGTGACAGCCTAGAGAAATTTATATCCATGTTTGTTACTGATTAGGTTAATAGTAAGGGCATGATAAAAGTATTAAAATTTAATATAGGAGCTTCCAAACAAGATAGCCAGCTATGAGACAGGTACAATCTCCTGTTCTGTTCAAATAGGTCATAAGCAAATATGCTGCAAATATATCTACATAGAAGCAGATTTGATAGTGACTCAACATTTTCACAAAAAAAAAAATGAAAATGAAGCTATAAGCCAACAGAAAAGTGGTCAGAACTTTTCCGTAAATGTAGGTATCACCCTTACAGTGGAAAAAAAAATGAATTAAAGCTATGCTCTGTTGCAAGTCATGGTTTCTGCACCTTAGGGAAACTAAAAATTTCATGAGTTTTCCATGATTAATTCATGACTTTTGCATAACCAACTTGCTAATGAACATGCAGGAATTTCCTCCATGAATCATGGCACAATGATTGTGATAGACAGTGACTTTTTTAGCTTGTAAAATTAGAAGTCTGTTCTAACTCTCACCACTTTTCCATGACTTCTGTCATTTAAAAAAAAAATCCTGACTTTTCCAGGCTATAGGGCCCTGGTTAACTGCAAGATTTTTATTCTTATAATCTTTGTAGGATGCTTGTTTCTGGCTTCTATGTAGAAAGACTGGACACAGAATGGAAATTACATTTACCATTAGCAGTTCACTCACCCTGCCTTTCTCAAAAGGTTTGACTCTATTAGATTTGTACAGTAACCTTGGTCCACTGTCTCCTCTTTCCCCAATGATGGTAACGTAGACCTTACCATCCAGACCAGCTCCCCAGTAATTCCCTGTGGTCACCAATACTTGATACTTGATAGCTAGAGGTGAAATAAAAGGCAAAAAAGAAAGTTCCAGCCAGAAACTGAATGACTTTGAGATTCCTTGCCAATATTCATGGAAAATAAAGGACAAAATATACCAATTTTGAAGTTCAAACACCTTACTCTTTGTAAGGCGGTAACTTTCTAAGGAGGTAACACATCTACGAGGTTATAAATTATTATCTCTCCTGACCTAACATGACCTTTGTCCATCATAAAAAATGACAGCGATAATCTGCTCACCAAGTGATACCAACATTGACATTTCAAATCCAGTAACATTTGGCAGCCAATAGGTTTCCATACTTTAACCTCTAGTGACTTCAAATAACATTTGACCCCTTTGAAAAACAACAGCAATCATCTACAGTACTTACAGTGGAAAACCAACACATGCAGTATTTAAAGTTCCAGCAATGTTCAGTTTCTGAGATATCTTAATTATTAGGTTTTCATACTTTATCCTATGGTGACCTCAATGACCTTTGACCTCCATCAAATATGATAGGTACCATCTACTCACTATGGAAAACGTACAGTATGCACTAAATGTGAACTTCAAGCAACTTCCAGTTGCTGTGACATCTCAATTAGAAGATTTTCATACTTTATCAATATGGTGAAACCAAATGACCTTTGACCTCCATTAAAAACAATAGCAATCATTTGTAACAACAGACAACCTACACAAGACATACCCACAAGTGTATAAAAACGTGACATGTATGGCAAGCCAAATGCCCAATAATTCGAGAAACCTGGTTTATCAACCGATAAACCAGGTTTCTTGAGAAACCTGACTTATCATTTGATAAACCAGGTTTATCGAGTTTCTCACTTACAGTCGATAAACCTAGTTTATCGAATTTGATAAACCTGATTTAATGAATTGATAAACCTGGTTTATCGAATTGATAAACCTAGTTTATCAAAAAACCTCGCTTATCAGTTGATAAACCTGGTTTGTCAACACCAAATGCTCAGTAAGTCAAAAAGCCTGGGTTATCCGTTGATAACCTGGGTTATCGCCCAAAAACCTGGTTTATTGGTTGATAAACAAGGTTTATCGGTCGAAAAACTAGGTTTATCAGTTGGTAAACCTGGTTTTTCGGCAGATAAACCTGGTTCGTTGGTCGAAAAACCAGGTTTATCAACTGATAAACCTGGTTTATCAACTGATAATTCAGGTTTCTCGACTTACTGGGCATTTGGCTTGCCATAGACGTGTGGTGGCTGTTGTATGAATAGTTGAAATGTATGTGCAGTCGCCATACTGCGTCGTGCTGCAAACGTGTTGAGACTTGTTTGCAGCTGGTTTCAATCAGGCGCAGTAGAGAATACGTTGGGGGGAAAAGGCGAATACTAGTTTGCAGAAGTTGCTGCGTAGTGTTGCGCATGTTCGCAGTTCTTTCGCAGCACACTCAAACGCAGGCGGCATTTGGACCAGTTTTTAAGGAGGTAAAAGATGTTCTCCTTACTGCCCTTGTTGGTGAATGTTCACAGTACAGCACCGTACGACACAGCATGGCGCCGCACAGTATGAAACTGTTGCAGTCTGTCGTATAGTTGCTAGTTTAGACACAGATCGTGTTGGGAAAATTCGGCGATAAGCGCAGTAGACCGCAGCATTGTTGCAGCACATCGGCAAACAGACTGCAACCAGTTGCAAGGTATTTCTAGTTGCAAGCAGTTGCTTCATGTGCTCCGGTGCACACCGGAGCACATGAAGCAACTAGCGACTCGTCTGCAACGCATGCAACTAGTCCCAAACTCAATGCAACTTGACGCAGTCCATGCGGAGATGTAGCAAACATTTTCAAAATGACCCAGTTGCAAGCAGTCACAGTACGCGATTCGCTATAGAGTGACCGGGGTATAAAGTGATTGAAAATCGAGCAACAACTAAGTGTTCCTTCCGACAATTTCTAAATTAGACACAGAATGAGTTATATTCTAAGTCATTATGTGGGGATTTGACAAGTAATGACTTACAAAGTTTACTATGAGGTAATTTCCATTTTTTTCAAAAGCAAATTTTGAAATGGTCTTGTCAAATGTCTAAATTGAATTGCTCAAAAATGCCGTGAAAAAGATTGTTAGGTACCTACTTTTACTTGCCAAATAACAATGTCAAAATAATCATATCCACACATGGTTTATTTGATTGAATGAACATTGACTTGGTGTAATGTTCATTACGTGGCTGATTTAAGTTACCACATGATGAATTAAATTCTGTATGTTTACTTAATTCTCTGAATAATGATTTGCGATTTATCAAAATAGTGTCAGTTATATTACAATATCATAATTGTATAATACAAAGTGTCACATCGGGTGCTTATGTGTCATTGTCAAAGTTGTCCATAATGATACTACTAATGTCAAACACTTTATGTATCGAAATGTCATTATGGGGCAATCATTTTTGTGCCACATAACGAGTCATTGACACATCATAGTTCAGATCAAATTAGTGTCAGTAGATTTCAGATACACTCAACCTTAGAGTCATTACTATGACTGAATACCAAAACAACAAACCATTCATGCTGCTTGGTCCAACAAACAAGAAAACATGTCAAAGTGGAGTGTATAGTAAAGTAAGGGCTACGTTGTTTTGAAAATTAGTGCAATAAAGTTGCTGTCACTGGTACTATGGGGATTTCTAAAAAATATTGCTGAGACAAGAGCAATTCCAAAGTTTTCAACTGAAAAAAACATGTTACAGGCCATGTGACCCTTTTGGACTACTGTCTGGGACCATGTGCAAGGTACAGATGCTGTCATTGACATTGTTGTGATCCCTAAGACAGACTTTTTCAAATCCAAAAGGAATTACCCATGTAACTTTTCAGCTGAACAAAGGGATAGCAAAATCCCCCACAAAAGAAAAAGTAAAAATAAATTTGAGGTAAACCACACAAAGGTTTGCAATGTTTGAATCCAAAACTCATTACCACTAAGAGACACCAACAGTGACCATCACCTTTAAATATCAACATGGCTGATTCTGAAACTGAAATGGTCATCTATCATAACCTCTGAGTGGTTTCTCCAAAAATCACCCTACCACTTCTGAACAGTGCATTCACAGTAAGTGTAATTACACATGTTACACCTATATCACTGTTTTCAGAATCAGAAATCCATCACAACAAGCCATTTACTTGTTTGTTATCTGAGCATAATTAGAGCTCCAAGCAAAAAAAAGGAAGGGCATTTGCAATGCATCTGAAATATTTCCAAAGAGCAATTTCATTTTTAACAGCATCTCCGCTTGTCAAATTAACCCATTCAAGAAATCGGACTTCAGTACGATAGCATTCATCATTTCAAAATTAGTTACAAATTAACAAAGTACTTCTTCTGTAGGTGTATGAAAAGCATAAAAAAACTGTGGGGAAGGGTGGTGGTATGTAACTAATGTAGGGAAGTGCAAAAAGAACCAAAGCAACTTTCTGTGTTTAAAGTCAACAAAGTTAGATCAAAGGAATGCATTGAAGAGAAATTCCCAGAGGAAGCAGTCAGTCTCTAATTGAGTGCTAGCTACTAGGACTTGCAAACCTGTCAATGGTTGATCATCTCGGGAGACAGCCAGCTCTCGGCAAACATCACCGTCATCCTCATCTCTAGACATCCACCTGTCACAGATAAAAATCAACTCTTCACCGGTGTGCACATCTTGCATTCGAACCTAATAATGAGAAAAGTGAACAACAAAATTACTGATGAATCTCTTTCAAAAGAATTACTGATGAATCTCTTTCAAAAGCTTGTGCAAATAATCTTATTGCCATACCTAAGGTCAACAAAAAAAAAAATGGAAAATGGAAGCTAAACCTACCCCTAGATTTAGAGGGGTTAGCACATCATATTGAATGAAATATTTCACATCTATGGAGGGATCCACTTCTAATGAAGCCTTAGCTACTATTGGGATTTTGAAAGGTCATAATAATTTTTATCACAAGCAAGTCAATAGGACTGCCAACAGTGTGTACACCTAAAGCAAACGTAACCATCACTCTACAGAGCGAGAGAGAGAAAAGCCCCCCTCCCCCCAATAAAAATAAAAATAAAAAAAAGATTGGAAGATTCTAAATGAAATTGCAAAGTTGTATTAAAACTGTATACAAAAACTGATATTCTGGAACAGAGACAGGAAGGGGAACAGTGAACAAAGATTAAAGTGGGGAGATATAGCAAATTCTGTGATTTCATTTGGTATTTCTACATTTGTGATTCTTTTGAGTCATATCCCACTGAAGAGGTAGTGAACTATCTCATTGTTACTGTTGAATGTCACACACATGTAACTGTTGAGGCATATAGTAATGTGTCACTGTATGAAGTACAAACAACTTATTTTGTGCACCTGTAGCTGTGTATGCACTGTCTTCACTACCTGGCATGCAACCCAATACACACTTGAAGTTCTACCCAGTCTAACCTATGGACTTTACTGTACAGTACATACTCTAACAAATTAAAATGTAATTTACCACGACTAGTGTAGATCTACATTCAACACATGAACCAATGACCTTGCTCTTCTTCTAACTACTTACACAACATCAAATGCATTTAGCTACACAGGACCAGGATCTCACATAACCATCTTTCTCCATTCCAAGAATTTTGTTACTTTAATTACATAAGTACACAGCAAACATAATTTTCCCCATTACACAGAGCTGACTCTGTGTTGCGGTGTCTCAATGTCTCTATGTTGAAGGACGCAAGCAGGCATTGAGGGAGTCAACTCCCTGCTTTACATGATGATGGTGAACACTCACAAGGAATGTAATGATTGATCACTGACTCTATCCCTATGAAATTTGAATGTTCCTCCTGTCTGGTGTATGAATATAACATAGTGTAGTATAACAAATGCGTACATTGCAGTTTACAGTGCATATTATATCAAGAGATGCTGCATGCATATAGCAGTTATAGTAGATACTGTAACATTCTACATGGATGATATAAAACAAATACCACTGGTTCCTATGTTTCAAAACATTGTTTTAATCACTGAGGTTAATAAAGGAATTTTAAACAGAACTGTTGATCATTACTAAAACCATTAGAAAAACAACCCAGTCACCATCCGAGTCAAAACTTCATTACGTGTGCAAGCTCATTAGAGACTCATACAGATTGACAGGTGTCACATGATTAGATTTACACTCACTACTTGCTTCACTGGCCTTACTTTCTTGCAGAAAACCCTAATGGGCATGTACTCCCCACAAGTGTCTGGTGTGAGTATTCCCAAGTGACTATACCTACCCCTTGCTTGCTTACTTACTTATGTACCAGCTTGACTTACATGTAGCTCAAAATGCCACCTGAAAACATTTCCGAAACCTCGCCCTCTACACCTACAATCTGGGACAAAATGCCTTGGGACACCCCCCTCCCCCATTAAATTTTGACTATGGGATTCCTGTTCAAAGTGTACATTCACCCCTATAGCGCAATATTGGAAAGGGGTATAGAGTTTCATGTTATCCTCTCACCTAAAATATATTTGCAACATACGACTAAGTGTCCCAACAATTTTGTTCAAGATTTTACGTGGAGCCCTGCTTCGTCTGCTGATCAGGCCTCTGAGAGAGTTCTGAATTCGCAGAAAGCACCCCAACTACTGAGCGACACATCTATAGTGATGCTCAAGGTGGGGCGCTGGATCTCAAAGGACACCCCCTCGAGGAGATTGGCATCGTCCAGCCACCACCGGAGGTGGGGTTGGACGCAGGGGGACAATGGCACTGAGACCTGTAGGTCCCTGGATGCCAGCTTCCAAAAGGACAGCAGATGAAACTGCAGCGGTCTCAGGCCCAGACGGCATAGGGGCACAATATCTACCAGACTGGCCAGCACACCCAGGATCCGGAGTCAACTCGCGAAGGGGCTCCAAGGAGCGTCAAGGAGTTGAGAAACAGCTCCTCTGAGGGCCTTGCACCTTTCTCCGGACGGGAAGGCGTGGCCCACGCTCAAGTCCAGCTGTGCCCCCAAATACATCAGAGCCAAGAAGGGGTGAGATGCGACTTGTCCCAATTGATAACACAGCTCGATAGCTCGAGCAGGGAGATCGTTGCTCTGACGTTGGCTTCTGCTTGGGCAAGAAAGGCCAGTCGTCCAGGTATGCGAAGAGCAGAACACCCCGACACAGAAGAGCGGCGGCGACTGCTCCCACGACCCGGGTGAACACCCTCAGGAAAGTAGACAGCCCAAAGGGGAGGGTTGTGAATTTGAACCTCTCCCCCAGTATTCAGACAACAGAAAACCGTTAGGACGCCGTAGCTATTGGGACATGTAAGTACGCATCTATCAGGCACAATGACGCAGCCCACATCAACCTCCATTGAGTGAGGATGATGAAGGCCAGAGTTTCCATGTGGAACCTCCTTGGCCTTATGTAGTTGTGTTCAATGGCCTGAGATTGAGGATTGGTCTACAGGAGATGTTCTTTTTGGGTGCCATGAAAAACAACAACCGCAATTGGGGTTTGTCCTCTTCCGTTGCCTTTACAACAGCCTCCTTTCTGGGGTGGGGAACGACTCCTAGACCTTGGTAAACTTCCTCAATCTCCCCCCCCCCACTGCTAGAACTGCGGTAGGGTGGACAGCCCTAGGTCCGTGCAGGGAAGTGAGCCTGCTGATCCTACTTGGGACTGTCACCGGCTTCACCAGATCCTCTTTCACTGCCCCGAGCAGGCTGTGAACCGCTATCCATCCCCCCTTGCCCCATTCCTGAAGAGGTAGGACCTCCAGAAGGAGCTCCGCAACCCGCGACCACTTAACGCCAGTAAGAACGCGACTTCCCCGGGAAGCCACAGTGGTGGGACGCAGCAATGGTTGGGTGGTTGCCGGTGCGGTCGGAGGCCTGAACGAGCTGCAGCGGTCGCTTCATGCCTTTCAACCCCTTCAATCAGCCTGTCCAGGAACTGGAAGTTAAAGAGATCAGGACTGACTAACCGGCAGGTTCTCAAACCTGCTCCTAGCCTCAGCCAACGGTACTACCCGCCAAACGCGTCAAGGACATAACCCGTAGGCACATAAACAGATTTGAGCACCTCCCTGGCAAATTCAGAACACAGTGCAAAAAAATGTTAACAGGAGAACTGGCACAATACCTTACAGGAGATTACATAGTAATAGAAAGTGTAGGCTAAGGAAAAAACTGTGCAGTGCCACGATAGGATATCTGTCCACGCGGAACAAAAAAAAATTGTGAGACAAGTTAATAAAAAGCTAGAATAAATTTGAAACGAACTAATGAAGCTAGAAAACGTAATAACACTCAGAACAAAGGACAAGAATACTCAATGTTTTCAAGTCAGCCACCTTTGCAAGAGGCAAAAAATGGCAGAGGACTGGAAGAGGCGTTGTGAGACAATACAGAGAAAGGCAAACAGGGGTGGGCTAGGTCTTAGAGGGTGCAGTGCTAGAATTAGTTTCAAAGACGATTTGAGCATGGGTCAAATGTATGCATTAATGAGGCAAGGGGTAATTAAGTATGTGTCTACAATGTGAATATAATAAAACTTTCCTTCATGTCACCATCAATCCCATTCAAATTAAACTGGCCAAGAAAAAGGTCCATGAGTCAATGGAATGTCAACCCAGGCAATCCTGTCAGTCAATCCAATATTAACATGATGGAGCCAAAACTAGAAAATGCTGTGAGGTTTCAATGATGCAGACTATAGTCTTGCTGGTTTGGGAATTCACTAGCGACGTATTCACCTCATACAGCCTATGCATTACCGGATTGGCCATGGTCTAGCATCTTCCAATTGTGTATATCTGGCCACTTCCCTACCATAATTTACAGGCTCAGAATTTTGGGGACAATAATTCATATTCAGGATACAAACAAACCAAATAAGAGCTCTCTGCAAGCTTTCCTGCTTGAGATATATATTGTGTTTACAAAGTTTTCACTATTTAAGCTCTGTTGACCAAAATGCCCTTTGACCGCTACCAAAAACAATAGGATTCTTGTACTAACTGCGTTACAGCTACTGTACTAGGTAAATGCAAAATTCGTTTAAGCTTCCCTTCTTGAGATATTGAGTGTACAAGGTTTTCATTAATTGACCACTGTTGACCAAAATGACCTTTGACTTTCACCAAAAACAATACGATTCTTGTACTAAATGTGGTACACCTACATAGTACATATGAAATTTGCCTAAGTGATCCCATCTTGACATACTGTGTTTACAAGGTTTCCATGATTTGACCCCTTTTGACCCTAAATAAACTTTGACCCCACCAAAAACTAATAGGGCTCTTGTCTTTAACATGGTACACTTACAAACAGAATATGACATATGTGCAAGCATTTTATCTTGAGATACAGTGTTCACAAGGTTTTAACAATTTGGTCCCTGTTGACCCTAAATGACCTTTAACAAGTACCAAAAACATCAGCATTCTTGTCTTCAATGTGGTACACCTGCATACTAAATGTGACATACGTACAAGCTCCCTCAGGACTTAAGATATCGTTGTTTACAAAGTTTTCACAATTTGAACCCTGTTGACCAGCAATGACCTTTCACCCCCACCAATAACAATAGGGTTCCTGTACTTTATGTGGTACACCTACACACTAATATGAGATGTGGTCAAGCTTCTCTTCTTGAGATATCATATTTGCAATCAAGTCATCCCAAAAACACAAACAGAAACCAATGCACACACATACACATACATGCAATCTTGATTACATCAGATACAATTTCATCAAAACCAAAAAGCATGCAAACAATCTTCAGTTCTGGAAGAATTACAATTTAGGAAGAATTAAGACCATTGCCTCTCATTAAACATTATCTTATTAGCTCTATTGTAATTCTTTAGTTCTACTGTGTGGTACAGTACTGTACATTAGACCTTGACCCACAAAACACAATACACCTATGGATTGTTCAATAATTTATACATTTTACAAATTTGTTGTCAACCAACGTTAATTAATACAGTACGAGTGATGAAAGTTGCCTTCGGTTATTTCTGAGTGAGCCATATTTATGCAACCTAACTCTCACTTGCAAGCTTGGAATTCAGTGACCTCCTTAACACCTTTGTAATTTTATCAGTCATCATATTTGCACTTTCACTGTTGCTTATTATGATAAATCTAGCACTTAGAGTGTATCAAGTGGCCTCTAGCTAACAGGTACAGTATACAGAAGAGAATATGTGTGAAATTTAGCAACACATCAATACCACAAGAAAGTTTTCTTAATACTGTACCTAATAAGAGGCAAGTGTTTGGTGTTAGGTATTAACTTTCACATGTTTCTTTTTACCATATGTACAATACAGTTCATCAAACACAGGTGGCTCAAAAGTAGCCCAGCATGATCTGGGAGTTAGCAAAAGTTCACTGGTTTGCACACAGACAGCATGATAAAAGAAGTTGAAAGAACGATACTTAAGTATGTCTCAAGTTATCACCCTGCACTCTGTAATAACCCAGCCTTTAGGTTAGTAGAAGCAACACTGTGTGATAGCTTGGGAAAGGGTACATCCTCAGCACAGTAATTCAATACCAGTGCACAGTCACAATCCCAAGAAGGAAGGTTAATTTGTTAAACTTATAAGTAAGAGCCATGAAGGCAGAGGAAATGGAACAAGCAACTCCTAAGGATACTTTAAAGATACTCATTGAGTTGATACTATTTATTTTGTGACACGTTTGAAGGAAAACGTTCCATGCCAATACTTCTAATTAGCCTCATTAATCATATACCTATTCCTACCATTCCTGAAAATGTGAGAACTTGAAAATTTAGTTTTATATAAACAGGGCTTGACCTAGTACCTTATGGTAAAAAGTGTCTGGTCATAAATTTCCATTAAGTAATTTTTATTTCCAATCACCCTATCATTGTTGCTTCACTTGTGTTTCAGATCTTCAGAATCTCTACATTTGACCATTTACCATCAACATATGAGTAATAATCAACAGATATGACAACTAAAATACCATGAAGCTGGAGAATAACTCAATGAGCCTCTAAAGTTAGACCACAACATGCACAGTACATACATTACACTCATTTGGGAACTTAACCTATGGTCATTCATGCATATGCAATAAACATCTGTACTTAATGTCACTAGTATAAAATGAATAATTGCCACATTACATGTCAGTATACAACATGTGCCTTCATGTATGTAAGCTGCCTCATCAAGCAATGATAATGTAATCAGATCATATGCAGTAATGCTATTCGACAACAAAAATGTTCGTGATGATGACTTTTCATGCAGGTTTATAACATACAGCATTTAAGGAACAAGTATATGAAGATCTACAGTACTAGTTTTTGTATGTAGTTAGTACTCTGTTTGTATACAGTTACACATCAACAGTTAGTGTAATTACTTTATTTAAGTCAAGCACTGTATGGTGTTTGTGCAAACCTGCATGAAAATAGGAGAACAATGTTTGCATATATGTCTACAGATATAACTAAGACACAGCTTCTCAATTGGAAGTTACAGTAATGCAATCATGATTTCAGTGTTACTGTATGTACCTGTGTTCTTATAAATATAGGTCACATATATGTGCATGGCTAAATTTAAGTCATTCCAATAGGCTTACCATTAGTAAGACTCAAGACATTGTACAATGTGGTGAAACTAATAAGGACACCACATGTAAGAGTCAAGGAGCACTGTAACACTCAAGTCATCTGGATAATACAAACTGTCAGACTCAACACATCTGTATGTATGTTGCTGTAGAGTGACCTGGATAATACTTGTCGGACTCAAGATATTTGCTGTCACTTTGAAGAAGCAGTGTACTGGTGAGTCAGATTCCTAGCTGAGTCAGATATATCCAACTGAGTCAGTTCACTCAGGTACGTTACCAGCTTAACTAGTCCAGAAAGAACCTATTGCTAAATTCAAACCACTAGCGTTGGAAGTTCCATAGTAAAAAAAATACTGTACAGTACTGTAATAATAATGTAAAACACTTCTTCTGAAGATCTTCACACTTTTAAGTTATTTAACTCCAAAGAGGATGAAAAAGAAACCATCAGCTGTATACAATAGATTTTGCTAATGGAACAGACTTGAGCAATCTACTGTACACTAAAACACACAGTTAGAAACTATTTAAAAGAATTAGACAAGACCATCCAAAAGCTGCCATCACAAACAGAGAATATTCAGATAATGATTGCACAACTTAGGTGTATTTTCACATGAAAGTGACACCCTCTTGGTCAACAAATTAATGGAATAATTTTAACACATTTTACCATAAATATCATTAGAGACAGCCTCATGAATGACTCCTAATCACATCATGATGACGTCAAAGCCGCACAATGGTTTGGTTCACCCTTGTTCTGTGTGACTTCTAACTAATAGGTTTGGTTCCGGCCTTTTTAAAATGTTTGGCAGGTTCAAACAATCTGGATCTAGAGTACATATAATCAGACATGGGGCAAATTGAGAATTGTTGACATGTTCTTGCATGTAATTACAGATTTTACAAGTATATGTTGAACATTGTCTGGGCTATTCTTTTAAATCATAAACACACAAAGTTAAAGAAACAACAAGCAAGCCTCAAACTCAAGAGAAATAATCAAATCAGCAAAGAAACTACTGTATGAAATGCCGTTGTCCTTTGATGGACACTGTCAACTGTCAAGGCTGCATCCACTCAATTGTTCTAAACTCAAAAATGGAAAGGAAAAATCATCAATGCACCTCTGCAAAATTACAAGATGTTTGAAAAGAGGCATAAGTTACCCTCCAAAATGACATTTCCAAGAGCAGCAGTCTGCATAAAATTCGAGCCTCGAATGGCTCTGCTGCCCAAAGAACGATGCGCAGGTAATTCAATTTCAGCCAAGACACAAAAACGAATGCCACAAAAACAACTGCATCAGAATAATACAATAAATGGATAAAAACTCCTGACAGAGGAAGAAAGTGGTAATGGATAATTGACCACGGAAACACGCTATGCTTTCTTGTATGATGTACATTCCAGTGTAACAGTATTCATGAATGTATCTTGTTGAAAAAACTTAATACCTAGTGATGAGGCTACTTAATGGTTTCTGGATCAGTGCAACTAAAGCAGAAACTCTTTCAATGTTAAAATTTTAGAACATCTTACATGACTGAGGGTACAGATGGCAGACAAAATTTTGAATTTCCATTGTCTTTAGTCCCTAATTGAGAAATAAAGTAATTAACAACTGATTCCTATGTTGCACATTATGTGTGGTTTGTTGAGTCTTTTCTATCCTATCCTGGTGAGTCACCTTGTTTTCTTTCTATATTGCTGTATGGCTTCTATCTCCTGTGCAGTATACAACCTGTAGTACGTATTATTATAGGCCCCTATGACTTCACTCTTTGCTACAGTTTGTGTTCTTTGGCTCTGAATATAGGTTTATGTACTATTTTCTGTCATTTCCTGTAGTGTGCTTTTCATGCAGCAATTTCATTATTTTTATCTTCTGGTACTGGTACCACCAGTTACATGTGCCTGTTATATGCTTCTCTATCTTTCTTACAGATTGCTTTCTGGTTCATGGTTGTATACATGAGGTCTAACAAACAACTTGATGCCAAGTGCAAAGCAGAACAAAAAATTTACAGCATGGACTATATTTGCACCCCTTTCATACCATGCAAGCAGGAATGGTGTTCATAAAGTTTTGTACAAATTTGTTTGCACCAAGTCTAAGCCAATTCCAAAAGACAAACATTTATTTTGTCTCAATAAAAATTGGCATAAAAATCAAATGACAATTATATTAAGCACTTACAAAAGAAAGTGTGCAACTAGTGTAAGAGTGATGATAATGACAGAGTTACAGCACTGCAAAGTCTTAACCATGTATTGAAGTTGTACTACCACTTTGCTGTGTAAGTCAGAAAAAATTACAGTGGATAGAAGGTGATACCGAAGTTGATTGCAAAGCACTCATTTAAAGGCTACTACAGGCTATCAAATGTAAAATGAGGCAATCAATTAATCATTCACACCCTGTTCAAATATTCATCCAGCCTGCTTGAGCAATTTCTAGTTCAGAAGCATCATATGTCATAAATTTTCAGCATTAATCTACAGCTCTACAGTAACATTTAAGTTTAATATCACTGTATTGTGCTGGAAAGAAATAATCACTAGCTGTTACTATGGAAGTCTTCAAGAGCTATGGTAGGTACACTACATTGCAGTAGCTAGTCTATACGAACACTGTTTGCAGTAAAGTACTTTACATTGGATTGGGTGGACCTCATGATTTTTCTTAGCAAGCTTTCTCAGACAATGGTTGACTGATGTCCACTATTACCTTGCATTTATGATTTCTTTCAAAGTATTTAATTCATCTCCAGTTTATTTATGCAGAAAAAAAATTAGATTTATTTAAAATTTACCAAAAAAAGAGTAAATAACACAATGTATGGTCACTGGTCTTCAAGACAGGGAAAAATAGAAACTGTACTCTGAAGATCCTACTGTACAGTAGGACTAAAATCATCAGGACCATCTACTTAAGTATTTAATCTCACAACACAGGCACTCAATCTTTGTGGCAATTGTTCTCTTGAAACGATCTGTAAGTTAAGCAAAGCATCCAAACTAAGAATCAGGACTTATTTTGACCCTACCTATATTGAAGTTTGAACCCCTTCTCCAAAACGGTTTATGATGTAAAATATGTATATGACAGAATACTGTATATTGTTTTGGTATCATTCTGGTGTGCTGCTACTTCTGCATATTAAAAGGTGCGATAAAAGACTGGCTACACTTCTTATAGTTGCAAAAACTGTAAAAATCACCATACTCTGGTTTGTTTGTCCAATTATAACTTATAACAGATACTGTATGTGTTTACATATTTGCTATTCACACGGAAGTACCACACATTCACCACAGGGCCCGATTCCCCTCACTTTTTAGCCAAAGAAAAGTAAACCACTCTTCTTTGTACAGTAATTGTCACTCTAATTAATGAAGTTCCTCCTGAAAGAAATGTGGCATACATGCTATTTGCCAAATTGGTATCAAATGGAAGAGAATGATGGAAGATTAGCGAAAGACTACTTTGTTTTTCTGCAAACAGCACATCCTGCTTCAAGCACTATCCATCTAATTTAGTAGTCCAATTACAGCGGTGCACTATTTCCCTAAACCAAAAAAGGGTTAAAAAATCATAAATGCCACCGTGGTTCAATACAGTGCCTGAAAATAGTCTGACACATTGTGAACCTACATAGAAATACCATACAGTATATGCTTTAAACCACTACTGCTGTAATCATATTTTCATGCTTCGTACCGACTTCTGAAGGTACAACAATACGTCATTGATATTTTATGCTATATTGTAAAAGGCATGAACACAGTATTAAATAGCAGTCTTTGCACTGAATACTCAGATACCCCCACCTATGATACCAGGACCTAGTTCTGAAATTGCTACCCAAATCCAAACTTTCACTCATCTGCTGGTATACTTTTTCATAACTGACAACACTTTATTTCATGTCAGTACATAAGATATAGTGTGTAGTCTAATGGAAGTTGTTATTTCAGGGTTCCCAACAGACTTTGGGTACCCAGTTTTGACTTTTGGACCAAGAGCAAACAGTATTAAAAAACTCAAATTTTTAAAATAAAATGAAGGGAAATAATAACAATAGAAACAACAGCCCAAGGGCATGGTGGTTCCTTGCGCAGATGTACAGTATATAATATAAATGATGAAGTAAAACGAACATTTTGCATTATTTTGTACAATAGCCCCTATGGCCCATTTCTGACCATGAACTCTCACTTTTGCAACACAAAATGTGTAAAGAAAGAAACATACTTCATGATTTCATAAAATGACCCATATGGCCTATTTCAGACATTGGACCCCAAACATGACTAACAGCCAGATGGAACCAATTCCACAGCAGTAATGTAACCAACCATCAACAGTGTTTACATACAATCTGTAAGAGAAGAAGTGTTTTGCATGATTTCACAACAGTCCAAGGGCACTATGGTTCCTTGCACTTGGAATATATATACTGTAAAATGATATGCTGGAGTTCATAAATATCAAAAAAGCCATTTCAATTAATACGATGAACTGAAGATGTTGAATTCTACATCCTCCTCATTTTACAAAGCACATACAGCTGTGAATCGTTCATTTAAAGGCCTAAAGAAGGGATTCTGCAAATTGCAATAATGCTTATCACATCTATGCCCCTTTAAATTCCACCCAACACTGACAGCATGTACTGATGGGTCTGTCAGGGTCCAGTTTCCACGGCTAAGAACACCAACTGACTTTATTTTCGTGTCTCACCTACTGGTGTATCAAAAACATACCACTCACTTCAAAACTCCTTGATCGAGAATTGTAACATTTAGTGAGAAGAAGGACCGCGTTGACATATAACCTACAAACTGATCACCTCATCATGGTGTCAGTACAGTAATCAACTGTTGAGACCATCTGAGTATTTATTGCTGTAATACTTCCCATTGGCTTGTTCAAACGAGCTCACAGTTAAATGACAACTGTCAACCACTAAATTATTGCAATCTACACTTTTTGATGTTACACTATAAGAATTTGAAATCATGGCAGAATTTATCACCTGAAACCTTTTTATTTTCCCAAATTATTTGAACGGTGCAATTCAAAGGCATTCTTAACTTTTGGCACAGAAATTTTAATGTCTTTACTTTTTACATACTGTACAAATGCAATCACTTTAAAATGCATGTGAACGCATCCAAACCTACAGCACACTCTACGAGAGTTTAAGTGTACATAGAGGCTAGACATATGAGAAAACTGATTTTAGATGTTCAAAAATCGATCCTATTCACCCAACTCCCATCTTCATAGCTTGTTCCATTGCTGAGATATAAACTGTTGAAAGATATTCACTTAATTTGAAAGAGTCAATTGTGCAAAACTTTTGGTTCTCCTTCTCATACAACTGACAGTACTTGCTTTTGTTTCCTTTTGAAAATTAAAGAGTTTATACGGCCTTTAAAGTTCACTGTTCTTTTTTTTTTGCATAGCATGTATGGAGAGCTCTTAAATGTGGAGTCAACATATAGTGGTAACATTGTAACTGTAACACAGTGATTATATTGCACGACAAGGTGCAATGGCTTAATTTAAAAAAAAATAACAAGGAAAACAAAGGAAGTAATTTGAGTAGTAGAAGAATGACATCCAATTTATTTCAAAATCTACAATTTTAATGAATAAGTTTCAACATTTTTTACCTTGGCTCAGGACTGTCCTATGGTATGAAGATTGGAGTTGGGCCTTTTGAATTCACTTCTAGCTGGCTTTGTGACATACATCCATGTACATATGGTACATTTTAATAAGGAGAGTCTTTTGAAACATGAACTGTGGCTGTATTGTTCATGAACAATAACAGTTCTTGACTAAATCAGTAATTTGATACTCGCATGTTTTCATGATCATAATTTAGCAATGAATGGAAGCAAGGAAAAGAAAGCTTCAGCTTGCGATCCAATATCTTTGGCATAACAGTGCAAATTAAACATGGACAGAGCTTGCGCAGAGAGGTTGGAGCACATGATATTCATTACCATGGCTACTTATCTCTTTTTGCATTTTGTCTTAAGTTGTAATTCAAATTTGTGAAAATTGTTCAGCCAACAAGAAATTTCATATTCACAATCTTGAAATAATTATGCACCCTACATACACAACAAATTCAAGAGTTCTTACAACACTGCAGAATATTTTAAGGAACTACAGCCGCAGTTTTCTGCTCATGAAGCTTCACTGAATCACACATGTAATACAGTTTGTTTTACATGATATGATTTAACAAATATCTACACAATGTTACACCTTCCATTTTTCCATACACTCAAAACTTAATAAATCTTAACATTTTTAAGCCACTAGGACAGATGAACAAACCAAAAATGTCATTTAATACTTCCTTTAAAATAACCTGAATTCTGCAAATTTACAATTATTTGGCTCTTTGACTGCCAAGATAAAATATGTAATTGCCCAAGTGGTTAGTGTATTTATTGTAACCTCTATCACATCAGGATACCATAAGTTATGTTTTTGAAATGCTATACACTATCAGCTTTATTTTCATTGATGAACCATTTTTCTCTATTTTAGCTTTGTAAATGGATATAACAAACTATTGTTAACATGACTTTTGTAACATTTTCAAAATCACTTAAAGTTTTGAAGAAATATCAAAAACATTTTCCTGATGAAACTGTCATCCTCCTGACATAATTTTAATCCTTACACTGCACTGTTCTACCAAGGCTGGACAGCAAATTAGAAAAATCTCAATGTTGAAATTCCAGCTTGTATAGACCCTCAAAAATGCAAACACATTTGATACAAACTAGGTTGTTCGAAAAAGAGAAAAAAGGACAGAAAATCAAAAGGTTTCAAACAAAATTTTAGTTTTATTTTAATTGGAACATCAATGGCCCTCGCATCGAATTAAAGTGGTACAGTTCTGAACTCTTTGGCTATTTACATGGATTACATCCAAAACATAATAATTATGGGGATTAGATAGTCTAGCCAAGGAACAATCATGCAGAGGGACATTTTGTGCAGTCAGTGCTATACTGTTTAGGCTACTAAAAGCACACTTTATTCTCATGCCTTTTTGCCATTAAAGTCAACAGATTACAATATTTGGAATAACTGACATTGAAGTAAAAGAAAACTGAAGGTGTTTGAGCAACATCAATGTAAGGAAATTTGTCTGAATAGCCCAAAGCCCAATGTATCACAATTCATTTATACATCTATCATGTTGCCTCAGCTTTGTGTTCAATAAAGTGACTTAATCATCATCAGTAACGACAATCAAGACTGACAAAATACAAAGCTGTCAGTTGTTGTCGTTCCTATTGCATACTGACTACACAAACAGTTGAAAATTCATGTTTTTTAACTCTTAGACAAAACTTCTATACCAAAATGCTATACAGAATTACTTTTGTGTATCCCTTTCTGCTACATGAAAATATTTCACAAATTCCAATGCTGGTTACAAGCAATAAGTGTTTTCGCAATTGCCTGTTATATGATAATGGTGTACAACGTTACTCTTTCAATATTGATCTGGCAACTGTAACTTGAATCACAACAATCGATTAACTGGTTCATCTCACAGTAATCACAATGTCTCTTCAAGTTCCAGTGAATATATGTCATGTTTCCAATGCATTCCATTAGTCAGTTTATTACTTTCCAGTGTAATTACTTGTCATCATTGGGGAAACTCTGAATAAATGCAATCTTACAACCTCGCTCTGACTATCCAGCAATGCCACAGAGTCTTCATAACATCACAATTATCTTTAGGTAATTCGATCACAGAAACAGCAAAAACAGCTTGAAAGCAATTACCTTGAATTCAGAGACATGTTCATGACTTCCAATGAACACTGGTATATTAACTGGGTATGTGCCACTAAACTCCATATGGAGTACATGCTCTCCTATCCTTCCTCCATTCGATACATTGTACGAAAATAACAAGGGTTCATGCTTTTAAAAAAAAAAATGCCAAATTTTGATTTTTTTTTTTTTTCTAATTTTGGAATTAAATTTCATTCCAAGTTCCAAAATTTCAGGTGCAAGTTGCACGAAAATAGCAAGTCTATAGTTATGGTACATTAGGACTATCACATTTAAGGTCCAAGGCAGAGTTCGAATAAAGAAAAACTTAATCTTAAAAAATGAAGACTGAACAAAACTAGGTGGGCCTAGGTATGAACTGAGGACGGTCTATAACACACTCAGCTATGAATCTTAGCCTCTTATCAGAGTAATTTGTCTCCAAAATACGAATATCAAATTCCATTAACACACTAGACTGTTAAAACTGCAAGCACCAGTTCTGCAGTATTCATCTACTGGCGTCACCGTTTTATGGCAAGCTTTTTCATCAAGTTACTGAGAATGTTGTCATTTGCAATGAACACAAGAAAAGAGGCAATCTTATTGGTTCATTGTTGTGAAGTCATACATGCAGTTAATAGAGTGTTAATAACAAAGGGACTATACTAGTACACAGTATTCTTGGTCATGAACTTCTAAATCAGCCAGTGTTAATATCAAACAGAAGAATGTAGTATATTTGGTCATAGAATAGTATCAGCTATTCCCTAAGAATGACCATTCTGGGTAAAATGCAAAAGCTGTGTGTAGGATAGTCTTATCCTCAAAGCAGGTTTGTCAGGTGCTACACATCTACATGTAAAATCTAGGCATCCTTAACTTTGCTTCTCTACTGTTGCTGTGTAACTTACCATCAACTACAATGTAGTAATTAATTCTTCACACTGATTTTGCAAAGTGAAGTGCATCATACAGAAGCTGGAAATATTTTAATGATAGATCTGTTTACAAACTTATGTACATGAAAAATTGACCACGCTGTACATGAGCTACATATTCACCTTTAATACTGGCCAGTTTTAACCACCTGCATGTTACTGTTACCAGTTTCATAAAGGGCAGTATTGTCTGATAGTCTATTCTATTATAGAGACAAGAAACAGAGACTGACTTTTAATACAATCATCTCAATTAGGAGGAAATTTTAGGGCTTGCAAAAGTTAAAGTATAATTTGTTTTCCATTGATGGTGTCTCATTATTTCACATCCACTCAATTTCATCAAAACAAAATAAGCCAGTAACTTTGAAAGAGTTGACTTATCTTTTATACTACCTCAAAAAGCTTCAATAATCTTTCATTTACAGATATCATTTCATATTTACCTGATACCCTAGTTCCCACTTATCAGTTTCTGATAATCTTTGTGTCTCGTTTGTTTTTCCATTTTTGATTTGCACGAGTATCTAAATTGTATATTCAGTATAGTGATTCTTTAACATTCTGATTTCGGCAAACCATTAGCACTGCAATGACTCATGTCATAGCCCACTCAAGATATCCCAAAATTCTGAAGCTTCCCAAATATCGATGATAAAATTGATTTACCTCATCACACTTCCAGCCAGCAAAATCTGTGCTGTCATCCTGACCAATCCTTATCTTGTAAATTTCCCCAACGTCTCCAATTTGAATCTGGAATTTGAGAGGACCATAATGCACAGTATACAAGAAATTTCAATAGCTGTTATTCTGCTAAATGGATTATACTCTAACAGGATTAAAATCATCAGAGAATACAGTATGCAGGTGCATGACAAGTTCAAAGGAACTAATTTTCCTAACTTCTTTGTTGCAAAGCACTTATCTCACACAGACAGAACCAAAACTTCAAGATATGTGCCATAATTACACTGTACTGTCAAGAAATGTAATTAACACAATATAATGCAATACAGTACAGGGTTAAGTAACATCAAAGGAACGTCACATACTGAAATCTTAAGAAGCATTTCATCAATGTTTTGGTTTGACCAAGACTTCACTTACGTACTTGCTTCAGCGCAATGTTCCATCATTGGCAATTTACATTCAAAGAAAACCATTTTGTTTACACAAAGCTGATATGCAATATACATGTATACCATGTAAAGAACAGAAAAAATGTTCCACAAAAGTCCTGTATCAGGCGTCTCAAAACCAAAACTGGTCATATACTTGGATATCACAAACAAATTTAATTCACATATTGTACACATGAAAGTCACAAGACCATGTGATAGTAATTCTGAAACTCCCCAGAGACACACAATAATGAATTAAATTATGTGCAGACAAGATGGTCTTATGCAATGAACTATATGCCTTAGAGCAAAGTCATTCAACAATCTATGGTACTTACAATATGCAGCTGATTACTGCACCATCCTAGGTCAGGATGAACTGTGCAAGAAATTTCTAATTGTGACACCTAAGGTTTAGAGGTCACACACTGACACATATTGTAATATGTGTCTTTCTACATTAGATCAATGAACAACAGTGACATGAACGCATGATCACTTCAAACCTTCAATCAATTCTATATTCAAACTGCTGTCCATCTGCCTTTCATAATATTTGCAAGAAAGCCAAGCAACAACATATTAAAAGTGCAGTCAAAACTAAAACACTAATTTTAAGAATTTTAACTGCTCTGAATAACTTCATCATTTGCACTGTATGTCAATGTACGAAATTTCTTGACTGGCAAGATGCGGCCATACATTCGTGCATGCTTTATACACTCTGCTACACGGCTAATAATCTGATGGACACAAATCTGCACACAGACCAAGATAAATTTGATACTTATACCATTTACTTACAGTAAATTCATCTTCATTTCCAGCCTGAAAGTAGCCATCCCCAGCTCCTAGTATTATGTCATCTGTTTTCCCCTTGTCACCATAGACTACCATGTAAACTGTGGCATCTGTTCCTGCAGCTGGGTTCTCGTTCGTAGCGATCCACACACGCCATTTACCCTCTAGGGATTAAAATATAAACAATTTCAATTGTGACACATTACCATAGAACTCAAATGGAGTTTGGATCGATGCATATAGACACATGTATAGTTGTCCCAATTCTTGTTTGTAAGGTATACACTACAATCACACAGGATAGTTGCACAAACCACCATAATTGACTCCTTTCTCTGTAAAATTTATGTCGATATGTGCTTTTTCCATTGAGATATTTTATGGCTTCAAATTTTTGAATAAAGTTTGCCAGTTTGCTTAAAGACTGCATACTTAAGGCATACTAAAGGTCATTCAAAACCCACAGCCTCTGGAGCGAACCAAAGAGAATAGTGGAGGATGTTTAACAGCACATCCACATTTTGAATAGATGAGATGTGTTAGCGGGTATTAAAGGGGCAACAGTTGCAGTGATTCCACTGTCAATCAGTCAGTCACTGGAGCAACCCTGAAATTAAGTTTACTTTTTCAATTGTGAAAGCGTTCCTTTAGTAATACTATCTAACATTCCAGAGTCCAGACATAACATGGAATAGGGTACTTTCATCTTTATAGTCTTATTTTCTAAAATTGACCTTGACATACAGCATTCCATGTTATCAATGAGCAATATTTAATGGTTGTTGGTTAAGATATATATACTCACCTAACATCTTACACATAAGACACAACACGCAGATCATTTGTACCAAAAGATGCTTACACATGGAATGAGTCATACAGGCTATTTGGTGGAGTATGAGATCACTCTACAAAAATGGCAGGTAAATTTACATAATTAGCTTCTTAAATTCATAAAAAATAAATTTACCATTGAAATTTGAACAATTACACTAGACATGATATCACCAATACTGATATAATATGGTATATAATAGGACTGAGCTGATAATGTTACAAATTAAAGAACTGTATAACAAATGCTACTGTACCAGTTACATGTTTCAAAACAGCAGCTAAAGGTCCATGTACCAACAGAAGCGATGTCAATATCTATAACATTGCCAGTAGTTGTTATGCACTGTATCAACAATGACATTACACACTATGTAACATTTACATCACCAACATGATGCTGATGTGGAAAATGAAATGTGATTAAAATCACACAACAAAAGCAATGGCAATGATACGATATACTGTATACTACAATGCAATCATGTTGAGTGAATGTTGAGTGAATATTGAGGAATCTATTGATCCACTGGCAGTGATAAGTAACACAGTTGTTCACTGACAAAAACAAGGGATGGATTAAAAGCAGTATCATGCGATGTTCAGAGATGACTTACATTTTATAAATCAATATGATTGTGACAAACTTTACATTAATTGAATCATACAATAGTACAGTGTCAGCAATGATGACAACATACAGTAAGACAAAGTGGCTATGCTTCATTATAACAGTGATATCTACATAGTAAGGTTTCATTCCGTGACTTAATGATAATTTTGTTTACAGTGGTTACAGTCTCTGACTTGCCAATTCACAGTTTTGAGTGTTGTCTCATGATATATACCATGGCCTCACAGTGAAAGTAACTTTGATGAAACAGCAGACATTTTCTTATTTAGCAGTTTAGGGAAATTTAGCATCATTTCCAAGGGGTTTTAATACTACCTGGAACAAAGGAGGTTTGAAATTGATCACTTATTCATATCTTTAATGGACATGCATCAGATGCACTCCATAGGTAATTGCACAGTCGTTTCTACTATCGATAGCATAACATGCATGCAATACATGCAGAGAGCATAACATGCATGTATGCATACAATGCATGCAATCAGGCCTAGTTCTACACTACATGATGCCTGGGGCTTTACATATTACTAGAACTGAAGTAGCACAATTACACAGTCGCGTGCAGTACGGTACACCATAAACGATGGAACGATGGGAAGAAATGGCTGTCCACTGACATCTTTCAGTAGTCTGAACACAATGATAACACACTCTTGACTTAAATGTTGCCAATGCACATTTACAGGGAGATTAAGTAAATTTGCAGTGACCCTTAATGGTAATAGAAGTCTACAAAATAACTGTTCAGGATTAAACTTACTACAGGTGCTTCTACAGGCAATTGCACAAGCAGTACCACTGAAGACGTGTGAAAATCTGTATCCTTGAACACATGGATAGCAGTGAACTGCAAGCATCTTCCATGCTACTACATATTATAACAACAGGCACCTACCGAGTGCACATATTCCTTTCCCAACTGCTCAATGTAAGTACCTGTTATGCCACATATTCCTGTTATTTGTAGCGATTGGAAACAACTGTTAATTATTCTAAAAATAAGCTTAGGGCAGGGCTTGCAAAGTTTGACTTCATGGTAATTCGAAAACGGCGTGGTAAGTTGTCAATATGGAATCAGCTCTGTTGTAGATAGGACAACAAAAGATATATGAATATGCAAACATTTCCCTTTCCTGATAGATGTACAATTTTCCCTTAGGATAAAAGTGATCAACTATGACATGTTATACCTTAGGCTTGTAATGCATTGTGAGGAACTCGGCACCCTCCATGAAAACCTCTCTTCTTTCAAGGAGGAATAAACCTCCTCGAAAAATGGTTATTTCCTGAACTGTTTTGACCAAGATTAATGCTTCCACCACTGCTTTAAGCTGTTATTGAGTTGCAGATGTATCATGGCCAGAAAAGTTAAAATCTAGCAAAAAAAGGTAAACTTAGTAGTTTAGAATACATTTCATAATAAAAATACAAGCATTTTGTACAGTACGTCTCCGAGTTTTGAATGTGATTCCAGGTCTCCTTGTGAAAAGCTTAAGGTTTGCCATTTTTGAGGATGGCAAGTCTGCAGTTGATTTCTGCATTGCTTGATCCTTTCCTACTCTCTATATTCACAGTTGTTTACTATCTAACAAACCTTCACCTCTCCCACTGGAATAATTAGAACACAGAATGACAGTTTTCAATTGTGCTGTATCTAACAACTATAATCTTAGTTAAAACTACAGAAAGCATCTCACTGCCATGACTTCATTAACCTCCACAAATTAAGTACAAGCAACAGTATACTCTTTGAAGGTATTTTGATGTGACCTTCATAACTCGCTTCAACAAAACAACCTCTGCGCATGACCATGCTTCAAACAAGCTGAATGGCCATGTCAGCATCTTCCTGCGAAATACACGCTAATTTTCAAGCAGTCTCTTCAGAAACGTGCTACCAAAAATTTGAACTACTCTATGATGAAGGACCTAATGACCAGAGGGAATACGAGAGATTGAAGATGCAAACATCTTCATCTGGTTCTTGTGCGGTAATATAAAAAGCAATTACATAAGTTTGATGGATGGTTTTGCAATTTGTTCATGACTTTAATGTTAATGATAATGGCTATCTCTGTTCAAGACTGGCAGGAGCAACCTCTCAACTCAGGATTAGAAACTGCAGAGCACTGTGATGAATAATATGATGAAATGGTAAACCCTCAACAATGACTACAAAGAGTGTAAAAGAAACACTCAGAGAATGGGATACAAAATTCTCCGGAGCTAACTACAGTATATTGTATCAAGGTTACAATAAGCTGTTTCACGAAGCTCTACACTATACTCTGACAGACTACTGTACATGCAGAGTAGACTACACATGTGCAGCAGATAGTGTGTACTGAGCAATAGTCACAAGTTTCTTTCATGTAGCATAATGGAGAAGTCACAATGCAAGAATGCACTGTCATTTTGGTAATGTAACTTATAGCAATTAACATGTAAGCAATAGAAAATGCTCCATCATAATGTAATGTTTAAAGCAAGTAGTCAGAAATTACATTTGTTTCCTCAGCAAAATACCTTCTCACAATGTGGTATCATAATGAGCAATGTAGGAAAGACTCATGAGTACCAACAAAAGTTTCTGATAATCTTCTAGCATATACTAAATGTGGGACAAATAACCAGGCTTCATTTTTGAGATATACTGTGTCTACAAGGTTGCCAGTATTTGAACTCTGCTGACATCAACATCAAATGACTAAAGCCAAAACAAACAAAAACGGTAGTAATGTTGAACGCAGATTCCAATCAAATTTCCTTATCAACTTCGTCAGACATATGGGTATAACGGAAGGTAATCTTTCCGTTAAGATTGCAGATAATATCATCTTCATTGAACTTTAATTGCATCTTTTCTTCCTTCAAGTTGTAAATTCTTAATTATGGAAGTTATGCTTATTGCATCATAATTCTGCATTTCTATTTACAGTTGAGAATCAACAAGGGAGAAAACAAACGTAAAAAAATAAAAAATAAAGAGTTCTGAGACATGTCAAAATTTTCATGGTTTGACTTCTGCTGACCTCAAATGATCCTTGACCAGAACCAAAATAATTATGCAATGCCAAACGGACCACATTATATGATGGTGTATATGATGATATTAAATGTATGATGATGTACTGAAAACTTGCAATGCACATCAAAACGTATACAATGATGTAAACAACTTACGATCATGTACTATAAACGTACGATCATGTACTGAAAACGTACGATCATGTACTGAAAACTTATGATGATGTACTAAAAACTAACATTGTACATCCAAAAGCTCATGGAACAGAAAGAAACGATGATGAATATCCATTACATTTTTTGAATATGTGAATGAATATCCATGTAAATAAGGGTGAGATTTAGATTTGATGAATACACAGGGGCAACCATTATGTGGTACGAAGGTACGTTAGTCTCATCATACGTAAAGAAATGATATTGATAAGTCACAAGCACAGTATTTCGGCAGGCTTAGCGCCTTTCTTAAATCTTAGTTCAAATAAAAAAGAAAATAGAAGCAGCCAGTCACAGAGAAATGGATTCCCATGATGACACAGCAACGTTTCGCGGTCTGCCGAATATTCATATACTCCTCCTCATTAAATGAATTAACCTTAATTTACCATACCTGTTGATGACAACGTAAGGCACCCCAAACAAAAATCAAGGCTGGTACAAAATATTTGACATTCAAAGAGTCCCGCCCCTAATGGTCTTAAAGAGTGAAAGTTGAATATTCATACTGGTGAAAAATCCTCATATATGAATATACACGCACGTATGCATACGCCACTTTCTTCCACGAAACATTTTTGATCATCACTATCTACATCATCGTGTCGATGTTAATCGTAAGATTCTACATCACCTCAAGTTTTCAGTACATGATCCTAAGTTGTTTACATCATCATACATTTTGATGTACATAGTAAGTTTTCAGTACATCATCCTATACATATATTTTTATCAATATCTTAAGTTTTCAGTGCATGATCGTAAGTTGTTTACATCATCGTATACGTTTTGATGTACATCGTAAGTTTCAGTATATCAACTTATATTTTTACATCATCATTTACATCACCACATAATGTGGTCCTTTTGGCATTCCATAGATAACATAGCATTGTTTTAAGTAATGTGGTTCATCCGAAAGTGTGAAAAAATGTGAGATCAGTCCAAGGTTGAATTTTCGAGATTTTGTGTCCACAAGTTTTTCACAGTTTGACCTCAAATGACTTTTTGACCTTCACCAAAAAATATAAGTTCTTGTATTCAATGTGGTATGCTATCATTTATGTTAAACTGGCCCAATTTCCTTAAAGACAAAAACTCATCACCCCTGACAGTTTCAGTGCTCCCAACCACGTCTAGTCCCTCTCACAGCCTGTCTGAAATTCCTCCACATGTGTAATTAAAACAATATGGATCCCTACCTACAATAAGTAATATGAGCTACTCTGCATCTTTCAAATTTGTTGTCAACAGTGGATCCAGTTACAAATTCTGCTAACCAGAAGCCAAAAATACAGCTTGGGGTGATGAGTTATTGCCTTTAGAAACTGTGTTTACAAGGTTTTCAACATGTGACCTCTGCTGACCACAGTTGATATTTGATCTCCAACAAAAAACAATGGGGACCTTGTACTTAATAAGATTCATACTACTGTACATATGAGATCAGTCTATGCTTCCATTCTTGAGACTTTGTTTACAAAATTTTTACAATTTAACCTATGCTGACTTAAAGTAACCTTTGATCTCTACCACAAACACTAAAGAATCTTGTACTCAATATGTTGATATACATACCAAATGTGAGATCATTGCAAGCTGGCATTGCTGAGATGCAGCTAGACTGTTGTGGACCTTGGACCTCCCTCCACTACAAACAACAGGAATCTTGTACTCAATACAGTTGATGTACATACAGTATATGAGATCTGTCCAAGCTTGCATTCTTGAGATTTTGTTTTCAAGGTTTTCACATTTTGACCTCAGCTGACTGCCACTATTATTAGGAAATCAGAATCTTGTACATGTACCTGCTACAATTCAGATATGACTTTGAGATCATTCCAAGCTTCAATTCTTGAGATATTGCATTTTTCAAGCATGGCAATCACAAACACGCACCACCACTATGATTCCCTAAGGTATGATGTGTATCATCGAAACCAAAAAAAAAAAGGGACTGGATCAATTTAGAGCACATGGTGTCTGTGGCAACGTTATCAGCTGGAATGTGCATGTGCACTTTCTACTTAAGATTAGCATACCAATACTGTTCCTGTAAGTTTTAATATTTGAAATGAGAGATCTGCTCATAAAGCCCCATAAAGACCACTTTAAAACTACCCAAGCTGAAGGATTGTCACTAGCAATGCCGTTTGCATACTCAATGAGATAGATACACTTAGCAAATATGAGATCTGTCTAAGCTTCTTTTCTTGAACAATCATGTTTACAAGGTTTTCACAAGTCGACCCCTGTTGACAACAAATGACCTTTGACTTCTACCAAAAGCAATAGAGTTCATGCACTTGATATGGTTCAAGTACATACCAATTATGACATTTGTCCAAGCTTCCCTTCTTGAGATATCATGACAAGATTTTCACAATTTGACTTTGTTGACCTCAAATGACCTTTGACTTCCACTAAAAAATAGGTTCTTTTTACTTAATACTTTATGCCTATGTACCAAATATGACTTGCACTGTACACATTTCCCTTCCTGAGATACAGGAGTCTGTTGGCAAGGCATTGCAAACATACACAAAAACACAAGCATGATTAAATGGTTATGATTATCATCAAAACCAAAAAGTGTACAACAGGCATTTGCTATATGAGAAACAATGCAATACATTTGGCTATTGTATCTGGCAGGTAAAGTACTTTTGGAAAACTAAGGGAGTGACACATCACTGTACTGGTGAGTTGTTTACCAGATTTAGGTTTCACAGAGAAGCTACACTGTGAACCCCATCACACTATCATTATGAATCACCTCTAACCACATCTACAATTAGGCTCTAGTATCCCTCTCTACTGTAGCCTCACCATGTTCAGTGAGAATGGATCACATAGACCTAACATTACCAGCTGATAAAAAATGATTGAAAGTACACCCACCGAAAGTAAAATAGTACTGCGAATCATCTCAAGTAGATCTAAGCTCTAAACTAAATCTTTCCACATATAGTTCATATAGCCCTTGGGCAATTTTGGATCAAATCCATACAGTACATACTGCAGCTGTTGTATACTATCTATAGCAGTTGCTCTTACTGTGCAGGACTTGTGAGGTGTGAACCTAGATCTACATGTTTGTATCAAGTTGAAAAAAATGTTCCCCTACAATATCTTTTACGTGTAAAGTGTCTACAGTACCAACTGCATTATCCTGGTAATACACAAGACTTGATCAGACACAATAAACCCAACATTTACACATTACAGTACTGTAGTTAAAGCTTTCTGTTCCATTCAGAATTAGAAAAGCATGCACTACAATATTCTCCTGAGAATGCTCTAAATCAAATGCACAAGACATGCTGTTTCGTAAAGATTTAAAGCTGACACTTGATTCATGCCATTGCAAAGCAACTTCTCACTCTACACTTTTCTTATTATTATTATTACGGTCTACACATGTACAGCTACCCACAAGAAATCAGCTGGGTCATGTCCCTTTCACAATGGTTCAAATACAATACACAACAAGAGCCCAAGGGCACTCTGGTTCCTTGCACAGATGGAGAGCATATAATGTAAATTATGAAGTAAAAGGGAGCATATTGCATTATTTTGTACGATAGCCCATATGGCCCATTTCTGACCATGAACTGTCACTGCATTACATAAAATCTGTAGAGAGAGAAACATATTTCATGCTTTTATAAAATGGCCCATTTCAGACATTGGACCCCAAACATGACAAACATGTACCCACATGGAACCACTTCCATAGCACTAATGTGACAATCTATCAACAGTGTTACATACAATCTGTAATAGAAGAAATATTTTGAATGATTTCACAACAGCCTATGGGCACTATGGTTCATTTGAAGAAGAAGGGGCTCTGCAAATTGCAATCTGGCTTATCTCATCTATGCCCCTTTAAAGCCCAATAAACTGATAGAATGCCCTGGAGGGAACCACTGGGGTCTAGTTTAAACTGGTAAGAACACCAACTGACTTATTTTCTATCATTGTGTCCTGCTCACCTCACAATTGAAAAGACACTTACATGACTGCACACATTAGCACTCAGGCACGAGGAGGTAAACTGATCTATCCAAAACTTGCCTGGTGTGACCACATACAGTAGGGCAAACAACACTGCTTCTTTTTCATTTGATCAAGAAACTGCCAACTCAAGCAGTACTTCCATGATGCACTGGAGGGGGACTGATGGAACATATGAGCATCCATAGCACAACAAGGTTTTCAGACTTTGCCCCCAGTTTCCCCAGGTGACCTTTGACCTCCACCAAAAACGACAGGGCACACCTTCTCTATATGGCGAACCTACATACCAAATTTGACTTTCATCTGACTTTCCCCTATTGAGTTAAAGCGTACCTAAGCAAAACAAACTTTTGCCCCCAGTTCTCCCAGATGACCTTTGACCTCCACCAAAAACGATAGGGCACATCTTCTCAATATGGCAAACCTACATACCAAGTTTGACTTTCATCAGACTTTCCACTATTGAGTTAGAGCGTTCCTAAGCAAGTGTCACAGATGCACACACACACACATACACACCCGCACACACACACGCACACACACACGCCAACCTGACTGCATAGGTTCCTTTGCTGACGCAAGGAACCAAAAATACACCCTACTGTGCTAATACACGTGCGTGGCTCATTTGATCATTCTAGGTTTTGAATCATAATCCTCCATTTTGGAATGTCATGTGCCAATCCCTTAAATATTCTTATTTATGGTAAAGAATATGATTCAGCATCAGAGTACTTCTTAAATCTCAAACAACTTTGAACATGGATGCAGAAGAAGATCAAATGTACTGTACTGAACAGTCAACCATATAAGTAAAACTACTACTGCCTTTATCTCGATTACCTGCATGAACATTGTTCAAGTTTACAACACAGTGTATTGTAGGTATATAATACGTACATACCTATATACACATGCAACATGCCGTCACACAAAACTATTAGACCTACATGTATCCTAATACTTTCTGGGAGTATTTCAGGAGATTTTGCTGTAAAAATGAATGTAGAGATATCGAAGAATGCAACTACAAAAGTTTGAGGTAATTTTTAAGTATGATTTGTTTCAAATTCTTTGAATAAAAGCAGATGTGAAGGTTAGCCATCGTGGTTAACTTAGTCTGACATGTTGTTGGACGATTCCAATATAACTGTAGGGTCAAATTGCAAGCCTGCAATAGCTAGTATTACTGTAGCTTGTGGTAGGGCGTTTGTAAATCCTGCTGCAACAATCGATCAGTCCAAATGGCATTCTCCACAGAGCTGCATGGGCTCATGTTCAACAGCAATGAGTGCTAACTGAACTGATGGAGCTGAAATTTCAGCCTCTTTTTCCATTTAGCACTCAGTGCAAAAGTATTTGATATGCAATTACTGTTAAGGAACATCAAGAAGAAATTGGATCAACAAGCACATATGGCTCAAATACTGTATAAAAAAACTGTTGGTGTGAGATAAGTGGACCTGATCAGCTCAACAACTTTTGAAAGTTTATATAATTACAAATAATGAATATACTTGATGACAATCAAGTTAATATTTCATCAAATTTTTCATTAATATCAAGGACTTCACCAGATGGTCAACATCAGACCAAAGAAGTTCAGTGTGCAATTTATTAAGAATAAATTATATAGTGACCAGTGTTGATGAGATGCCTGTCAAGAAAATGATGGGTATACAGTTTTACCACTTGGAATTTATCTACATTGAAGGTTTGGTATGATACTGCAAAACACAACTTTCAGCCCTAAGATTCTGTAGGACATTTATTGGCAACTTGAATTAATTCATAAGACGAAGAATACCAAATCATACCACCTGACAATGTCATCTATAAATTTATGTAATGTCAAAAGACAAAAAAACACAGCTTTTGCACAACATGGTGCAGGGTGTATAGGGTTCTGGATGAGCCCTGAATGGCTTCCTGGGAAGATTTAAAGAACATGGGAGGCAGGCCACTTGAATAGTGACCTAATGAAGAAATGAAGCACCTAACAAATTTTAAGAGAATGCGAACTTTACACTTGAACGTGTTGACTGTTTGTCAACGAACAAACAATTCTATCCTTTAGGAAAATTAAAAAGTGAACTTTGGTGGGATGAACTGACAAGAAATTTATCATTATGACCAACTAGACTGCTTCTGCAGTTATATTCAGATATGTAGTCCTGAGCATCATTAGAAGGTAGTCTTTGTTCAGGATATAGTATTTGGAGACATTTCACAATCTCAAGGTAATGCAAGTCATCCAATTTGGTAAGGTTTCAGAAATTTATTACTATCATGAATAACTGCAGTACACCTGGGTGTTGTTCACAATGTAGAATTTGTGAGCATGAGATACAGGGACTGGTGAAAATTAAGGATGAGGTGGATGTAACATTTGTATGAAAACAGGCATTTTGCCTTCAAAGAGTATATTAGGATACTAAGGCAATATAGATTCCCCACTACTCCCTGGTGTGGGTATTCACGAGTGACTATACTTACTCCTTGCCCCACACATTTGACCCATGCTCAAATCACACTCGAAACTACAGCACCTCACCCTCTAAGGCCTAGCCCACCCTCGTAGAACTAAGTGAGGTGCCCAACAATAGCAAAAACATTGAACACTTACCGGAAAGAGGGGTGTATCCAGCGAGAGCCCAAGGCGTCGCTCAAGTGCCGGCACAAAGGGGGACCATCCCTCCGCTGTGCAACATGAGACGGCTAGACCTGAAGCCTACCAGCCTCGTGCCGGTACCATGTTCCCAGCAGGAAAAGGGTGAAGAATTTTTTTTTTTAACTCCCTTAGATTTTTTTTTTTGCTATCTACAATATATACAAAAAGAAAACCCTCACTCCTCCGAGGGAGAAATCAACTGTTGAGCAATGGAAAACAATAGTGAACATCTCCCAACTTCTGTGGAGCGGGAGGCGGGAGGAAGCAAGGGGTAAGTGTAGTCACTCATGAATACCCACACCAGGCGGTTGTGGGGAATTCACATCGTAGACATACACTTACCCCTTGTGAAGCTAATAAGAGTGACACAATGGAAACTGGTAGGAGGTCACAGAGAGGAGATAACGGCATGGCCAAACGCCGCTTCAGCGCTAAGAGTATCCGTAGGGTAGCAAGCGACAAATGTATTTATGTTTTCCAAGGCGCCATCTTAAGTATGTCCTCAATCAGAAACCTGGAAAACAATGCCTTGGATGTCGCTTGCCCCTGGACCTTGTGAGCCCTGACCTGTCCCTGGGCATGCTGCGTAATGACCTCCGTCAGCCATCGTGAAATGGTATCTCTAGAGGTTGCAGAGTCATGTCATTGGGGAGGATAAAAAGACGATCGGATGAACGACTGTCTTTCGTCTGATGTAGATACCACTTCAACACCCTGACCGGACACCACTTTTTGTCCTCACTAACGGAGGACACCAAGGATATCTCCGGGATGAAGATATTCCCCGGCCAAAAGTAAATGTTTGGGTCTTGGCCAAAAATGAGGGGTTGGGAACCATGCAAAACCAATGGTTCTCGAACCTCAAGTGGCCTGGCATGAAGGATAAAGCCTGAAGGCAACCCCTCCATCTTGAACGAGGCTGTCGCGACAAGGAACAAGTTGTGGGAGTCAAGTGCTCCAGGAGTGCATAGGCTTGTATGGGGCCTGAGCCAGAGGTCGCAAGACCCCGTTGATAGACCAGGACGGTGCTAGCCATCGCACTACCAGTCTGCTATTGGCCAGCCGGCAGAGTGGATGGGTAAGGACCCCACACAAACCCACAGTAGACCCATCAGGAAAGCCTCGGTGGAGAGCTGCAATGTACGAGCGGTAGTTCTTAATGGTGTTAACCCGTTTGCTCTCATCAAACAGTGCCATTAAGAACTACTTGGAGACTTGGACCACGGATGCCTAAGATGGAGAAGTCTCCTGGTCTGCGCACCATCCCCCCCTGGAACTTGGCAAGACTGAATTGTAAATGCAGAGGGTGGTGGGTCTCCTCATTGCCGAGGCCACAGATCAACATCCTCAGGAATTGCCTGTGCTCTGAGGGAATCTCCCCCAGCCTCCAGGCAGTGAGGTGAAGGTCCTGGAAACTCGTGCGCAGCATCCTACCCTTGTCCTGGGACACAAGACAGGGGCAAGGAGGAGCACTTCCAGAAGATCCACCAGCAGGTGGAGTAGTGGGAACCACGGCTGCCGGGGCCACCAGCAGCACACGGTTCCTGGACGCTTGAATCTTCAGCAGGACCGGTGGATTACAGCAAATGGAGGGAAGGCGTAAGCGTCCAAGCCGTCCCAGGACAGGAGCAGCTCGTCCACTGCCCAGGCCTTTGGGTGGAAGGTCCTCGAGCAGAAGACAGGAAGTTTCACATTCTCCGTAATTGCAAATAGATCCTGGTTCGGGCATCTCAGCTGGAGAAACAGCCAGTTCGCCGAACCTGGAGCCAGAGCCCACTCCCCCTGACTCGCTCGGCCCCTAGACAAAGCTTCGCGAAGCATATTGTACTCTGTTGTGAGATGCCCGCACCACAATGTCATGCTGGCTACACCACAGGAGGAAGTATCACGTTTTCAGAAAGAATTGTGGCGAATGCGTCCCTCCCTGTCTATTAATGTAGGCTACGATGGTGGAGTTGTCGGAGAAGACCATTAGGCTCATGCCCTACGCACGATCAAGTTGAGCCGTCGGCTGCAAGCCCCCACACATTTATGAGGATCTCGGCTTCGTGTGTTGACCAGGCCCCAGCAAGGGTTCTGCATTCGCAGAAAGCACCCCAACCACTGAGCAACTGTCTGCAGGACACCCCCTCGAGGAGACTGACATCATCCAGCCACCACCGAAGGTGGGATCAGACGCAGGGAGACAGCGGCACCAGGACCTGGATGTCCCTGGATGCTGGCCTCCAAAAGGACAGCAGATGATGCTGCAGCGGTCTCATGCACAGACTGCACAGGGGCATAACCTCTACTAGACTGACCAGTAGACCAAGGATCCAGAGCTAACTCCCTGAGGAGCTTCAAGGAGCCCCCAGGAGTTGCAAAACAGCTCCTCTGAGGGCGTCAAGCGTTTCCCCGGACGGGAAGGTGCAGCTCGCATTTAAGAACAGCTGTGCCCCCAAACAGACCAGTGCCTGAGAAGGGGTGGGATGCGACTTGTCCCAATTGATGTCAACTGTCAACTTCCCCAAGGGTTGTCCCCAGGTCGATGGAGCAGTCGTTGCTGAGCAGAGCGCGAAGCTCAGTTGCCTCCGACCAACCCCACCTTCTTTGCCGACATATCCTTCCTCCCCCTACGATTTGGCTCTTGACTTACCTTCAGTCAACTTAGCTGTGGACCCAGCTAGAGCCTAGACTCCCAATGGTCCCGTGACTATGGAGGGATCCAGGACCGCATCCACCAGCCCCCTTAATCTTTCCTGCCTGCCCTGCAGCCAAGAATGAATCTCTGACCACTGAACCAGGGAACATGCACCGTTCACACGGATCTGACCACGTGCAAGAACGAAACAAGGGGCACACAGAATGCGAGTCCCAATCCCTCCTGGGCCTAAATTGGTTGCATATGGAGCAACAGGGACCAGGATAGGGAGACGACATGCCAAGTCATGGGGGTGTCACTCACAAGAAGGAAAAACCTAACACCCACAAATACAATGACAAGAATTACAAAAGGAGAGCTAGGGAGAGCATGTAATTACAGGCTACTCGTTAAAAGATTTTGGAATATTACAAAAGCAAAATTACCAAACACAGTACAAACTAATGTTAACAGGTGAATTGTGGAATACCCTACAGGAGATTGCAAAATAATAGAACGTGTAGGCTAGGACAAAACTGTGCAGTGGCACAATAGGATAACTGTTCAAGGCACGCTGTATAAAAAAAAAGAAAATCCCACAACAAATTACTGAGAGAAGCGAGGATAAATTTGAACAGAATTAATGAAGCTAGAAAAAGTAATAACGCTAGGAACAAAAGACAAGAATACTCAAGGTTTTTGAGTTAGCTGCCTTTGCAAGAGGCAGAAAACAGCAGAGGAATGGTAATAGTGTTCTGAGGCACTCGAGCGAAAGGCAAACGAGGATGGGCCTAGGCCTTAGAGGGCATGGTGCTAGAATTAGTTCTGAGGATGATTTGAGCATGAGTCAAATGTATGCATAAGTGAGGCAAGGGGTAAGTATATGTCTACGATGTGAATTCAAAGTTTCAATGATTCATCCATAGGTCTATATAGTATTTTATTGTGTTTGACACATTAATGTATTCAAGCTACTTTTTTTTGTACAAAAAGAAGCATTCAATCAAGCAAAATGTCATTTGCTCATAACACTGAAGATAAGTGGAGAATGGGTATTAAATACTTACTGGAGTGTTCATCACTTGGAATTTATGGTGAGACTCATATCGACAGTATGGTTGCTATGACTGATCTGTGTGCATGTGAAACTTAAATTGATAACACCACTGACCACATGTAGTTTAGTAGTATTTTAACTTAACGACTTTGATAGGAAGTACAAGTTACGTGATTTTTACTGCTTCTCAACCAATTCACTCCTAATTAAATTGTGGTTTAATTCAGTCAGCCCCACAGCACTGTGAGGCTGTTCAATCAATCAATGTGAATTATTTATACAACAAATCATTTCCCTGACTCTATTTGTCATGATTCCATCTATCACATGTCATCCACAGTATGTTTATGCTTCTCTCGTCTCTCATCTGACGACATCCTCTCTCTTGGGTTTCCCCTTAGTTTTGTGTGAAGGATGTATCAAGGTAAATAAAGGGGATTATATTATCACATGCTGGGTTTTGGGGGTTGGGCTACCCCCAAGTGAAACTTGCCACCCCCCTAAAATAGCTAAGGTCCCTTAAGTAATTCCTGACATGACAAGTTTCTAGTCTGCCAAAGGAAAAAGCTGACAATAGGCTACTGTATATCTTTTTCCAGTGCATCAAATTCAGAAATATCCATATGGACACCATTTTACAGGGGATCCAGTTCCCAACAATTGCTTATTGGTGGCTCTTCATGCATGCAGCTCCCCTCCTCACTTAAAGGTTGTGTGACATACTTTAGGAAAAAGCACCTTTCATTCAGAAGATGCAAAGTCCTGAGTGAAAGTCTGTTGAAATTTTGTGGATATTTTTGAAGAAGAAAATACAGGCTTCCAAATGAAACCCTGCTGGGGATACAATTCTAAAACGCCCTTGAAAGAAAGGTTACATAAACAAAGGACTAAAATAAGACATATCAAAGAAGGCCATCTCTTGACATCACAAATTTGCATACTAAGCCAATGTTTATTCATGATACAGCTGTGAGACACAAATTTTCCTGTAAATTGATCAATCTTTGAAGGATTTGGATGGACTTTATGGCTAGTTTTACTATTTTCAACGCTTAATGCACCTAATACTCCAAAATGCCATTTTCATGTCATAGGACCTTTAACAACTTTCTTGAAATCTGTTGAGCACACACTGGCATGCCTCTCCAAGACTCATCTGATTTTCAGTTTTGCCTTACTGTCAATATCAAGGACTCTGATAATGAATCTTTACATTTGCTATTAAGTTAGTGCATTATTTAAATACAGGGTAGGTACTTAATCTCTGATCCCCACTTGTGGAGATCAGAGATCACTAATGTATAACAACAGCAACAGTAACAATATCTTTGAATTAATGCATAACAAAAATATACCACAGAATGCAAAAATGTCTTCAGCATGGTTCCAATAATGCAAAATGTTCTTGACATTGTAAGGGCGGTATGCAAAATACCTGATCTCAGATACTGAAAGGCAATATGCAGTGGTGACAATGACTGTCCTACTGTATGGTAAAATGACCATGTACAATGTGATACTGTTTGGGTATACTGTTTATTTACTGGGCAGTGTGCAGTAGCCACAAACTGAGCATGACAAGGTTGAAATGCATGCAATTTCTTCATAACATATGACACAAAAGTGAATTTTGACCTCTAGGACTAATGCTCACACTTGCTATGCATGGTGTAGACCTCCTGTAAACACATGGGATCTGTTCTAATTTCAATCTTGAAATTATCATGCAGACTAACAGACAAATTCTATCATGACTGCATAGACCTGTGAGAGATCCATCAAGACCGATACACAAGAAAAACCATTATACATGAACTACCACACTGTACAAGTAGAAAACAGACTCAATACCAACTTTTTACTTTCATTGAACAAGTTAGGCCAAAACAGAGTTATTTCATTGATCTATAAATCAATTAATCCATAAACTGACCTTCTTCAAAACAAGTACTGTAAATGCATCTGTGGTATTTCTAAGATTCATTTAAGTCTTGGTCAAGAGATTTGAAAAGAGTTCATCACTACTTTAAAACTTTACTTTTTTTGCAGAGAGTATTGCAATCATAATTTTGAAAAAAAATTGTTTCAGAAATGCAGGCCTGACAATATCTCAGCATTTAGCATTACATTTCTCCTTTTTATTGCAAGATTATATTCAATGTGATTTACTTCCATCAATCTTTTTTTTTGCAGGATTGTTATACTTGTATTGAACTCACAACCACAAACATTGGCAAGTACTGCTGAAAATGTCAGAGTGAGCTATGGAAAATGTACCACCATACTCATCAATAAGTTACTGTTTCAATGCAGCTTACCGATCTGGAATTTAATCTCCTCCACCTCCCCCCCCCCCTTCCCTATTCTACAAAGCCATCACTTAACCAAAGGTTTATACTGTCTCATATAGCTACAGTATGTACTACATTTTGATTGCACAGTGAGGGAGAGAGTAGCTGCAGATGAATTATTTGCTCCTTTTCAAAGACAAGTCTTGCCTTGCCTCAATAATACAAAAATATAAAGATTTTAAACGGAGCTCTTTAAATACAGTTAGCAATCAAATATACAACTCTGAATTCAAGACTGTGCAATACTTTACATTAGAAATCAACTCACTGTGTACATACTATACAAGCAGGACAGGTTTGTAAATTGTACACAGATGAAGCTGACTATGTTTGCATTGAATATATTGCAGCATTTCAATGAATAAACACAAGACAATGTATTATTACAACGCACTTGAACAACAAATGAGACTTTTTCTGTCCATGACCACAAAGAACACAACTAAATTTTTTTTTTTTAATTTATTCATATAGGGCTTGACTTGGAAACTTCAACTAGTGTGACATGCATCTAGAAAAAGTCACTTTATTAAAAAGTTGTAGAGTGAAACCCTGAATTAAAATCCAGTAGAATTGTGTTTCTGTTTCCATTTTTGAGATACAACTGTTCAAAGTTTGAGGAAAACGCAAATATGATGACATGCAGTGTTGCACAATGTCAGTATTTCTTTTGTTAGGCCTATATATCTCTCAGTTACTTAATTACTAGGTTTCACATTTGCAAGTGATACAAATATTTGTAAAGAAGAAAATATATGCTTCGAAAACAAAGCTCTCAGGGTATATAAATTTGCATACTTAGCTCATGTTTATTCATGCTGCAAAATACCTGCAAAATCATCAATATTTAATGGATTTTGATGGCATTCGTGCCTATTTTCAACACATTTAATGTAGCCAATATTCCAAAACGTTATTTTTATGTCACACAGCCTTTAAGAAATATGAATTTAGTGTCTAAAAACATATTAGCATAATTTACAAACTTAGTTGTACTTTCCTACTTGCATTTGCCCATCAACAAGATTTTCAGCTCTTTTACAAAACTGAAATACAGTAGCAATAGCAGCTTCATTTAAAATATACTGCAAGACAATCAAACTACAGTAGTTAGTACAGTATCACAAAATACTAAACTTTACAACTAAATGAAAATGGGTTCAGACATACAAAATAACACAAAATGTTTTAATGCAAAAGACTAAAGAAAAGTTCATTCTGAGCATACAGTATATTTTTGTCACATTATTACAAACTGTACAGGCTCACTACAAGAAATTGTAAACAAAAGATCAGTTATTACTTGATGTCCTTTTGTCTCCTTTCTGGGACTAATCAAAGTGATCATGAAATACAGGTTCAGTATCTTGTAATGTAATGTTACTTTTGAGAACAATGTACTCACGATGCATTGAAAGATGCAAAAATTTTTAGAGAAGCTCAATATAAATAATGAGTGACCAATGAGAATACATCAAGACCTGCCTAGAAGCATTAACAAACAATATATGAAGCTTCTCTAGCTGCTAAGAGGGACACGAACGAGTTATTAAAGCACCTTAGTGTTTCCCCACAACTCCCTGGTTTGGGTATTCAGAGTGACAAAACTTACCCCTTGTCTAACTAAGCTAGAAAAAGTAATCACAAAGAAACAAAACGCAAGAATACTCAACGTTTTCATGTCTGATGCACTTGCAAGAGGCAATAAACAGCAGAGGGACTAAGACAGAGTTGTGAGGCACTCAAGCGAAAGGCAAATGAGAGTGGGCTAGGCCTTAGAGGGCGTGGTGCTAAAATTAGTTTCAAGGACTATTTGAGCAAGACTCGAATGTATGCATTAGTGAGGCAAAGAGTAAGTATATGTCTACAATGAGAATTACTGTATTAAACTGGATCATCCATGCCAGTGGTCAACACTAATTAAAGTTTGATTGTTGAATGGTATACTGCACTCCACACTAATTTAAGCATGATGGTCAAATGGTTTACTGCACTAGTACTGTGATTTACAGATATCACGTTTCAGTGATGTCACCATCATTGCTGTTGCATCCTTTAGCAAGGCACATCATCTGAAATGCTCCTCAATGCTCTCACCCAGCAGGTGAATAAATGGGTGAGGTGACATGTACTGAAGATAATCTGACTGTCATTGCAGAAGCTCAGGAACCTTCACCCAGCATTTTTGGTGTAGTAGACATCTTAACAATTACTGTGAGGTGCACATATCTGTGTAAGTGTGACCAGTTACTTTTTGAGTAGAGCAATACTATTAACATTTTGTAAACTTGTCTTGAGGATCATGTGTACTGCAGTTCTTCGCATCAGGAAGAATAAATAAAAAATACAGTAACAACTATCTGAATTACTCACTTGATTTTTTGGTTATCTTTGCAGGAGGTTGTTCACTGCTGTCTTCTGATTTCCGACGTAATCTCTCCCTGGAACGAACTGCTTTAAAAGGAGAATTATCCAGATAGTTTAAAGGCCTGAAACGTTCTGTCCCTGACAATGCCACAAATAACTCTGGACCATTGAATATTGCTTGGAGACTTTCAATCTAGAAACAATAAAGAATTGATCACAGAAGGAAAAAGGTTAAAAGAAAAATTGAAAAGCATGCAGCTGTGGAATGCAAGCTCAGAGGCAAGGCAATTATCCCAAGTTAAAATTTCATATTTTAATTTAAATAAAACACCCCCTAAGTATGAATAGCATTTTGAGACATTAAGTTTCGTAGATTAAACTGTCCCATATGATAGAGGCAAAAACTAGGCTAAGAATATATGCTCAATAAGTAACAGTAGTTTATACCTTGTTTAAGTTCTGCTATAAAATATTTCACCAATTCACTGTATTGACAGTATATATTACATCTATCTTTATGACACCTCCCCAACCCCAGTCCCCTATCTCATTTTGTCTTCAATTTTATAGAAACAAATCATAAAGTGCCTAACTACCTTTTCTCCATCTGAAGTGCACAACTTCTTCACAGGTAACTTAAATATTTCACTGATATCTTGCAACACATCTTCAAAATTTTGAGCTGTTCTACGATTGAGAAGCATCATGTGCTTTGTTTGAAGATCTCCATTCTTCATGATCATTATCTTCTTTGGCGTTGGTGGCAGTTTACTAGAGCGGGTGTCTCTCGAAGGTGGTGCTCTCTCCTTTGGAGATACTTTTGATTTGACTGGTTTCCTCAGGCCATTTGGTATCTGTTTTGATGCAGTTCCATTTGGTAGAGTTTTCTTCGCTGGAACCCATACCTTTTGTTTCTGAACATTACCAAGGTTAAGAGGCTTCAGTTTTCTGGAGGAAGTCACAACGTAGGATTTGCCATCTTCCAGGGCCTCAATACTTGTGACAGAGTGAACACCTCCAGGTGTGTGAACTCGTCTGGCTCCCTGGGGTAAGGCCACTTTTTTTGTAAGTTCATCCAAGAGTGTCTCAAAACTCCTGTAGTTTCTCTGAGTGATGGCCATTCTGAGACCAGCAAAGTTGACATCCCCACTTTTGTAAAATGTGACCGTTTTGGCTTTAGTGTTTCTTCCATTTCTGCTGTTCTCTCCCACAGCTTGGGAATCCATCTTGTTGTTTTCTGTCTTGCTTTTTAGTAGGAAAATCAATCAGTACCCAAACACTGAAATATTAACTATTCAGAGTAATTTTGGTAGGGGAAATTAGAATTTTGCCCTAGCATTTGATCTTTCTATCAGTCAATTAAAAGTAGAGAATACTCCCCTGTTGTAAGTAGCTAGCTGTCTCTCCACATACTGTGTTTGCGAAAGATTAAAAGCTTGAGTTTAATCCACCACATTCCTTTTACGGGTGCATCGTAGCTCTCAGACCAGCTGAATGCATCTACTCCATTAGAAATGTTCTCCTGTCACACTGCCAGGGTCTACTCTCTTTCCTGTCACTGATTCCATCTGGACTTTTCTAGCTCTATTTTCATTCAAAAACACTGCAAGGAAACAGGAAAGAGTAAACATGAGCATAAGTTAATGACAATGAAAACTTGAAAAATCTTTGCTTACACTGGCTAAATTTTACTAATGGAAATGAATTTCAGAAACTTGGATATCACCCAGGAAAATGTGTTCAGGTGAACATGCCCTAGTTGAAGCATTCCATGTTTACATGGCTCTCACAATCCCTCTCATACATTTCAATAGGAACTATTTCTGTTTCAATAGTTTCTTTTGTCTGTGTGGTGTCCACTACAAGTAGAGGTCTGGCATTTTTCGACTGAAACGGCACCAACATTAGGAAAAACATTATTCAACTTGGTATTGAAAGGATATTTCATCATAGAGACCCCCTTCCCTCCAGGAGTTCAATGGTATCTATCAAGTGAGGTTCCATGATATTTTACCATAATGAAGTACTGTACATGTTCACATGCAGCCATACACAATTGGTGAAAGGTTCTGAACTTCTCTCCGATGTAGACAATTCAGGAATTATGACAAGCCACACTAAGGTACTGTACTCATGTTTTATGTCAGTTCCTATGCGTACATGAGCCAAATACTGATAATAGATAATTAGATACTGATGATAGATAATTAGATACTGATGATAGATAATAAGATACTACTGATGTCTTCAGAGGACTACACCATAACCATGTTGTACCATACCACCCATACCATTTCATGCCATAATATACTACAAAACATCATTACATATTACATTATGTTACATACCATATCACATATCACACATGATGAGACATCACTCAGTGACACTGGTTTTCAGACATAAACAATTCATCCATCCAAATATGAAGGACCGTTCATCTCACCCAGTTCAGAGAAACAAAATAAGATTCTTTATATTGTACAATGAGAAAGTAAAAACACACAAGAGTTCAAGAAGTCACAATAACAGACAGATGATTAAGCTGTATGATGTCACACAAGACAAACAATGATCATTACTTAAGTATAAACTTTTGTAAAATAAGTTAAAAGCTAGTCTTGAAGCTATCTAATTAAATTACCATGGAAGATGAAGTGACGGTTGACTAAATATGACCTGAAGAAATGGCAGCATAATTGAATCAGCACATTTGGTAAGTATCTAAAAGATGTTTCTAGAAGTAACACATGAATTTCTTCTATTATGTTACACTTTGTTTATTCACATAAAGTTAACCCTTTGTCTGTCTTTCATGCCATGAAATATGGCCCCCTTACAGAGGCACCTACTTCTAAATACCCAGTGTACAGCAGTATAGACCTTGCTTTGACTGGCTTTTAAACTGCAGATAAGATATGCTTGATCAGAAGGGCTACAGGATATCAAAATGACATACATGGCTGCACAATGTCTGAAGGATTATGTAAGGCGTATTTCTTGACATGTGTTCCCTACTGTAGAGAGGATCACTGAACTACATTATCAGTGAACTGGTATGTCTACTTATAATATCTAGACAGTCTAACCTTATGGCACTCTAGTGGAAGCAATTCTGAATCTTGGTATAATACGCAGTATATAAAGAGTCTGTACAGTGAGTGGGAGACTGTATAACTAACATTACCGCAACTCTTATAATGTCAATACAATCGAGAAACTGTTTTAATTCTGGTGCATCTTAATTCTGAGGCCATCACAACTCCCTGCCCCTCCACCTTGGAATCTTGTGAGAGGAATGGGGAAAGAGAAGGGGCATTTTATGACAAACACAGAAGATCACATGGCTAATCATACTGCATGGGAGAACATGATATCCCAACATCATTTGGTCTTGGCAATCATCTGGACTGTAAAAATCCCTGAACGCACCTGGTTTGGATATTTACAAACGACTCACTTACCCGTCTCATTACTACAAATGCACCCCCATCTATCATGCAGAGAGTTCTCATAACCTTTAAAGGTACAGTGCTCTTGGCATGGTAGATGGGGGTGTACTTGTTGTGATGAGACAGGTAAGTGAAGAGTGAAGTAAATATATCAGTGACAATCTAGCATTAGTTGCCTGCACATTGCAGGGCATAATTCATAAAGAGTAATTGCAACTGGACTATTCGCAAGTTTGTTGACAATATTTATAGAGGGAACAACACTGATTTGTTAGTAATAATAAGTTGCACTACTAGACTGCACCACTATCCAACATGAAATTGTAAATAATGTCATAAATATTGTCCAATTTTATTCAACCATGGCACTTAAGAACATTTCTTGCTCAAATTTTTTTACCAGATGGGACATTTTAGACTTCACTTCTCTTTTTAAGTGATACATTTGATATTAGGCAATGAAACATGGTAGTTTATTTGCAACATTACCTCTTCAAATCACCTTGCAAAATATTTGGTGGAGCATCATTTATCTATACTGAGAACTCACTAAAAGCCTTTTGTTACACATGAACTTTTTGTGCCAATTATAGTGGTAACTAAATCCGTCAAAATATTATCAAGCTATTACACAAAGGTGAAGCTCCATTGCTCAGAAACAACACAATACCTTAAACAAAAGTCATGCATGCAATATATGACAACGTGTTTAATTACTTCATTACCAATTTAAGGGGTGGAGAAAAGTTTGGGTCAATTGTAAACACAAATACAGCCTGAAAGTCATGAAATGCAGTGAACACTACCATAAGAAGATCTATTAAAACTATTTTTTAGTAACAGAAAAGGCATTGGGGCACATCTAGCAGCTGAACATGCTGATAATCACACAGCATTAGCCTCAAGTCTCTTGGAATAAAGTTCTCAGTAGTTACTGTAATGAACTTTCATATATTCTCACTCCGAAATCTACAGAGAGTAGTACACATTCCACTTTCTTCAGCACTGTGCGGAATATCACTTGAAGTATACTCGCTATACTTCCTTTAAATTCCTAATTACACCAATATGATTTTTGCAATAAAAAAAAAAAAAAAAAGTTCTGCTTTCTGCATACGGTACCGAAAACTAACATTATGTGTCACTGTTCTGCCTTTTATTCCACAAATTGACAGTTAAATCTGGTTCTGTGTTTCCCCTACTCATAGTCGATCACCATATTAAAATAAGCTTGAGCAATACTTTGAGTCACTTAGTGCAACTGTCTTCCATTTGATTGCTATGGTTAACTGTAAAGTCTCACCATTCCTCCACTCTAATAACCTTCCCAATTTTGTGGGAAGACTGGTGATAGAAGAAGCATTCAGTAGCATAAATGCTGCATGCTATAAGATACAAGAATCTGACATGACAGAAATTATATCAGGGGAAGGAAGAAGCAGGCCTGGGAATTGGATTCAAATGAGGCTTACCGCAACTGCATACTTGATACATTCATTAACTGGTAGACTACTGAAAAATGAATGGCATGATGTTGCCCTCAATATACAGACGGGTGTATGGCAAATATGCATACTATTCAAAGTAATTTAGGACAGCACATTAACACATAATTTTGACTACACATGTGAGCCTAGTCATGAAAATCCGTGACTACTACTATACTATGGAAAGATAAATTCAACTACACTTAATTTAAGAAATACTGAGTATGAAACTATAGTGTCCAATACTGTACATCAATTGTACAAATTACATTAAAGAAGATAAATACATTTCGAACACGACCAAAGTGTTTGCAAACTAGAAAAAAACAAAAATTTCAAGCAACTATGACAATAGCAACTATGACAGTAGAAACGAACCTGAAGGGCTTAACATATACAGGGCCAGTTTCCAGTTGCAGGTAAAGATTTAGTACAGGCTAACTTGGTAATAGAGTTCGTTTCTATTAACTCACAGAATCGTTTTTCTTATGAATTGGTAAGAGAAAAACTAATGGTTCAACTAAAGGTTTAGTATACTAGATCTGAATAAAAGATCAATTTATTTTCAGGGTAAAGTTGTACAAAATCTACCCCTACTACAAAACGTCAAGAACTGCAAAGAGAATACTCAGGACTGAACTTTCACAGTCGTCTGTCTGATCATCCGACATGAGTAAAAATCATTTTGATCGACCAAACCCATCACTGCATGTTGTCTGATGGAAAAGCTACATTCTGAAGGTAACTTTCCCCTATAAAAGTGGTAATGGTATGTTGGCATTCTCCTACACTTATCCTTACAATAGAATTATTATTTAAAAGGGGAATGTTGTTAGTCTTTTGTTTTTTTACTTGCCTTTTGGTTTCTGTTCAGACAATCAAAATACATTTCAGACAACCAAATGTGAAAAGTAGGTTGTCTGCCATGTCCGATGGACAACTGAGACTTCTTGTTAAAAATCAGACCTGATACTGCACTTCTTTAGTGTTCTAATTGCTGAAAAGGTTTTAACCTCTCTTCTGACGTTCATCTTAAGTGCATTACCTGCTGACATCATTGGTACCTTTTGACAGCTTCCTTCACATGAATAACTGCTTGTTACTGTTAAGGTTCTGGAGGTTAGTTAATAATTGACAGCAGCTTCTCTATCATCTTAACCTGGATGTTTCTTCCAATTTCCAAACAGCACTATTAAGTCAGAACACTGATTACAGCACTTCCATTGGTGAAGTGTTTGTTATCCAATATTCCAAAACAAATCAGCTTTGATACATTCCACCTCTTAATGGCTCTCCAGTAAAGTACTTCACTCCTTGCATGGATGTAAAAGAATGCCAAGTTATTTGCTATCTGCAATCCGCTGCCAACAATGGAACGTCAGCTAATGATAGCAGGCTGCTGCAGCGCAATCCGAGATATCATTCAGGCACAATTTTGGATGAGTTGGTCGTTGCTATGGCAATGAAAGTTAATCAAATGAATGGACCAATGTGCAGTCAGATACTAGGGACACACCTTTCCCACTGAAGATAGGCACTTGCATTTAAATTAATTTAACGATGTTCAGTATCACCACATATAACACAAGCTCATATATTATGATAGCAAATGAATGAAGAGACTTTTAGCAGAGAGAGAGAGAGAGAGAAAAAAAAGAGAACAAAAGTTTGAAGTAAAAGATGATGAGTAGCAGGCAGTAGTGGACAGATGTCGGTGAACTGATCTGAATAACAATCAAAAGACTTTATGCATGCATGGACGTATATAGACAACATAAAAGTGCAAACTAGAGACCATTGTAAACTGAATTGAAAGAAATTAATGATTAACAGAGAGACTGTAGATGTTACAAAAAACAACCTTTAGAGCAACTCTTGAAACACAATTAAATGAACAGTGAAAACATTTACACAAGAAGACTGTTAAAAATAACTTTATCTAAAAATGTCTTCCATGCAACTTCTGATATGTTACAGTTCGCCTACAGTAGGTTACATTTAACCCGGTGCCCAGCCGATTGGTCCGTTTTCTAGGCAGAAAAATCGACCAATGACGTTTGCACAGTCACATTAAAAAGGGGCCCTGCACAATATATAAAAAATTGGGGTATTAGAACAGAGCATTTGTGTGTCTTCACACGGCATTTGATGAACATTAAACTGTCTCCAAAATTCATAACTCCACCATTTCATAGTGCCTATACTAAAGCAAAAGTGACCTCACATATTCATCATTCATTTTGCTTCTAGGAAAAATTTGTTCTGTTAAAATGTATGGACAAAACACTGAAAGATTTACAATATTAAAGACATTACACAACATAATTGCAAGTTGCAAAAATGCACAGCCAAGTTAAAGTGGAGAAAAATTACAAAGGAATGCTGCTCATCTTTCTTTGAGATGAGCAAACATTTCAATTACACATTGATTAAAATTTGAATTTTCTCTCATAAACTTCTTTTTAATTGGTAGCATTTAACCTATCATCAGATATAGTGTTTCTTAAAAATGTCTTTACTTTTTTCAAGGTTGAGAAACATCTCTCAGCTTCCCTTAAAGACATACAGTAGGAGTTGTTATGAGGATCATAAGCAGTTTAATTACTTCTGAAAAAGTTTCTGTCAGATTACTCAGTTGGAACAAATGGAGCAAGGCTACAGCACCGCAGCATTGAGGAAATTCACCTCAACTGCAGATCACTGACAACTCTGATTGAAGTTTAGTTTCTTCAACAATTAAGGTAGGTCTCAACCATGGATTTCAAGATCTGTGTTGGAAAAGTCTGGTTAAACTTTTCAAATGATTCACTGTTGAACAAGGTTGCAGCAGCAAGATGATTCGAGAATTCAAATCTAGAGCAGAAATGTGAAGTTATGACATCGCTCACCTTGTGCAGTATACATGATTTCTCTCCATCTGAAATGTTGGCCCTTGACCTTTTTGAGGGTAGAGAGGCTGGGGCAATAGGAGGGAATATGTGCGGTATAGCGCTTCCCACATTGTCAACAGAGTAAATAAAGTTGCTTTTACAGTTTTGCAGGAATGCAGGGTCTATCTGTCTTCTCTGAAGGTGAGCATAAAGAATTTCAATGTGAGGCATTATTTTGTGAAAGAAGTGCAGATAGCCTAGAAAATCTCTATCTTGAAGGCACTTCAACAGTCCATGCACCTCTCTGACTGTGGTTTGATCCCCTTTCCAATTTACTATAATATCCTGAAAGCATTTGATGAGATCAACTTGATGCTCGTAAACATTTAACGCTAGTCTGCTTTGGAAATTCCACCTTGTTTTCACCGATCTGGGAAGTCTCCCACTGACAGATTTATCAAGAAAAGCCACTCTTTTGGGAGAGCAGGTGAAAAATACTGAGGAGCCACTAAGAATAGCAAAAAACAACCTCATCTATGAGACCTGCGATATGGCTTGCTGAAGCACAAGATTAAGTTGATATGCATACCAGTGCACTAAATGAGCATGGGGATATGACTGCTTCACTATGTTTTAAATGCCACCCTCTAGACCACTTGTAACAGATGCACCGTCATAGCATTTAGCAATTAAGCTTACTTTTATCCTCAGCATGGGGTAAAACATGGCTCAAGTAAGCATCAATGACCGTAACTATCGAAACTGTACCCCCTTGACCTATGGAGCAAAAGGACCAAAACCTATCCATAACCTGTCCAGAGACAATTGATGTATCTTAGGATCACTACAATTTGTAGATGATTTGAATGTCAGTGGTACCATCTGAAATCACAGCTAAAAATTTGGTATCTTTTATCTCTTGCTGAATATCTGATTTTGCTATTTTGAACATAATCTTAGAGCTCATTTTGAATAGTCTTAAATGTTGCTTTAAACACAGTTGCTGTCTTTGAATGTTTGCTTAAAACAGAATCAAGTGATGCAGTGACATTGACTAATCCAAGAAATACCCCTGGGTTTTCTGAATCATCAGTTTCATTATGTCCTCACATTGCTTAAATGCTGCACAAAACTTTGGGCAGTCAATAATTTTTGAAAGTATGTGGCCATTTTTTTCAACCTCAAGATTATGCCATTGGATGCTAGTGCGATATGCAGCACTTAGTTGCTCCCCAATGTTAGTTTTGCCAAAAAAGGCTAGTTTCAAGCAGAACTTTCTCAACTTAGCAACTACACTTATATGCTTCTTAACTTTTTCTAGCAAGTGCTTCCAGTCGTTGATTCCAGACCACACCCAAGCATGTTCTTGTAAATATTCTCCAAAGAGAATGCAAGGAAAGCAACAAACCTTCCCCGATTCTGCACATCCTGTTAGCCATTCGTACTTGGTATACCAGCTGGATGAAAACCTACGTGAAGACGATACAGACAGTGAGTGCGGCCTATGAGGTCGTCTGTTTGATTTCCAATTTTTCTTCAAGACTCCTCTTCGAAAATGGACAACTTTGTAAACTTTTGACAGTATTCATGTTGCATTCATGTCCCAAACTGTGAGGGTTTTGTGGGAGTTAGATAAAACTTAACACATGAAGAGAGCCAGAGCACCATTGAGGGCAAATATATACCCATGCTGCAATTAGCATTTGACTCACAGTGTGTGAGACCATACTATGGTTTTGCTACATAGGTCCTACTATACACCTGGCTGATCAATGCGTTCTTAGTTACCGGTGTATGCTTACGTACAGTGCTTCGAAGTGAGGCCATGGAAGGCAAGCCAAAGGCTGCCCGTAGTTCGAAGAAATTGGCCACTCACCTTTCGTCAACTCAGCGTATAAAATGCAAGTGCGCATGCTCACAACATGTTGAGGCGGGGCAGATAGCAATCTGCCCATCTTATGCGATGTATATATATATCGGCAAAGGCTGTTCTATAGCAGTTAGCCTACCTCCACTTAACAAGCAAGCTTTTGTTGGAATGGAGAGGGATTGGCCAAAAAATAATAAAAAATAGTAAAATTGTAAGCAATGTTTTCACTCAGTTTTGTTGCAAATTCAATCCTTATTATTGAAAGTTTCTCAAAGGGGCAGTGCCCAAGATGCTCACTGCCACAAGCCGTCACTGTGAAGCATACACAAAGAAACACACTTCCTGCATCTAAGGACTGAAGTTAATAACCAGTAAATCAAGGAGCTGTATTTGTAAGTGTACATCAAGCAATATCCTTAATTTGTTTTTCCTGAGAATCCTTAAGTATTGTACTCTACTTGAGCATGTGACACAACAATTCCTAAAGTACACAATGGATTTTGTCAATCACAGAGCAAACACATACTACGTATACAGCCTGAATATATAACAGTTTCTTCTGAGAGCAGATGAGTCTCATCTTTGAATTCGCATTCTCTCCAAAAGTATGTCACAAATGATGTCAAAAATTGCCATGGCAACTAAATAACAAGCTCACAATGGAGAGAGGTTTGGACTGGAGATACTTGCAGATTAGAAAAGACTTCTGTGGAAGTCGTAATTACGTGGTATCTAAAATAAATTATATTCTCTGCCTGATGCAATCAGCAAACTATTCTTTTCTTCCAGCACAAAGTTAGAAATCTGCAGGCATATACCTGAACTGTATGTTTTGTCTGAATTTCCTTGCTTGTGATATTACATTGAAATGAATTGTCAATATTGGCAAAGGCAAAGTTCCTATGTCTTATTAACTTCCTTTGAATTTTATTTTCATTTGTCCATTTTTTTTTTGGATGTGTTGGGATATTTTTGTTATTTCCATTATTTACTACTAGCATGTGGGTGATCTAGGGGTGATCTGGGACAAACATGTGATCTCCAAAATGGGAGGTTTAATAGGAATGCCAAGAAAAAGATTTACCTGTTTCAAGAATAAAACTTTCTTAAACTAAGGTTTTCTCTTATGGGTGAATCAAACTGAAATACAAAGCATATGTTTTGTTTGATTTTACAGTGGTGCATTGCATAATGGAAAATCAGTTATGTCATACCAGAAAATCCAATTAAACATCCTTTGGATTTCATTATAATCTCCATTACATTAAAATAAACATTATTCATGAATGACCTTTAATTAACTCACAACTTTAGAAGTTCAAGTTACCACAAAAACTTATCAAGTTACCTAAAAATCTTATTTTCATTGACCACTATCAAATATTAATATTTTATTTTGAAAAAAAAAAACATAGGCTTAAAAGCAATTTGCCAGTGTAATATAAACATTTTGTAAACATGGGGCAATTAGACATCTTTCTTGAGCAGAGCTTTCTCTCTGTCTGAAAACAGGAACATCTTGCGCCATATTGGCCTACATACTTCTTTATGTTATATTCCAGTAAATTGTCACTGGAAGACATTCCCTTGCAAGTCAAAATACAATGCAACTTTGGGTACTGCACTGTCTCCTTGGCTGATTGAAAGAAACTTGGTAGTCAGTGACAAAATAAAGAATTTGGCATTGATTGGCATATAAGCTTAAGTTCATAGTGCAAGTTAAAAAAAACTTGCAAAGGATGAAGGTGTCAGAAAAAAAGCACTTGACATAACTTGTTAGTGAATCATCTTTCAAATGTTCACCAAAGTATACATTCTACAAAGATATACAGAAGGCAGTCAGCTTGACAGTTACTTTGACAACCAGAAAGTCAAAGGACTTGTTGATTCCTTGCCAAAATCTCCATTTTTTTTTCCAAACACAATCACCTTAAAAATAGGGACCAAGGGAGAAGAAAGGGACTACATCAAAACGAAAAACAGAACACAAGAACGTACGCCACATACTTATCAGAAAGTTCCTGACACCAAAGTGTAGTTTAAAGTCTGTCCCCCCTGCCAAAAAAAAAAAAAACTGAAAACTATTTCCTGCTTAAGGGTACTGTAGTTCCGTTGGGAAAAGGTGACTGCAAGAAAGAACTTTGTTAATCTTAACAGGGGGTTGCCTTCAAAGAAGTTGCTGATAACTCTAAAAAGCTATGTTAAATGATGGTAAATGGTTGTTTGGAGAGAGTTACAAAAAAATGGGCTTTTAATGCTTGTTGAAGAAAATGCGACCGACTTCTAGTTAGCAACATTTATCTGCCATGAAACATCTACTTTTTGGCAAGGAGCAAGGATGGGGGGGAGATGGGATTGATCCATTTTATTGCATTTCAGTGATGACAAGATGTGACACTTGACTTCACAAAAATAGTACACAATTGTTATCTACAACTAGGTCCACAAATGTCGACTTTTGCCATGAATACAAATCTCTAAGATCGTTAGCTCTGAAATTTTAACACTTGACTACATATGAAAACCTGGTTTTCTCAGTCTCCCATAGGCAATTCAAATAACAGAGATCATCTACTCATCAACTGCAACCAATTTTGGCAGTTTGCAGTGCTAGTTACATTCGGTCGCTGAGAGATCATCCTAAATATGTTTTCATGCTTAAACCTCTGGGGAACTCACATGACCTTTGACCATAAAAAATGACAGACATTACCTAATTATTTAAAGTTACAGCAACATTCCATTACTGAGATATGGCCAGTTGACTGGTTTTCATACTTTTAAGCTCTGGTGATCTAAAAAGACCTTTGACCCCCATGAGAAACAATAGGGATCATCTACTAACAATGGACTATCAACATACCAACTTTGAAGTTCAAGCACATTTCCCTTTTTGAGATATCATGTTTACAAGGTTTTCAAACTAAGTAATCTATTGACCTCACATGACCTTTGAATCATCTACTCATCAAGTGCTACCAGTGATAAGAGGTGGAAGTTCCAACAACATTCCATTACTGATACAGCTCCCTTAATATGTTTTCATACTCTGGCGACCTCAAATGACCTTTGACCTCCATGAAAAAACAAAAGGGATCGTCTACTCATGATGGACTACTTACCTAAGCTTCTTTTGTAAATGATTAATTGGTTGGTGCTAACACTTTAGTAAGGTTATGTGGCACTATCATGTAGGTACAAAGGTGTAACATTACGTTTTACAGAAAAGTGGAAAGTAATTTGAAAACACACTATGCTTTCTCTTTAATTCCAAAAGGTGTGCCAGTATGCTCACTGCTAGATCAGGTACTACTTACACTCTTTTAAAACACTGAATGCATGTTTATAAGTTAACCTTAGCAGAACAGTACATGTTTAAAAGTCAAGTCTTTCTCACAACAAATTATCCTCTGTCATGACAAACAAGGATTATCTACTCAAAATAAGTCTACCCACAAACTAAACCTGAAAATCGATCGTCCTTTGGGTTTTGAGGTTTTAGACATTAATCTCTCTTAATCTGAATATAAATTGACCTTTGACCTACATACAAGGATCATCTTCTTACTTTAACCATCACAAGAAATTTGAAACTAAACGCAATACATACACTGCACTTAGATGCTTTACCTTTTTAAGGTATTAGACTTGAAAGCAGGACGATAAAACCTACTGACTAAAGTCAAAACCATACAGTAAGTTTGACTTGCCAAAGCGAGTCAAACTTACTGTATGGTTACTTACTTGATTCACATAAAGCCACACCCACATATTTTGATCAACTTGATTTACTGCAGTAGATTCCTTGTGTTTTAGTGCAAGGAATCAGAAAGTAAACTATCATAGGGTGGGTTGCTGACCTTGCAAATTTGTCAGAGTAGACAACTAGATTTTGTTTTCCTATTATCAATATTATTAAGATAAACTCATTTTCACATTTTTATATTTTCAGCTCCTTGTTTCTAATATTGCCATTATGAATTATAACAATTTATTAACAAGGTTCTGTGACTGGACAACAGCAATGATGGATAAACCAATTTCAGCTCGATGTTTATGCAATGTAGCTCTCCCTTCCAAAATGAAATAATCCTTCCAGAAGTTTGTCATTAACACAGTTTATACACGTAACAAAGAAAATAATAGACTTTAATTTATGAATTACTATAGGCACTGCAGCTGCATCGTAATCACACAATTTTCATTGTGCTGTTTAGGATACAAAATTTATTCATACTGCATTTCGGATATTGCAAACAAAGTCTGCACTTGGAAAGTCCCAACCCACTTGATTGTCTGAAGTCAAAATTATATTTGATTATCTGTTCACAATTTGAGACATATTGGACATGCCTTTTAACTGGCTGTCATGAAGAACTTAGACTTTGAAAGTTGTAACTAGACTGACATCTTTTTCATGACATTCACTGTAAACCAGTAGTACTGTAGGGGCTGACACTCTCTCTTCAATAATACTCTGTATTTTCCAAAATTTGTAATAACTATGATAATAAATGTATCCTGATTTGAATATTCCATAACCAGATTGGCAAAATAAATACAAGTTTACTTCCAGTTACATTACTGGGGATAAACTGCAGTAGACTTGACTGCGGTGGACTTGACCACAGTAATGTATTATTAGATGTGCACAGCCAATGTCTTTTAGTCTGTTGCACAAGTGGCATGTTTAATAATATGTACAAATAAATCATTTAAAGAAAACTATCGAAGCAACCTATACAAGAAGAAAATTACAGAGCGCTGCATTACAAGCAATTAGCTTTCAGTGAAACTGCAAACTGTACTAGATAAAATATGTTAACTTGTACTGCTCTCACAGCACTAATTCTGGTACAAGGTTCAATGCTGATACTCCACAACAGATGTACAATTAAAGTAACTTATGCAGTACATTTATGCAATACAATGTTTTCATGTAGATGATGCACACGCAGCTGTAGATCTTGAAACATGCATCGCTATAGATCTTGAAACATGCACCCCTTCAACCTCCTCTACCCACCGCTTTCACACACCTCAGCTCAAGAAAATAACAATAATTTGTGGAATCTGAAATGACTTACATCATCCTAGTCCTACATTAATTTGATGGCATGAGTTAGAAAAACCGCTAAACATGGAACATACATGTCCAACTTCATTGTCATTTGTATAAGTGGACCAAGGAAATAACTGGGGCAGACTACCGAGGTTCCAACTGTCAATCCCATCAAAAGTTTTTGAATTTTAAAGAGACCATGACATGTAGACTAAAATGCTGTCAAAACTGGTTTTTCTAAACATCTGGACAAATTGATATCCAAAACTGCCTTTGGTGTCCTTGTGACATCATCCAATGTTGTGCAATCAAAGTTATAAGTTTTACAGTTGGAAGCCCCCCTCCCCTTTGAAAAATCTTTATTTCTGTGTTACATCATATGATGTCATATTAGAAACTTGCACACAATCTTTCTTACTGTAGGTAGTGGACCATTTGAGGTATTCAGGATTGTTTGGTACAAAGGCCCCATGTGAGCCCTTGGCCCACTTTATGAAATTGTGCAAAATGGTCATTCTCCCACAGATTTTCATGTCCAATCTTATTGGTTTGTCACGATGATGCGTTGTTAATGGTACCTTCAAGGTGTTCTTGAATTTTTGTCCAAGGTCATAGGCCTATGCCCAATTTTAAGAGATCCTGCATGAAGTTGTTCTCCTTCACATTCTCTTACACAATGTTAATGATTTGACATAATGGTACTCAGCTAGTGACACCTTTGGGGTGTTCAGAAATACTGCACCCAAGATGGGCCCATCTTCAGCCTTAGACCTGAAATTTATGTACAGTACATGCTTAAGGTGCCACAGTATCATAATGACAAACCATCCATATATTGTACATGTATGACAATCTGTAGGAGAAGAATCATCTTGCAGAATTTTGTTACATGGGTCAAAGCTCAAAGGGTCCACACTGAACCATGGACCAAAACATCTTTAATACAGATCACTAACAAAGAATCATTATGAAAAGTTGTTAAGATGACCGTCTATACCATGCTGTCAACTCTGTTTTACACTGATTAAACTAGAGGTTACTATTTTGCATTAATTCACAAGATGGACCATAGGGGCCATCTTGACATTTGAGCCCAAACGTTCTGAACACCGTAAAATTGCCACCTGAGTATCAATATGAGAAAGCATCAACATCGTAACAGAGAACTGTAGGAAAAGAAGCATCCTACAGAATTTCATAAAATGGGGTCCATAGGGCCCATATGAGACCTTAGACCATACATTCATGAACACATTAAAGGCCCCACTAACAATGTGTCTTGATGACAAACCATGAAGATTGTACTTGCCAATCTGAAGTAGGAGGAGAAGCACTTTGCAGAATGTTGTGAAATGGGCTGTTGGGTTCACATGGGACCTTGGACCAGCACTTCCTGGACATCCCAAATGGCCCAGACCCCAATAAAAATTAGGTGAAAGTTTGAAGCAAATACATCAGGGCAAGTGCACATAGAAGCATTTTGAATTATTGTGGATCGGTAGGGCGTGCATGAACGGGGTTCCTAATATGACGTCATAAGCTGCCTTGTAGGAAAAAAAATTTTTCAAGAAGGAGAGCTAACTGTGAAAACTGTCAAACCTAAAACTTTGATTGCATAACATTGAAAGATTTCCCAAGGACACCAAAGGCAGTTTTGGATAACAATTTGTCCAAATATTTAGAAAAAAAAAGTTTCCATAGAGTTTAAGTCTACATGTGATGGCCTCTTTAACAGAGATATCAATCAAACATGGGGAAATCTAAAATGTGCTGCAGACAAAACTTATTCCATCTCACAAGAAACATTGCTTGAACAGGCCAATGAAAATGAAGAACTAGGGCTTAGTGCACATTCACTACGCAACAGCTAATCGCGGTTGAATACCACAACGTACAGAAGTGACGGGCAGTGCCACAATAGCCTGCAGTACAATTGTGTGCTATTACACCTACACATTGTGCAGTAGCATGTTTGAACACTGAATTTAACTTGATAGTTGTAACATTACAACTTTTCATTTAATCATTTCTTCAATAGTGGAAGCAACAAGTTCCCTGCAAGAGGCCTGACAAGGGAACTCTAGACTTACGTATTCAATGTTCTGCAGCAGCAAAAATGCAATTAATCACTGCAGATTTGTCTGAGTGCCTAACACAAAGTATGGGACCATATTGTAGGTGTTGTCAAATGTTAATAATAAGGATGTTCAGAGACTAAGCCTTTTAGCTGTTTCCAGCTGATTTTAGCTTTGTGTTTCAATGAAGGATGCCACCCGAACACTAGTGGGGACACACACAGTCACCGTGCAACATGCCCAACCAAAATCTTGATGCTTGCAAGGAGTGCACTTTCGTTGAACATGAATCTGCAAAAATGATCTTATTGCAGCAAGGGAATCACACTACCAGCTAGGTTTTAAATAGGAGTCTCGCTGTGTTTCCATGTATGGGATTATTAAACCAATAAGTAGTTTGAGTCCCAGATTCTGGGGTGCTTGACGAGTTCATTCTATGTCATCTGCGATGATCTGGGGGTGTTTCTATATAAGGTAGCTCTACTGTACATTAGACTTGGGCAGTGTTGTGGTCGAGACCACACTTTCCGAGTCTAAGACCAAGACCGAGTCCTTTGAACCCGAGACCGAGACCAAGACCAAGACCAAGACCGAGTCCTTGGCATCCGAGTCCGAGTCAAGACCGAGTCCACATAATCCAAGTCCGAGTCAAGTCACCGAGACCAAAAAAGAAAAAAAAGAGAACAACCTCTCTAATCATTATTTGGAGCATATACCGTACATTGTTCTTTCTAGGAAGCAACAAGTATACAGTGAAACACAACATTGGCTAACAGTAATATCTAAACTTAAAAACATTACAATTGAAAACAACACTTAATAAATGTATAGTAAAACTAACTATACTTTTATCTATATTCTGTTACAAATATCATTAAAAAAAAGAGAACAACCTCTCTATTCATTATTTTGGAGCATATACCGTACATTGTTCTTTCTAGGAAGCAACAAGTATACAGTGAAACACAACATCGGCTAAAAGTAATAACTCAACTTCAAAACATTGATTCAATTGAAAACAACATAAATAAATGTACAGTAAAACTAACTATACTTTTATCTATCATAGTCTGTTACAATATCATTATATGGTTAAACTACTGCTGAGTTATGGAAGTTGGTGATGTTAAGCTTCATTGACCAAGACAGCAAATGAAACAGTAAATTGCAATATATCCAAACCATAAGTTGTCAGATACAGCCATTAATGGCAAAGTGAACTACATCATTTTGCAATACCAAAAACACACATTACTGCTATGAGAGATATGGGCCAAATACAAAATCAATACAATTTAGGACAACATTTCTACAAACCATGTAAACTGTCTAATGCAGTGCACTGTGTTTAAGAAGTGTATCCCCACTGGAGATGCTGTACATAAATAGGGAGCTACACACTTTTGGTTACCTGCAGAAACCATGTGTGTGACAACTTTGCTAAGAATATACACTGACATACTGTAAGGAAGGGCCATGTTGGAGGCATGTGTCTTAGTAGAAGTTGCCAATGCATTAGGTGCCCCCAGTCCTAGCTCATTACCAAACTAATAAAGTCAAAAGTTAATGCAACACTAACTACTCCCTAAGCCTCCAATACCTGAGGTTTAAACAAAATGATGTTTCTAGCTGTTGTATCGATAGAACAATAGGCCTATAGAGGTCACAGAAATCAGAATCCTAATTTAACTAAAGTATAGGATTTCGATGATAGTGGCCAATAGACTATACATACAATAGGACAACATCCTAGCTGGTCAAGTTTTGACCTTTTGCTGTATTTGTCTATGCATTGCAATTACTACAGTGTACAATTATCTGTACAAAAGCCAGAAGTTTTTTTTTCCGGTCTCGGGCTCGAGACCTCGAGTCATGGCACCCGAGACCGAGACCAAGACCGAGTCATTTCGATTTGAGACCAAGACCAGCAATCCGAGACCGAGACGGTGGGTCGCGACCGGTCTCGGTCTCGAGACCGGTCTCGGTGACTACAACACTGGACTTGGGTATGCACGAAATAGACTTTCTTTTGCTGCACAGTGAGATTTGAAAATTGAGATAAAGCACTACATACAGTAGCCTGCAACCATAGAGAAAGAAGGAAACATCCCTCAAGCACTGCATTCTGATAAAAGGCATAATGGACTGCAAGCCTCAGGCTGTGGATCATATCTTCTTTGTCACATTATGTCACATTATGAATTATGATCAGTCTTGTACGGACAGACCTTTGATGTTCAAAGTGGAGATCACCCTCTGCTATTCTAAGTGTAATAACAAGTTCAGACGAGTAAGTTAACATCATCATAACAAAGCAGCAATTGTAAAATCAAACAATTTAAAGTTAGAAATAGGAAGTGATAAACCATTACATAATTCTTAATGTGGACAGCATTCGCGACTAACAAATGAGCCCATTCCAGGGTTATACTGAACACAAACTGCAGCAGAATCCATCAGAGTAAACAGAACCATCACAAACATGTACTACGAGCGAGTCATTCATATTTCCATAGATCATAATAATAGTAATCATTGTCAATATGAAATTTTTGGATTGTTTACATTTATGTAACCACTTTTGCAAAGGACACAAAGAATATGACGACATCACTTTGACATATGTGAGGGAAACAGATCAACAAGCTACAGTAAGAACTGTTCTATGCATATTCATGAGAGACAGACTGATGACTGTGAGCCAATCAGGAATATTTTGAGCATATCCGTACACTCCAATCATGTTGCTTCTTTCCGAAGTGTTTGTAAATATTTTAGCATAGATTGCTCCTACTTAATAAGAGGTTAGATATCATCCTGTTGGACTTGGCTGGCAGCCTGTCATTGACGTGCATATTTAATGGCAGTCACAGTCTTTCACCCCAGATATAGCCATTCATAACTACCAAATCCACTGTAACAGACACACTGGCTTCCCCTCTAACCAACCCATGCAAAGTTTATATTTTTTATCAATTCCAATATACTGCATGTTAGGTATAATGCATCATTGTGTTCATATTCTAATTTAACTGCACTCATCCTTCAACAACATTTGAAAATGTTAGGCATGGTGTTTACTTTATTGATATGTCCCCTGTTTATGTATTGCTACAGTTTAAACTGTCTCTATACTGACTGACAAAGAGGGTAGACTTTAGGGATCATTCTCAGGAAGTTGTGCCAAGTTAGTGCACCACGGATTTTCCCAATTTCCCCAGGGTTGTCTTTCTGCTCTGATGGCATATCATGATGGACATACCAAGGTCAATGCAATTACTCCCCAAAATTCTTCCCTGAATAACTATGTCACACATGAAGGACAAACGATGGAGATTCTTCCTGCAAAATAAAACAAAAACAAAACATAAAACAAATCCAAAATCACAACATAAATTCAGTTGGGATATTAAGCTGTCAATTAGCATTGATATGTATGAATCTGACATGTCCATAGTATGCGAGAAAAGTTGCAGCATTCATTGTCAGAATTTGCTTTAGAAAACAAGTTGTCAGTAGCAACTGAGAGCAATTGTGTAATGTTTGTTAACTTGCACCAATGTGTGCAACACCTACCACTAGACTGATGATTTTGTTTAGTGTGCTATTGTGTCTTGTGTCTTTACTTAATACAAATGCTTTGACATGTTCAGTAATGCAAGTGTCATGTACTTTTGGTTCAACAGGGCAAATAAAATATGGCACTTTGACTATACTTGGTATATCCAAGCTTTTAAGTTGATTTCTCCTAAGATAAACATAGTGTTTACAAGGTTTTACAAAACCATGACATAATCCGACAAAGCCATAGTCATGGTACATGTACAGTAGAAGGTACAAATACAGGATTCATACAGGCACACAACTTTAGATTTTATACAGCAGTGAACTTCTTTATTGTTTTCACAACATACAAAACAATTTGCCAACTTTGACTGTCTGCAGGAGACACTGTGCACCTCCACTTGCTGCATCCACACTGAACCAGTGTAATGTGCAAAGTAACAGAAGCTTTCCAGAAGAGGCTACTGTAGGAAAATAAAGTTGCATCATCTGTTAATGACACATAAACACTGAATGTGGCCAGAATGTGACAGAAGCCTGTGGTTTACTGCATATTACAACTTCACATAGGGTGACCACCTACTCAGCAGTTTTAGGACTAAATATGACATCTTTTCTCCAGAGGGTCAGTTCAGATAGTACAGCCGTAGGTAGCTCTTACAAAAAATGGGGTGACAAATATTTGCAGAGATAATCAGACAATATTGGTACAGGTAGGTTTTAGCTTTTCTTTGAAGACAAGCTGGTGATGTACATATTGCTACAGTAACATTTGTATGGGTTGCAATTCCACTAGATGGCACCATGCTTTGAACAAAAAGGTTGGCAGCAACTTTGTGATAACTCACTAAAGATCATCCTGTATGATGTTGCTACTTTCATTCAAGTTCAGCTCCTCCTTTTGTCTGAAGGATAGAGACGAATAGAGAAATAGACGCAGATGCCAATATCAGGCCAGTGAAATAAGACTGTCTTACTATTGGGAGGAGTTTGAAGGGGGACTTCACTCAACGGACAGACTACTGAGGGATTGTGTCAATCACTCCGCAACATAGGTGTTAGAGAGGGGTGAAGTGGAAGCAGGACATCATTGGAAAGTACTAGGAATAAACTTCTTGCCTGTCCATACAGGGAGGTAAGAGGGCATGTGCCATGGGGCAGTTTCCAAGTGAGCTCATGAATGGTTTATCTGCAAACTGCTTCCTTCCCATCTGTCCTTTGACAAAGATAGTCTGACAAATATAGAAATAACATACATTTATTACTGTGTATAAGGTGTTATTTTTTTCCTTTTTTCTTCATCTTTGCAGAAAAAGTTGTTGCAGTCTGAGGAACCCAACCCCTCTCAGAGGAATTTTCAGCCACATGTAGTCATGAAAGTCTCTCTAAGATTTATTGTTGACAACTGAATACCATTTCAGAAACCTTGTTTGCAGTGCTTTCAATTTAAATTTATCCATCACTGAGAGCAAAAATAATAATTAATAATAATGTTATGTATAATTTTAGTGTTGACTTCATTGTAAGCATCTGATTACATACATTTCTCCTAGCATTTTCATAATCATGACACCCATTGCAAAGAAACTTCATGTCCAGCCTAGGCCTAAAAGTGTTATTCTCTTCTGATGTGTTTTTGTTTCATAGAGTTATTACTTTCAATAAATGTTGGTTGCTTAAAAATTGAGGAGCACAATATGATATCACTCTCAGCCTGTCAGGGATTCCACCAGAAACTCAAACAGAGCCCAATCCATTAGCCTTAACCAAGATAGCCTACTAAGTTGATCCACAATGTTTGCATCCCCTAAAACAGGCTTCCTCAAATAGCAGCTCGCGCACCACTTGTGGCTCACGACGTGGTTTGGAATGGCGCAAAATATTCCTGGGAGATCATCTCAGCTAATCGATCGACAAAGTAATGATGAATTGAAAGCTTCGCACGGTCGCAAAACATCAGCGGATTTCTGGATAAGTGTTCCCCAAACTTGCAGTGAGCTGAAATCATTGTCCTTGAAAGTGGTGGGGATATTCGGATCCACCATATCTGCAAAAGTTCCTTCAGCAACATGAACTTTATCAAGAACAAAGTTTTGGACATGACTGTCTCACAACCACCTGCAGGACAAATGACAATATCTACAACTACATTTGTTCCAGATTTTTCAAGGCTTGCCAGATCACCTCAATGTCATTTCAGTCACTAGGTAGGTGGAGAATGTTTCCTTGTTGGTTTCTTAATCTGATGTATAGTTCCCACATTCGATAAGATGATTTATCAAAAAAATTGATGAGGTTGGGAAAAATTTTGGCCGGAAAAATTGAACAAACTTTGCACAATTTTGCATCTAAGCCCCTTCTGAAATGCAAAAATTTTCAAAGGGAGAGGGGGCACCCCCTCCCCTTATACCAGTCCCCAGGACGGAGATCAGTGGCGCATTACATCAGTAACATTTTCTAATGTGGTGCTTCAGAAAATTTAATTGAGGAGGCCTGCCCTAAAGTGTAAGCCCCAATTTGTCCCCAAGAACGCCGAGCAGTAAAGGTACCTCTCTACCACAGTACTATTCTTGAAAAACGTCCACATTGCAACACATAATCTGCAGGAAAACAACCGCTTTGCATGATTCAATCACTTATGGCCCATAGGCCCCCTTTTGAAGTTGTACCCACATATATTGAAAACTGCACAAGGTTTCACTACCAATGTGCTGATGTGACAAATTTCCCACATTGTAAAAATAAAATCTGCAGAGAAAAGAAACATAATTTCATATGGCTCATTTCAGGCCATGGACCCAATATTCCTGAACAAATCAAAGGTACCTCTACCACAGCAGTATTACTGTAAGAAAAACATTAATTGTATTTCTTAAAATGGTCATGATTCCATACGGGCCATTTGGACCTTGAACCCCAAAATCTAGAACACCCCGAAGGCCAAAGGCACCACTACTAAAGTAACGATGTAATACAACCTTACCGTTGTATTTTGAAGTCTGTTGGAGAAGCGTTTGACATACTTGCATAAATTGGGTGTATAGACGGAATTTTGTTTGTATCTTTCATTGTTGAGATACGACCATTCAAATTTTGATGAAAATGTAAGTTATGATGTAGAGTGTTATAAAGTGTCAGTATTTGTTTTGTTGGGCCTATACATATATTACCTCTTAATTACTTAATAACTGAATTTCACATTGGTAAGTAATATCAGTGTTTGTGAAAAAAGAAAATATTGTTTCCAAAACAAACCCCTTTGGGCATATAAAAATCTCACTCGTCCTTGAAATAAAGGTTACAGTAAGTACACAAAGGATAACATTTACAGATACATCATGCAAGTCCCTCTCTTGACATCATAAATTTACTGATTTACCAGAACCCAACAGCAGTAGATGTCGATAGCGTCCTAAGAACTGGTGCAGACAGCCATCTCCGGCTTGTGTAGAGCCCCCTTCTGTTCTCGAAAATAGGATTGATAACTTTCTTGAATCCGTTGACTGTTTTTAGCAGTGACAGCTTCCTGTGGCAGATTGTTCCATTCAGTGAAAATACGCTGACTAAAAGAATACTTTCTAGTCTACAGTAGTGCTTCCGGAATTCAAGCTGATGACCCCTTGTTCTACTAACATCTCACAAATTAAAAAAGCAACCTGATCAACATTTTCCAGACCCTTAAAAATTTTTAAAAACTTCAATCAAGTCAGCTCTTAGTCTGCGCATTTCAAGAGAAATTAAACCAGATCTTTCAAGCCTACCTTCATAACTAAGAAGAGACAAATCTGGAATCATTTTGTAGCACGACTTTGTACTTTTTCAATGTTATCAATATCTTTCTGTAGGTAAGGGCGCAATGCCTGACAACAGTATTCCAGACATGGTCTGACAAGAGATTTATACAATTTCAGTATATTACTACTACTTTTACAATCATAGGTTCTATTAACAATGCTACCAAGTACCTTGTACGCAGATTTCATACCAAGCCAATGCTTCTTCATGATGCAGGCATACAACAGGAATGTGACTGTAAAATCATCAATATTCGATGGAATATGATGGAATCTGTGGCTATTTTCAACATTTTGGTTTCAACATTAATGGTTTACTGTATACAGCCAATACTCCAAATGTCCTTTTCAAGGTTCATGACGCACAACCTCTAAACATTTCATATTGTCTTTAACTTGAGTTGCATGTAGGCAACAACAGAACACTCTGAAGTTTTCAGTTTTAGAAAATACAACCATGGTTTACTTTTTAATGATGCCTTAAAGGTCACATCAAAGAAGGTGGACCTCCTGTACATATTTGTGGCAAATTTGTCATTTGACGTGTTTTGTGGCAAAATTTTGTAGTGAGCGGTACTGTATCATCAAGGTCTGAGTGGTGGATGGGTATGTTGAACAGTGGGTGATACCGCTGCCCACCATAGCTAAAACCCTGATTGTAACAGCATTTTTCGAAACCAAGGAATCTGTAAGAATACACTGTTGGTCTTGCATAAGGTTGTAAATTTCATTATTTATGCCTTAGTCACATTTGCCATGGCAGTCAAGGGGTCTACATTATCTATGGTCAGTAGCAATTAAAGGGCCTCCTCAGCATTTTCATTGTTACAAACATGTAGCAGTCACACACATCAGCCATACCTGACACTGAATTTGTGGAGACTGAAAACCTGTGACTGCAGCTACAGCCTTTGAAGTTACAATGCATGGTCACCTCAGGGCATCCCTCTGATGGTTGTAGCTTTTTACCAATTTTATGACGGCAGATGCAAAAGCACCTGCTAAGTACCTGCAGAGGACCATGGGGAGGTCAAATGTCCAAACTGACTCTACCGCTACACACCTGGATTATAGGGGTTTGCCTCACAGGACAATTTCAGCACTGATATTTCATTGTAAGTTTCAGAGAGTATCTTTAGTTCTGTGCATGTTCACAATGAAGGTTATCAAAGAATCAGAAGTTGACAGGCAGACACCTGCAGTACAGCTTTCGTATAACTGGACATTTATACGCGCCGAATAAAGCATAGAAATGTTGAAACAAGTATACAGAAGTATAATCTCCGCGTATACACTGCGTATAATTCCTTTACGTGTTTATACTTGATATTTGCGGTTGGCATTGTTTATTATCGATCATTACCATTGGTTAGGTCTTTCAGATTTTCCCCAGTCGTTTTGAGAAGAATGTAAAGTACAGTATCAGACACAGAAATGACAAGAAGAGTTATTAGCGGGAGTAAGTGTAGGCCAAAAGATTAAAGAACGTATGCATGTGACCACAGGAATGTGTGCAGTATAGGCCCCTAAGTACCAAGTAGGGTCGATCAGAGCAAGTCTGGCACATGTGGTTGTGAGCCTCGTACATAGCTTTTCATAACACAACTCGCTATTTTTTTTTGAGGAATGTCCAACAAATAGTTACCACAGTTGTTTCTAAACAATAGGTAGTAGGTATATACGAGCACCCTAAAGTAATAACACTAGCGATTTAGAATTTCTAAGGAAAAGGCTGTTGATAAACTTGATACAAAGAAGGATTAGCCAAACTCATTTGCATAGCGGTAAAAATGGGTTGTACAGCTCAAGGTTAAAAACTGTGAAATGCACGTGTTGAATTTGCAAAAACATGGCTTCCTTCAAGTTGTAATTTAGCACTCTGGCAGTATTAGTTTTACTCGCGTATTTTCACGGCAAGGTACACTATAGTCAGTTCGAGCGCTCATGAGGAATGCTTGGTTGATTAAGCAGGTGATCGTGGCTGGCTGGCTGATACAATTTAGCTTCTTAGTGTTCGTTTATCCAGGAAACTTAAAATAATTATAAAGCATGTAAATTTTGTTTATCATTATGTTTCTCTACGTAAAATATATCTTATTTTAGAAACTTTCTCCACAATTGGTGTTTTCCACGATAGCGGGAAATCGGCGTCCGTAGTTTTTGTCTTAGCTGAATTCGTTGTTTCAGTTTTATGCGAGCCGCCAAACGATATTTACTGGTAATTTGTGAAAAAAAATTGCTGATAACGAACTTAAATATGCGTAGGCCTACGTCTGGGGCACGATTCTCAAGATTTAATTCAAACGAGTGTAGGGACCTGTTGACCAAACCAACACTGACGCCGGTTGGTCGGTGCAGAGAAAATAAAAACAAAATCGTAAATCGGTAAAGAAAAACAAGCTATGCCCTACTTAATTCAATGAGGTAGCCTAACAATGATATTTAAAAATATCCACCTTTGCTTAGGTATTAAAGTGCTCTACGAAACTTATGGTTCTATGCTAATGCCACTGCAAATCCTTGTAAGTCGTAACCATACATGACTGCGATTGTTAAGTTATGTAACATTAGGCTAATCTTTACGATAGCCAATACAAAAATTGACAATACAGTAAAGTTTACAGTATGCCTAGGCTAGCCTATGCTTCATGAACGATCTCTGATTGAAAAACCAAACCTTACTAAACTTCATTTAGCTACTGATGCAACTAAGAGCACAAACTATATCTGTATAAACCTTCATTTGAAGCAAATTTATACAGAATAACTCTTCATAACAGAATCTTTCCTAACTTAAATAAAAATTAAAATGTTAACGCTATTGGCAGCGAAGTGAGTGAACGATTGGGCAATACTATTACTAAGGATTTTGGTGCAGCGATATTTTTTTCTGCAGTACAAGGAAGCACATAAATTAATACATCATCTGCTATGCAGAAAACAATTACACGGTGAATTCACCACTTCACAACCTCAATGGAACGCGGCAAGTTGTGCATGCTTGGGTACTCCGCATATGCAATTAGTCACCGATTAATCGCAAAACAATGCGATTAAACGTTTAGTACATTAATCGCAAAGTCACAGCCCTATTTAGTAATAGGCCCAAAATGCTGTAACATAAGCAATAGCACTTTCAGGGGCTATGTTCAGTAAAAGAGCCTGGTGAAATTGTTTAGATGAAACCTGCAACCCCTAGGCCTATGGAGCAAACTACTCTAGGCTAGGCTGACAACATTAAGATAGCCTATGCCACCCTCTGTGTGTTAAAGTGAGATAGGAAAAGCTGATCCAGTTTGACGATAATTCAACGGTCATTGTTAGTAATGTTATTGTTAGGCCTAACTTATGCACTATGTTACGCACTGTTACTGTTGTTAATGTTGTAAACTTACGGTGTTACTGTGCAAGTAAGTACAAGCTGACAAGTAACGACTTCAAACAACTTTCAGTTACAAGTGAGCGTGGCACGATAAGCCAAGTTGGGCCTAAGTTAGGTCAACACGATCAACATCAGTACAAATGAAAAGATGCAAAAAAAAAGGTAAGCAAGAATATACTATATCTCAGGTGGATGTGCATCTAGTTCGGCAAGCTTATGGTCTTGTGATGTATGATCGAACGACTATGGAGAGCTTGCCCTGATGCTAAGGTCAGTCGTTTCGCAGTCGACAGTCCAGGTTCGACAAGCGCAAAGTATTTCGTTGTTCATGTCACCTATGATAGGCAAATTTGTTTTCACTAACCGACTAAAATTTCTTCAAAAACTATTTCAAAGGCTATTTGTCACCTGAATGATATTATTCCAAGCTAGAAAAAATAAAATATACTTCTTTTTTTATCATAAATTTACAGAACTATCTACATATACTTGAAAAAGACAGGTCGATTTTGCATTCGAGGGACATTAGGTTTTGTCGTCTGATCCACTCGTCGCCAAGGGCGAGTACACTGGCATGGTGCACACCTCTAGTAAACAGTACATAATGTGCAAATCAATATTCTGGTTCACTATGGGAAGCGGGGATGGAAAAATTCTTGCATCACCTTTACGAAGGTATACGTGTCTTTTAATTTTATGTTGCTGTAATTTACTTTTTATTGTCCTTTATTCACGGAAAACCCATAATTGAGGTTATTGAGCAGCTACACAATTCAGCAGAACAGGGCAATTAATAGTAAACCAATCATGGCTTTTCCAAATAGAAATTGCAAGGGGGGCGGGGCGGGGGGAATAGAAAAATAGAAATTGCTACGACGGATGTATGGGTAAGCATCATCTGTACCGAGGGACCGTATACAATCTATACCTACTTAATTTATACCTGGACTCTAACCATGCACTTCTGAACTGTGCTCAAGAGGACATAGCGTTGGTATTCTGGGATGGGTAAGAATCTTCAAAGGAGACTTATCGAAGACAACAGAAAAAAAAGTCTGCATGTGAACATCACATTACCAAACCATGAATGATTTTAAACACATATCAGTCTCAAAAGTTCAATTTTAGTGAAATGATCGAAGGGTCTTTGACTGTATTATGGCATATGAGACACTCTGAATGAACAAACAAACCTAGTTGCACCCTCTCCATCGATTCCTTATCCTCCACTTTGACTGAATAGCATATTTTATGCCGTGGAGCCTAACTAACTAAATTCTGATGGTTTGCTCAAGTATTTATTAGATATTGAAATACTGTACCTTTCCCAGCATAGAGTCCTGCCAGGAAGTCACTTCATCTCTTCATTCTAGTCACTGTGTTGTTGATGTGGTTTATCTCGATTTTCAAAAAACTTTCATAAAGTTACTTTGTGTACTCATGACAAAGCTGCAGTGGTTATAGGTAGGTGTGCTGATGACACACCTACTGATAGTATTAATTCCTGGCTTAATAGAAGATATCAGAGAGTTACTGTGAAGGGCACTTTTTCTTCTTGGAGAAAATTTGATAGTGGAATTCCTCAGGGTTCTATTCTCGGTCCAGTTCTGTTATTAATTTTCATCAATGATATTGATAGCTCAATCTCTTCTAGTATACGGTAAAATTGCTGATGATACTAATGTTCATAAAGTTTTAGATGACTTACGGTACATGACGCTTCTTTCTTGCAAAAAGACTTCACTATAGTATCTTGGTCAGAGACCTTGCAAATGTCTTTCCATTTTAACAAATGCAAGGTACCGTAATTCAGTTTGGTACAAAAAATATAGTCCATGAACTCCATGGATGGTTGTAATTTGGACATTAAGTTGGTATAGTCACTTCAGGTGATTTGAACTTGAAGCCCTCTATATAAGCAGCGTGCAGTTGCTGCTGCAAGAGGCAATAGGGTTCTTAAGTTAACTAAGAAAAACTTATGTAGATTTAGTAAAGAGATTGTGCTGAATTTTGTAAACAACTGGTTATACTCCATGTTGATGATGCTAGCTGTTAAGTTCAGGTCTGGAGTTCAGTACGAAATTGATAAGTTTTTCATCGACCAAGTGCATAAAAGGACCTTCTTAGAAATGATAGATGGTTGCAACAACTGACCAAAATGTAACATGCCAATGAGTTTGGTCTAATAGGCCTAACAACTTTTGGGCAAAATGTAACAACACTGTAACTTGGTCAGTCCAAAATGTAACAACTTTTGTTCCAAATGTAACACGTATGAAACTTAGTCCAAAATGTAACAACTTTCTGCCCAAAATATAACAACGTGAAGATAAACGTTAGACCATATTGAACATATCAAACGTCGGACGGTTGCCATAGTGCCATATAACTTAACCAAACAAGGTCAGATCGCACTGGGACTTGCACCATTCGACATACTCAATACGTAAATGTATATATTTTTAGTGGGTTTCATCAATGCCGTTATGAAAAATCATTCAGGAATTTCATGTCAAAAGACCATTCAAGTTGTCATTTTGGCATGAAAATGCATGTGGTCAAACTGCTTTGGCTCCTATGATTTAAATTTGTTGATCATGTATCATCAATGGTCGATAGTTCGTATGCGGTGTTCAGAGTTAAAAGTTGTAAAATAGAAACATCTATTTCAAGATCACATCACTTTTTATATCTTTTACCTACTTTGGTAAAATTCGCAAAGAATCCCAAGGCTTGCGATTTTTTTCAAAATGACCAGATTCCAGATCCATTAGGAGACTTGAGATTCTGGATTAGTTTAGAACCGTAAATTCATTGGTAATAGGGGCAATTGTAAATAGACAATTTAGCATTTTTGCTTGGCCATAACTCCGTAACGCAATATCCCATGAGCTTAAAGCATGATTTATTTTAACCTGCAAGCCAAATTGCGTAATGTGTGTCCCACGTGTGTACGTCCAGGGAGCTCCCTGGTATTTCCCTTTGAGTAACTTTGAAGGAAATTGCAAAAGAAAAAAGAACAAAAACACCATTGTAAGCAGAACTTCAAGTCGGCCTCAAAATAATATTTTAGAGCACTATGTGACATGCAAAATCTAGGGATGGGCATGTCAGCCATAGTTACAAATTCTATCACGGGACCGCCGGTTTGGACTCCACAAATTTCCTCGGTTTTCACACCAAATTTTCGAGTCTGCCATTTTTTCCGCCGTCTTGGAGAGATCCCAAAACGGGTAGTCCGAAGGAAACAACGCACGAGAATTCGACGGGTAGAAACATGAAAAAGAATTTATACCTGGCTATTTCAGGAAACCTCAGGAAACTTTATATATGAATGTCAAAAAATTTCCTGCCTTGCATGCGGATCTCTCATTATTAAGGTAGAGGCTATAAGTGTTAATTAATTTCAATGAAACAGTCATTTCGAGTTTCTTGTCTCTTAAAATGTTGGCGGCTACAAACCTACACACCAACGCATTTTTCTGAGGCAGCTAGACTAGGCCTACTCGTTTAAAGGTTTGTTGACTTAAGTGATGTTGCTCAGTGAATGTTATTAAATTGGAACCTCCAAATAAAGGCCAACTACACGGCTTATCTTGGCTGATTTGGTAGGTCATAAAATACATTCAGTGACTAAATTTCCTGTTCTATCGCCATCTAAATGATAGCTACCTGATTAAAGTACGTGCAGCATGACCAAAGACATTACATCGCAACTTACTATATAGTCACGTATATGGTGCGCCTAGCGTGCCATAAGTCTAGAAATTGACATATGTCGAATTAAATCGTCATATATCGACATATGACAATTCAAATCGGCATCTGTCAGTTTCTGGTAATTCTCGTGGACAAGGACAACACATGACAGCTCCTAGAATTCTGACTGGAATAAACTGTCATACGTAAGATTAAATAGACATATGACACTTTAAATCGGCATCTCTCAGTTTCTGGTAATTTTATTGGACAAGGACAGCACATGACAGCTCCTAGAATTCTGATTGGAAGAAACTGTCATATTTAAGATTAAATCGACATATGACAATTTAAATCGGCATCTGTCAATTTCTCTCGCGATTCTACTTGACAACAGAGGGCACATGACAGTTTCTAGGCTTCTGATTGGAAGAAACTGTCATATGCAAAATTAAATCGACATATAACAATTTAAATCGGCATCTATCAGTAAGTTCTCGAGATCCTATTGAACAATAACGGCACATGACAGCCTCTGAAATTCTAGAGAATCATACTAATACACCTGACAAGGTCACACTTAGGTTATGGTCAGAGCACAGTAGGAGAAGTTAGTCTTACACACTAGCGTACACGGGGGGGGGGGGACCATTGGGAAATGTCCCCCCTCACATTCCCCCTTTTTTTTAAATACTGCATATCTTGCTGAAAATATCAGAAATAAGCGGGAATTTACATGATTAGTATCAATATAGGTCTACTATATGTATAGGTAAACTTGAGGGAATACAGACCCGTAGCCGGGGGGGGGGGGGTCGGAGAGTTCGAACGACCCACCCCAAGTTGAGGGAGGTCCATTTTTTTCCAACCATGTGTTTGAAGGGTCAGCTATGAAATATTTTTTTATCTTGACATATCGTTCACTTTTAGCAGGAAGATAAAACCTCTCCACTTATGTCATAAAATGTATACAGGCCCAAACTGACACAATATATCTTCACTAGATACATAAACTATGTGGGGTGATGAGATAATAAGTTAAAAAACGCGCATGCATGGTTATGTCATTGTGGCTGTGGACATAATTGAACTAGATACAATAAAAAGCCCGGGACACACTGCCACGACAAGCTGCCACTAACGACGACAGACTAATTATTTTCTCAGTAATTGAGAAATTGTAGACATGAGATTTATATTTCAAGGCTGGGTTCATGCAGCTGAAAAAACTTGGGAAGGGCTATTTCCAGCCATCTGGGGGGGGGGGGGGGTTGTAAAACCCAAAATTTTCTTGTACGCTCCGCGCCAACCGATGGTGGCGCTCCGATAGTCTAGATAGTCTTCACGAGTTGGCACCACCTCCCCTTAGAAGGTCTTTTAAGGTCTTCTTAAATGCTCCAGATTGCAGGAGATCTGCGGATGTCACAATTTTCCGGGAGAAAGCATGCCCCCCCCCCCCTAGCAATAACTTTCTTGTACGCTCCGCGCCAACCGATCGTGGTGTTACGCTCGGATCTTTCAATTGCAGTAATTCCGGCAGAGACTACGGCCTCCCCCTCCACAAATTCCTGGGTACGCCACTGGTCTTACAACTTGTCAATGTGCATGATATCATGTAATGAGTGGGTGTGTAAAGAAGGAGGTTTTCTTGGAAGTCTTGCAAGTTTATATAAGCCCATCTATATTCGAACAAGAGAGGAAATCAATACCCGGCCATGCATGCAGGCTTAACTCAGGTCTTCGCTCTTAACTGTTCAATCAATGAACGTGATCTCAAACGAAAGCAAGACTCCCAGACGATCATATCGAACGATTCAAATGAGTGTATACAACTCTGACAATAATCAATATAAAATATCGATTTACATCCAAGTATCGCGTTGGACTATTTCATATCCGTTCTAGCCGAAAGGAGATGTAAAAAGCGGTTTAACCTCATTTACCTGAACAGGTACACCATGGTTTGAGGCCCTGAAGTATTGAATGGCTAAGCTCATGGCAAGCCGAACGTGTAATAATTTCTTATAGATGACATTCACCAACTAAGTCAGTTTTTCGAGTAATAAGCTGAGTTTTCGAACATTTTTATCTCATCCGTTAACGTAATGTACGGGATGAGATATTTTAGTCACTTAAGGACGTTACAAGGAATTATGGCTCCCTCAGTTACCATAGCAACAGTTACCATGGTACCATTATATACGAGTGACACATGGCACATGGTGTCTAACATGGTATGGTACTAAAGGTGACCTGAACCCCTCCCCCATTAGAATAGGGGTCAAAATATGTGAAGATTTGTTTGTGTTTGCCTGTGTGTGTATGTCCGAAAAAAAATTCGTTTTAAGTTTCAAAGCTGATGAGGTTCAAAGTTGGTAGAGAGGTGACCCATGGTCTGAAGTTGTGTCTCCTGTCAAAAGTTAAGGTCAGAGGTCAAAGGTCAGAGGTCAAAGGTTAAAGTAGTGAAAATTTTATACTTGCTGTATTTCTTAATCCAAAAATCTACATAGGACATTCAAATATATGACTAGTATACGGGATTTTATTTAAAAATCATGTTTGTATGTGTTTAGGGGTCAAAGGTCAAGCTCGGATGTCAAAGGTCAAATCTGAAAGTTTGCGTCCACTACTCCTCATAGACTGCAGGGTCAAGCTGGTAGATAGGTGATCAATGATCTGGAGTTATACCTCCCTTCAAAATGTGAGGTCAAAAGTCAAATGTCAGAGGTCAAAGGCAGAGGTCAAGGGTCAAGTTATTGACAATCTTATTTTTGTTGTATTCCTGAATCCAAAGTCACTATTAGCATGGGACCTTCAAGTATATGACCGGTATACAACATTTTATCTAAAATGTATGTGCATTGAGGTCAAAGGTAAGATTTGACACCAAAACGGTTGTGTTCGCAGCTCAAGGATGAGAATGAAAGTTGGAAGAAAGGTGACTTACGGTCTGAAGTTGTGTCGACCATCAATATTTAAGATCAGAGGTCATAGGTCAAATCACATAATGCAGTACGGTACGGTAGGTCTGTTAGTACAAGGTGCAACACAACACATTAGATCTTTGCTTTTCCTTAAAATGTTACTTAATATTTTAGCTTATGCAATCAGGTTTGCACTGAGTGATTTTATCCAAAACAATGTTATTTTCCATGCTTTTAATACCCCACTCAGAATGGTTTTACTGTTCTATGTCTTTTATACACTAGCCGAGGAATTAAGTTGTTTGCAATATGTTTTGGGAAAAAAAATGAACAAGAGGGCAATCCACAGAGTTGCATATCTCATCGCCAACATGCACATTGATTTCAATACAGGGCCTGCACATGGGATTTTGTAATAGTTTATTGCTAAGTACTTACAAAACTGTAAGTTTATTGGTTTAATAGTTCTCAAGATATGTTGGAAATACAAATTTTTGGGAAAAATTGGCTTCTTTTTCTCAAAAACCAGCAAATTTGACTCGATTTACCATTACAGCAATATTATGTTGAACAATGTGTTTTCAGGTAAGTACTTGCAAAACTGTACGTTAATTGATCTAATAGTTCTCAAGATATGTTGGAAATACAAATTTTGGGGCAAAATTGGCTTTTTTTTCTCAAAAATCAGCAAATTTATTTTCACTCTCTTTACTACAAAAGTGATACATCTTGAATATTTCATTCTCATGTAAGTTTTTGCAAAATTTTACATTAAATGCTCAAATACTTCTCAAGATATGCTGGAAATAGCAACTTTGAGGCAAAATAGACTTTTTTGTCAAAAATCAGCAAATTTGACTTAATTTACCACACAACTAATACATCTTGCACATATTGGCATCATGCATAACCGTACCAAGTTTCAACTTAATCGCTCATATGCTTTTCAAACTATTCTGGAAAAACCACAATTTGGACAGGTCCCGACGCACACGCACACACACACGCACACACATTGGCACGGACACGTTTTCATTTATACCACCCAACAGGACCCTCCACTACTCACCCACTCCAAGCGTTTCCATGGCAACCAATCTCCCATGGGTGCACAGCATAATATATAGCTCCACTGGCCAAGTGACCACAATATCTCATCTAGCCTCTATGGGGCGATGAGATAACAACACAAATGATTAAGACGTGCTTCTTAGAACTATATTACAAAACGCCCAGAGTGGCGTGATCTGAGATGTAAATGAAATCAAAGGATTACTTTGACGCCCACGCGATCTGCATGGGAATACTTAAACGCGCACGTGACTTCCTCATTCACACACAGCCCTCGCGCATCATATTTACACATCCATGGCCAATTGTGCTGCGCCTAGATAAGTGTACTTATGTACTGTGTACAATGTAACGCGCTGGGTGTTCGATCAAACTCTCGATCGACTTATATACATACGCGTAAAAGCGCGAATGATTATGGACAACGATAGGGATGAGATCATTGAGGTAGTATAATATGTATATACGTATTTACCTCAGTGGATGAGATGCAACTCCGTGGATTGCCCTCTTGTTAAATATGTTAATATACTTGGGATGGATTTAACATCTTTGATTAGCGGAATTTCAAAAGTGCACATGCGTCAGTGCTTCTTAGTTGAGAGTGAACAAGACTAGTCCTAGTATGTAGTTGTTTTATTTCCCAAGTTGATATACAAACTTGTTTGTAGTAATTTGAGTTATATGTATAAAAGTTATCAAATGGTTAAGGATCAAAACCTGTAAGTCGGTGATCACTCTTCAGTGGAGTCATCTAATAATGAGGAAAGATTCATTTAACTTTAATGGAACCATTAACTGATTCGAGGGGCGTCAATCCAAATTGAAATGTGGGGGGGGGGGGGGGCATGTGTAAGTTGACTGACAGATTTGAAAGATAATAGCTGCCCCAGCAGGGGTCTACGCACTGCACTCTTTGATGACTTTGGGTATATTGGACAGATCCAATAGGTCTTCCCCTGGTGTCTGGAGTAACGTTCATTAATGTTATCAGAAGGAAGAGCCAGGAAGCTTTGAGGTATTTGCAGATTTGTGAGCATTTGGATGAAGGATTCTGTATCTTCGAAGGATTCTATATCTTTGAATGGTACTGGAAGGACAAAACTGGTCAGACATTTCATAGGCCTGTGTGAGGACAAATGATCAATTTTGATGATTGACATGCGGGGTCGCCAGGGACGAGTAATTTAAGGCACATATATTGTCAAAGTCTATTAAAGGACAACATAGGGGAGCGTGTCCAGGGGTTTGAACCCGGAAGGGAGGCTAGCTGAGGGCATGTGGGCCAGGACTATCTAAGCCGAGCGCCACATCGGTTGGCGCGGAGTGAACAAGAAAATTTTGGGCTTTTCAAACCTCCCAGATGGCCGGAAATGGCATTTCCCGACCGTCCTAAGCTGCATGCACCCGTCCTAGAAATAGAGATATCATGTCTGAAATTCTTCAGTTTATGTAAAAAAAAAACTCAATCTATGAAAATGGTTCGACAAGTACATATCAGATTGGGATCGAGGGATGCACGAATCATTATAACTTATTCATCCTCTTTCATTTTCTTTGAGTACTTTGCAAATATTTGGGGCTGAGTGCATGGGGTAGGGACTCCTGGAATTTTTTTCTATGTTGTGGGGAGGAGATTTTTGCTCGAATGTGTTTTTTACTAATTACTATCTAAGCAGAGGACTACAATGAGTTAACGCAACGATGAAGAATACCTATATGCGAATTTCCTGAAAACATCTCATGGAGAGTGGTTCAAAATCCCTCAGCAAAATTTCGAAAAAATATCGTCGGTTAGACAGGAGATGACTGTGAACAGGATGTAAACAGAAATTACCATAGCACCGTCAGGGTCTAAGGATTGTGGGCATATTTTGCTTATACGTCATCGATATCACATATGAAGAGCCTATCCAGGGTTTTCAGGAAGGGTGGGGACCCTGATCTGAGGGCGAAAGCCTTTTGCGCACACTTTGGGCAGGACTAAGCGGAGTGCCACCATCGGTTGGCGTACCTGATCAAATTTGGGCTTTACAACCCCCTCCCCACCCCAGATGGTCGGAAACGGCACTCCCACTGTGATATGGACTTCATGTACCCCGCCTTGAAATAGGGCTCTCATGCCTGCAAATTTCTCAATTGATAAGAAAAACATTCTATTCAAAACTTGTACTAATTTCCATTGCTCTTATCTAGAATATTTATGTTACCGTAATTTTCTGAAAAGTTCATTCAACAGTTTTTACTCTCTAAATAACCAGTCTTATTCTTTTTGAGAAGTTTGAACTAGCAGGTGACCTTAAACAAAATCTGGTGCAATATTTTGCATCTATTGCAGTAACTTTTTCCCGGAGAAATTATGGTGTCAGAACAGTTATTCCAATAATTTTTACTCTCATTACAGGAGTTTATTAGTTTGCTACAACTGTCAATGATTGCATGACAAAGTAGAACTCGTTCTTGTATAGATAACTTTTGAAAATGACAGCCACGTTTAAAAAGATGATATACAATAGTATTTTGATAGATGGGGAAGTATGAGAAGAGTGATGGTTGGTCTAGATCTGTTAGAGCGATGTGAGGGAAGAGGTGTCCCCACCCCCAAACTTAGATGCAATCCAGTGCAATACTTTGCTTCTTTTGAAGTCATAAAATGTGCTAGATTGAAATATGAAAAGTTCCAACTAGTATCCCAGACTTTCCGACTACCCCCACTCGTAGACTGAAATATGAGAAGTTCATATGAAATTTTAGATTTAATGAAAACTTGTTTCAATTACCAGATAATCCCATAATCTGGTACAATATTTGGCGTTTTTTACGTCATAAAATGTGCTAGACTGAAATATGAAAAATGCTAACTGGCTTTTTTTAGATTTTCCAACTATCGTGGCTCTGACTTTAGTATTTGTTGATAGGCGGGACCTTTACCGCTCTCGACGCCTCTGACTGTATATCGACAATTCATTCAAACGTACTTTCGCAAACAGAATTTTTACCTATAAGTTCTCCTTTTTCGGGTAATCTGAAATTTTGTTGGTATATTTATTAGGAGGGAACGTGCGTCAATCCTTGTACCTTCTTTTGTCCAATGACATAACACTGCAAAGAAACCACTGCTCGAAGTGCCCGGATGTCGGCATTTTGGGATGTGAAGATGAGTCTAACCTTGGTACATGAACACCTATAAACTGCATGTTCACGCAGCCAGCCATTACATCGGTCACTCACGAAAGCTATGGGCGATACTTGTTGCAATGTCCCCCCCCCCCCCACCATTCAAAAAGTGAGCCAGAAATTTTTTTACGAAATGTGGGTGGGGACATTTGATATTATGTCCCCCTTTTATCAAATTTGGGGGGACGTGCCCCCTGTCCCCCAGGTTTGACGCCCATGTTATCAAGTCAATGGTCATCAGTTTGACAGTAAGTACACATACTTTCGGGTTTGAATGTTTCTGTGAGACTACACGAGAGTCAATCAACTCCCATCATAGACTCATTTTAAACATACAGTCATAAGTGGCTGAACTGTTTAAGAGTCATCATGACTCTATTTTGAACTTCATGGAAAATCATAACTAGATTTAAAAACCAAAATGTCTAGCTGGTATACCTATATGTTTCCAACGTAGAAGGGAGACCATTTCAGTCTTTCTGCTTCGTGAAAGATTTTTAGTTAGGGAACGGCGATTATAAAATCGATCAAAAATAAAAAGGTTACGTCCCGGTACACCAAAATTTAACTTATTCACTTCGGTCTGGAACTGGCTGCTTATATTGGATGAGTCTCTGGACAACAAAAGCGCCACCCTAGGAGGGTTAGGTTGCTTGGGGCAAGTGGTCCCCTCCTATCTGTGACAACTGAGATTTCAAGATGAGCAAACTGCTTTACCTGCTTTTCATCTCATTTTCCTAACTACATGTGTGCCTTTTCAATGACAGATCTGTAACATGGTTTTCAAAGTTGTCTATATCCAGATTATAGAGGCAGTTATTTGAAAACGCCACACATGGATCTGAAATGTTTTGTGCCTTATTAAACTTCGCCCGCCTTTTGGGGTTTCGTGGTGTTCCCACATGAACGAGGCAATCTATAGTGAAGCGAATTTCCTTCATCATTATGTTAACTTAAAAAAAAAATATTTCTGTACAATTAGTGGCGTAAATAAATTTTTGTTCGGGATGGGGGGGGGGGGGGAGCACCTAAGATTTCCTATTTTTTGTGGACATTACTGTTCTGTTTGCATTCTTTAAATGTAAGTTACAACACAATTACACGTACGACGTACCAGACAAATGTTTTCCTAGACATTAACAAAATAATGAACATCGTATTGTGTGTAACAATGTTTTTAAAAATCTCAAGTATCCAGTGTATCCAGTGTATCTTTTTAAGATATCGTGTTTACTACGTTTTCACAATTTGACCCTTGTTGACCCCACTGACGTTTGACCTCAACATAACACAAAACGGTTGTTGACCGTTTTGAAAGCAGCGTGGTACGTCGGCTTAGCAAAAATGATAAGTGTCAATGCGTTCCTTTTTAAAATATCGTATTTACCATGCTTTCACAATTTGCCCCCTGTTGACACTATTGACATTGTTGACATTTGACAATAAGAACCTCATAAAAGTAATTTGATTTGAAGTTATATCTGCCTACTGAATGTGAGATATGTCCATGCTTCCCTTTTTGTGGTATTTTCTTTACAAAGTTGTCACTATTTGACCCTGTTGACCCCAAATGACATTCAGATTTCACCAAAACATCGGTAGCCTTCTTGGTTTTGGCTGCATTTTGCCCGGAATCTATAACGTGTTTCAGATAAAGGTCTCTGTCAGTTGTTTTAAATATTGTTTATGACTGATGCATTGTTATGATGTCAGCCATTCTGTTCTTGGCAACCACATTGGTTTTGCAATGCTGCTAGAAGTAAGTGATAGCTTACGTCCTGGGCAATGTATTTTAATGTCATTTGTTTCAAAATAAGGCATGTTGATTGCTTTCAGTGAAGCTTATTTGTGCTATAATTTTGGCGACCATTTCGTCCTTTGGGAGCCGTCTTGGACTTTGTTGTGTTTCGGTTATCACAAAAGAATCTTAAAGACACATTTCACTGACATTTGTTTCATTTTAAGGTGTTATAATTGTTTCAAACTAGTTTAAAGCTATTTTTTTTTAATCATGACAGCCATTTTGAATTTCTCGGCCATCTTGGTTGAGAGCCGAAACTGAGATTGCGTGCCATCTAGATTTAATATGTATGCAAAAAGATAACCTTTATGCAAAATGTTATGCTTTTCACCCAAAGTGGATAATTCCATCACAATTGTGCACCATTTACCTGCAGACTGTTGATACTTTCCATTAGGACATTGGCTACGTCAGTTACAACATTATCGGTTTTTTTTTTTACTTTATTATCTGGTACTATATTATCGATCAATACTTTACTACATTGTCGGTCGTAACATTATCGGTTAATTTGTTATTATGCTACCGCTTCGTTTTGCATTTACCGCTTAACATTTCCCTACACTACCAGTCTGTTTTACATTATCGGGTTATTATTTTACGACATCATCGTTTTAATTTTTACTACATCATCGGTTGTAAAGAAGGCGGCAGAAAGAAATGTCACATCAAGTTAAGCTGTCTGCATTGACGCTGACAAGTTACTTCAGTCCAACCGTTGCCCTAACGGTTGGGTACTCGTTGGGCCAAAGTATGAATCCGGCACTCATCCAATGTATTGCCGAGGGTTATCTTTACTACATTTTGTCGACGTTGAACCAACGCGTAACATGATGTAGACCTTGTTGGGCCACATGTCACCTATAACGCCTACACGCAAGATGTCTTACATGTCTACATGTGTGCATTTGCGAAGTCTACATTCTTATTCACGCACCACGGTTCCCAGAGAGGAACATAAGAAAAAAAAAACATCAATAGGCAATAGCTTTCACGTGAAGGAAAGGGGACTCAGGATAGCTTCGCAAGGCACCAAACAACGCCCCACTGCAATAGCACACAAACTAAAAAAAAAAACGCCCCCCCCCCCCGCATGACCAATACAGAATCAACAAACTGTTCAGAACAGAACCACGAGGGGTTTACCATCAACTCGACACTAACAACCAGTCAGCAACATTACAAGCACTTGATAGCAAACAGACGAATGACTTCTGGCAAAAATGTGGAGCGCTTCTAAAATGCTCAACACCAACGCAGAATGTACAGAAAGACCACACTTCAACGCAAGAAAGCGTTGAAGTGTACTCAACCCTCCCAAAAATGCGCTGGGTATCACAAACAACGACATACAACACAAGGTGAAAAACATGCCAAACAGGAAGACACTTGGACCGGACGAGGTAACAAGGATACTGGTTCAAACACCTCACAAGCTTACACGACAGGGTAGCAGTACAACTTGGAGACATCTTCGAATATCCACATTACATACTAACATGGCTCACAACTGGGCGAGCTGTTCTTCATAGGAAGGGTCAAATTCCGACTTTTACACAAGCTTGCTCGTCGAAGTGGCCATCAATAGTATTTTTTTGTTTAAGCAAATAGTTTTCATGATTTTAATCTTTTGGTAGTTTCTAAATGTTGAGATATTATACTTGAAAAAATCACCTCTTTTAGTCATCATTAACATCTCAAATCACATGACGTCACGAAACGTCATGCATAAAATGTAAGCTAAGGAAGCTCTGTTTGCGGATAGACTGTTACTATCTAGTGAGGTTACTATCTACCGAGGTTACTATCTAAGCGGAGCGCCACCATTCGTTGGCACCATTCTTAGCGCACAAGAAAATCTTTGCTTTTCAAAAGCTCTAGATGGCAGGAAACCACACTTTCACGGTGAACTTCCTGGTTGAACCAAGTTATTAAATTTGTGCTAAGGTGATACAAGAATCATAATAAGTTACATATCCTTACTACTTTAGTTTTTTGAGTTTTTGACAGATATTTTTTTATGAATACACCGGTGCCTCGAAATTGGGCCAAAGCAGAGATTGTTTGAACTAATTATATGTATTACTAACTAGCGGGGTTACTATCTAAGCGGAGCGCCACCCATTAGTTGGCGCGGAGTGTACAAGAAAATTTTGACTTTTAAAAACCTCTCGATGGGAGGAAACGGCACTTCCCGGGTGTAATTGAACTGCATGATACACCCAGCCTTAAAATAGAATTTTTTATCTGCAATTTTTCAATTAAAAAAAAAAAGCATCTTATGGAAAAATGGCAATAATTTGGAATATTTACAATATTTATGCTATTGTTATTTCCAGAAAGGTTAATTCAACAACTTTTATACTTTCTAATTATAACATTTCCTCTCTTTTCTTTTTTTTTTGAAAAATTTTCAACTACCAGGTAACCTATATACAAGATCTGGTGCCTGAATATTTGGCTTTTATTACAATCAATTTTTCCCGAGAAATTATAGTTCCAGTTAAGTTGCAACAAATTTTACTCTCTGGCGAATAGTTAAATATACAAGCAACGAGTGATTAAATAACAAAGTATTGAATAAACCTATAGTTCTTGCACGGATAACTTTATAAATGCTTGCCAGTTTGGTGAGAGAAAAATGTTATGCTATAAAATATTTTGATAGTTGGGGAAAATATGAAATGAGTCGATCATGCATGCTCGGCCTGGTAGAGGGATGTAAGGGAGAATGTGTCCCCCATCCTCTTTTGAGAAATTTTTAACCTACTAGGTAACCGTAGATGCAATCTAGTGCAATATTAATTTGTCATATTTAGAAGTCACATAATGTGCTAGACTGAAATATGAAAAAATCCATCGCGTAGGCCTATTTCAGATTTCCGAGCAACGCTTCTACACTTCAGTGTGAAAAATTCCAACTGATATCAGATTTAGCCTATTGAGAACTTTTTCAATTACCAGGTAACATTAGGCCTAAGCGTGGACACAATGTGGTACAATAGTAGGCTATGTATCTCTATATGTCACAAAACGTCACACTGTGTTTGAATAAGACATGAAAAATTCCAACTGGTATTTTAAATTGCTCATTAACCACAGAAGATAATACTCCCGGTAATGTCTGCAGTTGGTTTAAGTTATACTGTAGTCCGTACGAGCCTTAATGTTATCAGGATGTCAAAATTCTGGGTAACACTATTATGTAACTCTTCAGGTTAGTAGGTGTACTAGCTTCACTGGCACGTCATATATAGGCCAAATATAGTGTGATATTTGGATATGGTTTGGTAGTTTTATGAAGTTGGAAAAAAAAAAAATCAACATTTTTGGAAAGGGGGGGCTCTCCCCATGAATGCGCCCCTGTACCTGTATCAGTTAGGCTCATGCTTAAACAGGTACCTGTTTTAAACCTTTTTTAACTAGTTACCGTAATTAAACTGGAATTTTTCGCTGGAGTGGCACTAGCTGCCATCTGAGATTGGCCTACAAGTAGTGTTGCAACATCATAGGTCCGTGACTACAGAACATAGGTCTATAATTACTGATTGCTGAATTATGATTCATTTTCCACATCAATGCAATAATTTGCTAATCACAAAATTAAGCCCCAAGATCTATTATTTCCCAATCAAGTCTATTACCATTCCCTAGTCTCACTATGATCGATGTTATTGCCTAAGTATTACATGCATTTCCCAGGAAATAATCTGCTAGGCTTACTGTAGATCATTGAAGTAGGTTAAAAACTACATGGGTAAAAAGTCGATACATGAAACTAATTAAATTTGCCCAGCGAGAAAAATACCGTTCCACATTTTTTTTCTCACCGCGCTTTAAAATAAATTGAAATATTCTGTGACGTCCAGTTGCTCGTTTTATTGATCACTGTACTTTCGCACGATACAGTAGATGTGCGTTAACTAAATGTATGCACACACATACACATACAGTAGATGAACGTGATGCAGTTTTGATATGCACACGTACTCTACGTGCACAGTAGTAGTATGGCAAGATAAAGCATTGAGGCTGCATGTCTGACTCTCAGATCCCTCTCGCATACATTGCTGACGATAGTGAAAGGTCCTCAAAGTCTAGACCAGCGGGATATGCTTATTCATTCGCTCGCAATTTATTGTGATGTGTTGGAAATAAGTACCGAAGGTGCAAATTGAGGTCACTTGAAGCGCATGAACTGACTTCACTAACGTTGAGGTGAATTCCGTAATTTCGTACTCTTGGTACCTTATCAGTGTTAACTTATCAAACTTGCTTAGGCCTAACTGTATTACTTAGGCTAGCTCTTAATCTTGGACAAAATTCCTTGGGACATTCCCCTCCCCCTTTCATTGTTGGCTATAGGATAACTGTTCAAAGTGTATATTCACCCCTATAGCGCAACACTGGAGAGGGCTGCGGGGTTCCATGTTATCCTCTCACCCAAACTTTAGTATTATATTTGCAAGGTAGGACAAGGGGCCCAACAATTTTGTCCAAGATTGTATTGTAGGACCCAATTATAGGCTAAAATTAGAAGTTGCACGTTCAGCATAATATATAGTTCCAGCTTAAGTCAAGACTAACTCGTTAAGCCCTAGGTTTGGTGACTTTTTTTAAGGTCAAAGAACTCTGGACTTGAATTTATGAATCTGTGATCACACGCAATAGACAATGATATGCTTGAATGAGCTCTGGTAATACTGCTGAGTGCTAGGAATAGCTTGTGGGTTAGTGTTTATTGTATATAGGCCTAGGGATGACATACAGTAGGGCATCAGGGATGTATGGTGTTTGGTATATGGAACACCCGCCAACAGCCCAAGTTGCTCATGTGGTGTAGTGGATTATGCTAGGACGTTTATGCTAAGTACGACTGTTATCTTACTATCTTTGGTTCAACTCCTCTTGTAACCTCTTTCCTCTGCAGGTTTAACTTCTCTCATTTCTTTCACAGCTTCTCACAGTTGTTCCTTTCACAGAATTGCTCTAACTCTGTGAGACAAAGTAAGCCCAAAAAAGTTAAAGATAAAAAAGTAGCCATAGACCCTATACCATCAACTGTTGTTTGTTGTCTGATACCCTTGTTGATGTCACTTTCAGTTACGGATTCTCAATTTGTACCACACTAAGGAATTGAACTTGGGGGAAATTCCCCCCCCCCCCCCAAAAAAAATATAAAAAAATTAGGAGGGATTTTCAAAATCAAGGAGGGGGTTGTCACTTGCCGACTTGGTAAAGAAATTGCAATTCATTGTTTGAATTTATACTTGTAGCTGTAGACCTCAGCTGCAGAAAAGTGTGTGATTTTCCTGCATAAGATTTACTGTGTGCCGGATTCAGAACCTCAAATGCAGAATTCACACAAACTCGCACCTTAAACCACGAACACTGAAATTCAGAAATGATGGAGTGGCCCTCCAATCATACTTCCTTGGCTAAAAGAAGGTCACAGGGCTAGATTGCCAGATCTGGTATATACAGTACAGCTCAGAATAAAACGGACGTTAGTAGCGTTAAGCGTTAAAAAATTCCGCTTGCTAACGATAGCTTCGTTACCATTGAACCTATGGTAACGCAATAATCGATACTTTCGTTACCAACGAGTATCGTTACCAGCATAGGGTGATTTTGGTCCCTGTAATGATGGGGCAGAATTTTTGTGTGGAGAACCCGACCTATGTATGGGAATTTCCGGGTTGTGGATTTTTCACCACTTACACAGAGATTGACTGCCTCAGGTAGCAATTACACGCTTGGGCTGCCCCAGTAACTTTGGTCAATTACCTTTGCAATCTTAGCTGGGATATTGGTTACTCCATCAACACACAAGTAGGTCTGTTTCTGGGATGTTTATAGACTACATCCTATTTTGTGTTCTGCATGCTTTTTAATTAATTTTGGTAAACTTTCCTTACTTTCTGTGCAGAAATAAGACAACAAACTGATAAGAGAAGCAGAACAAGAAATTTGTTTAAACAAAGAAAAGAATACATGGCCCAGCTTAAGTCAGTGTTGACTAGGCACACAATTACAGTTAGCTTAGAGCTTAGAAGATAATGTTTCACACCATTTTACCCCTGTGGGGAGAAGGTTAGCAATGATGGTTATTGCCTAATTGTCCATGAATTGGAAAGATGTTATCACAGTGAAGGTAGGTTGGAGTGAAAAAAAAATCTTGCCCCATGACTACTGGGGACAGAATCACGCTATGAGCGTTAGTCCTCTCCGCACCTGCAATCTTCACTGCAAGTAACGATTCGATCGTTACTTGCGTTAGCAGAAAAATGGTCAACAACTGCATCGGCTTTTTGACATGTACAGAAAACAGTACATAGAAACTTTGTTAACGCTACTTGCGATAGCTGAGTTATTGTGCGGTGTACTGCATGTCTCATGTATACGAGCCAGCATATGCGCATGCAGCAGCAGCAGTCCTGCTACATCACTCGCTCAGTTCACTGCATGGGAATTACGCAGATTTTCCGTACAGTATAGTAATAGAAGTAGTAAGGTTTTCGTACTGTATTTTCTACAGAATCAGTTGAATTTTAGGCAGTGCGGAAAGCCCATTGTGAAACTCGGAGATGGTTTGGTGATCGCGGCTAGCATTATTTAGAGTAGGTTAAAGTTAGCACACACTCACTCATATCGACAATACGATGCCTAGGCCCGGTCTAGCCTGCACTCAGTGAAAAAAATTGCTTGGTCTGCACTGATCATTACTTAGCCCAAATTTAGTGTGCGCAGGCTATGGAGGCACTGCGAAGACTCAAGCCTAGCCTAGGTTCCTTCTGTGTAGCCTAGGTGCTTAAGGTTTTGCTAGTGTTACGAAGTATTTTACTCAGGTAGTTTGGTATGCGTACTGTTTACCCAAAATCGAACCAAGAATGTGCAAAGCCACGCCCAGCAAGTTGCTTTGTGCCGTAAGTAAATTAGGCCATAGGCCTAGGCAGTTTTAATGATAATTAGTGCATATGGTTTTACAGTAAGTCTAGCCGGCTATGTATGCACCAAATAACATGAACGTTCATCATCATTAGATATGAATATGCCTGTGAGTTAGGCCAGCTTCGTAGTTTAACCCTGCCACTGTATAAAAAGTAGCCTAGGCTATAGACACAATAATAGTTAAAACTGAACAACTGTGCTGGCTATTTATGGCCTAGTGCATGATGTGTGCTATGGTGAAATGTATATATAGTCTACTACTCTTGGAAGGTGTAAAGTTTCACTTGGAAGTTTCACTATAGTCTACTACTCTTGGAAGGTGTAAAGTTTCACTTGGAAGGAAACAAGGGACATTCCAGTTTGCAATTCATTTTCATGGGCCTACTTGTTATCTCTAGCATCTCATTCTAATTCATTGTGTTGCTTTGTTCAAATTCACTGTTCGTGCAATGAGCCATGGCAAACCCATCCTGATGAGCCATTAATGGCTGCTATGTTTATTCTAACATGGCAGGCGAGGTCATGAGCTGCTGCACCATAACTACTAAATAATGCCGAAACTAGAAGGATCAGATGGTTGATGACAGGCTCCAAAATTATCCTTTTCATTGCATTTTCATTTAAATATGACTGTTATTCAGCCATCAACCCAGTTTGATCAATTGTCAAAGCCATCAAACTAATTTCGATCCTTCTAGTCGATGGGTTTATATTTCAAACACATACCTTGTGTGTTGTTCAGCCTTTAAGTATCTTTCAGAGTGATATGGAGCAGTGTTAGCACCAAGAAGAATTTAAGTCTGGGAAAGATGCCCCTTTCCATAATTTTTTTTGGAATTTGCAGTATGAAGGAGGGAATTTTATAATATTTAATTGTTTCATTAAAAAAATAGAGGGATTCCCCCTTGCATTTTATTTTGTGGGATTTTGAGAACAGCGGCAGCAGTCACGCATTCCTGTACCTTAATGCGAACACTGGTATGGAGTAGAACCATACTGTCTCTATCTGTCTCTCTAAAAACGACTGATTCCTTGATGTGGAAGGAGATATATGGTAAAATGGTTCTTCGATAATTCAAAGAAGACAAAATCAAAACAATTGTTAAGGGAAGTAATGCAAGGTGGGTATACCAGCTTTATCTACATTGATGATTAAATAGAGGAAGAAACACACTCAATAAAATACCTAAATATAATGATAACAGTTATGTGATTTTCTACAATACATAAATAGAAAAGATGTTAACTACCACCCCACCAATTCTCATTTTTCCCTTCAATTTTCAAAGTTTTAATCACTAAATGGCATGACAGAGGCTGACAGATTTCAATGGCAAGACAAGTTTAATTATTAAAGCATTCCTTGATAAACAGAGACACAGAAAAATTCAGCAAAGATAAAGCAGCGTTCTCCGCAGGTCGAAATTTTGTCCGGGTACTTGTCTCTTAGCTGGTAGACTAATCGACAACCTGGTGGAGGGTCTAAGTGGTACCCCTCCCCTTTGGAAAATTTTTGCTCATGCCAGGGGGAGGGGCTGGATGCAAATTGGTGCAATATTTGGTGCCGTAGCTGGATTGACTATATTACCAAATATTCCTACTTTTAAAGGGTATATTTTTCTTGTTTATTTCGGTGAATCTTCTCACCTTTACCTTTCCCAACTCTTGCACATCTCCCTTTTCATCAGTTCATAAAATGCTCCTTGTATTTGCCAGATTGTCTTAACTTTAACATGAACTACAGTAGTAACAGACCACTAGTACAATATTTGACCTCAGAGCTAGTGAAAACAAAGAGGCTCACATGATATATTTTCATGACACTCTTATGTAGACCTGCAAAGAATCTTATTCAAAGGCAGACAAAACACACGGGCCATCAACTTAAACTTTAAAATAAAATATTTTCATCCAAACATCGTTCTTTCGCTGCCGTACCAACGTTCAACGACACTTGCGTGATCATAACACAAACTCAATGGGGGAAGTCCATTGACTTTAGTGTGTGTGAGGATTTCTACACACAAAAGTTGCATTGACCGTGTCGCGAGTTCTGATTGGCTGGTTAACGTCGATCCAATCACGAAATTTTTAACATCTGTTTCTATTAATAAGCACATGCCTAGTATGCAAAATTACGTTGGTATTTCAAAATCCTTCCCTATGCACAGGATTAAATTTGTATCAGGTTTTACACTAATTCAGTGACAACGGGCAGCTTCTGTTGACAGACGTTTACTGACCGCTGGCCGATTGAGAAAAAGATTTTCACCTGTGACACTAGTTTTGGACACATGCGTGCTAAATGATGGCCATAAACCATCCTATCATAGAATGCGAGCTTCGGCACGAAGATACTGCAGGCGCTATCAAGTGTACAAACCAAAGCTTAAGTCGACGTTACAAATTGAAGTCGGTTTAACGCAGTTAACGCTACCAGCGTTAGGAAGAGCAGAAGTTTACTGCAATTAACGATCCTAGCGTTACTAGCAGTAGAGAAACCCTCTAACGATAGTAACGAGACTATCGTGATCGTTACTAACGTTAGAGTCGTATCAGAAGGAATTTTATTTTCTAACGCAAAATTTCTAACGCTTAACGCTACTAACGTCCGTTTTATTCTGAGCTGTACTGTAATGAAAACACACATGCAGCTTAGACTTGACTTTTTGGCAGTTCAAGGATGTGTGGATAATTGAGATCAACAGGGTCACATTACAAAACTCTTGTAAACGTCATATCTCAAGAAGAGAAGCTCTGACAGATGTCATATTCAGTGTGTAGTTGTGTCTCATTGAATACAAGAACCACTTGGTCTTTAATGAATGTTAATCACTGGTACAGGGATACCAGGGTACCTGAATGCAAACACTAATTACCACCAATAATGAAAACACCATGCAGGGGCATCCAAGACTGATGAAAAACAGGATTCAAGACTTATATAATATAAGAAATACCAGCAGTGAAGTTAGTGTTTTTGCAAATTGCCTGTCAACTGAAGATACTTATTCCCATACACAACTGTCAAGAGATTGCGAGAAGTCTCTAACGTACTAGGATAGGTACAGTAGTACATGTAATAATCGTACTAACCACAGGTAGTGGATCACTTCAGTTGAACATTAAGAAGTCTGGAAAGTGCGAAAATTGTAACATTGCATAATTACATGTCTTTTCATCATACATAGTTCTTTGAAAAGTAAAATGTATTTTGTATTCTTTTCCTGCAACAGATTGGGTAGATTTGCAGACATCAGTCACCACTGTGTGACAAGCATGCAGTGAAACAGGTCAGCAGAGATCTAACCAATCCGCAGCACTAAGCAACATAATTTAGTGTTCTTATATTTCCACAGATGTTGCATATTATGTAAATATGCAAGTTGGCAGAACAAAATTGGTAGTAATCGAATAAGGAGCTGACAGGCAGATGAGGAGTAATCGTAACGATGGCCAAAGTTTTCTTGCTACTCTTGATATTTTTGAGCAGGGCCTCTGCAACTTGGGACTACAATCATGTGGCTTACACAATTTCAGAAGGAGACCAGAGACCTGGACTAACTGCTCATGTTCAGAACTGGGCAACATTAGTACAAAACTATATTTTGCAGGTGAGCTAGTGTAGGTTATGTATGCTGTATGTTCTGCAGTAATTTTCACCTTTGCTACCCCTTTGGTCTCAGCCCTTTTGGTATACATATTGCATTAGTAAATGAGGAACCATGAGTAGTTTTAAACATTCCCTGTACTGTTGAATAGTGCAAATAAAAATGTTTCCATTCAAGATCTGCAGAGCTTTTCACTGTACCTGCGTAATATCACCAGATTACGAGAGAATGGAAACTGTAACCAAATGATAAAAGAGCAGTCAGTGAGGAGACACACAAAAAAGTGTGGCAGCAACTGCTGTACAAGGACACAAAGCTTGGCTGGAGTCAACTTGCACATGTCCTTGGTGGATGCTTTGTACTTCTTTTGTACTATGTTAGTATGGCACAGGGTGTCTGACATATCCTTCAACACGGAAGAAGTTTTCAAAGACAGATTTACAGCAGGCAAACACTTACTGGTGACCAACACCCTTGATAACATACCATGCTCTCACAAAAGATGTCTCAATTGAATCATGATGTCAATCAGTGAGACCAAATACAGCCAAGAAGAAATGTAACTCATTCTTATATATTGTGCAGTAAATGAGTATAACTTATGCTTAACTTATGACTGAGTGGTTTACAAATTCTACTTGAAATAACATACTAGTCTTATACTCATTTTGGTGTATAGTGTACTCAATATCCCCTTCTCTGCGAATAACATACTGGACTTGGCTTCATTTCATTGTATAGTTTGAGCAAAGTATGAACATGGAATATTACTCATTCATCAACTCGATTGATTGATTTGTGCATTAGCTGCTTCATTCTTGAAACAATGAAGTTGCTTCTTTTAGTTGATATTTAGGTGATGTCTGTCACCCTGATTCATCATTCCTAATCCTGCTAATAAGAACAGTGTTACCATGAAATTAGACAGGACTAGAGAAAAGTTACAGTACTACATAAAGAGCCAGTAAAATGATTGTTAATTTTACCACAATTTAAAATTTGTGATATACAAAGTAAACAGCAAAACTGCTAGCCCTGCCTTGCCTCATGTGTGCATGTGTGATCTGGTAATGGTACTTTTGATAACATTACATCATAAACAAATAGAGTATGAGTTGTTGGGGTAGGTAGTTAAGGACATAATGCTCCAGTGTATGCAGAATGACTTTGTTTTTGCTGTACACTTTCATGTCTTGTGTAAAGGTGAGATGGTGCTGTTTGGGAACCATTTAAAGAGTTCTGCAGTATCAGCAGTAGTAATTGAGACTGCCATGTGTGTATAGAATCTTGGAGATGAAAGTCAACCAATTTCTCCAGTTCATAAAATGTACCATCTTTGGTGACATTACCATCTGTGTCACTATCAGGCTTACTAGATCATCATACAGGATTACATGCCACACCTTTCAGCATTTCTCTTGGTGACTGCCATTTCACAGGTGGGTACGACCACCAACCACACGTATGTTGGAAGTAGCAGATGGTATGGCTGATGTGTAATTGTAATACAATGGAAAAGAGTCAAGTGTCCATCACAATAAGTGCATACCATGTGTGTAAAAGATAACTTAGACTAGCACTATTAGGATAACTGGAATAAAATATACCTATAAGTACAGTACAGCAGTGCATGTTATAAACAAACAAGACGGCAAAGCAACACCTGGAACACAGTATACAATGAAATGAACTTAAAGAGAACCAGAAGCCATGTCACCTGAAGACGAGCACCACAAGGAGTCCAATTCCAGTGTAGTTGCCATGTACTATAAGAAAAATCTTTTTTTTTATTTATATATAATTGTAGTATATTAAAAAGCTTATGTAGTGTTAGGTACTGTAGAAGAGTTAATACTTAAAGACGTGTAGAAAATTCTACTACTGTGATGACACATTAGTGCAGTGGGCTGTAATCAATAACAGTGAGTTGTTGTTTCTTCTCCTCAGTTGGCCAGTGATGGTTTAAGGACTGAGCACACTCAGTCATTTTATGACCTTGCCACTTATACCCTTGAGCACAAAGATGGTAGGGAGACTATCGAACATGTCAGGAGGAATCTTGGTAACTATTTTAGCTCCAAACAACGAGCAGCACAGGTTAGTCTTTTTTTCCATTTTATTTTGAAGAAAAAAAAGACTGGACTGTAGATTTCTTGCACACGATGTCATAATAACTGTTGTTATGCTGCCATACTGAATGGAATCAGTTTTTCGTGTAACTAGCAACAGACCGTACTGTTTCAATAATACTGTGTGGTGGTTATCACAATATTTTCATATTTTCCATTGTATAACTGGTCACAGAAGGCAAATGATTCTTAACTGCATCGCTGTAGACTTTAAGAATCAGAGAGGCAAGAAGCCCAGGCTGATGTTCCACCTATTTCTTGGTAACGACGAAAGAAGCAGGTGCGCCGATAATAAGCAGCAGTACCATTCACTGTACAGTACAGGGCGGCATGCACAAAAGTAAACATCTTGTTTTGTTTTCCATCCAGTAAGATGTTTTCTTGGGGCATGTGACATCTGTCACTGCAAAACCTGTGTTGATAGGACTCTCTTAAGTATTAACTTATCAACTTATGCTCTCTCCCATATTTTGGAATATTCATCAGGTAAATATGACATGATTCAGCTCTGTATAATTTTGTTCATCACTTTTTGTTTGATTCAAATGATGGCCACTGTTCTCTGCCTCCTAAGATCGTTTACACTGATTATGTACTATATAAGGGGCAAAGGCTTGATGAGGGCAAGTCCATTTGCCCTTATGTATTTAACTTGGGCAAATATGTTGTTCTAGACCTAAATGGGTATCAAGAACAATGCACACATTCACACCGTGACTCATTTTCTTTTTGAAACAAAATTAATCTTTGACATTATTTAGATTGTTTGTTTATTGTTAACATCACAAGGGACATGCTTGAAATCAAGTTAAGAAAGATGATATTATTTATCTTCTGTCTGCAGGAACACAGAAAAACGTGTTTGCCCCGGTTTTCAGATTACTGGAAAAATGCACTTGTACATGGATTTTACTGATTTTGTAAACATGTTTTGCCCATCATAATAGAATACTGGCACTAAAACACACACTTTTGTATGTGTAGAAAGCTAAGGTTGCACTTGTAAGATAAACATGTAACATAAATATCTATACATGTATGTAAATTCTTGCACAACTGGTGAGGAGAAAAATGAATACCAATACTTTTGCATGTATATACTTGGAAATGTCAACTAAAAAACTGAATTCTGTGACATCACCACTATGAATCGATCGTGACCCATGTATACCATGTCACTGACATGTATGCAGACTACAGTTTGCATCCTAAGTTTTCATTTGAGCCAAAGTTTATTTATGGCAACAAAATGTAGCTCATTTTGCTTAAAATCAAGTCCTGCTTATGGAATTCACAAATCTTATCGTATCAAGTTTGATATTATTACCATCAAATGTGCCACCATTGTGCATCGATTGGCCTTTACATTTGCAAACATTTTTCAAATGGGATGGGAACATCCCCTTAGATCCCTTCCCAATGATGGGGGTAAAGTGGGGTGTCCCACTTTTAGAAAATCAGAAGTTGGCAGGTATGTAGTTTTAATTGAATTCAGTATTAGTGCTATGTTCACTTTATAAACAGGGATGTTTGTCACTGTCTTCTAAAGTTGTCAGGTTTCTCAGTATGATGACATGCTGTGCAATGGGTTGTTTGAAGTAACAAGCAAATAATACATCTTAAAAGCTTTACTTCTTTCATAGTCTGTTCATGTACTTGCCCTTGAAATCGTTGCACTGAGATTATTTCCTTTACATGAAACTATTCGCACTAGCACAAAACCAAATATAGGCAAATAACCTTCGGTGTTTGTATGAACGTAACCCTAAACGTAACTCTAATAATAATCACTGGTTTGCTGAAATCTTGATTGTGCCAAGTAGTTTTATTCACACTAATTTGTTTGAGCTAATAGCCAGGACTATACCTGTACTGTCAGTGTACTCTGAAAGAAAAGTTTGATTAAAATGTAATTTATATCTTGATAATTTATATTTCTTCCTCGGATAAACTAGGCCTAATGATAATGCAAGCACTAACTGGCTGGGAAGTAATGAGAGGCTGATAGGACCAAAGAAGTGTTACTTGTGCACCATCATGGGATGTAAAATTTCATGGTGTATTAAAGAGGCACTCAGTGTTTGTTCTCAGAGAATTTTTGGCCACCTTACCTCACAGTTAGGCTACTAGACCTTGAAAATAACTAAAAAGTACCAAATTTGTGACAAAAATTACCAATATCCTCCCATAAAATGATGAAAAATATGAAAAAGAACATGGCAATTTGTAGCAAATCGTTTCTCTGTGCTAGAACCCAGAGCGGAAAACACCTTATAAATATTCATTACTTACAAAATGACCTTTCACCTTACCATGCCAAACCTGGCTCAAACTGTAAACAAGATGCACAAGTGACACATATAGTACTACCTGCACAGTAATGTGATTGAACTTTGTCAAACTATCGACAGTAGTTTTCTATGCTACATTTCAATTGAGTTTGCAATGATTCACTTTAAAGATAGGAATAGTGTAGGCCTGAAACATTGGCCATAGCATTGGTAAGTAATAAGTTACCTGTAGAACAGGTAGTCGAATGCCTGATTAAAATTAGGCCCAAGTCTAACTAACCCTTAAGTTTATTTCTCTGATTCAACAAAGACACAAAAGTGGTGTTTTATTGTTAATCAAATTGTTGATGGTCAGCCTGCTAATATAGCTTTGCTTATGATAGCTTGTTAGGCTTCATTTTGAAATTTGTCTAGACTAGGTCTAGATTTCCTATGGGTATGGTTCCTAGTCGGTGTGGTAAATAATGCCCAGCCTATATGTAAGTCACCTATCTTGCAATGTTAGGTCTAATGCAGAAAACTAGCCTCAGTTTGCGGCAGCGAGTCACTACCCAAAAACAACTTGAATACTCAGTGTGTACCAGCCTTCAAATTACACACGAACGAAGGATATTCTCTGCGTTTATTGTTCAAGTTTTAAAGCAATTTACATTTCAGCAATAGACAAAACACACTTTGTGTATCTCGCCTAACAAACAACAAACATGAACACTACAGACTACAGTGCCGTACAAACTCCAGTGGACTTATGTGTAGTTTTACTGTAACTTCAGTTGGCGAATTCTGTATCTCTGTTTGGTATTGTGCAATGTTGTTACGGAGTGTCCTGGGTGGTTGTGTTCGAATAAAAAGCAGTTGAATTATGTATAAGAGTCAGCCCAGTATGTGCAGCAGTAGCTGCCAGTGGTTGTCCATAAATATTGGCTGCATTAATGAAGAATCACACAAAAATGGTCCAATTTCTTGGAAAATGACCCGAATTTTGGCCAGAAAGTTTCGTGGAGGCTGTAATTTGTGTTTAACAAGAGAACCGAATGGGAATATGTCAGTTTGGTTGGAAAAGGGTAAATTTTAGTTCACAAACACTGATTGCCCTTTTAATAGGGCAAAAGCATTTACCATGCGGGTTCTCAAGGTGAGTTATTGCTTATGTAAATACATATAAGTGATATTAGCAATTGTCACTCAGATGATGTATATGATTGCATTGTACAATATACTTACCCTAATGACATAGATAGGCTGGTGAAACTTCACAAACTTTGGTTTATTCATATCCTTTTAGGAGGAAGCATGCAACCAGGATTTTATTCTTACCTTTAGATGCAGAAGTGTCTTTGTATTTTATGAAATAGCCTTCATGCATTGTCATGGACATATGCACTGCTAGATGCCAAGTGACTCCAACTATAATACATGCTGTTTGTGTGTGCAAGGCTGTGAAACAAATGTGATTGTTATCTTAACTTCAGTGCATCACAGAGTTTTATTATCCACCTGTATAAAGGGTATCTCTCTCTCTTCATTTCGCCTCACTATTGCAAATCCTTCTTTTTTTCTTTTGCAGGAGTTAGCAGACGAAATTGTAAGACTTCACGATGATTTTGTAACAAATCCACCTCCAGAGTATAAGAAATATATGAAAAAAGGAATGTTACTTTCAGATATACCGCTGCAATACTACAAAGATGCAGACATTCCAGAGAGGTTACCAGACAAGTTGGTGTTCCATCCGTAAGTTCTAGAGCTCTAGGAACCTCAGATTCGAAGGACAGCTTGGGGGGGTGGACATGTAAATTGGGAATGGTATAACTGAAGCAGTTGATTCATATAATTCTTTGCAGTTTAATTCAGTAAATTGAACTCATACTTGGTATGTGGTTGTAGGGCATGGATAACAATAACCCTATTGTTTTTGGTGGTGGTCAGAGGTTGCATGAAGTAAATAAGGGGTAAACTGAAACAAAAACTATTGCAAGCGTGATATTTCTGGAAGTGAAACTTGGTGCATAGTACTTAGAGCGTAGTACTTAGCTGCTCATGAAAGGAATCTTCAGCTGACTTCATGATATAGCATGCATGCCCTTTTATTGCACCATATCAAATACTGTTACTGCTTTTGTAGTATATTTAGTTCAAATTCATCAATCATTTGTGGCTTATCTATGGGTTTATGTTGAAACCTTGAAAACTTATTTTCTCAGCAAGAGAAGCTAAGATTGACTTTATCTGTTTTATGCAGGTGTATTACTTTTAGTGAATGCAAGCTATTATTTATCTTTGGACTTCAGAGGTCAGTATATGTGGTATGCAGTACTTCAAGAAGTTAAGGATGGACTACTGCAGACCTTGTAATTGATATGTGTAATGTGCATTATCTGTGTCTACATTGATTAGTGTGACTATCTAGGTGGTACTGCACACTTCTTGATATCAACAGTCTGGTCTCATCAGATTGTTTGCACTTTCAGTTGTGATGCAATCACTGCTGCTGCTGCTCATCTATTGGACATTGCTGTGTTATAAAATGTAATGATGGTTATACTCGACTACTGCCCATCCATACAACAGTGTTGACTTTCATTCTGTACCTGTCATTTCAACTGACCACTTCTTGCTTTGTTATAGAGCAGTAATGAGGGTGTTACCGTGACTTCATTTGTCATTATATCAATTGAACCACTTCCAACTTCTCCATGGAGCAGTGCTTTTCAATGTGAGTTTCAACCATACAGTGCTGTCTCCACAGCTGCACCCAAAGGCATTACATTCTCCCCTCCAGGTAGATGCAACCATATTCATTACAGCATGCTCCATAGCTGCAACCATAGTCATTACATCACACTCCATAGCTGCAAAATACACATTACAACACTCTCCAGCATACTCATTACAACACACTCCATAGCTGCAACCGTACTCAGTACAACACACTCCATAGCTGCAACCATGCACATTACAAGACACGGCATAGATGCAACCATATGCTTTGTATTTCTCTGATTTTCTTATAGATACTTCAAGCAAAAGGTTTCCAATGAATCGTCTGTCGTCAAAATTTCTGATGAAGTTTCTCGGGAACAGCCAAGCCTCATCAACTCAACTCTGTATAGCTATGGACTTGAGGAACTGTTTATCAAAAACTTTAAAAGTGATTCACAGCTGAGGTGAGTCATTACAGATGTTCTGCTCCTGACATATTCATTTTGATGTAGATATTTAGGAGTGACCCACATGTGAGGTGAGACATGATACGTTACATAGCGCTGATAATGTTAAAGTCACTTCTGAGTATAGAAATATCTCCTGTTAACAATAATACATACTTGGCAACCCATGTAGTGTTTCAAATGTTGTCATATGTAAATGTCTTTAGATTTCTTACTCTACATCATTTATTAGATATGTCTCAGAATCACTCTTCCTCAAGATTTTGTTCAAAAACTCTCTTGTTTTCACATGAGGTTTGAGTTGCCATTTCAAGGTCATGCAATGGTTGTTGCTACAGGTGCACCGAATTTCAAATGCAGCAAATTTTGGCCCAAATTTGAAGATTTTTCTAAATCCAGCATCGGGCCAGATTTTTTCACAAGTGGCCAGTTATAGAGCCCTTGTAGAGTCCAGGGATGACCGGGGTGGGGGTCCAGGGGACAAAACCCCTGGAAACTCAGTGAATTTAGTGTTTTTTGATGTGTCCGAACCATTTGAAATCCATGTTAAATTTCAACCCTTATAGTTGAAAAATCTTATTGTATCGGGTAGAAACACAATAATTCGATCAGAAAAAAATCATTGATATTTCTTCAAAATCAAAAAGTTCTATGAAATGTTGCACATTACATGTGAAATTGAAATGTCCCTAAAAGTCTTGTGAAAAGAATTAGGTGAGATCGTGTACAGCCTTTTGAAAATTTTAAGTAATGATATCCTAACGTAGTGGGTGTATACCGAGTAGCCTAACCACCTTGGCAATTCATATTTCTGTATTACAGGGAACAAACGACTTCTTAAAATTTGCCTGCTTCAGAGTTTTTCAAGGAACATTGGAATATTTTCTTTGCTTTGTTCATTGATCCTAGTCACTTTAAAATGTTTAGACTAAAGGTCTGAAGAAGCAAATTATTGGAACCTCAGAAACCTCATTGATCGAAGGCAGGAAAAAATGATCTAAGTAAGGCATTCACCTACAGTTTTGCGCCCATTTGCCAATACATTTTAGTTCTGCACTATGCTGCTTCCAACCCAACCCACACATCTGTCATGTTCACGTTACAAAGTTCCGTTGCAAGCACATACTGTACAGTCTCTTTGCCTGTGTATGGAAGTATGCACAAGACTGATCAGGGATCTGTTACTCTAAATATCAGTTCCCTATATTGATCGGCATAGCGATCTGAGTTTTGAATGATTGCTGAAGGAAAAAACATCAGGCAAAAACATTTTCGGAAGCTGTAAAAGGGATTTTTCTATTATTTGGACCTTTGCAGGATTTTCAAAGGGTAGACGAAATAGTTCCGTTCTTTTTTTCTTTTCTTGTTTTTTACAATCATATTTTTTGCACCATCGCGAGAATTTCCTGCGAGACGCAAAATTTCCCAGGAAGGAGCCACCAGTCTCGCTCTAGAACCACTCTAACCACTCTCGAACACCAGTCTCGCAAAGGGGCCCAGGAGTAGTAGAAGGTGGCCCACCTCCCGTTGTGACATTTGGGGCTTGTCTCCGAGGAGTTGTTGTTGAAACTTCGTTAGGCACTCTGCGACCAGCATGAATACCGAAGAGAATTGGAGACCCGATCTGGAGGCGGTGTCAATGTCGAAGAGGGTATCTTCCAGTTCCCTCTGGTTTCAATCTTTGAAGATGTTCAGGGTGGAGCCCTGTTCTACCCTTAGTCTCTCTTTCACGTCGTCCAACAGAGTGGGGGCTTTAAAGAGGGCCTTCCAGTCGTCATCCGCGACCCGGACCGACTTCTCCTGCTTGGCCGGGTACGCAGACCATCTTTTCCTGGTGGCAATGGCCTCGAACTTCTCGACACAGGGTACGTCCACAGGCATAAGCGGGGTTGGATAGGAGGACGACGGGTTGGTTCGAGTGAGCTTAGAGGTCCTCTCGGGGGCCAGAGTCTCCTGGGTCTGGTCTTGGAACCCGAGGTGGGTGTTAATAACTTGTATTGCGGATGCAACCAACTCCGGTGGGAGAGTTGCACCTCTCACAACTGGATCGTCTTCCTCGGCATGGGAGTCCTCAAATGAATCGGCGATTGACTCCTGGTGCCCTTCTCCTCTGAATCTGGATGTGTGGCTCTCCAAGTCCGAGAAATCGTCGGTAGCCAGGCAATCAAGGGTATCTGGGTCTTGTTCTGGTTGGTATCTTAGCTCCGGGGGTTCCCTCTGGGGTTCTGCATTCCGAGGGGGAGGAGCCTGCGAGCCGGTCGCCTTCTCCAGGAGTGGTCTCAGTGAGTCCGACAGATGCTCCATGAGCCAGCTGGGATCCTGCCGGTCCACGTCTCTTCGGGAAGAACGGTGTCTCCTGGGCTCCCTTCTGTACCCCTGGTCCGAATCCTCGGAGGGGATGTCCGAATGTGGAGAGAAAGCTCAACGTGATCCAGGGCGTGTGGGCCGGGAAATCGAACGGCTCCTGTGTCGTTCCCGGTCTGACCTTCTGTTTGTAGTATGCTGGTCCTGGGAACGGTTCTGGCTCTCAGTTTCCTTAGGTGCCGGCGCCAGCGCTGGATCCTCTTGTGGGACAGAGGAGTCCCCGGTTCGGGGGATGTAGCCACATCCCGGTCAAGTTGGGATTGGTTGTGGTCTGGATCCTGGTTCTGTGGTTGGGTGGCTTCTGATTCAACAGGCTGTGTCCCAGCTGATGCCTCCAAGGGGTCGTGTTTGTGACTGTCTCCATTCCTAGTGGGTTCTGGTTGGGAGCCCGAGTGCTTCTTGGGTTTGGGTCTAGCCTTTGCCGGTTGTTTCCCTTTTGAACGCGACCTCGGTTCTGAAACCGCTCCGGCCTCCGCCGCAACCGAGAATGGAGAATCTCCTGCCCCGGACTCGATGGAAGGGAGGTGCGTTCTGTTGTCGGTTTGAGGTCTGGGGATTTGATCCAATCTCGACTGTAGATTTTGACGGCAGCCTTGTAGCCATGTGTCGATCTCTCCCCATTGTTCCTGCGTGAAGTCGATGCACACCAGGCAAGGTTCTTTCCTGCTGCAGGGCCGACATTTGGGGCAGAGTTCATGGAAGCCCCAGTGCCGTCCTGGGTGGAAGAGGGAGCAGTTTCCACACTTCATTGGAAGACGTTGTTGTTTAGCTGCCATATCTGAGACTTACCGTTAAAGAAGGCAGTGATATACAAACAAACACTGTTTACGTAATGCAACACAGGATTGCATAACACGCACCTTAATTGGGTAACTTACAAGGCAGCACGTGTGAAGTAAATTATTCCTAAAAATGAAATCCTCTTTCTTAAACATATTCTTAGGAATGCAAAAATGTAAGCAAGGTTAACAATAACAGTGAAAATAAGAATAGTGGGAGAGAACCCCCAGGGAGGTGTACTATGGAGTAACAATGGCGTACACTTAGGACGAACCGAATAACATAACATTTAGTGAATTCAGGTTCAGGATTCCTAGGGAAACAGGAGAATGGTAGCTGGAACTAAGAAATATACAGCAAATATACAGCAAATATGATGGATAGGAGTGTAAGGAAGGGATCCTCCGTGTTTCAAGGAAACACGAGAGGGGGAGGGAGGGAAGGAGGGACCTAATTGCAGTTTCACATAACTACTATCAATACAAAATTTTTGGCGCGAATCAAACGAAAGGCCCACGAAGGCAAAAGACCCACTAAAACCCAATAAATAAAGGATACTTACCTGCGAATTGTTGTCCAGAGGCGTCTGAGGTTGTCAAGGAATAAAAGTAGAAATCCTTAGAAAAACGATGATAGTGAAAATTCCACAGAAATCCGAGAGTAGTGGTGATGGCCAAGTAGCACTTTTGGGTGGTAGTTAGGGAAGGGGGAGCTAGTCCATTGCGGGTTTGGGCGAAGGTAAAGGTGGGGTCAAAGGTTACCAGTAGTTATGCTAGCACGGTAGAGGGATGTGCATTAGTTAGATGGAGACAGGTAAGTTTGTCATTCTCAAATATCCAAACTAGGTGAGTTTTGGGATTTTGAATGATTACTGAAGGAAAAATCATCAGGTAAAAACATTTTCGGAAGCTGTGAAAGGGATTTTTCTATTATTTGGTATTTTGCAGGATATTCATAGGGTAGACGAAATAGTTCCATTCTTTTTTTCTTTTCTTGTTTTTCACAATCACTTATTTTGTATGGGCGGCCAACAGGGCAAAAAAGACAATAATTATAAAAATGTTAGAACACAAAATGAAGTCGAAAAAGACAAACAAATTTCAGTAAAAATGAAAAAAAAACCATTCCAAGGAGTACAAAATAATTAAGAAAAATACAGAGCAATCCCTAAATAACAAACACTGACAAACTACATTTACAATAAAAAAAGATGTCCAGCAAAGAAATAACCCCATAAAGAAAAAATAAACAAAAATAACATAAAATCAAATAGAACAGAATGAAATAAAATGATAGTAACTTAAATAAAATAAATAATAAAATTTAATAAAGACAATCAAATAAGAAATTAAGTTAAAAAATTAATAAAAATTAAAAATGAATCAAAATAAAGAAATAAAATACAAAAAAACATAAAATAGAAAAGGAGAGGAACTTAACAATTCAACTATTTGGAACATTTATATGCAATCAAATTTCAAGTCCAACATTCTTAAATGACAAACAAGCAAGTACGTGATCAATGAAGTTTTGCAATGTTAGAATAAAATTTGTTGTGACACTTCAAAATAAAGAGAAATTACAATTAAATAGATAGCACTAGTCAAATTGGCAAATATTGAAATAGTATCAACAATACCAACAAGTACAGAACGTATCAATCTTATTTCACATTAAAAAAGAAGGTTTTAAAAAATTACATTCGGCGTCCCAAGAACATCCGAGAAAAGTACAACTTGACAAAAAAAGACATCTTGTGGGAAAAAGACAGTTTGCAAAAAAGACAAACTTCGAAAAACAGAGGGCGTAGTGCAGACTTACACGAACCCGCGCTGGTTTGAAAATACGCGCTGTATATATCGACGACATGATATGCGGCTATGTAACGTCCTACGGTTCCATGGAAAATGGAGGCACAATCTGGACCTGGAGTTAGTGGGGATGTGGAACAATCAGTCATTTCTAATTTTGTTCGA